>OX276337.1:67188390-68466481 GCA_946251815.1 Dasysyrphus albostriatus | reverse complement strand
TAAAAAATGCTCCCTCGTAAAGGGTTTATAAACCTCCTTAACATAATAAATGCCGCTCTAAGGTTAGAATATGTTCCGAGCCAATGGAAAGTTGCGGAAATCATAATGGTTTTGAAACCTGGCAAACCATCTCACGAAAAGAAGTCTTACAGGCCGATTTCGCTTCTTCCTATTATATCAAAAGTTTTTGAAAGAATACTACTCCTGCGCCTGCAACCGATAATAGAAGAGAAACAATTAATACCTGACCATCAGTTCGGATTTAGAAGCAAGCATTCGACAATTGATCAAGTGCATAGAATCACTGACGTAATTGAGAGAGCTCTTGAAGAAAAGAAAATCTGTTCGACTGTCTTTTTGGACGTGTCGCAGGCGTTTGACAAGGTGTGGCACGAAGGCCTCAAATTCAAATTAAGACAAGTTCTGCCTGAAGGACTTTACAACAACAGGGTACAACAACATCTAACTGATGAGCCCAATTGTTGTACCTGGGCGAAACGCATTTGGACTAAAGGTCGCAAAAACTTTAAATTGAATTTATATTCAAAAGCCCACTATAACAAAAACTAAAATAATAAATTTTCTATTATTTACGTTTTTATTATTCTACGTTTTTATTTTTATTATTCTTCAACCAGCCAGACCACGGGCTTTACCATCATCAATTTCTAGTCGTCTGAATTTAACCAAATTCCACTAGATAATATAATTTACAGTGCATTTGTGCTGTTTATTTAATACATGTCGGTAACCATCGACTAAAATTATGCGTCTTAGAAGGGTACAACAACATCTAACTGATGAGCCCAATTGTTGTACCTGGGCGAAACGCATTTGGACTAAAGGTCGCAAAAACTTTAAATTTAATTTATATTCAAAAGTCCACTATAACAAAAACTAAAATAATAAATTTTCTATTATTTACGTTTTTATTATTCTTCATTCTTCAACCAGCCAGACCACGGGCTTTACCATCATCAATTTCTAGTCGTCTGAATTTAACCAAATTCCACTAGATAATATAATTTACAGTGCATTTGTGCTGTTTATTTAATACATGTCGGTAACCATCGACTAAAATTATGCGTCTTAGAAGGGTACAACAACATCTAACTGATGAGCCCAATTGTTGTACCTGGGCGAAACGCATTTGGACTAAAGGTCGCAAAAACTTTAAATTGAATTTATATTCAAAAGTCCACTATAACAAAAACTAAAATAATAAATTTTCTATTATTTACGTTTTTATTATTCTTCATTCCTGAAGGACTTTACAACATTCTAAACGGATATCTAAATGAAAGACTTTTTCGTGTAAGACACGGACATGAATAATTCTGATTTCAAAGAAATAGTGGCTGGGGTACCACAAGGAAGTGTATTAGGTCCAGTTCTGTACCTTTTATTTACACGCGATATACCTCAAACAGATGACACTATTGTAGCCACGTTTGCTGATGATACTGCAATACTAGCAGTAGGCAAAACGATTAGCGAAGCTACAATTAAATTACAAAATGCTCTTAATAATGTTAATGAGTGGACGAAAACATGGCGAATAGCGCTCAATGAACAAAAGTCAGTCCACGTGGACTTTACGTATAAAAAAATAAATAGATTACCCGTCTTTCTTAATACCGCTCGTGTTCCCTTTGCAAATGAGGCAAAGTATCTAGGAATGACTCTAGACGTGAAATTAAAATGGAAGCCGCACGTGAAAAGGAAATGCGAAGAACTAAAAAGTAAATTAAGAGATATGAACTGGTTACTCGGTAAATATTCAAAGCTTAGTATTGAAAATAAATTGATTTTATACCAACAGGTTCTTAAACCTGTTTGGACTTATGGTATACAACTTTGGGTTTGTACCTGCGATACAAACTTAAATAACTTCCAAACGTTTGAAAATAAATTGCTTAGGTCATTTGTAAATGCTCCGTGGTATATAAGAAACGAAGATCTTCATAGGGATCTCGGGATTCCTACGGTGCGGGAGGAAATAAAAAGTTTCGCGCGAAAACATAGAAATTGACTATTAGAACACGCTAATTCAACGATTATTGACATTCTTGACGAGTCGAATTTAGTACGCCATCTGCGAAAAACAAAACCTTCCGACTTGGTGCGGTGAACAGAAAACCGCTTTTAAATCGCGGATTAAGCAGGAACTTTCACCGGAAAGTAACCTGCAACACGTTACTTAACTTCGTTAAAAATAAATTGCTAGATAAGTTTCAACTTAGTTGCAATCAGGAAGTGAAGGTGGTTTTAGTGTAGTAAGAATCTCACACTTCTATGAGCACGCGTTTTTCGGTCCTCATAGAGCCTGAATAGTAGGTTTTGCACCTACCCACGGGAAAATAACAAAAAAAAAAAAAAAATAATAAATGATTTTGCTTTCTAAATGTCTCAAAATCAATCATTAAAGTTTTCAATGAGAGCTAGCTATAACTGGCATGTTATTTGTACGAATACAAAATATGAGTAAAAACATGTTTAATTTTTGTATGCATTTTAAAAGTGCATTATTCTGGCCTAAGGGCAGTCGTGACGCTACCAGGTTGGCCTTTGGCGGCAATTGTTTGTAATGGTAAGTGAACGAAGGGAGGAACAAATTTTGATTTTTTTTTGTTGCATTTTGAAAGTGCATTTGATTGTTCAAGAGGCTCCAGTATCGCTGTCAGGTTGGTCGCATAACTGACATTTCTGGTAAAATTCACATTACGAGAGATTTGGGCCTATTCAGCGTGATCTTTTATTCTGCTATTCTGTTATTCTGCTATGAATTTCCATACAAAAGTTTAAACTGTCAAAAAATCTTTTATGAATTATAATTTTGGTATTCTGCATGCGTAATTCTGTTATTTAATCTGCTAAGAAATCTGTTATGACCTGCCAAACTTTCGAACTGATAGCAAAATCTTTTACAAATCACGTTTTTGGTATTCAGCATGACAAAATCTGTTATTAAATCTGTTATGAAATATAAAAGAATAAAAGATAAACCTCTCTGGCTTTTATCATAAAAGATTTCAATAAACAAGAAGGTATATAGTAGAAAAGGCAATTTTTCTTTTATTTCATCAACAAAATGTTTTAAAATTAGACAAGTCTTAAAATTTATTGTCACATATTTTGTAAAAAATAATGAACGAATTAAAATAGGTATTTTTTTGCAGGCGAAAGCACAAAACACTTTTGATGTGGGACGAAGATAAAAAAGTAATCCCTTTGGTCTCCCCGATGTGCATCTCATACAACTTCTTGCATTGAATATATTTAATGCAGCAATTCTATTAAACACATTCACTTACTACAAATAGAACACAACCGTGTCAAATACCTATTCAATATTAAAAAACGAATGTAAATACATGTTGGCCACCCATTTTGTTATTTTTCATTTTATTTACAACAGCTGATTTTGGTAACAGATTCTAGGTCTGTTCGTTAACTGATTCCGTTTTCGAATTTTCATAACAGATTTCCAACAGAAAATTCATAGCAGAATAACAGATTTGGCAGAATAGGCCTTATCATTAGAAGTTTGACTTTTGTTCAATCAATTTTTGCTGTTGTGGTTACGTGTATTTTTCATCACGTTCACAGCCATTTTTTATTTCTGCCACTTTCAATTTCAATATGTTTTTGTGTTTACGTGTGTTTTCGTCCTCACGTTCACAGCCGTTTTTAAATTTCTGACAGTTCGAACTTTGACAACCTCCGGAAAATAATACCTTCTGTTTGTGTACTGTGGGTTCTTGGGATCTTTTATAATGAAAATCTTTTATGATTCATAATAGAAAATTAATAGCAGAATAAGAGATGTGGCAGAATAGGCCTAGTTATTATCTGTCTAGTTATGAATATAGTATAAAGTACATAAAAGCTGTGTGTAATGAGAAAAAACTAGATCAGAACAAAGTAGAACAGCACAAGTGTGTGAAAACTGTCAGAATAAGAAAGAACAGCAAAATGCAGGTTTGTGTTTATGCGAATAACCGTTGCCTATAAGCTGTGCAATTCCAAATTTAAAATGTTTCAATTGTTTTTGTTTGTTTCGAGGAATGGCAAACAGAAATAATAGCCAGAAAGAAACTTGAAGTCCTCGTTGAAAGTCTTCAGCAACAAATTAAGAGACTTGAAGAAGAAGTCAGCTTGCTAGACAAGAAAACCTCAAAAAATGACAGCAAGACTAGTCCAAAAATACTTGTGAAAAGCCCACCAAAAACCATTGAGTTTCATACTGATGAGGAAGAGCTTCTTTTTGAAACAGATGGTAACAGAAATAAACGTAAATCCAAGAAACGGAAAGCAGAGGGTAGCCCAGAGACTGTTCAAAAAATTAAACAGGTAAATTCAAAAGCGGATATTGCTGCAACAGCGAAAACATCAAACAATGAAATAAAAGATGTATCCCAAAAGAAGTCTTTTGCTAAAGGTACTAGGCAAACTGCACCACCTCCAATCATGATTTCCGGATTGACAATGTTTGGTGAGCTTAAGAACATAGTAGGAAAATGCACTAATAAGGCATGTAAATATACATCATACAATAAAGACAATTGGAAAGTCATTGTTGAAGACGCCGATGCATATAGATCTATCACTGAAGAATTGAACAAAAAGAAAATTCAGTGGCACTCGTACGAAAATAAAGCTACAAGGCCGATAAAGGTAGTAGCAAGAGGCCTCCACTCTTCATGTGTTGACAAAGATATTGTCAAAGACCTTATTCAAAAAGGTTTCCAAGCTCTCGATGCGAATAATCTTATTAAAAATGAATCAAAGAGACTCCACTGGGGTATCAACGACAGCAAAAAGATCTCTACCATTGTTTATGGTCACCTTTGATAAGATTTACAGTATAAAATCAATTATGGGCATAGTTGTCAAAATTGAACCACTGCGAAAGTCAAAAATTGTTCCACAATGCAAACGCTGTCAAGCCTTTCTGCATACACAAAAATACTGCAATCGTGAGTTTGCTTGTGTCAAATGCGAAGGCAAGCATGCAACTAAAAACTGTCCCATGGGCAGAGAACAGAAAGCGAAATGTGTTAACTGTCAAGGCAACCATCCTGCAAGTTACAGAGGATGTCTAGTTGCCAAAAAATTCCAAGACACAAAAAGAAAAAACAAAACTGGGAACAAGCTAAGAAACCCAATAATCACAAAAGCAATAGTTGAAAGCAAAAAAGTAGCCGTTGAAAACAAAACTAAAAATCAACCGCCAAAAGCAATTGCACTAAGCAAAAGTGATGAAAATAAATCCTATTCCCAGATTGTTAAAAATGTGCGGAAGAACGAAGAAACATCTATTAAAGAAATGCTTGAACTTATCCTGAAAAGGATTGACAAACAAGATTTAAACATAAAACAGCTAAGCAAAGAAGTCGCTCTTAAGAAACAATGATGGACAGAACACCAAAATCGCAACATGGAATGCAAACGGTCTTTTACAACATGTATCAGAACTAAACATCTTTTTAGATATAGAGCATATAGACATTTGTTTGGTGTCCGAAACTCACCTCGCTATAGAACAAAATCTTGATAATAAATTACCTAACTATACGTGTTATCACACTCCGCACCCAGCTGACAAAGCAAGGGGAGGATCAGCAATACTAATAAAAAAGTGCTTAACACACTATGAAGAGCCTAAGTTTAGTAATGAAAACATGCAAGTAACAACAGTTAGTATTGGTATAAAAAAGAAAGAGTTTAAGATAGCATCTATATACTGCCCTCCGAGGCGCTCTCCAACTGAAGAAGACTATGCAGAACTCCTAAATTTGTTAGGACATAACTTCCTTGTTGGTGGTGACTTCAATGCTAAACACACCCAATGGGGATCTAGGCTCATAACAACGAAAGGCAAACGGCTATATCAAGCAGGCCGCAAATACAACTGCGAATTTTATTCTTCTGGCTCGCCAACATATTGGCCATCAGATTCTAACAAAATACCAGACCTTATAGACTTTTTCGTAGTAAAAGGTATTAAACGAAACCATATAAGTGTCGAAGGTAATTACGATTTATCGTCAGATCATACTCCCATCCAAAAATTCCAAAGCAAGGTCCTTCGCGGAATAATAAATGCCCCTTGGTATATAAGAAATAGCGATCTACATCGTGACCTTCAAATTGAAATGGTTACAGAAGTGGTAAAAAAACACGCTGTATCACACAATCAGCGACTGCAAAGTCATACCAACTCCGAAATGGAGACCGTCTTAAATGTACGAGACAATGTTCGGAGATTAAGAAGAACCATTCAACTCTATTTTTCATATATTTTGTAAATAATGAATGTCACCAAACCTTTCTTATATTTTCTTTAAATGTATAAAGCAATGTTCTTATGAAATATTGGATAAATGTAATGTATGTATAAGAAAAATAAATCTAATCTAATCTAAAAATCTAACCAAGCCTCATGAGCTGATGGTCTAAAAGCTATGGAAAGTGTTATAACTTAAACTTCCCACAATGTGACTGATAAATTAAGAAAGAAAAATCATTTGTCGATCTTTCATAGATTGGTCCTGATTCACCGGTGGTTTTAGTGCGGTAAGAGTCCCACACTACTTGGTACCGATTCTTACCGAGTGTCTTTTGAAGATTTCCATCGGATAAAAAAAATTGTTTTTGTTTGAATTAATGTTCAATTAAAATGTATTTCTATTCACACTTTCTATACTCTTTTATGTATTTTTCCTCATGTTAAGTCCAAAAATATAAGAAAATAGGTGCAGGAAATATTGTTCTAAAATATTCTGAAAAACGTCATGGAACACAAAGTGACAGAATGTCGAACAGTTTGGGGCAAGGTTTTTCTTCATAAAACAAACAATCTTGTACTTTTCTGTTCTTTTCTGTTTGAAACAGATTCATTAAACATACCTACAATCTCAGGTACTGTACAAAATTTCTTATTCTTAGTTTTATTTCTATATTTTATTATATAGAGTTTGTTCCATTTTTTTTTGTATTACAACATTTTTTATTCCGCATTTAATCCCCAATAATCAAAATGGAATTTGTTAATTTTAATAATTTCACTCGGTTTCGTTTGGGGCGGTACAAAACACTTTGAATAAATGTTCACCAGCTCTCGGTCTATTTGTTTGTTTTTGGTTCCGTTCTATTCAATATTTGGCATAGTTTTTTTTTTACCTTAGCAATAACTGTTGAAAATTGTTTTTCGTCTCAAGTATCTTAACCTTCCGAAGGCAAGGCTTTCTTTTTGTACGTGAAAGGCAACTGGGGTTATTCATCACCCCACCACATTTTATTGTAAAAAAAGTGTATTCAAGGTAAAAATAATCTTTATTTATCATAAGATCTCATGTTTATATTAACACAAAACTGAAAAAGTTGATTCTTTAATTTTTAATTAATGGTTAATTGCCATTGTAAGCTAGAAATTTTTACTTTTCTGCCTCGTTTTCTTGGAAGCAGTTCTTATTTAGCCTTCTTCTTAAATTCTAACGAAGCATCTAAGAAAGCACCATAAAGACCCCACAACAACAAAATTGTTTAATAAAACCAAAACAACAAGCTACCTCGGCCCGTTAATACAAGCAACATACTACCTAGAATATAATTAGAGAATAGAACAACCTATGAAAGATACAAGAACAGAAACAGTAGATTTAAGTGGTTTTCTCTGATAGTGGGGTGATGAGTAACCCCACTTGCCTTCGGAAGGTTAAGAACAGACAATGATATTGGCTTCCGGTTAATTTAATTCTACAATATCATTGTCTGTTCTTAAGGAAATAGTAACAGAGTTTCGAAAAACGAAGTTTCGAAAGGCAAAGTTTCGAAGGATAAGGTTTCGAAAAACCAAAGTTTCTAAATGACAAAGCTTCAAAAAGATAAAGTTTTGAAAAACGAAGTTTCGAAAGGAGAAAGTTTCGAAATGTCAAAATTGTTCAAGAGAAAGTTGAAGAAGAAGAAGAAAGTCTCGAAAAAAAAATCCAAAATCCTCAGAACTTCGTTGTTCCTTGACCGATTTCAACTAAATTAACTAACTAAAATTAATTAACTGATAAAGAATAAAAAATTAAAAAAATATTTTCAAAACTGGGTGTTCCAAAAACAGATCAACATATTGAAACTTCGTTATTCCTTGAGTGATTTCAACAAAATTAACACAGGTAATAGCTGATAAAGAATTAAAAATGAAAAAAATATTTCCAATAGAGTGTTGCAAAAAAATGTCAACTTCGTTGTTTCTAGACCGATTTTAATGAAATTGACACAGATTCCAAGTAACAATTTTCCTCCCATAAGAGTTTCCTAGTTTAATTCTGTTTCAGCGATCACCTGTCAATTTCATTAAAATCGGACTAGAAACAACGAAGTTGAAATTTTTTTTGGTTCACCCTATTTAAAATATTTTTTTTCATTTTTAATTCCTTATCACCTATTACCTGCGTCAATTTAGTCGAAATTGCTTAAGGAACAACGAACTTTCAATATGTTGACCTATTTTTGGAACACCCTGTTTTGAAAATATTGTTTTCGTTTTTAATTCTGTCTCAGCTATCACCTGTGTCAATTTCATTAAAATCGGTCAAGAAACAACGAAGTTGACTTTTTTTTTGGAGCAACCTATTGGAAATATTTTTTTCATTTTTAATTCTTTATCAGCTATTACTTGTATCAATTTAGATGAAATCGCTTAAGGAACAACGAAGTTTCAATATGTTGACCTATTTTTGAAATGCCCTGTTTTGAAAATATTTTTTTCGTTACCTGTGTCAATTTCATTAAAATCAGTCAAGGAACAACGAAGTTAACATTTTTTTTGAAACACCCTATTGGAAATATTTTTTTCATTTTTAATTCTGTATCAGGTGTCAAATTCATTGAAATCGGTGAAGGGACAAGTTCATTGATAGCTCATTTTTTAGATAATTTTGTTGTCAAAATGGTATTCCTTCATGATTTTGTTGTAAAATGATTTCGTCGAGTTATTGATCAAAAACCAAATCACTTTCTTCAAGATGGTGGTCATCCCCTTACCCCGGTCACCCCAAAAACTTGGTTTTGTTAAGAAGAGATGTAGCCAAGCTCAAATCATACAAAAACTTTAGCCCATCGATTATGAAAATTTTAGTAAATTTTTTGACAAAATTTAATCCACCGTGAATTTCTTGCATAATTTTCTCAGAATCTATTGCTTGCAAGAAAAAAAGTATGTTAATCTTTCTTGTGTAGAATGATATAAGCTACAATTTGTATCACATTTTTTCCCAAAAACTTATAGTTTTCGAGAAATTAAGAAAAAACTGAATTTTACCTCCTTTAACCCCCCAAATAAATTAAGTCCGGTCCAAATATACGGAACTTTTCAGAAAATGGTTAAGACGTCAAAATAAAGCTCTCCCCCAAAATTCAGCTTTGTCGGAATTTTTTTCGAAGTGAAAGTCTAATTTTCTTGGGCTAATAGTTAATTTAAATAAGATTTATATAAATGCCAGTTCGCTGCAATGTTTTCATATCGTTGCAAGTGGTTTAAGAAAAACAATAAGGTGGACTTTATCTGGGCCACCTACCTTACATATATGCATGTATCTACATTCTACAATAATGTAAGTGATGCAGTTCAGCGTGCGTTCAAAGTTGCAGCTTACACCACCACTATAGATATGAATGGCACCTACATGGATAAAGGCCTACAAATAACATGCGCTGTGAAGCATGTTATAAATGGTGATAAAAGTATGCAATTTGCATATTCCCAATACCTATCATTGTTTGATCGATATTTAAAAACTAAAATATTTGTGTCATTAAAGGAACATATAACCTACATGAAATTTGTTTTCTTAAAACAAGATATCGAAACTAATACATTATGACCGAAGAAAAAAAGAAAAACATTACATCTACTGCAGAATGGGATGAAAGAAGAGATAAGATCCGAGAGCTCATCAAGGATCACATCAAAACTGAGGATTCTATGTACGTAATAAATCAATGCAGGCAAACATTTCTTAAAACTATTTTTTCCATATGTATATGTACATAGATTAAAAAGTAAAGGAAAGAAAACTGGAATTGAAGGGCAACTAGAATCAAGCGATGAAAAGCTGAAGGAACTTATAGAGTTTGGGAATGAGTTGGTGGCAAATATAAAGGTTGCGGGTGAAATGCGAGAAATTCAACGTCGAAACTTTGAAGAAACTCAGAAAAAAGGTATAATTTAAAACTTAATCTACCTGCATGTACATTAGGGTGTTCGTTATATCCCAAAATCGTTTTTAAATAGCAGACACCCTGCAAACCAAAATTGTATGCCCTAAAAAATTAGGCCAAAAAAACAAATTTGTCTCAGGTCATTTGGACGTGGCTCTTAGCCTCTTTGTTTTCTTAAACCTTCAATAATATTTACATATAGATACCTACATGTAAACAGAAGCAATGACAAATGTAAACTACATATATGCGAGTACCTAAAAATAAATAATTTAGTAGTAAAAAAGAAAATATAAAAATTGTTTTAGACAAATAAAAAAACACGTTCTACTAGTGTTATAAAATACTTCTCTGGTGATCTGAACCTCAATTGTATTGTTATAAACAGTTAATAGTACATAGAATACATATTAGGTTTGTTCGTTTATTTCCCAAACCTTCAAATTTCTTAAAACTTGGACTGAAATTGGTTGAAACGGCAAATTTTGAGAAGTAAACGAGCAGGGGTAATTGTAATGCCGGATTTACACGAGTGACAAATTGCCATTAATTCTGGTCATTAAAGTGGTAAAGTAATGGTCAAATCATATCATCAATGAAATGCATTTACATGAAGGCAAAATAATTTAATGCCACCTAGCTCTGTCATTTATTTTATGACGAATATTATGGCAGTACGAAAAATAAGTGGAGACTTGGATCTAGTAATCTACTACGATTTTCTGTTTATTGACATTTCGCTATCGAGGTGCGTACTACATAACAAAAATCACAACGAAATTTTTCGTTTCGCTTCAGCTGCGTACTATGCTTTACTTTGAATTCTTACAATAAATAACTTCAAAACACAAATAATTTAGTTATTATTTTTAGTTCCATCTGGCAAACAATTGAGATCATTCACTCGCAATGACATTACGCATCGCCTCATTGAACTGTCAAGCATACCTTGTTATTCTTATACCATGGTATACACGTACCTACGCGTCAACAAAAACAAAAAAAATATTTTTGGTGTGCCGTATGTGCATATGAATTTAATGGACGATTAAAAAAGTATAAATAGAATTGAATTAATAAATAACAAACTAAAAGAGCGTTGGCTTTAATGTTGTTATTACTATAGATTAGATATTCTAAATAATACTTTACAAAAAAATAGAAAATTCTATCGACCCATTTAATTTTAATTAAACAAAAAAGTGGGAATGGCGTATACGTCAAAACAATTCTAAGCCTACGCAATATTTATGAAATTAAAACCCTACAAAGGTTCTTAAAACCCTACACACTTTTCAAACCCTACAAAGGTTTTTTAATAAAGTGGAATTAGTTTGATACTAGTTAGTAAATAAAAAAAATGTTTAGACATTCGAAAGCGCTAGTAACTGCCTAACAGAGTTAAGAAATAATGACTACTTTTTGTAATTTATTTCAACTTCCATTTCCATTAGATGTTAGTTTAAATTGAACTTTTTGAATTACAATTTCACATAATTGTCATTGAAAAAACCATTCATTTCCATTACTTGTAATATTGTAATTGAAAACAATTACTTACAAACTACATGTAATTGAAAATAACAATCGGGTTTGTGGAAGTAATTGAAGGAAAGCACTATGTTAATTACACTTAAGGTAATTGATTACTTGGATTGTAATTAATTACATAATTTTATTATTTAAACATTAAAATAATAAAGTAAAAAAAAGGTATTTTAACTGCTGAACTAATACAAATAAACAGAATTGCAAAGAGAAATTTTCCCATTTAATTATTATTAATTTGATTATTTCCAAAACGAGAGTATTTAAAAGAAATGAAATTGAATAAAATATATGTTAACAAGTTAAAAAGAACAAACGTACGGAGATTTAACACAACAGAGAACTGTTTGTGCAATATCATGGAAAATTTAATTGATAAAAACAAGTAATTAATTACATTTTGTGTAATGATTATTGAAAAAAAGGAGTCATTACATATTTTTGATGATTACTTTTGTTTTCAATTACATTAATGTAATTGAATTACAAGTAATTAACACTTATTAATTACATGAAATTAGTAATTGAACGCTAGCTTACAAAATTTTGAGCCATGGTAGGTTCCTTAAAAAAATATATTTTCTAGACTAATCTTTGGTCGCTGAAAACGAAAATGAAAATTATTTTTTTTTCCAAAGAAGCGTTTTCGAGATATGCGCAGAAACCATTTTCTCAGCTTTTTTTCAAATACTGGCATAAAACTCGCTTACAGTTTAGCTAATTTACAAAAACGTATGTATACTTTCTGAATTGTTTGATCTGCCTTTTTCCGGCAATGTACTGTTTGTTAAAGTAGGATTGAAATTGTTTTGAAAAAGTCAACTTTTAAACAAAAATCATAATTTTCTCAAAAATATTCGCTTTAAAATTAAATTTCTCAAAAACTTTACTTTTAAATAACTTGATTTGATTGAAAAATGAATGGGATATTGGCTTAAAAAAAAAATATAACACGTTATTGTATGCGCTTTTGTTGATTTTAAATCTTTTTTTTTTCGTTGCATATCAATTTTCAAATACTGCCTACACTTTCCTCAGGTGAGGGAGTCGAATTTTTTCTTAGAATGTACATAGATAGAATTCGCCCCCCAAAATATCAACTACAAATCTGGGGGAACCCAGTATGCACCATCATTTGTATAGGTGATTTTCTAGCAAAACTTAAGAAAAAGGAAGTCGCTTGAGCTAGTAGGTTGAAATGAAATGTGACGATGACGCAATTGACCTAGGTAAAGAAATTCTGTGGCGGGCCGGTCATAAAATAAAAAAAGCATGTTTTTGTGAACCACCCTAATTTACATTTATCTCTTTGTCTTATGATACATCATGTAAGAGGTATCGAGTTAAAGAGAGTTTTGCAAATCCAGTATGGTAGTTTGTGGGGAGTACAAAAATAATGCAACAAAATTCAAAAAAAGGCAGTTCGACTTAGAGCGAGTCGACTGTATTTTGTAGCATTTTAAACGTTTTTTTACAACACACAAAAATGAACAATATCTCACATTTGAGTTTATTTATTAAAAATAAAGATATAATTATTTATATTTTCATTATTTTTATTATTATTAATTTAAAAAAGGTTGAAACAAATAATTTTTTATTTAAATAGCTCTTCGAAATGATCTTAGCAAAGAATCTACAGAAGCAATAGCTAAGTTCAATAGTATCTCTAACAAATGGTCTGAACTTAAGAATTATAAGGAGCCAGTAGCAATGTTTAATCAGTTAGAAAATCAAAAGGAACGCATTCAAGAGCTTTTAATCAGTAAAGATAATATAATTGATAAATGTCAACAAGAAATAAATCGTGTGAGTGATAAGTACTATGCTGATCAAGAAAAACAAGCTGTTGAAATCTGCACTTTAGTTGAGAGAATCGATAGTCAAGTTGAACTAATTAAACAAGCTTATAAGAACCATTTAGACCTTTTACAAGATGCTATCGAAGAAGAACGCGTTATTATGGGCAAAACAGAATCTAGGCAATGGGATGAACTTTTTAATACTTTAAAAACATTTGAATCACGCAAACTTCAAATCGAAAAAGACAAGGAACGAATATACGTTGAGGAAATTGAAAAAAATTGCAGAGAACAGCAGGAAATAACAAGGGATACCAGAATCCGCCTAGAACGTGATGCTGAAGCTCTTCAGCTTGAGTTGCGTAGCACACAAAATAACGTTCTCATGAATTCTGAAAAACTTGATTATAACTATCAGGTGCTTAAAAAAAGGAATGAAGAAAATGTGGTTATCAATAATCAACAAAAACGGAGGTTAGCAAAATTTAAGGAAACAATAGCAGCATTGAAATCAAAAATCCAGGCAGTTAAAGAAAAGTCACATGGATCTGTGAAGAAAATGTCAACAGAAGTAGAGAAACTTTACGCAAATATATCACATCTGGAAAATAAGTCGGAGCAATTCATTCAGGCGAATGAAAAGAAGGTCAGTTTTACAATGTCGCTTTCACAATTTGACTTTTCTTTTCAAAAGAAAAATTGACAAAAGCAAATTTTGTAAGAAGGTTTTTTTTTATACTACAAATTCTATATACTCGTACTACTGACATAAATCAGCCAAGTAGAAGACCTAGCAGATTTTATGTAAGAGATAGCAGTGTTAAATTTGCTACAAAAATCGAATTTAATTTCCTTAAAATGATGATCATTAAGTCAATCCAACTTGAAATCTATTTTGAATAAACATTTTTTATACATTTTTTCCCGTCTTATGTATAGCAAGACTTTACGAAAAAAATAATGTTACCACTGAACAAAAGACCATTATTGGAAAAATCGTTGTAAATATATTGACTATGATGCAAATCTAATCCAGTGACTACGTTCTCTAACTTAGTCAAGTACTTCTCGCATCGAAAAAAACATAGACAAAAATATGACCTGGACAAATAAACTGTGTTCACAATCTGTACCTCAATGCAATGTTATTACGGCCATTCCAAAGCAACGGAGAAGACAATCGTACACTTATAGTGAGGTTTTTCTTGTTAAGAAAGTATATATAAGTTTGTACGATGCTCCCTGCCCCAGGGCGCATTGGGGAATGTCATTCAGATGTCAAGAAACTGGTGGCTGCTCGGGTTTTGTTTTCACACCACATCACATACATTTGTATGGTACAAAAGTTAAATTGCGTATTAACTTTTTTTGTGCACTTTCAAAATCTTCATGAAAGCAGAAGATTTCATTGATTTTCCGTACTATTTTGTTTATAACTACATAAATTAATAAATAGTAACAAAATCGTTTACAAAACATATTACGTTTACCATATATCGTCATAACAATTCGCAAAGTATAGGTACATACTTTTCCTTTGACTCTTGGCAACAGCTGATTTCAATTTTGCAGCTCTCAATTCTCTCCCTGAGAAAAACCTGGGGTGCGTAAGAGCGACTTCAATGGATGCCCCGAACAAACATCGAACACAGTGCAAATAAACTGGGGAGAAAAAAGTTTCACATAAAACACCTGAGCGCGGTTTCAGGGCGACCCAGTGCCATCGAACAAACCTGTTTTTTCTTGAAACTCAGTGGTTTTTAAGAAAAGTTCACGACTCATAAGTTTCACCAAAAAATGAGGGCATATCTGTCATTTTGACCTGATGGGTTGAGCTTTAATATTTTAGTAGTTCATGTCCTAACTTTACTTTTAAGAGGTGTTGCCAACGTGGCAACACTCTCAGAAGCACGAGAAATGGGTTCAAACGAGAACAGTAGCTAGAAATTTTTAATAATTTGAAATTTCCTTCAATTCACATAAATTTGAAAATTGTATATACTTTGCATTCTTTTAAAGCAGATCAAGAAAAATTGAGTGTCTGTGCTTGATGGGGATAGGGAACATTAAAATGTGGATGGATGAAAATACCTCTAAGGAATATGCAACTATCATTTTTAATTCTCTGGAAAAAGTTATTTAAGGGCAGTTGGTTGACATTTCAAAATAAACTTTTTTTGTGAAAATATACATTGTCCTCCATCTTTCAAGTTGTCAACTATCAGATTCCATTGACAGATGGCTAAAATGTCAATGGATTAAAAAACCCTGCCAAAATCAGAAATGTTCAGAGTTTCCTACTGCTCCAGAAATCTAATTGAATTTTCCAAATCAGTTTGCTGATTCCAACTCGATTTAGCTTAATTTGGAAATAAATCTAAATTTGAATAAAAGAAAATATTTTCTGAATCTGTATGTGGCCCTTTTGAACACTCTTCCATTAGCTACGCCACTGACTGATTTAAAACACCTGTTCTATTAATTCTATTCTCAATTCTTATGTCATCCTTTTTTTACGAATTTTATTTCAATCATGCGTTCAGAAAACGTCTATGAATGCGAAATATACATAAAACGTCACTATTTGTCCGGAAATATAATGCTCCGAGCATCTTTCTTTTGCTTTTTCATGTGCAGCGGTTACAAATGTCAAATTTTGCGCTGCAGCTGCCAGCTGCGTACTACTTGGAAAAAAATCGGAGATAAAATTTGTTCTGGAAAATATTTTATATGGGAGATAAATTTTGTCTCGATCTGCGTACTAGGCTTTTGTAGTTGTTAAAATTCAAATGGTTTCAAAATAATCGTAAATGTTAATATTAAATGCAGACAGCAGAGGATAATAACCGCCTTAATGTAATGCAATAAAAACGCTCAAGAGTTTATTGTGGAATGTAGTTAAGACATGTAGCCAGTCAGTTTTGAGTACCATAATTATTGTTAAAGGGGTACTTATTATGTAAGTGGTTGTACAAAGCGAATAAAAGGAAACCATAAGCCACGCCCATAATTGCGGGTTGATACTCTTCGTTTATGAAATTAAACTTTTGCTTTCAGAAGTGAGAAAAGCTCCTGTGTATCTCACTTAAGAAATACTGATAAATCTTAAGCGTACCTCAGTTAAGTGAATCTGACTGATTATGAAAATGATTTTCTCTACTTTCAATCACTTTATTTACCTCTCATATTTGCTATGTTTGTCAAGTAATTTTATAGTTGTGTCAGAAAACGAAACCCGTGTGATTGATTAAATCTAGCCTAGGAGTAATTTTTTTTTTTCAAAACTATTGGACAAATGGGAAAATAAAAATACTTTCAAACCATCATTTGAACAATATTCATGAAAAAGATACATTTGGGTAGGTATTCAATCACCACGCGCCATTTTCGAAAATGGGGGTTAAAAACTGAATGACCACAATGTGGTCAGCGTTTTTTGTTTTCATTAGAGCCAAAATGAGGTAATTTCAAAATCACAGAAAACGTGTTTTCATTTGTAATTTGGTAGTTTCGTTTGACAGCTCATTCCATATTTGAATTTCAACTTGCAATTAATTGCTTTTTGTTATTGTTTTTTTTCGTTCTACTTCCATTTATAGCTTTGACATTTTCATACAAAAGCTTTTCAGAGCTCTTCAAACTGTTGTCAATTGGATGTGTTCAATAGGTTTTGAATTTACAAAATAATTTCGTGCAAATTTGGTTGAAATTATCTCATCTCGAAATGTGAATTTGTATGGGAAATGAGATGATTTCGTATCGAATTTGGAAATTTTCAATGAAATTACCTCATTAGGTCTAGTCTAATGAAGACGTTGTATTAGATTTATAATTAAAATTACTATTATTATTAGAAAAGTTATTATGAAAATAATTCATAATATACAACTATCTCGAAAAAATGATTACTATTTTTGATGTACCAACGCTTATGTGGCCTTGGTATTTGTATAAATGGTATTATTGTATGTAGGTATTAAAGCTTCAGTTTTTATGAAAACTTTAGTATCGTTATGTCTGGACTATAAACTACCAAGAAGCACTTTCACTCGCTAGCAGAATTTTGGAAATAGATCGCTTGCTGCATGTTCAACAGCTAGGAGTAGTTTGGGTACCGCAGAATATCGAAGGGATTATACAACATTCAATTGGAAATGTGACCCCTGGACCAAATCTCATGAGTAAGTGATTGCATTATCTGTTTCTTCCAGAACAAATACTTAGGTTCCATAAAAATGTATGCTTTTATTTTTTGTTATTAACAAAAATGCCAGGAATAGAGAAACAAAACAAGATAGATCTTTCAAGCTCATTTGGGAGTTCTGTTACACAACACGTTGACGAAATACGTCTTCTGCGGAGCATTCTCAAAAAGATATCTGATCGCGCTGGATTTTTGATTGAAGACAAGCTACTTAAAATCCTTGAACCATACACTGATGAAGAAAAATGTCTTGTCCGTATAGATAATATATTTAATGTAAGTTTTATTTAAAATATAACTTTATGTTAAGGATGTAAGTTTTGATAAAAATATTATGATTTCAACAGGTAGGTAAACATTGCTGCTTCTGATTAAAAAAATATATTATTTCTATTCATTTTTGCAAAATAAAAACCTAAATTGATAGAAAACTGCAACTTATATAAATTAAAATAAATTTGGTGGCGCAACAACTCTGTGAAGGACCAGGGTCTAGTGACAACTCTCAACTATTCTTGTGTACGTGTTGTTGGCAGTTGAAAAGCACTTATCCATGACAAATATACTCTTAGATTTGCCAGTTGCTCGCAAGAGTCAATCATGATGGAAACTGCAACTAATCTTCATAAATGTTTATTATTTTTGTGTTCAGCATGTGCAAAGTAATTGAAAAAAGCAACATATACTATACCAAGAAAACTTTTTCAAAGTCAGCCTTTGTAGTATAGTCCAGTGATTTGTGTTTGCGCTTCATTCGAATGAAACTTCGCAACTAATCCTTAATATAAAATTTTCCTTATCGCTTTAAATGTACATAGCTATGTTTTGATATTCGATTTTCTCATTAACAGCTCAACCGATTTCAATAAAAAAATTTATGAAAAAGCCCCTTTAAAATTTTAATAATATTGCATTTTGCATAGCAATACCCATTTTGAAAAAAAATAAATTTTGGGTTTTTAAAAAAATAATATTTTTTTGAAAATTTATAACTCTCAAATCGAAAAACTTCTTCTCATCGAGAACCACATTAGTAAAACTTTTTTTCAATTTCCAGCAAAAAAAATATATCAAGGGAATTCATGCAACGGCGTCAAAATGTTGTAAACGTAGTAAAATTGTAAACTACGTAAATTTATTAAATTTTCAATACAAATTGTGACAGATATACGAAGTTTGACTTCACGCCACACCGTTGCATGAATACCCTTATTAGGTGTAATCGAGATTATGAATATTATTTCTTCTTTTACAGGCCTTAAAAATTACAGAATACAAGGACATAACCTCTTTAATCGATTATTTTCTACCATACTCTTGGTGCCCTAATTGCTCAAATAATTTACATAGTGAAAATGTTGAAGTACTAACTGATTGTGATGAAGCCCCTAGCTCGGTACGAGGAAGGCCTTCTCAGGCGTTGGAAATAGACAAAGTAACGATTGGTACGCCTTCGTCATCAGTGTCAGTATCTGACATTTGCTCTGTGTCCACCGATGATATTGAACGTAATATTGCTTCTATTTTGACATCTAAAAAGAGATTGGCCAGACCAGGAGAAAAAAATACACAGGAGGTGCATATGATTTTAAATAACACTGAACAAAACAAAATTGAATTTTTTTTTATTTCTTAGACTATTTGCGCCAGTCATTTCTTGGTCATAAAACCTGCTTTTGTTTTATCTTCTCTTAGAAACTTTACAGAAAATTATTTGAAAAAGGATGATGGTGCACGTTTGTAAGATAAATTAATTTTAACTGAAGATTCTTTCTATTCGGTTGTATTAAGCAATTATATTTTTACAATATACAGGGGAAGGTTTGAGACATCAGTAGTGCGAAGATCAAGGACTGGTCGACCTTTAGTAAGGGATTCATTGCATAAATGTTGGCCAATTTTTCTACAGGTGATGACTGAAGAAAATCAAAAACTATGGACATCACTTGAACATGGCTTGGATCATTATTTGGATGTTCTTAAAGAAAGGGAACAGCTTGATATAAATTGTGAATTCCTTAGAAAACAGAACATAGAATTGCGGCATCTCTTGCAGAAATATCTTCCAACAGCTTTTTGAAGTTTTAATCCAATATTTTAATAAAAAATATGCAGTTTGAGAGACAATTTATTTTGTTGACATATTTCAGAAACTACATTTTGCTAGTTTTTGCCTAATATACCTATGTATATGTACATATACATGCATAGATAGGCTGCTGATGCGAAACTGAAATTTCCATACAAATCGCAGCGAAATCATCAACGATAACCTGATGGTATTTTCAACATTTAGAAGAGTTTGCCATATATCAGACATAACTGATTGACTTCTACGGATCACGATCTAAACCCAATTATTTCAGTGGATTGACTGAGGTTTAAGTATATGATAATGATAAATTACATACGCCGAACCATGACCGTCAGTTAATTCACTGAAATCAGTGGATTAGGTGCCAGTTATAGCTATCATTGAAAACTTTAATTATTGATTTTGAGACGTCTAGAAATCAAAATAATTTATTATTATTATGGACAAATAAAGAAATTTTGGAAAAATTCGCTGTGGAGTGATGAACAAATTTTGTTTCCATATGGTTAAATCCGGTTAATCACTCCGCAGCACTTTTTTCCAAAATTAGGCCTGTTTGTTGTGACATGAGTTTTGGTAAATGCCAAACGAGCCTTAGTAGTTTTTTTTTTCCTCTAGGCTTACAATAGCCCTGATTTTTAGAGCATTTTTATCTTCGCTTAGAAAAAAGTAGCATGTTAAATACAACAATACGGAATTATACCAGTTTGTTGTTGTAATTAACATGATACTTTTTATATCATATTTATTATACTTTGAACAATAAATCCACTTTCGAAATGCAAAGTTAAGCCAATGAACCACACACACAAAATGAAAACATACAACAAAAAGTCAGGAACTGGCTAAATGTTTTCCACACTTACAATTATTTCTAGCTTGCTACATTAAAAAAATGTAACTTGAAAAAAGAAATGAAAGATAAAATTTATTTTTTCTCAATCTGCGTACTATGCTTAAAACCCTATCAACTTATCCTATTATGAACTTTATTGATAAGATGATAACACGTTCAAATAGTCAGCCCGTCGAATAATTTAATTGGCCACTTTAAAGTTGCTTAAATAAAGTATTTTTTTCAGCCTGAATTTCAACCATCGACGTCGCAGCAGCACAATCCGTTAAGCCCGACACCACCATCATCAGCGTCGCAGCCACCTAATATTCCGGAAACAACGCCACCATCTTCATCAAAAATTAAGAAACCACAAAAAAAGAGCGCTAAGGAAAGATATTTCGATAACAAAATTAATTTAAAAAGTGAAATGGCCATTGGAAAAAATGAAATTTCAAAAGAATACTATGCCAAAAAATTGAAAAAAAAAGTGATGAAAATGAGAAAGGGAGAAACGACCGTTTAGAAAAAAAACTAAGCGCATTAAAAGAAATTATTGAAGTCTAATTGATACTCGAAGTGTTATTCGTGTATGTACTGGTACATACTTCACTTTTTTCAGTTCCTTTTTAACATAATGCTTATGTACAATGTATATGAAGTAAAATATTGATTTTTAGCTTAAGCTTTTCAGGCACAAGTTATAGCTTTATTTTGAAAACTATAATTGAAAATTTTCATTTTTTATGTTGAGACATAAAGAAATCAAAATAAATGATTATTTTTAGTCTCAAATTATGAAGTCTTTTTGATTGTTATAACTTAGGCGCCTTACCATCATGTGGAATACTAAATAATAAGTGTATTTATGAAGTCTTTTTGTGTTTATGTTCTTTATTTATTTAAATAAAAGTTTATTTTGTATGTAATAACTCTTTAAAATTGTTAGTGTTTCTTCCTTCGCGCGGCAGTCACCTTGTTGGGGTGCGTAGGCTTAAGTTTCAAAGATTCATCTGACCTACTGTTTTCTGGGGCAACCTACAAGCAGTGGTGATTTTGAGGAGTAACGAACTAAGAACTGCCCCCCCTAATCCAGGGTGTTAAGTGGACCGTGCCTATTGGATGGTTTGCAGCCAGGGGGTATACCGGCTCTATTCTAACGGTACCTCTTTGTGATGGGGTCGTTTCAAAGAGTAACTATGACCTTACCATACTATACGGAGCTATGGTATGGCTGACCATATATTTCTCTAGCTACTCGTGGGATTCAAATGCCAAAAATTTTAAAAAGAAAAAATAACAAAAACCACAACAATTTTAACGTTCCGCGGGATTTCACCGCAAACGAATTTGCGGACCGTATGGAGAAAAACCTCCATGGTGACGATCCGAGACCGGGGAGCAGCTTTTTCCTTAAGAGAAAACCTCAGAGGGACTTACGGCACCGGGCAGCTCAAGGAGGACCATTGACTATAGGCCAAGGGAGAACACCTCCCAGGCAAATGGAAGATGATACTCCTGGCACATCGACCGCTAGCAAGGGGAGAATACCTCCCATGCCAGCAAATGATGAAAGTAAGACAGTAAAGGGCCCTAGTAATGGGAAGACACCATCACGGGTGACCTCTGAACCGTTTCAGAAGCCAGCTAGAAGACGTAATCGCTTTGCTGGTCCACTTCCTGAACTGGGGCAGCCAGGTGGCTTGGATGACCCACTAAGAAAAGGATTGAGCGGTACGTCCTCGAGATGGTACCTTCGATTTCTTTCTGACGGGAGGTCCCCGCAGGAAGCAAGGAAGAAGGTAGATGAAAAGAAGGCAGATTCTTTAACCGACGTTCAGGGTAAGAGGAAAAGCCATCATATAACCCCACCCCTCAAGAAGAACGCCAAAAAGGCCAGGACGTCAGCAGCAGGAACAAGCACCGCTGTTTCTGAAGCTGGGGAACAAAGGCTCTCTTATGCAAGTGCGGCAATGAGTGTGAGAATTGCCGTTCTACCAAAGGAATAACTTCAGGTAACTCTTAGTGTTGATGAGCTGTCAGCACTGGAAGAAGCCATAATTGAGGAGGTCTCTCTTGGGTGGACGCACAAGCTCAAATTCAACGGCTTGCATTTTAGAACTGGGCTACTTCTAGTCGATTGTGCTGGCCAGAACACAGCAGATTGGCTAAAAGAGAAAGCCTCAAAACTGGCAACTTGGAAAGGCAGTGAATTGATGGCATGCTTGGGAGATAACATCCCGAAAATGCACACAATAACGCTGTTCTTGCCTAGGAGCACGGGGCAAGACGATAAAAAATCCTTGTCGCTCATAGAGGCCCAAAATGATGGTTTGACGGTGAAAGCGTGGAAAGTCCTTAAGAGCAAGATCGAGGGTAAGGGTCAACTGCTTGTGAGCGGCATTGACGGTCAGTCAGCAGAGGCAATAGTGAAGGCAGATCACCAGCTCCACTACAAGTTCGGGAAGATAGCCGTCACAGGTCTCCGTAAGGCAGCAGTCCCAAACCGTGATGCTGCAAGGAAGAAAACTTCTGCTATCACCTCAGCCATAAACACCAAGGACACTTACCTCCCAGTCCCTCGATACCGCACCCCAAAAATCCTGACACAGCCCAGATTCCCAACACACCCAACACCATCCAAACTTCCCAGCAAACCCAACCTCTCCAACCAACTGAACCCTCACAAAAAACCCAAATCACACCCCATACCCCAACCCGTCCCATAACTACAATCCAGAGCCAGGTAACACCACTGGCAATGGATGCAGGAAGTCGGATAAGCAAAGAGATGGAGGGCATAGACCTCTCTCCTAGCGAATCCGATCTAGACGAAGTGCTTCCTACCAATGAGGAAGAAGAAATGCTACTCGAAGATGAAGGGGCATTCACCCCCATCTTCTAAAAAGCAACAAAATGACTGGACGCGGGATCAGCACCAGGCTAGCCCAGGTGAATTTACACCACGCTAAGGCAGCATCAGCTGTCATTGCGCGGAAATTTACTGTTGATAACCTGGGACTAGCGCTGATTCAAGAACCCTGGATTTACGGGGGCCAAATAAAAGGCCTAACAAGTAAGGACTCTAAAGTTATATGGGATACGAGACACGACTCGCCCAGAGCATGCATAAAAATAAGAAATAATATAAATTTTATATGTCTTTCAGAATTTATGACGCGGGATCTAGTTGCAATACAGGCCCAAATTTACACTGACGGCAGCCCTCAGACGATGGTTGTAGCATCCGCATATTTTGCTGGTGATGATGCGAATATACCACTAACAGAAGTTCGGAAACTAGTGGACTACTGCAATAGCAAAAGACTACCCCTTATGGTCGGGTGCGATGCAAACGCCCACCATACAACATGGGGAAGTACCGATATAAACCAAAGAGGTGAGTACCTTTTAGACTTTATTATCGAAAAAAATCTAGATATATTTAACGTAGGGAATACCCCTACTTTGGTAACTAGAATAAGAAAAGAAGTTTTAGACTTAACCTTCGGAACTCCGAACTTAAATAGCTTAGTCAGGGATTGGAGAGTTTCCAACGAACCATCAATGTCTGACCATAGAATCATAGTGTT
This sequence comes from Dasysyrphus albostriatus, assembly GCA_946251815.1. NCBI lineage: Eukaryota > Metazoa > Arthropoda > Insecta > Diptera > Syrphidae > Dasysyrphus > Dasysyrphus albostriatus. The sequence goes on along the minus strand of OX276337.1, from coordinate 68,442,186 downwards.
TACCCTGGAGAGCCTTTTGATAGAGAACACCTCTGGAAGGAATCCCAAGAAAACAAACTGGAGTCTTTATAAAGATACTCTCAAGATAAATCTTGATCAGTTAGGACCAGTAGAAATGACAAACAGCTACCTGGAACTAGATCATACAGTAAATGAGTTAAGTGGGGCTATAAACGAGGCATATGTACTCAGCTGTCCCCTAAGACCCATAAAAAGACAGACCGATGCTCCATGGTGGAACAATAATCTGTCGAAACTAAGATCCAAGGTAAGAAAACTTTTCAATTAGGCAAAGAGAACTGGAGAGTAGCATAGCTACTCTGCAGAGATGACTAAATACAATGGGGAGATAAGGAAAGCCAAGAGAAGTAGTTTCGCAAGTTTCTGTGAGGGGATTTCTACCACTCCAGCAGCAGCAAGACTACACAAAGCTCTAGCAAAAGAAAAAACACTAACATCGTTAGCACTTAGAAACCCTGATGGTAGCTATACAGAAAATGAGGAGCAAAGGTCAACCCTTTTGCTAAATACTCACTTTCCGGGTAGTATACCAATGGCAGCGGACACAATGGAGAGAATACCTCTCAGAACAAACCGGGAGGACTGGAAGATAGCCAAGGCTATCTGCACAGTTAACAGAATAGATTGGGCTATAAGCTCCTTTCAACCTTTTAAATCACCGGGTGTAGATGGCATTTTTCCAGCCCTTTTACAAAAAGGAAAAGAGGAACTAATGCCTTATCTTATTAATATACTTCGAAGTAATATCGCACTTGGGTATACACCAAGTCTATGGAGAAGAGCTAAGGTAATCTTCATTCACAAAATCGGGAAGAAAGATACAACACATCCAAAGTCCAACAGACCAATAAGCTTAACATCCTTCTTACTGAAGACTTTGGAAAAGGTAATTGATAACTTTATCAGATCAGAAGTATTAATAAATATGCCTTTGAACCATCGCCAGCATGCTTACAGGGCGGGTAGATCTACAGAAACCGCCCTATATGAATTCACAAACACCGTACAAATAGCTTTAGACTCTAAAGAAATGGCCTTATGTGCGTTCCTAGACATTGAGGGCGCCTTCGACAATACCTCACATAAAGCTATTAACAGGGCCTTGTTAAGGAAGGGTGTACCCATCGCTATAATCAGATGGATAAGTGGGATGCTGAGCACAAGAACTGCGGAAGCATATACAGGACAAAGTGTCCAGAAAGTTATCACAACAAAAGGCTGTCCTCAGGGAGGGGTCTTATCACCCTTACTGTGGAGTCTCGTGGTAGATGAATTATTGGAAAGTCTTTCTTCCCAAGGCATACGTTGCATCGGTTTCGCCGACGACATTGTTATAACGGCCTTAGGGAAGTTCGAAGAAACTCTCTGTGATATTATCCAGAGAGGACTTAATATAACAAGGAAATGGTGTCTATCTGTGGGACTGAACATAAACCCCACAAAAACAACGATAGTTCCATTTACTAAGAAAAAACTTCTACCACGCATAAAACCAATCCGGTTGGCTGGTGAAGAAATCGACATCCAGAAGGAAGTTAAATATCTAGGTATAACATTAGACTGTAAACTTCTCTGGAACAAACATGTCGAAATAACTGTCGGGAAAGCCACAAAAGCTCTCATGATATGCAAGAGACTTGCAGGTAAATCATGGGGCTGTAAACCAAACATCCTTAGATGGATGTACACCATGATGGTAAGACCCATTATTACCTATGGGGCGGTTGCATGTCACAAAAGAACCGAACTTACAACAACTAGGAAATCACTAGAAAAGGTACAGAGGCTAGCATGCATCTGCATTACTGGAGCAATGAGAACATGCCCTACAGCAGCAATAAAAGTCATTCTTCACTTGACCCCACTACACGTGGCCCTAGAAAGTGCTGCTAAGGGAGCCATCATGAGATTTGCAAAAGAGGGAACTGGGACAGGGAAAATCATTAGTCTCAGGCAAAGAGACTCGATTTGTAAGTCCACAGAATCGAACCTTCTTGATATCCCAAGAGATGGTATGATTAAGAAGTATAACTTTGAAAAAAAAATTCATGTGGAATTAAGTAGCAAAAAAGAGTGGGTGGATGAAACCGTAAACTACACTCTTAAAGCAAACGCCATCAAGTGGTACACTGATGGATCGAAAACTTCGGAAGGGACTGGTGCTGGAATTTATGGGCCTAGAACCAAACTTTCAATACCGATGGGACAGTCTACAAGCATTTTTCAGGCAGAAATTAATGCCATAGGAAAATGTGCCGAAAGAAATCTCGAAAGAAAATATAAAAACCAAAATATTGCAATCATGTCGGATAGCCAGGCCGCACTCAAAGCATTAAGCTCATATAGCATCAGCTCTAAACTGGTATGGGAGTGTGTAGGCAGGCTAAACGAACTGGGCAAACATAACTCTGTTACACTCTATTGGGTCCCTGGCCACGTTGGCATACAAGGCAATGAGGAGGCAGACTCCTTAGCAAAAATAGGGGCAATGACACCCATTACGGGACCAGAGCCTTATTGCGGAATAGGAGAAAACGTGATAAAACATAAAATCAAAACAGAAGAGGAGGTGAAAAGATCAAAAATCTGGAACGAACTCCCAAAGCTAAGACAGGCCAAACTTCTGCTTGGGCGTCACAACAAAGAAAGATTCCAGTCCTGTATGAGCTTAAACAGGAACAAACTTAGAATAATAACGGGTCTCCTCACAGGCCACTGTAAGCTTAGGAGACACCACCACATTCTTGGCTTAGAGAACAGCGCCGCGTGCAGATTCTGCAATGCTCATGAGGAGACACCGGACAATATACTAGGCAGATGTGATGCACTCGTGCATCAAAGACACAGGTATCTGGGAAATCACCAGATAGAGGAGAGCGAACTACCCTCTCTAAAAACACTCCAAATACTCAAGTTCCTCAAGGAAACAAACTTGGAGAACGTGCTGTAGTATGAGCAACCTCATCCAGCTCGAGACGGGGGCACAATAGATCTTAATGGTCGCAGTGCACTTATACCCCAAATCCTTCATTCATAGTGTTTCTTAAAAGGATTATATGAGTATTATATTTTCCCAGATCCAGATCATCTAAGAGTCGTTGTCACCTGGTGCTGTTCGAGTTCAATACACTTGTGCCTTCAACCTTCTAAAGCGAGTTTTTAGTATGCCGAATGCATGTTCTACAACCATGTGACCAGAAGAATGTAAAAAGTTGAACTGATTTTCTTCATTGGTCAACATGCCATTGTCTTTGAAAGGTGGAAATAACCAATCTAGGGATGCATAAGCAGAATCTCCTAGCAAGAAAATGCTATTTGGGAACATTGCACTCATATTTGTGCTTGGATCTCTATAAAGATCCGACCTACGCAATACGCGGCTATCATGCAAACTTCCTGGCTCTCCAGCAAAAACATTGATACATTTTTTGTTGTCATCGACTACTCCTTGTAAGCATATACTGTAAAATTTTTTTTCTGTTGAAGTAGCTCTCTTTGTTTTCAGTAGGTGCTTTTATTCTTATGTGGGATCCGTCGATGCAACTCAAAATGCCAGGAATTTTACAGCGCTCCTCAAAGATAGACGCATTTTGCATCGCTTCATTTTCATTGGGCCATTTTACATTTTCATACCTATCGAAATCAACCAGCTTGAAACTCTCTTTATAATATTCCAAGCCGTAGATTTTGTGACTCCGAATAAATTTCCCAGCTCTCGAAACGTGTTGGTGTTAGCCAAATACCAAATGAACATATAAATTTCCTTTTCAGGTAAAACTTTTGGCAGCTCTCTCCTGGTGGTGTTTTGAAATCATTCTGAAGCTTTGTAACGGTCTGTAAAAGGATGATTCGTACTTACAAACAAAGTTAAAATATAAAAGTAAGTTTACCTATTTAAATATTAACAGCCTTATTTATTAGATTTTTTAGGTGGTTGACTAGTTACACAGTTTTTTAAAAGTCCTTAATAGTTGGATATATGCCTTATTTAATTAAATAAAATGTCAAGTTAGACAAATCTTAGGCAACCGGAATGCCGTTGTCCAAGTTAGACAATTTTAGGACAACAGTAGACGAAGTTTATTAATAACTTTTTGGAGTTGGACGGCTGTCTAAAGTTAGACAAAGTTTATAAATACGACTGTAACAGTCCAACGATGCAGTCGGAAATGCTTTTTAAATCTACATTACAGTACATGTTGATAACTTCCACAAAGCCTTGAACTTTTTGGTGATTTTGATTTTCAAAATCAGAAGATGACTCAGTCCATGAACTGGATGAAGACCCATTAGAACTTGAATCACTGTCACTACCTTCACTTTCTAAGAATAACTAAGAAGAAGTTTTTTAGTGATAGATATTAAACAAATATTGTAATTAATTATAAAAGAAAATTTACTCACTTCAACAGCGTTTTCCATTTTTATTTTTTGTTTACATGTCAAAACTAGAAACATCAAAAAACTCAGGAATACCACAATTTGAAAGTAAATTGATATGGATATGGATCTTGGTCGATAATAAAACGCAGCTATTTTTACTTTGTACTTCCATTTGAGCTTTGACATTTTAATACAGAATCTTTTCAGAGCATTTCAAACTGTCACCATTTGGGTATGTTCAATAGGTTTTGACTTAATTTCCAACCTAATTTTGTGCCAATTTGGTTGAAATAATCTCATTTTGAAATGTGAATTTGTATAGGAAATGAGATGATTTCGTATCGAATTTGGAAATTTTCAACGGAATTACATCATTTGGCCTAATGAAAACGCAGTATAATAGATAACGATCGAGTCAAATCAAGTTCAATTCAATTCGATGCAGTGTATTACAAATAGTCGAAGTTGGCTTCAAACCATATGTAAGCGTAGTACTTGCTTCAAGTCCGCATGTGACCGGGGTGCTTGCTTTTCTCTTTATTCCCGTCATATTCCAGTTTCCAGGCACGTATTTCCATTCCATTCCATACCCATTTCCAAATTATCCAGTCATCCAGTGAAAATCTGCAAAGTGCAAATAGTTTCTGCGCGGTGAAAGGATTTCTTCTGTTTGCAAATAAATAGTACCTACGTATAGAAAAAGCGAATATTTTAACTATTAATATTTATCAAGCATTCGAACAAAACGATTAATTCTTATATAATTTTTTAAATCAATTTTATAAGTGATGCTTCTCAATCGTGAATTGAAAAGTAAAAAGTTCTAGTCATTTCAGTCAGTGTGGTTATATACACAAAGCGAGGGAAGTAAGTAACAGCTAACGAATAATTAAAACGCTCTCAACAAGTAAACATAATTGTTGAAAATGGCAAATTAAGAAATTGCATTTAACAAATTGACCGCGCGTTATGGTATCCCTGCAACCAAAGCCAAAGTTTTTAAAACCGGGTAAGTAAAGTATACTCGACATACTTTTGGGTTCTTTACGTTTTAAATTAAATTGCACAAGATTTGCCCTGAAAATCTGTTGTTTACCTTGACGCGGCCGTTCATTTCTTTTTTCTATCTTTTTCAATTCTCCAATTTTTAAGATGAGTCTTTGATTTGACTTCCTTATCAAAAAGGTTATTAAATATTAGAATAAATTGATAAATATTTTTTATTGGGGGCTAAAAAAAACCTACATACATAATTATAGAAATGACGTCATGGATAACTTTTTGTAGCACATTCACTGTAACTCACAGTACACAAATCTAATATATGTACTGTGACTGTGACTGTAACTCAATAGCAACGCACTCCTATAGTTTCACCACAAAAGAAAATGATTCAGCCACATAATGTTTATAGCTTTAAAGGTTAAATTTCTAATTATAAATTAGGAGCAACATTAACATAAAAAGTCTGGATCACAATATAGTGACAAGTTGGTCAGCAAATAAAAATAAACAATCCATTCAAAGTTTATTTTACCCTTTTAATTGTATCTAAGGTTATATGTTCTAAATTCACCTTTAGGTTAAGTCTTAATAGAAATAATAAATCAATGCGAATAGTCGAAAGTCGTATCAATAGAAAATGTTAAGACGAATTTTGTACCTTTCAACAATATTCACTACCATGGTGGGGTGCTGGAGTTAGGACAGGGGCTTGTAAAGTTTCGGCAAGCTTTGGATAAGGTTTTGAAGAAAAATTTTGATAATGATATGAAGGGGAATTTAAAATAATTTAACAGTAGAATACATGTTGAATTAGATGAAAATCGATTTTAGAGTTTTAGTTCATATTATAAGAAACTTCCACCATCTCATCTTTTCAAATTAAAATTTATTTCTTCAATATTAACATAATACATTACATAAAATACTTAAAGTATAGAGATGAGAACAATACACCTACATATATTCTTAGCAACTATAAACTTAACAATTTGGAGAAATAATTTTGATATACCTAGTGTTATTTGTTTTAAGAAACACTTTTTTTTTTTTTTTGTTAAAAATCATTGGATATTTTAATAAAAACTTAAAACTACATAAAACAATTTAAAGTTTTAATTAAGTCTAAAAATTTCTTTATCGACCCAAAATTTTCTTAATAATGAAAAAGCTTTACATTTACTTTAATTCCAACAACCAATGGCCTAAAGTTAAGAGAACAAGCAGAGCAGCGGAGAGCAAGCTTTGTATAACCAAGAGGCATCCCGAGTATCAGTGGGTTAGTGACTTTTTAATTCTGCGCGTATGGTTTTTCAGTCATGATAATGCCTTCTGGGAAAACCCTATAAAAAAAAAACCAAGTGCTTTTAGTCAGCAAAAAAAAGAAGTAGTTGGTATTTATTCTATTAGTTTTATTATTATTATTTTTAAAATTCCAAAAGTACTTCTTGCAAAATATTTGCAAAATTATATTTATTTATTATCAAAGTCAATGACGGTTAGGTTAGAATTGGTGATAATACAGCAAGGCCATCATCTCGCTCGGATTTTAGTGGATCCATTGCTCTTCTCAGGGTGTAGGTAGGTAGTGAGGAGGAGAAGGGAGAGGATTAACGGGAACTTTAGATGCGGGCCCCCCTGAACTATCCTGAGTTCTGAATGAATTTTAGGATTTTCTTTGGTGGCAAGACAGATATGTCGCCCCGTTCTTCGAAGAAATGTTCTCCTAGGTCTGCTTTCCTTGGTCTAGCTAGGATGGCGCATTCACACAGTAAGCAAAGGGAGCCCTAAGTTGTGGCCCATTAGGATGCCAACTATGATTGATAATTGAGGCCTGCTTTATTTGGGTAAGTATTTAGTTTTTTTTTTCGGTTAGAGAGGCAGTAGGACAGAGTTTCGCTTTTCACCCTAACGAGGTTGACACCTCAGCACTCTTGAACCCATCAAAAGTTGTATTTTGCTTTTATTTTGTACTAACAACATTAAGAAAAAAAATATCAAAACTATACAAGTAACCACAAATCGTCCTCTAAAACTTGGCCTGTTAGAAACAATTGTATAATATGGTGAATTTTGTTTTTTTTTTCAAGTTGAAATAGTGCAGAAAGGTTGATTAAAAAGGGGAAACAGAAAAAAATAAATCGATTCACGTTTCCCGATCGCGCATAAGCTGTTAAGGTTCGAGAAAAATCAGAAAATCGACGTTTTTACGATAATTCCTTTTATTTTTAAACTTTCTATAATGACTTGCGGCTTGAAATTTATAAATATTTACGTTTGTAAAAAATAGGAGTATAATTATAATGTATGGGGATCCGCAGATTGAATCTATTATCTGACAATCTTATACCTATATTTAGAAATGTGAGCTCAAATTCATATTCACTAGAACCATAGAAAAATATGTGTAAATATTATTAAAATCAGTCAGCATCTTCTGGTTGGGTATTGCCCTCCAAGTTAATGAAATTTCGAAGAAAAACCTATTAATTAAGTTGTCTGAGAAAAAAGACTAAGGTGAAGAAACTTAATTTCTGAAATATAAACATTAGTATTGACGCGAAAAATTACTCTCTACGACACTTCAAAATTTCTTCTAAATCCTCGCATTGGTTTTCTGCATATTTGCTTTCAAATAGAGCGAAAGAAGTGGGAGGCCAGAGGTTCAATTATATTATTCTGAAATGTTTACGTGGGGCATTTCATGTTTTTGACCTTTTGATTTCACTCATTTTTTTGAAATGTTATCGTTTGTATTGAAAACAACTTGACCACCAGCTTTCAGCCTTAAGCCCGTATGACACTACATTTTTTCTTCATTTAATTTCTTATTAAATCAATTAAAGTGTCAGCAGAGCAAAAAAGGGATAAACTGTGTTTTTAAGTTGTTGTTTTTACAGTGTGTCCCAAAAGTGAATATATATCATAAACTAGTATTCTCTAGGGTAAAGTGTATACTAACTTCTGTGACTTTCACTTAATAAAAAATGAGAGAAAAATGTAGTGTCATACCGTCTTAATATTCCAAACCGGTATTGAGTAATCGATTTTTTTATTTTATTTCAATTAATAATAGACAAGTAATTAATATCGATATCTTAAAAACTAGGGTATCATATTTTTCGTCTTAAATATAGTTTCAGGAATTTTTTTTAATAATGCAAAGTAATTATAACCCAGTTATTAAGCCAGATTCACCACATTATATTATTATTATTATTATTATTATTATTATTATTATTATTATCGATATTAATACTAGAATGTCTCAATACGATAAAATATTCTTGCACAAAAAACAATGAGTATATTCACATCATCGACACCTGATACGATTTGATCCTCTCATTGATTCTTATGTACAAATATTTTATCGTAGCGAGAGTGTATCGGTATTGGCACAATATTGTGGATCTGGCGTTAACGTCATTTTCAAAAAGTGGGACCCTTCGATTTAAAAAAACTACTCTGTCTTCATGCACACAGCTGATGCCAATGCTTTTGAGCGGTGGCGCGGCACGCGCGGCTCAAAGGATAGAAGGGATGATTGGTTTTTTTTTTTTTTTTTTTTTTTTGAAATTCATTTTTATTTTTCAATTTTCTTAAAACTATCTTAAAGCTAGACAAAAATTCATAAAAACTAGCCTACTTATCAATATCTTAAAACTAACTTACTGGCCCCAGTCGGGCGCTCTAAGTTAAACCATAATAACTTAATGCTAATGCCTTTCGGCCTAAGAACTATCTTAATACTATATCCAGGTCGGTTTTATTTTTTACCGAGAAGAATTTACAAAAAACTCGGTATCATTGTCTTTATTTTTTGGTTTTATATAAAACTTACAAACTACATAAAACTAAATTAAAGCTAACTAAAACTAATTAAAACTACTTAAAGCTACTTAAAACTATTTACAACTAATTATAAACTAATTACAACCTACTTATAAGCTACTTACAGACTACTTACAAACTAGAACAGCCACAGCAAGCATTTTCCGGTTTTATAATTTTTTTGTATTTTTGTGGATTTTATATTTTTTTTTTTTTTTTTTTTTTTTTTTTTTTTTTTTTTTTTTTTTTTGGCGCCACCCTGACTGTCCCTACTTAAAACTAACTACCTAAACCTATGTAAGTCGGCCATACCTAAGAAAATAGCAAGGTCAACTATTAAATGTCTGAAGGAACTTCATCTTCGTTTTTCAACCACCAGAACTGGTTCTCCTGCTTTACCCTATCTCTTCGGTCCCGTTCGGACACAGTCCTACTGAACCGAAGGTGCTCAGCTCCGTCTTGTGCGAGGACGTCTCGACTGTAAAGGAGCCGCCGATCTACAGTTCTACGGCCGACGTGGTAGATTAGCGGAACCGCCGCTCTATCCTGGATCAGCCCTCGATTGTCTAGGTGGAGGAATGCATCGGGCGGAATAAAGCCGCTTAGACGCACACTCTCGTAGTATTCGTTGTTGGGGTAATAAGCCCCGAAAATTAAGCTGTTAGGCGAGGACATCGCTCTTGCAATGTGACCTCGAATAAGCTTCAGCAAGAAATTATCTATCCTGTTTATGTTGGCCCCGTTGTATAGAGCCAGGTTGGAATAGTAGTGTTTGTACTCCGACTCTGGTGTTCTGTGCAATCCAAGGCAGCGTCGAAGACACTGCCTCTCAAACACCCGAATCTTTTCCATTTGAGATGGGGCAACGTTGAACCAAACCGGGCACCCATAGGCAATCATCGGCCGGATAAGGGCCATGTAGCAAATCACCTTTACCCTGCTGTCAAGCCGGCTGCTATAAAACAACCGTTTCGTCAGGGCGAAAGCTCCCCTAGCCCTGGCCAGAGCAGCATTTATATGTCTGTCGAAATACAAATACTGATCCATCCAGATGCCAAGGTACTTTACTACACTTTTACTCGCCAGTGGATGTCCATTTGGCCCTACGATCACCAGCTTGCGCCAGTTCTTTCTCGTATCCCTTGTGGCTCCACGCAACGGAGTCCTAAACAAGATAGTTTCTGATTTCTGAAAGTTGATTTTCAACTTCCAGTCATCACAATATCGTTGAATCTCATCGAAGTCACTCTGCAAAAGAATTCTGATGTCCTCGACTTTTGCAGCTGTTCTGTACGCAATTAGATCGTCGGCATACGCAATTGCCTGAGTTAGACTACTTATCAGATCGCTGGTGTAAATGCTGAATAGAATCGGCGAATTGACCGCTCCCTGCTGAAGACCATTTTTAATATTAAAGGTTGTGGCAGAAGTTACATTGCCACTTTTGACAACAAACTTTCTACCATTGAGCATATCATAAAGCATATATAACAGTGGTTTACTAATGCCAAGTCTGGTCAGCTTTAGATAAAGACCCTCTAACCATACGGTGTCGAAGGCCTTCTCCAAATCAACCAGACAGGCACCCGTACACTGCTTCTTAGATTTGTTCCATTGGACATCAGAAACGAGTTTCGACGCGGCATGAATGGTGTCATGTCCCGCCTTAAAACCGAACTGATTGTCCGGTATGATATTATTGTCCTCTGCCCACTTAGACAGAGCTCTATTGATAACTTTTTCGAATACCTTGCTTATGCTCGGAAGAAGACTTATCGACCGGAGATTCGCCGGATTGGAGTTGTCCTTTCCCTTTTTCGGGAGAGGATGCACCACAGCTGTCTTCCACCGCACTGGATAATATGCATTATTCAGAGCGTTGTTAAACAGAGTGGTATAAATGTCTACTGCTTCTTGAGGTAAATGTCGAAGTACAACGTTGGATATGCCATCGACTCCTGCTGACTTCTTCTTCTTTAATGAATCGAAGATGAGCTGGAGCTCCACCTTCGTAATTAACAGGGAACTGGGCCCATTTCGCTCGGCGATTATGGCGTTTGCCAAATGATCTTCATTGAACCCGGTGAAACCAAGGTTCTCTGATCGCCATTGCGTGATGTCATTCCGAAGGTAGAAGTGATGGAGCAAGGCTCTGTTTTCCAGGTCGTGATTCGGGCGAATGCACGCATTCACCTTGTACACTTGCTGGAAAGCAGCCCCCACAGCCTCCACTTTCTCCTGCGGATCTTCGACAATAAAGAGGTCATCGTCCAAGACGGCGTCCTCTGGATTAATTCCTGCTGTCAGAAGTACGTCTCTGTTGTCCGTCGTTCTCTGAAGCTTAAGACAAGGAAGGTCGTTCTGATCATTCCTTCTAAATATCTTGTTAATTTGCGGAAACATGCTCGGGTCGCTAGCATTAACGGCCCGAATTTTGCTGTCCCAATACAAATTAATTGACAACCGATAGTTCTCTTTAGATGATGATTGGTTTTTATTTGGTAGGTATCCCATATTTTTTCTTATGGCTGTTTGTATGTGAGCGAGATATGAAAGGTATAGAGTATAGGTTTAGTACGTAGGTATGTACATATTGTTCATTATGAAAATCTATAGTTAGGAATGTGCATATGTACCTATGTATAGTTATTGTATCACTGTGTAGTTTAATACGTATTTTAATTTGCAATCTTACGTAATTTGTTTGTTCATTCGATATAAATGTAGGTAGGTAGGTAAGGTACCTGCATAGGTATGCAAGAAAATATAAAATAGGTAGGTATGTAGGTAAGTTAGAAGGTACATTTACGACTATAAGAGAGTGCTCAAGCAGTTTACTTTTCTTAAGTTGTTTTTATAAAATTCAACTTTCATTAAAATCAAAGGACACATTTTTTTAAAGAAAATATTTAATTATGAACAAAATGCAGCAACAAATTGCAAAAAAAAAATAAAAACTTAAACAATTTGAAAAATGATACAAAAAATGTCATATCATTGATGAATAGTTTTAAAGGTACCAAATTTTTTCAGAATTTAAAGTTGTAAAGTACCTACTAGTTTGGCATTCAGTATTTAATGGTCTTACACCCGCTTGCTGAAATGAAACCTAAATATTTAAGTGCAACAGAAGCGATTATATGCCAAGCTTAAATAAAACATAAATGTTTAATTTTTGTATCAGTAAACGACACTTAACAATTTTTTGTTGTTGTTAAAACTATAATGGGCCTAAATCAGCTCTAAATGAAGAAAAGAAAACTGAAATATAAAAATATATATATTTTATCCCCCATAGTAGGTATACTTTATGTGATTCGCGTTGAATGTAGAAAGAAAAAATCCTGTAGGAGGGGGTATATCTCCTCCTCGGGACAGTAAGCGCAATTTTATAAAAAAACAAAAATATTGAAAAACAACGACAGGACTTACAGTTGATTTTTGAAAAGCCAGAAATGGCTTAGTATTTTGAAAAAAATAATAATTTTCTCAAAAACCAGAAAACATAAAACCATAGGCTCTAACAATCGAATAAAAATTAGTAAGTTATTAAGAACAATTGAATTTTCTCATTACCTATCTCTGACAAATGGATTTATATAAAATTTTGTATACAAAAACTACAAAAAGTTTAAATAATAATATATTTATCAAAACTTTCAGAAATTTTTTTTAATGAAAAGCTTTTAAAAAATCCAGTATCGTTTGACTTCAGTAATTTAAAGCAAATTCACTATAAATGTTTTAATTACTAATTAGAAAAGTAAATTATTCATACCCGCATTGCAAATTCTTTTCGCAGATAATTAAAAGTTCTAAATTATGTGTGACAAATGTAATGGGTAATTAAATTACGTAAAACGCACAGTAATGGGTAATTTGTAATCGGAGAATTTTATATTACACAACGCTGGTTATAAATATGAAATGCATAGAAAATTAGGCTGTTCGAATAAAGGAAACCCCAAAAACGCCATACATCATATCTTCGAACACCAGGACCAGCTTTTTGAAAACACCTGATCGAAAACAGGATCATTTTCAAAGAGGCAGTTGCCTATGTTCAAAACATTTGTTTGGGTATAGCAAACTCGATAAAAACTAGTTTCCAAGTTAATTTTATCTTTTTATTGGAATTTTTCTTGCAATATTATAAACTGAATAGGTACTAATATGATAAACTTACAAGACATTATTTGCAAGTTAATCAATCAATAGTTAAAAAAAAAACAATTTTTCCCGAGACGTTCATTGAAGTTTTTTGTTATAAATCGCATCAATTTAAAACCTTCTTTCTGTGCATTTTAGTCCAAAGCTCTGTCAAAATTCATTTGACACAAGTTTGGACAAAAAATCACAGAAATTAAAAGTAAAGGAACAAACATAATAATTTTTTTGGACACACACAGTGGCTGTATGTGTGAGAAAAGTTATGAAATTTGAGAGGAAATGTGTCAAAAAATGTTTGAAAAAAAAATTCCATACACCCTAATAAAAATTTGTTTTTGGACTGAAATCTGAATTTACCAGAGGAATTTGAACTTGTCTTGGAGTAAATAAGAAATATTTAAAAGAAATAAAGAGAAAATATTAGTTTTTGGCTTTAAAAAAAACTTTCGCATGAAAGTGTAAGTATAGGTATTAACTTTGTTGTATCAAATTTAAGCCAATTTCCTACATAAATGTAGGTATACATATCTCAATGCATTGGCACTCCCACTTATGTACGTACAGACATTGAAGAAATAAAAACATTTGACGAAATTGTTTCTGCTACTGCCTATTTTTTTTTAATTAATAAGTAGGTACCTCCCTACCCTAGAATTTAGCAAAACAAACTTTAAACTAGTAAAAGAAATATTTATGTACCTAAGTACCTACCTATCCAAAAACCCACCCCCATATTCAACAAAAATATCTTAATAGGTATCTTTACCTAAGCCTAACTCTGAATTTTGCATAAGAATACCTAACCCACATATTTTATTTAAATACCTACTAAAAAACATATCTTCGAACCAACTAATAATACCAAAATTATTTATACCTAATTGAAATAAAGGGTGATTTTTTAGCTGGTTTGGTTTTGGCAACACTGGTTTTGACAGCTGACGTGTGTTTAGTACCTTGTGTCACTGTCAAACAGCTTCAGTTTGGTTTGCAATTTAACCATGGATCGTCTTACAAATGAACAACGCTTGCAAATTATTGAATTTTACTATCAAAATTCGTGCTCGGTTCGAAATGTTCATCGCGCGCTGCTTCCATTTTATGGTCGGCATTCTCGACCTTCTGAGCAGTCTATTCGGAAGATTGTGACCAAATTTCGCACCAAATTTACTTTGTTGGACATTAAACCACCAACACGTTTACGTACTGTGCGTAGTGAAGAAAATATTGCGGCCGTATCAGCTAGTGTGACAGAAGACCGCGAAATGTCGATTCGGCGCCGTTCCCAGCAGTTAGGCCTTTGTTACAGCACTACGTGGAAAATTTTGCGGAAGGATTTGGGCGTAAAGCCTTTTAAGATACAGCTGGTGCAAGAACTAAAGCCAGCCGACCTACCACAACGCCGAATTTTTGGTGAATGGGCTCTTGGAAAGCTGGCCGAGGATCCGCTTTTTTATCGAAAAATTGTGTTCAGCGATGAGGCTCATTTTTGGTTGAATGGGTACGTAAATAATCATAATTGCCGCATTTGGAGTGAAGATCAGCCAGAAGCATTGCAACAGCTACCAATGCATCCCGAAAAAGCCACTGTTTGGTGCGGTTTATGGGCCGGCGGCATTATTGGGCCATATTTCTTCAAAGATGATGCGAATCGCAGCGTTACTGTCAATGGTGAACGCTACCGAGCGATGATAACAAACTTTTTTTTGCCCGAAATGGAAGTTCTTGACTTGCATGATATGTGGTTTCAACAAGACGGTGCCACATGCCACACAGCACGCGAAACAATGGCGCAATTGCGAGGCGAGTTTGGTGAACAGTTAATTTCACGTTTCGGGCCGGTCAATTGGCCGCCTAGATCGTGCAATTTGACATCATTAGATTATTTCTTATGGGGATATGTCAAAGCTAATGTCTATAGGGACAAGCCCGCTTCGATTGACGCACTGGAAGCCAACATCCATGCATTCATTCGTGAGATACCGGCCGATATGTGTGAAAGAGTATGCCAAAATTGGACTCAGCGGATGGGCTACCTGAGACGCAGCCGCGGTCAACATTTGCATGAAATTATCTTTAAACATTAAATTGCAAGGTTCAAACTATCGATTCAAATAAATATTTCATTCATTTTTTCGAATTTTTTGTGTTTTTTTTTTTTAAGTTCTAAACCTCTTAAAAAATCACCCTATAGAAACTAGTCCACTACCAAAATAAATACCTACCTATACATACCCTCGCAAAATACAAATTACAATCAAAATTATTAAAATACCCACTAAAAGTTATCGGTATCCTGCCATCGAAATAATACAAACAAATTTATTGGTATCTAAATAACTATGAAAAGATTTCCTCAAAAATTTTAAATCAGCCACAAAACAAAAACTACCCTCAATAATAATAATTAAGAGAAAATATACATACCTATAGTCATACCTACGTTTCTCATTCACATCGTCTACAACAAAATCTGTGCTGAAAGGTTTTTCTGCTGGTTGTTACTACCTACGACACCGACGAGGCGACGACGCAAGCAGCTCACTCAGGTGTCTCTTTTATTTTTCTTTGCTACTCTGGCTACATACGAAATATATTTCAAAAATAAAAATAAACAATTAATGTTAAATTTAAAGAGGATACGAGAAAAATTTTCTCATTTCCTTCACCTTTTTCTAGTTTTTTGTCATTTCAAAATCAGCTGGTTTGCTTATCTCACTTACTCCTTTTATTTCTATAATTGTTGTCTCCACACATGTCTCCACCACAATATTTGCGTTAAAATGTGGCGCCTCCGCTGGCAGTATGTAATCCTAAAAAAAAATCGTCCATGATAGTACTATGATTTATATATACAAAGATTTTACTAGATGAATAGGGGGGTTTACACCGATGTTAGATCATTTAAACGCAAAAAAAAAAAACCAAGTTGTCAACCTGTGTTCGTGTTGCATGGTTTTCAAAATATTTTGAAAACTTGTTCCGATTCCATCAAGCAATGCTGTCAACAAGGTTGATCCATATAAACCCCCCTAATAAACCAGTTCCATCTATAAAAAGTGATTACCTTGGTGAACATTCATAACGTTTTTCAGCTAAGAGTATAAAAGTCTGGTGAAAAAGCAACTCCACGTACTTAGTGATATCACTGATGTATATTCATGGTATTTTTCCTCAAATGCATTCATTTTGGAATAAACAAGTTACAACCTCTTAGTGATTTCACAACTGATTATTCACCAAAAAAGTCACTTGGTGAGCTCCAATGACAACCTCATGTTAATTTCTTCGATTCTTTCACCTCGAATTCCTTCGGTGTAGCTTCCATTCTGAGGAAAAAGTTGGGGATTCCTCGGCGAATTTTTGAAAATTTCACACTGGGATAAATCTACTATTTCCTACTACAAAAATGTTGGTAAACAAGGTATATAAAATCCTACAGTTTATATAAAATTAGGTAAATAGAAGTTGTATAAATATTTAAAACAAAAACCCACCTTATAGTTTGAAAATAAAAAAAGTTAAATCAAAAATTCAACTTATTGAATAGACCTTTTAAAAGGAAGGGTTTTTATTGTTAAATATGTTTGTTTGGCCCCTTAGCAAGCTTAACATCCCAAATGCTACTAAATTCACCCATGCATTTGAGAGAATAGTCACACTGGCTGCTGTTTGATGTTGAGCCATTGTAAGCACGAGAGCATTACATTGATCGGTGTATAATAGCTGCATTTCAAGATGATTCTCATCATTTATTTATAGTATAGTTTTAAGCCTATTTATGTCAGTTGAGTTGCCTATGTACAAAATAGTTGTGCAGAATTCGGAATGTGGTTTGATAATCGCGTTGTATATGTTGGGTTAGGTAGATGGGCCGACGGTGAATCTAGTGCCGGTCACACTTAGATCAATGTTGATCCATTGTGGATTTTACCAGCCCGTTAAGAATATAATAGAACCATATGGAGCATCGAGACATTTTGAGTCGTTGATGAAGTTAATTAAATTTGAGATATTATCACCTGTTGACTTCGAGATTTCTGCTAGATTGTTAAAGAAATAGCTACCCAAAAATGTTTTTCGTATATTGCAGAGTGCCGGGCAATGACCTAGTAGTAAACGGTGTCCTCTTCTTCTTTCTCCACAGCATCTGCACAGGCCTACAGTACTTAGTCTCATTTTATTTGTATGATACCCTAAGAGATTATGTCCTGTGATAATTCCTATCAAAAGATTCAGAGATCTATTTTTCAAGTTTAGGATACTGTCCGTTTTTTTTTATGTAGCTATAACAGTTCCATGACGAATATTGGAACGTATCTTATGGGTATGTTCCTAACTATTTCAATGACGCAAACTCACGGGATATGATAAGCCTAATTCTTAGGGCCCGGTGTGGTCTTCTGAACATAAATGCTAGAGCATTTAAAAAGGAAACAATTGGCATATGCACATTATGCAACCTGCATTTACATAAAACTACTAGGTAACGGGTGATTTTTTAGCTGGTTTGGTTTTGGCAACACTGCTTCAAACAGCTTCAGTTTGGTTTGCAATTTAACCATGGATCGTCTTACAAATGAACAACGCTTGCAAATTATTGAATTTTGAAGCTGGCCGAGGATCCGCTTTTTTATCGAAAAATTGTGTTCAGCGATGAGGCTCATTTTTGGTTGAATGGGTACGTAAATAAGCATAATTGCCGCATTTGGAGTGAAGATCAGCCAGAAGCATTGCAACAGCTACCAATGCATCCCGAAAAAGCCACTGTTTGGTGCGGTTTATGGGCCGGCGGCATTATTGGCCCATATTTCTTCAAAGATGATGCGAATCGCAGCGTTACTGTCAATGGTGAACGCTACCGAGCGATGATAATAAACTTTTTTTTGCCCGAAATGGAAGTTCTTGACTTGCATGATATGTGGTTTCAACAAGACGGTGCCACATGCCACACAGCACGCGAAACAATGGCGCAATTGCGAGGCGAGTTTGGTGAACAGTTAATTTCACGTTTCGGGCCGGTCAATTGGCCGCCTAGATCGTGCGATTTGACACCATTAGATTATTTTTTGTGGGGGTATGTCAAGGCTTATGTCTATAGGGACAAGCCCGCTTCGATTGACGCACTGGAAGCCAACATCCATGCATTCATTCGTGAGATACCGGCCGATATGTGTGAAAGAGTATGCCAAAATTGGACTCAGCGGATGGGCTACCTGAGACGCAGCCGCGGTCAACATTTGCATGAAATTATCTTTAAACATTAAATTGCAAGGTTCAAACTATTGATTCAAATAAATATTTCATTCATTTTTTCGAATTTTTTGTGTTTTTTTTTTTTTAAGTTCTAAACCTTTTAAAAAATCACCCGTTATTTATTCTCTATAGTTTTATTTACATTATATTCTGCTGGGTTGATATATTTGGGAGGAAAGAAGCGTCCACACCCCCCTTTGCAAGCAACCAGCATTGAGTCTTGTTTATTGTTATTGCGGTTAGTCTTTTTGGACTCCCCGCAAATGCCACTAACACTCATGTTTCCACTTTATTTTCACTTGTAGTTATGTTTACTCTCTTTGTCTCTTTTTTTTATATAAAATTCAGACCGTTATATATGTAATCTTCACTTTATTTTCTCTTTTTTTTATCAACTATGTTCTTCACTTCCACTCAAACAACAAACACTCCGACAAAACTAATTTTATTAATATTTCTTGAAACGGATTTAATTTTTCATGTAACACTTAGCTTATCTTATAGGGAATTAAAAACTTTTTACATTAAGCCAAAAATTATTTTTTTATTTCGCGACAGTCAACTTTTAATGTTATTGTCATGTAACGAAGTTTTTGGTAATCAACAATGACTGAAAAAATAGAGAAAATTTCGCGTTTTTTTAATTTTTGACCTTAGATTTGAATATGGCTAAACTTAGCTACACATTTCAATTATATGTATGTTTTTAGTTGTTGTTTCTAATAGCTACAATATTCAGCTAAAAACTCTGACAAAAATTAAATCTGTCCCTGCAAACAGTGATCAAATTTCTTGAGCAACAGAAGAATACAAAACATGGTTTTGACTGTAATATAGATCAAGAGGTATTTTCTCCAGAACTGCCTGAGAGAATTTGTTTATAGTTTATTTATCAATTAAAATAATAATAAAATAAAATGAATCAATCCACCCTGTCTGCTGTGCAATTTTCTAGCGTAAATCAGTCGTTTTTTCAATTATTATTTTATATAATTCATTAAATTTTAATATTTACCATAACCTTTAAGAAAGTCAATAAAATAAAGCTTTGCATGCGAGAAAGATAAAGTTCGCCATCTGGAATACGTTTTAAAGTAGCAAGCATATAACGCATGTTTTGAAGAATAACTCAAGATAGGTAATATCTAAAAAGCTGAAATTTGAATATTTGAACAGTAACCAGCTTACTCTATATTGGGGGAAACCGTCAGCTGACGGACGTGTTTTTATACATGTATTGTTAACTACGTTAGCGGGCAACTTTTTCACCGCTACTCAGCCAGCAGACGATGTTTTTTTTTGTATAATATAAGGTGTTAACTATCATATAACCAAATTTTAACTTTGGTTCTATTACCAACCTTATTTTTTATCCATGCTTGGTGATCTGCTGTACCCTAACCCCCGCTGCAGAGTGGTATATAACATGAATCTAGTGGGTCATAAATCATATTATTTTTAAATGAGGTGTTTATTAGTTAAAGTCTTACTAAAATACTTAGATTCGTTTTTTTTCCAAATATATATTCATTGTTATTATTTACTGTAAGCATCCATGTAATATAGGGTATACGCGAGTATCTACTATACAGGTAGAAAAATATGGATTTTTTCGGATTTTTAAAATATATTATTTAAGTTGAAAGTTCAAATAAGCTCAACTCCATATTGCGTTTCGCCCTGGTACAATAGTTGGGCTCATCAGTAAGATGGCTATCGTATCCTTCTAAGATGCATATTTGTACTGATGTTTATCGACTTATATGCAAATCACAGCATTGAAGATACGGTCAATTTTATTATTTAAGGGAATTTGTTTAAATATAGCCACTTAGGATTTAAAATGCTCGTCCTTAGGCTATTGAATTGCAAACTTAAGCAAAACTATATTAACTGAATTTTTTTGACATTGAAATGTTTGCCTACCAGTTGCATCTTTTTATCTTTTTTTACATCTTAGTTTATCCAGCAGCGCTCTCCTCGTCACAAAAAAACACCCACCTGCAATATATTATGTGTAATAACTTGCAAACGGGCAGATGAAAAATAAATACATGCTTTCGCTAGTAATGGAAGAAGAAATATTATATCGATCTTGCTGTACAGAAAAAGTCAAATTCTGCAGAACAACTGTTTTGTCATTTTTTGGTTACTAGCAAAGAAATTGAGGTGGTTTCTATAGGTAAAACATGGTGAATTATAATAAAAAAAAAAAAAACTTACCTTCTTGAATGTAGTCTGTCTTGAAATAATTCCATTAACTTGAATATCTTTTCGCACAAATTAAAAATAAATAAGATAATTTTGAATTATTGAACGAACAATGGCTAAATAATGTTTCTGCAATAAACGGTACTTATTGCTATACGAATAAATACTTCCCTTGAACTTATTTCTTTCTCTCTGACATATAATCAATCAGCTTATTTACTTCCAGCATTGATATAAAATAATTTTTTTTTTTTGATTTTCGGTGGTGGGCCAGCTGACGACGATATTTTAAAAAATTAGCTTTGGTTCTTTTAATCGCCAAAATCTGTCATCCTGATGGAAGCGGCACGCTGCAAGCTTTGGAGCAAATTTACCAAATATTTACTGGGGAGAAGCAATTATAAATGCAACTTATTTAAGCAATCGGCTACCAACTCGTGTAAAAGCTAAAACTCCATAGAAACTTTGATTTTCATGTAAGCCTGACGTTAGCAAGATTTTCACTTTCGGAAGTAAAGCATTTGCCTATCTTCCAAAGAATTACGAATCAAATTAGATTTAACAAGTGTCAATGTAATTTTTGTAGGGTATTCAGAAAAATCCAAAGCATTTCGTCTACTCGATACCAAAACCTATATCTAGAGATGTTATGATCCTTGATGGAGATTTTCAAATGATAAATCAATCAGAAGTATCAAAAATGCATTACAAAATCAATAAAGAAAATAAAATTGTAATTGAACTGGACAAAACATCAAATCACGAAAAAAACAATGCAGGAAGCGTATTATATGACTCACTCGAAGAAACGAGATTAAGGACCTCAAAAAGATCAATAAAAGGTCAACCTCCTGATAGATATGATCCATCTGCTAAATTGGTCAAGAGTACAAGTGATCAAAAGTGGAAAGTGATCAAAATGAATTCTGAAAAAAGGCCATGGATGAAGAGTATGACTCACTGATGAGAAAATAATCGTGGGAATTAGTAGCCCAGGAAAATCAGATCAGAAATTCCGACAAAGCTGAATTTTAGTAGAAAGCTTTGTTTTGACGTCCTAAGCATTTCCTGAAAAGTTACGTAAATTTGGACAGGTCTTAATTTTTTAGGGGGGGGGGGGGGGTGTTGTTAAAGGGGGTAAAAAATCATTTTTTTCTTAATTTCTCGAAAACTAGGTTTTTTTTTGAAAAAAATGTGAAGGTACCAATTGTAGCTTATTAAAATTTCATTAATCGATTGGCTAAAGTTTTTGACCGATTTGAGTTTGGCTACTCTCCTCTTTATTAAACCAAGTTTTTGGGGTGTCCGGGGTAAGGGGAAGATCGCCATCTTGAAAAAGAAAGTGATTTTGTTTTTGTGCAACAACTCGAAGAAATTTCCTTTTACAACAAAATCATGAAAGAATAACAATAAGACAATAAAATTATCTAAAAAATGAGCTATTAACATAGTAATAATAACATATTAATCTTGAAGCTATAGCGTATCAAAATAAAACTTTTTATTTTGTACTGTAAATGTACAAATAACGGTTTTTTGTTAAGTTTTCACCAGGTTATTTTTTTTTTTTTTCATTTTGCCTTGGTAAAATAATGTAATGTATTGCTCCTTTGTGTTAACCGGAGTGGTTTTTGGAAACTTCATTGCTGTCTGTCTTCTTAGGGACTAACTAAAGAGAGTTTGCATAGGTGAAACAATTAGCAACAATTGTTCAAAATTGCAAGCTAAATATTTGGGGTATGTACCCTTTTTCCCTCCGCCTAATAGGTATTGAAATAAATCGATGTATACATTTTACGTTAAATTTAACACCTGTTTGACACGTGTTAAGATAGGCAGACAAATGGCTATTATTGATATGAATTACATAAATACGCAAATGACTTGACTATTTATGTCGTTGGCTCTCAGTCTATATTTCTTTGGTTGAAAAATATTTTTTTTTCAGTTTGCATTTGTGGATAAGCTAAGTTTATGAACTTTTATCTTTTAAATTAAGGATTTTCTATAAATGGGTCATCAAATTAAAGCTTACACTGTTTTTTTATACGATGGCGATGGTCGGAAAGATTTTAGTCAGTTTTCTAACCAAAGCAAAGCTTGAGTGAATGGTCTTCGAATTTCGAAACAGTATTCTTCACACTTTATTTTTTTCAATACTAATATTTTAAACGGTTGTTTAGTTAGAGAATCCATATTAGTTGCGTTGCGGGTGTGACATTAGAAAACTGGTGATTTACGAATGGTATATTATGTGGATTTCATATTGCATCAAGACTGTGTCCCATCCTTTTATCAATATTCACTAGATAGTTAAACGTCAGTTTCAGTTAAGAAATAGGAAGTCAAATTATGAAACACTATCCAAAAAATTAGCTTGAAAACGTTACGGGTGTGACAGGTAAACCTTACGGGTATGACCGAGTATGATTTCCATGCATGACATCACAGTATTAAATGATATTATAATGGGAAATTCTTGTTATTGAAGTATGAATAATCATTTCTCACGGGCATAACACTTTACACTTTATGAATCAACTGGTTATAAAAATTCAGTTCTTGTATACTATCGTACAACCAAATACATAACATCAAAATGTGCTAAGATAATGGAAAACAGTTACCACCTCTCAAAATGAGAAACAATAAAGTATCAAAAATTTGTTTTCAAACTACCTCTAGCAAAAAATTACAACTGGAGCTCTATTCTGCTAAGTGCTTTCACTGTCAGAAAGTGACTTTACATTAAATTATTGATGCATGTATTCACTTTCAAAATGAAACATTCGAGCTTTTATAACCATTAATTAATTTAAATCTAGGTAATATTTTGTGTGTTTTTTTTTATTAATAAAGGGGAGGTTTATTTGAAATCACCCATACATTAACATTTAATTTTGGTTGTTTCTATTTTCAGATGACAATTATTTTGCGTCTGAAAAGGACGCCCAAGCAACTGATGATCAGGTGACTACGTTTGTTTTTAGCGCACACTATTCGCTTTCAATCGATGCACAACGCGAGCGTCTTCCAATAAGAAAATACCGTGATCATATTCTATTTTCCTTGGAATACTATCAAGCATTGATACTTGTTGGAGAAACTGGAAGCGGGAAGAGTACACAACTACCACAGGTATTTTTTTAAATTTTAAATTAGCACAAAATATATTCTGTTTTATACGTATCTATTTAGTCGTATGTCCTTCATTGAATTGATCTATTCATACAATAGCAATAAAAATCTGATTTTTTTTTTAAATTAATAAAACAACTATTTTTGTTTCGATGATCTTATCGATTGATGTTATTGTTATCACGTTGTTATCATATGATAATAAAGTCTTTGCATTTTTTTCTATTGGTGTCATAACTCTGACCATTCGTTTTATCATAAAAATGAATCTTGTATTACAAAGAATTCAATGACTGTAAGCCATAAAGTTGTAACCCTTTTTATAAAGTTATTATTTTATAAAGGAATAGGTCGGTAATGGCAGGTAATGGATGTATAAAATTCTATCTAGATATAATGCTATTCAAAAGATAAAATTTGAGTTAAATTCGGAGGTGAAGGTTTCCTGTCAGTGGAAAACCGACTGAATGTCTTTAAGTAACCTTTATATCTACGATGAAGTACTTCGTGGTGCCATTTTCTTATTTCTCTTTTTCCGTCGCGTCGTCTTAACCGTGAACACTCAATTGGCCTTATTCAGAGTTCTCTATATAGTGAGCAAGAAAAACCTCTTTAACGGGTATACGAAAATGTATGCACTCAAGTAATGCCAAAAAAGACCATACATGTTTTTAATATGAATATTTCTTGTAGCTATTTGTTTTCTAAAATGGACAGACACTTTTAAGTGAATGCCAAGAAACAAACAAAAAATAAAATACACACAAGAAATTAATTTAATTAATATTAATTAGTAGAAATTTAATATAAATTAGTAAAATAAGAATTAAATTGCATTGTTAGATTTCATTTGTCTATCGTTCTCTGAAGCTTAAAACACGGAAAACCCTTTGGTTATTGCTCCTAATGATGCTATCAATGATTTGAAAAATACACTAGTGTCAGGGATAAACTACTTTTGTTGTGTTGCTCCAACAGTGCCCTTATCTCCAGATTGTGTGTGAAACACCTCAAGATCGTAATTTTTATATCAGCCGCGAATCCATAGTACACAAAATTTAACCCTGCCAGACTCAAACTCGCTTACTACACAATTATTCCAAAACATAAAAAATCTAATTTCGTACGCTTGAGACTTAAGACTTGGACTTTAGAAGCTGCAATATAGCTTCTCATCAACACCTCCTCACAAAAAATAATCCTTCATTCTCTCAGGAAGTCACTCATTCTGAATCAAATGGAACAGTGCATGTTACTTCTGTCATTCAGTTTTGTCTCGATATTGTTGAAACATCAAATAGGAACTTTTTGCTGACACACAAAGTGAACTTACATATTTCCGTCGTTCAATGAAAACTTCCTAACTTTTTATTATTATTTATTTTATTTTGATACACCTGTCCTTTTTATGGATTTTTACTGACCACAATTTGATTTAAAGAAATTTTTCCCATATAAATAACCCAACATAAGATTTAGACTCCTTTTACGGAACTAAAATGTTTAAATTTTATTAAATACGCTCGGGTAGAGACAAAAGTTTCTTAAAAAATAGTAAAATTGAATTATAAATAAATTGAACAGTATAAATTATCAGCCTTTTTTTTGAGTTTGGCCTTGAAAATATTTCACACGAAAAAAATTTGTGTTCCCCTGTAATTTCAAAAACTATTATAACTTTCGCCTGAAGTTCTCTTGTCCTAAAATGGTGCGCAAAAAGCAGCAGTAGGTACCCTTTGTTTTTCTAAATAACCCTTTGTTTTTCTTTCGTTTGTCGCCAAAAACTAAGTGAACAATTGGCTCTTAATTACAATACGTGCTCACAATAAGTGGAATTTTCGGACATCAAACATTTTTTCGGGTAAAACTCATAATAGGCGAAAAGTGAAATGTCAATTTTTTCGGATAAAATGTTATCCGAGTGAAACCCACAATAAGGATGAATTTATTGGGCAGGCAATGGGTGTGTTTTCTTGTATGCATTTTTACTTTTAAAATAAAAGTGAACAAAAGAAACTCATTCGCCGACCTCCTCCATGAATAGTAGTTCGCTTTCTGTTCTTATGTCCACTTAGTTCATGAGCAGCTATGTTTTCGAAATTCTTTGCGTATTTATTCATGGAAATAATTTCTTTATCCCCTTCCATGGGCCAACCAGTGTGCATTATTTAAAAGGATGATATCTATAACAGGCGCGGATCCAAGAATCTAGTTTTGGGGTGTCATGAAAATGAAACATCAATTTGAACTGAAACCTCTTGAAAGTTATTGTAAAGCTTGAGTTTTCTGCACATCTTGTGGAGCAAAATTCCAGTTTCATCATAGCTGCATTCCAGTCGAAGGCATAATCAAAAAAGAAGCTTAAGAAGAATAGACTCAAAACATGCTAGGGCAAATAAAGTAGATGTTCAAGGTCTTAATATGGCATGGCAAAAAACTAATTTTTGTTCGAAATTGAGAGATATACCCATTCAAACTTTACCGTTCTTGTTATCATTTTTCGCAGAATTGGCCAGAAAGTCTCTTTTTCGGTAATACATGGCAAATTTCACATTCGTAAAAATATTAGAACTCAAGATTTTGATCGAACACTACGATTATTGAGAGTATTTAAAAAGTAAGTAAGTGCGAAATTTTGTTTTCCGTCTGTTTTTAAATGCTTCTAGACCTACAAACTGAATGACTGGCTGATTAATTTAAGACTGTCCTGTACTACCCAAAAATGGGGTTTCGGACAAAAACAACAAAAAATTATAAGAAATTGTAAAGTTTGATAGAATATCTCTGTCAATTTTAAATAAAAACTCCTTTTTGAACATGTCATATGTATTTATAATAGATTTCAGTCTCTACTTTTATGTTAAAGTATGCCTTTTGGTCTTTGCTTCAAAATAAATTATGCCCATTTAAAAAAAAATTAAATCTTTGATTTTTCGATTTTTTTAATGTTTGTCTTTGTTAATGTTTCCTGCTTAAATTTTCTTATAAAATTTTTTAGACCATCCACTTCGATAAAAAATTTAATTCTGAGCAAAAAGTTTTAAAGGTTAAATTGTCCAATTCGGCTTGGTTTACAAATTATGCCAAACATTCTGAATAGTGGCCAGTGTGACAATTCTCTCCGAAAAACATGCATGAATGCATCTTATGGACTTAACAAACATATTCAATAATAAAAAAGCTTGTACGTAATTGATCCTTTTTAAAAGATACATTCAATAGCCTATTTTTGGTAACTGTGGGGCAGCTTATATTATCTAACAAGGTGTTCAAATTGGAGTGAGTCCAATTTTTTGCCGTTTTTAAGAAATCTAAAAATTGGATGGATATAATTTTTTATTTTAAATAGAAAACATAAAGCCAGTGGTTCTCAAACTCTAAACTTATCCTTTCAAACACACAAAGAATGTTTCTGTCCTTAAAGACAAAGAATCTTAAAGATCAGATAGGGACCTCTTTCACCCATTTCACTCTAGAGTTATGAAGCTAAATTTTGAAAAATATCTGGTCCTAAATCCAACCTCTAAGAAAAACTTTTAAACAAAGGAATAACTGAATTTTCTGAATTTTTAAAAATATTAAGCCATTGACTTAATAGACTATAAAATAGACTATAACCTTCCATGCACAAAATTGTGCTAAAATTTCACCTAATATTCTTTGATTCCCTATAACTTTTTCAAACAAAAAAAGACTTTTCAAAATTGGATTCCCTTTTTATGTTTAAACCTTATTTCACCCTATACATATGAAGCTAAATCTCGGAAAACATCTAGCCCTCGATCCATCCTCTAAGTAAACCCCTTTCAAACAAAAAAAAGTATTAAAAATCTGACTCCAATTTTTAGTTTTAACCCCTTTTCACCCTACAAATACACTCTTTTTAACTAAATTGTATGCCTAAAACGATCCTCTTTATATAATATTTCAAAAACTAAAAGAATTTTTGAAATCGGATATGTAGTTTCTGAGATTAGCTATCACAAACAAACAAATAAAGCAAGATTAGAGCTTAATTAATATAAATAAATAAATTAATAGAAGATAGATACCCAGATATCGTTTCCATGGGCATCCAGAAGCCTTCTGAAGCGGCCGGGAGTCTTCTGAACCCATTGCAATTTCAGAAAAATCCTCTTCTGAAGATTCTGAGAATAGAATTTCGCTTCTCTATTTGAAATCAGAATACACTCAAGAAGCACTCACATTTAAACTCAAACGTCAAAACAAACAGTTGTGCAACTTCGTAATTTTTCAACATTCCATTCGAAATAATTGTGCACTCGAAAAGAAATAATTTTATACAATTTTACAAATAAATTAAGAAAACAAAAAGAAAAATTATTATTTGTAAGTTAGGAGATTTTTTTTTTTTTAAATTCATTTTTATTTTCCATTTTCTTAAAACTATCTTAAAGCTAGACAAAAATTTATAAAAACTAGCCTACTTATCGATATCTTAAAACTAACTTACTGGCCCCAGTCGGGCGCTCTAAGTTAAACTATAATAACTTAATGCTAATGCCTTTCGGCCTAAGAACTATCTTAATACAAAATCCTGGTCGGTTTTATTTTTTACCGAGAAGAATTTACAAAAAACTCGGTATCTCTGTCTTTATTTTTTTTTTTTTTGGTTTTATATACAACTTACAAACTACATACAACTAAATTAAAGCTAATTAAAACTAATTAAGACTAATTAAAACTACTTAAAGCTACTTAAAACTACTTACGACAACTTATTATAAACTAGTTACAACCTACTTATAAGCTACTTACAAACTAGAACAGCCACAGCAAGCATTTTCCGGTTTTATAATTTTTGTGGATTTTATATATTTTTTTTTTTTTTTTTTTTTGGTGCCACCCTGACTGTCCCTACTTAAATCTAACAACCTAAACCGATGCAAGTCGGCCATACAAAATAGAATAGCAAGGTCAACTATTAATGTCTGAAGGAACTTCATCTTCGTTTTTCAACCACCAGAACTGGTTCTCCTGCCTTACCCTATCTCTTCGGTCCCGTTCGGACACAGTCCTACTGAACCGAAGGTGCTCAGCTCCGTCTTGTGCGAGGACGTCTCGACTGTAAAGGAGCCGCCGATCTACAGTTCTACGGCTGACGTGGTAGATTAGCGGAACCGCCGCTCTATCCTGGATCAGCCCTCGACTGTCTAGGTGGAGGAATGCATCGGGCGGAATAAAGCCGCTTAGACGCACACTCTCGTAGTATTCGTTGTTGGGGTAAAAAGCCCCGAAAATTATGCTGTTAGACGAGGACATCGTTCTTGCAATGTGACCTCGAATAAGCTTCAGCAAGAAATTATCTATCCTGTTTATGTTGGCCCCGTTGTATAGAGCCAGGTTGGAATAGTAGTGTTTGTACTCCGACTCTTTTGTTCTGTGTAATCCGAGGCAGCGTCGAAGACACTGCCTCTCAAACACCCGAATCTTTTCCATTTGAGATGGGGCAACGTTGAACCAAACCGGGCATCCATAGGCAATCATCGGCCGGATAAGGGCCATGTAGCAAATCACCTTTACCCTGCTGTCAAGCCGGCTGCTATAAAACAACCGTTTCGTCAGGGCAAACGCTACCCTAGCCCTGGCCAGAGCAGCATTTATATGTCTGTCGAAATACAAATACTGATCCATCCTGGTGCCAAGGTACTTTACTACACTTTTACTCGCCAGTGGATGTCCATTTGGCCCTACGATCACCAGCTTACGCCAGTTCTTTCTCGTATCCCTTGTGGCTCCACGCAACGGAGTCCTAAACAAGATGGTTTCTGATTTCTGAAAGTTGATTTTCAACTTCCAGTCATCGCAATATCGCTGAATCTTCTCGATGTCACGCTGCAAAAGAATCCTGATGACCTCGACTTTTGGAGCTGTTCTGTACGCAATTAGATCGTCGGCATACGCAATTGCCTGAGTTAGACTACTTATCAGATCGCTGGTGTAAATGCTGAACAGAATCGGCGAGTTGACCGCTCCCTGCTGAAGACCATTTTTAATATTAAAGGTTGTGGCAGAAGTTACATTGCCACTTTTGGCAACAAACTTTCTGCCGTTGAGCATATCATAAAGCAAATATAATAGTGGTTTACTAATGCCGAGTCTGGTCAGCTTAAGATAAAGACCCTCTAACCATACGGTGTCGAAGGCCTTCTCCAAATCAACCAGACAGGCACCCGTACACTGCTTCTTAGATTTGTTCCATTGGACATCAGAAACGAGTTTCGACGCGGCATGAATGGTGTCATGTCCCGCCTTAAAACCGAACTGATTGTTCGGTATGATATTAGTGTCCTCTGCCCACTTAGACAGAGCTCTATTGATAACTTTTTCGAATACCTTGCTGATACTCGGAAGAAGACTTATCGACCGGAGATTCGACGGATTGGAGTTGTCCTTTCCCTTTTTCGGGAGAGGATGCACCACAGCTGTCTTCCACCGCACTGGATAATATGCATTATTCAGAGCGTTGTTAAGCAGAGTGGTATACATGTCTACTGCTTCTTGAGGTAAATGTCGAAGTACAACGTTGGATATGCCATCGACTCCTGCTGACTTCTTCTTCTTTAATGAATCGAAGATGAGCTGGAGCTCCACCTTCGTAATTAACAAAGAACTGGGCCCATTTAGCTCGGCGATTATGGCGTTTGCCAAATGATCTTCATTGAACCTGGTGAAACCGAGGTTCTCTGATCGCCATTGCGTGATGTCATTCCGAAGGTAGAAGTGATGGAGCAAGGCTCTGTTTTCCAGGTCATGATTGGGGCGAATGCACGCATTCACCTTGTACACTTGCTGGAAAGCAGCCCCCACAGCCTCCACTTTCTCCTGCGGATCTTCGACAATAAAGAGGTCATCGTCCAAGACGGCGTCCTCTGGATTAATTCCTGCTGTCAGAAGTACGTCTCTGTTGTCTGTCGTTCTCTGAAGCTTAAGACAAGGAAGGTCGTTCTGATCATTCCTTCTAAATATCTTGTTAATTTGGAGAAACATGCTCGGGTCGCTAGCATTAACGGCCCGAATTTTGTTATCCCAATACAAATTAATTGACAACCGATAGTTTTCTTTAATTAGTTGGTTGATGTTCTTGATCGACGACTTCAGTGTCCTAATCTCCAGATGGTGAGGGTCAGTAAACCGTCGGTACAAGAGTTTGAGTCTTGTCAGCAGTCCACTTTTTTGCCTGTGTAGTGCGTCAATGGTCGCGTTCCGATACATGTCGGTTGCGTCCCGTTGCTTGTGTTTCGGTATTGTTCTGTCCATTGTTCGTTTGATTGTCTCGTCCATTTGTTCTAAGTATTGGTCTATTTCGTTATTTGTCAAATTCCTGTCATTTGGTGGGGATATGTTGTTCGATCTGATTTCGCTCGATAAGGCGTTGGTAAAGCGTGGCCAGCGCACCTTACTGTAATTGTAAGTGTGCACAGGTACATACTCCTCCAACTCCACGAGCTCGTTCGGAAGCTGTATTACGGCGGCGAGTCCGCAGTGATCACTGTCGTACTCGATCGTTCGTAAACAGTTTCTTGGTCTTTGACCCACAGTGTCAGTAATTGTCAGTCTTGCGTCTATTAGCATTAGATCCAGGTAGGCAACGCTTCTTGGAAACGATGGCCGATCCGTAGCCAGCAGGTCGACATCATATTCAGTGTAGTATCGATTCATCCAATTGAAAAGATGAATACCTCTTTGATTCTGAATTTGATTACCCCAATCTTGGTGTTTGGCATTCAAATCACCGGCCATGAGAAAGTAATTTTCTTCCAAGCTCAAGTGTAGACATTCGAAAAGTTTTTCAAGCTCTGTCATAAAATCAGTTGGCTGAGGTGATGCCGGTGCATAAGCCGCGATCACATACATTCGCTTCCCCTGTTGGAGAGGAATGCATACGACACACGCCTCCAACAGCCGAAATTAACGCAGCTCACTATTATATATAACTTTATGATTAATGCCTTTTCGTATGAAGATTGCGACGCCCCCCCCTTGAGTGGAGTTTGGTCGATCTCTTCTAACGATATTGTAATTGTTGTTAGTCAACTTATGTTTCTGGTTCAGCTTAGTTTCGCTGGCCATAAACACATCTGGACTTTGGTCTTTCAACAATTGGAAAAGATTAGCTCTACGTTCGGTCCTAATCAGTGAATTCACATTCACAGCAAGGATCCTAAGAGGCCTCTCCGACAGCGCGCCTTTAACCTCTAATTTGAGTTAGGCTAGGCAAAACAGAGTAGAGATAGTCTACCCTAGTCGCCTGCTCCTTTATCTGGGTCTGAAGTCCTGTTAACTGGCCTTGAATTGCCAGCAACATACTTCTAATTTCGGCCTGAGCGTCCGGCGCCTTTGGCACTAGGGCCGGTTGGACTGCCTTAGCTGCAGGCTGTACCGTTTTTCCCCTCCCTGCCGCCATTTGGGCGTAGGAAATTTTGGGATTAACGGGCGTTGCTGTAGGAGCACGCGTCGATGGGCGTATCTCTACCGCTGTCTGCTTTGCCGCTTTATTGGTACGAATTTGCTGAAAAGCTGAGCAACCCCGATAATTAGCAGGGTGCCCCTCCTTTCCCCAAAGCGCACATTTAAGCTGGGTCATATCATCGACCCTTTCCTCTCCGAGCTTGCATTCCCCCTTAATGTGGTTCTCACCACACTTAACGCAGCGTGCCTGCATTTCGCAGTTTGCTGCAGCGTGGCCAAACCTTTGGCAGCGCATGCATTGAAGCATGTCACCGCGTCTCTTTAATTTATCCCAAGTTACAACCTGGTAGTTGAGGACGGAGATACTCCTCAAACTATCCAGTTTGCTGCTGGGCGAAAGTTGAACAAGGAAGAACGGCAAAGACCGCTTCTACCGTCTGGCTCTGACTGTAGCGAACGGCTTGACCCCGATAAAGTCGAGATCGTCGCTCGCTTTTTTACGGAGCTCATCTAAGAGCATCTGTGGTTCCGTGCAGGAATCTATGCCCTTCAGGAGGACCGTTTGATATTTATCCACTTTGAGGGTAAAACTGAAGAACTCAGTCGTGGATTCTTTTAATAAATTTTTAATAATTTTATGCTCCGCCACTGTGAAGCAGTGAATGGCATGCCTATCTTTGCTAAGTCTTTTAATAAAGAAATTTTGGCCTATGGCCGACTTACACAGGTCTATGGTCTCCTATAATTCCATCTTATAGGTGTTGATGGGCGGCACCTTCTCTGTTTTTCTTTGGGGCGGCTGTGACTGCTGCTGGTGTTCTCCCTGCTGCTGTCGGTTCCGCTCCTCTTGCTTTTGCTGTTGTTGCTGTTGTATCTGCTTCTGTTGTGATTGCTGCTGCTGTGACTGTTGCTTTTGTGTATGCTGCGTTTGGTTCTGCTGCTGTTTTTTTTGTTGCCTCTGTTCCTTGGGCATTGGTTGCTGCTGTGGCTGCTGCTGTGGTTCTTGCTGCTTTTTTGCTGGCAGCTTTGGTTGCTGTTGCGCCTCTTTGTTTGGCGCCTGTGGTGCCTTTTTAAGTTCCCGCTCCAGCCTTTCTTTTTGTCGCCGAGCCTCTTGTTTCATTTTTAGAGCTTGCACCAGTGTCGATAGTTGGGCATTGAGGCGCACCATCTCCCCTTCTATAGCTCCAATTTGCTCACTTATTAACTGCTCTTCATTACACTTTGGCTGTTCAGCTGTCTCGATTTGCACCTCATCTTCTTCAGAGGAGGACGCCTCTGGTGTGGAGAGATCTAAGATGTTGCTTTCACCCGTAGTGTACAGTCCCTCTCTCCCTTCGGACATGTATTCTATCTCTTCGTCGGGCGAAGAGTTCAATTGAATATCAATATTAGCTGCTGCTAATGTATTGGCTGATAACGACGCCCTTCCCCCCCCCCCCCCCCACCTGGCAGCTCTGCTGGAGTGGTGGTAGAGCGCCGCTTCACCACGTTTGGCGCACATCTAATCTTTTTTCTCTTCTTAACAGGGATCTCGGCTGATGTCGCCGTTGCCGATGTTATAGCTGTTGGTGCCGTTGCTTTGACATCTTTCGATGTCCCCGCTACTGGTACCGCTGGTCCCTTTGATCTAGTTGCTGGGCCACCTTTCGGTGCACCAGCACTTTTTTCCTTTTCCATTTTCTGGTTCTCCCAGACAATAAAATTTTCTACTTCTCTATTATGAAAAAAAGCCTGAATAGTTCTGATGCCCGGCTGGGGTTCGAACCCGTGACCCTCCAATTGACGGTCCGCCACCTCTTCCTCTGTGCTATTGCACTATTGAAAAAAAAAAACTTGGCTGTGGTACTAACTTGTACTGGACACTCCGATTTTATTTGTAAACACTGTGAAAGCCGAAAACGTGTGCACACTTTCACAGATCGAGATCGACTGTGTAAGTTAGGGGTAAATACACTATTGTTTACAATTTCACTTTTTGTGTTCCAGCAAAAAGTTTCTATTTAATGATTTACCAATACAGAAACAAAACTTCATAATTGAGTAGGAGTAACAAGCACCCTTTTATTGGATTCATAATGAGTGTCTTTTTGAGTGAGAGCCATGGAAAACGACATTAATTTGTTAAAACCCGTATCACATATACATTTTTCTCTCATTTTAATGAACTGAAAATTAAATTAGAGCAATTAGAGCAGAAGGTACAATTTGTATTTAGTTCAAACTTTGATTATAGTGAGTGGGTACACACTATATCCATAAATGTAAAAATTCGCAAAAATGTATAAAATAATATGATTTTCAAATAACATTTGTCAGATGCTGGCAGCTTTTTCTTGACATTTCAGAATCAAAAATGAAAAATAATTTCAAGGAACATTCAATCAGAAAAGAATGTATACACTGGACCGTACAGAACACTAGTTTATGATGTATGTATGTTCACTTTTGGGGCACATTGTAATTGTGAAAACTAATGTAGAGAAATGCTTTCCCTTTTTTAAAAACATTCTTATCCCTTTTTTGCTCTGATAACACTTTGATTGATTTAATGAGAAATACTCGTAAAATAAAAAGAAAGGAATGTGTCATACGGGCTTATTTAAATTACACATATTGAATTCTTTGTTTTCAATTGCACAATTAATTCGAATGGAATGTTAAAAAAATATGATTTTGCACTGTAGGTTGTGTTGACGTTTGAGTTTGAATGTGTTAGCGCTTCTTGAGTGGGTTCTGATTTGAAATCCAGAAGCGAATTATCTTCTCAGAATCTTCGGACTTTTGTACCAGTTGTATAATTTCAGAATTTCCGTATTTATTTATATTGTATACAATATAATATTATATATAATAAATTATTTTATTGTTAATATTGTCCTAAACATATTCTGAGAATTGTGTCAGTGTTTTGTAAAAGTATTAAAACAAAACTCCAATAACAAGGAATATACCATTCTTTTTTGTTTGTAAAAAAAATCTAAGTGCTTATCTTTTGTCGTTTCAGATATCAAACCTGGAACCAAAAGGAACTTGTTATCAACAGATTAATAAAAGTATTTTAACTAAAACAACAAACACAGCAAAGCTCTTATTTGTTTAGGACAATTTTAAACAGTATAATGAATTAAAAAATTATAACAGCACACAGCCAACAAGAAAAAAGAACCAATACAAAGAGCAATATCGAGTTTATTTTTCACTAAACAGCCAATCGGAATTTATATTATATAAAAATCAAAAGCTTGAAGACAATCTTTTTAAAAATGTTGGGTCCAAGCTCACAGATAAGCAAAATACTCTTAATCTTACTCTTGTTACTGATCATCTTCTACTTATTTATGGACGTACAATTGTATTTAAGAATACAGAACTATCCAATAGAACGCAACTATCACTTCAATGTTTCTATTCCTTTTTCACCTCAAATTCATGCCGTAGAAGTTGGATACCCGGGTAAATATGGAGGATCACCATCAGCCCCGCCTCCACAACTGGACGATTCGGTATCGTCAATAACATCATCTGGTGTACTACCAAAGTCGGTGCAATACAAAACTACAACACAAACAGCAAATGGTCAACGACAGTTTGTCCCTGAAACGTATGAAGCTAGTACATGGCTGGGCTGCGAAATAAATCCACTTTGTCATGTGACTGTAAAAGCGCTATTACTAGATCACACGAATCATTATATATTTGCTCCACTTGCCACGATATTCGATGACATTATAGGATTCTCTCGATCATCGTTTGTAACAGCGAATATGATTTCATTTTTCCACGTTTTTGTTGCATGTCTAGCTGGGAAGTTGGTTTCTTCAGATAGTCTGGGTTACAGAAGAATGGGAGTTGTTCTTTTCCAGTTTCGAACGTTTCTGGATGACTTGGATGGGCATGTAGCACGTGTTAAAAAAAATATTCGTGGCGAACGATCTGAGGTCGGCACATCTGGCTACTATATCGATGGCCTTTGTGATGGTCTTGGATGCATAGCTTTACTGATAGGAATTTGTTTCTTCTTGAAAAATAATCCACCACGAAGAGGATACTCCCAGCTACAAGCAATTCTTCCGCTTAGTGAATCAAAGAGTGCAGAAGCCGGAGTAATCTACAAAGTTAAAACAACAACGAAAAAAGTAGCACGAAAAGTATTCTGTTTCGCTGGTCAGTTGCTTCTTAGCTCCACAGCTTGGAATCGTTACATTTTCGTTTATCAGGATATGTTGGAGCGCAACGATGTACTGCCGTTCCAATTCTCTCGTCAGAATTTAACATTTAAATCGAATTGGTTCTTCTCTGTGGCATGGATATGGCGGGTGGTTAATGTGCACTCATTGCTGCATTGCGTTCTACTCAGCATATTTTGTGATAAGCTGTGGGATTTCCTAAAAATGGTCCAATATAGTGGTTATATTATCTTGCTGGTGGCTATTTGCGCTACTGAGATGCATGTCTTGGAGGCGCACACCTTTATATTTAACTCACTGACTGGTAACAATACATCTTTGTGATTTTATTAATATTAAAGATTCTTTTTTTTCTGCTTTTTGTGCATAGTTTTTAAGGAAACAAAAAAAAAAAAACAAAATTTAATTATTTATAATAAATAACCATTGCTTTGGTTCATTGTAAATTTATTGTTATAACTATATATTATCTGATTTTTTTACATTATTGTAAAAAAATTATAATGAAAATAAAGCTAAAGAAAAATGATTTTTCGCTCATAAAATAGCGAATTGACTGAATTCCAACCTCGACGAAATGCAGAGAAGACCGATCAGGTTATCATTTTGTTCTCCTTATATTTTTTTTTTGTTCGGTGAAACAAAAAAAAAACATACTTTGCAAAATTAAAAACTTTTCACTTAAGGACTTTTCGCTTTGTAAATTTGCGTTTGGTGAAACGTATTTTGCAAAGAGCAAAACTTTTCATTTCAATAATTTCCTCTTTGCAAAGTAAAAGTGTTTAAGTGAAATAGGTCCCTGGCTAAGTTTTTATCGTTCGTGTAAATCAAAACGAAATAAGTTCTACTATTTGTTCATAAAGGTATCGTCAGTTCCATTTAATTATCCTATGCTTTTATAAATATAATATTTTATTAAAAACAGTCAAATTATTCCAAAAAACCATTTGTGTCTATGGTTTAGCAATTGTTAAGAAATATTCTTAAGGGCCAGTTATAGGGATCATGAAAAATCAGTAATAGTTGAAACATTGATTATACCGAACAGAAAAAATATTCACTTCCACACCCACACATACAACCTACCACAAAATTCTTTTGATTGACGAAATTTTTTTTATTCCCAATTTCGTCGGTGGATCAGGATAAAATTGGAACTTAAATCATTGGAACAATTTGTTCCATTTTTTTTATATGAAAATCTTAGCTGATTTTCCTTTGAAGCAACATTGATTTAAATCAGGAAAATACATAAATACATACTCAAAATTGTTCCTGTTACTTTTTTTACCGCTATAACTGGACTCTAAGACATCAGAACTTTCTAAGTCATTATAATAATAGAATGTTTTGAAATTTGCACAATGAATACAAAAAGATTGAAAAGTCTTTATGTTGCGCATATACCACTTTGGGATGGGGTCCACAGGCACTTTGTATTAAAGGGTAATT
The DNA here is from genome assembly GCA_946251815.1 of Dasysyrphus albostriatus. NCBI lineage: Eukaryota > Metazoa > Arthropoda > Insecta > Diptera > Syrphidae > Dasysyrphus > Dasysyrphus albostriatus. The sequence goes on along the minus strand of OX276337.1, from coordinate 68,404,099 downwards.
TTTTAAGAGGTTTAGAACTTTAAAAAAAAAAACACAAAAAATTCAAAAAAATGAATGAAATATTTATTTGAATCGATAGCTTGAACCTTAATGTTTAAAGATAATTTCATGCAAATGTTGACCGCGGCTGCGTCTCAGGTAGCCCATCCGCTGAGTCCAATTTTGGCATACTCTTTCACACATATCGGCCGGTATCTCACGAATGAATGCATGGATGTTGGCTTCCAGTGCGTCAATCGAAGCGGGCTTGTCCCTATAGACATAAGCCTTGACATACCCCCACAAAAAATAATCTAATGGTGTCAAATCGCACGATCTAGGCGGCCCGAAACGTGAAATTAACTGTTCACCAAACTCGCCTCGCAATTGCGCCATTGTTTCGCGTGCTGTGTGGCATGTGGCACCGTCTTGTTGAAACCACATATCATGCAAGTCAAGAACTTCCATTTTGGGCAAAAAAAAGTTTGTTATCATCGCTCGGTAGCGTTCACCATTGACAGTAACGCTGCGATTCGCATCATCTTTGAAGAAATATGGCCCAATAATGCCGCCGGCCCATAAACCGCACCAAACAGTGGCTTTTTCGGGATGCATTGGTAGCTGTTGCAATGCTTCTGGCTGATCTTCACTCCAAATGCGGCAATTATGCTTATTTACGTACCCATTCAACCAAAAATGAGCCTCATCGCTGAACATAATTTTTCGATAAAAAAGCGGATCCTCGGCCAGCTTTCCAAGAGCCCATTCACCAAAAATTCGGCGTTGTGGTAGGTCGGCTGGCTTTAGTTCTTGCACCAGCTGTATCTTAAAAGGCTTTACGCCCAAATCCTTCCGCAAAATTTTCCACGTAGTGCTGTAACAAAGGCCTAACTGCTGGGAACGGCGCCGAATCGACATTTCGCGGTCTTCTGTCACACTAGCTGATACGGCCGCAATATTTTCTTCACTACGCACAGTACGTAAACGTGTTGGTGGTTTAATGTCCAACAAAGTAAATTTGGTGCGAAATTTGGTCACAATCTTCCGAATAGACTGCTCAGAAGGTCGAGAATGCCGACCATAAAATGGAAGCAGCGCGCGATGAACATTTCGAACCGAGCACGAATTTTGATAGTAAAATTCAATAATTTGCAAGCGTTGTTCATTTGTAAGACGATCCATGGTTAAATTGCAAACCAAACTAAAGCTGTTTGACAGTGACACAAGGTACTAAACACACGTCAGCTGTCAAAACCAGTGTTGCCAAAACCAAACCAGCTAAAAAATCACCCTTTACATACTACATAGAACTTTTTGCCGCAATTAGTGTCTTACAAATCGAATGATATACGAAATATGCAGACCGTCCTCATTTTTATTCCAAAACTTTCCGTCACTGTCTTGGTAATTAAAATGTTGTTTGTATTTGTATTAAGTTTTAAATTTTAAATAACATTTGAATATTTGTTATAAATTACATTAAACATTAAAATTGTAACTAAATCAATACATATTTCTGATGGAAACATAGTTTTTTATGTCATCATTTAACAAATAAATATATAATTAATATGCTATTGAGGACATTTCCTGTTTTATTTAATTAAATTTAATGGTTTTGTGCATACAATTTTAAAGCCCTCACAACAACAACACCTGATTCATAAACAGTGTTGTTCTTAAAATAATATGTCAATTTAATGATCCGTATTCATCATTATTCTGCAAACTATTTAAAATTCTTGCCAACCATAAGCGTCTATGAACAAGATAAAAGACTTCAACCAAACGGTTTCATTAAAAAGTTAATACTGTATTTTAACACCAAATTGAGATATTTTTATTTGTATCCAATGAGATATATTTATAGGATTCACACTTTGCTAAATTAAACTGAAGCTGATGGTATTCATATATAGCTTAAGGTATTTTTATCTCTAGCAAAAAAATATGGAGCTCCAATAATATTACATAATGACTAATGTTTTGAACCTGTACTAGAGACAACTAACTTTATTATTACGTTGGTAGTTGGTATCTAATTAAGATCACTCTGCAAACCAAGCAAGTTTAGCTACTTCCATGTTTATTTGATTGTGCATGTGTAACAAGGTGGGCATTTCTATTTATTTCCTTTTGACGTTGAAAACTTACACATCCTTAAGCATTTTCGTTTTTGTCTGCGACCGTAATCCATCTGGAAATTATTTGTGTATTCGTTGTTGTAAATGTTGCAATTTTTTTTAAATATGTATGTTTATAAATTGTTATTCTTGTCTTTTTTTTTTGTTTATGGGCCACACTTTAAAGAATAATATATATATATATATAAATATATTGATAGAAAATCGTATTAGAATTGGTATATTTTACCCCAGCGAGTAGGTACATAAATAAACAGCCCAATTCTAAACAATGGTTCCCAGGTTTCCATTTCCCTTCTATCTTATTCTTAATGAAGAATTCCCGGGAACTTTGTTTTCTCCCATATTCTAAACGAATTTCGAATATGTGAATAAACTCCCCGGGGAAAAAGTATGCATTCTAAATGCCAAAAAAAAGGGAAAATTAATTTGGCAATGGAGAGTTGATCGATAAAATATTAGATTTTCCTTTTCGCAACTAAAATGTCTTAACATTTCGATTATGTTTGAGGTCAAAACAAAAATCAAGTGTTTCTGGAACAAAGGAAGAAATCTCATTGTTCTATCAAAGGCAAAAGGGTCAAGAGCAAATGGAAATAATTCTAGAAAAAAAAAAAAAACATTTTTCTGATTTCGTACGGCCCATTTAGTTGGGATGAAAGCGTCCGTAGCTCACTTAAATCGAAATTGAAACTGTACAATGACGCGATAGTAAAAAAGGTCGAATTACTAAGCGCAATTCTTGCGCAAAATGCTCAGCAAACACACATTAAATGCTAACATAACAATCCCTGCATGCATGCCAAAATGCACGAGATCCTTTTTTCTTGTGCAAATGCAAATAGTAAAATTATGTTGCGCAATTCACTTGCATTTGCTTTGTCTGTTTGTATTTACTTTACAAATCTTGCATTTAGGAATTTGAATTTGGCCAAATATAACACAAAGCTCTTATTATCGTTCGAAAGCAAGTCCAAGTTCACACACAACAATTGCCTCTGAAGCTTTTGAAAAAGAATTAAAAATCCAAAAAGAACCTTGTGAAACTGAAAAATGTAATAGGAAGATTTAAATATGTGGTTTTTGCTGTCGCTTTTCTGCTAGTTCTTTTTATTAGTTAATCCGATACTGAACTCTTTTTTGTTTAAAATTGAAATGAATGTAACAATTTTTAAACACTTTTTTCTCTCCTTGTTATTTTATTTGGAAAGTACTTATGTGAAATACTGCAAAACAGCTGTTTCGCACAATCAGAATTTTCATTACCGCTTTCGAAGGCAAAATTATTCTCTCAGGGAATTCGGAATGGAGAATTTTACTCTCGAAAGATCACATAACAATTTTCTTCGGGAATATTTAGAATTGGGCTGAAATTGTGTGACATCAGGGATAAAATCATTTCTAACTTTACAGAGCTACCAAACTGCAGCTTTATCTAACCTGCGTGCTTACCTTAAACCTCAGTTCAGTTAGATTCGGGTTTAAAATATGACAATGAATATGTCCTAATAATATACAAATTAATGAATCTCTATATTTCATTAATAAAAAAATACATAATATGTGATTATGATTAGATATGTACATAATGTATGTATGTTTATAAATAAATATTTTTATATTTATTAATAATATTATACAAATAAATAAAAATAATTAATGCTTATCATTGCAATTAATTTTAAGTTTAAATAGGTAACATAGATCACCAATTTATTTAATATTACAAAAATGTTTTAAAAAAAAATACATGTATGTATGAGGTAGTGAGAACCAAAACTCGCCATTTTCATGCCAGAAAAACTATGCATAGCCAATTTGAATTATTGAAGTGCTTAGAAAACATTTGTTTATCTAACGTCATGGTTTTATAGAGAATTATATTGAAATTTCGGTTAAATAAATATTAAAAAATTAAATTTGATTTTTGGTTCTCACAACCAAAACTTTCTATAGAAAATATATTGGGAAGTTACTTTTATTTCAAAAATAAAAATTAAAAAAAAAAAAACAAATTCATATACATATATATTGTTCCTAAAAGAAAATCATATTTGATTATACACAAAATTAAACGTTTTTAATTTTGTATTAATATTAATCAGTTGATTTTTAAAGTGGCGATTACCTAGAAACACAAATAAAATAATAAATGTTAAAATATAATCTCTTATACAATCAGTCCAATTGTAAGAATATAAATCGGTATGTATTGAACTAACAAAATATTTTTAATGAAAAATTGTATGAAGGAAATATATTATTTACACATAAACACTGTTAAACATTTTTTTATCGAAAAATCGGATTTGTATTATATTAAAAAAAGGGATGACATAAAGTTTCAGGCACAATTTCTTCAGACGGACCGGATTTTCTCTAAAATTGCCCAACTTCGTTCTTTTGTTGTTGTTCTGAGCCGGGTTCGACCGGTTTTCCTGTTTTTTACATTAACTAAAATTATGGAAAACAATGGATTATCTTTAAACGCTACAAGAAATTAAATCGATGAGCGAAAGAACAGTATAAGAGCCAAAAAATCAATTATGACAAAACAACCAATAATGATGATCCAGGCCATAAATAAATAATAGGCGCGTCTCACCAACTAAAATCTCACTGAGCGCTCAATGTCAAGTCGACGGAGGCGGAATGCTTTGGTGGGACAAGATTCTCCGTTGAATTGTATAAAAACAGGTGTTAGAATTGTACTTGTACTGAAATTCTGGAAACAAATTTCAACTTTGCTTAAATTATTTCAATTTATAAGAACAAAACTTTATCAAATGATTGAAAAATAATAGCAAATTCAATTTATTTTCATTTTTATAAACATTTCACCTTTATTTTGAATTTTAAATCGACTTAAGTATTTGCACATCAGCGAGAAATTGCAATTTGCCTGTCACATGAACAGCTGTTTAAGCAGAAAAAGAACATTGAGAAATGAATCCAAAAAGTTTTCGTCTCAGTAATCTCCTTAAAAAATCTCAGTACTCAGGTGAGATTTTTTGTCCCACTTAAAAAATCTCTGAGCGCTCAGAGATTTTATTTGGTGAGACGCGCCTAATATAAAGATGGGAATCCTCGGCTGTCAAACTGATTTGCCTACAAGCTCAGACCGTGGTGAATGTCATAAAGTTGCACTAGTAACCTTTACCACACTAACACTAATGCAACTTACTGATTTTCACCACAAATCGTCGGTTTTTTTTAAATTTGTCAGTTATTTTAAAAACCCAATGGACATGTTCATAAAGTATAAAAGCAGGTGAAGTGAATTTTTAAGTGCTCACTCCCCTTTATATAATTTTATTTTAAAATTGCATTGGCTACCTAAATTCAAAGCGTTCTAAGATAATAAAAGACATATTGGTAGTAATAAATAATTGAATAAATAAATGTATGTTAATTGAACCATAGTGGGAGGAAATTTGTTTGTGAAATATGAAATTTCATAGTAAATATGTTAGCCTTTTTACACCGAACTCAAAACGAGGTTTTCGCTAAAATATTGGCTTTGGAGAAAAACCTTATCGAAAACACAAGGCTTCACATACATTTTTTTGAGCTTCAGGTTTTCGTAAAACACAAGTTTAATATAAAACCAGTCGAAAACTTGTTGGAATTCAGAGATGAACAAAACAAACGTACCTTTTAAAAAGTTCAGTGCCTAGTAAAATGTCAAAAAAGAAACTGATTGGATGCTTTTATATGGATCATATTTATATAAATAATCACCATTTTACATCCATAAAAGTGAAGAAAACAACAAAATGAAAAGATAATTGTAAGTGGTTGGTGAAAGAAAAACTTTAATGTCAAACGAAAACGTATAGTGTAATGTTTGGTGTGAATGGTTTTTTAAAAGTTTTTGCCGAAGTCTGGTTTTGGGGTTTGTTGTGAAAATCCTATTATTCCTTAAATTTGTATTTCTTACTGGAATACTTCCACAGATTTATGATCTCCACAGAAACGAACTATCAAAATTAGTCTGGATAATAATAGCTACGTTTTATGCATGTCCATGGACTTTGGGAAAAAAAAACGACATCGGGACATTTTAACATTTGCCTTGGTCTGACATTTTATATAACCAGCAAACATTTAACATTTAATTATTATTTGTTCAATGTAATTTGTTTTTACTTATTTACAGCACAGTGATTTAAGATTTTGTTTCACTCATACATTGAACAAAAAAAAAAGACTGGAAAACTATGCACCAAGCACCAAATTCTTTTAGTTCGCTTCCACCAAGGTGAGGACTCTCCCGTCTGACGGGAGAAGTTAACGAAAACTAAACGAAGAGTACCACTTCGCAATTATGTGTGCGTCATATGGATTACTTGTTTTCGCCCGGTTTCCTACGACCACTACGTTGGCTATTCTAGTTCTACCTTAAAGGCTCTCCCAAACCAACGCGAATTCGCGGCGACGGCGATTTTTTGTTGTTGTTTATCGTTGTGTATTTGTCATATTTTTTACTATTGTGAATGATTTGCTGCGAATCGCTCCGCATTCGCGTTGGTTTGGGAGAGGCTTAATTCTGAATTAATATTGTTGTTGTTGTATTTGACTAGTAAATTGCTTTGTTTTGTTGTCGTTTTTTTAGACAGAATTATTTTGAGTTACAAAAAACACAACTAATACTATAATATGTATTGAATTTTCTTTTTGCTTAAAGGTTCTCCCAAACCAACGCGAATGCGGAGTGATTCGCAGCGAATCATTCACAACAGCAAAACATATGACAAATACATAACGCTAAACAACAACAAAAATTCGTCGTTGCTCCCCATTCGCGTTGGTTTGGGAGAGCCTTAATTATGTAACCAGGTAAAAAGAATTGCACATTTTATCAAAGATTATGTTATAATTTTAATCAATGGTTCATTAAATTTAATTCACCAAATCGGTGAATTAAAATTGGATTAACTTAGGTTAAATGATGGTTAAGGCCAAGTAAGTGATAGTGGAGAATCAGGGCCAGTTTGTTCACATTAGATTAAATTTGAAGTAAGTAAGTCACAGAATCTGGTTAAATGCATCTAACCTACCAATATTGGCCAATTAGCGATTTCTATAATCAACAACTCAATTTTATTGGAACGGCAAACCATTTGGCTGCAATTCGTTTAAAAAAATTATATTTAGGTAAACATATGGATGGTGCAGTCGTACCTTTCAATAATATTCCATTAAAAAAAGTGTGTTTGCACCCTCAAAACAAGAATTTTTAGAACACATCCCCTGAGGTGAATTCAGAAATGTCACTAAGTTTATGAATTCTTAAAATGCAATGGAAAGTTGGTTGCCGGAAATTTTTGATAAAATATAAAAAGATAATATAAATAAATATAAAAAGATAAATAAAATAACGATGCAGAATGGCAGACGCACTAAAATAAAAAAAAACATGATATCAAGTTTGGAAAAAAATTGGTCTGTCAAAACAAATTAAATTCACCGCGTTAAGTTGTTGTTGCAATTCACATCTATTCATCGACACGGAGTCGGATTACAAAAACAACAATGTAAACAAATGGGTTTTGGAGGGTGAAACGTACGAAAGTTTCCCATCTTTACATTGTTTATTTATGATCCAGGCTAATATAAATTACTCAAGCAACTGTCATTTCTAGTTTATTAAGGTTTATATAAAATATAAAAAATAAATTAAGATAGTGTACAGTGACCAGATCTATTTGAGGCCAAGGCGGGGCATTTTTAAAACTTCACAGGCTGGCAGAAATTGCCAGCTCTGCATCTTATTATATGGCCGTTAAGCTTTAAACAATAGGGTTACGAGATATTTGTTGAAACAATTAATCTCACGTTACAATTCAACTTTAAAACACTAAAAAATCGTTTTTTTGATTTTATAACGGGAATATCTCTAAACGTAGCCCGGTGGAGTTTTTCTGACTTCAGATTCGAGTTCAGCACAACAAAAAACCTACAAAAAAGTATATTTTGGTTTCTTTAATAAAAAAAAAATCACCAGTGTTATCAGCTGAAAAAACCCAAGGTCAATATTAGTAATAAAAAAAAAAAAAAATTTTGTTGGTAATACTGTCAGGTATTTGTCATTAAAACCTAGCTAGCAGTTTTCATGCGAAAAAAATTTAAAATTTTCAAAACAATTTTCCAACTATTCTGTGCACCAAATTGTATAATATTCAAGGCAACAAATGTCTGCCTTGGCCTAAACCACCCATTGTGTCATTAATTTACCCTAAAATAATAAACTATAGGCCTAAAAATGGAAAATAATTATTTTTGGTTGCAAAAACCATTTGCATGCAAATAACGCCTTGAACTGAAAATTTTTTTGGAAGTGTAAACCGAAATATTTTGTTCATCACACTTTTTTTCGCATGCATTGTTTTGCATGGCATTTCTTCACAGCAAAGGTTTATTTTTGCATGAAACTGTTAACCAATCATGCGAACAATTGATTTTACATTTCACCTCGATTATTTTTTTTGCATGCAGAGAAGAAATATGTACAGTGGCCCCCACGACTAATCGGACACAAAAAAGAAACAATTTAACAGCGCAATTTCTTTATTAAAGTGTATGGAGGGTGTAGAAATTTACCTCCGATTTATTGAAAAGAAACCTTTAGGCTTATATTTTATTAATAAAATCTTATTCAGAATTAAAAAAAAAAACAAAAAATGTAGACATAAAACTAAAACAACTCAACTATTCCGTCTCCCACACATAATCGGACACTTGCTGCTGATGCACTGTAGAGTGCTCAGTAACAGTACTTTTCCCGTCAAATTATGATAGGCTTTAGTAAATGTTTTATCACGATTCATATTCAGTTTGTTTTTGGAAAAGTTTTCCGCTAAACCTTAAAATGGCACCGAAAGGCAAACAGACATCAATTGAAATAAGAAAATTGGTAATAACGCATAGTGAGGATGGGAAATCAGTTCGCGAAATAGCCAAAATTGTCCAACGGAGCCATTCAACTGTTCAGGACATAATTTCACGTTATAAAAACGAAAATAGGATCCTTAATGTTAGCAGGAAAGGGCAAGGGAAAAAGTTGGATACGTACGAGGAAAAGCTACTTGTTCGGCAAGTCAAGGAAAATCCTTTCTTATCCTCGGAATCTCTAAAGGTTTTTTTGAAGGAGACCAGGAATAAGGAAGTGAGCAACGAAACGATCCGAAGAGTTCTGCGAAAACAAGATCTGAATGGCCGCGTAGCTCGAAAGAAGCCATTCATAAGTGAAAAAAATAGAAAGGAAAGGCTTAAATTTGCTAGGGAACATTTAACTAAGGATACGTCGTTCTGGAATAAGGTAAAATTTTTAAAAATTTTTAAAAATTTTTATTGTTTGTGTACGGTTGCACATTATAACATCATAAAATAGGTTTTGTTCATGGATGAAAGCAAATTTAACTTAAAAGGATCAGACGGACGAATGTTTGTATGGAGAAAAGCACATGAAGAATTCTCTAATAAACATACACGGGCAACTGTGAAACATGGCGGTGGGTCGGTCATGGTATGGGGATGTATGTCGAGTTCTGGTGTTGGAAGCTTACACTTTGTGGAAGGAAAAATGGATCAGAAGGGTTATATCAGCATTTTACAGCAACATTTGATGCCAAGTGTCAGTAAGCTTGGAATACAAGACAATTTCATCTTCTACCAGGACAACGACCCCAAGCATACATCTTACACAGCAAGGTCGTGGTTGTTGTATAACTGTCCCAAAGTGCTCAAAACACCTGCACAGTCCCCGACCTTAATGCAATCGAGCATATTTGGGATGAACTGGGACGTCGAGTCGCTCAAAAGAATTTTCGAAATATTCAAGAGCTTAAGACCGGTCTTCAAGAAGAATGGTCAAAAATACCTCTTGAAGTTTGTTCAAAACTGGTTTCTTCAATGCCTCGACGCCTTGAGGCAGTAATTAAATCAAAAGGATACGCCACAAAGTACTAAATGCAATGTGTCCGATTATTTGTGAGAGATGCAATTGTGGAGTTGTTTTAGTTTTTAGCTTCCTTTTTTTGAACAGTAATTTAAAATGTTGTTTTTGTTTATTTAAAATAAACATGAGTTCCCTAATGATAAAATATGATGTTTAATTTTAACACCATCAATACATTTTCTTAGAGAAATTGCACTGTTAAAATTTTTCTTTTTTGTGTCCGATTAGTCGTGGGGGCCACTGTATATGAAAATTTGTCTGAGTTATTCAAGTTTTAAGTTTTTAAGCAATGAAGTTAAATTTTGGATATCCGAAACAGATTCAGATCCAGGATCGAATATCCGGATAGTATCGGATCTCTGATGTCTTATGGGGTTTTCTTTTGGTAAATTCAGATTTTGATCTAAAAATTGATTTTATACGCGAATGGTATACGATTGCAGATTGATTTTTTTGTTTTTATTGTATTGGTGTACAATTTGTGTCTGTGAAACTGTGGTGATCCAGGCCTGTCAAATTGATGGCTGTGAATTGTTCTATTGTGTAATGGTGTAAGTAAGAGGGGTAAATCTGCCGAAAAATCCAGATCTGCAAATTTGATTTTCGATAAAAAAAAATTGATTTTTTTCACCATTGGAAGGCTTTTACTGTCAAAATCTGTTTTTGACCAATCGGAAGGGGAAAAAATCAATTTTTGTTACCAAAAGAAAACCCTATTATTTAACTATCCGGATCCTATATCCAGATCTGTTTCGGATATCCGAAATGTCCGGATACTTTGAAGGACTTCTTTGGACGCCCCCAGTCTATTATTAGGTATTGTCTTATAATATTTTCACAGTATGGGTTAGAGGAATGATTATTCATACAATTCAAACACTGTGTGAATATAAGATCTGCACGTAAATTTTAACTATGCATTACTTAAAATCTTAAAATTTGAATAACTCAAACAAATTTTCATATTTTTCCTTGAAATTAAGGGGAGCTCTTAATTGAATATGCTTTTGAAATATTGACAGAAAAAAATTTATAAATTCGAATAGTACATAAAAGTTCTTAATGTTGACAAAATAAGATAAAAACAGAAAGTTTGAAATATTTTCGACTTAAACTCTATTATTTTCATTTTGGAAAAAAAAATGCGACACATGGTTGAAAAGTTATGGCTTTCATCTTTTCAAAAAAGTAAAGAAAAATGAAATCGGAAAAAAATGGCAAAGTTTTAGACAATTATACTCAAAAAGTACAGAATAAAGTAAAGAAAAATACTTAAGAAGTGCAAAATAACATTTTTCTTACCGTAAAATGTGATTTTGATGAAAAATTGATGAGTTTTAGACTATTATACTTAAAAAGTCAATATAACATTTTTTTTACCGTAAAATGTGATTTTGGGGGTATATCTATATGAAAAGTTGTAAGTATACGTCGCACGGTGTTATGAATTGTAATTTTTTTGCATCATAAACAAGCAATTGCTTTTTTTTTAAATTTTTCAAAAACCAAGAAAGAGTTTAACTTTTGGTTTTCAGTATTCTACCAAAAATTGGGTGAGGCATTGAATATATAAAAAAAAATCAACTTGAAAATAATACTCGCAATCTATATATTTCAAAAATTTTGGCTTTGAAATTTAATTTCTTATCATTAGCTATTCACTAACACAAATTGATTAAAAAAAAAGAATCGAGTATTAACTTTCAAAAAAGCTAAAGCACATTATTGTATGCACTTTCGTTGATTTTTAATATGTAATATTTTTTGCATTTCAAATCAAATTTTCAAAAGCTCCCCTGCTTCGGGGCTCGAGGGAGATAAGAGTTTTCTTCCATTGTGATTTTTTTCTAGGAATATAACCAAAAATCATGCCCTTTAATATTCACCCCTATTACCGATGTCGTATACGACAGTAAAATATGCGACGCGACACAATCTGCATTCCATTTGTCGTTTTCAACTTTTGTCACTCGTTTTGCTGTCGTTTGTAAACGTCAAATGTCGTTGCACATTTTCATTCTGCATTCTGTAAGGCGAAATGAAACGACGATTATGAAAAAAACGACTGTAGCTCTCGTTCAAAAATTTGTTAACGACAAAGAAATGTAAGGCCGCAAAACGGTTAGTATTCTTATTAAATAATTTATTTTATGAAATTTATTGTAGTTTTATTTGTCATAAACAAAACAATTAAATACTTGCTAACATTTTCTGTTGAAATAAACAAATCAAAGCCAGTTTCAGGCGCTTGTTGAGCTGGTGGAGAAAAATGAGCAATTGGCAAGGGGATCTGTGAAAGGTGTACAGAAAGTTGAACTAAAAATGGAAGGCTATAGAAACCTTTTCAGTTTTTTTGGGAGTGAAAATTCGTATGTATATGTGTACCATCTGTACATCCAATGACGCCGGGCAACCCCATTCCCTTGAAAAAGCTATGTTTTGCTTCAGATTTTCCATCGTCTGTCATTCGAAATCATATCCATTTTAGGTAATGATAATATGATTAATATGATTATTAATATTAATTTAATAATTTCTTTAAAAAAACTTGCTGATTGTTGGTTGAGATAATCAAATTGAAGTCGTTGCCAGCGCCATGTTGGTAACTTCCCTCAACTAGAATTCTTAAGGTGACTGCGAGCATCAATATTACTGAAATCAATGATGAACGTTGCCGAATAGTTATTTTGTCACTTATTTCATCTAACACATTTTTAAAAGATTCCTTTGTTAATCAAAAGTATTGCTTGAATCTGTTAAAGGGTACAAAAGTTCCATTTAATAGTTAAAGTTGAATTAAAAATATGAACTCACTTTGAATCAGGCAAATCAAGTGGATTTGAGTGTTGTCTTATGTGGTTTCTTTTAAAAGTGTGCATTTTCAAAACTGCGCTTCGCACTTCTTCATTCTCGTCACTATTGCAACTTATGTTATAAAACATTTCTAAACTGATCATTTTAATTTATTATTTAATTGATAATTATAAAATTAACGGCATTTGTTGTTTATTGAGTGTTGACTAATGATTTTTTATTCGTTTTGTTTTCAATTTCATTTGAGTTTGACAGATATCCATTACTTTTTCATCGTTTGAAAATCTGCTACAAATTTGTAGCGTCGAAAAAGTTATAGAATGCCATTTGAAAAACGACACGACAAAAGAAACGAGAGTCGTCGAAAAAACGAGACGACATCGGTAATAGAGGTGATTATTGACGAATTACCGGGCATTTCATATATTCTTTATAGTGCAAAACATGTTTATTATTTTTTTTTGTTTTGCAAGACATTTTCAAATTTTGTTTACATTTTTTTTTTTTGTTAATGCAAGGAATTTTTCACATCGGATTCCCGTTTTTTTTTTAAGGCAAGATATTTTCAAATTTTATTCGCATTTTTTTTATGCAATAAATTTTTCATATCGCATTCACATCTTTTTTATGCAAGATGTTTTCAAATTCTATTGACATATTTTTAATGCAGAAAATTGTTGGCTCGGACTAAGGTACAACGCTCCTTGAACATTTTATTTATTGAATACATTTGTGAGAGAATTAGAATTTCCATGAATTAAGCCCATACACAAAAATAAAATTCATAGAAATTCGTAGTTTTGGGAAGTAAACGAACAGACATTGTATTTTTAATTAATTTAAGCCGTTGAAATCAAGGTCCCTCGATTTTTTTCAATCTTTGGCGAAAGTATTCAAATACACACAGAAAAAAACAACGTCAAATCAAAGGAAACCACGTTGATTTAAATATTTTTGGGAAAGATTTGGCTTCGACGACGAAAATTTTTTATTCAAAATAGCTTGTCATATATTTAAAGTATTTTCCACTTTTAAAGAAAATATGTTCATAATTTAATTTAACCATGTTTTTATCTTTATATGAGATGTCATCATCGTTAATTAGAATTCATTCATCTTTAATGAACAATATTAATTGAACAATATTTATCAATTTCGATTAAATCTCCGTAAAAATTCCAAGTGAAGTGAAGTTTTTAAATGCAATTATCTTAATTTGTACATAAGGAATACGCATGCAAAAGTCTTCAAACAAATCTGGCTTGCGTTTAAAGTAACTCAAGGTTACTCAAGGATGCCGAAAATACTTGTTTTTCACGTATAACTTTGAAACGGTACATGGTATTAAAAAGTAATGTATGCAACGCTTGTAGATAATGTGACTCTGCCAAAAACACACTTTTTTCGCAGGCCGATCGTTAAGAAGATATCGGTGTTTCAAAAAACATAAATTGACGAAAGTAACCTTTTTTTGTGAATAACTCAGAAATGGTGAGTGTTATAGAAAACATTTGTTCAAAAATTTATTAATTTTTTCTAAGTGTTAATTTTAAACATATAATTATTTGATAAATTTCGTCAAAAATCGAAAACTCTGGACTTTTGATTTTAACTCTGTAATAACGAAGTTGTCATAAAATAATTTATGCTCAATTTTGTAATCTACAAAAAATATTAACGTACTTTTTTCCATGCGACTGACCAGTAACAAGATATTGCTACTTCAAAAAGGTAAAGTATCGAAAATAAACATTTTTCGCTTAAACGGTAAATGTTAGCAAATTTATTTGAACATAGTTTGTAGTTAATTCAAACTTCTTCAAGAAAATATAATTTTTTTCAGTAAGCAGTCATTAAGTCAGCAGTCCTTCCTCAGCCATTTTGATTAAAATGTTTTTCGTTGTGATGTTTTCTTTTTTGTTCATAATTAGTTTAAAAGTTTACCTCGTTTACCATTTTTTTTACGATACAAATTCATATCGGAAAGTTTACGATTTGTTGGAAAAGATTTCTCATACAAATGTTGACAGTTCGTCTACGATGTAGCAAACTTTCCGACAATTACGATGTTTACAATAGATTTCCGACATTGCATGAATACCCTTATTATTTTTTATGTAACCAAAATTTATATAACCAATAATTAAAGTCCAAACTAGCGGTATTTTGGGTTTTTCTCGTGAATGGTGAGGTTTTTCAAAAACAATTTATCCTCATTTTATAGAAAATGATATTCTATGCGAGTCGCCAATAAAAAGATATTGAGCATTCAAAAAAGGTAGATTTTCGAAAATGTTTGTTTTTCGGGCCCATTAGGTTTCGCACCGTGTCCCCAAGGAAAAATAAATTCCCACTTGGTGAAAATTCCAAGTTAAAATTTTTGATAAAAACTACATATCTATATTTTTCTATAATAATACCCATGCAAAAGTCTACACAAGAATATGGCTTGCGTTGAAAGTTATTCATTTATTATTATAAAATGCACAAGCTTTTCAAACAAATGTTTTTGATAAAACTGACCATATCTGAACTATTCGAAAAAAAGGATATTTTCGTCAACTTATATGTTTTGAAACACCGATATCTTCTTAACGATCAGTCGGGGAGAAAAATTGCACATTACTTTTTAATACCATGTACCGTTTCAAAGTTGTACGTGAAAACAAGTATTTTCGACATTTAACCTTGAATAACTTTTAACGCAACCCAGATTTATTTGAAGACTCTTGCATGTGTATTCCGTGCGCAAAAATAAAGATAATTGCATTCAAAAATCTTACTTGGAATTATTGATTAAAACAAACAAAACACAGAAAAGTAATAATAATTTTTCGATTAAATGAAAGTAAATTTTAATTGCGCGTTAAATTTGTTCACAAATGATTTGCAGATACTTCGAGAAATTACGATGCGCTCCCGAAATTCAATTCATTTAGCAAAAATATAAATTAAAAAAGAGGGCTCTTGACCTTTGGCACCTCATAAATGGAAATTTGATATTTGAGAATGCTATTTGAGAATGCCATCTAGTAGGTCAAAAATGGTCAACTAGTAGAAATCGGTCAGCCCTAAATAACTTCGAATAAAGGCTTAAAGTTTCTCAATGTAACTCAAGGTCCCGCGTGATTTCTGGCACCTCATTTAAGGGAAATTTACAAAAAAATCCGAAAGATATCTAGAACGTGATAAAAGATCAACTATTTACAGTTATTGGTCAGCCAAAGTTTTTTTTCTATGAAGTTTCAAAATTCGTTTCAAGGTCACAAAAAAACACTTGTCACCTCATTCATTGATCGGCCATAGCTTTGTTATGAATTTTTATCATTATGCCTAAAAACGTTGGTGACCTTGTAAAAACAAACTTTAAAAAATCGTTAAAAAGAATCTATAGCTGACCAATTACTGAAACTAGCTGACCTTTTATATAGACCTTAAGGCCTTTCAGGTGGTATTAATTTTTTTGCAAATTTCCCATAAATGAGGTGGCCAAAAATCGCAATGACCTTGAACAGCTACTTAAAAATTCATCTAAAAATATCCTACGGCTGACCAATTATTAAAACTAGATGACCTTTTATAAAGATCTAGGGATCTTTCAGATGGTAAACAATTTCTGCAAATTTCCCATGAATTAAGTGCCAAAAATCGCAATGACCTTGATTTTTTTTAATTCATTCAAATTAAAAATTATATATGGTTAACCAATTACTGAAAATAGCTGACTTTTTTTTACCATAAAGTGACCTTTGGAATGCCATACTTAATTTTTTGGAAACACCCCGAGGCCAAATGAGGTGCCAAGAGTTTTTTTTGTGACCGTGAAAAGAATTTTGAAAATTCGAAGAAAAAAAGCTTGGCTGACCAATAACTGTAAATAGTTGACCTTTTATAACGATCTAGAGATCTTTCGGATGGTATGCTTTTTTGTAAATTTCCCTTAAATGAGGTGCCAGAAATCGCGCGTGACCTTGAGAAACTTTAAGCCTTTATTACAAGTTATCTAGGGCTGACCAATTTCTAGGACTAGTTGACCATTTCTGACCTATTAGATGGCATTCTTAAAAATTAAAGGGGGTGCCAAAGGTCCAGAGCCAAAAAAGAGGTTCTAAAATCTGACTTTGACTTTGGCCAAAGTATCTAACACTTTAATAGAACCTGCATGGAAATCCGATTTCGAAAATATATTAACATGTTGCACTTTGAAACTGTGTTTTCTAATGTTACAAAAGTTTTGATTTTACCCCTCTTTTATGTTTTCGACGTGCTGAATCCGAATCTGAGGTTTGCGACTAAAATTTAGTGACACAACATGCAAAAATTGCAAAAAGTGCTACAAAAATGCAAATTGATTGGATTTTTCGTATTACGTAGGCTAACGATTTCTCGAAAATGAATACAAAAATATATATAAAATGTTCATTCTTTCAAATGACTATAAACATTTTTTTTAAATAAATTACCTCGACAAAAAATATGACCCCAAATTTGGATAAAAAAACGCATTTTTTGTATATCTGTAGATTCGAATATCTCAAAAAAAAAAAAACCAGTACAACAATTTCAACACCAGATTCGAACTCAGCGCATCAAAGAAAACCAGAAAAGTTTTTGCTTCATGTTATAGACAAAAATTCAAAATTTGATAAAAAGTAGTTATTTAGTGCTTTCGAGTGGATTTTCGAAAACAGTAAAAATACGTCAATTTTAAAATAGCGCTTGAATCCAAATGGATTTAGTCGCAAAAAAACTTTTAACTTTTAACTTTTAGAGATTTATTGGAAATAGCATATACTTTCACTGGTTCTTTGATTAAATTTTCGAAGTCGTTAGTGAAAAACTCCCAAAAAAATCATTTTTGTATTTTTTTTCATGCTGCGTTACGAAATCTCACTCGCAACTCTCAGATTCGGATTCAGCACCCCCGAAAACATAAAAGAGGGGCAAAATCAAAACTACCCCACAGTTTGCATTGTAAAAATACAATATGCCTAGACTATAAATTTGAGTAAAAAAATCTTTGTAAAAAAAAATTGTTTTTAATAGCTGTGTTTAATGAAGAAAAAATAGATCAGAAGAGAACAGAAAAGCACAAGTATGGGAGCTGTCAGAACATGAAAGAACAGAAAAGTGCAGCTTTGTGTTGACATGATGGCCGCTGCCAATCAACTGTGAATCATTTAAATAAAAAAATATTTGGAACGTTATTTTTGTTCATTGATTTTCCATTCTAATTTAGTATCAATTCACAGTCTTAACATTCTTTAATGTTTTTTTTTTCATGTTTAGTTCAAAAATATTAAGAAAAGTTCTTCTGTGATAGATTTAAGGTGTGTTTAATGAATCTGTTCCGAACAGAAAAGTACAGCATTGTGTGTTCCATGAGTAAAAACCTTGCCCCAAACTATTCTTCATTCGGTCATTTTGTGTTCCATGACGTTTTTCAGAACTGTTTAGAACAATACATATTTCCTGCACCTCCTTTGGGGGTGGAGCAAGTGAGTAAGAAATTTCAAAGTACAGCTGTTTTATTTGTTTGGGATTATAATAAACTTAAATTTATCACAGAAATACTTTTTTTGTATTTTTGGACTTAACATGAAGAAAAAGACATAAAAGAATATTAAAAGTGTGAATATATAATTAATTTAATTTAAAAAATTAATTTAATTAAAAACAAATAACAATAGAAACGTTTTTAAATTTGAAACTGCACAGCTGATAGGCAACGGCCAATTCCGTCAACACAAAGCTGCACTTTTCTGTTCCTTCTTGTTCTGACAGTTTTCACACACTTGTGCTGTTCTGATCTAGTTTTTCTTCATTAAACACAGCTTTAAGCTTATTATTATGCCAAACAAACAAATCAACTGTTACTTTGACATTTTTCACTCACTTGCTTTACCTTAAAAGTAGGTGCCAGAAGTATTGTTTTAAACTGTTCTGAAAATCTTCACGGAACACAAATTGACAGAGTTTAGAATAGTTTAGGGAAAGGTTTTTACTCATGGAACACACAATCCTGTACTTACTGTTCTTTTCTAAAATTTTCTGTTCGGAACAGATTAATTAAACACACCTAATTTCATTTTGTCTGTGCAGCAAAAAGTTTCTATATAATAATTAACCAATATAGAGACAAAACTTCAGAATTGAGTAGAAGTAACAAGCACATTATCGTTGTGAGACGTGACAGGAGAGTGAGGTTAGACGGTCTCGCAGAAAATGCGGAAAACGCTTACAGAAGAAGAGATATGAGGGCATGGTACGAAATAACCAAAGAAGTTGTCTGAAAAAAAGCGATACCAATTATCCTGTAGTAGATGTGAATGGCACACTTTTGGTATGAATTAAGGGTAGGGCTAGACAGCTACGCATGTGGAAGGATCACTTTTGGGCCTTGCTAAATAAGGATTCCGATGAGCAGAGTGCTGCAGTTACCCAGCTAAACGAAATGCGTAGACATTGTAGGAAATTGACATCGACCCTTTAGTGGTGGAAGTTCAATCTTCGATAACTTTTCTCGAAATCAACAAAGTAGCTGGACTTGATGGAATATCAGCTGAAACTGACCCCGCCACAGCTAGCATTCTGGATCTGTTGATACAAGCTATTTGGGACAACAAATCTATCCCTAGGACTGGAAGGATGGTGCGATTGTTAAGTTGTCAAGGAAATGTGACCCTATCGTGCCTTTCACATGAGCTGCGAATTGCGAATGTTCAAGAATTTTAACATTTCTTTCACATGATTAGTCGCTAACAGACGCGAATTATCATACAAAATAAACCAGTACAATGAGTGCTTACAAAAATTGAGGTCAAATTTGAGCGAATTTTTCAATCGCAGATTTGTGGAATGCGTCCTATTGTGGATTATTGGCCACTTTCTTTCTTATGCAAATAAAGCGTTATTTCATAATTTTTCCATACGTTTTGTCGAATTTTCTGGACTTCTTCAGGTCGTAGATAGTATCGTTTATTCAGTTTGTCGAAAAGTAAAAACAAGAATTTGTTGATATTTGAGCTTGGAATTGCATAGACAAATTTATGAGCATTCACAGTTTGCGGCTCATTTGAAAGGCACTTAAGAACTGCAAAATTGGTGAAGCATTACTGTTTTGCTCGTATTTCCAAAACGAATGGCAGCCATCATTCTCGAGCGGATAAAGGTTAGTATCGAATCTCGCTCAAGAGGCATCACTGCTTAGTAGAGTAATTCCACCAAATAATAATTCTGTCCCAAAATTTGTAAATCTAGTCAAATCTCCTTACGCACTAAGTTGAGATTCTTTGGATCCAATGTCAAATCCGTGCTGTTATATGCTTCCGGAACCTTGAAAGTTGCTGTCTACGCCATATTCTAAAGATTCGCTTGCCACAAATTATATCAAACGAGGAATTGTGACGCAGGGCAAGTTAAGAGCGGATGGTAGTCGCATAAAAAATTAAAAAATGAAGAAATTGCAAAGCAGTCCTCTGAATAGAATCCTCAGGGTTCACGTCGGGTTAGAAGACCAAGTACAATATCGAATCTACAGTCCTAGCAGAAACAGACTTTCAGAAAAAGACGTGGCCACGGTTAAAGTTACTAGTCAAGGATGGACTTGCTTGCAAGGTTACAAAACTTGATGATGATGAACAAACACTATAATTTGAAGACTCTTTGAAAAAAAAATGAATTGGAAATTAAAGATTTATTACAGGCGATTGAAGCGAGATACACTGACAGATTAAATGAGATGAAAATTGCCCAAGATGTATGTGAGAAAAGTGTAAAAGAAATGGAAAAAATCAGTAAATACAGTGAATGCTTTAAATCGCAAAGTGAACAAATTAGTGCGGATGTAAAAGTAATAGAAAGTGAAAATAAAAATTCCATGCAAAGTCTTAAAGAAATGAAAGAAGATTTGGCAAAAGAATTAAAACAAATCAAGGAATCAGTTGTGAGTGAAAAAAACAAAACAACACCAACACAAACTCAAGTAAAACTGCCAACATACGCAGATAAAATTAAAGAAAAAAATAGTGTTATTATAATAAAGCCGAAAGAAAATCAAAATAATAATAAAACTCGCGAGGTGATTAAAAACACTATCGATCCAACAAACCTACAATTAAAAATTAGTAATGTGAAAAATATTCAAAATGGTGCGATATTAATTAAAGGAGATGAAATGTCCGTAAAGAAAATTGAAAATGAATTTAAAGAAAAACAAAGTGACAATTACAACGTTAAGGTGCCGGCAAAAAGAAAACCACGAGTTCTTATAGTAGGCATGAAAGAGAAAGTATGCGAGGAAGAACTAGTAAAAGCGCTTAAAAGACAAAATGAGCTAAATGAATACGAAATTAAGTGTTTACATATATATCTGTCGCCAAAAAATGAGTGCTTTAATGCAATTGTAGAGATGGACAGTGTTGCCTATAGTAAAGTTATGGAGAGTACTAAAGTTAGTATTGGGTGGGATAGATGCCGAGTTTATAAACATACAAATGTACAAAGGTGCTTTAATTGCTGTGGCTATAATCACACAGCAAAAAATTGTACAGGCAAAAAAGCTTGTGTTAACTGTGCTGAGGAACATGATTCAAAAATGTGTACTAACGTTGAAAATAAATGCATAAATTGTTTTAATGCCAAAATAAATTTAAAAATGGATATAAACGATAATCATAAAGCGAATGATGTAAATTGTCCAGTTTTCCAAAGAAAACTGAAAATTGCGGAAGAACTAATAGATTATTAGCAATTAGATGACATTAGGTGTATCTACTTAAATGTTCAAGGACTATCAAATAATTTTGATGAATTAGAAAGCCTAGTGCAAAATGAAAGTGTGGACATTTTAGTGATAACAGAAACCCATGTTACCGACCCAAACGACTTAAAGTACGTCCAGCTGGAAGGATTCTATACTCCTTTTAGTTGTGAAAGTGAATCTAGTCATACTGGTGGTGTTGTTGTTTATGTCAGAAATAACTTTAAATGTAGTCTTCTGAAAAAATGTCAAGTTAGTATGCAATATTGGTGTTTAATGTTAAAAGTGCAATATGAAAACTATCCTGTGATATATTTATGTGCAATATACAGATCACCCTACTACAGTCTGTCAAAGCTATTCAAATCTAGAAATCTAACCATAACTTCAAAACTGCTGCTGTACAGGACCATGGTCCTGCCAGTACTCATGTATGGATCCGAGACTTGGGTGCTTAGCAAAAGGCACTGCGACCTCTTAGCCGCGTTCGAGAGAAAAGTCTTACGGAGAATTGTTGGCCCCATATGTGAGGAAGGACGATTCCGGAGACGGTACAACCATGAGTTGTACGCAATCTACCTTGAAGCAGACATAGTGACAAAAATTAAGCTCGGTAGACTCCGGTGGGCAGGGCACCTAGCTCGAATGAGCGAAGAGGAACCTGCTCGGAAAGTCTTTTGTGGTACATTCTATGGTAGACGGCAGCGTGGTAGACCATGCTTGCGCTGGAGAGATGGCGTAGACCAGGACGCCCGAAGCCTTGGGGTGCGCAACTGGATGGCGTCGGCTCGAGACCGGGATAGGTGGAGAGACTTGTTGAAAGAGGCCAGGACCGGACCCCGGTTGTCGAGCCGATGATGATGATGATGATGATACAGATCACCCAGTCGCTTGTCATCAAAAAGTGTTTTTTGTAATGAACTTGATATTTGGATAGAATATCTATCGCAATGCGGTAATTTCATTATTCTTGGTGACGTAAATATAGACTGGTTCGATGTAACGGACACATATACGAGACGAATATCCAATATTTTGAACGATAATGGCTTACATATGATTATTAATGAACCTACAAGAATAACAAATCACTCTAGAACTTTGATTGATTATGTAATAACAAATTGCACTAACATAATAAGCGCGAGTGTTAATAAAAATCTAAAAATAAGTGACCATGAATCCATCGATATTACAATTAAAAACAAGCATTCAACAGAACATAAAAAAAAAATTAGATACTGTGTATATAATCAAACTCTTTTTTTAACAAAAATGTCTGAAGTCCCTTTGTTTTTTAATATGAGTGGTGAACAGCCTTTTAATTTGAACGTACTTTGTGATCAATTTGTGAAACGTCTTAAAAATGTAGTAGACTCCATGGTAAAAGAAAAGCTAGTTCCATACAAAAATGCGGAGTGGTTTAATAACGATCTGAGAATGGCAAAGTTGACTAAAACGAATCTTTATAGGCAGGCCGTACTCAGCAACGACGATAATGATTGGCGTTTGTACCATCAATGTAGAAATCAGTACAAAACGAATATAAGATTAACAAAATCCCGTTTCATAGAAAACCAAATTGAGACTGCAAGCACCCAAAAAGATATGTGGCAAAAATTAAAAAAGTACGTCCTTAAAAAAAGTAAAGAAACAATATTGGAGGTAGAAATTGAAGATGGATCTGTGATAAATGATAGTGCAATAATAAATTATAAGTTCAACAGTTTTTTCGTTGAGCCCATACATGAAATTACCCAATCTGTGATATACTGTGAATATACAAATTTACTCGAACCCTGAAGTATAGATTTTAAGTTCAATCTAGTCAACATAGATAATTTAAGAAATGCAATAGATATGCTTAATAAGAAAAGTGATTTTAATTTTATGAATGTAAAAATGATAAAAGACTCTCTGTGTTTCGTTGGTCCAGTGATTGAAAGAATAATAAATATATCCCTAAGTGCAGGTATTTTTCCACAATCTTGGAAAGAATCACTTATAGTTCCGATAAAAAAGATACCAAATGCAAAAACTTTAAGCGACTTTCAACCAATCAATATGATGCCTTTGTATGAAAAAATAATAGAAAAATGTGTAGTGATGCAACTCCAAGAACACCTAGAAAGCCAGGGACTACTGGATAGTTATCAGTCGGGGTTTCGTGTAAACCATTCCTGTGAAACATGTTTGAACTTTGTGATAAGCGATTGGAGGAAAGAAATAGATGCAAAAAATGTTGTGGTTGCTGTCTTCTTGGACTTGAAACGGGCCTTCGAAACAGTTAATCATGAAATTTTATTAAAAAAGCTAAAGTACTATGGTATTAAATCTGTTGAGTTTAAGTGGTTTAAATCGTTTCTAACAGGAAGAACACAACGCACTTCCGTAAACGGCAAAATATCGTCACCAATCGCCGTAAATGTAGGAATTCCACAAGGCACAATACTGGGAGTGTGGTTGTTCCTTATGTTTATAAATGATATGAGCAAGGTAATTCAATCATCAAAACTTGTTCTATTTGCTGATGATGGTTTACTCTAAACCACTGGGAAGAATGCTGCGGAGTGCTTTCAAGAAATAAATCAAGACCTTGAAAGAATAAATACATGGTTGAAAATGAACAGACTAGTGCTTAATGTTACAAAAACAAAATGTATGGTATTCAAATGTAATTCTGTAAGTTCGTCTTTAAATGTCAATATAAATGTATCTATAAACAATGAGCAAATTGAACAAGTTAAACAATTAAAGTATCTTGGTGTAATGTTAGACGAACAACTTAACTTTAATGAACATATAAATTATATTTGCAAGAAAATATCAAAAAAAGTTGGAGTATTAAGAAAAAATAAGAAATAATATATCTATGAGTACCGCTGTGAATTTATGTAATGTTTTAATTAAACCTCATTTTGACTATTGTTCTAGTTTATTGTATATGTGTCCACAAGGTCACAAAGATAGATTGCAATTACAGCAAAACAAAGTAATGCGAATTATATTAAAATGTAGTAGATATACACCAATTAGAAATATGCTAAGTACGCTACAATGGTTAAATATAAATCAACGTCTTTTTATGTTATGTATGATATTTGTATTTAAAATTAAAAACAATATGTATCCAGGATATTTATGCGAAAATGTACGCACTAATGCTTTGTTAGAATATAACCTACGAAACAATGATGACCTAAGAATAGAAAGAGCGAGGACCACGAGAGGTCAAAGAACTATATTTTACCTGGGTTTCAATGGATTCAACAATCTTCCGAGAGAAATTAAAAACATAAACAACATCAATGAATTCAAAAGAAAAATCATTGAATATGTTCAATCAAATAATAATTTATAATATATCATATGTCATGATTATAAAAATTAATTCTAAAACTGTTAGATTATAAATTTGATATATTTTTTAAATTAAGATGAAATTGTAAAATTGTTATCTAAATGTTTGGCGCGGTTGATTACGCATGAATTTATAGTTTTCATGATTGGAATCTGTTCTTTGATCTATAAGTATCAGAGTTATAAAAAAAAAGATGGTGTAAATATTAAGGAATGCAAAAAATCTTTCCTTCCTCCGCAAGCGAAAGACAACAAATTCTGAGGATTGTGTCTTGATTCGTCGGTTTTAATGGCTTAAGTACGGAAACGAGCTTGGCTCAGTGCTATTATTTCTACATTCAAGAGTGCAATTACGTGTTCTATGCTCATGCTCTTTAAGTGAAGATCGGAGAGTCTTTCTGTCCTCATTTTTTGGACTATAACTATAAGTAGAGGTTGTTTGGATCCATCATTTTCTCTGGAGCTTTGGGGAGGTCAGTAATAGACCGAAATGACAGGCAGATGTAACTTATGTACAGTGTGGTGTTGTTTCTGAGACCAACCATTCATTTCAACCAGACGGGCTTAGTCTCAATATAACTAATAGAACATGCCCCAAAGTAACATTAAGGAATAATATTAAGTCTAAGCTGTTTTATTCCGCTCGATGCATTCCTGTATTGAGACAATCGAGGGCTGATCCAGGATAGGGTGGCATTTCCACATTAATAGTCGAGACGTCCTCGCACAAAACGGAGCTAAGCATATACGGCTCAGTACGACTGTGTGCGATTGGGACCCAAGAGATAGGGTAAAGCAGGAGAACCAGTTCTGGTGGTTGAAACATAAGAATAAAGTTCCTTCGAGTATCTAAATGTTGACTTTGCTTTTTTCTATTCCATGGCCGACCTACATAGGTTTATGTACTAGGTTGTTTTAAGCAGGGACAATCAGGGTGGCACCAAAAAATTGTTTGAAAAAAAATATGAAATCAACAAAAACAAAAAAAAAAATACAAATCTGAAAATGCTTGCTATGACTGTTCTAGTTTGTAAGTAGTTGTATGTTATATGTACATAACCTTAAGAAGTTTTAATAAGTTTTAATCTAGTTTCAGTTAGTTTGAAAGTTTTAAA
This sequence comes from Dasysyrphus albostriatus, assembly GCA_946251815.1. NCBI lineage: Eukaryota > Metazoa > Arthropoda > Insecta > Diptera > Syrphidae > Dasysyrphus > Dasysyrphus albostriatus. The sequence goes on along the minus strand of OX276337.1, from coordinate 68,377,966 downwards.
TTAAAACCCATAAAATAAACTATATAAATACATATTTTTTTTTTATAAATTCTTCTAAGTGAAAAAGAAAAACCAACCTGAAATTTTAGTGTTAAGATAGTTCTTAGGTCGAAAGGCATTAGGTTATTATATAGTTTAACTTAGAGCTCTCGATTGGGGCCAGTAAGTTAGTTATAAGATATTTGTAAGCTAATAAGATCGATTAAAATAAGAACATAGCTGTTCAGATCGTCAGAGTTGATACAGCACTAATTTGATGTTATAATAGTTGTTTGAACGTTCTATTTCAGTACCTCTACGAGTTCGGATGGCATGCAAAAGGGCTAATTGGAATAACAGAGCCCCGAAGGGTTTCTGCTGTTACGCTTGCCGATCGGGTGGCAGCCGAACGTGGTGAGCTAGTTGGCGATAGTGTGGGCCTTGCTATTCGATTTATAGACAAGCAATCAAAATCTACAGCAATAAAGGTGATTAAATAAGCATGAATTTAATCAACTCATGTTTGTACATTTTAATTTTTCATATCAAAATAATTTTTTTAGTTCATGACGGAAGGAGTTCTTTTACGTGAAATGCTTGCCGACCCTCTGCTCACGCAATATGCTGTGATTATAATTGATGAAGCCCACGAACGCAACACTCTCACAGATACAGCTTTGGGTTTATTGAAAAAAATTATGAAAAAGCGTGAATCTCTTAAAATAGTTATATCGTCGGCAACTATTAATGCAGAGTTCTTCAAAGAATTTTTCAATATAAAATCAAAAAAATCATCTAAGGACACCAGTGTAATTCTTTCAGTAGAAGGTCGCATGCATCCTGTTAAAACCTTTTATTTACAAGAACCTTGTTCGGATTATGTTAAGGAAACCGTTAATACAATTTGGAAAATTCACAAAAAAGAACCTGCAGGAGATGTGCTAGCATTCTTAACCGGACAAGAGGAAGTTCTTCAAGCTATCGATTTACTTCACGAGTTCAGGATTGCTGAAAATCTGGATAACATACAAATTCTTCCAATGTACGGCACACTTCCCAATAACGATCAACTGAAGGTATTTTTCAGTCCACCAAAGCTAACGCGTAAAGTCGTCATTGCGACTAATATCGCTGAGACATCTATAACAATTCCTGGAATAGTCTATGGTAGAATACAAAAACGCTTCCAAAAAGTTTTTCATTTCACTGTTTATAATTTTCAGTGATCGATTGTGGCTTCGTTAAATTAAAGTGGTTCAATCCGGAGAGTTATACAGATAGCTTAGTAGTAGTACCGGTGAGTAAAGCAGCAGCTCAGCAACGAGCGGGCCGTGCAGGTCGTGTTCGTGCTGGTAAAGTATATCGGCTCTATACTGAAGACGACTACAAAAACTTGCCCGAACAAACCCCTCCCGAAATGCGTCGAACTGACCTCTCTTCAACTGTACTTCATCTAAAAGCCCTGGGGATTGATAATGTCCTGCGTTTCCATTTCCCTTCACCACCACCGGCAAAGAATTTATTAGCAGCACTTGAAACTCTTTATGCTCTTGGTAAATATCACTTTGCTAAAATTTTGATTTGTAAAAATAATTAAAAAAAGCATTAGATCAGATGGAATATGCGATGCCGAATGGTATAATCCTCCTCATTTTTATATGGATTCTTATCATTTCACTTCGATCATTTAATTCTTTTTTTTATTTACTTCGTTTATGTTGCATCGACAGGTTTCATATCATTTTACGATCAATTTGACTTCAGTTCATTTTGGTTTTAATAATTTCGCTTAGGTTCATTTACATAATGTTCATTCATTGTTAAAAAAAAAGATTTGATCTTTTTGAGAAAAAATTGCACTTTTTCAATTTTTATGATGAGACCTTTCTTGTTTATGAGATTTGATCTTCATTCACTAATACTTGTAAACATTCTTCTGTCAAACTTTTTGTCTTGTATTATTTCTGCTGATGACAAGAATGTGTATGGAATCTATGTGTAAATTGTCTCTTCATCTATACTACTTTTTTAAATTGGATTCCTCTTTTTTGTTTTTAACCCATTTAACCCTATGAATAAGCTTAATTTTAACAAATATATAGCAGCAAATCCATCCTATAAAAATAAGCTTCATAACACAAAAAGATATCGAAATCGGACACTTTTAGTTTCACCTTTTGCCCCATTTCACCCCATCTATATGTAGCTTAAAAACTTAGAAAGGCATCCAACCCTTTAATCTTCCTTTAAGCAAGCCCTTGCAAACATAAAAAAAAATCTGACAGTTTTTTGTTTTTAATACATTTCAGCCTTTAAATAGAATTTTGTTTTACAAAACTTCAACCCTTAAATGCCTAACTACATTCATTTCACTTTTGTACAAAAGTGCAAAAAGAGCAAAAGTAAAATACAAATATATGCTAGTGACACCTTCTCGCGAAAAAGAGTATGAAATTTGAGTTAAATAATGCTAGTTCTGCAACTATAACCCACAGTACACAAATAGAAGGTATTATATTCCGGTGGTTGTCAAAATTCGAACTGTCAGAAACTTAAAAACGGCTGTAAACGTGAGGACGAAAACACACGTAAACACAAAAACAAATTGAAATTGAAAGTGGCAGAGATAAAAAATGGCTGTGAACGTGATGAAAAATACACGTAACCACAACAGCCAAAATTGATTGAACAAAATTCAAACTTCTAATGATAAGGCCTATTCTGCCAAATCTGTTATTCTGCTATGAATTTTCTGTTATAAATCATAAACGATTTCCAACATAAAAGATCTTTTATGATTTGTATTCAGGTGTTCGAACTTTTATAAAACTCTGTTATGAAACTTCGAAAACGAAATCAGTTAACGAACATACCTAGAATCTGTTACCAAAATCAGCTAATTAGGCCTATTCGGCGTGATCTTTTATTCTGCTATTCTGTTATTCTGCTATGAATTTCCATACAAAAGTTTAAGATGTCAAATATTCTTTTATCAATTTTAATTTTGGTATTCTGCTGACGTAAATCTGTTATCTAATCTGCTAAGAATTCTGTTATGAACTGCCAAACTTTCGAACTCATAGCAAAATCTTTTACAAATCACATTTTTGGTATTCAGCATGCCAAAATCTGTTATTCAATCTGTTATAAATCATAAAAGAATAGAAGACAAAATTCTGTGACTTTTATCATAAAAGATTTTAATAAGTACACACGTATATCAATCAAAAATTTATATTTATCTTTTATTTCGTCAACGAAATGTTCTTAAAAACGTAAACAAATATATTGTAGATATGTATTTATAAACAAATTATCAAATAAAATAAAATTATTTCTGTAGACGGATGCACAGGACCAGTAAAATCGGCTAAGTAGAGCCTGTTGAGTGTCCTGAGTAGTCCTAGTGTTGTTTCTTTAGCAAGACCGCACCAAAAACAAATTTATTAAACATTTAGAAATATTTTTATTATACTTGTTTTAGTAAATAAATAAAAGATCAATTTAATATTATTACTTGTTTTAAGCTAATTATCACTGCTCAGAATTTCAACACAAACTACATCTAAATAAATTTTATAACAGAACAGCTGATTATGACAACAGATTTTAAGTCCGTTCGTTGACTGATTTCGTTTTCGAAGTTTCATAACAGATTTTTATAAAAGTTCGAACACCTGAATACAAATCATAAAAGATCTTTTATGTTGGAAATCTTTTATGATTCATAACAGAAAATTCATAGCAGAATAACAGATATGGCAGAATAGGCCTAAATGTAAATAAAATGAAAAATAACAAAATGGGTGGCCAACATGTGTTTACATTCGTTTTTTAATATTAAATCGGTATTTGACACGCTTGTGTTTTATTTGTAGTAAGTAAATGTGTTTAATAGAATTGCTGCAGATCACGCCGAATAGACCTAAATGATAGTAAATATACTAAAGATGTCCTTTTTTGAACATAGTGGGTGCAGGGAAGCATTATGATTACATTGATATGCAAAAATGTATTTGTGAAAAAATTCTAGGTGTGACCTTTTCGAAATTGGTGATTAATTTTAAAGCAGAAGTACTTAAAAAAATATTATCTAAGGTGTGTTTTATTGGGGAACCCATAGCTAGCGCTATTAAATTTGACTTTGCAAACAACAACAAAGCCACTTTAGTACTTACTTATTCATCGACACTTTCTGGGATTTGTTGTTGTTTTCCGGGGGAATTTTACTGCGTTAGCTATAATATTTCCCAATAAAACACTCCTATTGTGTGTTATTAATTTAGGTATACAGTATAGTAACACAGAATTGGATTATGAATTCGAAAACAAAACTAACATTTTCAAAGGAAACAAACATTCGAAAAAATTCAAATATGCACTGGATATAAAAATACTGAATATCCGTCTCGTCCACTCCAATTATGTGGTAGGTTTTTCTTAAAGAAAAGGATTTTTGTTTATTAGTACTCTTTGTTGACTTATGTTTATTTTTTTTTTCATAATTTCCAATCAAATATTTGGTGCTTTTTACCTATTTTGGAATTTTTGCTTCAATACGTAACTAACATGCTTATTTAATATGCTTTGAATAATTTTATTCCAACAATAAGTTGATTTAATTCCCGGATAAGGGAAAGGAATGTAAAATTAAATTTGCAGCTCAATTTTTTATTTTTTAAATCTTGGAAAGCATTTTAAGCTTTAGTTCGAGCAAAAAATAGTAACTGATTATTTTAAATATCTCCATTTTGAATTAAAAATAAATTATAACTTTCCATTTTTTTTAAACATGAAATATTTCCATTTTATGAAAACGTAGTTGCTTGTCAATATTTTACGAATGTACGTAGTGACTTTTTGAAGAAAAAAAATGTAGCAAAAACGCTACAGTTGTAATAGGGGGGCAACACTGACTAGGACTACTTACTCAGTACATTCAACAGGCTCCGCTTAGCCGATTTTACTGGTCCTGTGCATACGTCTACAAAAATAATTTTATTTTATCTAATAATTTGTTTATAAATACATATCTACAATATATTTGTTTACGTTTTTAAGAACATTTCGTTGACGAAATAAAAGATAAATATCCATTTTTACTTGATATATTAACTTGCCTCCTTTTTAAATTTTTTTATGATAAAAGTCACAGAAGTTTGTCTTCTATTCTTTTATGATTTATAACATATTGAATAACAGATTTTGGTATGCTGAATACCAAAAATGCGATTTGTAAAGGATAGTACCTCATGGCATGATGGTTAATGCTTAGGACTGTCATGCCAAAGGTCTTCGATTCCCGGCCACTGCCACCTAAAAACAGAAATGTTTTTTTCCGAGGTACTGCCTGTTGCGAGGAACTGACAAATCCTCCAAGAGTATACTTGTGAATGAATAAGTGCTTCTCACCTAGCCGTTCGGACTCGGCAAAAAATTGTAGGTCCCCTCCATTCGTGCTAACAACACGCACACAGGAATGGTTGGGAGTTGTTAGTCACTAGGTCCTGGTTCTCCATGAGCTGTTGCGCCACTAAATTTATTTTATTTTTTTATGAGTTCGAAAGTTTGGCAGTTCACTACAGATTTTTTAGCAGATTAAATGACATATTTACGCAAGCAGAAAACCAAAATTACGAGTAAAATTGATAAAAGATTTTTTGACATCTTAAACTTTTTTATGGAAATTCATAGCAAAATAACAGAATAGCAGAATAAAAGATCACTCCGAATAGGCCTAATTACCTTTACTTTGACTTTTGTAAAACTTGAGATAAAGGATAGGATTGAGTCACAGTACACATATTAAAGGTAATTAGGCCTATTCTGCTATGAATTTTCTGTTATGAATAATAAAAGATTTTCATTATAAAAGATCTTTTATGATTGGCATTCAGATATTCGAACTTTTCGAAAACGAAATCAGTTAACGAACAGACCTAGAATCTGTTACCAAAATCAGCTGTTGTAAATAAAACGGCCGCGTTCTATGTTGTACCTTAAGCAATCTGGATAGGTTTGTGTTGTTGTAATCCCTTGTTAAAAAACAGATGTTGGCAAAAACGAGATCCCAAGCTATCCTAAAAATTTTCGGATACAAAGGTATCCTATGAGAAATGTCAACAACAGCTGATAGGCGTTGAGACACATACATGCCCTTTACACGACGACTTTAGAGTCGACTTTTTTCGAAATTAAATGAGTGCGAAGGGGAGATCAGATGTTTTTTTCTCGTTTGCACTCATTGCATTTCGAAAAAAAGTCATAACTGTAAAGTCGTCGTGTAATAGGGCACATACAAAGCTATCCCAGTTAGGCTATGCATTGAAACTTGAACGCGGCCAATGAAAAATACCAAAATGGGTGACCAACATGTATTTTTATCATTTTTTAATATTAAATCGATATTTGACACGGAATTGTTTTATCTGTAGTAAGTGAATGAGTTCAATAGAATTGCTGGATTAAATATATTCAATACAAAAAGCTGTATGAGATGCACATCGGTGAGACCAAAGGGATTATTTTTTTATCTTCGTCCCACATCAAAAGTGTTTTCTGATTTCGCCTGCAAAAAAAAATACTTATTTTAATTTGTTCATTATTTATTTACAAAATATGTGATAATAAACTTTAACAATTGTCTAATTTTAAAACATTTTGTTGATAAAATAAAAGAAAAACTGCCATTTTTATTTCATATACCTTCTTGTTTATTGAAATTTGTTATTTTCGACAGTTTCAATTTTGACAACCTGCGTAGTATATTACCTTAGATTTGTGTACTATAGGATTGAGTAGTTTTTTTTTTCAAACAAAAAAACATTTGTTCACTTTTGTACAAAAGATCAGATTTTTTAAAAATAATAAATAGAAAATGTATAATTCATAGTTTAGAGTAAAAATTAGGCCATTAAGACAAAAAAAATTGTGCAAAATAATTGAACCAACGCGAAAGCGAAGTGTCGACGAATTTTTGTTGTTGTTTAGTGCTGTGTATTCGTCATATTGTGTTCTATTGTGAATGATTCGCTCTAAATCGCTTCGCATTCGCTTTGGTTTGGGACAGCCTTTTTAATAGATTTCAAGTATTTATTATTTTTATTTATAGATGCTCTCGATGAAAATGGTGACTTAACCAAACCTATTGGATATTTACTCGCAGAAATGCCTTTAACGGCAATGATGGCCAAAATGCTGTATGTTGCAGGGCAGTTGAAATGTAGTGAAGAAATTTTAACAATCATCGCCATGCTCCAGGTACAATCAGTATTTTCCAAGCCAGCTACTGGGCAGGGTCAAATAAAACAAAAAATTGCTAAAAGACACTTTGAAGCTGCTGAAGGAGATCTTATAACTCTACTGAACGTCTACACTGCTTTTGTTGAAAACGGTAAAACAAAAGAATTCTGCGGAAGATACTACCTTCTTTTCCGTAGTCTGAAAAGAGCTCACGAATTACGAACTCAACTGGAGAAATTGATACAATCTAAACTTGGTATTCCTATGTTCTCGTGCGATGGAAACGTAGAACTTATATGTAAATGCATAACTGCAGGATTTTTTCCGAATGCTGCCTTTTTGCATCATTCAGGAGTTTATAAAACAATACGTGGTAATACCGAACTTTCTATACATCCACTGTCGACACTTTACACATTGAGACCACCTACGTTTGTAGTTTATTGTGAGCTAATGCAGACCACAAAGCTTTTTATGAAGGATTTAACTGCCATTCAGAGTGACTGGCTAACAGAACTTGCTCCTCATTACTATCATAAAACTACTGTTAAAGATTAAAAGAAATAACTTTGCATCAATTATTACTGTACAATTAAAAAATAATAATTGAATATAATGTTTTCATTTGTTATGTCTGTTCCTACTTATACACATAAGAAATATCTAATGTTAAGTTTACAGGGAAACAATTTATTTAAAAAAAAGCAAGTTATTCAGTACCTATTTTTTGAAGATTTCTCTAAAAAATATTTAACAATTATCAATTTCAATTTAATGCTAAGTCTTCTACTTGGCTGATTTATTTCAGTAGTATATAGAATTTGTATTATAAAAAAAACCTTCTAAATTATCAATTTCGTTTTGAGTAGTAAAGCCCTCTCTCAAAGAACCAAGGAGACTTTATATAAGACCCTTATCATCCCGGTCCTTCTGTATGGGGCAGAAGCATGGACTCTGTCAAAAACGGATGAGAATCTGCTTGGGTGCTTTGTAAGCAAAAATTCTTCGGGTGATCTTCGGTCCAGTCTGTATCGATGAAGTATGGAGGAGAAGATTTAATAATGACCTCCACGGGTTATACAGCAACGTCGACCTGGGCCCTATTGCACCAACGACTTTTCACTAATCACTTAGCAAATAATCATGAGTTTTGATAATTTTTTGTTGCACCAACAAGAGATTTGATAATTATTTATTTCAGTTTTGAAAAGTTGAATGTTCTCAACTTATCGTATAAGTGTTGCACCAAACAAATATTGAGTAAGCTTAAATTATCTATTCGAAATAGTGATAATCTTATCGAACTTGGCTTAAATTTTGAATTTCTGTTGCAGTAAAACACTTTTTCTTGAACGTATCAATGTAAGATTGATATATAGATTTAGATTTAGATTTGGATAAGATAAATGAATTTAGATATATAGCTTTAGATATATATATAGATTTAGATTTTAGATTTAATCAAATATTTGTCATGGTTGTATTTATCTTCAAATTTGTTATCAAGTCTGCATATTTAAGTAAGAAATAAGAATGGATGTATGTAGTACACATCCCAAGATACAATTATGAAAATAAATAATTATATATATCTGAGGTCGTTTAAGGTTTGAATGCAAAATCTTAATTATATAAATAAGTATATTGGGTTGGCGTTTATTTTAATGATGCTAAGCGGGGTCTGTTCTCGTTGTTACATTTTGTATTGAGTTAACCGCGAAAGAAAATGTATAATTTTATTTGCTTTGTTGTTGTAACTACACTAGTCAAACAAATAAGGGAATATACCTATACATTTTTACTTGCGATAAATGTTGGAACTTTAAGTCAAGTTTTGGATTCGTGCAAACAAAAATCGAGACAACAATCAAACATGACATTATAGAGAACTCGAAAAAAGTGGGTGGCACAATAATTGTGAATTATTCTGTCTATCTATCTGTTTGTATATCGATCTACAGCCCAAACCAATGATGCGAGCTTCTTCAAAATTTGACCTTAGGAATTTTTGGTGATTCTCTAGAGGGGAAATTGAAATTCTTTATTTAGCTCCCAAAATAACGGTACTTGCCATACAACCTAAGGAAAAGTGTATCTATCTTAAAAACTACTACAAAGATTTTGAAAAAAAAATCATTTTATTTGGCTCATAGGAAATAAAAAATATTGGTATGTTTCATAAATTTTCTTGCTACTTTGAGTGAATTATTTTATGAAGCTTTATTTTTGATCATTTTATTTAAATATAATGATAACAAAGTGTTAATAAATTTTTCTTTCTCATTTTATTTAAACCAAAATGAATTTTCTTAAGTAATAACCTACCGTGTGCATGATATAAATGTGGTGAACACTCAAAATTTTCGAACTTATGTTCTAAGATGAATAATCTAACGGTATTGAATACATAATTAAGTAGTACTTTCAACAAAATTTTTTAACTTTCAAAAAAATAATTAAAATACTACACGATATTAGGCATGTACCTACAGTTCTATGGGAGCCTTAAATTGTTTCTATATCAAAAAGAGCTTGATTTGTTATAATTTTTTCAGGCATAAATTGCAGTCTTCAATTTAAAGGCTAGTTTTCAAGTCTACTTCTGTTTTTTTTTCATTAAAATCTGATTTTTCTTTTTGGTTTGATTGAATCAAAGCTAAAGTATTGTCTGTATAGTTCTTCGATGGTTAAATTGTGAACCAATTTCATGTTTCAACAAACCTTTTCATACAAACAGGTTAAACAATCCATAAATATTTATTTTATATACGCCATATTATTTCTTGTATTTTTATCTTTCTGTTGATGTCAAAATTATAACAATCCGACAACTATTACTAGAGTTACAAGCCTTTCAATCAAAGCACATCACTTCTTTTTCCTTATTTGTGTGAAACACTAAATTCTCCACTGAGACACGATTGAAGTCAACGAACAAGCAGGTTAAAAAGTACTTATCAATTGTGTGATAAGTGTAAGAGATTTTGAAAAGCAAACCTTTCGTGCTTTATTATTATCACTAAGCAGACATATGATAAGTTGTAAGTGAGTGGAAAATGGATTCGTGCAACGCTTATTGCTTACGCTTTTCAGAATTTATCTAAATGGATAAGTTGCTAAGTGATTAGTGAAAAGTCGTTGGTGCAATAGGGCTCTGGTCAAAAAGCTGAAAATAGAGCGGCTCAGATGGCTGGGGCACGTGGAGCGTATGGACACCTACGCACCAGCCCGATGAGTCTTCGAATCCGCCCCTGATATTCTGCGCAGCAGAGGAAGACCCCACCTAAGGTGGCGCACACAAGTGGAGAGTGACCTCAACCAACTTGGAGTGTGTGACTGGAGGCAGTTAGCTAGGCACCGAGCTGGCTGGAGAGGCTTGTTGGTTTAGGCCGTAGTCCATCCTGGACTGTGAGCGCCATCTAAAGTAAAAAAAGTATCAATTTCGTTCATCGAACAGCGTACTGCAGAACGAAAAGTAAGACAAAATGTTTCGTTTTCGCATCAACAGCGTACTAGGCATAAAGAATAAACTGTCAAACTGACATGAGCTCTGAATCTTTTTTTTGTGGTTAAATTCTTTTATTTTTGTAAAAGAAATTCAAAGAATATACAAATTTACTTTAATAATAAAAAATAGAAATAGAAAATGTAGACTGTGGTTTGTTTTTATTCATTTTTAAAACAAATTTTCTTTCTTGCTTATCTCAACAACAATGCTTAGGGCTATTTGGTGCTTGTTGAGAACCAAATAACCTGGTTTTTTTGAAAATTCGTGGGTATTCAAGAAAACCTGGGGCCCTACCATGTAACTCGATTCTACAATAAAAACTTTCGAATGCGCAAAATTGCTACTATGTAATTCTATAGAACACTCTAAAATGCGAAAGTCGAACAGATTTGAAATAATGGACTCAATTTTCGCAAATTTGGCACCACTCAATCCTAAAATAAATGTCAGTCATTCGAAAGCGCCAATTTGCTTTCGAGTGCAAAAGAGTTTGCGAGCAACAACTATAAACACAACAAAATTTCAAAATGTAAGTATATTTATGTTCCATAGTAATAATAATGTTTAATAAATACAAATTATGAAATACTTCTTCTTGTAGGCAGTCTAAAAGCGCTAATACCAATTTCGTGCAATTCGAGATGCTGGTGAACTATTTGTTAAAGCATCCACTATCAAAATTTTGTTTAAGGAATGCTCTTTCGGCACTTAGATTCCAGACATGAGAATCGTGAGATGCACCCCCATACCGGCCATTCACTGATTTTATGGTCATTGTATAGTCACAAATCTATTAAAACAAAAATCTATTGACAGGTTTGCGTTATTTAATTAAGAACTTACGACCGTCGCATTTATACTATGCTTTAGTTTCCTATTGAAGAAATGATGCTCACTCACAGTCGGTCGCACTATTTGAATGTGAGTCCCATCGACAACTCCGATTACTCCGGGTATTCTCGACTTTTCCCAAAAATGCCTCTTTGACTTTCTCTTTTCTTCATCAGTCATCTTAAAATTAATGAGCATGGGGCGCATCACCTTTTCAATAGCACACAACACCTCTGTCATAACTTTTGAAAAGGTCTGTTGTGCAAGTCCTGCGTGTCGGTCTCCTCCTATTTGGTGTTGGTAGCCACCTGTTGCCAAAAATTTCAAAGTTGCTGACACCTTGACGATGTTTGGTATAGAAGTCTGTCTTCGAGGAATACTGAGTTCATTTGTGATGTTGCTTAGCAAAAACTGGAAAGCTTCTTTGGACAGGCGGTAATTTTTTACAAAGCTTGAAAAGCATACATATGCAATAATGCTTTAAATTTTGGAATATATTTAAACAAACCTTTTGTCACTAAGTTCCATTATGTTGGATTTGTCGCGTATTCTTCTGCGTTCGATTCGTTCCGTCGATCTTTGTTTTCTTGTTCCCATAGCCAAATTGCAACGCTGTCCATTTTAATTTTATTTGTAAAATTCAATTTTAATTCACTTTTTCAAAATGCACCTTTTATTTTTGAAACATATGATCACCTTTCATTCTTTCTGTCAAATTAAATATGAGACTCGAACGAAATTCGCAAATATTTGTCGTGAACAGTTGGTAGTATTTTTTTCGATTCTACTTTCTTACATAAGGTCTGTTTCTTTACTCGCCCGCGGGTTCCCAAAGTAACCCAAATCTACCCAAAACGTGTTTCTTTACTATTTTCTGACACAAAAATGCCAGAGCTTTTGACTTTTTTTCATTTCCCCTCCAGCAAGAATCTACCCGAACATTTTAGTTCCGGCACTTTCTTGCTTGTCAAACAAGAAATCAGCTGATCAAAAAATGTGAAATTAAATTTGTCAAGTAGCGTATATAAAACGGTTTAAATTAATTAAATTAAATGAAAATGATACAATGGAGACAAATATAAATTAAAATATTTCTTCTGGTATCTTTTAATAGAGCCCAACATGATAATTGCAAATGTTAATAGAATTGAAATTGCATAATTTTGTATGCGTTGAGCCTACAAGCAATGACGTCGATTGGGTGATTTACACCGCAACGAACCAGAAACATCCCAAATGTGTTTTTTTACTTTTCATTTCTGGTTAAACATTACAACAACAACATCAAAAAGCTCATCCCCAAACTTTTTCCCGAACTTTTTCCCAAACTTTATCCCAAAAGTAAAGAAACAGACCTATAGTGCTATCTGTAAGTAGAATAGAGAGAAACTTTCGCATAGATTCGAAAGTAGAATCGAGTTACATAGTTGGGCCCCTGGGTCAACTTCAACGAACGAACCTATTAGTACACAGATATCCGGATAATAAAATGTCTGTTCGCGTACCTCCCAAAACTACGAATTTAGCCCAAAAGTTCTGTCAAAACTCATATAAAAAAATAAACTTCGTAGAAATTCGTAGTTATGGGAAGTACACGAACAGACCTAAATATACGAATAATTTATGATCTCCGCTTTCAACTTAATTTACAAGGAAAATAGCAAGCAGGCGGAAACTTTTATGGACGGTGCTTGAAAGAACCGTTATCACACCTTAATGTCATAATCGTTTGAACAAATTTTCAGCATTCAATAGGAATGGAACAATTCCAAAATCCAATCAAAAATGGCTTTTTGATTTTTGACCGGATTATTTATGCAAATACTCTTATACAGACGGTTGATATTGCCTTGCTACCTATATTACTTACCAATAAAAAAAAACATTTTTTTCCAAATAAATTGACATGATTGTGGAGCACAGATAATAGAGTTACATAGATATTGCATTCAGTGCAGAAATGACAACTTTTTTTAACGACTTTTTTGTCTTATTCAAACAAAGCAAATTGAAATCGTCCCAGAATGATCAATCCAAAAAGACATTGACCAGTGAGTTCGTTTCTAATAGGTATACACTTGTTGTTCTGAGTATAACTCTACCATTATATCTATATAACTTAGTGCCCTATTACACGACGACTTAAGAGTCATGAGTTTTTCGAAATTAAATGAGTGCGAAGGGGAGATCAAATGTTTTTTCTCGTTCGCACTCATTGAATTTCGAAAAAAGTCATGACTCTAAAGTCGTTGTGTAATAGGGCACTTATTGAGCAGGGAAATCCCTCTTGCTCAAAGGTATAACAGTTCATATTAGGCTGCACAATGCAGCTCGTCAAGTGAGTCAGACGTATTAAGTTAAGTTCGCTTTCCGTATCTGAACTAGAAGGGTGCTTGGCGAGTTCGCGCAATGTAATATTGATTAATTATTATTTAAGGTAATACACTACACATTTTTTATTTGACTTCGGGTTCGTACGTATACCAATATATAACTTAACATACTATTTCGTTGTTAAAGCCTAACGCTGCTGATACGTAACGAAAATGACAACGAAATCATAAACGAAAAATTTAGTCTGACTGTTCGTTCTGCAGTACACTGTTCGATAAACGAAATTGATAATTGTTGCATATTTTTTGGAGAAGTTTACTTTATTGTGTTCGAAAAATGACATTTGTGTTTATTTTTGTTGTTTCTTGAGTTGAGTTTAGACTTTACTTATTATCAACGGAAATTTAATCTTTAAACATTTCTGAAACATGTAATAAAATATTTAGCTGCAAATCTTTGCCTATTTGCAGTTTAGAGAGATTTTATTAAAAACGCTTTTTTTTCATTTATGTTTTTCTTTAATTATAAAAATGCAAGTGGTCATAAAAACATTATTTTTACATGTTAAAATGTATTTTTAACCGGATATAATAAATATTTAAATCTAAGTAATATTTTGTTATGAGAAATCAGGTAGTTTCTTATGATAAATCAGGTAGTTTTCGTGATTTGTAAAAAATCTATTAATTTTTATGACAGACCAAGTACCTGTTATGTAATCCTTTTTATTTATTGGAATACGAATGTTAGGTACCCATAAATATTATCACAACAAAAGAATTAGGTATATAAATACAAAACATGATTAAATTGATTAAATGGCTAGTTCTAAAGCAAACACGTAATTGAAAAGTTGTATACACTACTTGTATTTTAACAAAAAAAAAGGAAATTTCCTAAAAAGATCTAGTTGAAATTTTTGTCGATAACAAGAATATAAAAGAAAAATTCATAGGGGGTGTTAAAAATAAATATAAGCTTTTAGATGACTGGTCATTTGATGGAAAAGCTGAACTCGATAACAAGTTGATATCATTTTATGAAAACGCTAAGTCGAAATGGAATGGATAGAAACTAATATTTTTAAAGAAAAATTAATTTTGGTTGTCAAATGTTCTTTGCATTGATTTTGAAAGGACAGATGAAACGTATCGTATAACTGGAGTTAATATGAAGGTGATAAGAAGGCTTCAAGTAATAGTTAACGTTATAAGCTATAGAGAAAATGTTGACTGTTCAAAGTTTGAAGTTTATGCAATGGAAACAACAAACTACTGAAACAGAAGTATCCCAAAAAACTACTTACACCTACTCTTCATAAAATTTATCAGTATCAGTTATTACCAATCAGAGAACTGTCAGAAGGGGCTTAAAATCCAAAAATAAGGACTACAAAAATTTAGGTACCAACATGCTTGCAGCCTCATCGGACCTTCTTATTTCTTCGCTAAAGCATGTTAGAACTGAAAAAGACCTCAACTTTGAGGAAAGTTTCCAAGAAAATTTTTTTTTTTATTTATTCTCCACTGTTAACCTTGAAATATATTATTGAAATAATTTGTTGTATTGATGTGCCACTAAATACTGGTTTCACTTGAGCCAGTTTTTAAATACTCTGCAATTACTGCAAACATTAATATTTCAGTTTTATTTCAAAGGAAAGTACTATCTTTTTGGGATAAAAAAAAATGTTAACATGGAATACCCTGTAAGGAATTTTATTATTACTTTATTATTACTTAACATACTTTCATACTTCCAATAAAATACTTAACATAGCTATTTAAAAACAAAGGGGATTCTTATAATACTATGTTATACTTTTTTAAAAAGCTTAAAACTTTATTTTTATTTATTTTATTTTACGTTGTAAAGTGGTAAATTGTTTTTAATTTTTTAATGTTCTTTTGAGTCGAATGCTGAAAACCAAACGGTTGTAGAGTTTTTAGTTTTTCAGAAAATTAGAAAACGATGAGTTGGGTTTTTTTTTTGTAATTCATTTTTATTTTTCCATTTTCTTAGGGCGATATTCACGGATGGCTCATAACTTAATAGCTTCACAAATCTATTCACCAAGCAATAATAGTGAATATTTATAAGCGCTCATACAAGTTATAAGTGGTCCCTACCACTCATAAAGTTATGAGTGCTCTCTCCGAAAACTTATTCGAAAACCTTCGACGTAACCCTTCAAGTAAATTCACTAACCAATTTTGTCGGTGTTTCTTGGATCCTTACAAAAATGAGTGTTGCATGCACACATACTTTATTCCTTTTTGTTTCCAGGGATTATATATTTTTCCACTTATTTTTAAGTTAATTTTTGTAAGTCGGTTTTATTAAGAAAACATTAAAAAAAAACTCACAAATACGTTTTTTCTCTCAATCAAGCGAGTCTGTTTTGGGTCCGCAAATGTAGTAAGCAATGTATGAACGAAATACCTAGCGACACCAAAAAGTATTAAAGAACATTTCCTTATATAAAACAAACTCAAACATGCAATGATATTCATCCCGGTACTTTTAAAACTCAACTAATAAATAATACGTGAAAAGAAAAGAAAATCAATGTAGTTACAAAGAACTAGTGTATATATGCGTGCAACACTCATTTTTTTAAGAATCCAAGAAGCACGACTTGAGTCCGTACTCTACGGGGAAAACCTTGCAACAAGATATACACATTGGAGGTCAAAATATGTTGAAGTCGTATGTGATTCAGTAGTGCCTTTCGGAAATGATTTATAAAAAGCAGAAAAACAATTTAAATAAATATAAAAACTATATTTCTATCATATATATAATACCCTTATATTCATGCAACGATGTAAACTTTTTGACGTAGTAATTTTTTAGTTTAAGATGGACGTTTCATCAACACCATTTTGCGTAAACATCGTAAACTAATCCGTTGTTTGTTTAACGTCAAATAAAATGATACTTTCGTCCAATTTTGTTTTCAATTTTTATTATTTTTCTTTTAATTGTATCCTTCCTCAGCCATTTTGATTAAAATGTTTCTCGTTTTGATATTTTCATTTTTTTGTTTGATTCTTTTTTGTTCAGAATTAGTTTAAAAGTTTACCACGTTTACCATTTTTATTTACGATACAAATTCATATCGGAAAGTTTACGATTTGTTGGAAAAGATTTCTCATACAAATGTTGACAGTTCGTTCACGATGCAGTAAACTTTCCGACGATTACGATGTTTGCAATAGTTTTCCGATGTTGCATGAATACCCTTAATAAAGTGCAACTTTCAATTACAACACAATTCAGCTGAAAATCGGAATACGTTTTTCCTTATGTGCAAATAAAGTATTAAGGCTGACCCAAACCAACGCGAAAGCGGAGTGATTCGCAGCGAATCATTCACAATAGTACAAAATATGACAAATACACAACGCTAAACAACAACAAAAATTCGTCGTCGCTCCGCATCCGCGTTGGTTTGAGATAACCTTAATATATACAAATAAAATTTTTGTTTAAGAATATAAAGTTAAAATTGAAATTGAAATCCAATGCTGTGGCTTTGTTTTCTTAATTTTGTATGGGGTTTTTTGTTTACATTTTGTTGACGCTCAAAAAGTGGTAGAAATTTTGTTTCTGTGCGTTCGTGTACTTTTGCACAATTTTACTTCTCTCTGAGAGAATTGCATCTCCACTCCTAAAATTTTGACAGACTGCCAAATTTAGCCCAGAAAGTACACGAACAAACCTTTTGATGGCAGCTGACAGCTAGGCAAGGCACTCGAAAAGTGTTGCTGAATATCTGAATCGTGTTGAATTTTTCCTTCGGTTTTCGTGTTTGTTATTTCTTTATATTTTGGAAAACATGTCTTTAAGAAAGGTAGAAGAACTAAACAATTAACATGAAATCAAGTTCATTATAAATACTGCTTTCGTAAGAAAGTGCATTAATTCTTATTCCTTCGGAAAATGAAAAATCTGGAGAACCCAGATACAACTAAACTACTCGGTTGCACTCAAAACCATTATCTCCTAATGGGATCTTCGTGGTTCGGTCATGTTAGAATTTATAAAATTATTCTGATTTCTTTAGTGTTTTTATTAGTTCTGTCATTGTTTGTTCATAGAAATTTAAGATATGTAAGTTAAAATCAAGATGTACGGTTTCTGAGTTTGATCGATTTTGAAATCTTATAGCCCGACAATGATATTCCATCAAATATGGTTCATAGATCGCGATCGCAACTGGATGCATATGAAGACTTTAGTAGCATGCGAGCAAGTGATCTGAAACTTAGAATTGAGGAAATGCTAAGGATCAAGGTAACAACACAAGCCTGTCGTAAATTTGCCAGTTAAAATCATGTTTGTGTTTCGTTAATATAATTTGTAAAATTCCAGAATACCGTGTCCATTGAGCTTCGCGAACTTGAATCTCGACGACAAAAACTCCAATCCGATATTGGTAAGTACAATCAAAAAATTGAAGATCTTAAGCAGGAGTTGCTTCGCGAGCAAACCGAGTTGGAAAGGCTAAAAATTTCGGTTGAGCAAGCTCAAGTGGCTCAACGAGAAGCTGTGCAGCGAAACACCCCTGATCTGGCACTCCCCAAAGCTATATATCCAAACTCATATCCTAAAACAAGTATCCTCCTGCCAAGACGTGCTGTTGCTAGCTGTGAAATGCACAACTGTTTCGATCACTCTCGTTGTAGCCTTACTTCAGGATTCCCTGTCTATCTTTATGACCCTGACAAATATAGCGTTCTTAACGCTGGCTATGACATCGATGGTTTCCTCAAAACAACCATAAAACAAACACTTGGTTACAACGCTCACATTGTAAAAGATCCGAAGATAGCCTGCATTTATTTGGTGCTGGTTGGAGAAGCAATGTTGGAAAATGATGTTGTTAAAAGCAACCGGTATCCAGCCAAAGATTTAGCTGAAGAGAATTCCATCAAGAAACAATATCCCTTGGACATGGCCAAGTTATACAAACTTCCATTTTGGGGAGGCGATGGAAAAAATCACGTTCTTTTGAATCTTGCACGCCGTGACTTAAATTCATTTGGATCAAATATCAACGAACAAAATACAATGAAGGCTATTATTGTTCAATCTTCATTTGACCATCTTAGGTTTCGTCGAAGTTATGATTTAGTTGTTCCTCCGGTACTCGGTCCACCAGGTGGAGACGTTTGGCAAGATTGTGCTGTTATGGTTCCAGCGCGTCGTCTATATCTATTAACTTTTCAAGGCGAAATGCGACCTTTTTTAAATCGTCCAGTTGAAAATTCTTTGGATGAATTTATTTTAGAATATTTGAATGACATGTCTCAAGGATCAACTCAAGATAAATTTTTAATGCAGTTTGAATGCATCCCAGCAACCGAACAGCACGACCAAGATTCACAAAGCGATTGGGTCCTATGCGGAACGGATTCTTCACGAAAGAACGTATTGAAAGATTCCACATTTGCGCTTATATTGCCACCTCCAGGTGGTAATAGAGTAAGCTCAACACTTATGCTGGCAAGATTGTACGAGTGTTTGCGGTCAGGGGCGATTCCAGTTATTTTGGGGGCTGATGAGATTCGTCTGCCGTACGAGGATACAGTTGATTGGAAGAGAATTTCCTTAATGATGCCAAAAGCTCGTATAACCGAACTACATTTCCTCCTGAGAGCCGTTCAAGATGCAGATTTGTTAATGATGCGGCGGCAAGGACGACTAATTTGGGAGCGTTACCTAAGCTCTGTTCAAGCAACAGTGGATACAGTAATTGCGAGTTTGAGAGACCGCTTGGGAATACCACCTAGGCCAGTCCCATCAATAATAGCACAATCTGTCTTTAACAATACTTTTATTCCACTCAAATCAGATCCTCCCGTCCTTGACGCAGAACCAGAAGAATCTTTGGGACCAATTGAACCACCATATCCTAGCCCCCAGTTTCGAAGAAACTATACAATCCTAAGAACTCAATCCCGAGAATCATGGAATGATTGGGTCGATCCTTTCTACTTATATCCTCAGTTACCATTTGATCCAGTTTTGCCATCGGAAGCAAAGTTTCTGGGCTCACATATGGGATTTCGCCCTATAGGAAAAGGAAGTGGGGGAGCAGGAAAGGAGTTTAGTGAGGCATTAGGGGGAAATTATCCTAGAGAACAGTTCACTATTGTGATGCTGACATACGAACGCGAACAAGTATTAATGGACTCACTTGGACGCCTGTATGGTTTGCCATATCTTCATAAAGTTGTCGTGGTTTGGAATTCACCTAAATCGCCTCTAGATGACCTCCGCTGGCCGGACATTGGGGTTCCGGTTTCTGTGGTTCGTGCACCACGCAACTCTCTTAACAATCGTTTTCTACCCTTCGATGTGATTGAGACTGAAGCTGTACTTTCGGTTGATGATGATGCCCATTTACGTCATGACGAAATCCTGTTTGGTTTTCGAGTTTGGAGAGAACATAGAGATAGAGTTGTTGGATTTCCGGGGCGTTTTCATGCTTGGGATTTGAATACTAATCAAAATTGGAATTATAATTCTAACTATAGCTGTGAGCTTAGCATGGTTCTAACTGGAGCTGCGTTTGTGCACAAGTATTATTTGTATCTTTATTCGTATTACCTTCCTCAAGCCATACGAGATAAGGTGGATGAATACATGAATTGTGAAGACATAGCTATGAATTTTTTGGTTTCACATATAACAAGAAAACCCCCGGTAAAAGTGACTTCTAGATGGACCTTTCGTTGTCCTGGTTGTCCCGTATCGCTGAGCGAAGACGACACACACTTCCAGGAGAGACATAAGTGCATCAATTTTTTTACCCAGGTTTGTTTATGCATAGTGATCCTATTTCAATGTAACGATAATTTTATTTTCAAGGTGTTTGGATACACTCCTCTACTGAATACTCAATATCGAGCGGATTCAATACTTTTTAAGACACGAATACCACATGATAAACAAAAGTGTTTTAAGTATATTTAAAAGAAAAGTATTCCTTAACTTAAATTTAAAGATACAAGTAGAGATATCTGTAAAAAATCTTGTTTTAAGGGTCTTGATTTTGATATGTTAAATAGTACCTAATTATTTTAAGCAGTAAAGTTTTGATTGAACAACACAATAAAAAAGTTCATTTTTAATTTGGTTAGTTTCTTAGATTTGTACGATATAATTGATTGAAAAAAAAAGATGATTCGAATGGCCTTTATTATACATACAATTTTATTACTAAAAATTGTATTATATTGCAACTTGCTGGCGAGTACTGGTTCACTAGCGTATTGCAGAATGTATTTGATTTTTTTTCAGCAGCGTACCTGCATAGATTATAAAGTTTCATAGATATCGCATCCAGTACAAACAGAAATGACAATTTTTTTTCAATACCTTTTGTTTGCAAGCTCTTTCTTCCTCAAAAATCGAATTGGTTGATCGAACTACTGATGGCTGGTAGTTGGCGTTTCCTGTTTGTGTGTATATGTATATATTGTATATACAATTCACTCAAATTCGATCAGGTGGGTCATAGGGCATGGTCCCACGATTAAAAAGTTGTAATTTTTTCCTTTGCGTGTGATATATATATGTTGCTTTAGTAGCCCTGTAAGAAAAGACATAAAAATGCCAAACAAAGTAAAACAAATGTAACGGAAGAAAAGTCATCAGAAATCCAATGACCGCTCGGTTATAAGAGGTCAAAGTTCACAAAAGGGGATTTTCTGCAATTATCTGGAAAACGGTAAAGGCCACTATAATAGACATTAGCAAACAAAAACAAATGTCAAAAACCGGCGTGAAATTTGCTTATGTTTGTTAAAGTTCCCCGCATAGCTATAACTGACTTATGCGCGCATAAGCAAAAATTTAAAGATACGTCCCCGCTTTCCTCCAGTGGCGTATACAGCTTCACTCCTTGGGGGGGGGGGTAATACCAACAAAAACTTACCCAAATCAGTACAAAAAATTTATCAATTTAAAAACTTATGCATGGTTTTAGTTGTTTGATTTGAGGATTTTCTTCGAACTAAGTTCCGGTGGTCCCACAAATATTCTTTTTTTTTATTTTAAAGGACTGGGACTCAAATTTTGGCAAGGTCAAAGTTCGTTTTGCAAAATACTACTTTCGAAATTCTGTTGAAATAATTCTGGTGTTCTGCTTACTTCTTACATCTTTTTTTTTTTTGTTTATTTTCTTTGGTCGGTTCTGACGTCCGTTCAACATTTCGAATTACATACTTTATTTATTTCATTTTAGTTTTGTCTATAGTTTTATCATACAGCTAATTTTGGAAACCAAAACGACAACTTTGGGAGACATAATCTTCCGTGAATTTTGAAACCAGAATTTCGACCCACTCCCGATGTTAATTGACATTAAGAGGACGTGGCTTGCGAGCACCAAAATGTTTGTAATGAATTTTTTGCCCAAGCTTAAATAATATATGTACACTGGCTCCTACAATTTGCAAATTCCTAAGACAACCCCACTTTAAATGTAATAAACTTGAGACTTGAAAGATTGTATCTTTTTTTATCAGTTTAAAGAATTTTAGATACGTAGCACTAATTTCTATTTTCTTATAGCCTTTTCACACCGAATGCAAATCAAATCTAGATTTCGAGCCAAAAGCCCAAAATATCATCAAAATCAACAAGATTTCCCAAACATTTAAGATTTCGTAATCTAGTAGATTTTCACCAAATCTTAAAATATAATTGGCCTATTCACAATCTCTCCGCATTCGCGTTGGTTTGGGAGAGCCTTAACAATTTGCCCATGGAAGAGAGAAGATAGAAAAAAAAGATATTTTATGTATATTAGTACAGTGCAAATAGATTGTGGTCCTTTTTATGTTGTATTCAAAGAAAAAGTGAAATATGTGGAATTGTGTCCTGGGACTTCGACTGATTGCAATAGATCTTTTTTAAAAGTTCCTTTGAGCACTTAAATTCTTTTGAAATGTCAGACATGTAACATATAACATGTTATATTATCTTTAGTCAGACAGAATCTAGATTATATGTGACCGATTCAAGTAGATTTTGAAATCTTGTTGCTCAAAATCAAGATTTTGGCTCAGTTTGAAAAGGCTATTAGCAACATGAAAGCTCTCCCAAACCAATGCGAATTTTCAGCGAATCATTTACAATAGTACAAAATATGACAAATACACAACGCTAAACAACAACAAAATTTGTTGGTTTGGGAGAGCCTTAAAGGTTCTCCCAAACCAACGCGAATGCGGAGCGATTCGCAGCGAATCATTCACAATAGAAAAAAATATGACAAATACACAACGCTAAACAACAACAAAAATTCGTCGTCGCTGCGGATTCGCGTTGGTTTGGGAGAGCCATAATTCGCAATTATTTCACATGGAGTGTTTATTGAGAACTTAGACATATGGAACAATTTATAATGGCCGCGTTCCGATGTCTATTCTCAGTTATCCGGATAGCTTTGTGTTGTTGTAATCCTTTGTTTAAAAACAGCTGATGACCGCTGGCACAAGAACAACTCAAGCTATCTTGAAATTTTTAGGATAACTAGATAATGCTAAAAGAAAGTCCGATAACTACCCTTCTACGCTTACTTATTTGAATACCAGTTCAGACGATCCCTTAATCATCGCTAACCTTTATGCCCAATTTTTCAGTCAATCTTTTTCTGATAACACTTCCCCACCAGACTCCGATTACTTTTCCTTCTTAGACACCTGCACCCAAACGTTACTGTCTTCAATTGTCATTCTCCCTTCTATCGTTGAAGATAAGATTAAAAAACTCAAGGTTAAATATACTGGTGGTCCTGATGGATTACCTTCAATAATATTAAAAAATTGTTCGCCAATTTTAATAGAGCCATTGACAACTCTTTTTCAGCTCTCAATTTCACAAGGAATATTTCCTTCTCGTTGGAAATATTCCTACATTATTCCGATCCACAAAAATGGCCCTAAAAAAGAAATATCCAACTACCGTCCCATAGCTAAGCTGTCGTGTATTCCTAAGCTTTTCGAAAGCATAGTCTATGACACTATGCTTTTCCACTGTAAACAAATTTTTTCCCCCAATCAACATGGTTTTCTTACCGGTAGATCAACTACTACAAACCTAGTTGATTTTGTTTCTGATACTACATGCGCCATGGAGGCTGGGAAAGAAGTTGACGTCATCGCTACTGACCTCAGCAAAGCCTTTGATAAAATCTCACATTCCCTTATTCTCTTCAAACTCAAAGCACTTGGCTTTCCTCCCTCCTTCATTGCGTGGATCCATTCATATTTGAGCAATCGGCAGTATACAATCCTTTTTAGAGGTATCGAATCTAATCCTATTCTTGCAACCTCTGGCGTTCCGCAGGGAAGTCATCTCGGCCCTTTGATTTTCATTTTGACCATTTATGATGTAGACTCTGTCATCAATGATTCTATGATTTCTATTTATGCTGATGATAAAAAAATGTATAGATACATCTCCTCTCCTTCCGATTCCATTCTTCTTCAGCAAGATTTAAACAGATTTTCTATTTGGATCGAAGCGAAGATTCCTTCGATTTGCACTTCGCGGGCTTCCTCGTTTCACCTTCCACCGTATAAAGATCGTCTTCAACTTATTAATCTGCAACCTCTTGATGAACATCACAAAGTAGCCGACATTGTATTCATTCACCAAATTTTAGCCGGTAATATTGATTGTCCTACGCTTCTCCAAAAAATTTCTTTGCACACTAACCCTAAAAGTCTTAGATTGGTGTCTCTCTTTGATGTCAATTTTCATCGTACTAATTATGGTAGTAACGAACCATTGACACGCATGCTCCGTACCTCCAACCTTATGCAAAATTCTTTCGACTTTCACACCTCCAAACACTCTCTCAAAATCTCGCTCTATTCCAACCTTAACCACCGAATCCCTGCACCCCCTTAAACACTCCCTTTTAGCTCTTAACTCCTTGGCTTCCATTTTTTTAAGTCTTTTTTTCTATGTAAAAAACTGGTGGGTGGGCCTATGGGCCCACATTATTATAAATAAAAATAAAAATAAAAAATAAAAAAAAAGACAACGAAAAACCCACCATAGATTTTAAGTTTAGATCCTAGTGCACGCTTGTATTAAGCTTAATAAATAAATAATTTAACATTGCGAATAAACATCGGAACGCGAGGAATGATATATTACTTCCATATCGTTCTCTCTCATCGGCACCCACAATGGCGTCGTAGAAGGGAGTAGAAAAGGAGTACTCCAAACATCATCAAATCGAAAACGACATTACGAAGATCAACCTATCACCAACATTAATAAAGTGAGATGCCAAAAAACAATAATCTCATATAAAGTGGTTTTAGTAATTTTAAATTTTCTCAAAAACTAAAAGACATACAACCATACGGTTTTTTGTGTTTGAATCAGAATTTTTATAAGCATTGACTACAAGAAGTCAAAATTGCAAATTCATTTCATAATTTTGAAACAAAAAATTAGCTTAACTTTTTTTTTCATTTTTTTAATCAAAATTTTGAGTTTGCATGCGAATATTTCGAAAACTATTTACATAAATAATTTTAAATTAAATTAAGGATTAAAGAACAGATTGTTGGCTTTTATAAAAGGTAAAGCGCACTTTATTGTAAGCGTTGCCGTCGTTTTTTAATACTTATTGTCATATAAAGTCGTTTTTTTTTTTAACTGCCCCTACCTCCTAAACGGGGCAAGATAGACCCTCTTCCCATAGTAAATAATAACAAAAAACCGTTATCAATTTTTGGCGCCAAAGTTATCCTACTTGTGCCATTTTTCTTAAATGTAAGTGAAATATGTTGTTCTTATTTGATAAAAATTGTTTTTTTATTTTTTACTGACCTTAATTAGATGCCAATATATTTTAAATATTTTTATATTTACTTTTTAAATGACCAACAACTGCAAAATGCGTTTTACAATTTACATCAATTGTTACATTTATCACTAATTTTCTATCACATTTGTGGCTCTCAAAGAAATTGATACAGTCCGTAACATTTGGATAGCCTAACTTATATTATTTATTATTAAAATCAACTGTTTTTTGGCAGTTCTTTTAATGGAAGCATACGGAATTGAATATTGAGTCAAAAAATTAAATAGCATTCTTGAGATTAAGTTATATTTTATTTGATCTTTAAAGCTGGTGGAGATTTTCAAGCTAATTTGGTTTACTTTTACTAAAATTAGCGTTTTTTGTAACATAAAACAGCCTCACTTGGCTTTTTTGCAATTTTAAGCGAAAATTTGCCAGTTTTACTAACTAAAATATATTGGAGAGTTGTAAGATCATGATGATTGGCGGTTTTTAAATTTTATTTTTTGAAATAAGCTGGCAAAAATCGGTAACTGCACCTAAATTAGAAAAAAATTAAGTTCTAGAACGATAACGATACTGTCTCATTGCTTTCAAGCTCGGAAAATTTATTGGAAACCCAAAATTGGTTATTAATTAACTACAAATCTATTTTCATATGGAAGAGTTGCGCGTCGGCTACAGGGTCCGATCCAGCTTTTATGCCGCCCTGAGCAAAAATAATATAAGCCACCCTTTGCATGGACACCTTATAAGTCATATATCAATGCAGATATGGCTCGACTTTTTAACTGATCTTAAAAAAAGGAGGTTATCTTTGCGACCGGTATGAATGTGATATGTTTGGAATCAAATTTCTTTGAAACAACTGATCGCATTGAAATAAAGTATCGGGTTTTGGCATATAAAAATGTCTCAAAATCGGCTCAGTAGCTTAAAAGATAAGATCAAAATGTTTTATAATTCGGATTATTTTTTATTTGGCAATTTCGAGTTTCTTAAATAATTGTTGCCTTCAGTTTAAAATGAATGAATACAATTTATTACACAAGAAATAATTTTTTTTGTTTGAAAACAAATAGGTACACAGTAATTATATAAGGCAGCAAAACGATCAAGTCTTTCTTACAAATACGAAAAATAAATCAAACATTTCTCGAGAATATTCAACCTAGTGACTACCTACGAGTATACAATAGTTTTCTTGCCACTTTTTTTCAGCAAATTTTAAATTATTTTAAAAAAATTTCTTAAAAGGTACATAGCAGCGCAAACCTTGTGTTCTATGGAAATCATAGCCAATCCATATTATCTTTGAAAATAACACAAGTAGACAGACATCATATTCAGCCCGAGTGGGTAATACAATTTTAAATTTTTGGGCTCACACATACATACTTCTATGGAGCCATTTTGTAATTCTACTCTGACGCGTAATCTGAGGTTCAACGACAGCTTCAACACTTTTTCCACAAATTTCTTAAGATTTCTGTCGAACTGTTATAGTTTTTTATTCTTAAAATCCAACTTCTCGACTTTTGCAGTTTTTTGTTCAATATCTTGATGTGGTCGAACATTTTTATCTTAACCTTTAACACAAAATAAGAATTTGGTGCCTCATTTTTGAATAGGATTTTCGAGGGAAATCTAGCTGTGCATTCAGCGTTGCCTATTGTATGCATAGGCACAACTTTATATATAATTTATATAAGCCCAGCAAAAAATTCCGACAAAGTTGAATTTTGGTGGAGAGCTTTGTTTTGATGTCTTAACGTCTTAAAAAGATTCGTAAATTTGGGCCGGGGCAACATTTTTTAGGGAATTTAAAAGGGGATAAAATTGAGTTTTTTCTTAATTCTTCCAAAACTATCAGTATTTTTGAAAAAATGTGAGGTACAGACCCAAGAAACAATTTGAGCTGTTTAATTGCTCTAAAAGCGTTTGTAGAGCTAATCTTAAAGCTGGTTGATTTGAATAGAAGCTCTAGATGCACTTCTAAAGCAAGTGCAGAGCTTGCCTACAGCGAATTCATTGAGTTTGAGAGCTAGTTTTTGCTCGAAACCAGCTTTTTATCAGTGGCTTGAAAGGCCTTGCAGCTCTTAGGTATATTATTTAGAAATCTTTTAAGCAACATTTTTGACAGCACTTTGTTTGTATTAGTTTGGGTTTGGGTTATACAAACTATTCAAAGTAAAATAATATTAATGTATTATATTTGTGATAGTAACATTCGAGAACTTTATGTGTTGTGATGCCGCAAATTATTAATGAAATATTCATATAGAAAATATTAAAGCAAGAAATGAAATTAGTTATTTGTCTGTTCCATGTTAGTGAATTTTTAGTGCGCGCTTAGATTTATCAAACATGTACTGAATGTACTTCGCAAAATTACAACGCGCCTTCGAAATTCTTTTTATAACGCTGTGAAATATTTAAAAAAGTTATCTTAAGCAACACAAAACTTTGTACAAAAATTAATTTAAATCTGAAATAAAATATTTTTACTTTCATTGCAATATTTGTAATATTTACTGTGTTTTATATTGAAAAGCAAGATTTTTCATTCGTTTTAAATAAAATAAATAAAATGAATTCAATGTTTTTTTTTCTGTCACCATCTTTCTTATCATGAAAATAGTTTGTCTTCAATAGAACTGCAATATGGATATTGTAGAGCTAGTTTCCACAAGATGAGAGTTTTGCGTTTACTGCTAAAAAAGAAGGGTGTTTCGAAAATTGAAAATTTTGAATAATTTTAAATCGTGGAAAAAATTTCTTATTTATGTTTTAACAATTGAAGTGCATTATGGTTTCTCAGTAAGCAAGCACTTGTGCGATTAAGCCCTAGATTTAGTTTTATTTTAAAACATTTTATGTAAACTGTTCAATTGATCTTAATAAAAAAATTTTAGAAATTTCGGATCTAATTCGACTATTACGCTGCATACTTGGTATTGCTTAGAAATATAAAAGAATTAATTTATTTTCTAGTTTTGGTTTATCTTTTCTCGGTGAAATTATCTTTATTGTATTTTATTGCGAAACACCCTACTAATATGAGGGAGGGCTTAGTATTAAGCTCTATAATCGTTTTTTTGTAGCTTTGTTCAGCCTTCAAATCTCACAATTCTCAGAGAAATTCAACAATGCTCAGAGAGATTTCCAATGCGCATGCGTTTGTGTGAATGTATTAGTAATTAAACTCTACAGCCGCGTCTTGTGTAGCTATTTTTTGACATTTCTGTCAAAAGGCATGCAATAGTATTTTAAGCATGAGTTCCAAGAAGCTCTACAACGCTTCTTTATAAGTTCATATTAATAGTTTGCTCGTTCAAAAGACGCTGAACGTTATTAAAGAGCATATTTTTAAATTTTGGGACGTTATAAAATTAATGGAGCTTAACGTGTATTAGAAATTCGATTATGGAACAACATTTTTAAATAAATGTTGGGAGCATTCGATTGTAGCTTATGCAATTTTACACAAAAAAGGTTAACATACTTTTTTCATACAATCAATAGATTCAAACCATGTAAGAATTTCATAATTGAGCAAATTTTTTTAAGAAAATTATTAAAATTCCATTAATCTCCTCATTAGAAAACCAGGTTTTTGGGGTAGTGGAGTAAGGGGAGGGCCACCATCTTGAAAAAGAAAGTAATTTGGTTTTTATTCAACAACTTCATTGTATTTATTTTTATGACAAATCATTAAAAAATACAATATTTAGACAGTAAAATTATCTAAAAAAGAAGCTATAAACGAACTCAGTAAGTTTATTAATATTAAATTTATAGAGTGTCAAAGTAACACTTTTGATTTTATACTGTAAAAGGGACGGATAAAAGTTACTTGTAAATATCTCATCAAATATAATTTTTTTCAAAAGACGGCAAAACAAAGCTCTCCACCAAAATTTTGCTTTGAAAGTTCTAATCCATGTATGTCAGATGAGTCGTATAGTGGGTTAAAATAATACCGAGATAACAATGTTTTAACAATAATTATCAAAATAAGTTTTCAAATTTTTGTTCTTTCATGTTTCAGCTTCATGAACAGTTGAGGAGCTTGCATAGTTTATTTAATAAATAGTTTATTAACTAGTTTTTTTATTATTAGCTATATCGGAATAATTATGTTTTATGTATGTAGGATTTTTAATTAAATTCAATTTATTTCAAAGCAAAATGAGACAATTTTATTTACTTTAATATCTAAGAATAGTTTATAGCAGATTTAAGCAAATTCAAAAAGTTGATTTAGAAAGTTAATTCAATTGGTAGAGCCTAACAAAAAGGTTATTTAAGTTGGAGTGATACGGACTTGGTGGCTAAACTTCTTATCATCCTCATATGGGCATCTTAGTCTTAGTTTCTTTCGTCGTTATCTTCATCATGTGTGGTTTTGGCTTTTTAAGAAAGCTTTTGGGCAAACACGTAACAGGGTGATACCATATGTGTGCCAGTTTTGCCACCCTAAATATTGCCACCCTGGGCAAAATGCCCTGCTCGCCTCCCATAGATCGGGCCCTGGGCTATTCTATCATACTAGACAAGCTGAACATTTTTATAAATAAATAAAAGTATCCCACGCCTCTTTCCCCCCCAGATACCGCACGCGCTGGGGTCCAATTACACCGAGTATGACGGTAACTTCGATTGCAAGTCATATCGGAACTTATGCATTAAAGGTTTTTAAGATGAAAAATGAGGAAAAAAAAAATTATTATTTTATGCTGAAGCCAGAATAACACACAGTAGTAGTAGTGGTCAAACGACCATCTACAGTACCTATCTGAACAAGTTATGATAGAAAAATGGGTTAAAAGTGAGCTTAATTGCTTCAAGAAGGGTTATTAAAAGTGTTGAACACCTCAAGAGCCAAAACCTAACGGAAAAAACATCCATTTACCAGTGTGCTTCTTCTACATCTTCTTAATTTACATCATACCACATGGCATGAAATACTGATACCAGCATCCAACTCAGGAATTTTACAACAAATATTTTTGAGGTGAACAAAAGTTTAACACTTGGACGCAGAAGGAAGGTAAAATACTATTATCACTAGTTAAGAAAGAAAAAGTTGATTTTACATTCCCATCAAAGCTAAGAGAGACAAGTCTTGGTATTCGGTACATCCTCTCCTTATAGTATAGTTAGTTTAGTTTTCTTATGGCATATTTCATAAACAAACACTAAAACTGCTTTTATCTATGTAACTCCTACTAAATTTTATCAGACATTTAAAAATCTTCAGTTTCACAAATAGGTTAGTTTTATTGATATTTATAGCTAGCGCAGGAATGCAACCACCAATAAAACTCTATACTCACATTCTATATGCAACCCAATTCCGGCGCCATATAAGTTGAAACTTAACGAAACTTTATCTCAACTTTTGTATCCAAGTAAAAACTAACTAATTTTTGGGTTTGTTGTTGTTTGCCAATTTTACTGTGCTGGCTATAACTTTTTCAATAAAACACGCCTAATGTAACAAAGGGATACTTTAGGGACATTTTAACTAAACTGAGTTGCCTTACATCCCTGGATATAAAAGAGGAGGTTGTTTCACTTGCTCATGCGAAGTGACAGAAAAAGTGAAAAAGCATTACTGATGAGGGGACAATTATTCTGACAGCAAGATATCGGCTGTTGTGGACTGGAATGGCTGAACAAAAAAGACTTTTAAATTTATGGGGTTTTCTTTTGGTAACAAAAATTGATTTTTTTTCCCCTTCCGATTTGTCAAAACATAGATTTTGACAATAAAAGCCTTCCAATGGTGAAAAAAAATCAATTTATTTTTTGATCGAAAATCAAATTTGCAGATCTGGATTTTTCGGCAGATTTACCCCTCTTTTACTAACACCATTACACACCAGAACAATTCACAGCCATCAGTTTGACAAGACTGGATCGCTACAGTTTCACAGACACAAATTGTACACCAATACAATAAAAACGAAAAATCAATCTGCAGTCGTATACCATTCACGACGAAAAAAATCAATTTTTAAATCAAAATCTGAATTTACCAAAAGAAAACCCCATTAATGATACAAAAACTAGCTTTTTGTGTGCAAGGACATTCAAAATCTTCTTGAATTTAAAAGCATTTGGTGAAACCAAAAAACAACATTTAAAGGCTAAATGGCTTTTAAATAAATAAAAATCTTTCGTGAAATTGGGCATTAAACTGTAAACTGGCAACGAGATTCTACTCGTATAATAACATATTGAAAGCATCCTTGCGACCATAGAATATTAATTGATATTCTCTGCTTGCGACAGTTTAAGGATATTTTCGGACACCTGCCAATTGTTTCTCATCAGAACAATGGTCTGATTCCTACATCAGGTTTAAGTTAAACTTTTTTGGAAAGCAAAACTGGACAGTAACTCACCTTTCTACCTACTGTTTACATCTGAGGATCATTAAAAATGTATTGGGTTGGCAAAAACATAAAACTTATGTTGATGAGAAGAAGTGCCCGAGTAAATAAGAGACAATTGTGTGCATCTAGTGCCGGATTTACACGAGTGACAAATTTTCATAATTTCATTTCATTTAATGACATAAACGTGTAAATGAAATAAACATTTGCCATAAAATAAATGACAGAAGAGCTAACTGGCATTAAATATTAAGCAACGTCGTAAGTTTACAAATTGTGTAAAATGATGAGTTTACGCAAAGTTTGCATGAACGACCTTATTTATAGATACATTTGATTAAATGCTAGGTAATGGGGTTTTCTTTTGGTAAATCAGATTTTGATCTATAAATTGATTTTTTTTGTCGCGAATGGTAAACGATTGCAGATTGATTTTTTTGTTTGTATTGTACTCATTGGCAGATACAAGGGGGGGGGGGTCATGACCCCCCCCCCCCTGGGGCTTTTCCCAAATATAAAATATTAGACAGATGAATTCAATCATAAACAAAAAATTTCACTGCTCAAAGGATATTATCCGCCTTCAAATTTATTTTAATTAACCGTGCGTATTTAAAGAGTTAAAACACAAAAATCAAAGTAAAAAATACATATCGTGGGCCTTCTGTCAAAACAAATTTCAAATTTGAAAAATTGCTTAGAAGACACAAAACACTGATTTAAAAGGTAATAAAATGGAATGTTATGATAATGAAAGGTTTTAAAATTGGTTGATAGAGCCAAAAGAAACCATGACACAGTTACTAGACATTGATATTCGAATTCAGTATAATTACTGAATGTTGACTAAAAGAACATTTAAATGTCATTTAAGGACTTAATAGGTTTTGACAGAAAGCCGACGATATGTACATCGTTCGTGAAAAGTTGAAAAAATAATTCTTCTGCCAGAAAAACAATAAAAGTTTTCATTTCAAGAATAATACAGAACTCTACTTTTTGTTTTACCGTAAAAATAATTTGAAATTGATTTGATGATTTTGTGAACATTTCTGTAACCGTACACCGAATCAGATGACAAATTTCATGGCATCCCGTATATGTACTCTTCGAAAGGATACTGGTCATTTAAGGGCAGGAAGTAACAGAAGATAATTTTTCAGACATAGAATTTTCAAAAAATAATACTGAACCATGAAAAAACTTTGAAAATTCATTTAAAAAATGTATGTAACCAATGAATCTAGGTGATCTTTAATAACAATATTTAATATTTGATTCTTAAGATAACCTTAATAAGGTACCTAAAAATTTTGTTCAGTGACCTGGAATGACTTAAAAAAAAAAAACTTTAAAATCCCATTAGAACAAATCCACAACAAATTAATGTAGCTAGTTGACCTTATCAACTTTTGAATTGGGCACAAATTACAAAACCGTTCCAATGAAAAACTCGCATTCGAGATTTTGCAAATAAAAATCCCGCTAATTATGTGACCACTCAATTTTGAGCAGGTATTCGAGATTTTAATTTTCGAGATTTTGGTTGACATTTGCAAGATTGTAAGGTGAGAATGCAATGTTTTATTTTTACTTAGTGTGAGATATCATTTTTCAAGATCTATAAATAATGCAGTTTCGATATTTTAGATTTTGGTATCTTGCAAATTTCTCACAGTGAAGTGCGAAAATTTGGGCGGTACTAAAAAAACTTTTACAGTTGATTCAAAATTTTCAACTCAACAAATTTATAAAATTAAACTTTTTGGACTTTTTACTGATCGTATACATTCATTGCAAATATCCTAAATGACATATCGCTTAATCTCAAAATCAAGGTCAAGCAACTATTAGGCAACTAAGTTGTTGATTGCGATCAACTTTTAGTTTCTAGCACTATGAAGTAACTTAAAGCATAGAGCAACTCGAAGACATGAGTGGTAGCAAGCCTTTTTTTTTTATGGAAAAACTACCTCATTTTACATCGTCTTCCCAAGACAGTAATTGCTTACGCTTTTCCACTAACTTGGGTGCACCATTGGGAATACAAAGTTTTTTGTTTTGTAATTTTGACGTTTCATGAATTTGTTTTGTTCGGGGGATGTCATTAAGGAAAGTGCTAAGTATAGCAAAAGTAGCTTCTAGTTGCCAGGCAAAAGATCAAAATAGATCTTGTAGACTAAATACGATCTTATTGTTCTGGCTTCAATTCCTTAATTAATTAATTTATTTAAAAAAAATATTTTTAATGGAAATAAAATGTACGACTGTATTGCAGGTACTTGCTCTGATGTTCAAGTTGCCTGTAATTAAGAACTTTTAAAAAATGCCAGTAATTACATATATAAAAAATTTAAAAATGTATAAAATAAGGCCATTTAAATTGTTCTTTTAATTGTTTAACAACTTTTCAAATAGCTTTAAGCTTAAAACCAATTTGATAACTTGAAGAAATATAAATATAAGCACAAAAAAAATTAAAATCGTTGTAGCGATTTTCTCAAAAAGCTATTTTTTATATTAAATTAAATAATAATTAATTTTAAAATACTTTATAAACTAGTTTCAAAACAATTTATCAACGCGTTCTTGAAATATTGAATTTTCAAAACAAAAATTAATATCTTCTTTAAAGGCCAACATTTACTTTTTTTATTTTGATATGCAATATTATTGAGATTCTTATGGAGCTTTTGCATGCCAATTTTGATTGAATTTCTTTGAACAAATCGAAATTCAAAAACCCTTAAATGACAGGTATCGTTATTAACAGTTTTTCGGATTTTTTTTCGAGAATGTCACCATACCTAAAGTAATCTACTATTTTTTTATCAAATTCGTTGAAGCCGTTTTTCAGATAAATAAGCTTTTTCTTAATGGTTGTATAGCAAGTACCGTAATTTTAAAAGGTAAAAAATATCCCCTCCGAAGAATTAAAAAAAAAATTATTTAAAAATTCGAAGAAAAGCGCTTCAGTGGCTTAGGCTGTAGCTGTAGGCTGTCAAGGAATAGACAGACAAACAACCAGACAGAATTGTGCAACCCACTTTGCTCGAATACAAAACTTGCCTTACATCGTAAGTAAAAATTATTTTTGGGTGCAATACTTTATTGAAATTTAAAGAAACGTGACCCCCCCTGGGGCCTCCCTTGATTGTACTGGTGTACAATTTGTGTCTGTGAATCTGTGGCAATCCAGACATGTCAAATTGATGGCTGTGAATTGTTCTGGTGTTGGTAAAAGAGGTAAATCTGCCGAAAAATCCAGATCTGCAAATTTGGTTTTCGATAAAAAAAAAATTGATTTTTTTCACCATTGGAAGGCTTTTACTGCCAAAATCTATGTTTTGACAAATCGGAAGGGGAAAAAAATCAATTTTTGTTACCAAAGACGGTGTTCACATTGAATTGAAAAACAGGATTTTTTTGACGTTTCAGTATTCCCATCTCGCTCCCACTTCAGTAACGGAAGATGTAAATACTGAAACGTCAAAAAAAAAAACAGTTTTTCATTCCAATTTGAACACCGTCAAAAGAAAACTCCATAAGAGTCACAATGACGTTTAGATAAGTTTAACCAGTTTGGATGATAGGTGCGTTCGTTAACGTGAAATTTCATGTGGATTTTCACAAATTTTCACAATTTGCTGTCTAAAAAGCATGTGTTACGCCATTTTGGAAAGTGCATTAAATAGACAACTTTTATAAGAAATTGGACACTCATGTCCTCATTAGGTCCGTAGCTGCGGTAGGGCATTTGGGGGCAATGCCCTACACCTTAAAAAAACTATGCCCTTCCTTAAAAATACCGTAGACTATCCTAAATACCAATTTTCCTAATTTTTTTCAATTTCTATAAAGAAGCAATTTTAAGGAAATATGGGTCATGTAGGGAGTTATCGTGGATAAAGTTGCTCACGGAACTTCTCCCATCTTCTAAAATAAACAATTTTCCAATGCTCCTTGCAGGTTCAATTTTTGTCGATCAAAATGATAGCCCACTTGCTATGAAATATTCATTTTCGATGCCAATAAATTCCAAAAGAAAGTGCGACCACAACTCTCGTTCTCAGTTTTCGACGATGGGAAAAATTTAGTGGGAAATTTTATTCACGATAGCTCACATATGGATTTCATGCCAAACAAATTTTCTTAGGTTTGAACTGAAATCTAATATTACGATGATGGAACTAACAAAAAATTTCGTCATGATGTCCACCACACAGTGGTTAAATTTATATAGAGAGGTGGTCTTAAAAATTATAAAATCTAAAGAAGTCAACTGATTCAAATCAAATTTTCAGGCATAATCAAAGAAGAAAAAAGAAACTTTCTGTCCACTAATTAAAAAAGATCATCTTTCTAATCGTCAAAACTTGATATAAATGAGCGGTGTGTCCCTTAAAAAGTTGTAGATAATGTAATTTGTAGAAATTATTTATACAAAGCTTTTTCCTCGCTAAATTTTGAGGGTGTTTTGGATAAAATTTCTTTTTTATTGTTTCCTTAAAAAATATTGAAAAAGAAACCTCGAATAAAATTTAAAGGCAATGTTTTTTTCTTTTTAAAATAGGTCATACAAATTCTTTTTCCACGCCCACTTCTTAGAGTTTAATTGGAGAAAGGTAGTGCTTACTTTAACTAACAAAATAGAAAGCTCTTTATTCATAAGCGATAGTCAAGGGTGTTAAGGAAGTCATAAATTGAATATTTTATGGCCCCTTAAATTTTTTATTAAGATGGTTGATTGAAAATACTACTAATGCTAAGATTAGGCTTCACAAAAAACATTCATATATTTTTTTCCATAATTTAATGTAAGGATTTGAAATCCCACAAACTTTAACTTTAACTTTTTCTTAGTTGAATTTGAAAAATGTACAGATTTTAAAAATTCACATAAAAAAATTCCAATAATCATAATTATTTTTCTTAAATTTTATTTGTTTTTAAATAAGTATGCCCAGCCAAATAGAGGAAAAAGTCAAACAAAAAAATCAAATAACTGAAAATAATTATCTCTGAAGTATGCTAATTCCTTGCTTCAATGTGTGATATGCATAAAACATAGTAAATGCTTTTACTGAAGAATTTGTAAGTATATGCTATTTTTGATATGCATAAAAATGCAGTAATGCCGTAAGTACTTGATTTTTCAAAGTTTCAGAATAGCAACATGAAAACTTCATGGTTCATGCTTTTCTGGTTTTAGCCCGCAATTAAGGAGTTGTAAAACCAAAAATCAACAGTCTTGGGTCTGATTTTAAACCAAAATCTGGTCTCTGTGTTTTTTTAAATTGGATTTGTGTGTAGGGTACCCCTAAAAAATATTGTATTCCACGTTTTTATATTGAGTTCAATAAAATTCATTGTGGTGTGGTTAATGTTTAAGTTCATTTTAAAGTTTTTTATAACCTTTAGTCCAAAATGCGTTTCGCCCAGGTACAACAATTGGGCTCATCAGTTAGTATAAGACTAATAATTGAAGAAAGCAATATTTTCAATAAGGATGGTAAAAAATATTTTTTTTATTGTTTTAGGGTGGATTAGATTTTAACTTCGCATTCATAAAGCATATATGTATAGTCCAGTCATATTATATTTTTACTATGCAAATTGTGGGGTAGTTTTGATTTTGCCCCTCTTTTATGTTTTGCGGGGGTGCGGAATCCGAATCTGATGGGGTTTTCTTTTGGTAAATTCAGATTTTGATCTAAAATTTGATTTTTTTCGTCGCGAATGGTATACGATTGCAGATTGATTTTTTTACAATTTGTGTCTGTGAAACTG
Source organism: Dasysyrphus albostriatus (assembly GCA_946251815.1). Classification (NCBI taxonomy): domain Eukaryota; kingdom Metazoa; phylum Arthropoda; class Insecta; order Diptera; family Syrphidae; genus Dasysyrphus; species Dasysyrphus albostriatus. Next base: position 68,340,033 of record OX276337.1, on the reverse strand, counting down.
TTTGGATCCAGGCTTGTCAAATTGATGGCTGTGAATTGTTCTGGTGTGCAATGGTATTAGTAAAAGAGGGGTAAATCTGCCGAAAAATCCAGATCTGCAAATTTGATTTTCGATCAAAAAAAAATTGATATTTTTCACAATTGGAAGGCTTTTACTGTCAAAATCGGTTTTTTACAAATCGGAAGGGGAAACAAATCAATTTTTGCTACCAAAAGAAAACCCCATGAGGCTTGCGACTAAAATTTTGTGACGCATCATGGAAATAAATGCAAGAAATGATGCACAAATGCATTTTCTGGAAGTTAGTCACTAATGGCTCGAAAACTACCCGCTATTCGAAAATTATATCAAAGTACCTTTGAAAGTGTATACAATTTCCAATAAATCTTTGTTAAAGGTTTTTTTCTGCGACAATCCATTTGGACTCAAGCGCGAGTTGAAAATGGACTTATTTTTACTATTTTTGAAAATAAACTCCAAAGCACTAAGTAAATACTTTATGTGAAAATTTTTAATTTCTGTCAATGACATGAACCAAGATATACATTTCTGATGGTCTTTGACGCGCTGAGTTTGAATCTGGTCTTGAAATTGCTCTAGCACGTCACGTTTTGTAGATATTTGAATCTAAGGATATACAAAACATGAATTTTTTGTATGCAAATTTAGGGTTATATTTTTTTTTGTCGAAGTATTTTTTTTCGAAAAAATGTTTATGTTTATACTAAAGTATGAACATTTTACTTCATAGTTCTTTTTGAATTTTTTTAAATATCACCATTCACCTTCGAGAAATCGTTGGTCTTCGTCTTAAGCTATACGTACTTCGTAAAATCCAGTCAATTTGTGCTCAAAATGGCACCAAGCGAGCAAATTATGGGGTAGTTTTGATTTCTCCCCTATTTAATGTTTGCTAGGGTGTTGAATCCGAATCTTAGGTTTGTGACTAAAATTTCGTGACGCAACATGCAAAAATTTGCAAAAACTGCTACAAAAATGCAAATTGACTGAATTTTTTGAATTACGTAGTCTAATCAAAAAATTAGAAATTTTTCGAAGAGGAATAAGGGTATTTGAAAAATTAAAAAAGGATTGTGAAGTAAAATGTTCATGCTTCAGACTATGAACATTTTTTCGAAAAAAAAACATCGACAAAAAATATAACCCCGAGTTTGCATAAAAAATGCATGTTTTGTATACCTTTTATATTCGAATATCTAAAACGTGACATGCTAGAGCAATTTCAAGACCACGGTGGAATCGGCTAAGGCGATAGTTGATGGATGATCATCAAAATAAATGTTTTTGCTCCACGTAAGATGATTATCAAATTGACTATCGCTTTTTTCCTATGGTTTTAGGTGTCATTTTCATACATTTTGTACAATTTTTTTGAGAAAGATAAGTTTTGCCAGCTTCAGCCCCACTTAAAATCGAAAGTTTGTAGAAAAAAAGAATATTTATCAAAGTTAAAATACAATATAAGTGAATAGCAATGTATATTTTTCTTCAAATTTTCTATGCGGTGCAGTACGAGAAATTACTACAAAAACATAAATAATTGCTCAGAATCAACTTAAGCAATAAATCAAATATTTCGGCACTTTTTTTTTTTTTTTTTTGTAAATTCATTTTTATTTTTCAATTATCTTAGAACTATCTTAAAGCTAGACAAAAATTCATAAAAACTAGCCTACTTATCAATATCTTAAAACTAACTTACTGGCCCCAGTCGGGCGCTCTAAGTTAAACTAGAATAACTTAATGCTAATGCCTTTCGGCCTAAGAACTATCTTAATACTAAATCCAGGTCGGTTTTATTTTTTACCGAGAAGAATTTCACAAAAAAACTCGGTATCTATGTCTTTATTTTTTGGTTTTATATAAAACTTACAAACTAAATAAAACTAAATTAAAGCTAATTAAAACTACTTAAAACTACTTACAACTAATTTTAAACTAATTACAACCTACTTATAAGCTACTTACAAACTAGAACAGCCACAGCAAGCATTTTCCAGTTTTTATATTTTTTTTTTTTGTATTTTTGTTGATTTTATAATTTTTTTTTTTTTTTTTTTTTTTTTTTTTTTTTTGGTGCCACCCTGACTGTCCCTACTTAAAACTAACTACCTAAACCTATGTAAGTCGGCCATACAAGAGAAAATTGCAAGGTCAACTATTAAATGTCTGAAGGAACTTCATCTTCGTTTTTCAACCACCAGAACTGGTTCTCCTGCTTTACCCTATCTCTTCGGTCCCGTTCGGACACAGTCCTACTGAACCGAAGGTGCTCAGCTCCGTCTTGTGCGAGGACGTCTCGACTGTAAAGGAGCCGCCGATCTACAGTTCTACGGCCGACGTGGTAGATTAGCGGAACCACCGCTCTATCCTGGATCCGCCCTCGACTGTCTAGGTGGAGGAATGCATCGGGCGGAATAAAGCCGCTTAGACGCACACTCTCGTAGTATTCATATTTAGGGTAATAAGCCCCGAAAATTAAGCTGTTGGACGAGGATATCGCTCTTGCAATGTGACCCCGAATAAGCTTCAGCAAGAAATTATCTATCCTATTTATGTTGGCCCCGTTGTATAGAGCCAGGTTGGAATAGTAGTGTTTGTACTCCGACTCTGGTGTTCTGTGCAATCCAAGGCAGCGTCGTAGACACTGCCTCTCAAACACCCGAATCTTTTCCATTTGAGATGGGGCAACGTTGAACCAAACCGGGCATCCATAGGCAATCATCGGCCGGATAAGGGCCATGTAGCAAATCACCTTCACCCTGCTATCAAGCCGGCTGCTATAAAACAACCGTTTCGTCAGGGCAAAGGCTCCCCTAGCCCTGACCAGAGCAGCATTTATATGTCTGTCGAAATACAAATACTGATCCATCCAGATGCCAAGGTACTTTACTACACTTTTACTCGCCAGTGGATGTCCATTTGGCCCTACGATCACCAGCTTGCGCCAGTTCTTTCTCGTATCCCTTGTGGCTCCACGCAACGGAGTCCTAAACAAGATAGTTTCTGATTTCTGAAAGTTGATTTTCAACTTCCAGTCATCACAATATCGTTGAATGTCATCGAAGTCACTCTGCAAAAGAATCCTGATGTCCTCGACTTTTGCAGCTGTTCTGTACGCAATTAGATCGTCGGCATACGCTATTGCCTGAGTTAGACTACCTATCAGAATCGGCGAGTTGACCGCTCCCTGCTGAAGACCATTTTTAATATTAAAGGTTGTGGCAGAAGTTACATTGCCACTCTTGACAACAAACTTTCTGCCATTGAGCATATCATAAAGCATATATAATAGTGGTTTACTAATGCCAAGTCTGGTCAGCTTTAGATAAAGACCCTCTAACCATACGGTGTCGAAGGCCTTCTCCAAATCAACCAGACAGGCACCCGTACACTGCTTCTTAGATTTGTTCCATTGGACATCAGAAACGAGTTTCGATGCGGCATGAATAGTGTCATGTCCCGCCTTAAAACCGAACTGATTGTCCGGTATGATAAATATTTCGGCACTCCCCAACCCAATGTTCCTATAAGATCTTCTATGGATGTTCACCAATGTTATGTTTACATATAAATTATAATATTTTTAGAGATCACTTTACGCAGAATAAAGAAAATGTGATTGTCAAAATTGACAATCAAAACAGTGACAGTCAACTACCGCCTTAGCCGATTCCACCCAGATTCAAACTCAGCGCATCAAAGACCCTCAGAAAAGTATATCTTGGTTCATGTCATAGAAAAAAATTTCAAATAAACTATCTACTTAGTGCTTTGGAGTGGATTTTCGAAAATATTTTAACAATAAAAATCTTCTATACTTTCGAGTAGAATTCAGTAAAATTTAATAGGGCTAGTGATTAAGGCAAATTATCGAAGAAAAAAATATTTTCAAATGAAAATATTTTTGCAGCAAAAAAAATATTTTTGCAGATTTTGGACGAATTATATTTTGATAATACAAAAACTTTGTGAACAATGTAATTTAGGGAAAAAAAATGTATTGAGTATTTCCACATTAGGGTGTCCCAAAAAATACTATCTTCTATGTTTTCCAGTGGAATTCAATGAAATTCGACCAAGGTAAAATGCCTAATACACAAATTAAAAGAATTGACATACTCAAAATAAGGAAACACATTCAAAGCATTAACGGTCAATTTCTTCAAGAAAGTACTTGCCCAGTCTAGTACCCAGTCTAGCTAGACCAAGGGTGGAATCGGCTAGGGTGATTTGTGATATGTAGTTGACATCACAACACAATAGAAATGCTATGGCGTTGTGACTGTCAACTATCACAAATCACATAAGCCTATTCCACTGAAGTGTAATCGGCTCAGGTCCTAGGTTTCGGTACTCGGCTAACAAAAAGTTAGTACCTGAAAATTGTTTTCAGATCACTTGTACCTGCCGGATCTAAATTCAAACATCAGTACTTGGAATTTAATACTTCTACAACTGGTCTAGTACTGATTTTGATACTGTTTTGCCATTTAAAATATTATTTGGATATTTATTTTATAATTTAAAATGTCATTGAGTTCTGCAGTTATATTTTTAACATTCATATTTAAAACATGTTTGTGTATCCAAAAACTGCAGGCCAAATTCCCAAAGTAGAATGGTCAAAACTGTGGGAGCTGGTCCATTTCTCAATACAAATGTGTCATACATCTTCGAATAGATTTTTGTGAGTATTTCATTTTTGTACTATATGGCCACCAAACTCGAAACCATGGGGTTCGAGAGTTATTCAGCTTGAAAACACCGAAAAGAACAATAATGCAATTTTTCATTGGCGAGTTAAACCAGTGCAGTTACTAAATAATAGTTTTAAATCATCGTTTTACCCCGGTTAAGTTGCTATTTACCTGGGTAAAACGATGATTATAGGAGATGGAATCGAAACTTTTGCAGTTAAAAGTGAAGAAAAATCAGCTAACAGAAATCATACCTAATTTATGTTTTATTTATGTACAATCAATTTTCTGTAACGCTTTTAATGGCTTGTGTTTAGAATTTTACGGCTGTTATAATGAAATGTTGTAAGTACGCACTCACAACAACAATTGTGTTGAGTATATGGGCCAATTTGACAATTCTTCTTTGCCGGCTTCACAATATGTGCACATATTCAAGTTTTGATTGTTTGATGGTGTTCAGTTTCTTTCCTACCCAATATAATGTTGAGGTTTCGGAAATGTCCACCATACTAACGTAACCATTCCAGAAAAATACCAATATTTGTCCACCGGTGGATTGCACTCTAATAAAGGTGCAATCGATTACTTAAATGAAATAATAAGCTCCCTGATTTTTGAGAAAATCGGTAAAACGTGTCCTCAGCAGCCATCCTCGTTCTGATAATGATGCTGGCTATTGGATAAAAACCCAAATATCGCATTAATGCACTGGAAACTTTTTGGCACAAAACCACTATAATACGCTATAAGCTTTGATCCGCAAAGTTATGAATACTCTACATTTTCCAAATTACAAAAATAAATCATGTAATAGTGTCAGTACTCCGCGGCTGTAACAGCGTGAATTGTATTGAATTCACTGTAAAACATAGGAGATATCGTTTTTTGGGACACCTTAATGTGAAAATACTCAATAAAACTTTTTTTGTCTAAATTACACAGTTTATAATCTTTTTGTATTATTAAAATATAATTCATCCTAAATTGCGAAAATATTTTTTTTGCACCACCCTAATTGAAAATATTTTTTTCTTCAATAATTTGCCTCAATCATTAGCCATATTAGATTTTACTGAATTCTACTCGAAAGCATAGAAGATTTTTTATTGTTAAAATAATAAATTTAATTTCTTTTTTCTTTAAATACCTATGTATATGCTTTATGAATGTGAAGTTAGAATCTAATCCACCCTAAAACAATGAACAAAATATTTTTTTACCATCCTAAATGAAATTATTGCTTTCTTCAATTATTAGTCTTACAAGTTAACCACACCACAACGAATTTTATTGAGTTCCATGTAAAAACGTGCAATAAAACATTTTTAAGAGGCACCCTATTGTGAAATTACAAAATTTAATATTTTTTTTCTCAACAAAGATTGTTCATATATTTTTTCCAGAATTAAAATATGAAATTGTAATTAACAACAGAAAAAAGTTTTTGGACATACATGATGCCATTACTCATGAATCATGACTATGACTCCTGACACAATTTTGTCTTCAATAATTTGTGACGAGCACTAATTTTATTTTATTCCGTCCAAAAACGCCACAAAATTCAATGTTCACGGTGATGTTTCGGGTACCCGACACCTTTCGGGTACCGACACCTTTCGAGTACCCGGATAATACCCGGAAACTCCGGGCACCCGGGATCCCGGGTATCAAGAGCTCTAGTAAAAATTGTTCACCCATGGTCGAAGTGTTCAGGTAATTGGGAAAAGAAGTATTTGTTTACAATTTTTGAAAAAAACATCATAACATAGTAACCACTGGAAAAATATTTTGTTTTATTTTTTTTTTTTCTGGAAATGTCATAAGGCCCGCTATAACCAATTGCAAGGTTATCCATTTTTCACAGGACACCCTGTATACAGTTTGAGAGCAACTAAAAAGATCAAAAAATTTACTGAAAATTAAATCTTGTAGTCAAAACTGAAAATATTTGTCGTTTTATTTTTTTTTTTACAATAATCAATGGTCTTGTTGAGTGGAAGTTTGTGTATATAAAAAAAAACCCTGTGTAATTAAAAATCTCAATAAAGTACTACTACTACTGTCGTTTTATTTGAAATGTCACGTTGTTTAAAAAATTTAGTTTCAATATCGTTCTTTAAAGTTTGAATTTGTAGATTATTGATTCTTACGGTGTTTCGGGTTAAACATTAGGTCTGTTTCTTTACTTTTGGGATAAAGCTTGGGAAAAAGTTTGGGGATGAGCTTTTTGATGTTGTTGTTGTAATGTTTAACCCGAAAATGGAAAGTAAAGAAACGCATTTGGGATGTTTCTGGTTTGTTGCGGTGTAAATTACCCATTCGACTTTATTGCTTGTAGGCTCAACGCATACAAAATATTATGCAATTTCAATTCTTAACATTTGCACTTACCATTTTGGACTCTATTAAAATATACCAGAAGAAATATTTTAATTTATATTTGACTCCATTGTATCATTTTCATTTAATTTATTTAAATTAAACCATTTTATATACGCTACTTGACAAATTTAATTTAAAATTTTTCGATCAGCTGATTTCTTGTTTGACAAGCAAGAAAGTGCCGGAACTAAAATGTTCGGGTAGATTCTTGCTGAAGGGGAAATGAAAAAAGTCAAAAGCTCTGGCATTTTCGTGTCAGAAAATAGTAGGTCTGTTTCTTTACTCGCCCGCGGGTTCCCAAAGTAACCCAAATCTACCCAAAACGTGTTTCTTTACTATTTTCTGACACAAAAATGCCAGAGCTTTTGACTTTTTTTCATTTCCCCTCCAGCAAGAATCTACCCGAACATTTTAGTTCCGGCACTTTCTTGCTTGTCAAACAAGAAATCAGCTGATCAAAAAATGTGAAATTAAATTTGTCAAGCAGCGTATATAAAACAGTTTAATTTAATTAAATTAAATGAAAATGATACAACGGAGACAAATATAAATTAAAATATTTCTTCTGGTATCTTTTAATAGAGCCCAACATGATAATTGCAAATGTTAATAGAATTGAAATTGCATAATTTTGTATGCGTTGAGCCTACAAGCAATGACGTCGAATGGGTGATTTACTCCGCAACGAACCAGAAACATCCCAAATGCGTTTCTTTACTTTTCATTTCTGGTTAAACATTACAACAACAATATCAAAAAGCTCATCCCCAAACTTTTTCCCGAACTTTTTCCCAAACTTTATCCCAAAAGTAAAGAAACAGACCTAGTAAAGAAACACGTTTTTGGTAGATTTGGGCTACTTTGGGAACCCGCGGGCTAGTAAAGAAACAGACCTATTACAACAACAACATCAAAAAGCTCATCCCCAAACTTTTTCCCAAGCTTTATCCCAAAAGTAAAGAAACAGACCTCGTATGAGACGATTGTAAAATAGCAATCGTTCAAACGATCGTATTTGACATTAGTTGTTATACGAAGTATTAATTGAATCGTCTGAGCGCCGTTGCGACGTTCAGACGATTCATATATTTATGAGTTACATGAAAAAAAAACAATCGCCGAAACAACGTCGTCATTCGATCATCTTAAGCGATGAGAGCCCTGGTTTTCGTTCATTTTCGCTTTTGGGAATAACCCAAAGCGAAGACGTTCGAAATTGAAGTATCGATTTCAATATGATCCGCCACGCTTTCTAGAATAGTCCTCTAGGATTTTCATACACATGAAATAACAAAATTTTTCAACAATACGTTTTACCTTTATTTTAAATCAACCTTATTGTGAGATTCACCCGAAACATTTTTGTTCCCCCGGAATTGTAAAAGCTATTATGAGTTTCGCCCGAACTTCTTTTGGCCTAAATAAACAAAAAAATAGCGCAAAGGGCAGCAGTACCCTCTGTTTTCCTTTCGTTCGCCGTTAAAAAATTGAGAAAATTGAATCTCTTTATAAAGATACATTACTCCCGAAATGAGTACGCACAAAATAGGGGAATTTTCATTTTTCGGGTGAAACTTAGAATATGCGAAAAAAGAAATTTCAATTTTCCGGGTGTTCACGTGAAACTCACAATAAGGCCGTAATAAATAGATGGTGTTGAGCAAGATCCGAAAACTCCCATTGAAAAAAAAACCACTTTATTGCTGTTCATCATTTCACCTACAAAGTCAAAAATTCGGGTTGTGGCTCTTTTTATCATTTCAAATTCAACATGAAAAATTCCACAAAATTATTAATTTTGAATAAACAATTGCTATTTCGTAAGGGACTTTATCGATAATAAATTGGAAAAATTGGAATCACAACACTATAAATTGTCGTTTGACTAGACTTTGTACCAGTAAAATAGAAAAAAATAAAAAAAGTTATTTAGTTTTACGTCTATGTATATTTATTTATTAACCAGATAGATCCACACATTCCAATGCTCTATACTTAAATAACATACAACGATAAGTTAGAAGTTCAGACAAATTAATATTTAACCATTTTTGAAAGAATATTGATCCTTTTTTTCAAATAAGAAAAATAAGGGAGTAAATCAAGTTGTTTTCTTAAATTTTTTTATTCATATTTTATTTTTATCTTTTTTTTCATTAACTTATCATTAGTTCTGCATAGAAAATTTATCACATTTTTTTTTTCTAAAACAAAAGTTTCTATTACATTTTTTTCTGTCGATGATGAACTAGGCGTTAACTTTATTTTTCATCGATAATGAATCTAGAAATAAAATTAGTATACAGCTTATAAATAATGCAATTTTAACTCGAAAATAAAATAAAAATGTTAAATAAGTTTTAATGTAAACTAGTTGTGCACATAATGTGCTCAGGATTAATGGGATGTATATACATTTATATAATTTAAAACTCTAGATAAAATTAATTAAATTAATATTTTAATGTATTTACAATATTAAGATTTGATTATGATCATAAAAGCGCCCCACTACATTATTGAACATAAACCAGATGCCTCTTCACCACAGTCAATTTTCTTGACCTTTTTCAGTTTAACATTTTGCAACTCTGGTTTAAAGGTGAATGTTGGCTCGACATCATCAACTTCAACTGGTTTTAAACCAGCCGTCAGAGGAGGAGTGGTACTGTCTCTTGAGGGGGCGTTGATTCCTCCACTGCCAGCGGAAATGGAACCAATAACCTTTATGCAATTTGGAAATGAATCTGAGTTGCTGGGTCCTGAAGTTGTATGTGATGTGATAACCTGTATAACATTGCTAGAAGTTTCAGTCGCAGCCGATGAAATGGGTGTGCAAAATGAAGAAACTGCTGAAAAGGCTGAATGACCAGAAAAAATAGAACCACTTTCTTCGTTACTGACAGCGGAGGTATCAATGGGTAAAGCAGGGATAGTGCTGATAGATAAAGGACCACTGCAAAGAACTGGAATAGTTGATATATTGCTAACATTACCACTACACGTGGTAGGATTTTGATTAAGACTAATTGATTTTGTTGTAGAATTTGAAGTACTATTATTACTGGTTACAATATTTTTAGTCATATTAATCTTAATTTTATTAACGCCCAGTAGGGCTGAGGTCGAGCATAATGGATTATCGTTTGATTCAAGATTTCCTTCCAGTGAGTCTCCAGTTTCTGGTATTTCCACCGTTATGCCTGGTGCGGTTTCTTCTGGAGGTGGTTGAGATGTTTCTGGAAGAGCATCAGCAATGATTGGTGATGGCATAGGCGTTGAAACCGTCGAAGAAATTGTTCGGGTTCCTGTGTTTTCATCTAAGAGGAGGTATTTAAAAACATAACTAGAATTTAATTTAATTTAATTTAATTTACCACTGCTCTGAATAGAAATCTCTTCTTCTGGCATTAGGACGATTCCCACATCTTCAAACCCATCATCGTCTTCGTCATCTTTAGGCTCCTCCTTTATTTTTACATTTAACATTGATGACTGTGAAGCATCATCAGTTGCGGAAGGTTTCTCTATGTAAGTATCTAGATCCGTGAATGGTATATTTGGTTCTTGAATTTCGACATCTGATTCCATTGTTTCATTCACTCCAGCTAAAGAAGTTCCTAACTCAGCAACACCACCCATTTCTTCTCTGCTCATATTTATTGGAACATATTCTTCATCGTCATCTATTTCCGTAATGGATGGCTCTTCAGCTGGAACAACAATTACATCGTCATCATCATCGTCCTCATCTGGGATTATTTGTGTCTCAGACTGTGTAACTATTGAATTTGCATAATTTATGAAAACTGACAAAAATATAATAAAATAAAGGAAATACCTTCAGGGCTTTCTTTCTTTACAATTGCCACATCCACTGCATTGTCGTCATCAATTGTGATAGCAGTTATATTCTGATCCTCAATTTTGTCTTCAATTTCAGGGGTGGGTGGATTGAGTGAAGCCTAAAAGGTAATTAAATTAAATTGAGTCTGGTTTATGTTCTTTTTTAGTAGTAAATGATTTCTAAGATATAACAGCGCGAAAGTTCTATTTTTATATCTGTGGTGTTTGGGAGAAACATGATAACTGCATTTTAAAATTTGTTTCTTTACGCCCACTTTAAATCGAGCTAGAGCCTAAACGAGTTTCTGATTTTCTTCAAATTTGAAACACTTATGAAAAAAGTCTTTAAAAAATTGTGTTCTAAATTTGAAGAAAATAGGTTCATCCATTTAGGCTCTAGCTCGATTTAAAGTGGACGTAAAGAAGCAAATTTTAAAATAGTATATATATATAGTAATAGGTATATAGTTCATCATCTTATTCAGATGATGAAATATATATTTATTGTGGAAATTAATCACGAGATGTTCTTCATCCCAAAAAAGTAGATTACAATCGTTTTATTCATATATCCGTTTCCTTTCCTGCTTTTATTTGTACTCCAACTATTACCAAAATGTTTTCTTTCTATAAACTGTTGGTGTTTCATTGATATAATGAAATAATCAATAAATAAATTGCAATTGTCCACAGGTTTATATTTCACTGAACCACCTCAGTGAAAGATGATCCAAGCGATTTGTTAAGCAGCAATGGGATGTGACTAAAGCCGATATATCTTTACATTGGTATTCCTATTACTATTTATGTTCAGTTTCCGATAAATGATTCGAGACAGAGAGGCAAATCATAGGATATAATTTTAAAGCTCTTATGAATGATGGATTTTAACATAAAATCATTTAAATGAATCGGCTAAATTAGTCCGAATTTCCACCACGAACGAGACTTATGTAGTTGAATAGCCCGTTACGTAAGGATTTTTTTTAAATATCGCAAGTCACTATGCAACTGCATACATAGGTCTTTTTTGTGGTGGACAGAATAGTTTATAGCACGATACACATATTGAAGGTAATATCATTAGCGTTTTCATTTTTGTTCAGTTCTGCGCATATCTCAAAATCAGTGGAAAATGGTGGATCCCGTGTTATTTGACTGAAAATTATTGTATGTTATGTGTGTATTCCTTTGTTACTTGATTAGAAAATAAAATTGTTTCGACATATTTAATGATTATAATTATTATTTTATTACTTTGACAAAAAGAAAATTGGTTTTAAGTGTTATTTAAATAATTTCTTTCGTGTTTGTTGTGTTTGTTGTTGTTGTAATACGGCAAAAATATCACGAGAACGGCCATCTTTAATTCCTTCTGACAGTTCTCATTTTAGACAACCTGCGCAATATAATACCTTCTATTTGTGTACTGTGAGTTTATAGTAGCTTGAATATTATACTGCCCTAGCGATGTATCCGTCGGAGAGGTGTGTTTTCCGCAACGCATTCTTTGTCGAGGTACCTTTTATCGGAAAAAAATAATATTCATATGCGATGGCGCTGTTTTTTTTTTGCATTTGCCTTGAAAACACAGATCCAGTCGATAAGTACATTGATAAATAGTTTTTTTCTGTATTGCTTAAATTTTTTTATCACTACAACAATTTTAAAACAAATTCCGCGAAGAAAAACTGTCGGAGAATATCGGAGAAAACTTGTGTGAACCTGTCAAAAATAGAACACAAAAATGTACTTGATCGCACTGCAACGCATATCGCCGATATGCGTTCGATAATTTCGGAGAAATGTTTCGAACAGCTGTTCGGAGGAACACCTCAAAGCAAAAAATCTCCGATTGGTATAAAATCGGAGAAAATTCCTCCTCAAGTATTGAACGTTGAATGTTTTTAAATACATATATTTAAGGTGTGAAATCTTTGAAATTTTCTTTTGTTTTTAAACATTCTTCAATATTTTTAATTAAATATTTCGTGTTGCAAAAACTTTACGCTATTCTGCTTGAAATTAGGAATGTGAAGTTTTTTGTGATACATTCAGATTAGATAAGTTTGTATTTGGCGTTTTTCTTTTTTGTCTCTGAGCAGAAGCTGAGCAATCAGCTCTGAGTAGATTATGATCAAAGCCCTCAGATTTAATTGTGAAACACACTTAAGCACTGAACTGTTTATAGCCTAGCAAATAACAAAAAAAAAGAATAAGTTTGGTAAAAATTATGTTTCGTTTCGCTCCGTAATTTTAATCAGAGCTAATTGAGCAAGTTCTGAGCTAACTTTGATAGAAAACAAAAAAACTTTTTATGCTTTGTAATGCCTGAGCAAAAAAAAAAACAGAATTTCTTCACAATTCCGTGATTTGCTCTGAGTCATACAATTTCCAATAATTTAATATTATACTTATTTATTTATTTGTATTTACTTTTGATTATAAACTGCCGCAAACCGAAAACATATATCGGTTATCATCGTCTGATGCAAAACATATCAAACAAAAAATACAATTATCTTTTTTCATCACCTTTTCCAATGAATATGATCCCAAAATGCCCTGTGAATGCTTCAAAGCTTCGCGCAAATAACTGTTCTTTGATACAAATTAAACTTAAAAATCCCTGTTGTATTGCTTCCAATTGACAAAGGCAACTTTGTTGGAATGTATTTGGTACGTTTCTCTTTTCATAGCGAAGGCGAGTATACGTCAGCAGACAGAATGCCTTAGGCATTGAAAGAGGACCGTCATGTTGGAGCGTACGAGTTTTTCAAAGAATATTAACAATAATTCCTGTATGCTAATTAGGTTAGTATCTATCTCAGTGGTAGATTTCCTATTATGGTGTCGTGATAGTAAACACCGGCGACACAGTTTTGAAAAAAGCTCACTGAAAATGTTTGGTAGAGTTCAGATGCTTTCTAGTTTAAATACGACCTTCTTCATATGGACTTAAAGGCCGTCGAAATTTTATTTGAATCAATAATTCAACATGTGGAATTTTAAAGTCTATTTACGTTTTCTAACTGTCGGTTTAATGTTAGTAGTATAAGGAATTTGTATTATGAATCCTTCATAATTAATTTTGTACTTCTTTGGAAATTGGACAAAAAAAACATACCTTATAATCTTCGTAGCAGAGAGGATGATAGATTTTATCCTCTACCCTAATAGCTGCTCGCAAATGCCATTCCTCTTGGTCTTCGTTATAAAATTGCTCAAATTTTTCTTGACACATATCGCATGCACGATCAACATCCCCCGGTTCAGCTGGACAACTTGGGACAGGAGAGTTGGCAGTGCGTTGATTAGAGTTTTCATCAATATTGTCCAAGTCGATTTGTTGGGATTCAAAGAAGTTCTTTTCACGATCTTCCAAATCTTCGATTTCTTCATATTGCAACCAATCAGAAATTTCATAATACCATTTCCTGGAATGAGCTTTTCTCGTCGAATCTCGCTCTCTACGGTTCTGTCGAAAATGCCAATCTAAGTGCTGACTATATTTTATTGTCTGCTCGGGCGGGAAACGAACACCACAACTACTGCACTGCATTCCACAGAAAAGTGCATTGATAATAGCTCCTTGGCGTGTTTTAATCGTCTCTGGGACGTTCAAATTGATTGGTTTTATTGGTTCTAAATCCTTAATAGGTTTGATTTCTTCTTCCTTAAGAATTTTATTTTCAGAAGCACCACTATTGTTGGCAACAGTGTTAATAATGCCACTTGATATGAGCTTTTGAAAAAGCTCGTCAATGTTGACGTTTGGAAGTATTGGAGCAATACCTGGAATAACTGCATGGGTTGAATGTGGCGGTGAGGATATCATTGTTGGTAGAACTGTTGATTCCTTAGCTTCACATTCAACTGGATTTGAATTTGAATTGATTTCAGTTATTTCTGTATCTGTGATGTCTGAAATCGGTGGAGCTGGGACGTTTTCTATTTCCGACGGCGGTTGCATGTTGAGATACTTCATACCCTTAATAACATGTTGGCCAGCCACTATTCCTGACGGCAAAGTGCCGAAACGAACAAAATATTTTCGTTCACCCAGCATTAAACTCTTAGGCAAACCTCCATATTCTACATTTAAAATTTCGCCGTTTATAATTACAGTCTTTAAATTGTCAGCAAATTCTATAATATGCTGTTGGCCATCAATGGTGAATGTTTGTGGATTAGCATCTAGGAAAACCGGAATGATATTCCTAGCATCAACGATCATATTGATTTTACCTACAACCAAGTCTCTCCTAAGTATACCGATGTGTACTTGAGGAGGAGGACCTTCTGCTTGTAGTAAATGTATTTTATTGTTGAGAGGTATTGGCATTGCTGGGCCACCAAAGTAAACTTCATACCAGTGCTCATCAATGTACAGCTCCCGTGATGGGAAAGCGAAACGCATACGATGGGGTTCTCCATCAATTGTTACTTCCTTGTAGTCCTCATTGAAGTTAAGTACGATTGACTCTTTATTATCAATGGTAATGGCTCTTGTACCGGGCTGGAAGCCAATTTCTCTCGGTTGATCCCAGTCCATAAAGACAATTGCAACATTGCCATAAAAACGAATTTCTTTGGTGCGGCCATCGATTGTAATGGAGCGCACAACGTCCTCTTGAGGATTATCAATTGAATTACATGGTTTCGGAATAACGAGTGTTGGAGGCTGGGGCGGACCAGGAACTGTACTTGGTCGCCGGGGTTGAGTTGTACCATTGAAAACGCTGTTTGGATGCTGCCACGGACTAGGAATAACAATTCTATTGTTAAATGGAGGTCTGTTGCCAGCACCGAATCGTTGCCTTTGCGGCTGTGGTTGAGATTGGGCAACATGGTTGTTCCTGGACTGATCTGGGGCGGACCATTTTGATACCTTGACTCTCTTCTCCTTTTCTCCTATGAATTGTCTGGAGGACGATATTGTATTCAACTTTTCCTGGGAATTTTCATCTACCATATCAATAGAATCCATGGGTTCGATATTAAACTCTGTGTTCGAGGTTGATGCTGAATCTTTTGATAGTTTTGGAATGCGTTTTTTGTGAACAGCATCGCGAGCAACTTTATCGGGGTCCTCATGTGTTTCTTCTATTGTATGACCAAAAGCTTTCTCACCAGCATTAAGTGATTCAAGGCGTTTGGCGGCATTTAATTTATTAGTTTCATTAATTTGCATTACAGTTTTAACTAAATTATGGTATTGTTCTTGGTTGATGTTCCTGGTTTCAAGTAGCTCCTGAGCTTGACTTATGATTGTACGGATTTTATTGTCGTTACATTCCTGGGAAGTGGTTTCATCTTGAAGTTCATGAATTTTAAACTTTTGAGAGAGTTCTCTTTGAGTTTTTTCTGAAAAAAACGACAAATTAAATTAACATGTAAGACGTATTATTTTTAGATAAGCATACCCATTTTATTACTAAACCTTGCTGCCTTTGCCAGTTTGGCACGAACATCATCTAAACTTGATTTGTTTGGAGTGATCTTGATTGCTGGTGATCCCTGCAGAAGAAAAAAAAGTGTGTTCAATTTGAATTCTTTTTGGTGCTATTATTAGTGTTTTATGATTACCTTTACTTTAGCCCAATTTTCTTTTTCGTTAGAAATAACAGGCGGTGGAGGGGGGGTCATTATACCGGTGGTAGATGGATTGAGAATAACTGTTGGAATTACTGTTCTCAGATCAACATCTTCAGTACCAAATAAGCTGCACGAAAAAATATTAAGTTAATAATAATGTAAATTTCAGTAGAATACAAAATTTTAATTATTAAAAGAAAACAAAAAATAACTCTAATTTAAGCGACAGTATATGTAATCAAAACGCTTGTAACATATTACCAGTGATAGGATTATGCTAACTTTGCATTTGCTGTGCCTTATCGTATGAAAGCATCGACTTTATATAAATACGTTTCATGTCCTCCTGATTATAAAAATATATATTTTCTTTTGACATTATTATCCGTAAGTGTCTTTTTGTGATTTTTTTGCCTTTTCGCCTATTTTCATTCATTGTCTTTTTTTAAGATTAAACAAAAATCTTAAAATAAAAAAAGGTATTTTGAGTATATGTATGTACCTTTTTTAGCTAAAAAAGTTTTTTCCATTGGCAAAACCGGCCAATTTTTGCCCAATGCCGATTCCACACTTCAAAAATTGATTTTTTGCTAACCAGAGAGTAAAACCTTTCCCTTCTCTGATGAATTTTGCCCAAGACATTTCTTTGGTCAGAAATTATTTTGTCTTTCAAATGCCAGGTTAACGAATAAGTCAGATGTCAGACACATACGAAAACAATTCTTGCCAAAAAACCGTTAAACACTTTTTCGACAATTTGGTTCTCTCATTTCATGAAAATTTGACAGACTAAATTTTTGACCAAAAATCTGTGGCGAAAATTTGGTACTCGTAACTACACTTGGTTTAAATGCAAAACTGTTGAACGAATATATAAATGCTGCAATAAATGGCGACGTCAATTCCAAACTTCCCGAAATCGATGAATGGAATGGATGAGTTTTAAATGGACAATCTTAGAAAGGTGTTACTTGAGAACTTGAAAAAAAATTATACTTAAATCGAGAGTTATAAGGTCAATATTCTCTTTATTTAATAAATGCCTTTTTTTGTCTTTTTAAGAATTTTATTTAGCTTTTTTTTTGAATTTTTTTAGGTCAACAAAATCACTGTGTGATGAAATTTGAATTCAAACAGTCAGATTATTAATTTTATTTATTTAATTCTTTTTGTTGAATTTTCTTGGTGAATACATTTGAGGTACATATAACAAGATTAGAAAAGTACAGAACTTTGTGTTCCATGAGAAAAACAGTAACCACTTCTTATCAAGTTGTTGAGTCCAGTTTAGTCCATAATTTTCTTCACTTAGTTTTATTTTTTTAGAAGTGAAAAAGGTTCAGCTTTTACACACTTGTAACGCTTTGCTGTTCTGATATATTTTTTCTTCGTTTATCACAACATATGTAACTTTTTTATTTGGAGTATCTTTATGAACAATATAGCATTTTGAGGATGGAGAGGTGGTTTATGTCATACTGCTTTAAGTACTTTTAACTTTTTTATTATTTTCTTTAACAATGTAATATTATCAATAAACTTAACGTGCCGACGACAGTTTTGGCATTGTATTTTCATATTTTGTACTATTTTTAATGATTCGCTACGAATTCGCGTTGATTTGGAAGTACCTCAATACTTTTCATCTTAAACGGTTGTTAAATAGACTATAATACAATGGTAATAATTTATTAAGTTGCTCAAAATATGTGAAAATAGGCCAACTCAGATCTCTATCAGAAGATTTAAAATCCCCAAATCTGAAATGGTTCAATGGATAACCGCATAATAAAGTCCTGTTCAAATATTAAGGTCATCCATTTTCTAAAATTTAAAGCTTTTAAACTTTAGACTGGAAGTTATTATAGTTGGTCCCATTTGCCAAATCGAAAATTATGATATACATATGTATCTTCAAGTTTCGAACTCCCTAAAATCGGAATCCATAATTTTTAGATAGATGTTTTTGTTTATACATCTTAAAAGGGTACGACAGCATCTAATTGATAAGCCCAACTGTCGCACGCATTGTTCTAAAGGCCATTGCTCTGTAAAGTTTTAAGAATTAAAAGCTTTTTACGAGTCTATTCGATTATTATCAGTAATGTTAATGCTTATCTCTATTATACTTTGTCCAACAAAAGTTTTCAGTACACGGCTTATGATCGAGATTTTTTTCAAAATAGTTACTCGTACACTGTATTTACATATATGTATATGTAACTATCACGACACTAAAATAATAATGAGAAAGATACTATCTCACTGATTAATATACAGGAATTGTTGTTGTATTTACTGAAACATTTCGTACGCTCCAACATCACCGTCCTCTTTCATTCTGCTGATCACTCATACTCGCTTTCGCTTCTACTTTGCGTTCGTTATGTGAAATAAAACACAAAAATTATATTGCAGCAGAGTTGCATTTGTCAATTGAAAGATATACAATAGAGCTTTTTCAGTGGTTTTTATCAAAGAACTTTCGGGTTTGAAGCTTTTGAAAACAATGTTTATAAAGGTAACAGCCAAAAGTGATTTTACTTTACCTGTTTTGTTTTTCGTATTTCGATTTCTTTTACTCTTAAAATAACGTAAAGTCGTATAAGAAAAGTCTATTTTTCTCAAAAACGGCTCTGACGATTTTGATTAAAACAAATATCAGTGAACTATCGTTGGCATGACGAACTTTTTTGTAAAAAAAATATGAAAAACTTTTAAGGTTTCTGCCATGTATGTAACTGTTTTGTTTTTAATTCCATTTCTAATTACCGAATGAGTCAATTACAAATAAACAAATCATGCTTAAGCTTCTTTTAAAATTTTAAAAGAATTGCATAACAAAATTTCAAGGAGAAAAATTTGGATCAAACAAATGCTTTTATATTTTCCGAAATTCAAAAATGGATCTTTTTAAAACTTGATTTTTAAATGTTTATTAAAAAATACTGCAAAAAGGCAAAACAAATTAATTTTTAAGAAAACCGCTATGTGTAACAATACCTAATATTACAAAGGGTATTCATGCAACGTCGTAAGTTTACAAATTGTGTAAAATGATAAGTTTAAGAAAATTGCATGAATGACCTTTTTTATACATTTGATAAGTCTAGGTAATTCAATCAGAATAAGAGTCACGATGACATCTCGATAAGTTTAACCAGATTGGTTTATTATCCGCAGCAAAATACTTGGATAAGTTTACCCAAATTGTGTCTATCATTTCTTATACAAAATTTGACAGTTCATTAACCAAAAGAAAAACTTATCCATTTTGTAAACTTATCTGGGAATTTACGAAGTTGCATGAATACCCTTAACAATAATAATCACTACCTGTAAATAATGGATAGGGTTGTTGAATTTTTTTGAGTTTAAGGAAAAAAAAATTAAATTTTGGATTGGACCGACGGTATATATTATGAATCTTATTTTTAATTCAAATTGAATCAATGTTTACACTCACTTTGTTTGTTATGGATAAGACTTTGAGAAACAATAATATGTCCAGCTTGCGATAGAAGATAGGATATTTCCCTTCTACTCTGACTATTATGGATTTCAATAATCTGTCTTTATTTTGAAACTCCTACAAGGTTTACGCAGTGAGCATTATAAATTGCTGCAAATCTGACAAAAAAATCGATAGGGTTACCAACTGCTCATTAATTTTTTATAGTTAAAAACAATGATGACCGAAATAAAATGAATCCATTTTATTCCACACCAGCAAGAGGTTTGACACCAGGCACGTTTTTTTAAGAGAATCCCTTAGGTAGGCCTAATCATTTTTAAGCTTACTTTGCTCTTACCAGATTTAGTCTTTTTTGGTCGTGAAGTGTGACCTCCTAAAATTTTCAAAGTAAATGTTTATTGTATATTATAAACCAAAAAAACTATTTGCACCTTGAAATAAAAAAACAACTTCATTATTGAACCGAATTCCATCAATAATAATTCTCTATTAAAGAAAATAGCCAAGAAATTGTGTAACTGCATTTTAATTTTTTTTTTTTACTCTTTTTTTCATACAAAAAAAAAGAAATATAAAAGCGGCAAAAAAACCAAGCCCCAACACCTTTTTCTCTTAAGTTGAAATATTTGCTATCAAAAGCTCTACAAAAGCTTAAATCCTGAAGCCCAACTAATAGAATTAAGAATTTCCATAAACGGGGTAATGGTAACTCTGATTCAAAGTGTGTTTTTTTTTTGTAAACACAGTCAATAAGGGTTGATGGTGAGTTGGCGATCATCAGTCTCCTACTCCTTTTAACTGGGGAGCCGATAGGTCATGGTGAGGTGTACGTGGGTTAATGAAGATTATAAAAACAATTGAAAGTTATTTCAGGGATTCTATTTCTTATATAATATATAATAATATAAATTGGACAGTGTATAGCAATGGATTTTTTTACCTGTGCATCAATGAAACTCTGGTCACAGAAAGATTTATTGTCAGTAAACTCGAAAATATCTTTCTTACACACCGTTTCGGCTGTTTAGGTCTTTAGTATCAACAAAATCAAAGACATTGATACTGAGTTTTTTTGCAAATTCTTCTCGGTAAAAAATAAAACCGACTTGGATTTTAGTATTAAAATAGCTCTTAGGTCGAAAGGCATTAGCATTAAGTTATTATAGTTTAACTTAGAGCGCCCGACTGGGGCCAGTAAGTTAGTTTTAAGATATTGATAAGTAGGCTAGTTTTTATACATTTTTGTCTAGCTTAAAGATAGTTTTAAGAAAATAAAAAATTAAATGAATTGATACAAAAAAAAACAAAAACAAAATCAACCGAAGTTGCAGGCTGTTGCTTTTGTACTTGGTGGCCATTAATCTTTCAATGACCAAAGCTTCAATATTTTATCGTAGGTATGAAAGTTAATCTATAACCATATTACACTTGCTTTCTAAATTTTGTAATAGACTGAGAGCCAGCGATATAAAAATTCAAGTCATTTGCATACTTTTGTAATTCACATTTAACACCTTTGAGGGGCTAGGTCTTCTTAGGGACTAACTATAGGGAGTTTGTCCTATGACAACAGTTGTTCAAAATTACAAGCTTAATATTTGTTGTATGCAAACTTTTTTCCCTTCGACCAATAGGCCTTGAAATAAATCGATGCAAAACATGTACGCCAAATTTTAAACCTGTTCGACACGTGTTGAGGTAGACAGACAAACGGGTATTGGTTCAACCTGTTCGACACGTGTTGAGGTAGACAGACAAACGGGTATTGGTTCAACCCCTCAAAGCCTATTATTGATATGAATTATAAAAGTATGCGAATGACATGACTTTTTATGTCTTCGGCTTTAAGGCTATAAAGGTAGGGTCTTTAGAAAAAACGTTGGTTAATTAACATAAATTGCATGATTGTTTGATATATCTTCTTTCTGCTTATGTTAGTCGGATTGAGATTTATTAACTTAAGAGTTCAAAGTTTAAAAAACGCGGATTTTTGAAGAAAAAAAGAATAGGTGTAAATTCATACATGTCAAATGTTTCAGCATCATTGCTTTTTTGCTATGCTGATGCTGATCAATTGTATAAATCAGCAACATAGCATCAAGATTTTTCTTGATTCTTTTGTTTGAAATTCGCACACCACTTGATGCAAGTTTGCAATAATGAACACGTTACGCACAAAATTATGCGGGCATGATGCATTTATGAATGCATAGCAGTACTGATTGTGTATCATATCAGCAACGATGCACTTTTGAATTAACACTAGATTTTGGTTAAAGCGGAAATAAAATTATGTTAAATAAGGCCTCAGGTGAAAGATTATTTTTTTTTTAGCAAACAGAAAATAAAAGGTTATGCAAGAACTTCACGGTGGATTAAATTTTGTCAAAAAATTTATTAAAATTTCATATCATTTCATTTTCATTTCAAAGACATGTAGCCAAACTTAAATCCTACAAAAGCTTTAGCCCATCTATTATGGAAATTTTAATAAATTTTTTCACAAAATTTAATTCACCGTGAAATTTTTGCATAATTTTCTCAGATTTGTTGCTTGGATGAAAAAAAGTATGTTAATCTTTTTTGTGTAGAATGACATAAGCTACAATTTGTACCTTCACATTTTTTTTTAAAATAACTTATAGTTTTCGAGAAATTAAGAAAAAACTCAATTTTAATTTTACCCCCAAACAAACAAAATTAAGCCCCGGTCCAAATTTACGGAACTTCCAGGAAATGGTTAAGACGTCAAAACAAAGCCCTCCACCAAAATTCAGCATTGTCGGAATTTTTTCGAAGTGAAAGTCTAATTTTCCTGTGCTTTATCTATTGGTGGTTAAAAAATATTTGAATTTGCTAGTTAACAACCTAATTGATATAAGTATTCATCATTGAGAATGATGCATATTGTTGTGGATTACAAGAAGTTGACATTTTTCAATGAAGAGATGAGTAGTAGTTTTTTAATAAATTTATTTTTAAAATATGTACAAAATTTCTTTATTAATCAGCAATCAATTGATAGTTGTAACTCACAATAAAGGCGGTTATCAATTTTTGTTGAATAAACTGTAAATATTTTTAGTTTAGTTACATAAAAAAAAAAATCAAAAAATGAAAGATTTAATTTAATTTTATTTGCGTACATTTTCTGGAGCAAAGATAGGTTCAAGAAATACTCAAACAAAATAAAGTAGAGGCTAAGGCACATATTTTGACTTGCGATTCCCCGAGTCGAACGTTCGACAAATCTGCAGTTTTATTCAAAGTCATCAAGAAATACAGGGGCCGTATTACGAATTACGATTATCGTTTAAAATCCATCTTAATCATTATATTGCAATTACGTTTTACGATAGTCGTTTTTTAAAACGATACTCGTTTTATTTTTCGACTGCTTCTGGCAGTCGTTTTTAATAGTATTGGAACATGCCTTTATGTAGTTGTCACAAATTTATTATGTTTGTTGTTTGGACTTAGATTTTTTGACTTTATCTGGTAATATTTTAAAGTATCCATTCTTGTAAATCATAATAGGTCAATGTCGTGACTACCGTTTTCTTGAGCATCGTTTTTTTGCCTTCGGTTTCGAAATTCGTAATACGGGCACAGTTCGACATCGACGATTAAGGCAAACGTTTACTTAAGGTATTGAGTGACATTTAAACTTTCCAAATTTTAGCCGTTTAAGGCATCCTTAATTTAGACAAGTCACCAACGGTAATGCTACAAAGTCATATTCGAACGTCAGCGAATCGCAAGTCATTAAAGGTGGCTGTATCAATTCTGTCAGATACCGTTATGAATTTTGTTCAAAGAAATACCTTACGTTACAACATAACCCTAAAACAACGTTTTTTTATTTACTACAATTAAATCCTAAAATGTCACCGCTGTTTGACGCGAAACGAAAACAAAAATTGCAACTGGAGTGTAACCAAGCAATTCATTTAAATTCAGGAATGTTTTATTAAAAATTTTAATATTAACTTATTTTAAAAGCTGTATACTAAACGTAAATAAAAATATATAATTTTTAAAATTATAAGGAATTTGCAGTTATCTACGATTAAATGTATAAAGTTGTCTCAAAATAACACGCGACAAATAATTGCAAGAGTCAATTCAAATACAAAAGCACTATAAATTAATCAATATTTAGTGCCAGACTCTTTACTTTAGATTAATATTAAAAAAAAAATCATTTTAAATTTGTACAAAGATACAAAATAAAACCCGATTATCGATAGGAGCGCATATTTAAAACTTTTTACAAACATAATGAGTAAGTGAAAAGTTTAAACAATAAGTTTTTACCTTTTGAAAGGTAAGTTTTTGAAAAAAAAAACAAGGGACATTGTTTTTTGTTCTCCATCAACCTAAATTTTAAGATCACCAATCTCACAGGATCCCATGTAACTCCAGAAATTCAAAGCGCAGCTCAGAATTTTTATTTCAAAACTTATAGTTTTTTTACGAAAAATGTGAATTAATGAAAACTCATTAGGATTGAAAGATATACATACATAAATATACCTAATTTTTAATGTTTGTGATCTTTTTGTTCGATCCACTCGGGCTTAACATGAACTACCGGGCATGACCCCATGTGCGCCGCATAGTGGCCGAAGTTGACAAAAATAAAATATTTGCTTGATTCGGTATAGTGTTAAACTGTTCTTTCAGTTTTTTTCAGAGCAAATCGGCTGTGATAGTGGTTTTGGGATTGAAAATGTCCAAACTTCAAACCAATTAGAATCAAGTAAATTCTTGATTCATTGTTGCTGATGCATTTTTATCAGCATCAGCAGCGTTGCGCATCAGCATAGCAAAAGAACAGTGATTAGTCCAATTAAAATAGACATACAAATGTGCAAACCTAGCCATAATTCTGATAAGGCTGAAAATTGGTATACAACTTCCTTTTGACATTACAATTCAACTTCAAAAAGTCCCCTGCAATCCCACTTAAGCATAAAAAGTTAATCATGGTAGTGTTCAAAAAATGGTTTTTGGCCCATAACTTTCCAACGGTGAATTTTATAGAAAAATAATATGAGTAAGTTTTGAAGATCATGTAATTTTCTACAAAAAATATTGGCAAACTTTTTTCGTAAGACCTTTGGTTTAGGAAATATAGCTATTAAAAAAAACGTGAATTTACGAAAATATCGAATTATAGCTATTTGATAAAACGAAAAGTAGTAACGGAAATAACAGAGAATTATTTGGTTTGTTTTTGTGGACTATTGAATATTATTCATAATATTGCGACCTATAGTTCAAATGCGTTTTGCCTAGGAACAACAGTTGGGCTCATCAGTTAGATGCTGTTGCACCCTTCTAGGAATTATTTTCAATCGAAGGATACCGACAGCTAATTTAACTTACAGCGCTAAAACACTGTTAATTATATTTTACTATGGGAATTTGTTTAAATTCAGACACCTAGAATTTATATGATGGTAAAGCCCGTGGTCTGGCTAGCTAAGAATGATAAAATTATTTTTGTTGACTTTTGAATATTATTCATAAAGACTTTGTAACCTTTAGTCCAAATGCATTTCGCCAAAAAAAAACGTAAATTGACCAAAATATCGGAATGTGACTATTTAAAAAAAATGTAAATTGACGAAAATATCGTTTTTTTGGGAATAATTGGTTAACGGTAAATGTTACCGGAAAATGTTCCAAATGCTATTTGCAGATCATACAAAAAAATTAAAAACTTTGTACCGAATAACGGATTTCTGGTTTTACTCATACATAGATGACGAGCTTGTTTAAAACAAATGTATACTCAGTTTATAGACGTCAAAATGTTCAACTAAAAAGATTCCGACAGTTTTTTCCCGTACGAGTGGTGAGTTCCAAAATATGGCGATTTCAAATTAAATTATCTAAAATTTTGTGACTTTTTAATTGAGATTTGCCAGTGCCCATGTCGAAGATCATGCTACAGACAAAAAACCGAAGACAAAATTTGTCCGTCCCATATATTTAAACACGGGAAGATTCATGCAGGTATAAGAAATACTTTTCTTAAAAAGATTTGAATACCTGGGGATAGGTTCATTATTAGTTAACATAGTATGTCATCCTCTTATATTTAATTGGAATAGCTTCTGAACATTTGTTTGGCAGAAATGTTTGGCCAAATTAGGATGCTTCCCCATATACTCCGCTTAAATAGACTTTTGGGTTAGATTTATTAACTTTCCATTGGAAGTTATTATAATTTTGACATATCTTCACGTTTCGAGCTCCCCAGAATCGGAATGCATTATTTTAAGAGAGATTTCTGTGTTTGTACGTACGGTCTTCCGCTTTTTCTCGTTCACCATAAACGCCAAGAACGAGGATATCGACTTCGAATATTGTCGAATTAAACAGAGAAATAAAGAAACTAATTTAATAAAGCTCCGGGTTATGACTTAATAACAGCAGAAATTCAATTAAGTGTTTTAGGTCCAGTTCTGTACCTTTTATTTACACATGATATATATCGCAACCACGTTTGCTGATTATACTGCAAATACCAGCAGTTGATAAAACGGTTAGCGAAACTACAGTTGAATTACAAAATACTCTTAATAATGTTAATACTCGTAAGTGGAAAAAAATAGCGCTCCATGAACAAAAGTCAGTCAAGTCGCGAAATAAAAATGGAAGCTGTATGTAAGAGATATGAACTGGCTACTCGGTAAATATTCAAAGCTTAGTATTGAAAACAAGTTGATTTCATAAAGGCAGGTACTTAAACCTGTTTGGACTTATAACTAGTATACAAGTCTGGGGTTGCACCTGCTATACAAACTTAAATAACTTACAAAC
Organism: Dasysyrphus albostriatus; assembly: GCA_946251815.1. Lineage (NCBI taxonomy): Eukaryota > Metazoa > Arthropoda > Insecta > Diptera > Syrphidae > Dasysyrphus > Dasysyrphus albostriatus. Next base: position 68,313,171 of record OX276337.1, on the reverse strand, counting down.
ATTTGAAAATAAATTGCTTAGGTTATTTTGTAAATGCTTCATATAATATTAGAAACAAAGATCTTCATAAGAATCTCGGGATTCCTACGGTTCGGGACGAAATAAATAGTTTCGCGCGAAAGTATAGAAATTGGCTATTAGAACACGCTAATTCAACGATTATTGACATTCTTGACGAGTCGCATTTAGGTCGCCGCCCGTCTGCCAAGAATAAAACCCTCCAACTTGGTGCGGTAAACAGAAAATCGATTTAAAACCGCGGAATAAGCAGGAACTGTCACCGCAAAGTTACCTGCAACACGTTACTTAACTTCGTTAAAAATAAATTGCTAGATAAGTTTCAACTTAGCTGCAATCGGGAAGTGGAGGTGGTTTTAGTGTAGTAAGAATATCACAAACCTATGAACACGCGTTTTTCGGTCCTCATAGCCTAATCCTGGTTGTGCACCTACCCACGGAAAAACATTAGAAAACAAAAATAAATATTTTTTTTAGAATATTATCTATATAATCTACAAAATTTGCATAAGATACTTTTCGATAACGTTAATAACTGTTTATGAGTTGTACGTGAAGATTCGATATTTTCTACGTTTGGTTCTTAAACTGAGCATACATTTGTTTTGAAAAACTTCGTCATTTACGAGCAAAAACCAGAAACCCGTTATATTTGACTTTTGATCAAACTCTTAAAATTATAATATCTTTTTAATGCTAAATTTGAGATGAAAAAATTTAATATTTTTGATTAAAAGTCAAAAGATCCATAGAAATAGCTTGAAACATTTTCCGATAACATTTACCGTTAACGAGTTATTCTTTTGAATAACTACATATATTTCCTTAGCAAAAAATCATAATTGCATAATATACAAAACTTACTCATTATATTTTTCTATAACATTCACCGTTTGAAAGTTATGGACCAAAAACCAACTTTTTCGTAACATAACCTTGAATAATTTTGTATGATTGATTGGGATTGACGAGGAATTTTCGCAAATGATTTATTATACCTAAAGAAAGGTTTATACTTATTTTCAAGCTCAAGAACCATAGCTAAAATATGAGATTGCTTAATTGTGAAGAAGATGTTGCGTCAGTTCGTGAGATGAGGGACGATATGCAAAATGTACATGTTTATTTAAATGTAAGCCCTCATAGAAGGGAAGCTCGATTTTAAATGTAAATAAAACAAGTTGTGTGTGATATATCCATTAATTAAATTATTTCAAAGAACATTTTACGGCATTAAGGCTGGAATATATATAGCGTCGTTCAAATGGCCATCGCAGCACTGCTTGGTGGTCCAATATTCGATGACTGCCTCTCATATCGTTTGTGCAGAAAGTCAATTGTGGCATGCGTTGTGGGGCACGTTTTGCCTTCGTGTTTAAATCATAATATGTCATTAGTATCTTCATATACATTTATTATCCAGTTTAAGCCACAAGTTTTGCCTTCGTGTTGAAATCATAATCTGCCCTAGCGAGGTATCCGTCGGAGAGGAATTTTCTCCGATTTCATACGAATCGGAGAACTTTTGCTTCGAGGTATTCCTCCGAACAGCTGTTCTCCGATATCCTCCGACAGTTTTTCTTCGCGGAATTTGATTTAAAATTGTTGTAGTGATAAAAAAATTCTAGCAATACAGAAAAGAAAACTATTTATCAATGTAATTTTATGTACTTATCGACGGGATCTCTGTTTTCAGGGCAAATGCAAACGAAAAAAAAACACAAAGCGCCATCGCATATGTATATTATTCTTTTCCGATGAAAGATACCTCGAATGTATCTTGAACCTCCGACAAAGAATGCGTTACGGAAAACTGTCCGCTCCGACGGATACCTCGCTAGGGCAGATTATGTCATTAGTATCTTCATATACATTTATCATCCAATTTAGGCCACAAGTTATGAAATAGTTAAAGAAATGTTTAATTCGTTTTGGTATAAGTACATACATAAAAATCCACATCAAATAGCCAATTTCTCTTGATGAAGTTGGTGGTTTTGTATCCTTTATTGGTAATATTTTAATTTAATTAAGCTTGTTTACACATCTTTTCATTCAAATTGGACTTCGTCACTAAAGATGTTTTTTTTTGTGCACAAAATCAAAATTTATCGAACGGAGCTGATTTTGAAAATAAAAATTGAACATTTGCATACATTGTTCAACGCTTTTTTATTCCATGATGGTGACAAGCCATACAGCATACACTATTCAACAATTCACAACAAATATGTCAGATGTTGCCTATTATAAGGCTCTTCTCAATTTCCAACATCGCAGCAATTCACCAATCATTTTTTGTGATTTTGTTAATGAATAGTTTAAAAACCATTTAGAAATTAAAAAAAAGCAACTTATTTAAATAAAAATAATGGTACAGTATTTTCCGTATATATGTAAGAGACACTAGCATACAAGAAACTCAATCCAAAACACCGTGTCCTTTCCTTAAAATTCTCTTTGAAATTAAATTTATATAAGAAACTTTTATATAAGAAAAACAAGTTTTAAGAAGCTACTTTTTATAAATGTACACGTTTTCAGGAAACTTTGTCCAGGTACTGATATCTTCAAAAAAATATTTGCTTATATCCGTTGTTCTTATAAAATAAATTTTCTTTAGTTTGTTGTATTGTATATTTTTCAAATGACACCAATATCAGCTGTATCTTAGTGATATCGAAAAGTGTTAAATATTTTCACACTGACCGATATATGGAATACTTAAAACAAATTCACTCCAGTTTAAATTTCGTTTTAATTCCACTTGATTTCTGAAACCAACATGAATATACATTAATCAGCCATATCAAAAGATCCGTTCATAAAAAAAAAATCCGAAATAAAATTCAAGTCCGATCGGAGCCTAGATTACTTTGAAAACATAGGCAATCTTAAATTTTCTTCATCAGTTTTGAATAAGTTTAACTTCAATTTCGGGCAAGCATAAAAGGAAACAGCCTTTAAATCTAATATATAGTATTAATTATTATATTTAATAATTTAATTATAATTTTAATGACAACATATTGTAAACGTATTAAAATAAAAGCTATGTTTTATAACACTCATACACTAATATTTTATAAGTATTTATATGCACATTGCATATAATTATGTCACGTTAGCAGTTTACGGATTTGGTAGTAAATAAATGAATAAATAAATAGATAGCGTTCGAAATATGCGTTTGGAAAAAAATAAATAAAGTATACAATCGTGTTTATATGTTCGTTTAGTTAAAATCTTTCTGATAACTGATAAAATACCTATGAATCCTTTTGCAAAGAAATAAATAGTTTATTGGAATAGAAAGTTTAGATAAAAGAACAAGGCAGAAAGTCAAAACAAGTGTTTTATGAGTTTACTATAATATAAAGATAATTCCAAACAATCTTTGTCCAACTCCGTTTATGATATACTTCAAGTTGTTAGTTACTATACAGCTTCCTGCCTTTTTTTTAGTCCAATTTCTAAAATATTCAAATATAGCACAAATGAAAGCAAATAATTATTTATTTTTTTAATTGCAATTTTGTAGAAGTTTAAATTTTGGTTCTTCGATAGAAATTTAAAGCATAGGATGTTTCTTATTCTGATTGAATTTTTACTTAAAGAATTGTGTAGCATAGAGCATAGAGGTGAATTGATGTACATTTCAACCGAATATCTTTTCGATGTGTCAATTGGAAGATATTTCTGATTTCTAACAGATTGGAGAAAACCTTTGATACGGCTGAATATATTCATATTGGAATTGTAAAAATCTTGCTTTAATTTCAATTTCGAGAGTTTCACAAGCTTCTGTGAATACCGAGACTTTCATATATTCGACTTCTCTGTTGATGTATTTACTGGAAACACTTGCCTAGTAGGAGTCTGAGTACATGTTTATTTCTGAATTTTCATTTGATAGTATATAAATGTTGTTCCTTAAATATACCGTAATATTTTATTACTAGTGTTCATTACCAGTAAAAGTAAAAAGTATGCTGGTAAGACACACCGAGACTTTCATATATTCGGCTTCTGCTGTTGATGTATTTATTGGAAACGCTTGCCTAGTAGGAGTCTGAATACATGTTTATTTCTGAATTTTCATTTGATGGTATATAAATGTTGTTCCTTAAAGATACCGTAATATTTTATTACTAGTGTTCATTACCAGTAAAATTCCACTGTGGCGGCTTTCGAAAGTATGCTGGTAAGACACTTTGTTCATTTATTTTTTTTTCTGGTATTTTAGGTAATTAGCTATAAATGCCTTTGGGAGATGACAATCCCTTGTCATAGATGAAACCATTCTTATGAAGTACAATATTCTTTATAGATAACTAACAAAATATCCTACCTGCGAGGCTGCTTTATAAAATAACGAGCATTTATTTATTTATATATAGATCGGCATCTCTTTTAAACCTTTGAGTTAGGTTGATTCCTTAAATACAAGTGTCAAGACTCAAAATGTTTTTCTCCTTCGGGAGTTTAAACGGTCAACGATATTATTGGGCCTCATCTGAGTATCGCTTCGGGAGAAATGAAAGGTGATGTGCTTTAAATTATGATCGCTGCTGTCAATTAAAACGGGTACTTCAATTCATAATTATTTTTTGAGGTCTTCAAAATAACTAATTAATACTCCACGATTGTTAGAGAATGTTGAAGAGTTCAAAACCAAATTCCAAAAAATGAGCACGCAAAAAAGCGCTATCCTTTAAAACCTTTTGTTTGGATTGTTTCTTAGAGACTTTGTGACGGAGAGTTGTTGGAAATGATTAATTTAATAATCATCATTTCAGATTTGTCAGTTCAAAACAGCTTCTTCATGCAGCAGGAACCGCGTACAATACATCCAATTCAGTAGATATAAATAAGTAAACAATTCTGGTGTATTGTTGAGTTTAATGACCTCCGAAATCACAAATTTATTGTATCACTGCACATAACAATTTACGTAAAATTTTGGGAAAAACTTAAACGCTGAAAGTAAAAATCAACTTTCTGGTCACTTTTCAATAAAAAAAATTTGGCTGGGAAACACAATACAGTTTTCAGCGTTTTAAAGAATCTCAAAATTAATTTTAATGAACCTCAAAATTTATGAATTCGTTATTAGGGGTAAACTAAACAATTCTTTGTTGCCCTAAAAGGGAAATATCAAATCTTTTTCTTAAATTTAAATCTGCAAATATTTCTTACTCTTAAAAACACTGCTGAAAACCTATTATCAGAAACATTTTCCAGAGAAAATTATCTTCTTTCCCCACAAAGAAGAATGTTACCATAATATTAACTTATAGATGTTAAAGTAGAAAATAAACACTCACCCGTCCATTTTTCCAGATTTGGTTCGCTTTGCATCAGGTTCCCCTGCGTCTTCGGTTGAAGAGCGTTTATTCTCGCCAATCGGTTTACCATTCAATTTAACTTCTTCTTTCCGATCATCTTCCGGTTGGATATCAGTCTCGACGACGTTTGTTTTAAGTTCATCCTTCACTTCATCATTGACGACATCCATTTTGTTGGTGTTGTTGTTGTTGTTGTTGTTGGTATTAGTGCTGCACGTTGCTATTTCTGAAGATTTTTCTAATATATTAATCGATTGAACAACTAACGCTGATGTAGAAGAAGCTTGATGTGCTTTACTTGTAATTCTTTGAAATTGTCTTAAGTCAACATCCTTTACAGAATGAATCGCTTTTAAATCTATAAACAATTTATTTATCGTTTTTGTTGTTATAACAAACAAAAAATTAGAATTTTTTAAGAGTGAGGAGTTTTTTTCGAGAGAGTGAGTGGCATCCAAAGCGATTTTTAAATTAAAACAAAAAATAGTCCCTGCATAATGTAAAAATCGCAAACATACCTTTTTTACCGGCAGAAATATTTTTAAAATGTTTGTGGTTTGAAAAAATTGTTTTATTTATTTTTTCTGTTTACTATTTCTTAACAACTAGTCTTTAATATATTTTTCCTTTTGTTTGATTATAAACTTTTTACACAATTTTTACATCAAGAAAGAAAATAATAGGAATTGTTTTTATATTTTCTCCCACGGAGCAGAGCACATTATGATAAATGAAACACGGAAACATATTAAACGGCTTTAAGAGAAAAAGGAAGATTTTGTAATGAAAAACTAAACAATAGAAAATAAACCCAACAATATATGCGGCGTAGCAGTAGCATACATTCAAGAATAAAAACAACAAATCCAGTTTTTATATTTTATTTTTTTTTCTTCTCTTTATCAATCTGTTAATTTGTTTATCTTAGAAAGAGAGAGCTATCTTCCCTTTACCTTAAAAGCATAAAATTTAAATGGTACTTCTTGCGCAGCCAGCACCAATGAACAGCTTTAAGTTTAATTATGTCAGTGTTTTCCAAGTCAAATTATAACTTTAACTAATATTCAAGTAACGCCAAATTCTTTCCCTAATAGAACTATCGACGACGGAGACGGGGGAAATCTCAATGTTGTCCCGAACCTTGGCGTCGATAATGATCGTGACAGAACCATTATCATAAGCAAAATGTGCACTACTTCGGGGATAATTATACGGAAACTCTCTTTTCGAAACGTTATTGTAGAAATACTAACTGTAAATTTTATAGAATCATTCTTACTTTGATCTAAACTTTTAGCAGTAACGTTGGTAATAGGTGGATCAATTTCTGTTGGAACTTTATCAATATTCGAAGCGATAACCTCCGGCACTACGTTTTCCTCTGTTTCAATCTTTGTTGGTATTGAATCCAATGATGGTGGTGGTGGAGGCATGATAATCTTTTCTTCTTCTGCAAGTGCATCATTTTTAAGTGAAGTAAGCCTAGCCCGTTTATCTGGGTGAATGATTCTGAAATCAACATCTTTCATTGCATTTGGTGATGGAGTTCGTGGCTTATGCTTGCGCCCTGCATAAGTTCTCAAGGGTTTTACTGAAGTAGTTGATTTCGGTTTTGGGTCTTTGAATTTAGCCGGTGAAGATGTGGGAGAGTTAGTCTTTTTATTAGTCGAGACATTTTGTGGTTCTGATTCTTCATTTATTTTCGGGCATGTAGATGAATATTTTGAATCATTGCTTCTACTACTAGTTTTTCTCCGGTCAAAAGAGCTGCTTTTACTACTTGTGCCACGTCTTTCTTTATCACGTGAACTGCTTCCACTGCGATTCGAAGATCTTGTGGATGATGATCTAGCACGGGTTGGTGATTTGCTTTCACTACGTGACCTATTTTCTCCTCTTTTGCGACTTGATACAGTTGTAGACTTGGATCTTATTGCGTTACCACCATCAGAATGTTCTTCTTCGCTCCGGGATTTAGATGAACGATCTCTCACGGATCTTTCCCTCGAGGAACGATCACGAACTGGTCTATCAGTATCGCGACGTTTTGTAGCATGGGTATCAAATGACTTGGAGTTTCTATATGAACTAGAACCTTGAGTACCACTGGTAATAATTTGGTTAGAAGAAGGTTGTTGATCCGGTGTTTGTGGAAAGTTTGCGTTATTAACTTTTGATTTAAATTCTTTTTCTTGAGATGCCGGCTGCTGCTGTTGCTGCTGGCGAGCAAGACGAGGATCACGGTGACGGATTGTATTCATCATGATAGGGTTAACAGGATGTACTTTTGGTTTCTGTTGGTGAGTAAGCTGCTGTGGCGGTACTCCGGGTGGATAAATCTGTAAGAAAAAGTTGATTTAATTTTTATTTCAACAAAGAAGATAGTTTAATGTGATAAGTTGTATTTAGTTTTTTGAAATGTTGTATGTAATAAAACCGAAACTAATTTAAATATGTATTATATTTCTCTAGATTTTAACGCGTCTGTTTCATGAATCAGTTAGTGTCACAATCTTAGGCAGAATAACTTATTTATTGAACCCAATCCCTATTAAACCAATTAAGAAATTCTGGGTAGCAAAAATTGATGAATTAAAAAAAACCACATTGAATATAGAAACTAAAGATTCCAAATATTTCAAAAGAAAATAGATATGACAAATTTTTGGTGCCAAAAAAATATGTCAAAATCCAACCATGGAAGTATTTCCCCATGCTTGATTTCTTTTATGATTACATTACAGTAAGATTAAGTTCAAATTAATGGGTTATATTCAAAAAATTATTGGCAAGGTTTAATGAGTTATTCGAGAAATGTTTAACTGATGTTTTTATGCGAAAAAATTTAGAGTATTTCGCAAACAAGCTCTGTACTTTTTGTCAATAAATAGCCTCAGATTAAAACAGCAAATTCTTATTTTATACAACAAATTCCAAAAAAAACATTGAACAGTCATTACTAATATTGTAATAAGCGACTATATCCTTTGAGTGAAGTGGAAGCAATAGGTACAAACTAACTGATCTTTATATAAGTAATAGTTCTATGTGTTTTTTTATATAAAAACAGAGAAGATTGCGATCAGTTTTAATTAGTGTGCCAAAAGTGATTGATTTGTTTGGACGATAAAATAGGAAATAGGATTCCCTTAAGGCAACAAACGAGTGGAAATTGAATTTGGAATGGTCGGGAAAGAGTTCAGTCAGTCCATAATGGTGTTTTATGTTTCAAACCATGCATTCCTTACCTTTAGGCGTCATTAAACATGTGTATCCTATGGTTTCAGAAATTTTTCTAGCTTGGAATGAATTTAATACAAGTCGAATAGCAAATAATTGCTTTGTTTCTGATGGATTTTGTATCCAATTCTTGTTAGAACTGATTGCATTCTTCTGTTTTTTTAAAGCATACATACAACTATTGAGTATATGACTATTCATTAGTTTGCAACCAATGCTTCCACTTCACTCAAGCAAAATAGTGGCTTAGTTCAATATCGTTGGAAAGTATTGTTTTAAGTAAATTCTACAGGTCAAAAAATTATTTAAAAAAAAAATATTTTTGTACAGGCATACCCTACAATGTAGTACCTCGTGGCATGATGGTTAGTGCGTAGGACTGTCATGCCAAAGGTCTGGGTTCGATTCCCAGCCGCTGGCACCCAAAACAGAAATGTTTTTTTCGCGAGGTACTGCCTCTTGCGAGGAACTGACAAATCCTCCAAGAGTATACTTGTCGTGAATAAGTGCTTCTCATCTAGCCGTTCGGACTCGGGAAAAAAATTATTCCAAAGTATTTTTCAGCATATATCAGTGGAGCCTATTTACTTAAGGTGATTCTCCTAATTGGGGTAATTTTTACTTATGAAGTTATACCCCAATAAATGAAAAAATAAACTCATCAAAAATAAAGGAAATAAGGTCCCAATATGTTTTGTCTTTTTGAATGAAATATTTCTTTTCGTCAAAAAAATATATTTGGATTGCACCTAGTACATTTCCTCTGCAATAAGAGCAATTGTAGTTTTCCAGCCCTTCAGCCATCTATTGCCCCTCAATCAGTTTTAAAATTCTTACACAACAAAAGGCACTGCATCAATGATAGTAAATGTTTCCACTGGTAAATTTTCATAGTACACAGTACACCCTTGGTATAAGTAATCCTCGATAAACGCAATACCTCGCTTAAAGCATCACCAAAATTATTACCATTGTGACATTGCAACTTTTTGTTATAAAGTAGATATCATTCACTTAAACTTGTTATTATAGTTTATTTTTATTATCAGTAAACATTGTTTCTATTATTAATCCCAATAAAATATTCAAACAAAATATGTATGTAGATAATTTATTAATTTTTAATCAGAATCTCCTTCTCTGTGTAACTTATACCTTCAATAGGTTATGGGCCCAGAGAACCGTGAAGGACGATAATAATTTTAAAAATGAAAAACTCCGAAGACTTTGACCCCGATTGTGGTTGTCGATTAGCATTCGAATCGAAATTTGTCGATTGTATCGATTGGTTTCCATGTTTGGGATTGTGTTACGTATTCGAATGAAAAATGCCACTATCCAATATAATCAATTTGAAAGTTTATTTTACTAGCGTTTCAATTCTCAAATATAAATTGTGTTCCTAGGGCATAGATCAGAAATTTGCCATCGACAAATTTCGATTGCAATCGACAATCACAATATGAACGACGATCGATAATCGAAAAAAATCGTGCATCGATCAGCAAATTGACAAAAGCAATCGGGCCCTTTGTTGTTTTGTACAAATAAGTATTTGCTTTCTTGAAGTTGCTTGGAATTAAAAAGTTTTAAAATATGAAAGTAATTATAGAAAAAAAAAATAGAAGAAATATAATCAACATCGTATAATCAACTCGTAAACTAGCTTAGAGCTCGAAAACAAGAATGCTATTTGATTGTGAATATGTATGTACATTAGGGTGGTCCTTAAATTGGAGTAGTCTTGGATAGCCCTCATTCGATTCAAAACATTGAAAAACAATTTTCCTAATTTTTTCAGATTTTTATTTCACCCCCCCTGGTCACCCTATTTTCACGTTAAGGTACTAGTTATGTAATAGATTTGTATTTATGTATGTATTCGTTTATTTAGCATAATTTACTATTTTACAACAGAATTTGTATAAATTAAAATATTCGTGTACATTATAAGTTAATTTAATTTCAAATATTGGTTCTAATAAAATTTTTCAATAATCTTTTAAAAATATGAAAATTTGACTCATTTTTAATTTCATTTGGCAATTCATTAAAAAGTTTAACACCTTTTATACATGACCAGATTAGATTATGTATAGATTAGATTCAGGCGAGAAAAAAGTTGTATCGGAGGGGTCGATTTCTCCCCGCTTCAGGCGGGTGGGGTAATTTTCTAGAAATTTGGCTAAAAACAGACAAAAAAATATTGAAAAAAACGGGAACACTAACAATGCCACGCCTTGGCTTTTTTTTAATTTTTAATTAATTAAAAAAATTTTAATTTTTAAGTTTGAACATTATTTTTTCAAAAACTATTTGCAATAAAAACTTAATTTGGGAAGCATATTATAGAATGGAATCGTGGCCTTAAAAAAAGTTAAGGTGTGGCATTCCTGTTTTTTTTAAAATAATTTTGTTTTCTGTCATGAGCCAAATTTTGAGAAAATTACGCCTACCGCCTAAACGGGGGAAAATATACTTCCCCTCCCCCTAAAATTCATCACCCCGTTTAAAAAAATTGAATTTTGATGTTAGATATGTATATAATTAAAATTTCGAAGGAGCTGTTGCATACAAATTTTGAGTTAGTGAGAAAATCGACAGTCAAAAATCGGCAAGTAAAATCATTTTGAAAAAGGTAACAAAATATTCAAGATGGGAAATAATTGTTTGGCAACATTTGAGAAGCTACTTGGAACTTGGAAAGCAAACATACCTCGAGTATTGAAACAGATGTTGCAAACATTTCGAAATCAAGGACGACAATAGTTTTTTGCATTGATCCATCAAATTACATCCATATTCAGAGAGGTAAAACGGCAAAAGAGGTTGGGGACTAGCTACTTTGGGGACTAGCTACGTTGGGGACTAATACGTCAACTGGGTTGAATAAAACTAGTAGATTGTGAATCTTGGGATGCTTTTATTACAACAATTATAACTGCTGCTCAGCGATTGAATGCAATTGTTTTCGTAGTCAATGACTTGCTAACACGCTAGTCGACAGTGGAACATTAAGCTTAATGAAGTTATGATATAAAGTGGCTATAAACGTTCTCACTTACATACACTGTATACTTTCGGCGTGAAGGAAAAAATATGTTATTTATTGTTGTTTACGTTGATGACTTTTTAATTTTTTCGAACAATAACGGATGGACAAACCAAATTACATCTAACTTGATGAAGAACGTCAGCATGAAAGGCTTGGGAGGAGCAAGTCCTTGCATTGGCATAGAGATCACTCGTGACGTGTATTTAGTTGTCACATCAGACATTTCTTATGCTGTAGGAGATGTTAGTCGTTTCAATAATGGCTATGGAAAAGCACACTGAAGGGTACTGTGGAATATAAACTACAATTTTCATGTGATGGAAACGTAAATTTGATTGGATATTCGGATTAAGATTGGGCTTCAAACATTCATAGTCGAAAATCATGGGAGGTGAACACCAGTCAACTATAGCTTTATGAAATGCAGAGGCTGAATATATAGTTTTATCATCAACTGCACAGGAAGCGATTTGGCTAAGGCAACTTCTTAATAAAATTGGAGAGGATATTGATTCTGTTGGAATAAATTGTGACAACAATAGTGCAATCAATATTTCGCAGAATAAATCATACAGTCCAAAAACAAAACATATAGATATTGGACATCATTTCATAAAAGAAACGCTAATGGACAAGTTAATAAAACTGGAATATCTAGATACCAATCATATGGTTGCGGAAAATTTTACTAAAATTGTAACAAAAGAAGAATCACTATTTTTCTTAAATTTATTATTAAATTATTAGAAAATTATATTATATCTTAATGGTTATTAATATTTATTAATTTGTTTTTATATTTAATTGTGGAGTGTTGTAAAGTAGATATGGGTCAGTTTAACTTGTTATCATAATTTATTTATAATCAGTAAACATTTTTTCTATTATACTCGTAATAATAATATATCAAAACTGAATAGTCGTTTTATTAATTTGTAATCAGAATTTCCTTCTCTGCGTAACTTATATTTTTAATAATTTTCATAAAAGTGAGGCTCGGTAAACGCAACTTCCCTTCTTATTATCTCTTTCTCGTTTGATCAATATTTCCATTTTTGTCTATTATACTTTCGATCGATAAGACTGAAAAATTAGATGAAATTTATAAAATTAAAACAATTCTAAACATCGTAGTTAGGATCGAACCTCTAAGAAAGAGCACAAGGTTAATCCTTCAGTGTAAACGCTGCCAAGAATTCAATCACACCAAAACCTATTGCAAAAAAGAGCCAAGGTGTGTAAAATGCGCTGGAAAACATCTAACTGTTGACTGCAACGGAAAAAGTGAAAGTCCACCGACGTGCATTAATTGTAATGGAAATCACCCAGCAAGTTATAGGGGCTGTGAAGTAGCTAAAGAAATACAAAAGCGACGATCAAAATCTGCCCAAACACAAAGAAACCCACCAAGGCAATTAGAAACCGCAATTCCCAAGAGTGCCAAATCTACGAAAGGTCCAAAACCTAGTATCCGTAAGGAAAAGAAAACAGTGTCAGTACCTTCGAAGAAAATATCGAAGCAAGGAAATGCAGAAACATATGCCCAAATAGCGGCAAAAAATATACCCGTAAATAAAGACACTGAAACAGTTTCGAAAGTCTTTTCAATAAAACTTGAAGAACAATGTGAAACAAATAAACTTATCTTTGATAGATTAAGTAAGCTCGAAAATTGTTTTCGACCCAAACCTCTTTCAAAAAATATATGATGGAAAAGCTTAAAATTCTAACGTGGAATGCCAACGGATTATGGCAAAAACTTGGAGAATTGCAGATGTATATGCGAAAAAATGATATTGACATATGTTTGATATCAGAAACGCATGCCAAAAATTAATCAAATCTCAAAATCCACGGGTTTCATGACTACCACGCCATTCATCCGTCAAACAAAGCAAGAGGTGGATCATCATTGTATATAAAAGAATGTATTGAACACTCGATAGGCCTCAAAATAGAGGTTGAATCAATGCAATTGAGTAGTGTACAGGTTAAAACTAAAAATATTCCTCCCAATGTCGCGTTGCAAAATTGATAAGAGTGAATTTACGACATTGATAAAGTCACTAAGTCCAAATTTAATTGTTGGTGGTGACTTTAATGCAAAGCACACCTTCTGGGCCTCACGATGCATATCTCAAAAGGGTCGCATGCTATATGAAGCAGGGATGGAAAATAATTGTGACTTTCATTCGACTGGCAAGCCAACTTACTGGCCAACTGATCCGTCGAAAATACCTGACATAATCGATTTATTCATGGTGAAAGGAATACCCTCTAACAGTATAGAAATTTCAGAGGGTAATGTCCTCTTCTCAGATCATTCTGCCGTCAAACTCATTTTGTTAAAATTGAAAAACCACCCAGGTTAACAAACAGTAAAACCAACTGGGATGGATTTAAAAAAGATATCGAGGACAACGTTGAGTTAAGGATATCATTACAAACGCCTCTTGAGCTTGAAGACGCAGTAGATACCTTTGTTGATATAATACAAAAAGCAGCTTGGGATAACACACCTTATAAAAGGTGTGTTATTCAAAGATAGAGAAACGAAAAGCACGTACAAAATGGCAACAAACCCGTGCTCCTCAACACAAAGCTCATTTAAATCGCTTGAGTAATATGCTAAAAACGGCGATATCAGATTTCAAAAACCTTGAAGTTGAAAATTACCTTGAAGGCTTGACAGCGGGGAAAGAATCCAGCTACTCACTTTGGAAAGCTATAAAAACGACCAAAAAACGAAAGCTTCCTGTGCACCCGATTAAGAAAAGCCAAAATGAATGGGCTAAAAGTGACAAAGAAAAAGCGACGATACTCGCCGATTACTTAGAGGAAACATTCCACGTGGACTTTACGTATAAAAAACTAAATAGATTACCCGTCTTTCTTAATACCGCTCGTCTTCCATTTGCAAATGAGGCAAAGTATCTGGGAATGACTCTAGACGCGAAATTAAAATGGAAGCCGCACGTGAAAAGGAAATGCGAAGAACTAAAAAGTAAATTAAGAGATATGAACTGGTTACTCGGTAAATATTCAAAGCTTAGTATTGAAAATAAATTGACTTTATACCGACAGGTTCTTAAACCTGTTTGGACTTATGGTATACAACTTTGGGGTTGTACCTGCGATACAAACTTAAATAACTTACAAACGTTTGAAAATAAATTGCTTAGGTAATTTGTAAATGCTCCGTGGTATATAAGAAATGAAGATCTTCATAGGGATCTCGGGATTCCTACGGTGCGGGAGGAAATAAAAAGTTTCGCGCGAAAACATAGAAATCGACTATTAGAACACGCTAATTCAACGATGATTATTGACATTCTTGACGAGTCGAAATTAGTACGCCGTCTGCGAGGAACAAAACCTTCCGACTTGGTGCGGTGAACAGAAAACCGCTTTAAAATCGCGGACTAAGCAGGAACTTTCACCGGAAAGTAACCTGCAACACGTTACTTAACTTCGTTAAAAATAAATTGCTAGATAAGTTTCAACTTAGTAGCAATCGGGAAGTGGAGGTGGTTTTAGTGTAGTAAGAATCTCACACTTCTGTGAGCACGCGTTTTTCGGTCCTCATAGAGCCTGAATAGCAGGTTTTGCACCTACCCACGGGATAATAACCACAAAAAAAATTTAAAAAAAAATGTTGTCTATGTTAACTTTTATTATATTTACAGCTACTTTTTAAAAATTGTTTAGCTAATTTTCGCAAAGCATATCAAACAGAAGAACAATAGTTGGTGCCATATTTGAATATAAAATCTATACTATATATAAAGGTAGCTGTATGATAAAAAACTGAGCCTCCATTTATATATTCACAAAAACGGTGCAGACAATTCAAAAACAAATATGAATGTTTATTTTTGATTGAAAAATTCACTAAAAAAAAAGAATTGAGTGAAAGAATTTTTAATTCCAAGAAAAATTAAGGAATACAAAATTATAGCTACATACTTCAATGTAAAAAATGAACTTCATTATACCGAAAATATTTCATTGAGTAAATAGTCATTAGAATATTTCGTTTTTCTAGAAAGCACTGTTAAATATGGTAGAGACAATAATATGGTTCGGGGATATTTGGGTACGTTTTTTAGTCATAAGGTGGGTCCGCTTCATAGAGTATATACCGCTATGGATTGGTTTGTTTAAAAAAAAACATGTGATATCACCCGTGTTGAATATGATCTTTTCCTGAAATGGATATTTCAGCAAGATAATAAGCCGATTCATATAAACAAAAAAAAAAATAGAATGATTTCAAGTTCAAATATTGATTATATGAAATGGCCAATACACTTATCTCAAACCAATTGAAAACCTATGGGAGATTGTAGATCGAGGTATGTCGGACAAAATTGCAAGAATTATACAGTTTAAGGAGACTTGGTATATTATAAAAGGTATTCCAGGTTCCAGAGTTTCTAATTTTCTGAAGAGAATGCCAAGGAAAAATCCCATACAAAAATTAAAACAAAACCACTAACGCAAAATTTAGTTCTACTTTTGTTTGTGCAATACGATGTTCGAGGGTTGCAGTATATTATTTGGAGAAGTTTAGTCTTTTTCTACACAAAATATTGACAACAAAATGGGGAGACTTTTATCAGATGTCAAAAAGTAATTAAAAAAAAAAAGTACAAAATCTGAAGTCAATTTTGTTCTCGTCTGAAGGGAATTCTTTCTGGTGTTAAGGGTTCTATAATAATGGATCGATCAATGCTTTGGTCATTTGCTTTTTCGTCCAAAGCAAAATAAAGCATTAATCAAATTGTTAAATTTATGGCTAGCTAATTGCGAACGAAATTAAGTACATAAAAATATTATAAAATATATTACCATACAGGCATTTATACACCAGTTTATTTTATGAAAAGTTACTTTTTTTACAAGTCCGTTGGTCAATGAACCAAGTTCATATCAGATACAAAATTAAAAAGGGAAAACTGTTCGGGGAAACTGAAGCAATGAAATTTTATCTTGAATCTTAACACATAACATGAGTCCGTCTAAGTTATAAAATGATAAGTTTGATACAGACCAGAATAGAGATATATCAATTTATAAGTTATAAACATTTTTCCCCAATAATGTTCGCGCATCCAAGCACTCTTCTAGACAAATAAATTCTGGGTTCCCGAGACCCTGGTTATGAGGAATTGCATAAAAAGTACCTTTATAGATAAAACCGTCATTAACTGGCAGCTTTCGAAGCACTTCCTTGATTTAAAACCACAAAATTTTTGACTTCACAAAAACCAAGTTTTTCATAATTTGTCTGAAGCCATAGCTGGAACTTATTTGCATTTGCATCAAGTCCCTTTGCAAACTTCAACAGGGTCAACATTAGAGTCAACTAATGCTGCAATAATTATTATGCACAATATTATTAATACTATGCATAATATAAGCATTATGCTTTTTTTGTCATTAGTCTTCGGTTAAAGAGGCTAATTTTTGTGTAGACCAGCAGACAGGTTCGATATCGATATTTATTAAATAATTTTAGCACCATTGGTCATGAAACGGAGCACATTAAAAATACTTATTTTTACAGTCGAAGCCATGCATATGTTAATATGTATCTATATACATATCAGTGGCGTGGCGTCCATATAACACGATTCCTTGCGTCTTCCTCTTCAAATGTCCACAAACAGCACCAAATTCAAATATAAATGTAGTTTATTATTCGTCACTTTAAGACCTTAATCTTGGAGGTCCGACCAGTGAAACTCAAGTTAAAAGAAAAGAAGAAAAAGTGAAACCATATCACTTTTTCCTGAAACATTTTATTTGAAGAAATTCAACTAAAAGTTCAAATGAATCTTCTTTCCTTTTTTTTTTCTTTTCTCTCATAGGCATTCATTATCGTTTTGAACAAATTCACACTGGATAGCACGAAGATGAACGTCTTATTTTGTCCAATGCTTAGTGTATGTTGAACAAAGAGAGCTAAAAAACTATTTCCTAAGAAAAAAAGGGATGCAAAACAAATAAAATACGACGTGAACGATTGTCTTATTATTTTGTGATGAACATTTGGGTAGACAGAGAAATTTTGTAGATGACCATGCGTTTGTGTATTGACGATTGGAAATGGATACAGATATATATGTACACACAACATATGTATGTTGCATAGGTTTTAGGTACTTGTGCGCGACCGACGATTGTTTGAGAATTCATATCATAGCAAGAAGCAAGGTCATTTGGTAGGATATCAGTATAATGTATATATTTGTATTTATGAAAAAAATAACACGGCTGTTCTAGTGTTATTTAAAGCGGCTGTGCTCAAAATATCTGTGTTGCTCCAGTAATAAGCTATTAACTTGAGTTCTAATGGTCGGATTTTCAAGACTAAGGTCTTAAATCACGGGAAAATAAAATTCTGCATTTTTGTGTAACATTTCTATTTAAAAAAAAAAATATAATACTATGTTTTTTTGTCAAGATTTATTTTCCTAGCACTTTTCTAAAAAAAGATTTGTTAAATTGGACCGATCTTTTATAAATTCTTATATTAATATTTTGAGATATTATCATATCTTGTAGAAGCTCAAATAACCATCTAAAAAATGCATCTGAAACCGAAGGCGATTGAGAATTTCTACTTCTATAACTTAATGTAGAAAAAAGGCGTGCAAATGTTACTATCAAGTAAACAGTGAGATAAGGTTCTTTAGTTTGCAGGTGTTTAACTTTTGCTTCGTCTTAACTTTTCAAATTATTCATGCCACGCCACTGATACATATATGATTGTTCTACTGAATAAATATTTAATGAAACAAAATAATTACCTGTTGCGTATTCATCATATTTGGTGGTGGTTGTCTTGGTCCATTATTACGAAATTTCTGATACGTATTTATTCCAATATAGTTTGGTTTTGATATCGTACCCATCGCCGGATGACGAATCTGTGGGGGATGTTCAGGGGCTGTTTTCACACTCTCTGTCTGCTTAGATAGCTGCTTTTCTTGCTCTTGTAACAATTTCTTGGTAGCTTCTAACTCCAACTCTAGTTTCCGCTTTTCTAATTCTAGAAGTTCACGTGTTTTCACTCGAAGTGTTGCCTCCATTTCATTCTAAAAAATATTTCATTATTTATCTATTTTCAATTATTTTAACAATGCTCAATTTCTTTACCTTTTTTAGAAAATTTGGATTAACATGAATTGATGGAGATTTTATAACTTTTGCTGTAATTGGCCAGTTCCTATCCATGCAGTTAACTTTAACATCAAGCGTGTATAGCTTTTGTGCAGTGAACACTTCATTCCATGTTTGGCGCAGAGTATACATTCTTTCGCGAATCTTTTCGCTTACCTTATGATTGATAGAAAAGAAATGTTTTAATTTAAATTAAATTCAATAATACTTAGTAATAATATGAAAGAAAAATTATATTTTTATCTAGGTACATACATAAATATATATTTTATTTACCTGTTCAAATACCCCACAAAAAATATTTACAATACATTGACTGAAGAGTGGAATGTATGTATTTTTTACATTTTTTACAATTGAATCAATTAAGTAGAGGATTGGAAGCTTTATATCCGGATGCACCTATAGAAGACAAAACAAAATAGTGCACACGAATATGGTTATTGAGAAAATATTTTATAAGAACTTAATAATTGACTTTTTATTAATATATCGTCGCCTTTCAATGGAAACCCTCAAACGTTTGTGTAAGTTATGGATTTGTATCGAAAATGATTTTATTTATATAGTAAAGCACAGTAAAGATTGCTCGTACATATGTTCATAGTTACAAAACCTATTTAAAATTTAATGGAGAAGGGGTTCATCTTTGCAAAAATACGAAACAATTATCTTCAGTTGAACACCACTTCTTTTAAGTGTCGTTTTGTACGATAACATATCGATACCTAGCCGTAAGAAAGTACTGTTAACCGTTCAGTTATTTATTTGCGCATTTAAAGGAGAAACGTAGAACTTCGGAACGGGATGTTCAACTCAAAACTCTTTTAAAAACTGTTTATTACTATTAAATACACAAATAAATGACTGAACAAGAGATTTTTTTTTTAAATGTCGCTCAATACATTCTCACGGAAAAATATCGATACACATAAGGTTTGAATTATAACTTGAGTGTGATGCCACAAGTTCATCATCAACTTTGTATGGCAGCTGGCAAATCAGAGACAAATTGAAAAGGTGAATATTTAACATGTCTAAGGGGATCACAATAAAACATTGACCTAAATAAATATGGAGACTTCTTTCTGAGGTTTCGATATTTAGGTATAGAAAATATAATTGAACTACAAAACACTCCGCAAGGAATCTATCTCACAAGGATTTGTGACGTGTGAGCCATCACGACGTCAGAATAGGCCTTTTCATTACGTTTCTTCTGATTTATTAGAAAAAATTCTCATCAATTTTAAACGCAGCTTAAATGTACACAAAATTTATTTGTTATTTAGGTTGGTGGTTGATTTGTGTTCAATTCTATTCTTAAATACATACATATATCAGAGTTTTACAGACTGCAGTCTTTTCAAGTACTGCAGTTAAAAGACTTAAAGACTAAAACTAAAATCAGGCCAGTACTGAAGACTTTGACTTTGACTAAAAGACTAAAACCATTCACAAAGTACTGCAGTTAATTAACTTTTAGTCAGTTAACCGCTATTGGTGACTTTACAGTCCTGAATGTTAGTACTACTGGCGACTGCTTATTTGCAGTTACAGTACTCAGTCAAAGTAGTAACTTAACAATCAATTGTTAAGTTAATTAACTGTAAATTTCCTGACTGCATTTCCAGAGTACTACATTTTTTTACAGCTCTGGACGATATGTATGTAGTTTTGTTTTCAAAAACTTAATAATAACTACATATAAATTTGAAATGTACGAACTTCTTGTATATTGTAAATTTATACAAGTTAATTAAATTGATAAACCTTTTATTAATTGAGTTACATAATAGTTTCAGTTATAGACCAATACCTGACGGCAAAATCGATAAACGCAATTCTTTTGTTAAAGCAACACCGAAATTTATATCATTAGTGATTCGATTGATCTTTGTTTCAATTCTACGGTGTTTACTTTTACTGTAACTGGGCAGTTATTGTGTAGATACTTGTCAGAATCTTTTAATTTAAGGTGCACTTTATGCGTTATGATTTATCTTTGTTCAGCTAATTTTCTCGTGTTCGACAGTTGCTGTTTTATTCGAAAAATTACGGCCATTTTATGAAGCCTTATTCATTATTTGCACACAAGCCTATTAGTTGTTTTCCAGCACGACAACTATCTTTTACATGCATTGCAGATGGTTAATCAGTGGTTTGCGGTTACAAAATCCGGACCTGAACATTATCAATAACTTTTGGGCAGTCGTCAAGAGAGTAGTAATATTCGAAAACATACAAATTCGAACGATTTTTTTTAATATAAAGGTAATACGGTAGGATATACCGCCATTAAGATCCTGTGCCTTGGTTTAAACTATAAATAATATGTTGGCTCCAGTTATTTAAAATATATTTATACTTACGGTAGATGCACTATTGAGACCAAGCGCTGACAGCAAGTTTTCTTAGTGAAGGCAAAACCAAAATATGAGCATGAGGGTTTGCAGTTGCATGCATCTTGACATCGTATAGAAAACTCGGGGTACAACCATTTGAATTAGCCATTTTATATTTCTGAGAGCTTATTATTTTGGATTCACTCGCCAATTTTGTCGCAGTAAAATCCATAAGAAAGGAAAAAGAAAATTGTTTTGGCTTTTATGTGAGGAATTCTGTTCATTTTTTTATTCTTCCGCCAAAGAACGGAGTAAAATTATTGTGCGCTCAAAATATATAAACTGTCTAAATTTATTTATAAAAAGAAGAAATGATCCTCTGTCGTTTTTCCAAGTCTGGAAATTATTTATAACAATATGATTAATAGAAAAAAATAAACAGGTTTTAGCCGTATTTAGTTGAAAACTATATATTATATACAGCATAGCACGAGCTTTTTGACATAAGTTCCAAACTGTTTTAAAACATTATTCGCTGGTCTCAACTTTAAATCTTGCTTCTTAAATGAGGAATTGTTTATTTTTCTAAGAAAACCTCATCTCACTCACTAGCTAGGTAACAAGCAGTTAATTTGGGGCGACTTTCCTTTACGACATCCCGATTTCGAAGTTGATTTTTTTTTTTAGGTGTAGGTAGGTATCTCAATCGAAAATTTTCCAAATCTTAGGGTGAGGAAACCCCCTTAAATGCAATTAAAAAATGTTTAAACTTTTGAAACTCGGGT
Source organism: Dasysyrphus albostriatus (assembly GCA_946251815.1). NCBI lineage: Eukaryota > Metazoa > Arthropoda > Insecta > Diptera > Syrphidae > Dasysyrphus > Dasysyrphus albostriatus. Next base: position 68,291,192 of record OX276337.1, on the reverse strand, counting down.
TTTTTGTTACCGAATTGCACTTTTTACACAAGGAATTTGGAAACGCGGATATCCTCATTGGATATATTATTTTTTAGTTTTAGTTTAGTATTGACAGACACGTATTTTGTTTCCTTTGTGTTTTTATTTTTGGAAATTTTCCGGGAAATTTAAAACTTGCTTATATAAATACAGTGCTTGCATACAGCATTACTGCGTATAAACAGTGAGGTATGTATGGGGGGTATGCTGCCCTCCTGCAACCCCCCTGCTTGGGCTCATTATAGGATTTGGGATGGGGCAAGGTTTGGTGTATGCAAAGTTTCTTTTCCATTTAAAAAAACATGGATTAAAAGAAAACATCCCAAAACCAAAGTGTACATCTGGCAGTACTTAGCATGCAATGACATTTGAGTCTTTATTTATTTTCCATGCATTTTGTATGGAAAAACTGAAAGTTTAAAAATTAATTAAAAATACTTATAAATATTTCCTCACCCTAAAATTGTGATATTTGGTGTTTTTTAGTGAAGATCAATCGAATGAGACCATCCGCGTATCAAAATTCGGGATGTCGTAAAGGAAAGTTGAGCCGTTAATTTCTTAACTTAACGATATAAGCTCATGGTTTTTCCTTTCTTGGCCCGAACCGACGTCCGTGCTTATTTTCATACAAATTGTTACACAAAACTTTTATTAATGCATCAACTCCTACCAATTTTGATACATAGTGTTATATATCATACGAAGACCCTACAACTTAAATTACCATTAAATCTAATTAACGAAAATAATATTAACCTTAGCAATATGTTGCTCGACCACTTTGACGATGACGGCTGCATATTCGATGTTCTCTTCTGCCAAAATAGTCAGCATATTTATAAGTGGCTTGCTGTTCATGTTTAAGTCTGCTAAACTGGATAGATATTCTTCGGCAACTTTCTGTTCCTTCTGCTCTTTGATGTCGTTGTCCATTTTGTTAAATTTTTTTTTTTTTGATTAAAAATGGTGTACGTTGTAGTTAATTTTTTTTTAGTGGTTTCTTGATTGATTTTGCGTGTTCATTGCCTGCGATAATAAATACATACGAATAAGTAAAATAATTGATTTGAAGATTATAATTGATGTGTGACTGTTTATACAAAATGAATGCAATATGAATCAAGGGAAGGCAATACAAATAAGGCGAACTTTCTATACTAGCTTATGTAACAAATAATAATTTTATAGTTTTTTGCTACCCATTGGCCGGAAATTAAAACTTGGTATACCGAATTAAGGACGCAAAGTTGTCTGGTTTAAATATATACTATGTACGTATGCACATATACAAAAAGTTTCATACAATTTTCTTTATTATAGACACGAAACATTACACATCACTAAGAAAAAATTGGTTTTCTTTGAACACGCATCACACAATGATAGAAAAATAAAACATTTGACCACAAAATTAAAGTTAATAATGGAATTTTAAAAGTATTAAAATGATAAAATCACGCTTTTCATCTTTAAAGAAAACAAAATTTACAAAATGTCCGCCATGTAGTGCAGATGGAAGGGTTTTTTGTAGGGCAAGACTTGCCTTTTTAAAAGATGGATCACTGTCTTTACTGTTTGAAAGATTTATTCATAACTAGATTTTCACGATTATTTAAACTATGTACGTAAAATGTAATTAAGTCTATTTTATACGGAATTTAGAAAACTTATATCCACGTAACAAAGAAAATGCGTGCTCCTTGAGTGAACTTTTTCTTTAAATGTGAATTGAACATTGAAGAAAATTGTATGAATTGTGAATATATTTTTCGGAGTTAAAAAAGATGGCTTCCTAAACAGTTTTAGAATCACTGTGGATTGAATGAACGGTAAGGTAGTTCAGTTTTTTATTCGCTATTGTACCCCTAACACATAGAGCCTGCACACACGGGAGGACTTCTGCCTTCAAGCCAAGTACGCATATCAAGCCAAATGAAATTATTGTCGGTTTCCTTTTGCCACTAGGGATTTAGATCCGTAATTGCCAATTTTTCGTGGCAAATAGAACACAAAATGGGATTGATTTGTTTTTGTAGTTGTGTATGTAGCATGTTAAATTTCGCTTCATTTCGTTGTCATAATCAATGACTGAATGCGTAGGGAAAAATTCCCAGGAGTAGATGTTTTAAAAAGATTTTTTTTTAAATAAACCGTCAGTTGCACTGTTTGTGTTAACGCATGTACTGGTAGTCCTTAGACGATTTTGAAATTGAATTACTAAAGTACAGAATCCTCCTGTAAAAAAAGTTCTAACTGAACATAAAAATGAAAAATCAAATACCATTTAGGGATTTTTTTTCATCCTTAGTGGGTATTTTATTCGTTTGATATATTTACACTGCATTGATTTGATTAAATTTGGTATTTCCTAATTCAATTCAATGCAATCGGTTTTACTTATATCCAGCCATTTGGTGTAATGTATAGTGCCTCACTATGTCTCCGGGGTATAGACTTAAGGCATTCAAAGGCCGTTTCGTTTGGAAGACGGCATGGAAAATAAATTCTTGGAGCACTTCATTAGTTAACATTCAATTTTTACCCAGAGCCTAGTATACCAAAAGCATTCATCACACACAACGAACCAAGAGCACAAAGAATTCACGTATTTTAAGTTTTTTAATAAAAGAATGTATTTATTTCACAAAAAAAATCAACATTCCGAACAAAAATAAACAAATCAAAATGACAAAAAAAATATGAAGTTTTGACATTTGTCAATTTACTGTAGTGTGTGTGCAAGTGTGTGTGAATCTCTCTCTTAAAATAGGGATTCCAAAGATTTGATCCCTACCACACAGAAATCGATTTTTTTGGTCAAAAGGAAAGAGAAAACCAGTCCGGGATCAAATAGAGATACAAAAAATCGATTTTGTTGGTCAAAAAGGAAAACCACATATGTTTACATTTTTTATCAAAAAAGATAAAAAAAAGTCAAATGAGAACAGTAGCGTAGCTGGAAATTTAGGAAATTATAAAATATCCTTCAATTCACATAAATTTGAAATTTTTAAATACAGAAATCAGATTTCTTCAAAGCATTTGAAGAGCAAGACAAATTCATTGCTTGAGCTTGATGGTGGACTATATAGTGTGGATGGATGATAATATTTCAAAAAAGTGGATTTAAGGGCAATTTGGTAACATTTGGATCGAGATACACTTTTTCCGTAAAAATATATTTTGTCCCCCATCTATCAGATCATCAACTGTCAAATTATTTTAAAAGATGGCTACGATGTCGATGGATTATAAAATCCTAAGAACTCCAAAATGTTTGAAGTTTTTTTTACAAAAAAAAGTGATAATAATTGCAAATTTTAGAAATTTTTCTATTTTTTAGAAAAAACTAATCTTGGGGCAATTGTATGACATATTTGGATAAAAAATATGTAGTTCTTTCCCTATCTATCAAGCTATCAACTATTAAATTCCATTGAAGGATGGATGTGTTAATGAATTAAAAAGAAAAACATGCCAAAATCAGAAATTTTCTCAGTTTTCTGCTAGATACTCTAGAAATCCAATAGAATTTACGAGTACCAACTTAGTTTTCTGATGCCTACTCGGTTTAACTTTTTTTTAACTCGGTTTAGTTTGAAAATCAATTTGAAATTTTGATTGAAAGAACATAATGGCCCTTTTGTACCCTTTACCATTTGCTACACCACTGCCTGATTTAAAACAGCTGTTTATTTGTTCTATTCTCATTTTTAAGCCCTAACTATACATAAGCCAAAAAAAGTAAAAAGATCAAAAGTGAAAATTTTCCAACTCATTTTGGGATAGTGTTTCTCCCTGGAAAACTTATAAAAATGATGCAGAAAGCTTAAATTTTTGTTAAAAAATTTGTATATTCTTTGTCTCAAAACAACTGCTCTAGCAGGAAAAAAATATTTTTACTTTTGTAATTTTGCAAAAAGTGGCCAATGTAGTTAAGGCATTATTTCATCATTTTTTGCATGCAATTTTTATTTTATTTTAGTTGTTCGTCCTCACAACGTCTTAATAATGGAAAGAGTGAAACAATGATATTATTAAAGTGGAGGCCGTCTTTTATCTTTTCATGTACAGTGGTTCCAACTGTAAGATTTGGCGATGGAGCTGCATACTGCTTGGAAAAAATCTGAGATAAAAGGAGAATGAGGAAAAATGTATTGGAGCTGGTCTATTTCTCAACACGAACATGTTATACATCGTTGGAAGTTTGTTGTGGAAGCCCTGCATAGACTTAAACATTTTGGATGTAAACTGAGCCTTACCTTTTGGACTTCTGATCTTAGCGACATCTCATCGTCAAAAATTGAGGAAAAATCGGATGTAGTAGATCCGAACTAAATATTATTTTCGAACTGTCAACCGAGTTAGAGAATGAGAGGGGAACTATATGCACTTATACAAAAATATTGCAATAGCAAAAAAGAAAAAAAAAGTTAACCTGTAAGTAGATTGGATCGAATGATCAAAATAGTGTGGGAGGAGGAAATAATAAAACGAAAGTGGGATGATTTGTGCACCGTTTTAAAAAATTATCTGGTGACAGTATTTTCCTTGAACAAGGGCGATTGAAGGAGAGAACCTGGGTAAATCTCAACTCCAGCTTCAAGCATCCGGTTGCTAAATTACTGCGCGGTGCGCTTAGAAGAATTCACAAGTAACGCGGTTTGCCACCGATTAATCTGTTTAAATTTTCTCTATTAGCTTACCCGGTATGTGTATTGTTTTACGAAAGTTGTGCTGCAAACTAAAATCGTATTTTTTTCTTAAAGATTGCTCAGAATAATATCCTTTTCTTAACTGAAACTTACCTGTTCAAAAAAAAAAAAAGTGGTACGAAAACTTACCTAAATGAATAAGAAGCCTTTACAGATATACGCAAATAAAACTAGAATAAGGTGAGTTACCAAAGAAAATGTTTTATTGAAAGTTATAGTGTTGTAAAAGAAAAATCTACCTATAGGTTGTGTTGAATCGCCAATTTTACTTTTCCGGCGGTCCCAAGTTGCTGCTGGAGGGCCAGGGCCGCCGCACCTTTATATTATTTTGTTGAGCAAAACATTTCAATTTGCCTGGTGGATTCCTAGACCTTCTGGATCTTATTTTGGAAGTTATCTATGTTCCAAAAGATATTTCCTTTATGACATCATTGTCAAGTCCTATCTACAGTGTTTACCCTGGAGCTTAATTTTTGTTCTGGTGCACTGCGAGTCATTCCCACAGTTACCTCGTCAAAGATAAGTTACTGAAGATTAAGCAAGACATCTTTTCAACGCTCCGCAACAGAGGAGGATACATATCTTGTTTGAGAATTGGTCAGCAGTTTTTGTCCCAGGAGTGGACGCTATTGGAAAAAAAAACCACCAGTACCGCAGTGAGTCCTGAAAAAACAAGAGAATAGAGCGAAGCCCAGGTACAATATCGAAGTAATATATTTATCTACTTCGTGTAAGCATAAGCCAATAAAACAAAAACGAAAATACTTTTGCCGATTTTAAACAAAAAAATTGGTTAACAAAGTACAGAAAATTTGAACACCGTAAATATTTATTGGTAATCAGAAAGGACTTAGAAATGTATACATACTTTTTTTTATAATTTATGTTCTTAAGGTTAAGTCTACGGGCGTTAAAGTTGTTTTTTTTTCAAATTTAAAAATCTTTTTTTATATTAAATCTATTAATCTTTTTCTTTGTTAGATACATCTTTTTGTAAGTGAAAAAGGGTAGTGTTTCCAGGATCTGTCAGATATTATTTGTTGTCTTTTTAGTTTTTTTTTTGTCGTTTCGGTTTGCTCCTTTTTCCACCTCCAAAGAGCTCTATAGGGGTAGGTCATTGGATTCCGAAAATTCGGCCTTATGACCAAGTGCCAAAATTAGTGCTTTTGCTGTCATTTTTTTTGTGTCGATTTGGTAGACCTGTGAGAAACGCATCTGAGTCACGTTGTTTTAGCTTTTCTTCCATTTTTTTTTGCTAGCCTATTTGTAAATTTTCGATATTAAAACTACAATTAAGTAAAACTAATTTAAAGTTAAAATTTTCATAGTGTATTTTTTTAATCAAATCATTTCATACTTGCCTTAATGTTTGTTGTTATTTCGTTTAATAAAACCTCCCTTAACGCCCATTTTGGATGAAATCTTTGTGTTTACTTGTTTCGCTTTAACGAAACATGGCATTTTGAAGACACATTTTTCAGGGGTGCGGATGGTAGCCAAGATATTTCGATGAAGATGGTATGACCGGGACCTGGTATCAACAACTTTGGGGGAATCCAAATATAGCCACCGGATTCCCAGGTTGGGTGGGTAATGGCAACACTGTCAAAACATCAGCAGTGCCCTGGAAGTGGTGATAGTCTGTCCGCAGTCTTTTTGGTTTTTTTTTCCTACTCTGGCCTGATTTGTGTTTTGTTTGCAGGTGAGGTCAAAGATCCCCCCCATTCCGGCGAGCTAATGCCGTGCATCGCAAGCAGGCCGCGTCCTCGGAGCTTGACATTCCTTTCCACATTCCAAACTCTTCCTTTCCCATTTTCCTAGCCTTTCCTTTTTCAGTTCCTTCTTCAATACTGACTCCTCTCCGCACTTCCTCTTGCCTCGCAACAAGTTATTGTGAGTACATAGTTTCACTATATAGCTCGTTGAGCTCTAAAACCATGAAGTTATTTGCCTTCAATGCACCGAAAAGAACCATAATTAAATTCCGCATTTGGACATTGTCCTCCTACATAACCTCATTCAGTTATTATGAGAACTTGTTGTTTTGGCATCATTCTATGTTAAAAAGAAAAACTTAACTTTTATCGTAACTTGGCATTAATGTTTTGTGCTAAAATAAAATTAGCTTACTCTTTACAAATTCAATTTGTGTAAATGTACGTATAATTATTATGTTTTGATTTTTTTCGAGTTTTTTGGTCACAAATATGACGAGTAATTTGCCAGCAATAGAACACCTGAAAGGTCGTGAAAACTACGACAATTGGAAATTCGCGGTTGAGAATTATCTCATATCTCCAAGGAACTGAGGTAAAACCCGAAAAAATTGCACTAGCGAAAGCAAACTTAGTTTTGCTAATCGACCCGCAGCTCTTTGTACACATCAAGGAAGCCACCACTGCGAAGGAAGTGTGGGACGAATTGGCGTCAACATTTGATGATTCAGGACTCACCAGAAGGGTGGGACTTTTGAGAGAACTGATCACAACTCGTCTAGATAACTGCTCATCAATATCAGAGTACGTAAATAAAATCATCGGAACTGCTCATAAACTGAATTCCATTAAAATGAAAGTGGATGACGAATGGATTGGCAGCTTACTGCTGAGCGGTTTGTCAGAGAAATTCCAACCAATGATTATGGCAATTGAAAGCAGTGGAATCAAGATCACTGCTGATTCAATAAAGTCAAAATTGCTGCAAGATTTTGATTGTTATAATGGTGGTGCTGTCGACAGTCAAGCGATGGCAGTGTTCAAGTCCAAGAGCAAACCTAAGAAGAAAACAAAATCAGTAAAATGTTTTGGATGTGATTCTGTTGGACATTTTAAAAAAGATTGTCCAAATAAATCGACACATGGAAATTTTGCTGTATTTGCATCATATTCTGTTCAAGAATCCAGTCAATCATGGTATGTGGACTCTGGTGCATCGTCACATATGACAAAGAGTATCGAGGGGTTTGATAATTACATGAAGAGTTCTACAAATGATTTTGTTACGCTGGCGGACGGATCAAAGTTGGAGGTTGCTGGTAAAGGTGATATAAAGATGCTGATGTGCGGTGGAGGTGCTGTAAATGAGGTGCTTGTACGTGATATCCTTCATGTTCCCGAAATATGTTTTAATTTGATATCCATTAGTCAAATTGTCAAAAATGGAAACAAAGTTCAGTTCGATTCAGATGGATGTAAAATTCTTGACAATAGAGAAATGATTTTGCATCGGCTACTGAAATCGATAGTTTTTAAATTGAATATTCCTGTGACAAATTTTGCTAGGGTAGCAGGTGAATTTAAAAATAAGAGTTTGTGGCACAGACGGATGGGGCACCCAAATGCTGAGGTCTTACGAAATTTAGAAAAGACAGATGGTTCCAATGATGTAGAGAAAAATTGCATCACATTTTTTTATTCCAAAAAAGTGTTTGTCTATGCAATGAAGACAAAAAGTGAAGTAGCAAAGCATTTTTTAGTTTTCAAAAACATGGTGGAAAATCAAATGAAAAGAAAAATAAAAATCTTTCGGTCAGATAATGGTACCGAGTACCTGAATACAGAGATGCGAAAATGCTTTGAGTCATCTGGGATTATTCATCAGACGTCAACTCCATACTGTCCAGAACAAAATGGAAAATCGGAGAGAATGAATCGATCGTTGGTGGAAAAAGCGCGCTGTCTGTTGTTTGATGCTGGTCTGGATAAGTGTTATTGGGGTGAGGCAGTATACACCGCAGCATATCTGTTAAATCGGACTCCGATAAAAGCTCTCGAAAATCGTTGTCCAGAAGAAGTTTGGGTTGGTGCAAAAATTGATTTGTTTCATTTGAGAGTCTTTGGTTCGATTGCGATGGTGATGGTCCCGAAGCAGAAGAGATTGAAGTTTGATGCTAAATCAATTAAATGCATCATGGTCGGTTATGCTGCGAACTCAAAAGGCTACAGGATGTACAACCCAATCAATTAGAAGATGCATATCACTAGAGAAGTGAAATTTCTGGAAGACAAGCGTTTTCATGAGGTAAATGATTCAAAAGGCTGTTCTAATTTTTTGGATTTAACCACAGGTCAGAATTTAGTGGGGAATTCAAGAACAAATCCTGAACCTGTTGTTGTTGCTGATGCTGAACTTGCCGCTGAGGTTGTTGCGACTTCTGAAGCTGAAAAAAAAAACATGTATTGTTGATGTTGCTTGTTGTGATGATGATGTTGCTGAGAATGGTGTTGAGGACGATGATTCTGAGGATTTTGAAGAAGAGTATGTTGATGCTGAGATGACAAGTAGTAGATCTGATGTGGACGTGAGCTCAAATTGTATTCCACCAAGTTCATTATCTAGTGGGGATGTCATCGTTGGACCAGTGCGGCGTTCAAATCGTGAACCTAAGCCCAAGAATTTCGAAAATTATGTAACTTTTGTGAATGAAACAATTGGTGAAGATGATGATCCTTTGACCTATTGTGAAGCAATTTCGAGATCGGACGCAGAGAGCTGGAAGAAGGCGATTAACGAAGAGTTCGAGTCATTGATTCTAAACGATACATGGGAAGTAGTGAATACTCCAGATGGAAAGAAAGTGCTGCGTTCTAAATGGGTATTCAAAACAAACAAAAAATGACAATGGTGATGCTATTCGCTACAAAGCAAGGCTAGTTGCGAAAAGCTGCACACAGCGGAAGGGGATCGATTTCGATGAAGTGTATTCTCCGGTCATTAGATACAGCTCTTTACGGTATCTTTTGTCACTTGCAGCGAAAGTGGATCTTCACATCGAGCAGCTTGATGCAGTCACAGCGTTTCTTCAGGGTGAGTTATCTCAAGAAATTTATATTTTACCCCCTGAAGGTTTAGATATTCCTAAAGATAAAGTCTTCGAGAACATGGAATCTCAAATTAAGTAGAGCTCTTAAAGAATTTAACTTACAACAATCGCGATATGATCCATGTATCTATTTTAATAAAAAGAAAAGTAATTCTTTTCTAATATTGGCCGTCTATGTAGACGATTTATTGATTTTTTCAAAAGACATTAAAGTATCTAAAAAACTAAAAAAATTTTTGAAATCAAAATTTCACATGAAAGAGCTTTCCAAAGTTAATTCTTTTCTGGGTATGACGTTAAAACACAATAGAGAGTCTGGAGAACTTTGCATAAATCAAGAACAATATATTTTGAAGATGCTGAGTAGATTCGGAATGAATAATTGTAATCCGGTTTCAAGTCCAATGGATGTGAACGTTAAACTGAGCAAGGACAACTGCCCAAAATCAGAAGATGCTAAACTTGAAATGGTGAAAGTACCCTATGAAGAGTTAATTGGCAGTTTGCTGTTCGCGGCCCAAATCAGTCGTCCAGATATATGCTTCGCGGTTAATTTCTTAAGCAGATTCAACAATAACCCGGGCAAAGAGCATTGGTTGGCAGCTAAGAGAGTTCTTAGGTATTTGAAGGGAACTTCGAAAATCAACTTGTGTTACAACCGAAACGGAAATGGCGAAATTATTGGTTATTGTGATTCTGATTACGCCAACGACTTAGACGAAAGAAAATCTATCAGCGGATATGTATTTCTATCTCAAGGTGGCGCAATATCATGGTGTTCAAAAAAGCAAGCAACTGTTGCTTTATCTACTACCGAGGCTGAATACGTTGCAATGGGAACAGCAGTTCAAGAGGCGATGTGGCTGAAAGGTATCCAGAAAGAGCTGACAGGAATTGATTCATCTCTGGAACTGTTTTATGTGTCAATGTGCCATTCGTCTTGCGTCTAATGAAAGTTATCGTCCCAGGACAAAACACATTGACATCCGGCATCATTACATTCGAGATATCATAGCCGATGACAAAATCAACTTAAAGCAAATTCCTTCCGAAGATATGGCAGCAGATATATTCACGAAGCCTCTATCATCTCCTATGATTAAAAAGTTGATAGAACCTATGGGATTACTATAAAATAAGTTTTAGTGGGGATGTTGTTTTGGCATCATTCTATGTTAAAAAGAAAAACTTAACTTTTATCGTAACTTGGCATTACTGTTTTGTGCTGAAATAAAATTCGCTTACTCTTTACAAATTCAAATTGTGTAAACGTTTTTATTATTTCCTCGAACTTTTTACAGAAAAATCTGCGGCTTTCAACAGAACTTTATTTTACTAGGTGTTTATTTTCCTTGCCCAAATGGAATTGAATGAAAAGAACGACGTTGGCGCTAAGCAATTTACAGCAACAACTAAGCCCCTTCGGGGCTTAAAAATTTTTTACTAGAAATATTAATTAAGTATTGAACTTATCATCAAAATAGTAAATGAATTTATTTTCTAAATGTCCCAAAACAAATCATTAAGACTTTTAATGATGAATTTCAATGATAGCTATAACCAGAGAATATCAATTATGAAAAAGCCAATCTTTCGTACGTTTCACCCTCCAAAACCCATTTGATTACATTGTTGTATTTGTAATTTCACTTCGTTTCGATGAATAGATGTGAATGGCAACAACAACAAGGCATGTGCTGAATGATGTGTTGAATGGACGAGTTGATTATATGTGTGCGTTTTTCACTAAGGCCTGGCTCCCACTGGGCACCTTAGGCAACTTTTAGTTGCTCGAAGTTTCCGGCAACTCCGAGCAACTTAAGTTGCTCACCATCGCCCACAAGGCAACTTCCGAGCAACTTTTTGGAATTTGACGTCATGTTTTTGTGTATTTGTTGTGTTGACTTTTTACACGGACACAATTACAGGGTTAATAAAAATGTAAATACCCAATAAGAACATTGAAGTTTATAGCTCATTTTCGATAAATCAGAATCAGAGGATTAAAAAATTCAGAAATCCGAAAATCAATATATAAGATTTTATCGTTGAACATCATGGCCATCTTTGACAGATAAGTTGCCGACAGCAAAAGTTGCCCAGTGGGCGTGGCCGAGCAACTTAAAGTTGCCGGGAAAAAGTTCCGCGATCAACTTCGAGCAACTTAGTTGCCTAGTGGGCGCTCTCCCATATAACCCCCCAACTAACAATTTCGCTTCTATATTTCTTCATAGATGCTTTTCGTTTTCATTCAACCTACACATATAAGCATTGTATAAAACTCCATAGAGTGAAAAAGGCGAAATTTGTTCACTCCTATTGTACCTTTATGGAGTTAATTATGAGAGTTTTAAAAAAGTTCACATTTAATTAAATTAAAAAAAACTTCTTGGTAGTTCCAGGAATTGAACCCGTGTCTCTCTGAACCAATTGTCTTGTTTGCTAACCGCTCTCAGATATACAGTTCAATGCATTAAATTGGAATCACTTTTATCTTGAATTGTCTCGTATAAGAAGCTTGAATTAAAAAGAAAAAACTTTATTCAAGAAAAATATAAAATAGTATGTCAATAATAAACATATATTGTTAATTAAATAAATAGAGGTATACATAATAGATTAAATAAATAATTAATACCTACCTAAAACCATTGACCTACTATATATGGACTGCCAGGAGCCAACTTCACGACGGTTCATCCTCAACAATCATGCGCCACCAGCGCTAGTTGGGGCAAAACAGAAAAATGGTGTAACTTTTGACAATTTGGTTTGATGGTTGTGTTCATTGACCTATTATATATGGACTGCCAGGAGCCAACTTTACGACAGTTCATCTTCAACAACTAAGCGCCAGCAGCGCTTGTTGGAGCAAAACAGAAAAATGGTGTAACTTTTGACAATTTGGTTGGCAGTTGTGCTGTCGTTATTTGTTTATTTAATTTTTTAGAAAATAGTAATAATAGTTTAAAACAATGGTTTAAAAGCCATATCTTTTCTTTTTCAAATTAATCAGTTTTTATTTTAAGTTTTCAGTTTTCATTACAAAAATAGCGTTGGAAAAACTAAAAGAAAGGATCTAAACGACGCTGTCTCATCCTGCACTACCAACATCCAATGGACCTTGACCAATTTTATTGCAGTACAGGAGTTTACGACGTAGTTTATCACACAGCCACATCTAGTTTGTGATCAATCGCCACGGAAATCTCCAAGCAATAAACTACAACCATTCTGCTAACAATCTATTCATCAGCTTTCTTTGTTCCTGGATGGTTTTCGTTTCCATTTGATAATGCATGATGATTTTACATTCAAAAGTTCTAAGGAAAAGCTCCAATATTAAAAAAAAAAAAAAACAAATGGCCTCAGGCAATGAACAACAAATAGATCTAAGATCTGCGTAGAATGTGAGTCCAACTTGGGTGAAATGTGTATTTTCCAGTAAAATTGGTGGAAAACCAGCTTAGATGGATTTGGAAAAAATTCCAGCTACCGAAGATTTGAAATGCAGAAAATGTGGTGCTCCACTTCTTTTCTTTAATAGATCTATGCACCCATAGAACAAAAGTCCGAGTGTTTCCATAGTTGTTCTGCTCAGAACTCAGCAGAGTAGGTATCTGGATATTTTCTCATATATTTTAAATTTGATTGTACTGTTCTCTATAAAAGATAGAAACTTCTCAGCATTTCAATCTCAACTTCCTCGACAAAATCAATTCAACTCAGCAGTTCACCCAAACGAGGATGAGGAATTAGTAAGAACATCAATTCAAACAGTTTTTACGCTTAATGACAAATCATTACTTTCAGGCTGCTGTTTAACCACCTTCCAGAGTTTGCTCCATTTGTGGTTGTCGAGGTAATTAAGTGTGTATGCCCGCAACTACTGCTCCGCCAAGCATCAGCGGGGTCATTGGCCGCAACACAAACTCCATATCGATCCGGAGCTTCAATCCCCACTGACGAGATGAACTTCCCAGTTGTTTCGTATTTTGAAACCAATAGCCAAAGTCGACCAAGGAAAAGCTGGAACTAAGAATGAGATTCCCAGATCGATTCAGAGCCGACTTCTTCTTCCTCAACTTCAAATAACGCGGCGCAGATTCTTCGTTATGATCTATGTAGATTGCCGATAATTGTATTTTATGCACAAGTTTACTAATAAAAATTGGTAAAATTTTTAAAAATATAAAATCAATAGTTTTTTTTACAGCTAAAAAACTAAGTAATTTTACCAATGTTGAAATTTTTTTGCCTCGAATATCTTGAGAACAGACAACGATATTGGCTCCCAGTTGATTTCATCCTATATATTAATTAGTAATTGATATTTGATAGGGTTTTTAAAAAATTCAACAGTTTTTTTACGGTGGTAAATTCAATTTTTTTCTGAATTTCCCGAAAGCTTTAACTTTTTTTGGAAAAAATATGTGAAGGTACATACTTTACTTTGTCATTTAACACAAAAAAAGATTAATATACATTTTTTCACACAAGCAAGATTCTGAGAAAACCCTGCAGGAACTTCACGCTGGAGTAAATGCTGTCTTATATTAACTCATGAGTTTTTTGAAAAAAAAATATTTGCTGAGATATTAAGAAAAAACCGTTATTTGTAAATTTATAGTACAAAATCAAAAGTGTTACTTCGACACCCTATAACCTCAAGATTAATAAACCTACAGAGTTCGTTAATAACTCATTTTCTAGATAATTTTACCGTCTAAATGTTATTTTTTCATGATTTTGCTGTAAAATTAAATTTCATCAAGTTGTAGAACAAAAACCAAATCACTTTCTTTTCCAAGAGGGCGGTCTTCCTCTTACCCCGGACACCCTAAGAGCTTGGTTTTATAAAGAAGAATGTAACCATATTCAAATCGTGCAAAAAATTCAACCCATCGATTAATGAAGTTTTAATAAATGTTTTGACAAAATTTACTCAAGAAAAATTGAAGGAAAGTTGAATCAAATTTTTTTAAACATGGTTAACTTTTGTTTTATTACCTTTCTAAAAATATGTATTAAATCAAAATCAGTTGAAATCCAGATTTTTATTAAATAATTTTATAAATACCAATTCTTTATTTTCATTTTTTAATCACTCATAACTCATGACTTTAATGGTCAAGAATGAATCATGCACCCAATGATTTGAATGATTTTTTTTAAATTTAACTTTCTAAATGTTTTTAAAATTATATCCATTTCGATAGTAAAGTGTATTGTTAGTGAATAACAAAATAATAACAAACCAAGACAAAATTGAATATTTTCCTCATTGTGTCTTTTATCTGTTTTCTCATTATACCAATAACCTCTTGATAAAAAGACGTATACCGAATTCATGAGAGTTTGATAGAGTCAGGTGGAAGGCACACCTGAGTCTATCGAACTCTCATGAATTCGGTATACGTCTTTCCCGTTCTCATTATATTTTGACAATTCACAATTACAAGTCTCCATCGAAAACTCAAATTCTCCACGTTAAGGTAGCCCTTGGGTACTTCAGATGTCGGCCGCTTCGATGGCTCCATGATAGTACTATGGTTTATATATACAAAGGTTATATAAACGCTTCCTAACTTCAAAGGTGTATTGCAAAAATAACAATTCGTGTAAGGTTTTAAGTAGATGCACTTTTAGGTAAAATGTCAGTGCTACCAGTTTTTGGGAACATGATTTTTAAATCAAAAGAATTACCAAAAAAGTGGGTAGTTCCACCCTTTGATATATAAAAGTAAATTCCCAAAAAGTGGCAATAACCTCTTTTCCACAGTTTGGGGGCCATTTGTGAAAATGGTGTCGAATCGACAGGATAACAACAATGAATCCTTGGCTTAATAGCATCAGCATGTCAAAAATAATTTAAAATTTAATTTAAATAAAAATAATGTCCTCCCTCACAAAACGTGCAGGGATTTCGGTTTCCTTAACGGACTACAGATTGGGCGCCAAGAAACAGGATTACAAAAATGACTTCCAGGCTAAATTTAATCGTTAATGTGTAAGGAATAAATTCCAGTCATAAACAAAAATTCCCTGACCAGACTAATAAGTTTGATGAGTATTCACTAAATAATGTCACTTTGAGTGTATAGAAGAATCAAATATAAACACAATTTTTCACATAGAACTCAAAAATACTCTCTATTCCTTTTGTTCTTCTTCAGTTTACTGCCAAAAAAAATAATTTAGCAATAAACCAAATAAAAAAGTTTCTCTGATAGCAAAAAATAGGAGTTTTTGTGAGAAATTATGTTTTTTTATGATTCTTAACCTATAATTAGAGAGCTGGTGACAGTAACATTTACATTTTATTTTTCTATTTATTCAAAATCGGAAAATTATTTTTATTGACGTATGCGTGACACATCGGACACACCTTCTTGTGAAATGTAACGCACTACGCTTTAAGTAAAGAATTTTAAACAGCTGTGGGTTTCGTTACTTTGTTTGCAAGTTTCTCACTCTTTGAGATAATGTTCACTCACTTTGCTGTTTTGATAGGTCTAGCACATTTTACTGAAAAAAGCACTAAATAGACCTTAGACAAACCCTTACACCTCTAATTTCAAAGGGTGTTGCAAACCCACTCATAAATGTGCATTGACTCCTGAGAAGTGCTGGCAAGGGAGCTCCACATATCGATAAACTGCTACCGGCTCCCTAAGTATTACTTACCTTTATTAACTCTAAATACTCCTTCAAGTCTGGGTCAATTTGGATCGGGTATTGAGTAATTTGATTAAAGGTTGAATATTTATAACAGAATTATTCAAAGACACTTGTTTTTGCTGTGTTTCATTTTGCGAAGGATTATTGTATGCAATTTGCAATAATTGTCCTTCCATCATTTCAACATTTTCTGGATCTTCTCTGGGAAGATTAGAGAAAGTTGCTGGCTCATTTATGTACATCTCGTTAACTTGTGGATTGTCTGGTATGTTTATGGAAGACTCTCTTTCAGGTATTGGCAAAAGAGGTTGTTGACGCAGCAACGAACGCGGTGGAAAACTTGTACCTTGATCTAAAACCGTTCTGGGTTCAAAACTGTGACAAAGAGATTCAGTTTAAGCTTTTATAAAGACCTGTAATTATCTATATCTTACCCTGATATATCCCCTCTAAGAGGAGTAAACGGTAGCGATGTTTGCGAGAGCTCTTTTGGTTTTAGAGGTGAACGCGTTGAATTTATTTGACTTATTTGAACTGGTTGCTCCACAGACGTTTGATTGAAAGAAAATGATTTACTAAACTTTTAATAAAGTTACAAGAGATTTATTGAGTCTTTTAAGTTTTTTTTTTACTATTTATGGAATAACTTAACTCAATCTATTATATAAAAAGAAGTTGTCTTATGTTCGGGCGCGATAAACTCGAGAATGGCTGGGCCGAATTTTTCAATTTTGTCTTATAAAGTTATCTTTCATATTGAGGATGGTCTTTTTGTGAAGTTTGGTCAAAATTAAAGAGAAGTGCATTTTGTCAAACTACTAACAAATCTTTTCGTAGGGTCTTTTAAGAATGTCTATTAAGGTTGTTACGGCTACCTATTGAGTTGGTCTTGTTTTAAAACCAGTGTGTAACTCCGCCGAAGCGGGGTTTTTGTACGTGGTCGGAATCCACCATATGCCCGACTGGAGGGGGACCGGCTTCAGGGAGGGATTTTCAATGTTGTAAAAGTGGTATTTTCTTATGTTTGAATCCGGGTGGATTTTCTTGTCTGTTAGGTACAACTGAAAGATCCTCGAGCAAAAGTCTTATGAAAGAGGTCATTGACCGTCCACGAGTCAACTCAATAATCCGTAACTTCGAACAAAACTGTAGGATGTACATATTTTATTTGGTATGTTTCAGGGGTAGTCCCAAAATTCCTTGGATTGCTTCCAAGAACAGTAGTGCTCCAGAGGAAGGTAATATGCACGGAAAGCCGAAATGGAGATCTGAGAGGGAGGGCAGAGTACTGGGTCACCGAAACTCTGACACCTTGGTACCAAGAAGAGAAAGAAAATTAAAAGCAGCAGGTGCTGGAAAAAAAGAAAGAGAGAGACCAGGACCATTGGTTCCTCCCAAGGTTGCCGCCAGAGGAGTCAACCAATGGGCCTAGCTCGAACGATAGGTACCTGCGATCGAGAGATTTTGGAACATCCAAGTACGTCGTATCCGCGGGTTGTTTTTTTTTGGCTGCAACATCAAAATGGGCATCACACCGTGTTCCTACACACCGTCGTTGCTTGGAAGCGGGGGCCGCGATTCATGAAACGGAATCGCTTACGCCGTCTCGTAAGGATGAACCCGAACGAGGCTTGAAGGGGAATACGCTGTTAGGTCTTGGGTAGTTTTAAGGATTACCGCCCGAGTTTTTTTTTGTTTTAAACGAGTTATATACGCGAAATGCTTTAGAAAATTGTAATTTTGAACTAAACGGTTAAACGACAACCGAAATTAAAAGCATGTTACCGAATTTATTTTGGAAACTAAAAGATGCGATGACAGGTGAAAAGAAGACGGAAAGGAGAAGAGGAGATAGGTATAGTGTTTTTTTGTGAGAAACAAAATATAATAAAGTTTAAACAAAAGGAAGAAAAGGGAAAAGGTATAGTTATGCTACTGATTGACTTATGATGAAAGAAAAAGTAAGGATGCGTAAGAACAAAAAAAAAAAGGACGGAAAGCTCAAGTGAAATTGGGAATAGGACTGGAAGCTACCAAAGTTCACTAATGTGAAGGGGCAAATAGGTTTGTGTCGGGAATAGATTTGATATTAAATTGTTTTGGTACAATAGGGTAGTAGATAGTACTTAGTTTTCATGGGTCCGGATAGTAACGATTTCCTGTAACACTAAGGCCGTTGAACTTGATTAGGAATCTCCCAATCAGGTTGAACTATGAAGAAGACAAAGAAGATTATGACACTGTTAGGGAAGAAGATACTGTATGAGAATCATCTTCGTCTTTGTTGTGCGAACTAAGGTCAAAGACAGATAGTCTGGCGCGAGCTTGATGTTATTTTCAAATACGAGAATTATAGAATAGTTGAGTGCGGTAAATAATAAGAGTAAATTATAAAAAAAAAAAGAAAAAAGTTTATATGAAAGAAATAAAGTTCGGGATATTTTAGATTTTTGTCTGGAGAACCGAAGGATCCAGCGGAGGGACAAAGCATTTTTTTTATATAAAAGGATTTTGTTTAAAATTCAAATTCATAGTGGGTGAGTCATATAAGAAAAAAATATATGTATAGATAGTTACTATAGTGGTTTCAAAAATTAACAGTGAGGGTGAATTTTGGAGGTCAACGACGCAGGAATAAGGTCGTGGCGTCCGACCCTTGTTCGACCAGTTGAAGTTCCTGAGACCTGTGCCAAAAACGAGGGAACAAAGCAAATACCACAAAAAAACCGAGGAGGGGATAATCTGTTGGATATCCTCCCAAGTGAAATCACCCCGGTGAGAAATAAAGCCCGTCGAAGTCCCGGGCTAACAAGTAAACCCCTTTTATTAAAGGTATTTGATTCCATTTATATATGGAAAACTTGTAAGAAGGGCAGAAGCCAACCGAGTTTGTGCCATCATATATAGCACTAGCACTATAGCTTGTAGAAATATAGCACTTCCGGTTTTCTTTTGTTGGATTCCAACTTTTCACCCTCACCGAGAGAATTTATCCGTTTAATATATGTCCCGAGATAAAAAGAAAGAAAATAGAGGTATGTCCAAATAAAACACGTAGAGCCCCAAGACGAAGATCCCGAGTCATCATCATCATCATCCTAGTTTTTTTAGTTTAAGTGAAATTTTGGCGTGATAGTTTTCTTTTGTGTTTTTGTATTTTATAGTAAAAAAATTTAAAGACTTTTCAGTCAGTGGGGGATTGGAAAAAAAGTGAGGGGAGAAAAGTTAATTTCCGCGTACCGTTAGTCCGGTGTGGACCAGCCCAGTGTAGCCCCCACGTAGGCTGAGAAATTGCCAAACGGTTTTTGTACAGTTGAGAAAAGTCCCTCTACTTTTTACCGACCCTTAACCCTTTACAAGAGTTTTCTTTTGTTCTCTGTTTCTGGAGCTGAAGTAGTCGTTAAAATGGTTTGAATTGAGTCTTCCGCAACTTGCTACAATTGTAAAAGATTTTTTTTTTTGTATCATAGGTTAAGTTTTAACGTAATTGTTCTTTATACATTATCATTTTATTCAAATTTTTTTTGTTTTTTTTTTATATGTTAACCATGGTTACAAGCCTGGTCGTTTATTTGTTTGAAAGAATATTTTACGTTATTTAATAAACCATTGTGAATCACGTCAAATATCGATGAAATTCTGGCTTTTTACTGAGTTTCAAAGAAGCTCAATGAATATGTAAAGACTTTTTTTTCAGGGGGTGCGGTAAGGCTGGCTCAAGCCCTTAGGTGAAGTAAGTATGGTTCAACTGCGGTGGTAAACGTTTTTCTGTCACAATTAAGTAAGGGGAATTCGCCTAAATGGCCAAGCGAATTCCAGGTTGGGTGAGACTAGGCCGAGCTGCACCAACAGCCGCAGGTTTCCCAAAGAGTGTTGCGTTGAGTGGTGGCACAAGTAATTTTATTTTTTTTTGCTGGCATGTTTTCTTTTTTTTTGAAATGAGTGAGGTCTGACTACGGGGGCAAGATCCCCCCCTTATCCGGCGAGCGAAGTCGAGCACAGCAAGCATGCCATCGCCTCCGTAGCAGATATTCCCCCTCTTCCGTTGACCTATCCTCACCTACATCCTGTCCCGAAAACTTTTAAAGACTCCTTTCATACTTTCCTATCCAACTACTCCTACTTCCGCTACCTTTTGCTTATTTCAAATGGCGCCCATCCGTGTTGTGTAATTGTTAGTTTTCCGATTCAGATTCGATCGGTTCTGAGTGGTGTCGGAGACAACATTCAATCGCAACGTAAGTCGTAATCGAGATAGCTCCCTAGAACGCTCGCTTACTTGCGACGGAACGGTTGGATGACGTAGAAGATACCAACCAGAGCTCGTAGTGTCCATTTTCATATTAATTTGTTTCATACAGAAAAGGCTCTCAGGGGACTTCGGGGTCAGCATCCAATCGGGGCGTAAGTCGAATACAAGATGGCGTTTTGGAATGCTTGTTTACTTGCGACGAGACGGTTGGATGTTGGCAACGAAGGCACGCGGGCCGGCTAGATGACACCGCTTTTGGTGTCCGTAAAGAATGTCCTGTAAGTCTTCTTGTGGAAGTCTCAACGTACCTAAGGAATTGCGACAGGATTTTCGGATCGGACAACAGAGGCAGTGGTTCGTGTACCTAGACGTTCGGATTGCCGGATTCAAATCAATTCGTAAGTCTTGAATGGGATTGCTCGTAGGAAAGCCCACGCAATTGCGACGAGTTGATAAGAGTCCGACAGCACCAGCGAATGGGTGGAGATTTTCGTACCCTTCTTTATTCCTCGCGTTTAATGTGCAGCATACTTTGGGAAACAAACAGAGAAAAGAAAAAAAAGAAAAAAAAAAAGAAAATAAATAATAGAAAAGGAAAACCTTGCGGTTGAACCATGTAAAAGAAAAAAAAAGAGTAACTGAAGAAAGCCGCCTGAAACACCCCCGTATCCATATGAGCAATCACTAAATAATTATAATAGTTTTTTTTTGGGAGAAAATAGATAGATAGAAATCGAAATATTATTCAACGGTGCCTGATTGAAGCGTTTAAGAATATTGGGAGAGGATTATTTACAAGCTGCGTAGGGGTATTCAAAATTTTAAAACTTAGATCTCCTAAGGCATTAGTATAACAGTTTCTTGTCCTTTTGGAGTGCAGTAATCTGTGTTTTAGTATTTTCATCAGCTTTTCTAAGCAAAAATAATTTTAAGATTCTGTGTTACATGTAATTTCGTTTTCAGTGTTGCTTGTAAACGTATACTTAAACGGCCCATTGAGTTTGAGGGAAATAGATAAAAAAAAAAAAAAAAAAAATTCCATCATTCGTGTTAGGGTGATTAATAGTAGATTTATTTAGTCAGTTTATTCGAACAGACAGGTTGTTAATGAAAAATCGGTATATATGTGTATAGCTATAAGTGATAGTATATAAAAAAAAAATACAAAAAAAAATAATATTTAGGATAGGAAATAGAGTAGAATATAGGAATAAAAAGTTTTGGTGGGCGAAAGTTAGTTTGAGAGGTTCACGAGTTTTCAGGAATATCCGGGAGAAGTCGTTCTAGCAAGTTACAGCTAAAGGTGACACAAATAAAACAAAAAAAAAAAGAAAAAAAAACAAAAAAAAAGGGAAGATACAATTTTAAAGGAAGACATAAAAGAGAGTTTTCTGTGAGTGGGAAACATATATTTTGTAGTCGAGTTAGCTGAGTATATATTTAATCAGAGTTTACACTAAGCATCCGAAAAAGGAGGTATATTTTATTTTTGGGTACAACCAAAGAATTTAGTTACGGTTCGTTTATAGCTCTATGAATAGGCGGGAAGAGGACGAACTAGAAGCAAAATTGAATAAAGTTCAAGGTATACTTCAAACCCAAAGACTAACACGCGCGTTACGTGAGAAGCTGATACAAAACTTTCCCGAGATGTCGCTTCAACATTCCCCAAAACAAAAAAAAGACAACCCGCCGGGTAATACTCTCGTCGAAGGGGAGGTTCCTCCCGAGGGAACAAGGGGAAGAGGGTGTTCAATGGCTTGGCTCAAGCAAACGAACCAAATCTTCTAGCTGCTGCGAGCGGGTCAGGAATGGTAACAGGCACAATAACGATACCAGCAGATAACCCAAGTGTAGTTTTAGGCCGCTCTACAGACGGCAGTAACTCCAGTGAATCTAGAAGCAGTGTTAAAACAATGCCGGCGCCACCTTTTAGTGACCTAACGGTTACTGGGGTACATTCGCCAGGGCTAACGAATTGGGCAAATTTCAGAGCCGCCCAGAGAGCCGCTGGGGGCAATATCAAAAAAATCAACTACGTAGGTAGGGAAACAGCAGCGTCAAACTCCGTTATTACAGGAGAACTTAAGACGGCAATTGATCAGGCAGTAGGTAAAGCATATGAATTTTACAACAACTCATTAGGCAAGCAACTTTCTGAGTCGTTAAAAGAGGAAATAAGGAAGCAATTCGTGGATCTCATGAAGGAAACAAACCCAGCTTCGCGTTTCACTCCTCCTTTAGGAGGTAGTTTTCAGAGCCCGGCCGGCAATACTGAAGTCGATCAGAGGCCACCACAGCAACACCCTGCCGAACCAGCCAGCCATTCTCAGCTGGATCCTCGGTCTAGGTCATTCCAGGCGACGCTAGGTGATATGGGCAGTACAAACCCAAGGCCAAGCAATGTAAACGGACCTAATAATTTTCAGGATTCTAATTGGGAATCAAGGAACCATCCGCATAGACGTTCTCAGCCATCTTACGGTAATCCTTCCCCGACATATCCACACTGAGGCATGAGAACGCCCATCAAAATGGATAAGTGGGGGTTAAAATTTGACGGCAAAGCAGGGGCACTGAGTGTGGAAGATTTTGTTTTTAGGGTAGAGACTCTTCAGAGCCAGTACGAATGCTCCTGGGCTGAGATCATGCGAGATTTCCATCTCTTGCTATCCGGTTCTGCGAGTGAATGGTACTGGTGGTACCACAGATCGAATGGACGTCCGGACTGGCCTATGCTACGGGATGCATTAATGCGCCAGTTTCGTAGTTCGAAATCAGACTTTGAAATAATCCGAGAAATAATGCAACGCAAGCAGAACGCCGGGGAGTCAAGCGATGATTATTTTGCAGCAATAACTAGACTTCGATCTCAGCTCAGGATGCAAATTCCAGAAGTTGAACTAGTAAGGATCTTAAAAAGAAATTTAAATGAGCGTTTGGAAAGTTTAGTGTATCCGCAGGCGGTGTACTCCATGGACCAGTTGAGAATGGCTTGCAAAGAGGCAGAGTATGCTTTTCCTAGGAGGGACCGAGACGGTCCGAAGCAATATAGGGCGCCACAACGGTTTGTGGCACACGAATTAGATTTGGATCCAGACCTAGAGCCTAGACCAGTTCGTGAAGAACAATTAGAAGCATTTCAGCATACGGGAGCACGTCCAAAGACCGCAAATGGGGCAAGTGAAAACAAGACTGGTGCTTGTTGGAACTGCCGGGTCCAGGGTCACTCATTTATGGACTGTCCGTCGACTAAAAGAAATATATTTTGCTACAGGTGTGGGCAGGAAGGGGTTATAACGCCTAGATGTTCACGGTGTAACCCGGAAAACCGCAATCGGAACGCGACGACTTCGGGGGAGTTGCGTTCGACTCAACCTCCCCAAGCAAATCTTTAAACAATTTTGATTCGAATGGAAATAGCGAGAAGAGAAGCGTTAGAATACTTGTAAGACAAAAAAATGAGGATAAATCGGAAAATAAAATGCAAAGTAGATTGATAATAAAACCCTTACATATCAGATTGAGAGAGTATCAGTTGGCGAGAGATAAGATATTTGAGGGAAAGATAAGCGCAGTATCTAAAAGAATTAAGAAGGCAAGATTAAGGTATAAGGCTAGAAAACAAACAAGAATGAACATCGAGTCCACACGGACCCCAGGCCTTACGCAAAGGTTCAAATAGGCAACAGAGAAATTAATGGCTTGTTAGATAGCGGGGCGAGTGTAAGTATACTAGGTAAAGACTGTTTGAAATTTTTAACAGAAACTGGAAAGCAATTTCAAACTTACAAATCTGGGGTTAAAACAGCCGACGGCCAAAACCAAGCTATCATCGGAAAAATCCAAACTTTAATTAAATATAAAAATAGCGAACAAATCATCACCTTGTATTTAGTACCTAACCTTGACCAAGAATTATACTTGGGAGTGGATTTTTGGAAGGCGTTCCAAATCGCTCCGAATGTTTTGAGTTCCGTGTCGGTTCTGGGGGAAGATGCCGATCTGATAAATGCACATAAAATTTCTTTTGAACAACGGTCCAGATTGGAAATGGTTAAACAGAGATTTCTGGACTTTGATCGAAATGGCCTCGGCAAGACGGCACTCATGGAGCACGTCATCGATACCGGAGGCGCGATGCCAGTAAAGCAGAGACACTACCCTGTTTCTCCAGCGGTGCAAGCCATTTTGTACCAAGAAATAGATAGAATGTTGAAGCTCGGCGTTATAGAGGAAAGTGAGAGTCCTTGGTGCTCGCCTGTTGTCCTCATCAAGAAGGCAGGTGAAAACGGTACCATAAAATATCGTTTTTGCCTGGACTCTCGAAAGGTCAACGCGTTGAGCAAGAAGGATGCCAACCCACTTCCTCATATCGACGGGCTTCTCAGTCGTTTACCAGACACCTACAATATAAGTAGTGTTGATCTGAAGGATGCATTCTGGCAAATACCGCTGGAGAAGGAGAGCAGGGAAAAAACTGCATTTGCGGTACCGGGAAGACCCTTGTACCAATTTACGGTCATGCCCTTTGGGTTGTGTAACGCTGCCCAAAGGTTATGTCGTCTAATGGACAAGGTGATTCCTGCACGACTCCGGGATCGTGTGTTTGTGTATTTAGATGACTTGCTCATAATAGCCCCGGACTTCGAAACTCATATTGCTCTGCTGGACGAAGTGGCCGACTGCCTAAGAAAAGCAAATCTCACCATCAACGTTAAGAAATCCAAATTCTGCTTTAAGGAGCTTAAGTATTTGGGTTTCATCGTTGGTGGTGGGAAATTGAAAACTGACCCGGCCAAGATAGAAGCGGTAGTCGACTTTCCCATACCGATAAACCCTCGACAGGTTAGGCGGCTACTTGGTCTAGCGGGGTGGTATAGACGTTTCATAAAAGATTTTTCCAGTTTAACCGCTCCTTTGACGGACATGTTGAAGAAAAAGAATACTAAATTTGCGATGACGGAAGAGGCTACTACCGCGTTCGAGAATCTGAAAAAGGCTTTGACGACAGCTCCGGTGCTCAGGCACCCAAATTTCTCGAAGCGATTTTACGTGCAGTGTGACGCATCCGACTCTGGGATCGGCGCGGTGCTATTTCAAAGGAACGAGGCGGGGGATGAGAGTCCGATTTCCTACATCTCTCAGAAACTAAATTCATGTCAACGGAACTATAGTGTAACCGAGAAAGAGTGTATGGCAGCCGTGATAGCAGTGAAAAAGTTCAGGCCCTATGTCGAGGGTATGGATTTCACTATCATAACTGACCACTCTAGCCTAAAGTGGTTAATGACCATGAAAGACCTTAGCGGTAGGCTGGCTAGGTAGTCACTCGAGTTGCAGTCTTATACCTTCGACATAGAGCACCGAAAAGGATCGCTGAATGTCGTGCCCGACACCCTTTCTCGGGCACACCTAGATAGTTTGGCAATGGGAGAAGTAGCACCTTTGATAGATCTTGATTCCGAAGAATTTCAGTCGGAAGAGTATAAAAGCCTGATAGATACGATACGAAAGCATCAAGAAGAATTGCCGGACTTAAAAATTGAGGATAACTTTGTGTACAAGCGTGCACTTCCTCTTAACTGGGATGAGTCGCTATTGGAAAACACCGGGCGTTTGTGGGTTCCTTCAGGACTTACCGAAGGTCTTATCACCCAAGCCCATAATCCACCGCAAGCCGCTCATGGTGGCATAGGTAAAACTTTGTTTAGGGTGAGGCAGTTCTTTTACTGGCCCAATATGACCGTACAGATCCGTCAATTTGTAATTAAATGTGAAGTATGCCAACAATCTAAGTCTACTAATCAAGTCCAACGCCCTCCTATTTTGAATAATTTTGCTACCGATCGTCCTTTTCAAAAAATCTACGTAGATTTCATAGGTCCCTATCCAAGATCTAAAGCAGGGAATTCTTTTGTGTTCGTGGTGTTGGATCACATGACCAAATTTGTATTTTTGAAACCTTTGCGAGCAGCTAACTCTAGTAGCATAATTACCTTCTTGCGAAATGACCTTTTTAATTCATACGGAGTACCGGAAATCCTGCACTCCGACAACGGAAAACAATTCGTGTCGAAGGAATTTCAAAACTTTCTACAACAGTATGGAGTGCGTCATTTCAGAACGGCGAACTATGCGCCCCAATCGAACGCTTCCGAGAGGGTCAACAGGACGTTGTTAGCCGCCATACGTTCGTACTTGAAGGAAGACCAACGCGATTGGGACGCGCACTTGCGTGCGCGATGAGAAGTGCAGTGCATTCTGCTATCGGCGTGTCACCATATTTTGCCCTATTCGGAGTTAATATGATGACGCACGGGAGCGGGTATGCACTGGCGCAAAAGTTAAATGGGTTGGAGGACGGCGAACTGTTGACCCTACCGAGGCAAGAGCGATTGCAGAAAGATACAAAGTAAAAGAAAGTATAACAAAAGCACACGAAAAAACTAAATTATCCTATAACACCCGATCCCGAAATATTCGCTACGTGCCAGGTCAAGAGGTATATAAACGGAACTTTATCCTCAGTGACTCTTCTAAACACCTTTCATCGAAGTTGTGCCCAAAGTATATAAAATGCAGAGTAGTTAGGTCAGTAGGTAAGAGCATGTATGAGCTAGAAAACCTAGCTGGAAAAAAAATTGGGATCTTTCACGCGAAAGACATGAAACAGTAGCTAATACCGGCCGAAGGAGCGCCGATGTGACTGTTAATCATCACAGTAGTGGTACTAGTGCTCCTCGAAGGGAGTACCTAAGAATAATCAAAATTGAAAATAGAAAAAAAAAGGGGTTCAGTAACCTTAATCCTAGAAATCTTAGCTACTATAGATGTGAGTAACGTTGGAGATCTGAAATTCCAGTAGTCTTGTATTCCAGGCGATAATGATAATCCGAAGTACCCCAACAACTGTGGTAGCCACCCTAACCATCTGTGATATTTTGGCCATAGACTAGATACCTTTCTTCCTATTCGAATCTGTGACATTTTGGTTTAAGCGTAAGGAAATTTTATTTATTTAACATCTGTGATACTTATAGATCAAAGTAAGAAAACAAAGAGAGATAACCCGTGAGACTTAACGTCAGTGAGATTTTTGAGAATTAATCCTAAGCTTAAATATCTAGTCGAGTGGAAAATCCAACACCTGGGATAAATTCCTGAAATAACATCACCTAGTAATTGTTCTTATATCAAAAAAATAATAAAAACCGAAAATCCGTAGTTAGACACAATCGAGACACAATAACAACAAAGGTTAATATTCCCGGACCATAATCAGTTCGGTAGATAACCGCCAACATACCAACCGGTGACTAATGCTTCTCCACGGCTTACAAATAATATTCTCCGTTTCGATGAAGAAGCGAAGAGAGAAGACGAGATATTAAGAACGAATACAAACAAATTTTTTTTTTAAAGTTGAGCAAAGTATTTATTAAATTTTGTTGACCATTTTGGAAAACCGAAAGCTTTCACACAAACAATCTTCCCGCAAGATCGTAAGAAAGTAAGTGCCTTAAGATCCTAAGATCAATAACAAGTCAGTCAAATAAATAAAAAAATAAAAGAAATACAAAATTAGAATAAATCTATAACTAAGATGAATGAATAAAATCCGTATTAAAGAAACTAAATAGGGTTGATAGAACTTACCGAGCCAAACAGGAATAGAAATATGTAGAGATGCTGAAAGTTAGAGTCGATGGCTGCATGTTAGATGCACGTTGCGGATAGAACCGATATATATGCAAAAAAAAAAAAATTGATTGCTTTGCGGGAAAACGTCACTGGTTTTTGCCCGGCTTGTTGAAATGGGTCCTTCCCCACTTGCGTGATTAGCTGCTGATGGTAGCCTTGGATCACCGTCCCCATTGTTTCAAGTGAAACGTCCGAGGCCGGAGTTTTGTTACGGCTACCTATTGAGTTGGTCTTGTTTTAAAACCAGTGTGTAACTCCGCCGAAGCGGGGTTTTTGTACGTGGTCGGAATCCACCATATGCCCGACTGGAGGGGGACCGGCTTCAGGGAGGGAAATTCAATGTTGTAAAAGTGGTATTTTCTTATGTTTGAATCCGGGTGGATTTTCTTGTCTGTTAGGTACAACTGAAAGATCCTCGAGCAAAAGTCTTATGAAAGAGGTCATTGACCGTCCACGAGTCAACTCAATAATCCGTAACTTCGAACAAAACTGTAGGATGTACATATTTTATTTGGTATGTTTCAGGGGTAGTCCCAAAATTCCTTGGATTGCTTCCAAGAACAGTAGTGCTCCAGAGGAAGGTAATATGCACGGAAAGCCGAAATGGAGATCTGAGAGGGAGGGCAGAGTACTGGGTCACCGAAACTCTGACACCTTGGTACCAAGAAGAGAAAGAAAATTAAAAGCAGCAGGTGCTGGAAAAAAAGAAAGAGAGAGACCAGGACCATTGGTTCCTCCCAAGGTTGCCGCCAGAGGAGTCAACCAATGGGCCTAGCTCGAACGATAGGTACCTGCGATCGAGAGATTTTGGAACATCCAAGTACGTCGTATCCGCGGGTTGTTTTTTTTTGGCTGCAACATCAAAATGGGCATCACACCGTGTTCCTACACACCGTCGTTGCTTGGAAGCGGGGGCCGCGATTCATGAAACGGAATCGCTTACGCCGTCTCGTAAGGATGAACCCGAACGAGGCTTGAAGGGGAATACGCTGTTAGGTCTTGGGTAGTTTTAAGGATTACCGCCCGAGTTTTTTTTTTGTTTTAAACGAGTTATATACGCGAAATGCTTTAGAAAATTGTAATTTTGAACTAAACGGTTAAACGACAACCGAAATTAAAAGCATGTTACCGAATTTATTTTGGAAACTAAAAGATGCGATGACAGGTGAAAAGAAGACGGAAAGGAGAAGAGGAGATAGGTATAGTGTTTTTTTGTGAGAAACAAAATATAATAAAGTTTAAACAAAAGGAAGAAAAGGGAAAAGGTATAGTTATGCTACTGATTGACTTATGATGAAAGAAAAAGTAAGGATGCGTAAGAACAAAAAAAAAAGGACGGAAAGCTCAAGTGAAATTGGGAATAGGACTGGAAGCTACCAAAGTTCACTAATGTGAAGGGGCAAATAGGTTTGTGTCGGGAATAGATTTGATATTAAATTGTTTTGGTACAATAGGGTAGTAGATAGTACTTAGTTTTCATGGGTCCGGATAGTAACGATTTCCTGTAACACTAAGGCCGTTGAACTTGATTAGGAATCTCCCAATCAGGTTGAACTATGAAGAAGACAAAGAAGATTATGACACTGTTAGGGAAGAAGATACTGTATGAGAATCATCTTCGTCTTTGTTGTGCGAACTAAGGTCAAAGACAGATAGTCTGGCGCGAGCTTGATGTTATTTTCAAATACGAGAATTATAGAATAGTTGAGTGCGGTAAATAATAAGAGTAAATTATAAAAAAAAAAGAAAAAAGTTTATATGAAAGAAATAAAGTTCGGGATATTTTAGATTTTTGTCGGAGGGACAAAGCATTTTTTTTATATAAAAGGATTTTGTTTAAAATTCAAATTCATAGTGGGTGAGTCATATAAGAAAAAAATATATGTATAGATAGTTACTATAGTGGTTTCAAAAATTAACAGTGAGGGTGAATTTTGGAGGTCAACGACGCAGGAATAAGGTCGTGGCGTCCGACCCTTGTTCGACCAGTTGAAGTTCCTGAGACCTGTGTCAAAAACGAGGGAACAAAGCAAATACCACAAAAAAACCGAGGAGGGGATAATCTGTTGGATATCCTCCCAAGTGAAATCACCCCGGTGAGAAATAAAGCCCGTCGAAGTCCCGGGCTAACAAGTAAACCCCTTTTATTAAAGGTATTTGATTCCATTTATATATGGAAAACTTGTAAGAAGGGCAGAAGCCAACCGAGTTTGTGCCATCATATATAGCACTAGCACTATAGCTTGTAGAAATATAGCACTTCCGGTTTTCTTTTGTTGGATTCCAACTTTTCACCCTCACCGAGAGAATTTATCCGTTTAATATATGTCCCGAGATAAAAAGAAAGAAAATAGAGGTATGTCCAAATAAAACACGTAGAGCCCCAAGACGAAGATCCCGAGTCATCATCATCATCATCCTAGTTTTTTTAGTTTAAGTGAAATTTTGGCGTGATAGTTTTCTTTTGTGTTTTTGTATTTTATAGTAAAAAAATTTAAAGACTTTTCAGTCAGTGGGGGATTGGAAAAAAAGTGAGGGGAGAAAAGTTAATTTCCGCGTACCGTTAGTCCGGTGTGGACCAGCCCAGTGTAGCCCCCACGTAGGCTGAGAAATTGCCAAACGGTTTTTGTACAGTTGAGAAAAGTCCCTCTACTTTTTACCGACCCTTAACCCTTTACAAGAGTTTTCTTTTGTTCTCTGTTTCTGGAGCTGAAGTAGTCTTTAAAATGGTTTGAATTGAGTCTTCCGCAACTTGCTACAATTGTAAAAGATTTTTTTTTTTGTATCATAGGTTAAGTTTTAACGTAATTGTTCTTTATACATTATCATTTTATTCAAATTTTTTTTGTTTTTTTTTTTATATGTTAACCATGGTTACAAGCCTGGTCGTTTATTTGTTTGAAAGAATATTTTACGTTATTTAATAAACCATTGTGAATCACGTCAAATATCGATGAAATTCTGGCTTTTTACTGAGTTTCAAAGAAGCTCAATGAATATGTAAAGACTTTTTTTTCAGGGGGTGCGGTAAGGCTGGCTCAAGCCCTTAGGTGAAGTAAGTATGGTTCAACTGCGGTGGTAAACGTTTTTCTGTCACAATTAAGTAAGGGGAATTCGCCTAAATGGCCAAGCGAATTCCAGGTTGGGTGAGACTAGGCCGAGCTGCACCAACAGCCGCAGGTTTCCCAAAGAGTGTTGCGTTGAGTGGTGGCACAAGTAATTTTATTTTTTTTTGCTGGCATGTTTTCTTTTTTTTTGAAATGAGTGAGGTCTGACTACGGGGGCAAGATCCCCCCCTTATCCGGCGAGCGAAGTCGAGCACAGCAAGCATGCCATCGCCTCCGTAGCAGATATTCCCCCTCTTCCGTTGACCTATCCTCACCTACATCCTGTCCCGAAAACTTTTAAAGACTCCTTTCATACTTTCCTATCCAACTACTCCTACTTCCGCTACCTTTTGCTTATTTCAAGGTTTCTGTGCAGTTTGGTTAAAATTTTTTGAAGCAGTTTACCATAAATGCATTTTTAGTGCATTTTTTGTTTTTCAAATTTCTAACAAATATTTTGGTGGGATCTTCTGATGATGCCTACAAAGGTTTCGGTAAAGCGGTAACGTCGTTCTTCTTTATCAAGCACTACTAAACCAACTGGTTTTCTTCCTGTAATTATAATTTGTCAATTTTATTTAAACTGATTTAATTAAGTTGGAATAAGTTTATTATCTGTGACAATAACTCGGGTCGATTAATTAGTTTGTTATTATTAAATTCAGTATTCCGTTCATCAGAATGGCCAGCAATTATTTCAAAAAGAAGAGTTGGAGAAGTGCAGGGAAATATGTAAAGATAGTAACCTGGATATTGATAAAATAAAAACATCATCAGCTATATATTTTTATTGTTATTGGTTTATCGAGAAACAGTGAAGATGCCCATAAAAATAATAGAACAATGATTGCATTTGGAGTGTGAATGAAGAGTGAGGATAGTTTATAAACTCGGGAACATATACCTGACGGCAAATAAACTGAAGGTAGTTCGCAGAATAGAGAAAAAACCGCTTGGTTTTTTTTATGGATGGATTCAAGGCTTAATGTTTTCTGTCGCATATGGCTAGCTTTAAGGCAAGAAAACTTCGGCGAACTCATAACAGTTTTTGAAATAATAGGGGATCACAATTTTTTTCGTATGAAATATTTCCGGGTGGCTGATAATTTATTCTGCTCAATTTATTTGTTTATTTTTGTTATTTTTTTAAGAAACTTTTATCTATACCCGAGCAAAGCCGGGACGGGCCAGCTAGTAAAACAAAAAAAGATATTTAGTTTACCTTCGACTCGCATGAGCTCGCAAAACATTTGATAGATTATTAACCCTCTGCAGCGATATATGCCCCCTTTCACCTTCTGGTATAAGAGTATTGCTTCTACTTATTATATTTTTTTGTTTTCCACGGATTAAGGAAAAATACCTGCGAAAAAAATATTTTTTGTTTTAAACAGAGGAGTGTAATGGGTTTTTTGACTAGAGAAACGAACAAGAGACTCGAACGTTTTCGCTGTGTATATTAAGTTCTATCACCACGATCCAATTATGTCCACAAAAAACTTAAGTGATCTATCTATCTGATATCTAATGTTGTGAGTTCGATCTCAAACTGTTGAAACCGGCCTTTTTTGCGATATAATATACATTAATTGGACAGTCTTGGATAGTCCTTTTTCGGTTCGAAATATTAAGCCTTATTGTGTACGAAGGGCAGCAATGCAGTTTAACAAAAAAAAATACTAAATAGTCTAATTTCATGTTTATCTTCAAGTTAAGCTCATTTAATTTTTAATAGTTTCGGCAAAAACGGTTTTTAAACTTAAAATTTTCGAGAAAAATAAATATAAAAATTGTTTACAAAATGTTCTGTATTTAAGTACTAATTTGGCTCTTATTGTTAGTTTTAAATGCTCTTACTAAATTTTATTCAAATACTAAACAAATGGTCTAAGGTATATCTTCTAACTTTGATTGTTGATTTCGAACAAGTCGGCGACAAGTTTATTCTCTTGTTTCCAGTTACAAAAACCGTAAATAAAAGGAATTTCCCACTTTCCCGTGTTACACAAATGTTAAAAAGTTGTCTTATTTAACTTTTTCAACAAAGCACTTTATATATTATGCTATAGGCTCTTTGTCTTTTGTATAAACTTGGTATAGTTTTTTTTTCCAATAAAACTTTTTTTTTTATTAAGAACCAAAATAACGTAACTGCCAAACAACATTTTTAGCTAAAAAAAAAAAACAGTATTTTTCTTGACGGCTTGTTGTACTTTTGGATGTACCATTAATAACCATTTATTTAAAAATTGTTTCCCGCCCAAAGTTAGCCTCTTCCTCTACTTAAAGTAATTTATTCCTTGTTTTTTTAAGAAAAGTTGTGGAACCGTTTTTATTTTGTATGCTTAAATAAGTACATCATACATATAAATATGTATATACAATATAAACACAATACTTACAAAAAGCATTCCTCGGATATTTTCAATTGTTTATCAGTTTTTGTCTTATGCACCAGACAAATGGAATCAAATTCTACTCTATCCATCATTTTCTTAGCTTCTCTCTAAAAAGAATCTTTTTAAGAATAGAAAATAAATAATCAGAAACAATTATTATATTTTACCAAAATTAGCTGAGCATTTTGCCTTTTACGAGTTCTCCTCGGTGTGTTTTGTTCTATAGGTTGTTCACGAATTAGTGTTTCTGTTTGGATATCCTCGAAATTCTTTAAGAACGATATTGCATTAAGTTCTACATTAGGAGTGGGCATGTCGGTTGGTTGAACACTAGGCAAGGGAGCAGAGAGTATAGGAATCAGTGAAATATTTAACTGCGACAATATATCAGCAACGAAAATGTCTTGATCAGCAACTTCTTCCTGTTGTATTGCATTGAGTATTCTTGGGTCCCCAGGTAATGGTGCACTTTGCATCAAAGGGCCACTCCGTTCTGGTCCAAATTGCCGCGAAGGTAATTCAGAATCATCAACGGTTTGCATTTGAGTTTCAAATCTTTTTTGTTCAGACAATTGTTCGACTTCAGCATCTTCAAGTCTTTCTTGTCGAGAAGATTGTTCAACTTCATTTTCTTGCCCCATAACAGTTTTTGGAGACAACGACCTCTGTGGAAAAATATTGGCTATCCTCAATCCATCTAAAATGATTACCATTGCAGTTATGAATGTTAAATAAAAACAATTTTAATATAACCAACTATTTAGATGGAATGTGTAGGCATTATGAAAATAGATTTTGATTCGCTGAGCTTCCTCTATTGATAACACTGGCAACAGATCCTCTAAATGAGGCCTTAAAAGACATGCAAATCAACTTTAGAAAAAATACTAAATCGGTTATAGAATTCAACAAACTGTATACATACATTCAAAATGGTCTTTTGTGAAATCGTTATCATTGAATCCTTCTCTTTTTGTCCGAATGAATAATATATCCAGAAAAGTTTTGAATTTTGAAAAAGATTCGCTTGGTCCCTCCATATTTTCATAATTGTACCTATGTTTATATACCATTACTGCAATTCAAAAAAAGTTATATAAAAAAGATACAAACCGCTGAGAAAGTTAATGGGTGCATTCATCGGCAAAGATCTGAAAATTCAGTACTGAATCGTAGCACCCCGACTCCACAATAGATAATTTCTATCAGAATGCTTATCTTGACATGAAATATCCAATGGAGTCACTCCGTTTCATCTCTTGTTGGGATGTCAGAGATATCTCTCCGCGATTATATCTTGACAGAGATCTCCGACATGAATTTTGACAGATGGAGATATTTTTGCTTTGTGACTAGAAATTTTTTTTTTGTCTCATTATCTTGTTTCCCTATACCAGTGTTGATGTTAAGCTCTGCATTTATTAGGCGGAGCAAAATCGCATCGTCACCTCCAAGTGGTGCCCGCTAAATAGCCAATAAGGTGAACTAACGACGAGCGTTGGATCTATTGGATCCAAGAGCTGAGACACCTAGTTACGTTTTTATATCGCGGTTTGTTCTTAAAAAAAAACATTAGTTTTTTTCTTTCTTGTTTTTTGTTTTTATTTATTCATTATATTTAGCCAGTTTATATTTCTGAGATCTCAGAGGACTCAGAGCGCTCAGAAATTAAACAGGATTCCTCTGAAAAATTCCTCACTTTTCCCCTCAAAAACTGAGACTGATATTTTTTGGATTCGCTTGCTTAATAATTATTTGTCGCAGTAAATTACATAAGAAGAAAAGAAAAAGAGAGTTGTTTTGGCTTTTATGTGAGGAATACTGTTTATATTTTATTCTCCAGCTCTGTCAAAAAATTGAGGAAAAATACTGAGCGCTCAAGAAATATAAACTGGCCAATTGATTCTTAAAATTTATTAATTGCTAAGGAAAAGCCGCTGTCCTAAGCGAGGCTGCACTTCTCAGTAGCTTGGTGAATTAAAGACTAATTTTACAATCATAATTTATTTCTAAGCTAAGTTCGGTATTGGGAAAGGAATGCACTTGTTGACAAAATATTCATATTTCATTTGAGTCAAATGAAATATGAGTATCACTTTATTAAATGAAATATGAATATTATTTTATTCATTTATTATGTGCAAGGGAAAAGGGGGTGTATCCGTTATGGACATGTTTTGCATATTAAGCAGAAATGGCGTGGGATACAGTTATGGAATTTGTGGATGTGCCGTTAGGCAAGGGGGCGTGTGGGGAATAGCGGGTTAATAGTTGGAGGTGACGTCTGAGACGTAACTCCTCCCCCCTTAGGATTCTGCTCCGTAGAATCTGTAATGCTTACATTAATTTTTGTATTGTTCTTTTTATTTTTTGAATTAAAAATAGAATTGATTAGAATAAACATAATAATTATGATAAGGCTAACTGTTCCAAAATTTAAATATTCATGTACATTTGTTCTCACTTTGATTTGTTCAATTAATTTTCGGTTTTCTATCTCTTTTATATGTAATGTAATGTGGAATAGTTTCTTATAATATTTTTATTGATATTTTCTTAAAATTAGGTAAAATAAAATTGTCATAGTATAGGAAATTTTCGTATTTTATATTATTTATCTCTATTTTACAGTTTTCAAATTTTAATAAATAATTTCCGTTTAAAGTTACATCGTAATTGTGACAATTATGAATTATTTGAGTAAATGGTAAATTTTTTGTTATTAAAATGTTATTGGTAATTTGTCTGATTTCATTATCCTGGTTTTCTTTAAAATTACATTCAGGATTATCCTTAAAAATGTTTTGAATACAAGGATCTTTTATTTGTTTTAATTGTTTAAGCTTAACAGTTTCATTCAGATTTTCATAATTGGTATTACCATTAGTTATTATTTCTTTATGCGACGTTACAAGTTCTAAATTATTATTATTAGGAATTGGTTCGATTAGGATTTTATAAAATTTTTCATTAGAATATTTTGGTATTAAAAGTATAAATACAATTTGATTCTCATGGATAATTACTGTGCTCTTAATATTAGTTAATTCATTCATAGTAATATTAAATTTGGTTATTTCTTTTTGTATTAAAATATCATGTCCTAGAATTCCTAACTGGCTCATAAGTAGATTTTCTTTGATTTTTGTAACTTGATCTTTGAGTAATTGTATGTCGTATTGCATTTGGAATGCATGTTGCATAGTTGCTATTTCTGCAAGTTCTTTGTCTTTTTTGGCGTTTAATTTCAAACTGTTGTTCGTTAATGTGTTTTGTTATGTTGTCAAATGCTTCGTTAAAGTTATGATTAATTTTGACTTGGTCGTTAAATCCTTCGATAAGGTTCTTGGTATTTTGTTCGTTTATGTTTAGAGTTTGTTTGATTTCTGTTTCGTCGTCGTAGTCCATTGTCCCAGTGAGGTATTTTAGTCCTTTCCCTACAATGTTAATAAGTCCTCTTTTTGTTTTATGGCGATAATGTCCTAACAGATTTTCTACTTCTTCAGATAAGAGTTTAAAGTTGTGTGTTAATGTTGGGTATTTATCCCTAAGATTAAGTTTGTTTATGTTATGTTCTATTATATTTAGGTTTTCCGTCCATGCAGTTAGGTTTATATTATGTAGTATTTTAGTGTATCCTGTTATGACTTGAATTTTTTCGTCTCTAATTGTAATGAACCCGTTTCCTGAGTTCAGGTTTTGTACTTCTAGTTTCTGTCCGTTAGTAACTGTTGTTAAAGTCAGAAAGGTGATAAATAATATCTGGGAAAGAGAATTTTAAGTATTTTCGTATTTATAGTTACGTTTTACTTGTGTTTTGTAGAATTTACTTCCTTTTTCATCTTTAACATGATCTGGGTCAACCAATTTTGTGGTTGCTTTTTTGTATATTGGTTTGATCTTATTCCCTGTTCTAATTTTTAAGTATTGCTGTTTGTTTTCGGTAAAATCAATATTTTTCCTGTCTTTATTTAATTTATCTATATAATTTTCTTTATTTTTTTGGACAATTTCTGTAATTTTTGGGTATTCCTCATTTGATATGGTTCCGTTTAAGAAATCTATTGGTCTCTTTTTTGTAGTGGAGTGGATTGTTTTGTTGTAAATAGTTATTGCTTTTAATACTTTTTGCCTAAGAGTGCATGTGTTATTTTTATCGGCGGTGGAAGTTCTAATATGCTCGTTAAGAGTAGAGTGGAATCTTTCGATATCCGAATTGCCAGTTTTATTATATGGGGTGGTTATGTGTAGGTCAACATTATTGTTTTTTAGAAATTCTTTAATGTTTAATGATGAAAAACCTGTTTCTCCGTCTGTTACTATTCGCTCGGGAATTCCTAAAGTAGCGAATCTATTTTCCAATGTATGTAACAAAGAAGTCCAAGTTCTATGTTTGATTTCGTATGCTGTGACATGTTTTGAAAATTTGTCAATCATTGTGACGTACATTAAGTTTATATTTGCATACCAAATATCAACATGTATAATTTGGTTACATTTTATAGGGGTTTCAGTTAGTTTCCATGGGACTTTATTGGGTTTTCTCTCATATTTAGCTTTATTGCAGATTTCGCAGTTATTGATAAACTTTTGGATTTTGTCTTTGAGATTTGGGCAATAATATATATCTTTAATTTCTTCATAGGTTTCATTAATTCCTCTATGATTTAGTGAATCATGGGTTTTCGAAATCACCAGTAATTGTTTTTCTTCGTCTTCGAGGTCTCCCAAGAATTTACTGCACTTAATAAACTTTAAGAGTTTGTTGTTACTAAAATAATTGATATAAACTTCCTGAAATTGGGCAAACAAATGATCGTCTTTTGTGAAAATTCCTACTATTCCTTTAGGTGGAATGAATTTTTTAAAGATTTCAATGATTAATTTTTCATTAAAGATTTTTAGTTCAATTACAATTCTTTTCTTTTTAAAAGGGTGATATACCTTGTGATTACTTGGGTTTGTTGTAGTGTTTAAAATTATTTGTGTTTTATAAATGTTTATAGGGGATTCAATAATCGGTATGTGTTTACTACTGTCTTCATTTGAGCTGTGGACTGTAGCTATGATGGATTGTTCATCGAATTGTGATTCATTTTTTTCAGAATGGTAATTTACGTTTTGATTATGGTAGACTTCTATTCTTGACAAACCATCGGCAACCTGGTTGTCCTTCCCTTTGACATATTCTATGTCGAAGTTGTATCCTTCTAATTTAATTTTCCACCTCTGTAGTTTGGCGTTTGGTTCTTTGAGCGAACTTAGCCAAACAAGGGGTCTATGGTCGGTTCGCACCGTGAACTTTCTGCCAAAAAGGTATGGTCTGAAGTATTTCGTGGAATCGACTATTGCGAGAAGTTCTTTCTCTATGGTAGAATACTTTGTTTCGTGTTGGTTGAGTGTACGGCTAAAGTAACAATTTGGATGGTTTTCTTGGCTAAGAACATCACCTATAGCATAATTTGATGCATCTGTTGTCACCGTAAATTTTTTTGCAAAATCTGGATATATAAGGATAGGTGTGGAAGTAATTAACGTTTTTAATGTTTCAAAGCT
This sequence comes from Dasysyrphus albostriatus, assembly GCA_946251815.1. Classification (NCBI taxonomy): domain Eukaryota; kingdom Metazoa; phylum Arthropoda; class Insecta; order Diptera; family Syrphidae; genus Dasysyrphus; species Dasysyrphus albostriatus. Next base: position 68,251,932 of record OX276337.1, on the reverse strand, counting down.
TTCAATATAATCTTTGTCCTTAATGTCAATTCTAGCATCTTTTTTTAGGAATGATGTCATAGGCTTGGCTACTTTTCCATAATCTTTTATGAACTTACGGTAATAGCCTGTGATGCCTAAGAATGCTCGAATTTGTTTCATGGTTTTAGGTAGTGTATAATTTTGAATGGCTGCAATTTTGTTAGGGTTAGGTTTAATTCCAGTAGTAGTTACTATGAGGCCTAGGAATTCAGTTTCTTTTTTGAGAAATTCACTCTTATCTAATTGAATTTTTAGGTTTACTTCTTTGAGTCTTTGAAAGATTTTTTTTATGGAAACTAAGTGTTCTTCAAGGCTTGTCGAGAATATGATGATGTCGTCTAAGTAGACAAGACATATTCTCCCTATGAACTCGTGAAGTACCGAATTCATCAAGCGTTGGAATGTCGCAGGAGCATTTTTCAGTCCGAATGGCATACGAACGAACTCGTATTGTCCATTGTCGGTTGAAAAAGCCGTTTTTTTGATATCGTTTTCTGCGATTTCGATCTGGTGAAACCCTTTGGCCAGATCGAGGGTTGTAAAATATAACGATCTTCCTAATTTGTCAAATATATCTTCTATATTTGGAATTGGGAATTTATCATCGATGGAGACATCGTTTAGTTTCCTATAATCGATTACAAGTCTCCATTTTTTTATTTGTGAAGCATCGTCCTTTTTCGGAACTATCCATATTGGTGCGGAGTAAGGTGAACTGCTCGGCCGTATAATGCCTTGACGCAGCATCTCATTAATTTGAGATCTAACTTCACTCCTATGCACTTCAGGATATCGATAGCTTTTTGTATATATTGGGACGTCATTTTTTGTTTTTATTTCATGCTTTATCGCATTTGTAAAAGTGAGGTCAGTTCCTTCTTGGTAGAAGACCGAAGAGTATTTTGAAACTAATAGGTTGATTCCATTTCGTTCTTCTTCATTTAAGTGGCTTGTTCTTATTTGTTGCAAAATAGGATCTTTACATACTTCCGTATGGTACACATCCATGATCGGAATGACTTTTTCGTAATCATCATCTGTTATATTTTGTTCATTGTTGCATGGTATTTTAATTTCTTTAACGAAATTTTCATTTGCTGTTTTTTTCTTCGTAGCTGTTATAGTAAATTGGAATTTTAGTTTCCTTTACTATTAATATTTTTTTGCTGAAGTCTATTACTGCTCCGATGGGGAACAATATGTTATCTCCGATTAAACCATCGTATATACTGTGAAACTTGTGTTCGAGGAATTCAGCAGTTTTATTTATCATGCCGAATTCTTCGAACAGTGGAATCGTTACTTTAGAATAAGCGTATATTGGCATTCCTCCGGCTGTTTTTATTTCTATTGGTTTTTTTAATTTCGTTTGCCATTTTGGGTGGCAAATCCCTGGGTTGAAGATACTCGTCTCCGAGCCTGTGTCTATGAGTAACCTTAGTTTGTATTTGTTTTTTGTTATTATAATTATATAGGGAAGTCGGCTTTTTGGTTGCCTTCCCGAAAATCCGAAATATCATCGAGAGTATTAACCTCTCTTTGATATGATGCTGATAATGTATCCATTTGTTCAGCTAAAATTTCTAAAATTACCTGAGTAATTATTCCTATTCTGTCCGGATCGATTGGAGTAAGTGGGGTTGTTATAAGAAAACCTACATTGTTTTGATTATACCTATTATTGAAATTGTGTTGACCGGATCTATTAGGATTGTTATGATTAAATGTACCTGAAGTATTTGAATTGCGTTGACTTAATCTGTTGGGGTTGTTATGATTAAATGTATCTGAAGTTTTTGAATTGCGTTGACCAGATCTGTTGGGGTTATTATGGAAGTTATTATTCTGATAACTAAAATTAGTGGGTCTATAATTTTGTCTAGGATAACCTGAATTGTTTTGGTGATAAGGTTCAGTTACTTTTAGGTTTCCCTGGTCATGTCCTATAAATTTATTTATCATGTCTCTAATAGCAAAAATATCGTACAGGTTAATTATTGAAAATGCTAATGATCCAGCTACTAATTCTTTGACCTTCTGAACCAACATATTATTAAAAATCATGGTCATTGTAGGACCGTTTTCGCAAAATGTGGAATATTCTGAGATATTTTCTATAAGTTTTTTTAGTTTTTTGTCTAAATCAAAAATTGAACTTACATTGAGTAATCCAATGTCTTTTGTTATTGTCATCTCGTCCCTCGTTGGTCGAAAATGATTTAGCAGCTTTTCCAGGCATTCAGTCCATGTTGTTGGTGGGTTGTTGTACATTAAGTTCTTCGCTGGTCCTTGGATTTTGGCATCGTATATAATTTCAAAAACTGCTGCTCGTTCTTCCTCCTGATGGTCACTGAGTATTTTATTGACAGAACTTACGAATGAAGGCAATGTACCCTTATCGCCTTTAAATGTCTCAAGGAATCTGATTTCCTTTTCTATTCGTGCTCTTGTGCTGGATGGTCTGTTGTTTTGTTGGATGATTTCTGTGAGTGCGGCTAGGCACTGTTCAACATTGAGCTGAGCCATCTTGTTAGCTCTTATGATATCGAAGATTCTATTTCTTTTGTTATTAATTTTGAATTGCTTTAAAAGCACTTTTAATGCACAATTTGTTTGTTTTGTTCTTTATCGACAATTTTTTTTTTATTGAACTATATAAATCTCACGTGTTTTGCTTTTTCGCACTTATAACACTTATGGTTAAAACGTTTTTTATCAAACTTTATAAATCACACGGATTTTGCTTTTTGTGTTGTTCTTAATCGAACAGTATTTCATAAGTTTGCACTTTATCGCACTTTTTCGTATCGTTCTTGATCATAAGTTACGTTTTTATATCGCGGTTTGTTCTTAAAAAAAAACATTAGTTTTTTTCTTTCTTGTTTTTTGTTTTTATTTATTCATTATATTGATTCCTAAAATTTATTAATTGCTAAGGAAAAGCCGCTGTCCTAAGCGAGGCTGCACTTCTCAGTAGCTTGGTGAATTAAAGACTAATTTTACAATCATAATTTATTTCTAAGCTAAGTTCGGTATTGGGAAAGGAATGCACTTGTTGACAAAATATTCATATTTCATTTGAGTCAAATGAAATATGAGTATCACTTTATTAAATGAAATATGAATATTATTTTATTCATTTATTATGTGCAAGGGAAAAGGGGGTGTATCCGTTATGGACATGTTTTGCATATTAAGCAGAAATGGCGTGGGATACAGTTATGGAATTTGTGGATGTGCCGTTAGGCAAGGGGGCGTGTGGGGAATAGCGGGTTAATAGTTGGAGGTGACGTCTGAGACGTAACTACCTGAGTTACCTTCTCAGGAACTAGGAGCATAACATAAGACATCGCTCTGAAGAACCAGCTCTCCATGAAACCCAAGAGCGTCTGACGCATAATGTGCGGCTCATTGGTCAGCGTCTGATCCCATAGGGGCGGCTGTATTTAAGACCTTGAATAGAAGATGTAACTAAGCTATTTATGGGTAACAAGCAAAAGTTACAAAAAACAAACATGGCAATGAATAAAACAAACAGATACATTACCCCAGGTGGCAATCCAGATAAACTGGTAAATCCACTCTCTTCGGAGATCGGTCCTACGGATTCTGGGGAGAACCAATTATTGCTAGCAGGAAGTAGACGGAGTTCTAAAACACTGAGGACTCCGCCAAAAATATTCCCAAGGGTTACTCCATCGAAAACCCTTACCGAAAAATCAAATGACAAAGAAGTCATTAACGAAAAAGGAACCAAACTCTATGAAAAGATCGAAATAAAAGATCCGCAGTGTTCCAAAACAAGCAACGAGATCCACCAAGTTGAATCCGAAAATTATTTCGAGGAATGGCAAACAGAAATAATAGCCAGAAAGAAACTTGAAGTCCTCGTTGAAAGTCTTCAGCAACAAGTTAAGAGACTTGAAGAAAAAGCCAGCTTGCTAGACAAGAAAACCTCAAAAAATGATAGCAAGACTAGTCCAAAAATACTTGTGAAAAGCCCACCAAAAACCATTGAGTTTCATATTGATGAGGAAGAACTTCTTTTTGAAACAGATGGTAAACAAAATAAACGTAAATCCAAGAAACGGAAAGCAGAGGGTAGCCCAGAGACTGTTCAAAAAATTAAACAGGTAACTTCAAAAGCGGATATTGCTGCAACAGCGAAAACATCAAACAATGAAATAAAAGATGTATCCCAAAAGAAGTCTTTTGCTAAAGGTAGTAGGCAAACTGCACAACCTCCAATCATGATTTTCGGATTGACAATGTTTGGTGACCTTAAGAACATAGTAGAAAAATGCACTAATAAGGCATGTAAATAAACATCATACAATAAAGACAATTGGAAAGTCATTGTTGAAGACGTCGATGCGTATAGATCTATCACTAAAGAATTGAACAAAAAGAAAATTCAGTGGCACTCGTACGAAAATAAAGCTACAAGGCCGATAAAGGTAGTAGCAAGAGGCCTCCACTCTTCATGTGTTGCCAAAGATATTGTCGAAGACCTTATTCAAAAAGGTTTCCAAGCTCTCGATGCGAATAATCTTATTAAAAATGAGGTAATCAAAGACTCTACTGGGATATCAACGACAGCAAAAGATCTCTACCATTGTTTATGCTCACCTTTGAAAATAAAGAAAGTCTCGATAAGATTTACAGTATAAAATCAATTATGGGCATAGTTGTCAGAATTGAACCACTGCGAAAGTCAAAAATTGTTTCACAATGTAAACGCTGTCAAGCCTTTACACAAAAGCCTTTTTTACACAAAAATACTGCAATCGTGAGTTTGCTTGTGTCAAATGCGAAGGCAAGCATGCAACTAAAAACTGTCCCATGGGCAGAGAACAGAAAGCGAAATGTGTTAACTGTCAAGGCAACCATCCTGCAAGTTACAGAGGATGTCCAGTTGCCAAAAAATTCCAAGACACAAAAAGAAAAAAACAAAACTGGGAACAAGCTAAGAGACCCAATAATCACAAAAGCAATAGTTGAAAGCAAAAAAGTAGCCGTTGAAAATAAAACTAAAAATCAACCGCCAAAAGCAATTGCACTAAGCAAAAGTGATGAAAATAAATCATATTCCCAAATTATTAAAAATGTGCGGAAGAACGAAGAAACATCTATTAAGGCTCTCCCAAACCAACGCGAATTCGCGGTGACGGCGAATTTTTGTTGTTGTTTAGCGTTGTGTGTTTGTCATATTTTGTACTATTGTGAATGATTCGCTGCGAATGCGGAGCGATTCGCGTTGGTTTGGGAGAGCCTTTAAAGAAAAAAGTGCTTAACACACTATGAAGGGCCTAAGTTTACTAATGAAAATATGCAAGTAACAACAGTTAGTATTGGTATAAAAAAGAAAGAGTTTAAGATAGCATCTATATACTGCCCTCCGAGACGCTCTCCAACTGAAGAAGACTATGCAGAACTCCTAAATTTGTTAGGACATAACTTCCTTGTTGGTGGCAACTTCAATGCTAAACACACCCAATGGGGATCTAGGCTCATAACAACGAAAGGCAAACGGCTATATCAAGCAGGCCGCAAATACAACTGCGAATTTTATTCTTCTGGCTCGCCAACATATTGGCCATCTGATTCTAACAAAATACCAGACCTTATAGACTTTTTCTTAGTAAAAGATATTAAACGAAGCCATGTAAGTGTCGAAGGTAATTACGATTTATCGTCAGATCATACTAAAGTAATATTATCACTGAGCGAAGCTGAAATAATAGAAAAAAGTAATCCTAAGCTCGTGAACAAAAGAACAAACTGGAACGAATTCAGAGACAAACTTGAAAGTTTTATAAACCTAAGATCCCCTATGCAAACAATTGAACAGATTGATCATGAAGTAGAACAAAATTGATTGCTGATGTGCAACAGGCTGCAGAAGAAAGTACTCCAACAATTTCGAACTCAAGAGAAAAAGAAATAAAATATCCTGTCGAAATAACGGAGCTGATCTTGGAGAAAAGAAGAGCCCGAAGAAAATGGCAAGCTACGAGATCTCCAAGTGATAAGGCAGTTTTTAACCGTCTTAACAATGAACTAAAGAAAAGAATCTGTGAATTTAAAAGTGATTCACTTAGTAGATTCCTGAATAGTCTGACGGCGGATGCTTCTACGGAATACTCCTTATGGAAAGCAGCTAAGCGCCAAAAAACACCACAGTCACAAAACCCGCCAGTAAAATCTAAGATGGTAAATGGATCGGAAACCCAAAACAAAAGGCTGATCTCTTCGCTGAACATCTCGCGAATGTTTTTAAGCCATTTCCAGCAAGCACAGCTACAGATCCCTTACAGTTTGTTGATAGAAACGACGAATGTGAAATTCCTTTTGTCACGCTCAAAGAAGTAAGAAGTATGTGTCAACATAAGTTGTCTAACAAAAAATCACCAGGGTACGATCTAATAACTGCTCAGGTTTTGAAAGAAATGCCTTCTATAGCCTTCAAAAAACTAAGATATGTACCACATCATTGGAAAATTGCAGAAGTCATTGTTATACCTAAACAAGGTAAGCCACCAACAGAAGTAACATCTTACAGACCTATATCGCTTATACCAATCATGGCAAAAGTTTTCGAAAAACTGCTTCTAAAAAGACTAAGCAAAATAATGGAAGAAAGAAGACTAATTCCGAGCCATCAGTTTGGATTTAGAAATAAACATTCCACGATGACCAAGTGCATCGGATTACGGATGTTGTGGAAAAGGCACTTGAAGAAAAACAAGGCTATTCGGCTACATTCTTAGATGTTGCTCAAGCCTTTGACAAGGTTTGGCACTTGGGACTTGAGTACAAACTGCAAAGGGATCTTCCCAGGCAGTACTACGAAATACTGAAATCCTACGTTACGAACCGACACTTTAGAGTACGGTACGACCAAAATTACTCGGAACTAAAGAAAATTGAAGCTGGTGTACCACAAGGAAGTGTCCTAGGACCAACCCTGTATCTGTTATATACAAGGGATATTCCAGTGGACATCAACGCTATCATGGCCACATTTGCTGATGATACTGCAATATTGGTGCCAGATAAATCCGTTACGAAGGCTACACAAAAACTGCAAAATGCAGTCGATAAAGTTAGTGATTGGACGCAAAAATGGCGAATCAAACTAAATGAAACAAAATCGACGCATATAAACTTTACAAACAAAAAAATAAACAATGTTCCAATTCTTATAAACAGTACAACAGTACCTTACTCCAATACTGCCAAATACCTTGGAATGACTTTGGATGCAAAGCTTAAATGGAAAGAGGACATCAAAAAGAAAAAAGACGAACTAAACTTGAAGTACAGAAAAATGTACTGGTTACTAGGAAAGAACTCTGACCTATCTATCCAGAACAAGCTAATGTTATATAAGCAAGTACTGAAACCCGTTTGGACATATGGCATCTAACTATGGGGCTGTACAAAGAAAACAAATGCTGAACCCATCCAAAAATTCCAAAGCAAGATCCTTCGCGGAATAATAAATGCCCCTTGGTATATAAGAAATAGCGATCTACATCGTGACCTTCAAATTGAAATGGTTACAGAAGTGGTTAAAAAACACGCTGTATCACACAATCAGCGACTGCAAAATCATACCAACTCCGAAATGGAGACCGTCTTAAATGTACGAGACAATGTTCGGAGATTAAGAAAAACCAAGCCTCATGAGCTGATAGTCTAAAAGCTATGGAAAGTGTTATAACTTAAACTTCCCACAATGCGACTGATAAATTAAGAAAGAAAAATCATTTGTCGATCTTTCATAGATTGGTCCTGATTCACCGGTGGTTTTAGTGCGGTAAGAGTCCCACACTACTTGGTACCGATTCTTACCGAGTGTCTTTTGAAGATTTCCATCGGATAAAAAATAAAAATTTAAATTGACCAAAATAGCCCAAATATAAAAAAGAAAAGAAATTGAATTTAAGAGAATTGGTCACTAATCAAAAATTATAATTGAATAATTTTCTCGATATATGTTGAAAGCACCTATTTACTATGAAAGTAGAAACATATGATTTGATGGATTTTTTTATAATAGGTAAGCTAAAATCAAATAATACATGCATGCTTGTTTATTTTTCAATGAGTTATATTATTTAAAGTGAAAGTAACTAGAAATAAATAAAAATGAACATGTTAATGTGGTTATATGTGAAATCAGAGGTGTTTATTTTTAGTTGTGACCTCCTCTGAGGGAGATCACAGTTTCGATAGTTTTTGTGAGGATCACAACTTGTGATGTTGCTGCCAGAGTACGAAAACCTCACAAAACCAAATCAAAGTTTCCTTATGAGGTTGTTGTGACTTGTGAGGTATCAGTGAGGTTTGCCAGAATAGGGCGTATTTTTATGATTTTATCTCCTCTTCACACTCTACGTTTGTAATTGCTTTTCATTTGACCATTTTTAAATAAAATAAAATTACTAACACAACAGTGTTAGCAAACAGATTTGGGGGGAACAACGAACGGAGATTTGACGTCTTCATAGTGGATTATTTTGTATAAATTGTTATACAGTTATATTGTTATACAAAAAAGTGGTCAGCTTCGCAATATAACAATTCTTCAAATGGAATCAACTTTTTTTTGTCGATATACTATCCAGTGTATTAAAGAGATCAGTGCTTACACCCTGACTCCACACGGCATATAGATGTCCAACATCGCAACCATAGTCCAAACAACAATCAGCAGATTTGTTCTCACTGGGCAAATTATGTCATGTCGTTTCAATTATCTCTCACCACTACTTCTACATCTTGCTACAATATTTAACTCAAATTATTGGAACAATGGTCACGTTGATAAATAACAACTTTTGCATTAATATTTACCTTCAGGTACAACGAACATCAGAAAAAATCTCACACGCACGTTAAATCTCAATTCTCATGGCCAAGTATTGAACAGCTTTCAAGTTGGGTTTCTTTGACATGTCGTCGACAAGACAAGGATTTTTCTGCCTCCATTTTCTCTACAGGATAATAGTCCGAGTATGACTCACGTCTAGTGTAGCTGGCAGGTACATGTGTGACAGGATAGTTTACTGCTACAGTTCCACTGATCTCTATAAACACTGGATAGTGCATTCCTTATAAAGTATAACAGTTTTTTTGCTTCCATTTGAAGATGACAATTAGCTGGTCGGCTTCATAATTTGACGTCTACATTTACACAAAAAAAATATGTTTCCAAGATGTCAATCTGAAGAAAGAAAAACAAACCAATGATATGAGAGCGAAAAACTTTGTGGGAGTTTGTTTTATTATTTTTTTTTTATTAAGTTATACAATGTGTGCATTTTTTTGTTTTACTATTTTCCAATGGCACTAGGATTATATCAGTAAAAAGTCGTTTGAATAGGTAATAGAAAATATGTAGATGGGAACCATCGACTTCATTCATTATTTCAGTTTGCAAACAAGTTGAACAAAACAACTGATAAGTGTGATGACGAGAATGCGATGACAGTCTTTATTTTTTTTTATTATTTTATCTCCATGTCGCAATCTACGTTTGTAATTGCGTTTCATTTGACCATTTTTGAATGAAATAAAAATACAAACACAACAATGTCAGCAAATAGACTTGGAAGGGAGCAACGAATGGTGATTTGACATCTTTATAGTGGATTATTTTGTATAACTTGTTATACAGTTATATTGTTATACAAAAAAGTGGCCAGCTTCATAATTTAACAATTCTTCAAATGGAAGCAACTTTCTAATGTCCGTACGCTATCCAGTGTTTAATAGAGATCAACGACTGGATAGTGTATTCTCCACAAAGTATAACAGTTGTTTGACTCCAATTACAATTATTGTTTAATGATGTATTGCTGTTTTTAAAAAACAGCAATACATCTCTGTCTTGTTCATTTCTGAACGTCAAACTCAAGACATCCGAGAAAACCCATCTTGTTTTAATGTTGCAGGAAAATACACTCGACTTCAACTGAATGAGCACATACATTTTTTAACGTGATGGTTTGTCTATTTTTTAAAAAACATTGTACAATAATAATTGTCCTAAAATTATTATAAACAATATAAATCATATACAAAAATATTTTACTTCCTCTCCCATTAATTTTTATTTTTGTGCTTTTGACGCAAGAAAACTGCATTTTTCCGAAAGGAATGATTTAAAGAGAACCAGAGAAAAAATGCCATTGTTTTGTGAATTTATTCTTTCTGTTTTCTTTTCCCAACATAGCAAACAAATAATAAGTATAATAAAATGATACATTACTCCACAATGTTTAGAAAAAAAGGTCAAATTATGTTTGAAAACTTTAGTCCTTATTCAGTTGAGGCGAAGTGTAAATATTTGGAATTTTTGTTTGCTTGCAATTGCAACTGTCAAAGAGCCAAACTTTAGCTGTCACTTTAACTATGACAATTTGGTAGAGATCCCTATTGAAGATGACATTTGTTAGCAAGACCACTTTTTGACGTCAGCCGTGCATCAAATATTATCAAATAGAGATCTTTAATTTTCTAACGTCTCGTCCCCCAAAGCTCATTTGATTGCATTGTTGTTTTTAAATTTTACTTTGAGTCGAAGAATTATGTGAATTGCAACAACAACTTTCAATTTGTTTTGACTGTTACTTTACTTCCAAAATAAAAGAACTGTGATTCTCTTTTGGTTCGTCTCCGTCGTTGCAAAAGATTATTTTATATACTTACTTAATGATAAATATTAGCAGCCGAATTTATTAGATTTTTCTTAAAATGCCTCTTAGAGGTCATTTAGTTAAGTTTGCTTAAATATTTAAGTTGCCTTTAAATAACGTTACTTAAATTCTCATCTATAATCAATTTTCCGTTGCTACTTAACTAAAGGATTGAAATGTAACGTAACGTGAGAAAACTCACTAACCCTGAGGCCACATGAGCCAGTACTGGCTAGCCAATTGGCTACATACATTGACTGTCAACTTCCTATTCGTGTATTGGCTGTGACGTAGGCGGCATGCTGTACTGGCTTCTATACTGGCCAGGGTTCGGATGTTAATCTAAATGGAATAAATCTACTCCGAATTTATGGAAACAAATAGAAGTACTATGATATTTTATTCTTTCAAAATTAAATGAACTAAAAACACACTAATGCTATCCGACAAAATTAGCAAAAGAACAGAACGTTACGAATGTTTTGCGTTGGTTCTGGAGAGCCTTTACTTGTATCTCCCAAACCAACGCGAAACCATCAGAAAGAAAACTGAAATTTTATTGGTCAGAATTTCTTTACATGGCGTTAAATGAAAGCAACTACAATGAGGCGATGGGAATTCACTAGAATATTTATTCACTTTTGTTTGGGAAAGCCTTCTCACTGCTTAATCAATTTATTCACCAATTTTTTGGTTTTCTCCTCGAATGGTAAGAGGATCCAAAAACACACCACACGAGACCTATAGCTTATTTTAACCACTTTGAAAAATTCAAATGAAAAAAAATTTGGCGAGACTCAAGCGAGATGATGGCAAAACATGCTCAATGCAAAGAACAGCGTCTAAATGTGATGGCAAGACCAAAGCGAGACCATAGCGAGAAAACCACGCCATAGATTCCCGTGTAAATGTGCATGGTGAGAACATAGCGAGACGAGCTTAAAGACCACGATACTGGGAACTACGTTTCGACGACCACGGCGAGACATTTGAGTCTTCAGTAAGCCAATTCGTTTTCAAAAACAGTGAAAATTATAACAAATTTTTGGTTAAACTTGGTTGAAAAATTTTAGGTTTAATATCACTTCTTGAAATTAAAATGTTAAAAAAGTGAATAATATGAGATTCAGTATTTATCTGGATTTAATAACTTAAACTGATCTCCGGAATGCAGTTTAAATCCAATTTTGCATTAAACGAGTGTATAAAATGGGCATTAGCAAATTTATAAAACTTTGACTCCCCAAATCTTATTTTATTAATACTTTGTGAAATAAATTGCGAGTCAATTTTAGTTTTAAGACCAATTTTTCCAAATCTTCTCCGAAAAAGTACTGCCGAACCATGTAACTGGCTGCTCTACTGGCTTCCCAACTGGCTTCGAAAAAAGCAAGCCAGTTGACGAGCCAGTTGCTCATGTTTGTATGTGTCGGTAAAAAAGTGTGAGTGTATTGCGACTGGCTAGGCAGTACTGGCTCGTGTGGCCTCAGGGTAATACATGTTCTTTTCAGCAGTTTTTTGACAGCTTGCAAAAAAATGCAAGCAAAAAATGAGCACATGTATTTATAAGAAAGAAAGAGAAGCAACTGGTATACTAAATGCAAACGAAATGAAACATGATTCCATTTTGGTTTCTGATACTTTTATGTTTGTGTTCAGAAACTCTATTATTCAATTCTTTGATTCACACCTTGGCCTCTTGATAGAAAAATATGTTAATAAATCGAAACAATTTATTTTACAATTCATTTTACTAAAGGAAACCACAAATCTTAAGACTTTCATTAGGTACCGCCAGCAAAAATATGAAAACTCTACCCACAAACATACATAGGTATACCTATATTTCTGAAATATAGAAAATCATTAGTCTCGAATGTCAAAATATGTTTAAGATGGCTTTAAGTAACCTTTAAAAGCGGTGAATGGCGTTTAAGATAAGATGCATTTAAGTAACGTTGCTTAAAAGTGAAAATTGATTATAGATACCGATTTCGCACTTAAGAGCAACTTAGAGGCATTTTAAAGTTACGAAGCCTTTAAATTTTCTTTATAAATACGGCTTTAATTGTTTATAAAATGGTAATGGGCACTCGCATTTAAATCTCTACTTACCTTGTTTAGAGAATGATTTTTTCATTATTTTTATGAGATTTTGTATTTGTCTTGTATTTTGCCTTTTCACTTCTTTGACGTTTGAAATTGTCAATCTGTGCGTTCAAGGATCCAGATATTTGAAGTTTTGGGGCTTAAATTATTATTTAAAACACTTCGAATGAAGTTAAGTCAGTGTTTTAAATACATTTTTTTTTTAAATAAAACAAAAACACCTTTTGAAAATTATAATTTAATACAATTACATTCTCATGTACCTATTTATTTTCACCTCAATCTATATAAAAAAAATTCCCACTAAATATCCCCTGAAGAAGATGGACCCCTATTAAACGATAATTCTTTGCGTCTGACTCATTTTTGAATTTTTATGAGTACGAAGGAGAAAAAACATATGATTTCACCTTCACACCCATTGAATTTTAAAAAGAGTCGGACGCAAAGAATCTTCGTGTAATAGGGGTCATGGCAGCCACCGTCGAAACGTCGGGAAATAAAATGGAATTTTTGTTTCATTACACGCCGGCTCCACTAGACATGAGCCATGCTCGGACTATAAACCTGTCGAGAAAAAAACCAATGGAGCCAGAAAAATCCATGTCTTGTCGACGACATGTCGAAGAAAACCAACTTTTGAACAACACATTGACGCTGTTCAAAGCCTGGCCACGAGATTTGAGATTTCACGTGCGTGTGACTTTTTTGTCTGACTTTCATTGTATTTGGAGGTAAATATTGCTGCAAAAATTGTTATTTATTTAAGCAGCCTTTGTTCCTATAATTTGAGTTGAATATTGTTGCAAAAGATAGAAGAAGTGGTGAGAGAGAAATGAAACGATATGACAAAATTTGCCCAGCGGAAAAAATCTGCTGTTTTTTGATTGGATTGTGGTTGCGATGTTGGGCATCTGTATGTCATGTGGAGTCGGGGTATTAATAAATCATTACGACCAAAACAGCCGAAGGAGAAAATTTAAAAATTCTCAAATACCTTCAGCATTTCACCTAATTGGTATTGTAACTTTAGATAAGTTGTAAGGTATTTGATAATCGTGTACACACACACAGTTGTCTGACAGTGGAGAAATTGGAAGATGTTCTATTTATAACATCATACAATTTGTTCACTGGCAAAAAATAGTTTGACAAAACTAACAATTAGTTGTGTATTTACACGGTTGGTAGAAAACTTTCCAATCTCTTACAATTTATTGGTAGGTATTCAGACAGCTATATGACAGTAAATTGTCAGCCAACTTCTAACAGTAAATTGTAAGATTGTTAGATTTTTTACCATCCAAGAACACACACAACTCAATTGTCAGCTCATTGATAGATTATTGACAAACATTGTCAGGCCTGACAATATTGTAAGACCTACTAATCGTGTACACTTAGCTTTACAGTACCTAGATGACCTGAACTTTGATTGTCAACTTTCAACCATCAAAATTGTAAAATTTGTTTCGATCCAGATTGGGTCTAAAAATTATTAAAATTATAAATATTTTATATTATTATATTTAAAAACTAACTAGATTGGTGACATTGCAAAACATTTTGGTCGTATTAATAAAACAGAGCAATTGCTTTAAGTAATCTCCGTTGCAAAGTAAAAGCATTTAGCAATTGCTTTTTTTAGTATTAATAAAAATTTACCTTGCTTAGGTTAGTTCGAAAATTTGAACTTAGCAATTGCTTTACATTTGATACGCCATGGCGTTTGTGGCTCTTGACACTTTATGTAGATAAATATTAAATGAAAATCAATAAAGAGATCGGCAATTTCATAGATTATTTTTTAATAGAATACAAGACGTACTCTTGTCAAAAACATCAGTAGGGCTTTCTACCAGCTAACTCTTGCTATTTGTAATGGCCACTGATCTCTATAATACACTGGATAGCGTATCGACATAAGAAAGTTGCTTAAATTTGAAGAATTGTTATATTATGAAGCTGACCATTTTTTTGTATAACAATATGACTGTATAACAATTTATACAAAATAATCCACTATGAAGACGTCGAATTTCCGTTCGTTGCTATAAGGAATACACTATCCAGTGTATATAGAGATCAGTGGTAATGGCACTTTGTTGGAAAGCATTTGTGATATTTATCGTTTTATTTCACTTTTATGCACTATTTTGTAGATGATAGTTTATAAAATTGATCAATAATTGTTATTAAGCATTTGCAAGAAATATTTATTAAAATGTTTCACGTAAATATCCTTAGCAAATGTTTTAAGTTACCTAAATAGCAGACTTCAAATTTTCTAGTAATTGTTTTATAATTACCGATTGAAGCAAATGAGCGGTGGCATTGTTTTTCGAAGATAGAGAAAGCAAAAGCAATTGCTATAATTTTTGTATAATTATGAAACTAAGTAATTGCTTCAGATTTGACAATTCTAGCTAGCAAAAGCAATTGCTCGGGTTTATTAATATTACCCATTTTCTTATTTTTATTATTTATTTTATTTTTGAGTCATTTTTATATGAAAAGTTCATGTTTTAGGATATTTCAAGTACATATTTTAGGATATTCCAAATAAAAACTTGACTCAGTTCCTAGCTTCAACTTTTTAAAATTTTGAACCTGGCTCTGACCTTAATATGACAAATACACAACGCTAAACAACAACAAAAATTCGCCGTCGCCGCGAATTCGCGTTGGTTTAGAAAATTGGCCCTCCTGCCTAAACGGAAAGAAATAGACCTCCTCCTATACGATTTTTTTCTTGTCTTAACCCAACCTACTCGCTCCAGCTTTTTGGTGCACCTTATACCAATCACCCTGTATATTAGAGATATGTGTAATGTGTTAGCTGTTTATGCTTTTTGTTGGTAGAAGATACATAGTTTAACTTTTACTTGTCTACTTCAAAACCAATTAAATTCACTCTTCAATCACCATGAAGAATTCTATAAAGACACAATGGGATCGGTCGATGATGTCCATATCATCCATGTAGTTAGACGCACCTTTCCAAGATAGGGCATTCTGTGTTAACACTTGCTCTAAGCACTATCTGTTCCAGAAGGAGATTAAAAGTGTCAAATGTTATCGCATCTTTTTGCCGCTTGCAATCTTCATGTTTTGAACAGTTCTGACAAGCTATTCTCTAGCTGCACATTGAATATTGCACCTTGTACGACATAACGAATATACGCCTTACATTTATCAAATTAGAGATGGCGACACAACGGAATGGCACTGTTAATAACTTTCACTTTCCAAATCGAGATGAAAAGTCCCTCAATTTGGTCCATGAGTTAACTCATCACATGTCAGCTTGTCACCCAATATCTAAACTATATAGCTTATGAGGCAATTTTATAAGCTTCTTTGTACCTACATATATAAATAAATAATTCATTATTAGAAAATACTCCGCACACATAAAATAAACATCATCCATCCCAAAATTTTCTTCAGCTCTGGTTAATAGTATTTACATTAATAAATAAAGGTCCTTGTTCTTATGTTAGGAAAATAAATTTATTTTCATGAGTTTAACAATTTAATATTTTGATTTACAGCTTAATTGTTTTGCAGTTTAGTCATCAGATGACAATTACTTTAGCTCTTCTTACCATACATACATTTAAAAAGCATTCTTATCAAACGTGTAAGAAATCTTTTTTATGAAATACTTTTAAGTTTAAGACCATAATGTACACATGTACATAATGTGTATTCAAAAACTCTAAGATAAATAAATTGTTTTGACAACCATCACAGCCATTTTTTTTCTTAAATTAATATTGGATTTTTATAGACCTACAATTATAAATTTGAATAGTAAGTTTGCTCCTAAATTACGTACAGAATAAGTATGTATATATAATTGCTTTACTTCTTATTTCGAATTTTTATTTCCTAAATACTTTGTGAACTAGATTTAATACCAAATTCGTTTTTTCAAGTGAATATTTAATTTAATTTAAAATTTTAAACCATGACTATGCATTTGTTGAGTTTTAAGTTCAACTTTTGATTAATTAACGTGATAGTGCTAACAGTTAAATATATTCGAAAAGTTCACAAACATTTTACTAATTTGATTTAAATAGTAATTTTGTTTACTGTTTTTTATGAATATGTTTTTTAAATCAAACAATTCAATTATTTGTGTGTAATAGGAAACTTAAACCAAAAGATTCACACAAACCAAAATACGTTGAAAATAATTAAAAGTTAGCAATAAAGTAATTGTTTAAAGTAATAAAAAAGCAAAAGAAAATACATTTAAAAGTCGCATTTCAAATAGTCACATATGTATTTTAAAAAAGTGTTGGCATCTAATAAATACATTGGCAAAATTTCACAAAAAAGATATTAAAAAAAGTAAAACCATTTTTAAGGTTTGCATGCATCTTTAAAAAAACAAATAAATGAACTAAAATATTATCTTTTTTTCATAGATCATCATATAAATAGTAAAAAAAAAAGGATTGAACATTGAAAAATATTGCAAGGAAGAAAATTATTGCCAACAAAGCAAATAAGATGTTAAAAAATTGAACAGTTATAAGGCCATATTCTTCATTTAAATTGTTTCACTCTTATTATTTAAAAAGCTTTCGTTTTGTTAAATTTGATAAATTCTTTAAACTTTAAAAAAGTTCCTCATCCAATTTTTAAAAGTAAATTTTATTGAATGTTGTTTTTTAACGATTTATACACGTTAGCTCTAATAAAAAAAAATGTAGAAGAATATAACACTGGCTAACAGTTATTGTATATTCGATACCATTATGTTTTTCTACGTATGTACTTAACCCCTCGACAGAAAAAATGTTTGTGGTTGAATTTTCGGTACATACATGAAGTTCTTAATATTTTTTGATGATGGCTTCTATGCTTAAAAATGAGTTTGATATTATTAGGTATGGTTGGTAGATGATAAATACAAATTTATACAACCACGCCCGTCGGTCCCCTATAAAATCCAGAAAACCCCATCGAAAATTGCCATTTTTCAAAGATTTTTGTCTAAGACTTTTTTGGTGTATTTTTAAGCAAAAGAAAAGTTATTTGGCAACTTATAGGTTTTTCCTACAAATATGATGTAGAAAATATTTTGTACAACCCTTATAAACGCTGCTACGAAGCTCTCAAAAAAGGTTAAAGTTTCGTGTATGGTAAAATTTATAGTTTCATTCTACTTCCCAGTGCAATAACTTCTAAACATTCAATTTTGTAGCAAGTCTTCGTAATCAATTTCTTTTTATATAATTCAATTACCTACAAATTGCATATTTTTGGTCCAATACAATCTCGTGAGGATTGCAAAAGTGTTTTTTATTTAAACGTTTTAACTAGCTTGCTGCTTTATTTTGTCTGGAGTAGTGGAGTCATGTAGAAATGTAAGCACCAATTTATTTAACTCGCAGAATCGATTGAAGTACATATAGGAGAACCAGAAAAACTTGGGTTGGCATCAACGTATTCTGAAACGAGTATTTCAGATGCCATTTACCAAAATGTCGGACACACGGTGGTAGACTTTGTTTGAAAGAGTGCAAAAAACTCCATATAAACAAAACCACCAGACCGATTTTGATGAATTAAGGCAAGATAATTGACTAGAATAAAAACGAACATAGTTAATTTCTACCCACTATCATGCCCACTTTAAAAAAAGTTATATTTTCGTACACTTATACACTCCTCGTCAACTGAATACGCACAAACATTTTTTAATATACTTTATCCATTTTTTCCAAACAGTGATGGTTATTATGCCATCTGTTGATGCTAACTATTCCCTTATCCAAAAACAACCGTGAGTTTTTCTTCAACCACTTGCAAAGTGTTTTATATGCAAAGTAGGAGTTTTTTTTCTAGTCAACTGAATAGGTACAACGCCATTTTCTTCGTTGTTTATAAGTTAAATGGGTAGATCTACGTGTCTTAACAGTGTTGAAAAAGCTAAAATCGATTTACTTAGAGACCAAGGCCTAACTGGACGTGCAATAGCTGATAAAGTTGGCCAAAGTTTAAATGTAGTTTATTCTTACTTGAAAAATAAAGATGCATACGGCAAAAACATGAAGGGAGGTAAGAAAACAGCAACAACAGCAGCTGAGAGACGAAGAATTTTAAGATATGCATCAAATTCTTCTGATTCTGTGGCAAAAATAAAACAAAAAGTCGGCGTAAACGCAAGTTGCTCAACAGTATTAAGAGTAATCAACAACTCAAGCCATCTTAAACGAATGAAACTTAAGAAAAAACCACCACTTGACGAGAGACGGAAAATGTTGCGATTAGATTTTTCAAGACTTCATATGAGTTGGAAAAAAGAATGGTATCACGTGGTTTTTTCAGATGAAAAAAAGTTTAATTTCGATGGCCCTGATGGGTTCAACTTCTATTTTCACGACTTAAGAAAAGAAAAAAGATTTTTAAAGCGCCATCATAGTCGTGAAGGAGGTGTCATGATATGGGGAGCAGTCAGTTATTATGGAACAGTTGAGCTCGAGGTTGTAACATCAAGAATGACAGCAGCTGGGTATAAAGTAATTTTGGAAAGAAATTTTCCTAAATTTTCTAACATCTTTGGACCCATAAACTGGACCTACCAACATGATAATGCGCCTATTCATTCAGCGCGCATAATAAAAACATGGATAGAGGGGCAACAAGTGCAGTTGCTTCAATGGCCGCCGTACTCACCTGATCTAAACATCATAGAAAATGTCTGGGGATGGTTAGTACGCAAAGTTTATGAGGGTGGTCGTCAGTTCGAAGACAAAGAAACCTTAATTTCTGCAATCAAATTAGCGTGGAGCGAAATTTTGTTAAATTACATTAAAAAGCTATACGATTCCATGCCGGATCGAATTTACGAAGTAATTAAAAATAAAGGTGGAAGTACCCACTACTAAACTTAAACAAAAACTTGTTTCATTCCAATACCAATTTTAATTTTTTTACCTATTCAGTTGACTCAAAAAAAAACTTCTACTTTGTATAAGTTACACTTTGGAAGTGGTTGAAGGAAAACTCACGGTTGTTTTTGGATAAAACTTTGAAATTCTGTTATTTATATGTTACGAACATTTTTACCATCAACAGATGGCATAATAACCATCACTGTTTGGAAAAAATGGATAAAATATATTCAAAAATGTTTGTGCGTATTCAGTTGACGAGGAGTGTATATATAGAGATTTTGCGCTCTCTCAAACAAAGTGTTCCAGTAACAGACCGACATTTTGGGAAATGAGGTCTAAAACACATAGTCCAGAATGTGATTATAGCATTGTTTTTTTTAGTGTATTTTTATATAACTTGAAAAAATTTATTTAATTTTAAAGGATTTTTCTAAAGCGGAGATAAAAATGCAGTAAAAAACACGGTTAGTGTCATCCAATTTTTGTTTAGCTCTCATATACGTAGGTATGTAGGGTAGAGTAAGGCGGCGAACTTAAAACAGAGGACATTTTTGACATTGGCGAGTATCAAAAGACATTTCGTATCTAATAAAACTTTCAATGAGAAGGTTGCAGTACTCTCTCTGTACTCTCTCTAATTGAATAAAAATTTTGGCAGTTCTTCCTCAAAACTTGTGACGACTAGAAAAGTTTTAAGATTTTGGGTAATTTTGTTTGAACACGAGGTAGGTGATATTTTATTTTCTGTTTCTTGAGAATAGTTCGTACATATCAAAAAATTAAGTAGGTACCTACCATAAAATAAATAATAATAAATGTGAAATCAACGAGACAGTTTTTTTGGAAAAATGAACGGTATGCAATAAATTTTTCGAGTGGTTTTTAGTGAAAATATGATTTTTACAGTTATAAAAGTGATTTATAAGTAAGTAGTTTTCCTGTTTTACAAAATAAAAAATTTCCTATTTTTAATTCTTTTTTGGGTCGTTTGAATGCATGTCGGACTTTTTCATCGATTAAGTCCACTGCGACTTTAATGCCGAACCCATGGGGCACAAACGTCATTTTGGGGTAGTTTTGTTCTAATCAATTGTTATAAACTATATTAGGTTTATGAAGTCTTTAAAACTTGTGAATCTCAATAGTTTAAGGTATTAGGCGATCAAATATTAGTTATTAAAAAAATTATACATTGCCTTCAGAAAATGTTTTGAAGACGCCCCACCCTACCCCACTTCGATCGATCCTGGGGAATAGACAAATCAGTTAATAATAAAATTCCTACTGGAATGGCGAATTCGGAATTTCATCAAGGATCGTTATATGCTTTCGAAAATAGTATTTTTAACGAAATCAAAATAGAACTATCAGAAAAACAGGCAAATATAACTATTTTGAATTTTTTGGCTGTGTACAATCACGCCGACGCGCGCTGCTAAAATTGAATAGCATATATTTAAGTCCTATTCACATGAGAGTGACCAACGACCGACGAATGAATGAAACAAATGGGATATAAAGCACTTATAAACCTTAATTATAGACAAAATCTAGACAAAATGGTAACAACCTAATGAAGATTAATGTTAAGATAATAAATTCGCAGTTTATTTGCTAAAATAAGATAAATTTAAGAAATTGTTAAGGACTATTCACATGACAGCTACTAAAGAACGACGAATAAGTGAACAAAATGGGATTTAAAATATTTGTAAACCTAAATTCTTCGAAAAAACTAAAAAAATATTTCTCTCATTTTATCCACTTTTTCCTAATTAACATTAATGTTAAGAGACTTTAGCTTGCATTTTAATTGCTAAAATACGAGAAATTTGACTTTTTTTTGTCAAATTTCTCGTATTTTAGCAATTATTGGTCGCAAATTGCAATCTGATAGTTACGAACAATTTAACTAAATTCGCTTTCCACATATCATCCACATTTCAACGAATGATACGCGCATGAATAACCTTAAAAACACTCTTGTTTTCATTATAAAGCAAACATATTCTCCTTCGGTACTTCGTGTCTTATTAAATGGGTGCTCATGAAGTATTTTTTTTATTTCTTAATCTTTAATCGATGTTAAAAACTATTTAATTTGAGATTCTAGGAGAAAAAGTCACATTTTGGAAAGCTTACATATTTCAGAATTACTTTTAAGAATTTTGGCATAAATGTCTTTTGATGCATAAATGTAAAAATACCAGACAAAAGTATCAATTTTGCCAATAAATGGGTTAAACTACTTTTGCACTCATGGCCTCAATTAAAAATAGAGATTTTTTTTTCTTTTCAAATATTGTTGTGATCTCATTCTTTTTAGAATTGAATTTGAAAAACTCAAAGAACTTATCAAGGTCAAACGTTATTCGCGACGAATAAGAATAATTCCATTTGAACGAAATTTCAAATTGATCTAATGTTCGTTCATTCGTTAGTCGTTGCTCCCTTTCATGTGAATGGTCTTTATACATGACTATGGGAAAAAACATTATTTTAATTAAAAAAATTGTCTATTTATTATATATCCGAATTTGTTCTAGAATTTTTGTTTGCTATTAAGGCCACTGTTATAATTATCTAATTTACTTACACTAAACAAATAATCTAAAATTTAAAACGAAATAAATAACAATACACTTACATATTAGCTAACGAATTTACAAATTCTTATATCTTACACATTAGGTATAATGAACTATTGTTGGTAGGAGAAGTCTTGATAAAACATGTAATGTTTTATTTTATAGCATTATAACAAATCAAATTATTATACTTTACTCGAACTAAGAAAATATTTGTTAAATTCAAATGGTAATACCTTCATATCTAGCACAGTCAGTAACTGGAAACAGTTTTTGTCCTATAAAAGGCGGCGTCATGGCGAATTTAGGTTATATTGTTATGTGTATGTTTATGATTATCCATCTCTCCACCTTCCACGCTTATAAGTTAGCGCATGAATTTTGAAACGATATGCTGAACCCAAACCTGGTTCTTTTTGTTAGAAATAAATCAAATTAAAAAATGTACTATGAAGTAAAATGTTCTTGTGCATTCCCCTTATACCTGTACAAAATTTATTTTCACATATATAGATTTCGCTTTTCTTGTCTTTTACGAAAACAAGCAAATAAAAGTGGAATACATTTAAACGCAACCACTTTCTACCAATTAAAAGACTTCGTATGGAATGCTGAGGAATTATTTGAGACTCTCAGTGCAAGGATTACCTCAATAAATCTTTGTTTGCTTGTAAATAACATTTCATGAAAATATCTGCCCAGCTAACGTAGAAGTAAAAGTTTCTGAAATAATAAAAGATAATTTTACAAGTTTCTAATGGAAACGGATAGTTAACAAATTTCCAAGATTCGCCATTACAACATCTCCTTTTCATAGACAAATTTTCATACCGACTGGACTAATCAACCTGAGTTATTTTTTTTTGTATTCTAAGCATTGTGTTGTCACCTTGTCGTGTATTCTATTTGAATAAATTTGTAACTTTCAACTGCATTATCTTTATCGTAACTCAATCAAAATTTGCTAAAAGTGTATAATTTGTTCTTACGACGCATTAAAATCCGACATTTATGTAATATGACAAAATGTCATAGTTGTGCAGTTGTGCAGTGTCAATCCTTCTTTGTGTCCATAAAATCTTTCCCTTAGCCATAAAGGAGTTCCGTGTTGACGTAAGTCAGCAATATTGAAGTCGTCTGATTATTGGATTCAATAGAAGTAGAACTACGTGGTTGTGATTAGCCTCTATTACCTTTTGTTGTTCACGTAATTGATGTTATAATCTGATTCTTAGTCCCAATATGGGGGATTCTATGGAGAGGAAGATATAATTAAAAAAATATATTTTTTTTATAGCATAATGAAAAATTTAAAATTAATAACACGAAATACCACTGCAAGACTAACAACCCACTTCAGAACACGTCGATATTCTGTAAATTAACGGAATCTACCCTCACAAGTATCGTAGGAAGGCAATATATACATACACCCAGCGACAAAAAAAACCCTCGGAGTAGATCTGCTCTATAAAATGTGGTCTATTTTCAGTATTCCTAAGGTATAATTCACTAATTGTTTTTTTTTAACGT
Organism: Dasysyrphus albostriatus; assembly: GCA_946251815.1. Taxonomy (NCBI): domain Eukaryota; kingdom Metazoa; phylum Arthropoda; class Insecta; order Diptera; family Syrphidae; genus Dasysyrphus; species Dasysyrphus albostriatus. The sequence continues at coordinate 68,228,058 of OX276337.1, read as the reverse complement.
TATATATTTTAAATAAAAGTAACGGTTTTATGTTTTTGAATTTTATTTTTATTTTAAACCTAGTACTCAGTTCGAGTGAAAATTAAATTTCCATACAAATATGCCGGTTAATTCACACCGATGGAATTCACAACAAGAGGTGAGTACCCAAATTCGAGAGTAAAATATGAACCGGTTCGATATATTTCACGAAATGATTTTCATTTCCCAATGTGCAACCACTAGGAAAAAAATAATTTAATTTTTGATATATCACGACTTTTCGCTTTGTTGGTATTATTATACATAAATCATTAGCAAAAACATGTTTTTCTGGTAATTCTTGAGGGCATTGCGCACACTCCACTCATTAGTACCAACCCGACGTGCTATTTCCCTCCTGGAAACATTTTCCTTATGTGGCTACAATTTGAGCTTTTGCGACTTAGGACACGTGGGCTTTAATCTGTTTACTGCTAGTAATATTGGATAACACGTAATTGCTCTTATGTTCAAGTTACTTGAAACTTAAAAACTTTTGAAATATGCAAGTAATTACAGAAAAATATAAAAAATAGCATTTAAATCGTCCTTTTAATGGTTTAAACAATTCGTTTATACTCAAAAGTTCAAAAACAAGTATGCCATTAGATTACTTAAAAATTATCCATATAATTCAAACAAAAAATTTTAATTTTTGGAGGGTTTTTTTTTTTAAACTAATTCTTCATATATGAAATTTTGGTTATATTTTTTTTTTTAATTTTGGTACGCCAATTTTTAGCATTTATTAATATTCATTTATAAACCTAGTTTCAAAAAATTCATTAGCCGATATCCAAAATATTGCATCACCAAAATGCCTTAAGTTCAAAATTTGAAGAAGGTCGCATCATTGGTTTAGCCTGTAGATCCAGATAAATAACGAAAATACGTATTAAATTATTTTTCGTTGGGTGTATATTGTGAAGAATCAACTCAAGAATTTCAAATAAATTCAAACCGAAACTTCGAAACAAACTGCAGTGTAACTTCGTGTTTTTTAACTTTTAATTTTAATTCATTTTGGTTTTGAAAAGAAAGCTTCTAACAAATTTACTACACAAAAAATGAAAAAAAAAAATGGAAAATTATAATTGAAAGCTTTTTTTTTGTGATTTGTGCTATGAAAATTACTTTTTCCCGATTCACTAATAGTCCGGCCAACCAATACTCAATATAAAATAAATGCAATAAATCATTCCCTCTGGTTTATTATTTTATTTCGTAGGGCTGAACCTATGATATAACATATTAAAAGTCACCATCCCAGGGTCGCGAACTTTAGGGAGGATGGGGGGGGGGGGGTAAAAGGACTTAAGAAAAGTTTGTAGAAAACTTAAAAGAAGAATTTGTTGATATTTGACCTTGGAATTGCCTAAACAAATTTATTCGTATTTGCAGTTCGCGGATCATGTGAAAGGCACTTTACAGTTTTATGTAAACAAAAAATTTTGCTGTCATGCAAAACAAAATTTGGTGAGCATAATATATTTTTTTTTTATGGTTGGTTCGAAAAAAAAAATATATTCACCTCAAGGCATTATTAGCATGCAAATGGTTTTTTCATCCAAAAATAATTATTTTTCATTTTTGGGTCAATAGTTTATTAATTTAGGGTAAATTATTGATTTAATGCGTGGTTTAGGCAAAGGCGAACAATTTTTACCTGGAATCTTGTGCAATTTGGTGCACAGAATAGGTGGACATTTTTTTTGAAAATTTTGATTTTCTTCGCATGGGAACTGCAAGCTAGGCTTAAACCAAAATTTTGTATCTTCGTAGAATCTCAAAGAAATAGTTCTATGCAAAATCAAACAAAATCCAAACTCTATTTTTTTTTCCGCAAAAGAAAATCAGTGACATTGTTTTTCGCGACGATACACATATTCGGCGTGAAGTCACAATCATCTGCGAGTTTGGATTTTTAAAATTTGTGTTTTTTCAGTTTAAAAAATAACCTTAAAAATTTTAAAATGGTTGTTTGTCAGATGCCACTGGTGATTCAATCAGAGTAAGAGTCACAATGACGTTTGGATAAGTTTAGCCAGTTTGGTAAATTTTCCGCAGCAAAATCCTTGGATAAGTTTAACCAAATTGTGTTAATAATTTCCCATACAAAATGTGGCACCTTGATTTCATGATTTTAATAGATCTAGTGCACTTTTTTCGTAAAACAAATCTACTGCTTTTTAATCGTGTCTACTGCACATTTATTTTTCGGAAAAGAAAATTATCATTCATCAAAATGCATACCGCTAATTTTTCAATTCTGTTCTTACGGCTTCCGGCTATTGGCTTGCTTTGATAGCAGTCATGACAGCATAATTAATTATAATACGCTATTTTTGATTTCTTTTGTTCTTCTATTTTGTTAATAAAAGTAAAAACTACAATATGTAGATCTTTGGTAGAAAAATTCAATGTACTCCATTTTTGTTTTGAAAACCTTTTTCGGAAAATTTTCTGATTAGTGGCAACGATGTGGCAGAAACTGAACGGGACCAGCATGATTTTTGAAAGTACTTGTAACACTTCGTGTGCACAGAAGGAAGAATTCACAAGTTTTCCAACGGAGGGGAAATTATTTCCTCCCTCATTACGCTCTCTCGATGCAACTTTCTTGAGTTCACAAACAGGAATTTGTGATAACTTGTGAGAATTTGTGAAAATTTGCAAGAAATTTCACTATAAAAAGCAGACCTACATATATACATATATGTAAATTGTGCTTTTTCATTAACAAAAAACAGCAGTGAATATAAAACTTGTTTTCTTCGGGTAAGAAATTCATGTAATTTTTTTTCGTCGGCGAACTGTATACTTAGCTTGAGTTCACATTTCGATAAAAAAAATTCAAACATCAACAAATTTTTTTTTGCGCAAAAATCACTCATATGTAACTCATATAGCCAAGAAACAGGGTTGATGGTATATATAAACAAAATAATCATATTAATAATTTTTGTACAGCTTATTATTGAAATGTACACTTAATATAAGCTTATTAACATGTCAATTATTTTAATTTTTAAAAGTTTAAAAGTTTGTAGAAAACTTAAAAGAAGAATTTGTTGATATTTGACCTTGGAATTGCCTAAACAAATTTATTCGTATTTGCAGTTCGCGGATCATGTGAAAGGCACTTTACAGTTTTATGTAAACAAAAAATTTTGCTGTCATGCAAAACAAAATTTGGTGAGCATAATATATTTTTTTTTTTATGGTTGGTTCGAAAAAAAAAAATATATTCACCTCAAGGCATTATTAGCATGCAAATGGTTTTTTCATCCAAAAATAATTATTTTTCATTTTTGGGTCAATAGTTTATTAATTTAGGGTAAATTATTGATTTAATGCGTGGTTTAGGCAAAGGCGAACAATTTTTACCTGGAATCTTGTGCAATTTGGTGCACAGAATAGGTGGACATTTTTTTTGAAAATTTTGATTTTCTTCGCATGGGAACTGCAAGCTAGGCTTAAACCAAAATTTTGTATCTTCGTAGAATCTCAAAGAAATAGTTCTATGCAAAATCAAACAAAATCCAAACTCTATTTTTTCCGCAAAAGAAAATCAGTGACATTGTTTTTCGCGACGATACACATATTCGGCGTGAAGTCACAATCATCTGCGAGTTTGGATTTTCAAAATTTGTGTTTTTTCAGTTAAAAAAATAACCTTAAAAATTTTAAAATGGTTGTTTGTCAGATGCCACTGGTGATTCAATCAGAGTAAGAGTCAAAATGACGTTTGGATAAGTTTAGCCAGTTTGGTAAATTTTCCGCAGCAAAATCCTTGGATAAGTTTAACCAAATTGTGTTAATAATTTCCCATACAAAATGTGGCACCTTGATTTCATGATTTCAATAGATCTAGTGCACTTTTTTCGTAAAACAAATCTACTGCTTTTTAATCGTGTCTACTGCACATTTATTTTTCGGAAAAGAAAATTATCATTCATCAAAATGCATACCGCTAATTTTTCAATTCTGTTCTTACGGCTTCCGGCTATTGGCTTGCTTTGATAGCAGTCGTGACAGCATAATTAATTATAATACGCTATTTTTGATTTCTTTTGTTCTTCTATTTTGTTAATAAAAGTAAAAACTACAATATGTAGATCTTTGGTAGAAAAATTCAATGTACTCCATTTTTGTTTTGAAAACCTTTTTCGGAAAATTTTCTGATTAGTGGCAACGATGTGGCAGAAACTGAACGGGACCAGCATGATTTTTGAAAGTACTTGTAACACTTCGTGTGCACAGAAGGAAGAATTCACAAGTTTTCCAACGGAGGGGAAATTATTTCCTCCCTCATTACGCTCTCTCGATGCAACTTTCTTGAGTTAACAAACAGGAATTTGTGATAACTTGTGAGAATTTGTGAAAATTTGCAAGAAATTTCACTATAAAAAGCAGACCTACATATATACATATATGTAAATTGTGCTTTTTCATTAACAAAAAACAGCAGTGAATATAAAACTTGTTTTCTTCGGGTAAGAAATTCATGTAATTTTTTTTCGTCGGCGAACTGTATACTTAGCTTGAGTTCACAGTTCGATAAAAAAAAATTCAAACATCAACAAATTTTTTTTTGCGCAAAAATCACTCATATGTAACTCATATAGCCAAGAAACAGGGTTGATGGTATATATAAACAAAATAATCATATTAATAATTTTTGTACAGCTTATTATTGAAATGTACACTTAATATAAGCTTATTAACATGTCAATTATTTTAATTTTTAAAGCTTTAATTTAAGAATTAAGATAAAATTACTTCCACCATCTAGCAATGCATGCAAAAATCACTTAAGTCAGTGTGACTTATGCTGTTTTTGGCCGGAACGTTCCAATTTGAAGAGGAAGGCATGTATTGACAAACGTGGTTTATAACCGGAATGAAATCTACCTTTAAGAAAGCGTTTCCAGCAAAAAAAAAACATATTTGAAAAAAATTTGACTTATGTGGTTTTTGAAATGTCCGATTCATATCTACTCGCACATGAGAGCATGTGCAGTTGATAATACTATACTAGATTAAGGGTTTCATCTTCTCATGAGTACATTTCACATTCGAGTAGTGCGGCTGAAGAAAGACCTCTATATTTGACAGTACGTCCGAAGCTTGGCTCAAGTATAATATGGCTTGAAAAGTATTACAGTGAAATCTCCTTAGGGGGAATCCTACTAGCTATTTCATCTGAGCATTGTTGATAGAAAAAACGATAAAACAGTGTGAGACAGCAAAATTTGATTGATTTTGAAGCTTTTGTGAATAATACATTGAATTATTAATCACAATGATTAAGATGGATGAACCAATTTTCTCTTTTGTTCAGGAGAAGAATTGTCATTTGATCTAGAAATTTGTCTCAAAGCATTTATATTGCAACTTAAAATGGTGCGAAAATATAATTCTACAATGCTTTTAAATTTCAAATGACTACTTTTAAAGTTTCCAAAAAACCAAAGAATAAGTGCATTTACATGTAAACTGGTTGCGTCTTTACCTATATATCGATGAAGCAGATGTCGATCTTGACCAAGTAACTAACAATTCCTCACCTCTTCTTTGAGCTCTTTTACTTTGCATTAACACATTTGTTCCAACGTCTGGGCATAGTGATGTCTTCAATGTAATAAAAAACAATCTATAAAGAAGAGCATTAATATTTTCCTCTATGTTATATAAAAAACTTACCTTGGCAGTATGCTCATCACAGATGATAACAGTATAACTAGCCAGTGAATTGAAGTACTCATACAACGAAATATTACCCAATAGCTCGATGGCAAACCAAAACAATTTACGCACAACGAATTGTATACAAAAGAGAAAGCATAAAATGATCCTAAACTCATAACCATGGATAAAACATGAAGAATTGTCTGAAAATATATGCGATAAAAAGATTTGATTATCTACATACAATAAAATGTAAAATTTTATAATCGAAATCCCTGATCTGATCTGGAATCTTTTACTCGTGAATAAAAACACAACATGGAGTCCTGGGCTTGTATCGCTTAAAATTAAAGCTATTGCAAAAATAAATTGTTGTCGCTTTGAAGATTGCTCTCTCTATATTTCCTTTTTTGATCTATTTCAATGATCCAGAATTTAGTTTATACCCTGCCGAGTAGATGGCTAGTTTGTTTGGCAAATTGTTTCAGTAGTGTACATCAAACATAAATAAAAATAAAAATAAATGGCTATTAAGACACTGCTGTCACTCTGAGATATATCGTTTAATATGGATCTATGTATATGGATCATTAGCAAGGTATATAGAAAATATGGTATGCTATTCCGAGTTGATTTTCTTTTTTGTTCTGCACATCTACGTAACCTGTGGACCAAAACGTGCATAAAAGGCAGCAACAATTCAAAAACAAAAAACAGAAACAGAAACAAGCGACACCTAATTAAAGCCGAATTTTAGGATCCGTTCGCGATCTGTTCAAATAAGAAAGAAAAATGTATTTTACGAAAGGAGAAAGTTGACAGGTGAAAGCTGACACAAAATTAGATTTTTTTTCTTCTAATTTTATGTCAGCTCCTACCTGTGCTGAAATTTGCACAGGTGGGAGCAAAATCACTCAAAAAAAAAAACGAAGTTGCAAAATATATTGACATATTTTTAAAACACCCTATTTTAAAATGCCTATGTTTGTCTCTTTCAATTCTGTCTTAGCTTTAACCAGTGTCAATTTTGTTGAAATCTATATTCCACCAGAAATTTATTTTTCCGATCTCTCTCCAACGAGAGATACAGATAAAAGAGGGAACTATATATTTTTATAGTCTGAAAATTTTATCGTTCGCAAACTATAATTTTTTATGGTTCGTGAGAAGATCGATAAAGAATGATAAATAACCGTATTTTATTATTCGCGAACGATATTTTACGAACCCCACTTTAAAATATAAATCAACCGATGGTAGTACATAATTCTAACAGATTTGTGGCAATTTATCATGCTTACAACGGCAACGGCTTTAAAGTAGTAACAACTTATATAAACCCATTGCATCAGAGTGAAGAGCAAATATTATATCTTACCTATATTGTAAATTTTTAGTGGACAATGTTTATTAGTGAATGTTCTTACAGAAAGTTGGGAGTGTTTATATTAGGTCTAATTTGTCCAAATTCTACCAATAAATGATAAACTTACCCACGATCGAATTTCAATTGCTCCATGTATTAAGTTTGTAAAAAGGCAAGATGCAGTTATTGTTGTGCCAAATTCCCAAATACCAACATCACTATCCCAATATGCACTTTGAGCAGTAAAAAATATTGCTAAGCTTTGATAAAGTGCATCTAGAAGAACAATCCAAAAATCATGCGGTCTATACGCATTTCCCAATCGTCCCTGAAATAACATCAATCAATATTATTATGTATGAAAAATGTTCTTAAAAACAACATATTTATTATATGCTTACGTGTTTGTATAGATATGGATGACTGATCAGCAATTCTTCAGGAACTCTTTTATCGTACACTCCAATGGCCAATGGAGGTAAGGACGTAAATATCAAATTGTATAACATCAAATACATTTGATCGATCATCACAGATCCAGAAAATCCGCAGTAAAGTTGAAACCAGAACAGTAGAAATACAAACGCCTAGTCATTTCAAGATTTATATGATTTTTAAATTTTATATGTACTATGAAAAACTTACCGCGTTTTTGTAGAAGAAATATAAAATCATTCTAGCTAAACGATCGTAGCACCAATAGCCATGTGTAAGTAATAAACTTTCTAAGTATTTAAAGCGTGCCAAAGTAAAGTCTGCAGCCATAACAGCTTGCATGCCTTCTTGTCCGGAAATACCGATACCAACATCCGCCATCTGAAACATTTAAAATTAATATAACTTTAACTAAAGGTTTAATTAATTTCAAAATTTGCACTCATATCATATACACTCTGCCTCATTTTATTGAGGCCACTATTTTCACATGTGAGAAATATTTTTCCTGGAAATCCTGCAAAAAATCCGTTACATACGTGACTTGATTGAGGCCGCTTAAAAAATCTTTTGAAATATTAACAAAAAATAAACAAATGTTAACTTTAAAATTTTGCTTAAGGCAGCTTTGATTAAGGCGCCTTAATCTTCAAATTATCTACCAGCTTGATAAAATGTTTGATAAAGCCAGGCTTAAAAGTTTTTGATGATGTTTGAGTCCGGTGATTAGGGTGGTCATGGCAAAAGTTCCTCGTTTTTCAACTTAATCCAGCTTCTAGCTACTCTGGACGTGTCTCGATAGAGCTGTTATGTTGTTGTCGAATTCAAGGTACCAGTTAAACAATGAATGTTATCTGTGGATATACCCATTCTAATAGATATTTCTATCTATTTCCGTTAGGTATTGAAGTTATAAACTCCAATTTAACTGTTCATAATAAGTGATGGTGCACCGAATCATAGCACCTGACGAATGACTGTAAATACTTGTCAAAATAAGTTCCTCTCCTCTTATACCATTAAAATAATTGTGCCGAGTTCGAAGTATTCTGCAGAATAGACCAATTTTCTCTGATTTTTTTGTTTTCCTTGTGTCCTTTTTATTTTTTACCATGGTGTTAAGTATCTGCTAGATAATTTTTCATAGCCCTATCACTTCCCTTCATTTTCCATGCTATTGCACGGCCTTAAAGCCCCAGTTCCTTGAAATCATCTATGTATAGTCCGTATTTTAGATACCGTCAAGGTGCTTCATAAGCCCATTTGAATTTAAAATTTAAATGAAATATAATTTTCAACCCTTCCTCAAATATTTACAAATTTTGTAAAAAAAAGAATTCAAAATGCAAATCAATATTTGCAAGTGGCTCAAATTTTTTAACCAATTTTTGGCAGTTCATTCATATAACTTGTGAAATTCTTATGGAATTTATCGTTATCCATTTTGAGTTTGACTATATAATATGTTTTCCTACTCACAGGTAGCAAAAATTTCCAGGAAAAATATTTTCACAGCTTTTTATCGAGAAAAAACGATTGCGAAAATAGTTCAAACAAGTGACGGGCAGTGTATGTAATATATATGGTGACCATCCCTCCCGGGTTTCCCGGGACAGTCCCTTATTTGTATTATTGTATTTGTAACTCAGGAATATACCTGAGTTAAATCCAAAATCAATCAAATTAAATCCTAAGGTAATTGTTAGTTAATTTGGTGAATTAACTCAGGGGCTGAAAGCTCCGTTGAGGCGCCATCTAGATTTTTATAATGAAAGTTATTGAAATAGGTATTTGAAAAGTGCAGTTTCCGTAGTTGTGCCATGTTTTTTTCGATTGTAAATTCACCTTAAGCGACTTTGCCAATTTTAGAGGTCCCTTATCGCTATTTTGTTTCTGCCATATTATTTTTTTAGAGTAGAGTTTTTGAGTCCCGAACTACCAACTTTTCAAGGTATCAAGAAAATGAAAGTAGGCTCGTTAAATTTGACTCACCCTAATACATAACGTATGGAAACAGAATATGAAATTTCATATCACACAATATAAATACGAGTATAATAAACTTCATTTTTATTTCTAACCGGGATAATATTGCTTTTAAAATTTGGAAACCATTTTTTGAATAGTCATTTCATTACTTTAACATAAATATGTGCCGAATACATCCTGCAATGGTTTAAAGTCCAAATCGCAGGCGTGAAAACGTTACTTGTAGCGTTAACATTGGAAGTTGCGTTTTAAATCTGACGGGATAAATATACCGAGCCGCACATTACGAATGAAATGTTGCATTTCGTCATACAAGGACAAAATCTCAATTTTTCTAAGATTGGCAGGTTATGGAAATATAAGGGAATAGACATTTTCGAGGTTAAGGTGCGACTCAGGTGATGTTTTAAGTGAGTATACTCTCAAGTTTACGTTTTCTGTTAATTGATATTTAAAGCTTAGAATTCCAATTTTTGTCTCCAGTTATCGCTGTTTTAGAGGTTTGTTTATTTTCTGCTAACAAATGACAATTTTCATAATATTATAGTATAATAGTATAATATTGTAACGACTCTAACATTTGTACTACAACGACTCTCGAATGAACTATAACGACTCCCGAATGAAGAAGCGCCATCTTCCGAAATATACCTGATACAAACCAACCCACCGAGAGCTGTAGTGACCTTTAGAACTTTTAATACTATATGTCAGAATGAAAGCTTTGCAATGTCAAATTTATGGGAAATTTACTGGAAAGCTCTAGAAGCAAATACTAAAACCTTCAAGCTATTTCGGGAAACTGTGTGATGAGTATAAAAGGACATGTTTGAACGGCAGTGAACAGTTTGTTTTTAATCGTGTATGAAAATAGTTGGTTGTAATAAAAGTGAAAAGTAAAGTTGGTGAGTTAATTTCAATATAGTTGAGTGGTGAATAATAAATTGTTTTGTCAGTCACCGACTAACACTCGACCCGGTTACATCGTTCTACCGATAGTGTTTTGACTTTCTCTTTGTGTGATCCCGTTACCCACAAATTTCTTAAGTAAACTGTACAACTTCTTTTTTTTTCTCCCATATCGTGTGTGCAAATTAAAACAAACAGTAGTTTAAATCAAGCTAAAATGGGATCTGGGCCACGTGTGCCTTCGGGCAACCGTTTTAGAGATCTGGATCTGGACGCAGATCCGCCACCCGATATAAAAAATAAAAGAAGAAAAAAGAATAATCTCTCCCCTCTACCAATGAATGTTTTTACAACACAACCTCTCCCTGACGATCCTAAATTCATAGTCATCTCTTCGACTGATGATACCAAACCTCTCACCTCCTTTAGTGTCTTTTTGCTTAAAAAAGCAATCGATGGAATAAGTTCTTACTATGACCAAATAACCCAACTCCGAGACGGAAGTCTCCTCGTTCTCGTGAGGTCAAAGAAAATTCGGACCAATTTCTATCTAAAAAAACACTTTCCAATTTATGCCCTATTTCTGTCTCACTACACAGCCAATTAAACTCTTCAAAAGGCACAGTGTATGCTCCATACCTTAACAACGTACCGGAAAATGAAATATTATCAGAAATGAAATCACAGGGTGTGACAGAGGTCTTCAAATTTAAAAAAACTGAAAATGGAAATCAGCATTCAACTGGCTTGGTCCTGTTCACCTTCGACCACTTCAGACCACCTGCTACTCTTAACATTGGATGGTATAATGTTCAGGTTAGGGAATACTTCCCTAACCCGAATGCGTTGCCAGAACTGCCAACTTTTAGGGCACACGGCAAAGAGATGCAAAAGCAACTCTTCATGCGTTAATTGTAACCTTCCACCACACACTCCCGAAGAATGCACCCGAACACTATGCGCAAACTGCGGTGATAATCATCCCGCCTCTTCTAAGTCATGTCAACGTTACCAACAAGCCAAAGAAACGCTAAAAATTAAAACTATTCGTAAATGCAGTATGGCTGAAGCCAAACAAATTTACAAGGAACAAAACCCTTCAACATCTCTTCCTTTAACCTTCTCATCAGTTGCAAACAATGCTAACATTAATATAATAAATAAAAATCAACCAAATCAAATACTTAGCCCTCCAATCCTCTTGGAAAATTCCTCCTCCAAGGACGCACCAATATTACCACCCAGGCCAACCAACAACAACACTCAAGCTCTTAACGAGCATAAAATAACAATAAATCCGTCCACACACCCCGCTCCTATTATAAATACAGTCAGAACTACTGAAAGCGTAGCTTCAACATCAGCTACCGGAAACGCAGCTTCAACATCCACCACAACCACCACCTCCACAACCAATAACGCCGCAACCACCTCCACTTCTTACCCTTTTTATTATTCCAAGAATACTTCAAATATTCCTGGAAATACACTTAACCAAAATCCTATACCACAAACCACACTTGCATCAAACAACAACATTACACACTCACCAATATCAGGCCTCACTCAATCTATAATAAAAAACAATGCTTATTTCATTAAACCGTCAGACACTGACAATCATGGCCTCGAGCAATAAACATAATTATTATACCTCAACCAACTTCGCTGATCGGGAACCGAACATTCCGACTTCCTCCCGGAACTCGGATGGTTCGATTTTCGATCAGCGGAGACATACTCAAACCAATTCTTTGTCTAACCCGCAATCTTTCATAAACGATATTCATAATTCTACTTCCAGTCCAAAACCTTCACTTAGGATTCTCCAGTGGAATCTTAATGGATTTCTTAACAACTACCATGAACTACAACTCCTTATTAATGATATGAAACCTTGTGTCATATCATTACAAGAAACTCACATCAAACACGATTCTCAACCTTTTTGTCCAAAGCAATATTCATCCTGTTTCCATAACTTAGCCTCAAATGCTTCCTCCAAGCAGGGAGTATCCCTTCTCGTACACAAATCTATTCCACATAACATCATTCAAATAAACTCAAGTATAGCGGCTATAGCAGTACAAATAGAATTAAAAATAAAACTCACGGTAATCTGTGCTTATATTCCACCAGACCAACAATTCTCTGGCAATGATCTTGATTGTATCTTAAGCAATATAAATACCCCAATCATACTTACCGGGGATTTTAACTCATGGAGCCCCTCCTGGGGTTCAAGCACATGTAATAGTCGCGGTAAAACGGTTGAGCATTTCATCACCAATTGTGGCCTTGTGATCTTAAATGATGGTCGCCCGACACATTTTTCGACCCACAAAACATTCACACATGTTGACTTAACCCTCGTTACACCATCTTTGGCCCCAATTTCCTCATGGTCTGTCTCTGACCACCTACACGGGAGTGATCACTTTCCGATCACCACAACATTTTCCCTAGGCAAGAATATAACACCTATAAAACTCCAAAAAAGATTCCTATTGGATAGGGCGAATTGGGAACTTTATCAATCAAATCTGTCAATAGAAGTCTCGCAGAGGAAAACCTCTTGCAACATTAACCAAGAAGCTGCCCTTATACAAAAATGTATAAGATCCGCAGCAAACACGGCTATCCCGCAATCAACAAATAAAACATATAAACAAGTTGTTCCCTGGTGGAACAAAGAATTAAGTGACCTTCGCCAGATAAAACAAAAAGCCTGGAGAGTGTTTAAGAAGCATCCTACAATCTTATATTCTACCGGAAAAGTAACGCCAAGTTTCGCAAAGCTGTCAAAACAGAAAAAATTTTATGTTTTGAGAAGTTCACCTCGAACATCAATCCAAACGCAACCTCAAAAAAGCTGTGGACTGATATAAAGACCCTCACCGGGAACTATGTACCTTACTCAATCAAAGTTATAAAATATGAAACAGAAACTATTACATGTCCACAAGAAATTGTTGAGTTTTTTGCAAAAACATGGGAGCGGCTCTGAACCTTTGGCACCTCATATATGGGAAATTTGATATTTTAGAATGTCATCTAATTGGTCAGTAATTGGTCAAGAAAGGTCAACTAGTCCTAGAAATTGGTCAGCCCTTGATAACTAGTTATAAAGACTTAAAGTTTCTCAAGGTCACTCAAGGTCACGCGTGATTTTTGGCACCTCATTTATGGGAAATTTACAAAAAAAAAGATGCCATCTGAAAGATTTGTGGATAGTGATAAAAGGTCAACTATTTTCAGTAATTGGTCAGCTATAGTTTTTTTTCTATGAATTTTCAAAAATCGTTTCAAGGTCACAAAAAAAACTTTTGGCACCTCATTTGGGTCATTTCAAATAAACAAGTATGCCATTTGAAAGGCCATTTCACGGTCATAAAAGGTCAGCTATTTTCAGAAATTGGTCAGGCATAGTTTTTTTTTAATGAATTTTTAATTTATTTAAAAAAAAATTTCAAGGTCATAGCGATTTTTGGCACCTCATTTATGGGAAATTTGGGAAAATTGCATACATTCTGAAGGATCTCTTGATCTATATAAAAGGTCAGCTAGTTTTAGTAATTGGTCAGCCATAGATTTTTTTTAATGAATTTTTGAATTTTTGTTCAAGGTCATAGCGATTTTTGGCACCTCATTTATGGGAAATTTGGGAAAATTGCATGCCAACTGAAACATCTCTAGATCTATATAAAAGGTCAGCTAGTTTCAGTAATTGGTCAGCGATAGATTATTTTTAACGATTTAAAAAAAAAAAAAAATTCAAGGTCACGAACGATTTTTGGCACCTCATTTGGGTAATTTTCCAAAAAAAAATATACTATGTGATAGGTTACTCGGTCATCATAAAAGGTCAGTTAGATTCAGTAATTGGTCAGTCATATTTTTTTTTTTAATTAATTCTTAAAGTATTTGTATGTAGGTCACAGTATAGATAGATTCGGGTAATTTAAAATTTTTTTAAATAGATATAGATCCAATAGATTCTGAGAAAATCATGGTGGATTAAATTTTGTCAAAAAATTTATTAAAATTTCCATAATCGATGGGTACGATTTGAGTTTGGCTGCATCTCTTCTTTAAGAAACCAAGTTTTTGAGGTGCCGGTTTAAGGGAATGACCGCCATCTTGAAAAAGAAAGTGTTTGGTTTAATCCACCATGATTTTCTCAGAATCTATTGGATCTATATCTATTTAAAAAAATTTTAAATTACCCGAATCTATCTATACTGTGACCTACATACAAATACTTTAAGAATTAATTAAAAAAAAATATGACTGACCAATTACTGAATCTAACTGACCTTTTATGATGACCGAGTAACCTATCACATAGTATATTTTTTTTTGGAAAATTACCCAAATGAGGTGCCAAAAATCGTTCGTGACCTTGAATTTTTTTTTTTGTTTAAATCGTAAAAAATAATCTATCGCTGACCAATTACTGAAACTAGCTGACCTTTTATATAGATCTAGAGATGTTTCAGTTGGCATGCAATTTTCCCAAATTTCCCATAAATGAGGTGCCAAAAATCGCTATGACCTTGAACAAAAATTCAAAACTTCATTAAAAAAAATCTATGGCTGACCAATTACTAAAACTAGCTGACCTTTTATATAGATCAAGAGATCCTTCAGAATGTATGCAATTTTCCCAAATTTCCCATAAATGAGGTGCCAAAAATCGCTATGACCTTGAAATTTAAAAAAAAATTATTAAAAAAAATCTATCGCTGACCAATTATTGAAAATAGCTGACCTTTTATATAGATCTAGAGATCTTTCAGATGGTATATATTTTTTGCAAATTTCCCATAAATCAGGTGCCAAAAATCGCTATGACCTTGAAATTTTTTTTAAAAATAAATTAAAAATTCATTAAAAAAAAACTATGCCTGACCAATTTCTGAAAATAGCTGACCTTTTATGACCGTGAAATGGCCTTTCAAATGGCATACTTGTTTATTTGAAATGACCCAAATGAGGTGCCAAAAGTTTTTTTTGTGACCTTGAAACGATTTTTGAAAATTCATAGAAAAAAAACTATAGCTGACCAATTACTGAAAATAGTTGACCTTTTATCACTATCCACAAATCTTTCAGATGGCATCTTTTTTTTGTAAATTTCCCATAAATGAGGTGCCAAAAATCACGCGTGACCTTGAGAAACTTTAAGTCTTTATAACTAGTTATCAAGGGCTGACCAATTTCTAGGACTAGTTGACCTTTCTTGACCAATTACTGACCAATTAGATGACATTCTAAAATATCAAATTTCCCATATATGAGGTGCCAAAGGTTCAGAGCCCATGGGAGCGTTCCGGAGACCATATAAACTTTCACTCTAATTTCATAAGAGAAAAAAACCTACTACTCAACTTGTTAATTCCACCTTACACTACTGACCCTTCTGCAGCTCCAATTGAATGTCCTATAAATATGACAGAATTGGAAAGCTGTCTGCACCTTGTCAAAGGAACTACCCCCGGGTTTGATCGAATATCCTATGCCATGCTTAAAAATAGTTCCGCAACCTTTAAAAAAAGGTTACTGCATTTATACAACCAAATATTTAACAATGGTATATTCCCACATGCATGGAAAGTGGCCAGTATTGTCCCAATACCCAAGCCGAATAAAGACCCTTCTACTATTTCCGGATACCGTCCTATATCGCTCCTTCCCTGTACAGGTAAAGTGTTGGAAAAAATAATATCCAGACGACTGTTCTGGTTTCTTGAAAAAAATAACCTTATAGACTACCGACAAGTAGCTTTCAAAAAAGGACGTGGAACCATCGACGCACTTCTTCATTTGGATGAAATTGTCACTTCATCCCTGTCAGCAAAAAAACACGTTTCAGTCCTTTTGATTGATTTCAAAAGAGCGTTTGATTGTATTGGCATACATGTTGTTATAAAACAATTAATTAAGTGGAAAGTTGGGCCGAAAATGTTGAGTTATATTAAGTCTTTTCTAAGCAACAGGTCTTTTCGCATCAAGGCAAACGGTACCTACTCTTCTATTCATGTTTTGAAAAACGGGATTCCCCAAGGATCCCCCCTATCTGTCGTCCTTTTTATAATTGCATTTAATGAAATCAGCTCAATAGTTGACCGTCACAACAGTGTAGGCCATACATTGTATGCCGACGACTTGATAGTTTACTCCAACTGCAACGACTTAACGTCTCTTGCCACCATTTTCACGAGTATTCTCCAAAGCCTTTCAGAATGGGGGCACTACTCAGGCTCAAAGATTTCAATTAAAAAATGTGAACTTCTCCACATATGTAAAAAATATAGTTGTAATAAAAACATTTTAGTACAATTAAATAACACTAATATAATCAATGTAAACTTTGCTAAGATACTTGGTATTATAATAGATTCCACTTATACATTTAAAAATCATTGTGTAAATTTAAAAAAAAGCCTTGCTACTAGGGTGAACATTATAAAATACCTTTCGTCTAAGAACAGCCACTGTAATGTTAATACGATAATAAATGTAATCAAATCCGTAATTTTATCTAAGATTGACTATGGTTTAGCCGTATATGGTAAATGTTCAAAATCGTCAACTCAATTCATCACAACACCATACCATGCAGCCATCAGGAGCGGTATGAGGGCTTTTCGTACAACTCCAATTCGGAACCTCTTGACAGACTCTGGATTACCACACCTTAACGAAAGAATCAAACATCTAACTACCGGTATAATGCAACAAATAAACTGCTCTAGAAGGTCAACCATTCACAACGATGTAAAAAAGATTTTAAAACGAAAAAAAAATCCAAGACTTGAATCATCATTACATTCCGCTCTAACATCCGCAAAAGAACTTGACATACCCATTGTCGTTCAAAACCTAAAGCCAACCCTCCACCCGCCTTGGAGTTTACCGAAGGTCTCCATAGACATAGCAGACATTCCATCACTTCAACCAGCAAACATGTTTTTAAAGCCATGTTCTTTGACATGGTTCAAAATTACAAGAAACAAGGATGGAGCTTCATGTTTACTGATGCTTCAAAAACCCAAGATGGAACGTCTTTTGCTGTTGTCTCAGAAAATTTGACAATCATTTGTAAAGGACTTCTTCCAACTTTCACTTCCATATTCACCGCAGAAGCCTTTGCCATCCTCACTGCAATTGAGAAATCTAAAAATAGTAAGACTATAATATTCACAGACAGTCTTTCCTCCGTTACAGCTGTTGAGAACATAAACAATAGCAGTGAAATCATCGAATCCATCCGCGATAAACTCATCTCAAGAAGTGGGAAACTAAAAATCGCCTGGATTCCAGGACACAGCGGGATTGATGGTAACGAAGTTGCAGATGCTGCAGCTAAATCAGCTTTAAAAGAACCCCTTACCACATTCTATGCCTACAACAAAAGAGACATACAAAAACATTTACTCAAAACATGGAAATACAAGAGGAAAACTAACTGGTTAAACTATCAACACATTTACACCAAATTCAATCCCAATGCCGAGAAAGCCAATTACCCTAAGGATGTTTCACACAAAAAGATTAAAATATATATAAGACTACGGATGGGTCACACTAACATAACCCACAAACACCTTTTCAACAACGAAACGCCCCCGCTCTGCCACCTATGCAACGAAAACCAAACGCTTACCATAAGTCATCTTATTTCATGCAAACATGTTAACTTAATAAGCAAAAGTACTGTAAACACAAATTTATCCGATCTTTTAACCCAAGTCAAATACGAAAATGTAAATAATGTATACAAGCTGATGTCAACACTAAATTTAGAAAAATGTATATAAATTTCAAATTAAATGTTCAACTAGCTGAAAGCCCTAGCAGCTCCAGCTATTAAACTTATATTATTGACAATGTAATTTATTTTTATTGTTAATAAACTTATAATAATAATAATAATAACAATAATAATAATAAATTGTTTTGTAGTAAGAAAGTAAAGAGTCATTCCATATGAAATCGTCAAATCGAAAATACCAACCCATTTTAGATTTTTTTTCAAACTTTGTGAGAATATTCTTTATGGTTCAAAGGAAGGATATCCACCGTTTTTTAATTTTCTCATGCCTTATTCCCCTCCTATCCTCATTGAAGTATTTGAAAATCCTCATTTTATTGCTGTAGTATTTTTGCTTTAAAATTTGTTTTATTAAAGATATCAAAACGTATGATATGACATATTAAAGCCTAAGAAAAGTACTTATTGGGATTTTCATTTCAATTCACATGATCATTGTCAAACAATATCAAAAACGGTGCCGAAAATACGAGTTTTTTTTTCTGACTTTTTGTCGTTTTCAACTGACTCTGGTGTCACGACTGTTGTACGCAACTACATAATTTTTCTTGAATATCAAATACACTTATTATAAAAGAAGTCAAACCTAAAATTGACTCGTTCAACTAACTCTTTGTATTAAAAATCTCTACTTGAATTTTTTAGATTTTGAAAAATCGCATTTTTTAGACTATAATATCAACATGTTTGACTGAATGAAAAATTCTCTCTAAAGTGTTTTGATATACGCAGTAAATAATGGAAGTTTAAACAAAGTAAATAAGTTTTTTTAACGACCCTGAGAAAATATTACAATATTGTATGAATTTGTGTGATTTTTTCACTATAGCTGAATCTAATTGAATTTAAAACAAAAAATTCTTATTTATTTAAAAAAAAAACATGTTACAAATAAACTAAAGTATATATTTTTGAAACTCATTCCTTAAAAAGCAGTAGTTCTTAAACAAAAAACTGGTCAATGTTTCTGTTCATTATCTGCTGCACTTTTTACAAATCTACTTCGTTTTTTTTAATTAATTTGATTCACTTTCTCGGATCAGCAATCTCATCCCTGCTCAACTGATTCAAAGTTAACAAATCTTGCAAATAAGTAGAGGACACATTTTGTTTGGCCCTTATGAATTATGCATATTTTATATCATGCAATGTTCACAAATAATATACATACAATGGGGTCTATCATCGTAACCGATCGTAACCAAATTTTCTCCGATTTATACGAAATCTACGAATTTTCTATCATCATAGCCGTTCCGATTAATAAATCGTAGATCCCTCCGACAAAATTCAAAGTATGCGTTGAAATGTCAAAATAAGAGCAACGCATCGCGATTTCGTGCGGTGTATGACGATTATTTCTCTCCGATTGTCTCCGACAGTCAAATGCTTGCGGAACATTTTATGTCAACTACATGCGTCGGTAGGCGTCTATATTTCTGTTACGATTCGGATACCATGAACAAAATTAATGCTCCGATCGGAACTTTTCTCCGATCGGAGATTTCTCCGAACGGATACAATGATAGACCCCAATATATATTAAAAATTATATATTAAATGAAGAACTAGAAAACATTTCTTACTTGAATCATTGATACATCATTTGCTCCATCGCCGATTGCCAAAGTAGAGATATGTAACTCATCTTTCACAACTTTTACTAAAAATGCTTTTTGCAACGGCGTTGATCTACAGCACAGAACTGAAGTACAGTTTTTGGCAAGCTTCAAAAATGATCTCGTCAAATTTGCTCTATAAATAAATAAGAAATATTAGTATTACCATGTATTGAAGAACTGTAAGTAGAGCTACGTCGTCCTTCAGTGGCATTCCTTAAGTCTATTTTGTCTATTTGGGTAGTTTTTTTTTTATTCAAAAATTGAATGTTCTTAATTTAAAAAATAATTTATATGTTTATTTCAAATGGGTTAGTAAAAATAAAATTTCTGATTGTAATTTTGACCAAGCTTTGTGAGATGACTGGAGACAAGCATTAATTTATTTTCGTTTGCGAGTGTTATTTGAGTGAATTCTTTTTTATTTGAGATCTATTTCAAATGTTGTAATAACAAAAAATGTAATAATAGTACCAATAAATATAGTATAGCTCCAACTTGGCTAACGGTCAGTTGCGCAGTGAGATGATACAAGAGAATAAAAATGGTGCGAAAGAGCGTAAGTGATTAAGGATGGAATCACAATTGAAATCTACACACAGTCTTTATTTATTTTTCAGCATTTTTCGTTTTTTTGTGTGTATTTTTCAAAATTAAAGAGATACTCAGAAAAATTTGAAGAGATCTGCGCAATCATTGGGCCACAACTCAATGGGAACCCACATGAGCAGAATGGTTATCAGCTAATCGGACTTATGTAGAGGGTGTCAAGATGAAGAGGCGGAGGAGGGCTCATCGCACTTCCTGTGTGAATATCCCATCCTAGCTAGAACCAGAAAAGCGGCCCTAGGAGAATATGACGAACTAGGCGAAATCTCTGTCTTGCCACTAAAGAACATCCTCAAATTCATTCAGAACTCAGGATGATTCAGACCCCTCACACCCACACCTAACACAACCTTGGGAGCGCATTAGATCCACTGAGATACGATTGAGATGATGCGGCTTGCCGTATTATCACCCCTTCAAACCTAACCTTGCCTCCGCAATACTAAAGTGTCACACCCTATTACACAGTGTTCAGACACATTCAAATTTATTTCTAATCACCGCTCACATTGTTTTACTTTTCATCTGAATTATGATTAAATTCGTTTGAGAAAATGATTCACTTAAACAAGATAAATATTGTGAACTGCAGAACCTGTTTTTGTTCGAATATGACTGTGTCTGAAAACTTAACAAGATAATGGCCACGTTCAAGTTTCACCGGATAGCCTAAGGATAGCTTTGTATCCATATATGTTTCTGAACGCCAATCAGCTGTTGTTGACATTCCTCATAGGATATCAGTAGGTATTTTCCACAACGAGTTTTAAACAGACAACAGAAACCGCCAAATTTAGTGCAAACCCGTTCCACAAGTGAAATTTTGTATTGACCCGGACTAAATCTGGCAGTCTAAAACTGTTTGAAAAAATTTAGGGAACAGGGTTAGTGAATCCTATTGCTTCCTGAATATAGAGAAAGCATTCGACAGCCTCTGGATACAGGGGCTTATTCATAAGCTAACCACTTTAATTTTCCAGGTACACTAAAAAATAATTTTCAGTTTTCTCAATTTCAGATCGTTCTTTGTCCAGATTGAAACCAGCCAGTCAACAACCAGAAAAATCACAGCAGGATTTACTCAAGGATCAAAGCTGGGACCGTAACTCTACAATACCTTCACTTCAGACCAACGTTAAACCACTAACATACGCCAAATATATTTCACCAGTCATTGCAGTGCAGAGAGTAGAAGAACACGTGAGGCGGCTGTTGGAGTTCTACGCAATATGGGGCATCAAAGTCAACTCTGTTGGCATGTTTCAGAAAACCAGTGGGACAGCGAAGTACACCTTCAGCTAAAAGCTCCCGTAGCATTATCTTAAATCTGACTGACGTTCCGCTACTGACAACCAAACGATCGGTGAAATATCTGGGTTTCAACTTTGAGGAGAGGTTACGCTTTAATCCGCATGTAACAACTACTCTGAAGCAAGCCAACACCCCCACACCGAAAATATTTCAACAAGCCACTCTCGAACAACCCGAGATGCATCACCAACAATCTATGTTCATAGTATAAATATAACCATCAATAAAGAGAGATTATAAGATATATATAAGACCTTTTGTAGACTAAAAATATTGTTGGAATAGTTTGGGATCTTTTTTGCATGCTTTCTTGAATGACGTTTTTTATGCGAAAAAATAAATCTATGCTTCATGCAGCTTTCTATTCTACAAACAACATAAAAATAGATTTGAAATCCCATAAAAACGTGATTCAAAAATTTGTTTATTTCCGGAGGTCTTTAGATAATAATCTCATTGTTTTTTAAGGTTCGCAGGTATTGGCAGCAAATTTTGAATTCGACGCATTAGGGTTCAGTGTAAAATATGTACTGCTCCCTCAGGAGAAGACTAATTATTTTTTAAGTTGAACTTTTAAATGTATAAATTGTAAAAATTCTTTCATACAAATTTTTCTTACCATCATAATTTGTAAGATGGTCTCTAACAAGATAACGAAATGCTTACGGAACCGAAAAATATTCATTGACATTTGCACAAATTTAAAAAAACTAAAACAAATGCAAATGCAAAAACAATTATCGGCTTTAATGAAGGAAACAACAAAAATAAATACGAACAAATACAAATGTCACTTTTCCGGACACTATAAATGGTCTGGGTAATTAATTATGGGAAACAAGTGTAGACTTGTTACAATTATCAATTTGCTCGTTGAAAAGCTAACGAAAAGTTGAACTAAATTTGTCCTTTATGATTTCGTTGTATGGGATTTTTCATTTCACATCAGCAGAGTACTAGGCTAAAAGAGAAAACAGCAACAAATTTCAAGCTCATTTTTATTTTCCAAATCACTATTTAGAAACACATTTCATCATTTTTATATGAGATTTTTCGTTTCGCATCAGCAGCATACTACGCAACTTTAACTCAATTTGTCGCTGAAAAAAAATACAATACATTTGCAAATTTATTAATGAGAGCTTCTGTAAGTATAGCCGTTGGGAAATTGGAAAGCACTGCATGCGGAAACGCAAATCATACGGTTTCTTGTCATTACGGCTAAAGAATGCGATTAAGTGAAACCATTTCGGATTTATCTGCCGCGTAAAGGGTTTAAGGTTAACCTTAACCATTTATTTTTTATTAATCTCAACTGATAACCTAATTTTTGTTTGCTTGCAATATTTTTTAATAAATCTCAAACCGAAATCTTTTAAAAGAATGAAGTAGCTCTCTGAGATAAAACAACTGATAATGAAGGTTAACAATATTATTTTTTATCACTGTTCATCACACAAAGAGCCTTTCAGAAATCGTTTTTTTTTTTGTTAGTTTCATAATCCTGCAAGACAACATTTTGCGAAAGAACCATAGAAGACAGACATTTTTTTGTATTATTTTAAATAGATTCTAAACCACATATTCAATCAGAATCTAGTTTAAAATGTTTGTGTATCTTACCTTAAATCCAAAATAAATGTCAGCGTTTTACCGTCAACTACTAGAGCTCTAGGTTTCATTCCATAGTTATTCGTTCTTGTTGTCTCTATCTCTGAGAGATAAAACATAATTGCTGTTTCTGCGGCATCTCTAGATCTAGCATTCAGTCTAAAAAAAAACAAAATGCAAATTTCCATACTCAAAGAACACTGTTTCTATGTTCGTACCTAATTATTTCCATTTGTGAACTAAACAGTTTAGCTGAGTATGCAACATTTATGGCTGTTTCTGGTTTATCACCAGTAAGAACCCAAACGGAAATACCTAGAAAAATAAAAAAAAAACAAGAAAAAACGTTCTTATTAAATTGAAGGGACATTTTTTCAGTTTTAATTAACCTGCTGATAGAAGCGCCGATATTGTCTCAGGAACACCATCTTGTAAACGGTCTTCGATTCCAGTTGCTCCTAGTAGAGTCAAATTGGTTTCTAACTTTGAAAAAGATTCGCGAAGTCTACGTTCGCGATTTTCAAGAGACATTTCTATTTCTTGGTGTCTCGCCCACCAGTCGGTGTACTCGGCCGCATTCAGATTTCTCTTTGCCATTACAAGTATTCTTAGGCCTTGTCGAGCATATGTATCAAGCTGTTGTTGTGTTTTTTCTTTTACAATGTCTAAAATAAAATTATATTAGAAAAATATTAAATTTGATTTTTGTTTTTGTATTTACATTCTACAGAGTGCGGGGGACATGTCGATAAAACCGGAAAAATTGTACTATCAGCGCCCTTGCAATATAGGACGATTTCTTGTGCACCTGTTCGTCGTACAACAATTGACATACACTTTCTACTTGAGTCGAACGGAAGAACTTTTAACACCTCATATTCTACAGCTCCCGATCCAGGAACACTAACTAAGATGTGATTAGGACTACGGTTGATCAAACAGCAATCGTAGCTATATGCTGCGTTGACCAAAGCCAGCTCATCAGGGCTTTCAGCCTCATACATAGGTCGCGTATTTTCCAATTGCAGTTCAGATTGTACTTTGGGTTGTCTAAAAATTGAAAAGAAAACAAAATTAATAAATCAATTTTGAAATGTTCGCTTAAATACGTATAACGGGGTCCTATTTAAAAAATTAAATACCTCCCCGATCTCGATCATGTTCGCACCAATACAGCATACAACTTTTTTCTTATTATTTACAAATGTTTGATTATTCAACTTGCATTAATAAGTTTTTAAGCTCATGGATAGCTGAATTTTATGTTTAAAATATAAAAAGATGCTAGATAGCAATTTTGTGAGACTTATTTATTGTAAAACTCGTTTGTGAAAACGCGTCTCTGAGCCATCGCAATTTTACCAAACATACAAAATTAAATTAAATCACCAAATTCTTGACAATTATTAAGGGTATTCATGCAACTTCGTAAAACCCTAGATAAGTTTACAAATTGGTTAAATTTATCTTTTGGTTAATGAACTGTCAAATTTTGTATGGGAAATGATTTACACAATTTGGTTAAACTTATCAAACGATTTTGTTGTGTAAAATTAACCAAACTGGTTAAACGTATCCAAACGTCAAATTGTGACTTACTCTGATTGAATTACGTAGCATTTTATCAAATGTTTGAAAAAGGTCGTTCATGCAAACTTTGCGTAAACTTATCATTTTACACAATGCGTAAACTTACGACGTTGCATGAATACCCTTACTACTGAAAAAAAAATTAAAATCCTAATTCAATAGACTTAGCTCATTAGACTATTTTCGACAGTGGACCATTTGAGCAAATACCATTAGAAACATTGCTGAAATGCCTAAGATCAACATAAATTCTTATGATTTCATTTACACCCACCTTTAATAATTTAGTTTAATATAACAAAATTTAAGACCTAATTTTAAGTTCGTATAGAGACCAAGTAGAACATAGTATCACATATACTATAATCGTTACATAGATATAGCACGCATTAAGCTCTTTTGCTTTAATCAAGGAAAACGTTTGGTTTGATTGTAATCTTATATTTTTATAACTTACTTCGATTTATTTGTAAGGCGTTTTACTGGAGTTTTTGCATTCAGGAATGAAGTAAATGTTTTCAATTTGCTGTTGATAACTTCTTTCGCCCGACCAGTTGGAGAAAGACAATTTGACTGCTTACATTTCATTTTCATCGGGGGGCTATCAGATGTTGGTGTTGATTCTGCAGAACTACTAATCGGAGATAATGAAGGAATGTGATTCTGCGTTGGTAATGGAAATGATATATTTGGCGGCGGGGACGGTGTGATCGATC
Organism: Dasysyrphus albostriatus; assembly: GCA_946251815.1. Classification (NCBI taxonomy): domain Eukaryota; kingdom Metazoa; phylum Arthropoda; class Insecta; order Diptera; family Syrphidae; genus Dasysyrphus; species Dasysyrphus albostriatus. The sequence continues at coordinate 68,202,354 of OX276337.1, read as the reverse complement.
GAGACTCTTGGAGTCTAGTATATCGGTCTGCAGAAATTGCCAAGGGTGGACCTTTTGGCAGAATTGGACTTTTTACTGCAACAGTTTTATTTGAAGTTGTTAAGAACTTTGGTGTGGATGAAGTTTCTTCCTGTTGTTGGTGCACTTCGATGACTCCACTAGCATTCATCATATCTCGATGTGGTCGTGCACTTACAACGACCGTATTACATATGGCCAATACCAAAAGGAACTCATGAATACGTTGAGCGTTTGATGAGAAATACTGACCAGAAATCAACTGTTCCATGTCTTCCACAAGATTAGAATTTGGCATGAGCGGTGGAACCGGAGAATCGGGTTTAGTACAGCGTTTCTCCAATTCAGATGCTGGGTGGTTATAATCATTACCGTTAATAGTGCAACGACGAAAAATCATTTTATTTTCTGTTAAAGTTCCGGTTTTATCCGAAAATATATGTTGAACCTGTCCGAGTTCTTCGGTTATGTTCATGGCGCGGCATTCAGTCTTTTTGTTAGTGTCATGATCAAAAAGATCAATATTATTATGGATATGATAAACCTGAAGTATTTTGCACACTTCAATAGTGACGTATAACGAAAGTGGAATCATAACTTGCAGTATAATTATATAAGTCCAAAACGTTAGTAATCCTTCGTAGTCCGGATCAACTTCAAACGGCAAATAAGGCACTGGGAACTTGTTGAAACAGCTTAGCCACATTTTACATCCAACAGCACCAATAACACATAGAATTAACAAAATAATAACACACCTGGAAAAAACAACATTATTTGTGATAAGTTCATTTCATAAAAAAACACATATTCACTACTAACCATATGACATCTATGTTCATTTGTTGCTCTACTTGAGATCTTTTATACCTTGGGCCACTATTGTTTAGCATGGATTTGGTTTCGTGGCCAGCATAAACTACGAACCCTTCAATGAAATCAGTATTCTGGAGACCAAAAATTAAAAATTTATAGTTTCCCACGCTAAATAGTTTATTACCTTTAATCTACTCTCGCGAAGTAAAAGATTCTCCGTAGATATTGGAATCCTTTCTCCCGATGGATGGATTAAGGCACCATGAAACCGATACAATTTTGTTGTTGGAGCATCTGCCTCCACACGACTTACAAATTTACTGGGTGAAAATACAAGTTGTTTATCGGTAAAGCCACGGACGACCTATAAAAATTTCATTTATTAGCTAAAATATTATACTACAGTATAAAAATAACGATAGTGATGTGCATATAGGGTCACATTTTACTGACTTCTTTTCCTATTTTGAACTTCATTTTTATTTTCAATTTTACATATAACTAACTCAAAGCTAGACAAGAATTCATTAAAACTAGCCTACTTATCAATATCTTTATAATAACTTTATGCAGGGTATTGATTCTGTCCTAAAAAAATAGGGCAATACAAAACTAAGACGTTTAGATTTTTGTTGTAAAAATGGGTCATTCAAGATGGGAAAACCGCGGAGCGCTATTTAATTAGAGCCTGTATGTTGGAGGGTGGTGCAGAAGCACCCTTCTCGGGTTTTTGCATATAACTCGAAAACGAAGCAAAATTTCGAGATAATCTTGAAAACCTTTTGTTGGTGCCGACTTTGGTTATATGTGTAATCCAAGGCAGCGTTTTAGACAGTGCCTTTCAAACACCCCAAATCCGTTCCATTTGAGATGGGTCAACGTTGAACAAACGTTGAACCAAAAGGCCATGTAGCAAATCACTTTCTGTTAAATGAATGTTAATTCCTAAAGCTTTACCGCAGGTACAACCAGAATATAAATTAAAAGCTTTATAAATTCATATGTTTATTCAATGAAAAATAATTTATGAATGAAAATATTATAAAACAAATCTTAATATTTTCTATAAACATATTGTGAAGTTAATAATCATAAAGTGTTTTATAAGTAATATATTGAACGTTAAGTATATTCTTCAACACTCCTCCTCGTTCAATAAATATTACATTTATTTCTTAAATAAATATGTTTTGATTCTGGTAATGGCTTAGTCAAAATATCCGCTACCATTTCTTCAGTTGAACAGTACTCGCATTCAATGATTTCTTTTCTTACCAAATCTCGTATTGTTTTGTATTTAGTATCAATGTGTTTTGTGCGATATGAAAATTTATTATCACGCACTAATTCGATACAACTTTGGTTGTCTTCGTATATAAGTGTCGGAGATCGAATAGGTTCATGCATTTCTTCTAATAGCTGACGAATCCACTTAGCTTCTTTTGCTGCTTCTGACAGTTCCATTCCCAGGTAGTGCTTTATGGGCCCTAGATTTTGTATTTTAAAATTTGTTTGCAAGATACCTTCAATTTGTTTCATTTGGTCCATCGATGTAAATACATGCCACAATTAAATCATCAACATGAGATAACAAAACTGCCCGTCGATTTTCTTTGTATACATGCATGGATCGTTATAGCTTTGTGGAAAATTCTCATCTTCAAGTACCTTATGAAGTGTATTGTTCCAAGATCTAGCAGCTTGCCTTAGACCATAAATGCTTCTTCTTAGCAAACATACTTTTGAACCCTCTTCATAGCCTGGCGGCTGTCTCATGTAAATTGTTTCTGTTAGCTTTCCATTCAGAAATGCAGTTTTAGCATCCAAATGGTGAACTATCATTTTTCTTTTCGCTGCGACTGATAACAAGGTTCTAATTGTCGTATGCATGACGACAGGTGCAAAAACCTCATCATAGTCTTCACCGTACTTCTGTGAAAATCCCTGAGCAACATACCTTGCTTTATATCGCTGTATTTTACCGTATAGTCCAGTTTTGAGTTTAAAAAACCCACTTCCCACCAATTGCCTTTTTCTTTGGTGGCAGATCGACCAGGTCCCAAGTGCCATTTTCTTCATGTGACTCCAGCTCTTCTTGCATTGCAGTAAGCCAATGCTCTCTTTCGTCACATTCAATTGCTTCAGTATAGTTCTTTGGTTCTATTATTTCCTTTGTTGTATGTACTTCTTCAATAAGACGCTTAGGCGGAACTCCTTTGTTTGATCGATTTGAAACACGTCGTGTCTGAACATTTTGCTTTTCAATTTCTTTTGTTCCATCTATTTCAGCATCTGTCTCCTCCTGAAGGATATGTTCTTCCTGTTGATTTGTTGGGTCTTCAGTTGCTGTAGGGTTCTTTTCATTTGATGTTAATAGTTCCACTGAGACTTCATTGTTTTTACTAACTTTTGGAGGACAAAACCGTACATCCCGGCTTATCATCACTTTTCTTGCAGTCTTGTCATAGCATCTGTAAGCTTTTGCTTTGTCATCATAACCTAAAAATATAGCCTCAATCCCTCGATCGTCTAACTTACGTCGTTTTACATCTGGTACATGGACAAAACATTTAGAACCAAAAATTTGAAATTTTTCGATACCAGGCTTAACACCGTTCCATAGTTCAATTGGTGTCCTATTTGTTGTTTTTGTGATGACCCGATTTTGAATAAAATTCGCCGTAGAAATTGCTTCTCCCCAAAAAATTTTCGGTAACTAAGCATCTATTAACATACAGCGTGCCATTTCTACTAATGTCCTGTTCTTCCTTTCGGCTTTTCCATTTTGCTGAGGACTGTATGCTGCTGTGAACTGTTGTTGTATTCCCTCTGACTTTAAGAATTTTGTAAGATTTGTTCCAGTGTATTCCCCACCACGATCAGATCTTATCACCTTCGGCTTTTGTAAAAAGTTCGTTTTACAGAACTCCACGAATTGAATTATTGTTTCTTCAACTTCCCCTTTCTGCTTAAGCAAGCAAACAACAGTGAAAGAGGAATAATCGTCTATAAAGGTTACAATATATCGTTTTCCAGCATGGGTGGCAGTTTGCATAGGACCGCATACATCTGTGTGAATCAAATCCAAGCGTGACAATGATTCAGTTTTTGATTGTTTGGGAAACGGCAGTCTAGTCATCTTTCCCTTCATGCAAACGTCACAAGCCTCTTTAATGCCACAGTCTATGATATTCAATCCATCAATATAACCATTTGAAAACATTTTTCGTATCGCATCTGGATCTCTATGTCCCATTCTTCGATGCAATTGATGAATACAATTTTCGTTGTGTTCAAGCACAGCACAAACTTTATTTTGTTATCGCAAAACATATAAGGAACCAGTTGCATCCGCAACACCAATTTGCTTACCTTCATGCTTCATTTCACAAATTCTGTCATCAAATTCGACACGTAAACCACTTTTCGTCAATTGCTTGACCGATAGCATATTTCCAGTTAGACCAGGCGCATACAAAACTTCAGTGGCCTTAGCTTGATGTTCATTACCGCTTTCGTCCAAAAATGTTAATGATCCTGTCCCTATTCCTAGAACTTCTGTTGACGCATCATTTGCAAGTTCAACTGAGCTCTTGTACGCCTTGTTTATATCCGTGAAAAATGATTCAAAATTAGCAACATGTCGAGTTGCTCCTGAGTCGATAATCCATCCTGATCTTTGTCCTTTGCCAAAAGTGAAAAGGTAATCATTAGATTTATCATTCAATTTTGCTTTGCTTTCTGATGATTCTTCAACGGCGTTAACTTTATGAGCAAATCTTGCATCTTTCTTTTTAAAATTTTGTTTTGCTAGCCATTCCTTGTATTTACTACAAGATTTCTTGAGATGACCTTGTTTCCGGCAAAAATAACAAACAATGACATTAGATACAGTTTTTAAAACTGCATCTCCTGAATTTCCAATTGCAATAGAATGTCGTTCATATTCTGCAATGACTCGTTCTTGTACTAGAGCAAAGGTAATTTCTCTTCTCTACGAGATTCAAGGGAAGTTATCAGAGAATCATAACTTTCCGGTAAGCTACTTAGCAACATTGCAGCACTCCATTTGTCGGAAAGAGTTTCTTCGCCAATGTTACTCAATTTCGTGAAATGACCCTGCATTTCATTTATGTGCGCTCTTGCATCAGCTCCTTCTTCTAGTTTTAGCGAACAAATCGATCTCATCAGAAATACTTTATTCGTGAGAGTATTTCTCTCATGGTAATTCTTTAAAGCATCCCATGTTGTTTTGGCTGTATTCTTCATCATAAATAAATAATATAAAGATGGGAATCCTCGGCTGTCAAACTGATTTGCCTACAAGCTCAGACCGTGGTGAATGTCATAAAGTTGCACTAGTAACCTTTACCACACTAACACTAATGCAACTTACTGATTTTCACCACAAATCGTCGGTTTTTTTTTAAATTTGTCAGTTATTTTAAAAACCCAATGGACATGTTCATAAAGTATAAAAGCAGGTGAAGTGAATTTTTAAGTGCTTACTTCCCTTTATATAATTTTATTTTAAAATTGCATTGGCTACCTAAATTCAAAGCGTTCTAAGATAATAAAAGACATATTGGTAGTAATAAATAATTGAATAAATAAATGTATGTTAATTGAACCATAGTGGGAGGAAATTTGTTTGGGAAATATGAAATTTCATAGTAAATATGTTAGCCTTTTTACACCGAACTCAAAACGAGGTTTTCGCTAAAATATTGGCTTTAGAGAAAAACCTTATCGAAAACACAAGGCTTCACATACATTTTTTTCAGCTTCAGGTTTTCGTAAAACACAAGTTTAATATAAAACCAGTCGAAAACTTGTTGGAATTCAGAGATGAACAAAACAAACGTACCTTTTAAAAAGTTCAGTGCCTAGTAAAATGTCAAAAAAGAAACTGATTGGATGCTTTTATATGGATCATATTTATATAAATAATCACCATTTTACATTCATAAAAGTGAAGAAAACAACAAAATGAAAAGATAATTGTAAGTGGTTGGTGAAAGAAAAACTTTAATGTCAAACGAAAACGTATAGTGTAATGTTTGGTGTGAATGGTTTTTTAAAAGTTTTTGCCGAAGTCTGGTTTTGGGGTTTGTTGTGAAAATGCTATTATTCCTTAAATTTGTATTTCTTACTGGAATACTTCCACAGATTTATGATCTCCACAGAAACGAACTATCAAAATTAGTCTGGATAATAATAGCTACGTTTTATGCATGTTCATGGACTTTGGGAAAAAAAACGACATCGGGACATTTTAACATTTGCCTTGGTCTGCCATTTTATATAACCAGCAAACATTTAACATTTAATTATTATTTGTTCAATGTAATTTGTTTTTACTTATTTACAGCACAGTGATTTAAGATTTTGTTTCACTCATACATTGAACAAAAAAAAAGACTGGAAAACTATGCACCAAGCACCAAATTCTTTTAGTTCGCTTCCACCAAGGTGAGGACTCTCCCGTCTGACGGGAGAAGTTAACGAAAACTAAACGAAGAGTACCACTTCGCAATTATGTGTGTGTCATATGGATTACTTGTTTTCGCCCGGTTTCCTACGACCACTACGTTGGCTTTTCTAGTTCTAGCTTAAAGGCTCTCCCAAACCAACGCGAATTCGCGGCGACGGCGAATTTTTGTTGTTGTTTATCGTTGTGTATTTGTCATATTTTTTACTATTGTGAATGATTTGCTGCGAATCGCTCCGCATTCGCGCATTCGCGTTGGTTTGGGAGAGGCTTAATTCTGAATTAATATTTTTGTTGTTGTATTTGACTAGTAAATTGCTTTGTTTTGTTGTCGTTTTTTTAGACAGAATTATTTTGAGTTACAAAAAACACAACTAATACTATAATATGTATTGAATTTTCTTTTTGCTTAAAGGTTCTCCCAAACCAACGCGAATGCGGAGTGATTCGCAGCGAATCATTCACAACAGCAAAACATATGACAAATACATAACGCTAAACAACAACAAAAATTCGTAGTTGCTCCCCATTCGGGTTGGTTTGGGAGAGCCTTAATTATGTAACCAGGTAAAAAGAATTGCACATTTTATCAAAATATGTATGTTCAAATTTTAATCAATGGTTCATTAAATTTAATTCACCAAATCGGCGAATTAACATTGGATAAACTTAGGTTAAATGATGGTTAAGGCCAAGTAAGTGATAGTGGAGAATCAGGGCCAGTTTGTTCACATTAGATTAAATTTGAAGTAAGTAAGTCACAGAATCTGGTTAAATGCATCTAACCTACCAATATTGGCCAATTAGCGATTTCTATAATCAACAACTCAACTTTATTGGAACGGCAAACCATTTGGCTGCAATTCGTTTAAAAAAATTATATTTAGGTAAACATATGGATGGTGCAGTCGTACCTTTCAATAATATTCCATTAAAAAAAGTGTGTTTGCACCCTCAAAACAAGAATTTTTAGAACACATCCCCTGAGGTGAATTCAGAAATGTCACTAAGTTTATGAATTCTTAAAATTCAATGGAAAGTTGGTTGCCGGAAATTTTTGATAAAATTAAAAATATTACTTAAAATTTCTGGCACAACTAAATATTTGTTGTTATTATTTAACAAAAAACGAAAAAATTAATAACAAATATAAAAAGATAAATAAAATAACGATGCAGAATGGCAGACGCACTAAAATAAAAAAAACATGATATCAAGTTTGGAAAAAAATTGGTCTGTCAAAACAAATTAAATTCACCGCGTTAAGTTGTTGTTGCAATTCACATCTATTCATCGACACGGAGTCGGATTACAAAAACAACAATGTAAACAAATGGGTTTTGGAGGGTGAAACGTACGAAAGTTTCCCATCTTTACATTGTTTATTTATGTTCTTCATTCGGATGTGAGCGAGTTGATCATCTTCAACACATAGACCAATTTTACCTCTAGCTTCACCATCTAAGAGTTCCCAATCATCAATTTCTTTTTGATTTGTAACCACGTTCGCAGTTATAACAGGTAAGGGCCTTTCTCCCAAAATAACCCTTTTCCATAGGTTTTGTTTACGAAGCAACAGTTCCATCTTGAATTTCCAATTGGCGTAGTTGCTATTATTCAGCTTAACAATTTTTGATTTTAATCCTTCTGCCATTGTTGGATTCTTTAATTCCTCTAATAATCTTGAATTTCTTAATTTATGTCTGTTGTACAATTAAGTCTCATAATCTGTTATAGAATGTTAATTCCTAAAGCTTTACCGCAGGTACAACCAGAATATAAATTAAGAGCTTTATAAATTCATATGTTTATTCAATGAAAAATAATTTAGGAATAAAAATATTATAAAACAAATCTTAATATTTTCTATAAACATATTGTGAAGTTAATAATCATAAAGTGTTTTATAAGTAATATATTGAACGTTAAGTATATTCTTCAACACCTTCAACCTCCTGTCAAGCCGGCTGCTATGAAGCAACCGTTTCGTCAGCCCGAGAGCTCCCCTAGACCTGGTCAGTGTAGCATTAATGTGTGTATCGAAATACAAATACTGTTCCAACCAGATGCCAGGGAGGGAACAGATTAGTTTCTGTTTTATAAAAGTTGATTTTCAACTTCCAGTCATCGCACTATCGCTGAATCTGGTCGAAGTCACGCTGTAAAACAAATCTCATATCTTCTATATAATAGGTACAGCCATACATACATACATGTATAAAAAAATAAAATTTAAGCTCGGCAAGACAGAGTAGACATGGTCAACCCTAGTCTAGCCTGCTCCCGGATCTGGTTTTGTAGACCTTTATACTGGTTCTGAATAACCAGGAGCAAGGTCATAATATTCCCTGAGCGACGGGAGCCTTAGGCCTATTTGGTGTTGGGTGTTTGCAGGGTGTTCTTCGTTTCGACAAAGTACACTTCTCATGTTTATACGAGTACTTCTTATTTTTTCAATTTTTGCTATTTTGAAATTAACTATACAAAATACATGGAGATTTCTCAGTCTTTTACTCAAAATTTCGTTAAAAGTATGAAAGTGGGAAGAACTTAAAGGATATTTTTTGTTAGACGTGTGGTTTTTAATCCGGCAATTCTTTTTTTCAGAATTGGTCTTTTTGACAGTTGTCACTTGATTTATGCCCAGTTTGGATTGCCATTTCATAATAAGCAGACTTACTCCTGAACAACGTTTTCGAATCGTGCAAATTTACTACAAAAATAATGGTTCGGTTCGCGCAACACATCGCGAAACAATCAATTAATTGAAGGAAACTTTTGGTGAGGCGCCGAATATTCTCTTCAGTTGTCACTTGATTTATGCCCAGTTTGAATTGCCATTTCATAATAAGCAGACTTACTCCTGAACAACGTTCTCAAATCGTGCAAATTTACTACAAAAATAATGGTTCGGTTCGCGCAACACATCGCGAAACAATCAATTAATTGAAGGAAACTTTTTGGTTTTAAAATGGTTGTATCTTAAGTTCTAATAATCGAACCGTCATGGTTGAGGTGTTTATCTGTTTTAAACCCTCCGCCCATCCCAAAGCCTGAAAAAAACCTGCCAGACTTTTGTATTTGATATCACGATTCATGTACCTATAAACCCTCATACTTAGAGTTATAAATAAACTCCCAAAATTTGCTGTCGGCTCTTAGACTATAAGTAACTGTTTCTCAATTTGAGAACTGGTGGCTATTTTCACTTATCAAAAAACTGAGCACGTTTTTGTGTCATTTTGTTATTCAATATTAATTACCAGGGATAAGATTTAGCTAATTTCGCCTTTTTTTGTGTGTAATCGTATGAAAGTATCGACTTTATAGAAACACGTTTCATGTCCTCCAGAGTTTAAAATATTTTTGTCTGGTTTATTTTTAACCTTAATTATCAAAGTTCCTTGTTTTTTTTTTTAATTAAATTAATCTTAAATTAAAAAACAGGTTGTTTTGAGTACTGTGTACGTACTTTTTTTATTGACTACCTGCTACGGGTATGACAACTTATTGATTTAAATTTTAAATACGGGCTCAGCAGTAATTTAAATGATTTAACTTTTTGTAAGTGGTTGTATCGAGCTCATTTTGATTTAATAAGATTGAGCATAAAAAACACCTCTAAATCATGTGTCGTTTGCTTAGATTACACCAATATAAATACTCGAGTTTATTTAACTTTTATATCCCCCCTCACCAGCACTTTGAAAGTTACATTTTATAAAACCAAAGTAGGTTTTTCAATAAACTGTGGATACAATGTTGTAGATGGTGAAATTCCATACTGCTTTTTTGCACCCTCTTCAGACAAGGGGAGAGGAGGGAGAAAATCAATTATGTGATCCTACAGGGTTACAAGGGTGGTGAATCCAACGAGAGTTCTCTGGTCATCGTCCGACTTCTAGTTCTCGTTTTATAGACCAATGTATGAAACAAGTGGCAACCCTTTTTCTCTTTTTTCTAACAGTATTACCATCTTAGCAACACTTTTTAAAAGAAATGTTAGGACATGAATAATTAATATACTAAAGGTCAACCCGTCAGGTCAAAATAACAGGTTGATCTCACTAACAGTCCCACTAGGTGTGTACTAAACATCGAAAATTTGTGTAAACTTAAAATATAAAAATTAAAATAAATGAACTGAACGACAGATAGATTTAGATTCAATTTTTAGTAGGCTATAGGTAAATGAGAAGATGCTATTAAATGCAACGTTTCGAGCATGTTTATGCTCTTTATCAGGCAAAAAATATTCAAAGAATTTTACTAAGGTTTTTCACATTTTAATTAATTTTTATTTTTAAAACCAGGTACTAGGAGCGCAGCGACAGGAAAATACGTCCAGAATACAACGAAATCACCTATACCTTACCATTATCATCATCATACATATGAGCCCTTGATTAAGAAAGTCGTCCAAGTCATATTTTTATTTTCATTTTAAGATATTTAAGGTTTTGCGCTTGAGTAAATTACAAAATATTTTTGTTCCCAGTGGCAAAATGTTTCAATAAATATTGGATAGCATAGTATTAAATGTATGTACTGCATTTAAATTTTCCCAGTTGCAAATGAGCATATATGATATTTGAGACCAATGGAAAATATTGAATTTTATTCGTAAAAAAAAATATTGTGGCAAAAAGATCTATTAATATTTAAAAATTAAGACTTGGAGTTTTCAACAAAGAGTTCTTTGAAATATTCTTCATAATTTTGGAGAAAATAGGGCTATAAATTCATCATTTCTTTATGTTTTTCTAAATATTTCAGTTTGACAAAATATAACTATGCCACTGCCACCTCGCACCACTTTCAAAGCAACTATTTGAAAACCAAATAAGATTTTCTTAGTGGATTTGGGATATGATGAACATGGATGCTGAAATTCTGCGTCGACTTCATCACGACCTTATTCCACCCTCAGCGTACCTGGCAGTGGGGCGGGGGAAAATCAGTAATTTTGTCCAATGGTTTTTTTTGTGTTTAGTATTTAGTATTTTATTTTATTTATTTAGTATTTTATGCATTACAGGGCTTAAACCTGGTTGGTGGCAACCCTCTTCTCACTCTTCTGCCAGTGTTACAACCGTGGCAACATTCCCACTAAAAACAGAAACCAACTGACTTAGTTCACTTTCATAATTAACAGAAATTGAATTTTGTTCATCGACGAAACAAAGTTATCAAAAATTGACTCAGATTACTGTAAACTGGAGTGAGTTAATACCAAATTCATTAATTTTTTTTAAACTTGACTTAGTCCACTTTCATAATCAAGGGCACACACATATATGAACTGAACGATTTTATTTTCTATTCACGCGTCATCAATGCGGTTATACCTTCCATACAAATGTTAAAAAGTGGTGTAAGAAAATTTTAAATTTTATATATAAGTAGGTGCGGCCTACTATTAAATATAAAATAATTTTTAGAATACTTTGGTATTTTAAATTTTTACATTATTGGCTAAATGGATATTTAAATTGATTTGATTTTTTTTACAATTACAGCCCTATCAGCCCTATTCTGATAAAACTCACTCACTGATACCTCGTAAGTCACAAAAACCTCACAAGGAAAGGTTAATTTGATTTTGTGAGATTTTCGTATTTTTCACAAGCTGTGATCCTCACAAAAACTATCGAAACTGTGATCTCCTTCGGAAGAGGTCACAACTAAAAAGAAACACCTGTGATTTGGCATATAACGATGTTAACATGTTTGTTTGTATTTATTTCTAATTACTTTAAATAATATAACTAATTGAAAAATAAACATTCATGGATGTATTATTTGTTTTAAGCTTACTTATCATTAAAAAAAAAAAAGAATCAAACAAATCATGTTTCTTTTGTCGTAATTAGCGGTGGGGTAATTTTAAGAGCCGATGTTGAATGTGAACCACGTCAAGTTTTTTTCTGCATTTCATTTGACATTTCTCAATTTTAGACTAACTCAATTTGAACCATGGAAAGATACACAATCAAAAATACAATAATTTACAATTATGAAAATGGATGATCAATTTTCGAAGAAAATCATTTTCAGTGATGAGGCACATTTTCACCTCATTGGATTCGTCAATAAGCAGAATTGCCGCATTTGGGCGGATGATAATCCAAGAGTGACTATCGAAAAAGCAATGTACACAAAAAGACTTTTTTTCCAAAATGAGGCCGGTCGGACAGTTACTGTGTTACCTGTTATGCCTCAGCGTCAACGAAAATTGTGACCATCGGATGGAGGTGTGCCCCCGAGGTCGCGGCGGTCATTTAACTGATATTTTGTTCCATACATAATTGAACCATACCAATATTATCATTATAAAAAGAAATGACAATAATTTCCTAAATAATTTGTGTTTTATTCAAAATCAACATCGGCCCTTATAATTTAACCACCCTTTAAATAGGTGCGTTCAACATAAATGGTTATCGAATCACAACAAACTTTACAAGAAATACCTCACAAGAGCTTGTGAGCCCTCACAACGCCAGAAAAGGGCTGTTAAAGTAGGTTAAATCAAACTGGAATTATTTATTTCAAATACCTACATATGTACATAAATGTATGTATGCAAACTTTATTTTGAATTCTTTTATATTTTGTTTTTTTATAAGATTCCTAATGATTTTTTATCTAATAATTTTCTAGTAATTATACTTATACTTTTTACTATCTTAATATTATTTCTTACAATTTACTTTTCTTAATATACTTTTAAGTATGAATAGTCATATCAAGCAGACGGCAAAATTACTATGTCCTAATTCCTAAGCTCCATTTAGACGATCATTTCAATTTAAGTTTCGGTTAAGTTATCAGTTAATTTTGTCACTTAAATTGATGTCTAAAGCTCCATTTAGACGACCTTTTCAGTTTCAATAAAAATGAACTTTTCTTCCACAAATGGACACTCGCGATTAATTTTAATGAAATTGATCAAATTATCTCTCCGTTTCGACATATTGGAAAAAACAGGAAGTCGAAAATATTGATTCATCACAGCTAACTACAATTCAAATGACAACTGCACTGAAAGTTATTTACACATCAGTGTAATCGATAACTGAACTGATAACTTATGGGAATTATATCAGTTTCAGTTCCAGTTGAACACTTATTATTACATGAAAATTCAGTTTAATTACCTCTCGTCTTTTTAAATTCGTTTCACCGTCCAAATCACAAGTGTCAATATAACAAACACCATGCGGATTACTTGTCCTTAGAAGAAGAATATCTGCTGGAACTGTTTCATTGTTGGATAAATGAATGATATCACCAACGGTCACATCTTGCCACTTAATTTTTTTGTACCTTTCAGATTCTCTAGAAGATATAAAAAGTATAGTTTGTAAATTAAAAAAAAATGTCATCTTCCAATGTATAATAAGCTATCAAAATTAATTATTTTGCCCTTTTGTTATAACCGTTCACAGAAACCGACAATCAGAGGAAAGTAACGATCGTAACGTTTATTTAATGTATGCTATTCGAATAATAAACAGTACATTTTTATTAACCCTAGCGTCTCGGTTTAAAAGCCCAAGGAGGCTTTTGAAGAGGTCCACAAGAAAAACGGTTTAAGTCCACTTGGGTGGATTCTGAGAAAAATGTACGTTTATTGCTAAAAAAACGATTAATTCAAAGCGAAAATTATGAAATTAACAAATTAGTTTATCTAGCGCAAGGAACTTAACTATGGGGCCATTTATAGCTATCAGGAAAACGCATCAGGAACAATTTTTCAAATGAATTATTTACTTTATTTGTTTTCAACGGATTTGAAACACAAATGTTCCACGAATCAATGACAAAACACTCGAAGAATTTTTTGTGCAAGCTTATGTCGTTTTCCAATGGTTTCGCTCAAGAAGAGACTCATTGTGAATCCAATGGAACAGTGCCTTTTACTTCTACTCAATTCTGAAGTTTTATCTTTGTATTAATTAATCATAAAATATAAACTTTTTGTTGGCACACAAAAAATGATATTAAAAACAATAGTGTATCCACCCCTAACTTACAAACGATAAGTTTTCTTTTTGTTTTCCTTATTTGTTTATTAAATTATATCAAATTCTTTGTTTTCGAGTGAACAATGAATGGAATGGTCTTTTAAAAATAATATGAATTTGCACCATAGTTTGTTTTGACGTTTGAGTTTGAATGTATTAATGCTTCTCGAGTGGATTTTGATTTGAAATCAAGAAGAGAATTTCTCTTCTCAAAAAGAAGCAGAAGAAGATTTTGTATGCCAATGGAATGGTTTTAGAAGACTTCCGGGCGCTTCGGAAGCCTTCGGGATGTCCAATGGTAAACGACATTACACTCCGTAACATTTGGAGTGTATTTCCTTATTCATTCCGCAATAGAAATAGAATAGATGAAATATTTATCCAGAATATCTTGAATGGAAAGAATAAAGAAACGAAATTGGGAGCAAAAAGAACAGCAATCAGTAAAGCGTTGATATGTCAAAACAATATGAACTGAATGCGCCTTATTCTTCAAGTGGAATAAAAAGAATGCATTCCAAATATCCCGGAATGAAACAACAAAATGGTTTATCCAGATATACCGTTGAATCAAGAAACGCAAAATGCTCATTCCGAATATTCTGAAGGTTCAGAATGAATAAAGAAACACATTCTTGGATAGCCTCAGTTATATTTTTTATTAAAGTCAACAATAATAAATTAAAGTGAGACTATATTAATGTTTCCGACTGTATATTGATTTTAACTTCTTAAATTTTTTTGTTGAAAAGGCCTCCGATGTTGGAGCCAAAAGTTCGAATTTTTTGTTTGAAAGTTTGTTTTCAATAAACCAGACATGATAATTGGAAAAAGTTTTTTGTTCTTTATTCAGACATCTTTAGATTTTAAAAGATTTTGACTGGAAATATTTAGAATATCAGACAATTTTAATTTCATTGTTGAGCTGAAATGTCGATAGGCACAAGTTTTCTTTTCAAATACCATTTTGTTCAGTATTTGGAGAAAACAAAGTTTTTTTTTATAGTAAGTGCTTTCATCATTTCGAACAGCCTCTGTACTGAATTTGGTTATTTTTCAGAAACTATAAAAAAAACAAATTTAAAGCACAGATACAAAAGATCTTGCTTCAACTCTCTTCAAAAATAGAACCAACTTTTAACCGATTTCAATAATTTTTCTTAGAAAGAACAAACTAATTCAATATTTAATAGACGGCAGAGGAAGAATTTCCCAGATGGTCTTTTATTTAGCAAACGCCGAGAATAGACGTGTGTGAAGAACGTAACCATGTAGTTTATTTCCCACTGCCAAATGCATTTCCCGCCACGCGGCTTCCTAATTTATTGAATAAATTTATTAATTTTGTAAAAAAAAACTATCTGTTCAATAAGTACAAGAATAAAATGCCGGAGGATACCGAAACCCCCCCCCTCCCCAAAAAAACTGGTTTAAAGGATTCGATCCCGATACTCCCTCGAACCAGCCCACCGAAATGAAACGCAAATATTCCGATCCACACACCCCAGCGCTTCAAATTATTGCCCCCAACGAAGACAATATTCCTCGCTACCTATAGTGATTTCAAGCACAGAAACAGTGGATGAACATGGAAAACACGTCAAATATCATTGTATAACCTATTTCAATCAATCGCGGCTTAGAATTTATATCTAAAAACATTCTAGAGGTAAAAGCCATGCGGTCAGGTGATTTCCTAGTAAAAGTAGGCAATCTGCAAATGGCTAACAAATTCTTAAAACAAAATCGTGCTCTATTCCTGTGAAAGTAACAACCCACAATAACCCGAACTCAGTGCTGGGAAGAGTATAGTCCCTTCATATTAGAGACAATTCTGAAGAAGAACTTTTAAAATTTTCAAAAAATTAAATAATAATACAGATAAACATTTTCTTTAAGAAAGTTTACCTTGACTTGATACCAACTGATGCAGCAAATGTGACATTCGATCCTATAAGACATCCCAGCGCAATAAAAAATTGATGGCTTTAATACATTGATATTGTTGAAAGGTGACTTAAATGCTTGGGCTCTCCTAGAATGAATAGACGTGGATAAATCGTAGAACTATTCTTCACCAATTCCAACCTTGCTGTTTAAGACGTTGGTTCTCCGACAACTTTTTCCTTTGACCATAGTTTTACCCACATAAACCTCACATTTATTTCTCTTTCACTTCACCCAAATACGACATGGAAAGGTCTTACTAACCTTCACGGAAGCGATAGTTTTCCAATTAACTACCGACATTACATTGAACAA
Organism: Dasysyrphus albostriatus; assembly: GCA_946251815.1. Taxonomy (NCBI): domain Eukaryota; kingdom Metazoa; phylum Arthropoda; class Insecta; order Diptera; family Syrphidae; genus Dasysyrphus; species Dasysyrphus albostriatus. The sequence goes on along the minus strand of OX276337.1, from coordinate 68,185,737 downwards.
TCATGCAAAGCACGATAATCCGATACAAAAGTTTCAACTTGATAAAGCAAATTGGTCATTATTCCAGTCTAAAGTTGCAGTTTTTTTGTCATCCAAGGCCATATATTAACCAAGTGGCATTTTAAAAAGGATGAATTATATATCACTAATTTCCATTGATTTTGAAAAAGCTTTCGATCGAATCGGAGTTTACATCGTTATTAACCAATTAATTGATTGAAAAATTAGTCCTTAAATAATCAATTCCATGAAGGCTTTTTATCACACCGAAAATTTCTTATAAAAATGAAAAACAAATTTTCCTCAGTCCACAAGGATCCCCCCTCTCAGTTGTGAACTTTGTGATATCTTTGAACAAAAAAGGCGACATAATCGCAAAATACAATAAAATTAGTAACTCTTTATACGATTAAGATCTCATTATTTTAGCAAAATGCGAAGACTTAAACATTGTAGCGGCTGATTTTTCAAATATACTTATAGACAAAGTAAAAGGGGAAGAATATTCCGGATTTTTTTCTGTAGAAAAAAGTAAAACAATTCACATTTGTAAAAAAACTAGCCTCGAAAAAATATTGTACTTGAAAATATTAGAAATTGTGTTTGATACTAAGTTTAACTTTTAGTCACATTTTATTTACTTAAAACAGAGCCTCGCTACCAGGGTCAACATGATTAAATACTTAGCTTCTAAGCATAGTTTTTTTTTAACTTAAATTGTCTCATTGATGTAATTAAATGAGTTATACTAGCAAAAATAGACTACGGACTCGCTATTTACGACAAATGCTCGAAATCATCACTGGAACAACACCCATTAAAAATATCCTAACAGACGCCGGACTCCCATCAATACTTAAACGGATAGAATTTCTAACTGCCACTATCCCTCTTAAAGTCAATTCCTACCGGAAATCCCCTATTTAACATCTTACTCCGTCAAAATTAAAGGTCTTCTACCTGACTCTACTTCTATTTTTACTGATGAAGCTTTCGCTGTTCTCAAAGCTACAATTTCCACATATACCAAACTGCTATCCATTCAGACAGCTTGCCAACTATCACAGCACTTAAAAACCTCAACAACAGCACTGAAATAAACGAATTCTTAATGGATAAGATAATTGGAAATAAAAACCTAAAAAATATATGGGTGCCAGGACATGCTGGAATATCCGGCAACGAGATGGCAGATAAAACCGCAAAAGCAGCCCTTCAAGAACCACTTTTACAGTTCCAGATCTTCAATAGAAACAAATTGTAAAATCACTTTTACACACCACTAGCAACTTAAAAATAATCAGTTGCAAAGAATATGTCCACCATTACAAAAAAACAATTTACCCCATTAATATTATCACCTTATCAAATATGCTAAGGTGCTACATAAGACTCCGACTTGGAAACTGCTACATCACTCACAGCCACTTATTAACTAAAGAACAACGGCCCCTATGTCACCGCTGCAACAACAACGTCTCCCTCTCTATTTATCACCTAACCATCGACTGCCAACAATGTCAAACTCATATCCAAAAAAATTAACCCAACAAACAGTCTTATAAATCTTTGAACATGAAAAGCATTAACTCTTTTAGATGTCGATTTCCATATACATTCTTTATACATATGTACTTGTTTCGTTTATTTGTAGTCATCCAATACTTTTTGCATTTTTATTTCCAATATAATTTCTGGCTCGGGAAATTAGTAAGATAGGAAGCGTATTGAAGTTGGTTGTGCAGGTGATCTTGTCAGCACAAAAGTTAGACTGATTTTTTGTGTCAATGAATTTTTCTGCGATTCTGTTTGATAAAGTTTTTTTTTGATCTCTGTGTTGTGAGATCAACTCATATTTGTTTCTTTCATTTTAATGATTCAGACTTGTTTAGTATTAGTCAAAGACTATATTAACAAGAGTAACCAAATGCTCCTGGTTTAGAAGGCACATAAAATAGATTTCATTTAAGTTGAGTTCGTAAGTCTGAAAATAATGCACATTTGAATGATGCATTAGTTTGTTTATTCACAAATTTGAGAGAAAAAAGAAAATGCTGCACTAATCTGTAGACTAATATAAAAAAGTTAAGGGCTCTGATGAGGCTCTAAACCTCGTTAAAAAAATTTGGTGCGTAGAAGCAAAAATTAGATACAAGAACTCTCACAGAGTTTTATCCAAATTTGTCCCTAAACATAAAATTTGGTTAAATGTGCTTAATTTTCATATAGAACACTTTATATGTTGTTAAATAAAAAATAATTGTTAACAAAAAACTGTGCGCCGCACAGTGGCGCCAATTGACTTTTTTGGTTGCGAAAACCATAGCTCTTAAACGAATAAAGATACCGGGATCATTTTTTTTACTACTTGAACGAAATTTCCAAGGCTATAAAGTTGGACAATTTTAAGAAAAATATTCACAGGGTGTTTCAGAATCTTCTGCTGAAATACGACTTTCTCCCAATAGGGAATAGACTTAATATTTTACCTCAAAAAATGTGCATAGTAAATTACTGAAGTAAAAACAGGGTGTCTTAAAGTCACAGTGGTGCATAAAAATAAACAAACGATAAATTTTTTAAATACTTCTGCATGTGTATTTAAAGCCTTTTTTATTATTTTGCTGCACATTAGAGTGAAAATAAACTACTTCAGTGGTAAATTTAAATTCAAGGTATAGAGAAAGTATGTTAAGTGCTATAAAATAATAAAATTTAAGAAAATGTTTTACAGGGTATTCCAGAATTTCATGTTAAAATTTTTTTTAATCCAAAATGGTAAAAGTAGTATTTTCATTTGAAATAAAACTCAATATTAATGTTTGCAGTAATTGCAGAGTATTTAAAAACTGGTTCAAGTTAAACAGTAGAGGAACAAAAAAAAGAACCATTAAAATTTTGTTTGTGTTGCAAGAAGTTTTTTGTTTTGTATTTAGTGGCACATCAATATAACAAATTATTTCAATAATATATTTCAAGGTTAACAGTGGAAAATAAATAAATTAATAAGTACAAAAAAATAGAAACAAAAAACTAAATTTCTTGGAAACTTTCATCAAAGTTGAGGTCTTTTTCAGTTCTAACATGTCTTAGCGAAGAAATAAGAGGGTCCGATTAGGCTGCAAGCATGTTAAATAGATCTTCATTCTGCCGCAACCTTGAAACTTTGCGGGTATTTTGATACCTGTATTTTTTGTAGTTCTTATTTTTTGATTCCTGAGCTTCTTCTGACAGTTCTCCGATTGGTAATGACTGATACTCTATTATAGTTTGGTCATGAGCCAAAATTTTAAGAAGAGTAGGTGTAAGTAGTTTTTTGGGATACTTTTTTTCAGTAGTTTGTTGTTTCCATTGCATAAACTCCTAACTTTGAACCGTCAACATTTTTTCTGCAGTTTAGAACGTTAAGTATTACTAAAAGCCTTCTTATCACCTCCTTTGAAAATTAATGCAAAGAACATTTGACAACCAAAATTAATTTTTCTTTAAAAATATTAGTTTCGATCTACAGATTGCATTCCATTTTGACTTAGCGTTTTTATAAAATGATATCAACGTGTTATCGAATTCAGCTTTCCATTAAGTGACCAGTCATCTAAAACGTTATTTTTATTTTAAACACCCGCGAGAAATTCTTCTTTTGTATTCTTGTTATCGACAAAAATTTCAACTAGATCTTTGTAGGAAATTTCCATTTTATTTTTTTGTTAAAATGTTTGTTTTGTATTTATACTATATTTAATTCTCTTGTTATGATAATATTTATGGGTACTTGACATTCTTATTGCATTAAATAAAAAGGATTACACAACAGGTACTTGATTTGTCATAAAAATTAATAGATTTTTTACAAATCACGAAAACTACCTAATTTATCAAAGCAAAATATCACCTAGATTTAAATATTTATTAAAAATACATTTTTCCATGTAAAAATAATGTTTTTATGACCACTTGCATTTTTAAGGATATAATAAAAAAAAAAAAACATTAATGAAAAAAAATAACCTTTTTAAATAAAATCTATCTAAACCGCAAATAAGCAACAAATTTGCAGCTGGATTTTTTGCTAGATGTTTCAGAAATGTTCAAAGATTAAATTTCCATTGAGATTAGGTCAAGCCGGTTTAAGCGGGCTTTTATAACTCCTCAAAGTCAAAAAATTGAGCCAAAAACAGCTTTTCGAAAATCTTAAAACTTGCAAAAAAAAAAAAATGATCATATTTGTAACACAAATAGTCCGTTTTACTAGCTCAAATAACAAAATATTTTTTAAACACGGCTCTTAGAATTTAATGCCGAAACTCTGGAAATTTTCATAAAACAAATATTTTTTATTTGATTTTAAAAATAAGGACACTTTGACTACCTGTATCATCCGAATCCTACGACCGATTTTAAAATTAATTTCGGCTTTTGAAGCATCCTATATTTTCTAATTCATTAAAAAAATAATTTTGGATATTAAGCACACACGAAATTTGATTTTTGCAAAAAGGCGTCACAGTGCGCCGGTTAAAACAATATTTTAAGCATCAGAGCTAGTCCGTGCATAACCCGGTTCTAATTTTTTTCTAGGACATACAATTTTTATTTTAAATAAAACCTATTTAACATGGATTAAATGTATACCATATTGAAACAAAAATAAAACAAAACTCAATAAGTTTTCAAACAAACTAAAGAGAAAAAATCCTGCACGCACAGCGATTGAATTTTTATTGAAACAGAAGGCAGCAGAGAAAATGTGTTAGCGCATATGTAATACTCGTACTGCACATAATGCTATTTATCTATATTTTCTTTTGTTAGTAAGATTTTTCTATCCAACAACAGTCTTTTTCATAAAAGGTCGGTATAATTGATTATAATTAAAATTTATTTCAAGTGAACTTACCCATCATATACTCTGCAAGTAGTATTATTAATTCTTTTATCGGAGTGTCTTCTTCTCCTATCTTCAAATAAATCTTTAATCGCAGTTACACCAAGTACAAAAAGTACCGGAATCATTGCGACTTCTTTGCCAAATGCATTTATTGATGGAAACCAATTTAGCAAAACGATGAAAATAAAATATAAATTCGCTACACGATGAAATTGCTCAAGTAAGTTTTTTGGTATAAATGACAAAAATGTGTATTTAGTGGTCCGTATTTTATTACCCACATAAAGACCATTTGGATGATCCCGTTTAGAAGTTCTTGCTGGCACTGTGTGGTTGCAAACAACGATGCGATAATTACGCTCCTCGAACTTATCGTTAGAACATATGCCCAGCTTCTTCCACCATGAAGGCGTTTCAGTACGCCGTAATGTGTATATCGATTCTGACCTCGAAGCTTGCCTGGAATGTCCTCCATGTGCTGACGAAGGGGCAGTTAAGCCACGATTTCCGGGTTCTTCCTTATGACCGGGTGGTAGAATAAAGTCTGTTTTTGATCCAACGCGGCTATGTCCACGGGTTATGTTCGTATTAGGCGAATCAGCAATCTGGCCATGGGAAAACGCCCGTTGATGTCCTTTAATAGCTGATTTCAGAGGTCTGCCACTAGGAGTAGGAATTGATCCGCCACCATGGCTAACGGAACGAGAGTGTCCACGAGAAGAAGTTCCACTAATTCCTAGTAATGATTGTCTATTGCCTTCTACGTGAACAACTCCGGCTACTCCATCTACTTTATTACCACTGAAATTTCCAAGTCCAGTTGAAGGAAAAACATACGTTCGCTCCGGTTCTAAGGAGTTTATGAGAGATTGTTGTACAGATGAAACATTTACAATTGGAGGTAGTGATACATTTATGTTAGCTATGGGGTGTCCAGGGGAACGAAATGTCGGCGGAGCTGATTTTTGTTGTATAGCAGTGAGCTTTTTGCATATATCATCGGAGCTCGAAGACATTTTGACACAAAACGGTTGTTGTATTGTATTGTATATGTATTCTTCTGAATTGTTTGTTTTAACGTAGGAGTTTGTTAAAGCATTTACTTTTTAAAAGCTTAAATAAGGCTTCAGTAAAGTTTCAATGCGTAAAAGGCACTTGGTGTGGTTACGTAAAATCTGTAAAAAAAAAAAAGTCATCAAATTGTGGAAAAACAGAACACTGACTGGTGTGACATTACAAAACAGGTGATTTGCGTATTAAATAAATTTGTTGGCTGGCAGGAATGGATTTGCGGCACAGTACACAAATAATATGTGTATTGTGGATTTGCGGTATTATGCGGTGTTAAATATGGCATGAAGACTGTGTATCATTCTTTTGCAAATATTTACCAGATAGGTTAAGCTTCAGTTTTAGTTAAGAAATAAGAAGCAAAACTATGAAAAATAATACAAAATTATAATTTGAAAACGTTAAGGGTGTGACCGAGTATGATTAATGAAAACAATATATTAAACGATATTTTATGGAAAATTGTTTTTATTTCATTTCTCACATAAAAGTGAATAGATTTTTCACTTCAACATTTACATTTTTCTTTAAAAATAAGGAAAACTCTCACTTAAACCTATTAAATTTTCATGTACTGTAGAATATATTTTCTAGAACTGCATATATCCCTACATCGTGAATTCCATATCTAAAAGCAAAAACCTGAAAATGAGTTGAAAAACAGCTAAAGTTTACCCGATTTGCCTTTCCAGCATAGTTGAGGTACAAAAGAAATAAAAAAGCAATTATGTATTTTAAAACCTTGAATTAAGCCAATTCTATAGTGTTGGTATATTCTTAGTAAATATAAATACTACCAATCGGTACAGGTATCAATTTGTTTTCTTTTTATTTGTGCTCAAGGTTCTCCTTTTTCTTCTGAATAAGAATCCGCATCATATAATCGAATCGGTTTTGTCAGGACGTTGCACTTTTTGCAATTGTTCAAAGGGGAGGTTCTCCAAAACCATATTCAGAGAAAAACTGCTGTGGGTTATCTTGTATCACCACCAAATTAATTTTTTTAAATTTTGGAGCTAAGTTTTTTTGTTTATTCCCTAGAGACGAAATTATTTTTTGTTTAGCTTCAAACTAAAGCAGTACCTGGCACTGGCATATGACCATTTGGAAAAGGCTTTTTTTCCCTAAGGCACCTACACAAATACGTGTGTGCAAAGTCTGCATTTCGATAAAAAAAATATAAAAACTGCAATTAGTTGTACTTAATTACTTTCAACTTACTCGTTAAGTACATTTATTGAATCAAATCCGGTAAAGCTTTAAGCAAGTAAGTAGAAATTATCATTTTTTATAAGTATGATGCGTTTCGCCCTCTCTGTCTATATGGCGTTTCACATTTTTAAAATTCTGTTTTTTTTTCACATTGTTAATAGGTATGCCTCCGTTTAAACATTTGTAATGTTAAAATAAATCCGCACGCGGCTAATAGTTGCATTTTATTATCTCCGGGTTTGGGGGTTGTTTGACACGTATTATGTTAGGTTAGGTAAGGTTAGGTTAAAAGGGGTGGTGATTAGAGAAGGACGCATCACCTCACTCGGATCTCAATAGATCCACTGCGCTCCTCAGGGTGAAGGCAAGGCAGGTACAAGGAGGGGTAAGGGATTTGATTAGTGGAAGCTTAAGTATGGGGGGGGGGGGGTAAGATGTTCCTTAGTGGAAAAAACGAGACGTCGCACAGTTCGTCAAAAAAAATTCTCCGAGGGCTGCCTACCTAGTTCTGGCTAGACTGGGGCATTCACAGAGGAAGACACTCTACACAAGTCAACACAAGTCAGATACGCCAATGCCAATTCTGCTTAAGTTGATTCCCATTTTGTTGTGAACAGTTAGGATTCCAACCAAGAGGGATAGTTGAGGCTTTTTTAGCTTGACTAAATATTCACTTTTATTCTTTGAAACATTCAGCCATAGGTATATCGAGATATCATTGGCAACTTTAAGGAAACTCTTGCAAATTCTTCTTTTTCTTGCTCCAGTGGCATAAGAACCGAACAGTCGGTCTGGCTCGGATCAAGACATGATCCGTTTTTGGCCAATTCATCTGCCATTTCCCATATATGTCACGGGACCCATTGTAGAGGGTAACTGTTTTTGATGCACTTAGTAATTTCAACTCATTACAACAACGAAATACCAGTTTTGACTTTGTAACAATTGAGGAAATGGCTTTTAATGCCGCCGGGCCATCAATAAAAATTGTCGATATTTTTGTTGATTAATTCACAATTAGTACAGGTAAAATAGTACAGAAAGTGCTTCGAAAAATATTTAACTTTTATACTGAAAAACAGTCATCCTAACATAAAAATGACAAAAACTTTTTCTCGGCGGTCATATTGACTTGGTTTTGGTGTCATTTGATTCATTAAAATTGATGCATTAAAAATTACCTTAAAAACATCTGTCATAAGCTTAAGTTTCAACCGGGGTAATTTTTCAATTTGATATAGTGAAGGCCCCTTCTGTATCAAGGAATGCTCCCAATGTAAATTCCTTGAATTCTATTAATTTCTTAATTGTGCTGACCACCTCATGAAGTGCTGTCTTCAACAGATTTGCCATTCATGTATGTATGTATGTTGGGCTTTATACTCCTGTCCTTATAGTGGAGTACCGTACAAATTTCCATACTGATTTCTCTAACCACCAGAATCGATTAAAGTACACATAGGAGAGTCAGAAAAACTTGGGTAGACATCACCGTTTTCTGGAGGGGTTTTTTTACACGCCGTGTTTTAGTGTTTTATATTTTATTTATAGCTTTTAGTAACCAAGCAGTAAAAGTGTCTTTTTTTAAGTAACTACCTACCTACCTAATAAACTTGAAGTGATTAAACTGAAATGTCAATAGTTGCAGGTACATAGGATATTTTTTTATCACAGCCAAACAATTGAGTGAAATTCTGTGAAGAATAATAAGGGTATTCATGCAACGTCGTAAGTTTACAAATTGAGTAAAATAATAAGTTTACGCAGTTTGCGTGAACGACCTTTTTATACATTTCATCAAATGCTAGGTAATTCAATCAGAGTAATAGGCACAATGACGTTTGGATAAGTTTAACCAGTTTAGTTGATTTTACGCAACAAAATCCTTTGATAAGTTTAACCAAATTGTGTAAAATCATTTCCCATACAAAATTTGACAGTTCATTAACCAAAACTTGTGGCCTTTTAGATTGGCAATCCAGAATCGTTCGGAATGCGTTTAAGCCCTTCCGAAAGTGTTCTATTGGCATTCAGAATGACAGTTCTTCTCCTGAAAAGAATGGAAAACAATTCTGGATTTCATTTCAGAATAGAAACCAGAACTGCTCACACATTGAAGCACATAGTTGTCAAATATTGCAAAAAGTGAATTTTTAGCTAAAAATTAGATAATTTAGCACATTTTACTGCTTCTAAGAACAATTATTTTCCGTTAAGAATATTATTTTCCAATTTTCTTTATTAAAAATGATCATACTCGTCCATATATGTGAAGAACTATTTTGGAATCTGCATGTGAAGTCGCACAAATATAGGGATTCGCAAACATCAGAATCAAATTGCATGTGCATGTTTGTTTTATTGGTGTTCCGGGTGGGAGAATTCTTCCGAATTGCCAATTGAAAAGGCAATTAACGGATTTGTAAACTTATCTACGAGTTTACGAAGTTGCATGAATCCAGAAATCCTTTATAATTTGCTAGTCAAAAAATATAGAAAATCCTGAAGGTATCAGTTCACCGCACTATACTTTCAGTTTTATGAAATGAAAACCACAAAATTTATCAAAAAAAAAATAATTTAAGCATTTCTCACAACACAAAATAAATCAAACAAAAAAGAATTTAAAAGTGTCAAATAAATTACAGGATTTACCATTTAGTACTTTTTAGTACAAACTTTGATAGAGGATCGCATAAGGTGTTTGTGAAGTGATAAAATGAAAAATTATTGTGAAAACTCAAATGATATATTTTGATCACTTCACAGCTTCATAGATCGAGAATTGACCCCAGGAGATTCTTATTCCTATACAGATGGATAGAATCTGATCTTCAGGTAAAAACAAAGAGATGCTCCATTTTTCTGCTGCTACTTATTTCATTGAAAAGGCAAAAGTGACTAACTTCGCTACAGTTCTAAGCGGAGCCCTCACAGGTGACAATGATAGCAGGGATGCATTAATAATAAGTAACAATAACAAAGAAAAGAACTTCAAACTTGCTTGGACCTTTGTTGAGGAAGCAGAATTATAATGCATTTGTTCCATGCCTTCGAGTCAGACATAAAATGCCTTATAGTGTTGTGAAATGAAACTAATGTCGTTGTCCTCATCCTTGGATAATTTTTTGAAAAATTTAATCAGGGATTGCAGGAATTGTGGATCAAAGTGTGCACTTTGTAACAATTTTACTAAGGCCCACATACTTATAGGTTTTGATGTCACGAGCAGGATTGCAACAAAATCATCTGCACTTAGAGCATCTCCAGAAAGCCCGATCTGTGCCTGAACATAATGCCTTCTGAACTTTTAATTCAGTGTAATTGTACAACATGTTCTACTTAAAGGTGTAAATGTAAACTTAAGTATTTGAAATGCAGAGAGTACTGCAAATGTGATGAACAATGTAGGAGATAGATTAAAAACAAAAATTATTTAATACTCAAATTCCTGTGTCCTATATCTTTTACTTTGGTGTGTATACAAATACGTGTAATTGTATTTCATATAATTTTGTTAGTTAAAAATAACAGATTTTCTGTAGTAAACAGCAATCAGGAAACTGCACAAGACATCTTAATTGATATCGTATCCTTCGGTTTTTAGCAGTTAATGAGGAAGAGTGATAAGATAAACTTTTGGGGCGCGTCAGTGGGCGGAAATTATATGCGATCATTCCTTATACTGTTAGTTATCATGTGTGAAAATTTCATTACAATGGGTGGGGTGGTTCGGATTTTATCTTACTAAACTGATTCCATATAGATACAAAAAATACTACAAAAAAAGCCCACAAAACGGGTGTGGTAGGAACTTTGTACAGCTTATATTCCAAAAAAAAATATTTGTATAAGGTTAACTAGAACAACATCCAAATTTGTATTAATTTTGAAGAATATAATACTTTTTTTCAAAAATAGGGGCGTGACAATGGGCAGAAGAAATTAATTGGGATGGTTTCTCATCTTGTTGTTTATCATGTGAGATCATTCCATTAAAATCAGTTTCGTGGCTTAGTTTTTATAGGCATTTTTCAGTTCTCAAATACAAATACTGTATGTCCGCCTTTTGAAAAATGGCGTCTACAAAAACCTCCAGAATACGGTGATGTATGTACTTTAATCGATTCTGGTGGTTAGATAAATAAGTATGGAAATTTCTACGGGACTTCACTACAGAGACTGTATTATTAGGCATGTGAGATTTTAACACATATAACGTATTACACGTTTACATGAGCGGATCGAAGAAACGGATTTAATACGGACCAAAAATATTGATCCAGATTTATGACAATTCGAGATCGAAAGATTAAACTCAAATGAGATTAAAGTGACAATTTCGGTTTCATTGGGTGCAAGTACAAGGTACAAGTATTCAGTCTGACCGGCAGACGGCTATTTACCATTGTGATTCATGTCAGCGACTTGTCAGCAGTGCACGGCAGTGTCATAGGGTTTTCACACCAAACCCCAAACCTGGTTTCCTACAAAACTTTTCAAAAACTCGAAATCCATTCACACCGAACATTACACGTTTTCATTTGAAATTATAACGGGTGATTTTTTAAGAGGTTTAGAACTTTTTAAAAAAAAAACACAAAAAATTCGAAAAAATGAATGAAATATTTATTTGAACCTTGCAATTTAATGTTTAAAGATAATTTCATGCAAATGTTGACCGCGGCTGCGTCTCAGGTAGCCCATCCGCTGAGTCTAATTTTGGCATACTCTTTCACACATATCGGCCGGTATCTCACGAATGAATGCATGGATGTTGGCTTCCAGTGCGTCAATCGAAGCGGGCTTGTCCCTATAGACATTAGCCTTGACATACCCCCACAAAAAATAATCTAATGGTGTCAAATCGCACGATCTAGGCGGCCAATTGACCGGCCCAAAACGTGAAATTAACTGTTCACCAAACTCGCCTCGCAATTGCGCCATTGTTTCGCGTGCTGCGTGGCATGTGGTACCGTCTTGTTGAAACCACATATCATGCAAGTCAAGAACTTCCATTTCGGGCAAAAAAAAGTTTGTTATCATCGCTCGGTAGCGTTCACCATTGACAGTAACGCTGCGATTCGCATCATCTTTGAAGAAATATGGCCCAATAATGCCGCCGGCCCATAAACCGCACCAAACAGTGGCTTTTTCGGGATGCATTGGTAGCTGTTGCAATGCTTCTGGCTGATCTTCACTCCAAATGTGGCAATTATGCTTATTTACGTACCCATTCAACCAAAAATGAGCCTCATCGCTGAACACAATTTTTCGATAAAAAAGCGGATCCTCGGCCAGCTTTCCAAGAGCCCATTCACCAAAAATTCGGCGTTGTGGTAGGTCGGCTGGCTTTAGTTCTTGCACCAGCTGTATCTTAAAAGGCTTTACGCCCAAATCCTTCCGCAAAATTTTCCACGTAGTGCTGTAACAAAGGCCTAACTGCTGGGAACGGCGCCGAATCGACATTTCGCGGTCTTCTGTCACACTAGCTGATACGGCCGCAATATTTTCTTCACTACGCACAGTACGTAAACGTGTTGGTGGTTTAATGTCCAACAAAGTAAATTTGGTGCGAAATTTGGTCACAATCTTCCGAATAGACTGCTCAGAAGGTCGAGAATGCCGACCATAAAATGGAAGCAGCGCGCGATGAACATTTCGAACCGAGCACGAATTTTGATAGTAAAATTCAATAATTTGCAAGCGTTGTTCATTTGTAAGACGATCCATGGTTAAATTGCAAACCAAACTGAAGCTGTTTGACAGTGACACAAGGTACTAAACACACGTCAGCTGTCAAAACCAGTGTTGCCAAAACCAAACCAGCTAAAAAATCACCCGTTAGTTTTTCTTTAACCAACCACTCACAAATTTTCTTTTGTTTTTTTTTGTTTTCTTCCATTTTTCCATATAAACACTTTTAATTACCACAGGCAAAATACTATCGATTTTAAATAAATTAAATAATTTTGAGATTGGAATTTGATATTTGACATGACAGAAGTTCTTCAGCTGTTTTCAATTTTTTTTAAAGCATTCGACAGTTTCTTTTTTGACATTTTATTAGGCACTGAACTTTTTAAAAGGTACGTTTGTTTCGTTCATCTTTGAATTCCAAATAATTTTTCAACTGGTTTTATATAAAACTTGTGTTTAACAAAAACCTGAAGTACAAACAAATTTAGGGAAAACTTGTGCTTTCGATTTAGTTATTTTAATGTGAATATTCTAGTTAACAGCTACACTAGTCACGGAAATTAAAGGAACGCATTTTTTCAATTTTTTTTTTTTTTTGCATGGTTTATTTGACTTTTAATGAAAAAATCATTGATAGTTTTGAAAATTTGAGTAAGATTTTTTTTAAGATTTTGTAGACTCTTCACCGTTAGTATAAAAAAAAACTACTAAAAAACAACTTTTTGTGGTCTTTCGGTAAATATTTTGTTGCTTTTTAAATTTTGATTTTAGGACTTGCATTGGCCGATTTATAAACTTTTACAACATCAATATTCCAGTAAATTTTCAAATTGATTCAATGATCCGTTTTTCTCCACCAAATTTTCAAAGTCTTACAAACCAATTAAAGGGACAAATTGTGTTGTTCCCATACATCTCGAATTCGTCGTCAAAATGAATTAGAAACAACCGTTTTCGTCGATTTTTTTTAGATATTTTTTTGACTTGAAATTAAATAAAAAGTACATTTTTCTAAAAAAAATTAAAAACAAAATTTTTTTCTATGAAAAAATTTTCATTTTTTTTTATTTTTTTGGAAAAATGTACCTACTTTTTATTTCATTTAAATTTAAGATGAATAAACAGGTTATCTGACCATTAAATTGATTAACTAAAACAAAATAAACAAACAAATTAAAATGGCGACATTTAAAAAAAACACAAAAAACAAAAAAAAATTATTTGGTGTCAGTTCTTAGAATAACGCAATAACGGTATTGTAAAAAAATTATTTGGAAACAAATATCGAGGAAAAAAAACTTAAGGCTGTGTAATGCTTTTTGTTTCAACACAATAAAACTACTCATCACAAAGATACAGCTTTTCAAAAACACTAATAAAAATTGAAAAAAAATGGTTTCTTTTAACTTCCGTGACTAGTATTATTATTCAAAAAGGGTTCAATATTTTTGTTATTAAATAAATCTATCTGTTATTAACACTCAGTGGCCAACCAGTTTCCAATGCAATTCTTATTCATCTGTTTTTGACAAACTCTAAACATCGAATTTGGGAAAAGATCAGTAAGACCCACCTGTGAGTTCAGCCATGACATCATCAACTGTTCTGTTCAATATAATTTAATGTACAGATCTTATCAGAACATTGACGTAATTGAGTTAAAAGTGGCAGCTTGTAATGTTAACTGGCAAGACATCTGTCTAACACCTAACATTCATAATGAAATTTTAATTTTCAATAATTTAATTTGCCTGTTGTTTAATTACTTTGTTACAATTCGAGAGCGGTGAAATGGAACTCTAAAAGTACTGGAGAGCTTTTCTAGGACGCCACTATGGCCCTAGGCTCAATGAAAGGAAAATCCCTATGCACACCTCCACGTGGTAGAGGGTGGGTAACGCTAACGTGCAGGGGGACCGAATGGATGCCGGTATAAGCAGACAACCCAGCAATGCTGGTCAGGGCACAAACTTGTCCTCGGGATGGTTAAAAGCCCCCTAAAGGCGGATGAACTGCAGGTGGCGGTCAACGGCATGATAGTCTGATGGCGGAGGAGCCTTTTTGAAAGGCCAACGGCAGCAGCAAGTAGCGTCTGTAACCCATATTGGGCGGCTACAAAAGGCGTCTGTTTACCCATAGTGGGCGGCCTCAAGGAGCTATGTGTTTGACCATACAAAGGGCGGGTGTGCCTGTCAAATCCGAGCTTATGTATGTTATTAATCATATCTTGGAAAACACCATGGTGGAAGGATATATGCTTATACATGAAATATGACAACAACTGGAAATGAGTCCCCAAGAGGTAACCATTTAATGGAGAATCCTTCTGCAGCGTCGGCTGCTGTAAACCGCACATCGGATTTGGGGGTGCGGCATCTTTCGTGTACCAGCGTCAATCAAGACGCCATAACAATAAACGAATCGTCAACAAATAGAGGAAATCGTTCAACGAGAGCAAATGATACTTTTGGCTACCGCATACGTACAAAAATCGGAGCATGGAACGTTCGATCCCTGTACGGCGAAGGTAGATACGAGCAGGTCGAGCGTGAAATGCTTCGCCTTAAGATCAGTATCCTGGGCATCAGTGAAACTAGGTGGAGAGGAAGAGCCGAGTACAGATCAGACACTGGACAATCGAGAATGCTGTATTCTGGGGAGGATGAAAGAGAGGGTGGCCAAAGGCTGCACGGTGTCGGAATTATGTTGAACGAAGAAGCGAGGCGTAGTCTTATTTCCTGGGCGCCCATTTCTGCAAGAATAATGACAGCAAGGTTCCGTTCAAAAATTCGCAACGTCACAATAATTCAGTGCTACGCCCCCACAAATGAAGCGACGGAGGAAGATAAAACCGCTTTCTACACTCATCTTAACTCAGTTTACAGAGGTGTTCCGAGAGCCGACATTATAATTGTCATGGGAGATCTCAATGCCCAAGTCGGACCAGACAACTATGGTCTGGAACGCGTGATGGGAAAAAATGGCTTGGGGTCACGGAATGAAAATGGCGATTTGCTGGTCGATTTCTGTAACGCTAATCGTCTTGTACTGGGTGGGACCGTGTTTAAACATAAGTCTTGCAACAAAATCACCTGGGTACATCCGGATGGTCAAACCGAAAACCAAATTGACCATATCATGATTCAGCAGCTATGGAGGAAGTCAATGTGCGATGTTCGAAGCATTAGAAATGCCGACGTGGGAAGCGACCACCATCTGGTTCTCTTGAGTCTCAAGCTACGAACCGCAGCTGTACAACGACAATCACAGGGTGCAGTAAGGAGTTCGAAGTTCAATACAAATGCTTTAAGTGATCCCAACATATGTCGTAATTATGTCACCAACCTTAACGACAGAGCTTCGTCACTAAGCGGAATTCAACATTCAACAATTGATGAGATGTGGGGTGATATAAAAAGTGTTTTTATGGAGGCTGGATCCGAAACTGTACCCAAGAGGACGAGGGCAAGGGATTCTTGGATATCCCAAGACACCTGGGATAAAATAGAGCTTCGTAAGTCGTTGAAGTTGCAAATAAATGCCGAAGCAGATGCTCAACGAAAGGCTGAACTGCGAAGAGAGTATCGCCTAGCACATAAGATGATCTCTCGCTGTGTGAGACGTGACAAGAGGGTGAGGTTAGACGGTCTCGCAGAAAATGCGGAAAACGCTGCAAGAAGAGGAGATATGAGGGAATTGTACCAAATATCCAAAGAAGTTGTCGGGAAAAAAAGCAACACCAATCATCCTGTAATGGATGTGGATGGCACACTTTTGGTATCAATTGAGGATCAGCTACGCAGGTGGAAGGATCATTTTTGTGCCTTGCTTAATGAGGTTTCCGTTGAGCAGAGTGCTGCAGTGCCCCAGCTGAACGAGATGCGTAGATCTTATAGGGGTATTGACATCGAACCCCCTACAGTACTGGAAATCCAATCTTCAATATCTCTTCTCAAAAACAACAAAGCAGCTGGACTTGATGGAATACCAGCTGAATTCCTGAAAGCTGACCCAGTCAGAACAGCTAGTATTCTACACCCGTTGATACAAGCTGTGTGGGAAAACGAGATCTATCCCAACGACTGGAAGGATGGTGTGATTGTTAAGCTGCCAAAGAAAGGTGACCTTAAGAATTGCAACAATTGGCGAGGTATTACAGTTTTGTCCGTTTTTCCAAAACTAATGGCAACCATCATTCTCGAGCGGATAAAGGTTAGAATCGAGTCTACACTCAAGAGGCATCAAGCTGGTTTCCGCAGTGGGCGGTCGTGTGTCGACCATATCAACACTCTGCGTATCGTTCTGGAGCAGTCTGCGGAGTTTCAATCACCGCTTTACCTCATGTTCGTGGATTTTGAGAAGGCCTTTGACCGAGTTAGCCGTGAATGTATATGGAGATCACTGCTTGGTAGGGGAATTCCCCCAAAAATTGTTGCCATTATAAGAGAGTCTTATAACAATGCAAGATGTTTTGTTTTACACAATGGGCAGCTATCCGACTCTTTCGAAGTGCGGCAGGGTGTGAGACAGGGGGATGTTCTGTCGCCAATTCTATTTTTACTGGCGATTGATGATGTTTTGACGGCCAGCGTTGGAACAGCTGAGAGACAGGGCATTCAATGGAGACCGTTTGAAAGGCTTAGTCACTTAGACTATGCCGATGATATATGTCTCTTGGCAAATAACATCAGCGGGCTGAACGGGATGTGTCAAGCTCTGAAGGTGAAAGGAGAGTCGAGTGGTCTAAAAATAAACAGTAAAAAGACAAAAATAATGCTCACAGGCCGCTCCACACATCAGCGTATTTTTATACAGGAGACGCCAGTCGAAGAGGTTGAACAGTTTAACTACCTTGGAAGTATTGTTTCAGCAAATGGTGGTACTGATCTGGACGTTCTAACTAGAATAAATAAAGCTCGCGCAGCCTTCGGTTCTCTGTCCCAAATTTGGAAATCCAGTCAAATCTCCCTACGCACTAAGTTGAGATTCTTCGAATCCAATGTCAAATCCGTGCTATTATATGCTTGCGAAACCTGGAAAGTCACGACTACCATCTCGAGGAAATTGCAGGCTTTTGTGAATCGCTGTCTACGCCATATTCTAAAAATTCGCTGGCCGCAAATTATATCAAACGAAGAATTGTGGCGCAGGACAAGTCAAGAGAGGCTGGACATTGACATAAGAAAGCGTAAATGGCAATGGATTGGTCACACACTGAGGAAACCAAACGATGAAATTGCAAAGCAGTCCTTTGAATGGAATCCTCAGGGTGCACGGCGGGTTGGAAGACCAAGAACAACATGGAAATCAACAGTCCTAGCAGAAGCAGAATCCCAGAGAAAGACGTGGTCACAGTTAAAATATCTAGCTGCAGACCGTGAAGGATGGAGACGATTTGTTGGCGCCCTATGCCCCAATCGGGGTTTCAGGACTTGATGATGATGATATGAAATGGAACATTTGATTGTCCATGGTACAATCTTGAAATTAAAAAATGTACTAGAGAAAGAGCGTTTTTTCGAAGATTTAAAAGAAATCCCTCGGATTACACTCCGGCAATATCATATTGTCCAAAATTTATTTTGTGTTATTCGATCATCTAAAAGAACTTATTTAATAGAAAAATTGAACCCTGCGCTTGACTTCAGTCTTATGGAATAATCTTAAAGCGGTAGGAGTTTGTAAGTACACAAAGTCGTAGAAATGTCAACTTAATGCCGACGTCATGTTCATTTTATGCACCTGAAATGATCCAGTTGATTTTGATGATTTTGATAATTCTGTAAATAATGACAATTTGGAGAATTTCTCGTTTGAATGTTTTAACGAATGTGATTTTAAGTACGTAATTCGTTTAAGTACGTCAAATGCTGTTGACTATGATCATATTTCACCACAGTTTATCATTTTGCCAATTATTCTGCCATTGGCAGTTCAAATTTTTAACTTTTGTATATATTCCTCTTAATTTCTTATGAATTAATAAATTCTCATTCTTTATCAATGATCTTCTTTATGTTGTTGAAGACTTTTCTATTCATATGTTCGCAGATGGCATTTTAATCTACATCCATCGTCCACAAGGATTGATGGAAGACGCTGTAGAAACAACTAATGAAAATTTAAAACGAATTCAACTATGGGTAAGTAACAATTATAAACTCAGACTCAATCCCTCTAAACCTATTGCTATGATTTGTTGTAGAAATCATCATCATCAACGATCCGTGGATTTCAGTGAAAAAAATAATTTACTTTAAATAGCTGTCTTAGTTGTTGTGATGTAGTCTCAGTTGCTATTAGAAAAATATATGCAGGTCTTCATGGAATGAGATACTATGCTCAATTAATTTCACTTAAAATGAAGCTTCGTTTTCTTAAAAACCTTTTTATTTTTAATTACCTGAACAAAATGGGAATGGTCAAAAATGTTGCAATGAATCTGCTTGAAACATGCGGCACAACTACAAAGTTATGGCCAAATTTCAATAAGCAGAGAACAGACAAAATTATGCATATGAACAAGAAACATCTCCGTTCCCTTGTCACCATGATCACCGGACACAACCTACTGAGATACCACAAAAAGAAAATGAGACTCAGTACTGCCGACCTTTGCAGAGGGTGCAGCGACGAAGAAGCACATGAGGATACCTCACCTCATTTAAGAAAGAAACACCTAGGGAATCAATTCTATGACGACTTAGAGGAACTTTCAAGAGCTTCGGCTAATAGCCTTCTGAACCTAAGTGGCTTCAATGTTAACAAAAAAAAAACAAACAGTGTCGAAAAAAGTGGGATTAGAAAATTAATTTAAAATATTACAAAAAAAAGTGCAATATAAGTGTTCAATGTCCAAAGCCCCATTTCGAATATTATCTTTTATAATAATTCACAAAAAACCAAAAACTACAAAATAGAGCCATGGGGACAATATTAAGGTGTGTTCGTTATACTTCAATCTCATTTATGCTTGAATCCCTAAAATGGCTTAACATAAATCAAAGACTCTACATAATAGCAATTGTTTTTGTCAGTTTGCCGACAAGAAGAATTTTGCATTATAATCTGAAGAAGGTAAGAAATTCATCATCATCCGAACCAAAACAGCTAGAGCGCAGGCCTGCTATACTATATATGGGGCTACAGGCTTACAATAACCTTCAATCTCGCTTTTAAAATATATAAACTCTGATCCGCAGGATAAACATCACTTCAGTCAAACTAAATATCAATGTGGGAGTCAATTTGTTGTTTCCTTTTTTTTAGAAGGAAACCAAAATTAGTTGAAAGCTTTTGAAAAATTCGCGACGTGTCAGTTTGAAATACATTTTGGTTTTTTACAATAGCATCCAAAGAAAACTTTATCGAGTTGGTTGCGGTTGATTAACCTTTCATAACTCCATGCTGGTGTGATGAAATAACGTTTTTGTATCTTTTCAATGGCTTCTTAATAAATATGATAAATTAGAAAGATAACAAAAAGGGAGTACTAAGACCTAATTGTAACGTTAAACAACAAAGGGTGGTATTTCATCAGGTCCGTAGGATGTAGAGTACTGATTTCATTTTCGTCAATTACAGGTCTGGCAACAACAATGCGAAAAAAAGATATAATTATGAATAAGCATTATCATGTTGTCACAGGTGTTATCACAGAAACCTACTCGTATTATCACAATTATGAGGTTTTTTATAAACGCTTTGGAAGAAGTTCGAAAACATATCACATATCGTTGCAGAATTATTAGGATAAGCATCCTTATAGGTAATCACACCTGAAAAAATATTTTCCTTTCATTTAACATTTACAAAGTCCCAAAACGTCTTAGGATTAACACGATTTTCAAAATGTTGATAGCTTGCCTTCGTTTTAACAAGTAGCTCTCTCATATGAGAAGAGCATTTTGTGTATAGTCGACAACTGATTTTGATCCTAAATGATAAATGGAGCTTTCAATTAAAAATTTATCAGCTGCAGAAATAGATGTGAATTCGATTTAGGATTGAAATGAGCGATTTAATCTCCCCGTTTTTAGCCAACTTTTTTATATTAAATTTTGAAAAACAAATTGAAGCGGAAGGAAATCTACCAACAATATGGATTCGATATGTGGATGACATTTTTGCCTACATAGATCCAAACAATCTGGATCCCTTCATGAACATGCTGAACTCAAAATGGCCATCTTTGAATTTTACGTTTGAAATGGAGAAAGATAATGAACTGTCATTTTTAGACGTGTTATTAAGAAGAAGCGATGAAAACAAACTAAATTTTTCAATATATAGGAAACCAACCAATATTCCTCGACATATACCAAGTGATTCTTTTTGTTCTATACAGGACTGCTTTCAATAGCATGGTATTTCGTTTATATTCGGTTGCAATGAATGCAAAGAATTACATGGAAGAGTTGAACTACCTTAAATATGCCGCCATGCTTAACGGATATGACAAGGAAACGATAACAAAAATGATCGATAAACAATCTAAAATACTTTAAAGAACAAATTTAACAACACTCAAAAAAGTAAAAGAGAATGAAGAAAAGAAACGCTTGAAAATACATTTTGCACCTTCCATATCAAATAAACTCACAAAAGTGTTTAGACAACAAAATATACAATTAGTTTACTCATCAGACTCTAAACTCAAAACAAAACTGGGATCAACAAAAGACAGAACAGAAAAAAATAAAAAACCAATATCTACGAAATTTCATGCAATGATTGTGAACATAAATATTATGGAGAAACCAAGAGAAACATTGAAACAAGGTTCAACGAGCATCTTGCCAACAAAAAGCTCAACAGGCCTAACAAATCTGCGGTTGCATTGCACACGCCAGAAAATGAACATGGGGTGATGAAGAAAAGTTTAAAAGTTATCAAGCATGTGAGTGATGACAGGTACTTAGACGCATATGAAAGCATTTACATGCATAAGAACAATAACATTTTGATGAAAACGATGGATGCACCGATTAAGTCTTCTCTTTTCAACATCATTAGAAGAACCTAATGAAATGAGTTTGTTTTGTTTTTTTCTTTCATACTTTATTTGTTAAATGGAGATCAAAAGCTTAACTATGAATAGTATTTATTTTAGTCAATAAAAAAGAAGTGCTAAAGATAACGCCAAATGCATACCAAATTGACGTTTGTTTCTTGTTTTTTTATTTTACTTCTGAGTAATTGAAAAGATCGAAATATAAACGCATAATAAAAGTGAATAAGACGTTTGACTACTTTTTATTTTGTTTTAAAATGATATTAGACTTCACAGTTGTTGTATATGAGATCGATATTTAATATTATTTAATATTTGATTTTAATTAAACCAGAATTTCCACTTGTGTTTCGCTCAATGCCAAAACAGCGAGTGTTGTCTTAGTGAACAAATTGTAGTGATCCGACCCTGGTTAACTAGATACAAAACAAACAACCATCTGTCTGACGTAATACTAGCATCATCGATGCCATGCAGGTTACTTACTTTTGTAGCACGAAGTTAAAAAAGCTGTCAAATTTTTGAAAGAAGGGGAAAATTCTATTTGAAGGGGAAACTTTCTACAAAGTTACCTAACCTAGGCCTAACAGACCTGTAGCCCACAACCATCAAGCTAACGCAACTGTGAAGTGAAGGGAAAAGGGAAGGAAGGGTTTACAATTCTACTCATGCACCCTTTCACTTCGGATACCTATTTGCTTGTGTTAACATTATGAAACATTTATTCCAAGTTTCATTTGACAAAGCATTATTTTTAAAAGGGTTTCGGTAATATTTTACTGGTTATCAATTACATAAAAACGACATTTCCTAATTTCCAAAACCAGCTATCGGACAAAAATCGGAAAATAAGCTTTGCATATCCAGCCTTATTTATAAACTCGAATTAGCGACACGACGGAGTAATGTTGCTCTGACTTTATAATTCTTCTAATCCTGGAAAACTTATTTATAAAAAAATACACGAGGATAGGGGCGGAGTAAGCTAAATCTGGTTGAGGTCGTAATAGAGTCGTGGAAATGGGTGCGTTCATCGGCAGAAATCTGAAAATTCAGTACTGAAACGTAACGTTGAACGCACAAAAAATCTGAAATTTCAGCCAAATGTCATATATATTTTTTCTGCCAAAATCTTGTGTTTACCTGCTGATTTTACTGAAAGTAATATAAGGAAGAACTTTTTTGTCGCATAATAAGTGACTCTGACGAGGAAGTTACTCTTTAAGTTGACTGGAAAAAGCTTGTTCGTTGTTTTTACTTGGATTATAATACCTAAGAAAATAGTTGAAGCCACACTTTTCACTTGCAACTAAAAAATCTTTCAGAAAGCTTTATACAGAAATCAGAAGTTACTGTCAACTTTAACAGTTATTACTCCCAAATACACGTCTTATTCACGTTTTTCCACCAAATGTAATTATTATAAATAAAAATGGGTAAAACTTTCACTTTTTGCTAAGGAAAAACTAAAGCCAAAATGCCATGGAAAAAACTACTTCTCAATCTTATTTTTTATTTATTCACTTACAAGAAAACAAAACTTAAAAAAACCAACATGTCGTACCAAACCGAAAACAGAACACAAAATAGCTGCATCTACTATTAAGTTCAGCTTCTATGTGCAGATTCTTATTTTTTGTCTTGTTTTTTAGCTGTCATCTGAATTTTCAGATGAAAATTTTTATCTGAAAAACGTAAGCAAACGTAACGAAAAGTCATCTGAATTTTCAGATTTTTTTTGACAGCTGACCAATCAGAAGCCTCAAAAATTCAGATTTCTGGATCCTTGAACGCAGGGAATGAATATTGATACGCTGATGGTCTCATTCGATAGATATTCACTAAAAAACACCAAATATCACAATTTTAGGGTGAGGAAACATTTATAAGTATTTTTAATTAATTTTTAAACTTTCAGTTTTTCCATATAAAATGCATGGAAAATAAATAAAGACTCAAATGTCATTGCATGCTAAGTACTGCCAGATGTACACTTTGATTTTGGGATGTTTTCTTTTAATCTATGTTTTTTTAAATGCAAAAGAAACTTTGCATACACCAAACCTTGCCCCACCACCCCAAATCCTATAATGAGCCCAAGCAGGGGGGTTGCAGGGGGGCAGCATGCCCCCCCATACATACCTCACTGTTTATACGCAGTAATGCTGTATGCAAGCACTGTATTTATATAAGCAAGTTTTAAATTTCCCGCAAAATTTCCCAAAATAAAAACACAAGGGAAACAAAATACGTGTCTGGCAATACTAAACAGACCATTTGACATTTCTTTGATTTGTTATTGAAATGGACTATCATGTATTCTCATTAAACAAAAAGTTCTAAAATTAATTAAAAATACTTATAAATGTTGCCTATCCTTAAAATTGAGATATTTAGTGTTTTCTAGTGATAATATATCCAATGAGGATATCCGCGTCTCCAAATTCCTTGTGTAAAAAATGCAATTCGGTAACAAAAAACCCGATTTTCAAAAGTTTAAACATTTTTTAATTGCATTTAGGGGGGTTTCCTCACCCTGAGATTTGGAAAATTTTCTATTGAGATACCTACCTACCCCTAAAAAAAAATCAACTTCGAAATCGGGATGTCGTAAGAAAGTCGCCCCCTAATTTTTTATTTTGTGAATAAATAAAATAATATTATAAATTTTAAACATTAAATCAGTATACGAATTTTAACTATATATGTACCTACGGATATTGCTCACCGATTTCCGCCGATTTATCATTTATCACCGATTATCGCCGATTAAAAGTAGGTAGGTACTTGGAGTACATTCAACATTTATAACCTTTCCTTTAAGTGCTGATAAGAATAATATATTAAAGGAAAAAATAAAATTAATAGCAAATTATACATCACCAATCAATCGATAGTCAAAAAGGCAGCTTAGATTAATACTGATACTAACACGTACCCAAAGATAAATCCAATATGTATATTTTGTCACCCATCGAACAATTCTGATTCACAAATATGCAAAACTCAAATAGGTTCTTTCCTGATTTGTCAATTTGGATGCCATCAGGTCTAAGGTCCTTGTTGCAATAGGTAAATAGCAACGCGAGTTAACACATGAAATCACAGTAAAGATTCATTGAAATAGTGAGTATAAAATTTTGTTTTCAGTATCTCATTTGTTTTTAAGTACAAAACCTCCAAATAATTGCACTTTATAGTAAAAACTTAACGTCTGATTCATTGGTGAATGAATTTAATTCGAGGAACCAGCCATAAATGGCAACGAACTTCTTTCTATCTTGGAATTACACGTCAACGAAGTTTTTTATGTACTACTTTTTTAAGCTTTAGTTGGCCAAGTTTGAGACGATTCATATTTTGTTTCGTAGTTTTATAAGGACATTTGTGTTGAAATCATGAAAGGTTTTAAAGAAATTTAAACAACAAAATCAATTTTTAAAATTAATTAAGCATATAAAAACGCCAAGGTCGCTAAGCATATACAAGAACTACGAAAACCGAAAACTAAACGAAACCACAAAAGTCACATACAACTGTTTTAAAATGCAAAAGAAAAAACATATGACGTCAAGAAGTCGTTCCGTCAAACAGCCAAAGACTACGGATACATAAGAGTTGCACGTTGCACCACACAGATTTAACTTTGACATAGAGTAAGATTACACGATTCGTTCGTCTCGTTTTTCGTGATTACACACAACAAAAAAAAGTCCAGTCGTTTTTCTGAAATTTAAAAAATATGAGGTTCATTATTTAGAAAAAAGAAAGTTAAAAATTATATATATTTATATAACTTCTTGCCTAAATTTATATGTCTGTTTCCTTACTATAAATTTCTATGGGTTTCTATTTATTTCTGCGCATTTGAGTCCAAATTTCTGTCAAAATTCATGTACAATTTTTTTTTGACACAAGTTTGGACTAAAAACTAGACTATGTTCACATCGGATCGAAATCTCGGATTTCAGAAATTTCACTCCAAATCTTCACATTTCCCCTACACGTTAATATATATGGCAGTCCGACCCCTGGGAGTAGATCCTCCATCTGTGAAACTGGGAGGTGATAATTCTGATTATACTTTCACGCCAAATCCGATTCCCGAACTTTGAAAAAATAAAAACAAATGCCAGAATGTTTACATATGATAATTCTTTTATCAATATCAATTCATTCTGTGAAAAGATAATTGATAAAGAGAAACAATTTAAACTCATAAGATATGGTATAAGAATTAGATACGCTTAACAGTTTAAGGAGACGATTTGTTACGTCATTGCGAGCGAACTATCTCAATTGTTTCCCAAGTGGAACAAATACTAAAAATAAGTTATTTTATGTTAAGAAGTTATTTATTATTAGAACTCAAAGTAAAACAATAAATTATTTATGTTTTAAGGATATGTGTTATTAAAATTTTAATAAAAACGATAAATAATTAATTTTTTTTTATTTATATGTTGTACGACACTCGTTTTGACGGCACATAAGAACAAATATGGTGACCCTTCATCTCACATACAACACACCTTGTATTTTTATACCATGCCCATTAGATACACCCACCGATCTCTATTATACACTGGATAGTGTATTCCCTGCAAAGTATAACAGTTTTTTTTGGCTCCAATTGAAGATGAAATTTGTATCCGAAAATTTTGATCACATCTGAGTTTATTTTTATTTTATAAACAAATAAATTATTGAGAACTATTAAGGTATTCATGCAACGTCGGAAAACTATTGTAAACATCGTAATCGTCGGAAAGCTTACTACATCGTTAACGAACTGTCAACATTTGTATGAGAAATCTTTTCCAACAAATCGTAAACTTTCCTACATGAATTTGTATCGTAAATAAAAATAGCAAACTTGGTAAACTTTGAAACTATTCTGAATGAAAAGGAATAAAATAAATAAAATTAAATTAAAACATCAAAACGAGAAACATTTCAATCAAAATTGGACGAAAGTATCTTTTTATTTGACCGTAAGCAAACAGCTTACGATGTTTGAGCAAGTATGAAACGTAAACTAAAAAAAGTTACTGCGTTGAAAAGTTTACATCGTTGCATGAATACCCTTATTATTGGTTTATAAATCCTTGCTTAACGTGTTTAGGGAATGATATTCATTATTTTTATGAGATTTTGTATTTGTCTTGTATTTTGCTTTTCACTTCCTTGACGTTTTAAATTGTCAGTCCGTGCGTTAAAAAAATCAAGAAGTCTGAGTTTTTTGGGCTTCTGATTGGCCAGCTGTCATAAAAATTCTGAAAATTCAGGTGACTTTTCGTTACGTTAGATGACAGCTAAGAAACAATTCCAGCAAGAAAAATCTGCACCTAGATGTTGAAATTAATAGTTGATGCAGCTATTTTCGTGTTCAGTTGTTGACTTGGTGTCGCGTGTTGATTTTCTTTTCATTTTTGTGTTTTTTGGAAGTGAATAAAATAAAAAATATGACTAAAAAGTTGTTTTTCTATTGCATTTTGGCTTTAGTTTTTCTTTTACAAAATAACAAAAGGGGAACATTTTTCCCGTTTTTATGTATAATAAATTTGATGGAAAAACCCGATGAAAATGTGCTTTTGGGAGTAATAACTGTTTATATTTTTTGGTTGCGAGTGAAAATTGTGGTTCAACTATTTTCTAAAGAATTTAAATTCAAATAAGAAAAGAGCACTTGTTTTCCAGTCATCTTCCATTAATAAAGGATATTAATTTAAATAACTGAAAAACACTTACAGCCGTATTTATAAAGAAAATTTAAAAGCTTCGTAAATTTAAAATGCCTCTAAGTTGCTCTTAAGTGCGAAATCGGTATCTATAATCAATTTTCACTTTTAAGCAACGTTACTTAAATGTATCTTAACTTAAACGGCATTCACCGCGTTTAAAGGTTACTTAAAGCCATCTTAAATATATTTTGACATTCGAGACTAATGTTTTTTTTTTTATTTCAGATATATAGGTATACCTATGTATGTTTGTGGGTAGAGTTTTCATATTTTTGCTGTGGGTACCTAATGAAAGTTTTAAGATTCGTGGTTTCCTTTAATAAAATGAATTGTAAAATAAATTGTTTCGATTTATTAACATATTTTTCTATCAAAAGGCCAAGGTGTGAACCAAAGAATTGAATAATAGAGTTTCTGAACTCAAACACCAAAGCATCAGAAACCAAAATGGAATCATGTTTCATTTCGTTTGCATTTAGTATACCAGTTGCTTCTCTTTCTTTCTTATAAATACATGTGCTCATCTTTTGTTTGTATTTGTTTGGAAGCTGTCAAAAAACAGCTGAAAAGAACATGTATTAGTGAGTTTTCTCACGTTACGTTACATTTCAATCGTTTAGTTACCCTGGGGCCACACGAGCCGGTACTGGCTAGCCAATTGGCTACATATATTGACTGTCAACTTCCTATTCGTGTATTGGCTGTGACGTAGGCGGCATGCTGTACTGGCTTCTATACTGGCCAGGGCTCGGATGTTAATCTAAATGGAATAAATCTACTCCGAATTTAGGGAAACAAATAGAAGTACTATGATATTTTGTTCTTTCAAAATTAAATGAACTAAAAACACACTAATATGCTATCCGACAAAACTAGCAAAAGAACAAAACGCTACGAATGTTTTGCGTTGGTTCTGGAGAGCCTTTACTTGTATCTCCCAAACCAACGCGAAACCATCAGAAAGAAAACTAAAATTTTATTG
The DNA here is from genome assembly GCA_946251815.1 of Dasysyrphus albostriatus. Taxonomy (NCBI): domain Eukaryota; kingdom Metazoa; phylum Arthropoda; class Insecta; order Diptera; family Syrphidae; genus Dasysyrphus; species Dasysyrphus albostriatus. The sequence continues at coordinate 68,157,127 of OX276337.1, read as the reverse complement.
GTCAGAATTTCTTTACATGGCGTTAAATGAGAGCAACTACAATGAGGCGATGGGAATTCACTAGAATATTTATTCACTTTGGTTTGGGAAAGCCTTCTCACCGCTTAATCAATTTATTCACCAATTTTTTGGTTCTCTCCTCAAATGGTAAGAGGATCCAAAAACACACCACACGAGACCTATAGCTTATTTTAACCACTTTGAAAAATTCAATTGAAAAAAAAAAATTGGCGAGACTCAAGCGAGATGATGGCAAAACATGCTCAATGCAAAGAACAGCGTGTAAATGTGATGGCGAGACCATAGCGAGAAAACCACGGCATAGATTCCCGTGTAAATGTGCTTGGTGAGAACATAGCGAGACGAGCTTAATGACCATGATACTGGGAACTACGTTTCGACGACCACGGCGAGACATGTGAGTCTTGAGTAAGCCAATTCGTTTTCAAAAACAGTGCATGAAAATTATAACAAATTTTTGGTTGAACTCGGTTGAAAACTTTTAGGTTTCATATCACTTCTTGAAATTAAAATGTCAAGAAAGTGAATAATATGAAATCAGTATTTATCCGGATTTAACGAGGGAATAAAATGGGCATTAGCAAATTTATAAAACTTTGACTCCCCGAATCTTATTTTATTAATATTTTGTGAAATAAAATACCAATTTTTCCAAATCTGCTCCGAAAAAGTACTGCCGAACCCTGTAACTGGCTGCTCTACTGGTTTCCCAACTGGCTTCGAAAAAAGCAAGCCAGTTGACGAGCCAGTTGCTCATGTTTGTATGTGTCGGTAAAAAAGTGTGAGTGTATTGCGACTGGCTAGCCAGTACTGGCTCGTGTGGCCTCAGGGTTAAGTAGCAATGGAAAATTGATTATAGATGAGAATTTAAGTAACGTTATTTAAAGGCAACTTAAATATTTAAGCAAACTTAACTAAATGACCTCTAAGAGGCATTTTAAGAAAATCTAATAAATTCGGCTGTTAATTTATTTATTTATTATTATTTATTATTTATTTATATATATGCATTTCGAAAGCTATGCTTTCATCTTTAGTAAGCTTTAAATAAATAATAGCTTCCGAAAAGTATATAAATGAATAAATAAATAAAAAAAGTTTTTCAGTTATTAAAATTAATAAGGGTATTCATGCAAACAGCGTAAAATTGTCGTAAACGTTGTTAAGTTGTGAACTATGAAAATCTGTCAAATTTTAGAAATAAATTGTGACAGAATTATGAAGTTTAAAGCTTTACAACGTTAACGATGGTTTAACGTAGTTGTTTTAATACCCTTTATATCTTTTATTTATTATATGAAAAACACGGTGAAAATCTCCAATATCAAATCAATTCGTCCTACATATAACTTCATCCTCAGAGTCACTAATTTTTGATTTAAATTTAATTAATTTCCGAAAAAAATATCTTTATATTCACTTTCAGTAAAATCGGCAAGCAAACATAAGATTTTGGTAAAAAAAGAACAAATTTATGGCATTTGGCTGAAAATTGATTTTTTGTGGGTTCAACATTACGATTCAGTACTGGATTTTTAAATTTCTGCCGAAAAACGCACCCAGTTTTCACTATTTTATGTGATACTGGCATACAGTATAACAAAAATAGTAGGCAACGCCACTTATAAAAGTTTTCCAAATGGAGTCAATTTTTTCTATGGATACGCTGTCAAGTGTAAACACCAAATTCGCCATATTGGTCTCTCTATGACATATCAACCATATTTTACTGATTATTTGATCTCCTGACCGATATAATTTCTCCTTTTTTATTTTCAGCATGAAATATTTCTAAATGTAGGCTCTACTTTCCACGTGGCACAGAAAAAAACAAAGTGCACAGCCAAAACACAACGTTTCGTGACGCTTGCTATACCGCATTTGCGGCAACGGAATGGAACGGAGCTTATCAACTTTGCTGCATGGTGCCGCGCAGCAAAGTTCAGTTGTTGCTTAGTGCGATATAGCGATATAGCTCTTACAATTTCATACAAAATATATTTTGAAGTTCAGTTGCTGTGCAGTTCCGTGCAGTGCGGTCTTACCTTAAGAAACAAAACAAAATATTCCATATGGCCTGGCACCCACTGGGCAACTTAGTTGCCGGCAACTCCGAGTAACTTAAGTTGCTCGCCTACTTGGCAACTTCCAAGCAACTTTTTGGAACTTGACGTCATGTTTTTCGACACGGACACCATTACAACGTTAATAAAAATGTAAATACCAAATAAAAACACTAAGCTAATAGCTCAATTTTGATAAATCAGAATCATAGGATTAGAAAATTCAGAAATCTGAAAATCTATATGCAAGATTTTATCGTTGAACATGGTCATCTTTGACAGATAAAGTAAAAAATAAAGCCCGGTGGGCTCAGCCGAGCAACTTAAAGTTGCCGGGAAAAAGTTCCGCGAGCAACTTAAAATTGCCAGCAACTTTGTTGCCTAGTGGTTGCTCTCCAATATAACCCAATGTATTTGAATCGGGAGCAACAAAAAGTTGCTGGGGCGAGCATCTAAAAGTTGCCTAGTGAGCGCCAGGCTAAAGTCAAAGCAGTAAAAGAGATTCCTTATGCAGAACCGCCTGCACAAGAACGATTCGACTATGCATTTATCCCTTCAAGCTTTCCTTTTTCTTACTATTGACTTTCAAGGGCGTGCAGACTTGAAAATATTTTTCTTTCCCTCCAATGTGCCAACATGATAGGGGTTGTTTTTTTTCATAATGTAATTTTAAGAGCATGCGGACTTTGGTTTTATCAGTTATGCGAATTTGTTATGTATGAGTATGCTTTTAAATAATATATATTTTTTCTCTTTCTTTCCTTGGAATTTCTTATTACTAACTTATTTTCATATCTGTGTGAGAATACATGTGAAATGATAAGGAAATTATTCCGAGTTTCCCTATTCATTATTATGTATAGTGTGGGGCCCAATTCCGCAAATGTGAGTTTTTTCTGTGTACACAGAAAATCTTGTACACGTCAATTTTTGCGATTCCGCAAGAGTGAGTTTTTAGTTTTTGACAAATATCGTATGTACAATCAGTCAAATTTATTCACACTTGTTTTGGGCGTGAACGTAATGTGTACACGAAAATCATTCACACTGCGGAACTGGGCCCCTGGATCCAACTCTGATGACAATGATTCTTTTGTTTTTTAATGAATTATTGCCGTATTTCTAAGGCTCGCTTCCCAAATAATTCTCATTGGTTTGGGAGAGCCTTAAAGTTCATTCGCCGGATTTACCAATAGAGGTGAACAACTTCGCACGCACACAACAAAAGATAAAATGTCTTTTCAATCCCATTTGAGTTCAATCTAGAATTGTTATATACTTGGATCGAAATTTCAATCCGGACTGAGTTCGATCCTTCGATCCGTTTAAATAACTGTGATAATAGCATCTTTGGCTGCATTTCTAAACTGTGTTTAAATGTACAATACTTTTTTGTTCGTCTCTCTACAAAAAAAAATTAAAACAATTTTTTCCTTTGTCCATCACCTGCACCATCAGTAAACAAAAAACAAAAAAAAAATTCGTGGAGTTTTGGGACCGTCGGTACTCGATAGCCAGAAAAAATGTCTGGAACAATATTAGAAAACTTAAGCGGTGGAAAACTATCAGTTTTAGTTGCTATTTTGTTGATATGTCAAGTCGTTTGCTTTCTTATCGGTGGACTCATAGCCCCTGTGCCGGCTAGCCATCAGAATATCCTTGGCATGACTTGCAAGGATAATCCTGTGCAGCAAAATGATACAAATTTCTGGATATATTCACGAGGTTCTGATAAATGCAATGAAATCTCGCAAGAAGAAATTGACAAACACTATACAAAAATGGCTAATCAAATTGTTTATGTTTTCCAAATGCCAATTCCACGCGATGGTCAAGTACTTGATTATTCCAGATGGCAACAAAATCTTATTGGGGTTCTTCAAGTTGAGGTTGCTTATGAAAAGGACATCTTAATAGATCCCCGCACTGAACTGACTATAGATGCCCGTTTGGCTTATAGAAACAAAGGCGACCCTGATAATGCTTGGAAACTTTATGCACATTCATTGGAAAAACGTTTCCTTGAGTGTACTCCAATACCAGTTTCCATACAGGAAATTCTTTTTTCATGCGAAATGATTCCATTGTTTGAATTGGGTGCCCTTCATCATGATTATTACTTACTCAACATTCGTCTACCCGTTGATACGGATATGAGAATCAATCTTAACATTGGACACTCGCATGAACTTCAATTGACGGCAATTTATCAAAATGGAGGATTTACAAAAGTTTGGGTTTCTTTGAAAACGATTTTTTTCCCCGTTGTGATGGGAATTATGATTTGGTTTTGGCGTCGTGTACACATTCTTCAGAGATCACCAGCTCTACTGGAATATATGCTCATCTATTTGGGAGGAACATTAACGTTTTTAAATTTGCCACTAGAGTACCTGACTCTGGCTTTGGAAATGCCATATATGCTTCTGCTCAGTGATATTAGACAAGGAATCTTCTATGCTATGCTGTTATCTTTCTGGCTTGTTTTTGCTGGTGAACATATGTTGATCCAAGACTCTGGCGAAAGGAACTCATTGCGAATTTATTGGAAGCATCTGAGCGCTGTTGTCGTTGGTTGTATATCTTTGTTTGTTTTTGATATTTGCGAAAGAGGCATCCAACTTAGAAATCCATTTTATTCAATTTGGACAAAACCAATTGGTGCTAATTTAGCTTTTGGATTTATAATTTTAGCTGCAATATCTGTGGGAATATATTTCTTTTTCCTCTGCTACATGGTCTGGAAGGTCTTTGTGAATATCAGCATTAAGCAAACTTCACTGCCATCCATGTCCTCAGCTCGACGTCTGCACTACGAAGGACTAATTTATCGATTCAAATTTCTTATGCTGGCAACTTTGATATGTGCTGCTCTGACAGTGGCTGGTTTTGTAATGGGTCAAGTAGCCGAAGGTCATTGGAAGTGGGATGATAATATTGAAATTCAAATGACTTCAGCCTTTCTAACTGGTGTTTATGGTATGTGGAATATTTATACTATCACATTATTGATTCTATATGCACCGAGTCATAAGCAATGGCCAAATGAGAATCGTGCCTCAAATGAAAATATAATAAGCCAAGAAATTGAATTTAATAATTTGCCATCAGATTCTAATCCCAGTGAAATATCATCTCTAACATCATTCTCTCGTAAAGCCGCATTTGATTAAAGAAATCAACAAAAATACAAAATGTAGCAGTTGCACCAAAAAGTAAAATGGGACATCTGTTTGTGTTTTACTTTTTGAAAAATGTATTACGCTATCTATTTAAAAACCTTTATAATTTTTGTATTCAAATCTCATAAAAGAAACATAATCAGTATTAAATAAGTTTAACAGTGTCAATAATTGGTTCAGCTTATTTAAAAAAAATCTACAAATCCGGAAACCGAAGATGAAGCGGGCTGGAATTAGATGTAAACTAGACACGGTAAACTTGAGTTGGTTACAAAGTGCGAGAAAACATAAATGAGCACATTTACAGCAGAGCCCGATCCAGCTTTTTCTCCGGCCTAGGCAAAAATTATTTGTCTCCCTTTGCAATAGCATCAAGTCATAAACACGCCACTGTAGAGATGGTGCGAGTTTTAACTTTAAGCCAAGACTACACATACACATGTAAGTTTTACTAACCGAAGTACACAAAAGCAATTTACAAGTAGTTCATTGAAATGTTACAAAATTTTGGTCAAACCTTGCATTTTAGGTAAGACAAGATTTTTTCAATTGAGGTGTAGAGAGGTTCAGTGTGAGTATGAAATCCTATTTTCGGGAATGAGAGCCCCCTATTTGGCCGTGATCCAGCGGCGTATACAGCTCCATTTCTTGGGGGGGTCATACCAAAACAAATATCCAATTCAGTTCTTCTTCTTGTACTTTTTTTGGAATTAATTTCTGCTGGTAACACAAATGTTACCATTTTTTTTTAATTATAAAGAGTTGGGGTCGAAATTTTAGCAAGATCAAAATTCGTTTTGCAAAACCTTTCTTTCGAAATTTTATTTCTCAATATTCTCCAAATTCCGTTTACTTAATTTTGACACAATAAAGAGAAGTTTGGAAAATGTGAAAAGGGCGTAATTTTTTCTTCTTTTTTCAATTACCTTTTTAATCATCTTAAAATAAAATACAGTAGACGCTCGATATAGTGAAGTAATAAAACCAGCCTGTTCACTCTTTCGAGATTGTTTCCATTTTCGCAGGAGTTGAAGCCTTAAACAAAGCTTTCAATGAGGTTTAAAAAAAAGAAACACTTGTTCAGTGTCCTTAAGCAATGTTAAATTCTTTCGGGACATTTTTGTAAAAAAAATATGTTTTTATAAATAATTTTGTGTGTTCAATATAGTTAATTTTTTTAGATTTACTAAATCGAACGTCTACTGTATTATTATTTGCTGACAAAGCTTAAAAATTTTTATATTAAGGGTATTCATGCAACTTTGTAAAACCGTAGATAAGTTTACAAATTTGTTAAATTTATCTTTTGGTTAATGAACTCTCAAATTTTGTATGGGAAATGATTTACACAATTTTGTTAAAGTTATCAAGGGATTTTGTTGCGTAAAATAAACCAAACTGGTTAAACGACGTCATTGTGACTCTATTTCTGATTGAATTACCTAGCATTTAATCAAATGTATAACAAAGGTCGTTCATGCAAACTTTTAACACAATTTGTAAACTTACGACGTTGCATGAATAACCTTATAATTTTCTGTGTAAAACACAAATTTTATAGAGCTGAGTTTTGGGAAACGAAATTTTGATCCACTCCCAAATTTTAATATGATCATGAGGTTGTGTACCAAAAATATTTCGTATGGATTTTTAGAGATGTTAATCTTAATATTTTACTTAATATTAATATTTTTCTTAATATCTTACGTTTGAAGACAGTTTTTAGGGACAGTTTGCATTCATTTGTTTTCTTATCTGACAAGGGGGTAATAATGAGGGGATAATTTTCTCATTTATCAATCAAAAATTGTGGTAGTTAGAACCACTCTTTTATTGAAGAGAAAATTCTTAGCTTTCACAATTTGTTTTTGTTTATGCCTGAAAATGAACATGTAATGAATTTGTAAACTTACGACGTTGCATGAATAACCTTATAATTTTCTGTGTAAAACACAAATTTTGTAGAGCTGAGTTTTGGAAACAAAATTTTGATCCACTCCCAAATTTTAATATGATCTTGAGGTTGTGTACCAAAAATATTTCGTATGGATTTTTAGAGATGTTAATCTCAATATTTTACTTAATATTAATATTTTGTAATATTTTTCTTAATATCTTACGTTTGAAGACAGTTTTTAGGGACAGTTTGCATTCATTTGTTTTCTTATCTGACAAGGGGGTAATAATGAGGGGATAATTTTCTCATTTATCAATCAAAAATTGTGGTAGTTAGAACTACTCTTTTATTGAAGAGAAAATTCTTAGCTTTCACAATTTGTTTTTATTTATGCCTGAATGAACATGTGAAGTATTGGCCGTAAATCAAAAAATTGAATGCAGACGCAAAATGGTCTTCGAACTTTCAAAAATGTTTAAAATATGTGTAAATTACTTAAATTAAAATATGTAAAATTACCTTCTCAATGGGTTTTCTCATGATAATTGAAACATACAAAATATGCAAAATGCAAATACAAATTCTACTGCGTTAGTATTGTGTTCAATAGTCAAGTTCGCTAAAGTCGCAGTACAAAAATTGAGTTGATGATTATTGAAAAGGCAGAGAGCATGTTTGTAAACGTCAAAAGCTTTAGCAAGTAAATTGACTGGCGTTGATGAAAACAAATTTTCAACAAATAGGACGAATACATATTTAGCCAGTTTATATTTCTGAGATCTCAGAGGACTCTGAGCGCTCAGAAATATGAGGAATTTTTGGGAGGAATCCTGTTTATATTTCTGAGCGCTCAGAGTCCTCTGAGATCTCAGAAATATAAACTGGCTAATTGATTTACCGATATTGTGATCAATTCATAGTTTAGGGAATAATGTTTAAAAGCACGCTTAACTTGCGTTGGATTGTCATCAATCGAATATACGATCGATACGATCAAAAGAAAACGCATTTCAAACATTTTTTTAAAAGTCAGACAAGAATGTATGATTAGAGTTTTTGTTGATTTCATTCAAACATTCCAAGCAGAGCGATGTATTTTAAGTTACGTTGCGTTAGAATGAAATTAACGATAGAAAAAATATCGAACTAAAAATAAAAATGTCGACAGGTTAAAAAATCAATTTATATCAACTTTTTTTCTATGTACTAAATATTGGGCAGAAATATCGAAAATTCGATCAAAGTCGATCCTTTTCTCGACTTTCTTTTTAGGCTGCTTTTTGTCTAAGTTTGAAGCTAAAAATTTAATGAACTAGTAACCAAAATAAGTATTCTTACATGCAAAAAAGTCTATATAAACCGACATTTCAACTAGTTAAATCCGTTTTTTTTTTTGCTTGTAATTCGTACGTAACCTATACTGAAACAAGTTGGTACTGGGTTTGAGTCAGAACGGCCCTGGTGTATGGAATACGGTTTAAAGTTAAATTTTTGTGTTTTATTATTATATTCGTATAATATCGTCTGTTATTTTTTTTAATCCATTCATTCATTTATTTTTTTTATCGAAGATGATTTCCTTGATATTTTGAACAAAACTCTCACAAAATAAGTAAGTTAAACCGATCAAAAACAAAATTGAAAATACTTTGAGCATTAAAGAGGGTATATCTGCCAAAAACGTAGATCTACCAAACTGATTTTGAATCAAAAAATAAATCAATGCTGAAATGTTCTGAATGCAAAAGTGGTCAAAATCGTCTATTTGATAAATCTTAACCAAACAAAAATTGATTAATTTCGACAATAAAACCCCAATAGTATTATTCGGGCAATGGCTTATAAATGTTGATAGGAGAAGGTTAATAATCTTTACCAATAATGAGTAGGTTTTCTATTCCAAAGCTATAAACAAATAATTTTTTTGAAATTATATTTTAAGATTGCAAATATTTTCTTATTATTTTTTGCGTATATCTTTTGAGTTCTCGGGGGGGGGGGGGGGGGGGGGTCATGACCCCGTGACCCCCCTTGTATATGCCGTTGCCGTGATCTTGAAAAGGGGTGGAAAAGGGATCCCACGATATCTTGACAACCTGGATTTACGATTTTTTTTTAAACTTTTGGTAGTAAATTAAATTATCTACAATTTATGTTAACATACTTTATGCCGTAAAATTGAAAATTGAAGATATCTGTCTAATCTGTTCGTCTGTGTGTTTTCTCAAAAATTTATGAAAAATAGTTACAACTTTTTATAACATTATTCTGGAAAATGTCCATCTATTTATGTATGTATATCTATATCTTCTTTACTTTCAATTTTACAACAAAAAGTCTGTAAACATAAATTGCATATAATTAAATTTTCTATCAAAACAGCTGAAAAAACTTTTCATAAATCTAACGGTTGTCAAGATATCGTGGGAACCCTTTTCCATTTTTAGTCCAAACTTGTGTCAAACAAAAAGTTTATATGAATTATGACAGAACTTTGAACTAAAATGAGCAGAAATGCACAGAAAAACACAGAAATTCAAAGTAAAGAAACAGACCTATTGATTCTTATTTGCATTTGTGTGTTAATATCCATTTCTTTAAAATATATTGAAAAAGACGTTTTAAAATAATGGGTGTAGCTTTCCTTATTTTGGTTTTTGCTTGAATTTGATTAAAAATAAGTTTCCGAACAAAATAAGTGTTCATATTTTAAATATTTAAATTCAAATGATTTAATTTTAAAAATTATATCACATACAGTGTCCCACGACTAAACGGACACAGAAAAAAAATTTAACAGTGCAATTTCTCTAAGAAAATGTATCGAGGGTGTAAAAATTAAACAATTTTATAATTAGTAAACTCATATTTATTTTAAATAAACAAAAACAACATTTAAAATTAAAATTCAAAAATAGGAAACTAAAACAACTTCATGAGTTCCTGTCTCACAAATAACACATTTCATTAAGTACTTTGTGGCGTATCCTTTTGATTTAATTACCGCGGTCTTCTTGAAGACCGGTCTTAAGCTCCTGATTATTTGGAAAATTCTTTTGAGCGACTCGACGTCCAAGTTCATCCCAAATATGCTCGATTGCATTATGGTCAGGGAAGGGTTTTTGAGCACTTTAGGGCAACAACAACCACGACCTTGCTGTGTAAAATGTATTCTTGGGGTCGTTGTCCTGGTAGAAACCTGGTAAAACTGCCTTGCATTCCAAGCTTAGTGATACTTGGCACCAAATGTTGATGTAACCCTTTTGATCCATTTTACGTGTATGTTTATGAGAGAATTTTCATTTGCTTTTCTCCACACAAACATTCATCCGTCTGATCCTTTTAACTTAAATTTGCTTTCATCCGCGAACAAAACCTATATTATGATGTTATAATATGCAATCGAACACAAACAATACAAATGTAAGACATTTTACCTTAGACGTATCCTTAGTTAAATGTTCCCTAGTAAATTTAAGCCTTTCTTTTTTATTTTTTCCGCTTATGAATGTTTTCTTTCGAGCTACACGGCCATTTAGATCTTGTATTCGCACAGTTCTTCGGATCGTTTCGTTGCTCACTTCCTTATTCCTGGTCTCCTTCAAAAAAACCTTTAGAGATTCCGAGGATACGAAAGGATTTTCCTTGACTTGCCGAACAAGTAGCTTTTCCTTGTCCAACTTTTTCCCTTGTCCTTTCCTGCTAACATTTAGGATCCTGTTTTACCTATTTTTATATTTGTTTTTTATTTTTACAACGTGAAATTATGTTCTTAACGGTTGAATGGCACCGTTGGACAATTTTGGCGATTTTGCGAACTGATTTTCCATCCACACTATTCGTTATAATAAATTTTCTATTTCAATTGATGTCTGTTTGCCGTTTGGAGTCATTTTAAGGTTTAGCGGAAAACTTTTCAAAAAAAAAAAACTGAACATGAATCGCGATAGAACATTTACTGAAGCCTATCATAATAAAGGGTTTCTATTTAATAAATCGTAGGTGGATTTTTACACCCTCCAGACATTTTGATAGAGAAATTGCACTGTTAAAAGTTTCCTTTCTGTGTCCTATTAGTCGTAAGGGCCACTGTACATGTATATATAGGTTTCTATTTTTAAGGGTTCATTATTAATTTAAGTGGATATGGTTTGATACTATTTATAAGTAAACTGGCCGTCAACATTGCTGAACATCTGTAAATGCTATTTTCTGTGTTTCCAATATGTTATATTTCTAGTAACATTCTTTTTTTTTCCTTTCTGATTGTAAAACTTCCATTTCTTAAAATCAGGACGATGATCTTTTGTGCAATGTAGAGCTAAAGTGGTGTTTTTGCCTACTACCATTATTTATATCAGATCTGTGACCTTTAGCAGTGAGGTTCCTACATAAACTGATGGACATGATGTTAATCCATCACTGAAACAATTTATCTTATACACTATTAGATTTTTTTTTTAATCTTTTGAATTTGAGGAAATAGAGTTTCTGTGTGTATTTGCTGATTTAAAAGCTATATGAGCCTTTTCTTTATCTCTTTGGTGCATTCAATAAACACAACATAACACGTAAGGCTTAATGCTAGTCGCGCACATGCAATTTTCAGTTTCGAAACTATTTGGTTGCAAAAATGAGTCCTATGGATTCATATGAGACTCCGCGCACACGCAGAAACTATTCCGTCGTCGATTCGAGCAACTTTTCAGTTTGTGTTATGGCACAAACTGGACGATTGCCCGAAATCAGTTTTTCAGTTTGTGTCATATGGAATAATATGTAACTGCGCGGACCATAAATAAATAATATAAAGATGGGAATCCTCGGCTGTCAAACTGATTTGCCTACAAGCTCCGACCGTGGTGAATGTCATAAAGTTGCACTAGTAACCTTTACCACACTAACACTAATGCAACTTAATGATTTTCACTACAAATCGTCGGTTTTTTTTTAATTTGTCAGTTATTTTAAAAACCCAATGGACATGTTCATAAAGTATAAAAGCAGGTGAAGTGAATTTTTAAGTGCTCACTTCCCTTTATATAATTTTATTTTAAAATTGCATTGGCTACCTAAATTCAAAGCGTTCTAAGATAATAAAAGACATATTGGTAGTAATAAATAATTGAATAAATAAATGTATGTTAATTGAACCATAGTGGGAGAAAATTTGTTTGTGAAATATGAAATTTCATAGTAAATATGTTAGCCTTTTTACACCGAACTCAAACGCGGTTTTGGCGAAAATATTGGCTTTGGAGAAAAACCTAATCGAAAACACAAGGTTTCACATACATTTTTTTGAGCTTCAGGTTTGCGTAAAACATAGGTTTAATATAAAACCAGTCGAAAACTTGTTGGAATTCAGAGATGAACAAAACAAACCTACCTTTTAAAAAGTTCAGTGCCTAGTAAAATGTCAAAAAAGAAACTGATTGGATGCTTTTATATGGATCATATTTATATAAATAATCACCATTTTACATCCATAAAAGTGAAAAAAAAAAACAACAAAATGAAAAGATAATTGTAAGTGGTTGGTGAAAGAAAAACTTTAATGTCAAACGAAAACGTATAGTGTAATGTTTGGTGTGAATGGTTTTTGAAAAGTTTTTGCCGAAAACTGGTTTTGGGGTTTGTTGTGAAAATCCTATTATTCCTTAAATTTGTATTTCTTACTGGAATACTTCCACAGATTTATGATCTCCACAGAAACGAACTATCAAAATTAGTCTGGATATTAATAGCTACGTTTTTTGCATGTCCATATGGACTTTGGGGAAAAAAACGACATCGGGACATTTTAACATTTGCCTTGGTCTGCCATTTTATATAACCAGCAAACATTTAACATTTAATTATTATTTGTTCAATGTAATTTGTTTTTACTTATTTACAGCACAGTGATTTAAGATTTTGTTTCACTCATACATTGAACAAAAAAAAAAAAAAGACTGGAAAACTATGCACCAAGCATCAAATTCTTTTAGTTCGCTTCCACCATGGTGAGCACTCTCCCGTCTGACAGGAGAAGTTAACGAAAACTAAACGAAGAGTACCACTTCGCAATTATGTGCGCGTCATATGGATTACTTGTTTTCGCCCGGTTTCCTACGACCACTACGTTGGCTATTCTAGTTCTACCTTAATTCTGAATTAATATTGTTGTTGTTGTATTTGACTAGTAAATTGCTTTGTTTTGTTGTCGTTTTTTTTAGACAAAATTATTTTGAGTTACAAAAAACACAACTAATACTATAATATGTATTGAATTTTCTTTTTGCTTAAAGGTAATCCCAAACCAACGCGAATGCGGAGTGATTCGCAGCGAATCATTCACAACAGCAATGCGCGTTGGTTTGGGAGAGCCTTAATTATGTAACTAGGTAAAAAAAATTGCACATTTGATCAAAATATGTTCAAATTTTAATCAATGGTTCATTAAATTTAATTCACCAAATCGGTGAATTAAAATTGGATTAACTTAGGTTAAATGATGGTTAAGGCCAAGTAAGTGATAGTGGAGAATTAGGGCCAGTTTGTTCACATTAGATTAAATTTGAAGTAAGTCACAGTATCTGGTTAAATGCATCTAACTTAGCAATATTGGGCAATTAGCGATTTCTATAATTAACAACTCAATTTAATTGGAACGGCAAAACATTTGGCTGCAATGCGTTTTAAAAAATTATATTTAGGTAAACATATCGATGGTGCAGTCGTACCTTTCAATAATATTCCATTAAAAAAAGTGTGTTTGCACCCTCAAAACAAGAATTTTTAGAACACATCCCCTGAGGTGAATTCAGAAATGTCACGAAGCTTATGAATTCTTGAATTCAATGGAAAGTTGGTTGCCGGAAATTTTTGATACAATTAAAAATATTACTTAAAATTTCTGGCACAACTAAATATTTGTTGTTATTATTTAACAAAAAACGAAAAAATTAATAACAAATATAAAAAGATAAATAAAACAACGATGCAGAATGGCAGACGCACTAAAATAAAAAAAACATGATATCAAGAGTTTGGTCTGTCAAAAGAAATCAAATTCACCGCGTTAAGTTTTTGTTGCAATTCACATCTATTCATCGACACGGAGTCGGATTACAAACACAACAATGTAAACAAATGGGTTTTGGAGGGTGAAACGTACGAAAGTTTCCCATCTTTACATTGTTTATTTATGGCGCGGATACTCAACCAAATAGTTGCGGATATTTGAATTTTGTTATTTCCGAAGGAGCATTATGTTCTCTGTGCGAAAGAGAGCAAATGTATCTTCTCTTTAATTTGCTGAGTAAAGGTGTGTCGGTGTGTTAGTTAGGTTCTTTTCGATTGCTTTGGAGTTGCTCATGTGCGCGCTCATCGTTCAACTCATAGAGTACCTATATTATCTAGAGAACCGACTTCAGGGCTTTTTCTCTTTCACTCTACAAACTGCACTGTGAGTATTTCCTCCACATAGCTGAGCATGTGTTAGCTGCCCAATGCATTTTAAATGGAACCTCACCAATACAATGATAACTTAATGGATTTTGGCTCATTAGACTGAAAACAACAAAAAATTGTATCGAAAAATTGAAAACGTCACATTTAGAGCTATTACACGTATTCACGGACAGGGAATTTAAGAGAGTTTTCTCTTAATGTGCTCAAATAAAATTTGCGGGTGTTTACGGCAAGAGGGGTACGAGTCGCGACTCTAGATAATATAGGTACTCTATGGCACAGAGTACCTATATTATCTAGAGAACCGACTTCAGGGCTTTTTCTCTTTCACCCTACAAACTCCATTGTGAGTATTTCCTCCACATGGCTGAGCATGTGTTAGCTGCCCAATGCATTTTAAATGGAACCTCACCAATACAATGATAACTTAATGGATTTTGGCTTATTAGACTGAAAACAACAAAAAATTGAATCAAAAAATTGAAAACGTCACATTTAGAGCTATCACACGTATTCACGGACAGGAAATTTAAGAGAGTTTTCTCTTAATGTGCTCAAATAAAATTTGCGGGTGTTTTAGGCAAGAGGGGTACGAGTCGCGACTCTAGATAATATAGGTACTCTATGCTCTATGGTTCAACTTGTGACTAAACTGTTTTGTTGCGGTAGCAGTTTCATGTGCGCGACTAGCCTTAGGCTAGTTGTCACAATTGAAACTGTCGGAAATAAAAAATGGCTGTGAACTTCAGGATTTAAATACACGTGAAAACAAACCCAAATTAAAATTGAAATTGTCTGAAATAAAAAATGGCTTCGAACGTGAGGAAGAAAATACACGTAAGCTCAACAACAAATACGAATACTGGCATTTGATACAAATTTTGATATATGCGCAAAACTGAAAAAAGTCAAAACCAGAGAATATCAATTGGCCAGTTAATATTTCTTGAGCGCTTAGTATTTTTCCTCAATTTTTTGACAGAGCAGGAGAGTAAAATATAAACAACATTTCTCACATATGTTACGTTCCTATGCCGTGCTTCCGTTTTTCATACGGGAAGAGAAGGAACGGAGAGTTAATGTGAGATTTTTAAATAAAAGTAAGTTTGAAGTATTTTGTGTTTGTATCTTTTATTTCTTCGTTTTATTTTTAAAGAGTAAGGCCCGCTGTCTATAGCAGGGCTGCGACCTTATCTTCTAGTATCTTAAAATCAACTCTGCCCTTCTTCCCATTTGGTTCTCTATTTATTATTTTTCATAAGTAATGACTTACCATCACCAAAACCATACCAAAACCAGGTCACTTACCATCCCCAGAACCATGTCACTTCAATTCAGTCCACCAGGCCACACACCGTGGTCATAATTCTTCTTTTATCGTTACATAGAACATGCTTAAACCTTTATGCCGATCGTATGGTGACCCACTCAAGTACTGCTGGATGTGTCATCATCGATCGCAGTTCGGAGGTTTCACTTTACACATTGCACTTGTCATACTCTATTGTAGTGCAGTTGTTTGTTTATATTTCTGCATTCGTTACAATAGAGGTGCGCATATGGCTTGAGTCATTGTGGCGTGCATAAGTGAATTGTTCTATATTAAGAACGAAATGGAAATTATGCTTGGTTGGTGTCTTATTTCATGGTTCTTTTGGTTGGATGACTGGTCGATGGGAGTTGGCTCTGAATGAATCATAATGCAAGGTTTATTTGGGGTTTGAGATGAGAATAGTTGTGGCTCTCGGGTCACAACACATAGAAGTCAAAAGAACTCCCTTTTTTTTTTCTTATGTAATTTACTGCGATGAAAAATAATTGAGCAAGCGAGTCCAAAAAATTTCAGTCTCAGTTTTTAAGGTGAAAAATAAGGAATTTTTGAGAGGAATCCTGTTTATATTTCTGAGCGCTCTGAATCTCAGAAATATAAACTGGCTAAATTACAAAGACGGTGCTCAAATTGGACTGAAAAACTGGATTTTTTTTTGACGTTTCAGTATTCACATCTCGCTCCCACTTCTTCAGTAAAGGAAGATGTAAATACTGAAACGTCAAAAAATCCAGTTTTTCAGTCCAATGTGAACACCGTCAAAGAAGCCAATCCTCGACTGTCATCCCTAAAAACTGAAACACGCACACATAGAAAGTTGGGCACACATAGAAAGTTGGGCTGAATCCACCATTAGGTTTTTGCACACAATGACAGCTGAGTTAAATTCACCACATAACAGTTGGACTAAGCCCACAACGAATATGTCGGTTATTTTTGAAAATCTTCAGTTATTTTCAAATTTACTTTGGCTACAATGGGCTTGTTCAAAAAGTATAAAAAAGCTTCAACGAAATATCATGTGCTTACCCGATCTTATACGTTTGTTTCAAAAAAAGTATAAAGTCCCTCCCAAACCAACGCAAATTCGCAGCGACGGAATATTCTCTTCAAAATTGATGGACAAATATGGCTCGTTTGGAAGGGATACTACTCTAGCATGACTGTGGTACGTTCTTTTATTAAATATAGTAAACTATTGTTATGTCAAAAATAGTTGTTGATGTGTCATTGTTAGGCTTTGTTATAATTGTTACAATTCTATTCAGAACGAAACGTTTTAAGACATTGTTAATGTGTCAAATAAATGAATTAAGAATATTTTATTTGCATTATTATTGCATAAAATCGTATATTTTGCAGTAAGAACATTTCATTTTGGTGGCACAAATATTTTACGAGTAATTATTGTCTTTTCTCTGAATTTTATCAAAACCAACAAAAAATTGGCTTGTTTTGACAACAAATCTATTGTTAACAATACGTCGGCATAGAATGTAAAGCGACTAACTCCACATTTTTTTTACCATTATAGAACACTTTAAAAATTGCTAAAAAATACAGGCTATTTAATCTTTTCAAATTCAAAGAATTTGGCAATAAAGTGTATTGAAAAATATTTGATGTAATTTTGGGTTTATTCAAGTTTAAAAATAGTTGTTAATAAAAAATGCAAAATAGGAGTTAGCTGCTTTGCACTCTAAGCCGACGAATAGTAAGCTATTGTTAGAAAAAAAACGGACCACTGGCGTTGTATTTAAAAACCACATCGTTTATTTTCATTTATAGCTCTGTTTTATCATCTTTTATCTGGTGGATTATCTTTCAAACGTAAACAATAACAAAATAATGGGAAGTTTTCAAAATTGTTTTTGTAGTAAGTATTAATCCAGATCAAAAAAATATATATAATGAATATAGCAGATTTATAGATTGATCTTGTGCTTACTTGCTGATTTTACTGAAAGTGAATATAAAGAAATTTTTTCGGAACTTAAAAATTTATATTAAATTTAAATCAAAAATTAGTGACTCTGAGGATGAAGTTATATGTAAGACATGTGAGAATAATAAATAAATATTAATGTATTTATTTTGTAGTACCTTAGTAGTCATGCCGAAGGTCTGTGTTCGATTCCCAGCCGCTGCCACCTAAAAACAGAAATGTTTTTTCCCGAGGTACTGCCTCTTGCGAGGAACTGACAAATCCTCCAAGAGTAAACTTGTCATGAATAAGTCCTTCTCATCTAGCCGTTCGGACTCGGCAAAAAATTGTAGGTCCCCTCCATTCCTGCTAATAACACGCCACAGGAATGGTTGAGAGTTGTAAAGTGTACTTTACAAGATAATAGAAGTCATATGACCTGTCTATTATTTTTTCTGTATGATTTCTCATATGAGCTGTCATTTCAAGTCAAGTCATACGGTTATCATTTTTTTATGTTTACACGTCTTTACTTCGCATTTGATTTTCTCTATGGTTATCTGTCAAAACCAAAATAAAAGAAAAAAAAACTCGTAAACAAATACATTCTTGTAAAGCAAATTTACTTTCTTGGAACTATTCATTGTTGTTTTCATTCAAAATTCTAATTTTTTTGTAGAAAAATTTTTATTTTCAATACTCTGAATTCACTATTTTCCATGAAAACAACAATTCCTGTTTGACTTCTCAAATGGAATTAGCTGCAGTTCTAATGTCAAAAAAGTCATATGCTTTTTGCTTTTGAGAAGTCATATGAGATCTATGAGTGTGTTCAGACGGTTTGGTTTGATTTGCTTGGCAGCTCATTTGAGAAATCATATGACTTCTATAATCGTGTAAAGTGGCCTTAAGTCACTAGGCCCTGGTTCTCCACGAGCTGTTGCGCCACCAAATTTATTTTTTTTATATAATGTACTTATTTTAATGCAAAGCAAATTTAATTAAATTATCACGATTATTTACAAACAAAACTGATATTTAATGCATTATATGTAAAACCAACTCCTCGGCCAATTTTTTTGTCACAAATTTCGAGCTTCAAGCTCTCTTCAACACCACATGTAAACGAAGCAATTGTGGAAAACTGACAGTTCAACTTATATGTGGGTGGAGAATACGTCATTGCTTTTGTGTTTCCATATTTATGGATATTCTTTGGTTTTATATGTCTTATCTCTGATGTAGTTAAATCGCTCGACATCTTTGCTGAAAAGTTCGATATATATATTCATTCCGATTCTTCGCTGTATCGCTGTGTACTCGTGAGCCTATCACATAGATTTTGTCCGAATACAATACTAATTGAAAAATTTGAGCATTTAAACATAGCAACTGTATCAAGATAAATTTTTCAACTTAATTTTTTTCCGTGCTACAGAGGAAGAATCATTGTTAACCGCCGCCATGAATGATGAATACGATGCAATCGTCCTCGGTACTGGTCTAAAAGAGTGCATTCTCAGTGGAATGTTATCGGTGTCTGGAAAAAAAGTACTCCACATCGACCGCAATAAGTATTACGGTGGTGAATCGGCATCCATTACTCCATTGGATGAACTTTATCAACGCTTCAACCAATCAGGGGAGCCAGGATCTGAATTTGGACGAGGACGTGATTGGAATGTAGACCTTATCCCTAAATTTCTAATGGCCAATGGCCAGCTGGTAAAATTACTTATCCATACGGGTGTGACTCGATATTTGGAGTTTAAGTCAATTGAAGGAAGTTACGTTTACAAAGGAGGAAAAATTTCTAAAGTACCCGTAGATCAAAAAGAGGCCCTTGCTTCCGACTTGATGGGTATGTTTTTGAGTATTGTATAATTATATCGGCATGCATTTTTGCAATACCAGGATTTGCACAATCTTTTTTTGTGTTCCTTGAAAAAAAAAAGAAAACGGTCATGACACGTAGTAGTGGCGAAGGTGGTGATGCGCAATCTTGTGGTAGGGGGAGGAAAAAAAATGGAAATAGGTATAGCGTTCGCACATTTAATTAAACCTAACAGCAAAAAATTGTGATACTAGCAAATAAATTTAACTGAAGTCGGAAAATATGTAATACTTTTAGACATTAAAAAAAAATGATAAACCAACAGAAAATTATTAAAGCTCAAGTTGAATGAATTAAAACTTTAATCATCTCAGGCGCAAACACATGAAAATGCAACTGAATGGGCCAGAAACATTTGCAATATGAGTTTTACTAGTAGAAAATACAACTACAACATGTATTTTAATATGCATTTGTTTTTCAATAAACTTTTTACTCTCTATCATGGACAGAATGTATTGTCAAATGTATATAAAAAAAAGTGTCCAAAGGGGCGGAGCAGTTATGATTCACTATTTTTGTATTTGCTGTTCTGTTCTAATTCGCAATTTTCTTATGGACTTGTGGGTAAGACAAGTTGAATAAAAGAGCAGTAGTGCAATAAACTAAATTTTTGTTTGGAAAAGTATATTTTGTTTTCTCTTTTATGATTTAACTTTCACAATTTTATTTCTAAACACTTGTTTGCTTAGATTGAAGGAGTGACAATAGTCATTGTAGATTTAACATTTTCAATTCTAATCATTGTGTTTTTAGGAACTTTCATCTTATCCTTTTCAACAATCAAAAATTGTTTTAACTGGCATAGTCGTAAAGTGGCTATATATATATCGGCAAACATGAGATTTTGTCCTTAAAAATTTTGTTACTCAAGAATTATGCTGGATTTCAATGATATATTACATTGCAAATTCGTGTCATAAAAACAATGATAATATCATGTGATATTCGACAGTGAAAGTACCTACACCACTTTAAAGAATTAAATAAAATGACACAGAAAACACTCCCAAAATTAACTCCCAAGAGTCAATGACCTTTTATTTTGCCCTTAAATTTCATTACTTGCCCAAGACAGATCGATTTACGAGAGTTGAAATGTTAAAAAACATTGCCTCACTATTTGCCTGCAAATGGTTTTCGCATCTACAAAAATTTTGTTTTTCATTTTTAGGACTAAAATTTATTGATTGAGGCTAAATTAATGAGTTAATGGGTGACTTAGGCTAAGGCAAACATTTTTCGCTTTGAATATTATTCAATATGGTGTACAGAAAAGGTGGAAAATTGTTTTGAAAATTTTAATTTTTTTTTCCATGGCACTGTAAATTATGCTTTTGCTTTCATATTACTGACGAAAAACATCTTGGATCTGCTTGCTCACTTCTTGACAAAATAAAAGTAGCCCTGTTCAATTTCACACAGATTTAGCGCAAACCCGTACCACAAGTAAAAAATTGATCTGGGTCGGACTAAAAATGTTTAAGGGCGGTATTCACCGAAAGCTCTCAACCTAAGAGCTTCATAAACCTATTCACCAAGCAATAATTGTTAATATACAGAGTGTCCCACAGTCACCGCCGCGCAGAAAAACCATGACTTCTCGAGGTAATTTTAAGTCGAAAAACTTGAGATAATTTTCTCGTTTTCGCTTCGTTTGGGAGTTATAAATGATGATTTTAGTACCCGGTTCTTTTAATTGGCTCTATCTTTGCTAAACTCCAACCGATTTTTAATTTTTTTTTATTAAAAAAAAAAACTTTTAACCGTTCAAACTTGGTCTACAACTTTTTTTGTGCGAGTAACGGTTTTCCCACAATTAATTATCAAACGCGATTTTTCTCATTTTAGAGTTGTATTCTTCAACTGTTATCCGTAGGTATTAGTTTATTAAAAAAAACAAGTTATTGAGTATAGTTTTTTTTCACTTTTTATGAAAGCTTAATTTATATTCTAAAAAAAAAAACGATTTATGAAAGCCTAATTCATATTCTTAAAAAACGATATTTTTATACAATAAATTTTAAGAATCGGTTGGGGGTTGACAAAGATAGAGCCAATTAATCAATAATTAATGATTTTATTTAACTGTCAAACGAAGCGAAAACGACTTAAAATGAATGCCATGGTTTTTCTCTGCGGCGGTGAATATGGGACACCCTGTATATTAGCGCTCATTAAAGTTATGAGTGGTCCCGCGCGCTCTCTCCGAAAACTTATTTGAAAACCTCGGAAGTAACCCTTCCAGCTAATCTAATATCTTATTCTTCTTTCTTCTAATATATAAAAATAAGTTGCCTTATGTTCGGGCTCGATAAACTTGAGAATGGCTGGGCCGAATTTGTCAATTTTTTTTATAAAGTTGTCTTTCATATTGAGGATGTTCTTTTTATAAAGTTTGGCCAAAATTCGGTTAAGGGAAAACCGCAAATTAATTTTTAGTGCATTTTGTGAAATTAATAACAGTTTTTTTTTTGTAGGGTCTTTGAGAATGTCTACGAAGGTTTCTGTGAAATTTGGTCAAAATTCGGTAAAGCGGTTTGTTATCAATGCATTTTGTGTTCGTCAAATTTCTAACAAATATTTTGGTGGGATCTTCTGACGATGCCTACGAAGGTTTCGGTAAAGCGATTACGTCGTTCTTTTTTATCCAACATTAATCAACATAACAAGTTTACTTTCTGTAAATATAATTTGTCAATTTAATTTAAACTTATTTAATTTAGTTAAAATAAGTGATTTTTATCTATCTGTTTTTTTATTATTAAATTCAGTATTCAGTTCATCAGAATTTCCCAGCAATTATTAAAAAAAAGAAGAGTTGGAGAAGTGCAGGGAAATATGTAAAGATAGAATCCTGGATATTGGTAAAATAAAAACATCATTAGCTATATATTTTTACTATTATTGGTTTATCGAGAAACAGTGAGGTTGCCGATAAAAATAATAGAACAATGGTTGTATTAAATAATTTAAGTTTGAATGATATTTTTTTTGTTTTCTGCTTTAGAGTGTTAATAAAGAGTGATGATGGTTTATAAACTCAGGCTTCGTCGCAATTGTCGGGTCCAATTGCACACTTTCGGGACATGAAGATTTCGTTTGATTTGATGACAAATCCAACTTTAAAACGCAAATGATGAGACGGCATGCCAGGGGAATCCAAATAGTTTACGAATTCAACTGGATAATTGGGCGACTTCTTCTTCGATTTCAACTCAGTAGATCGATTTGTATGAAAGCAATTATCCCAGAATTTCATTTTGAATCATCCCATTTAAGTCATTGACAAAATAAATCACTAATTTATATCCGAAAAAATTAGTGATGAGTTCATCTTTCGTTTAGGTGAATTGGAAAAATGTCCTGCAATTTTTTTTTTTAAATTAAAAAAAAACTAAATTGATTTATGTATTTTTATATTTTTACAAATTCTTTTTTAAATCAATATTCGTAGAACAGAATTAACCCGAAGTCGATTACGTCTTTTGTTCTCAGCATATTAGAACCTAATGAAATGAAACAACGTTCTTTTAAAATTGCCTAATTTTTTGAAGTGAAACTTCTTTAGTATCGTTGTGCTTTCGAAAATTTTATGCAACGGAAGTCGGAAACAAAAAAGCGAATTTTATGAAACGGAAACGAAAAAGCGGCACCAGAAAGAGAAATTGAAAAGCGCTGTTTTTCTCACTCACACTCACTTAAAAAAGTAATGGGGAGAGGAAATTATTTGTTTAAATTTTTCGGCAAGAAGAGTTCAAGTGAAAGAAATGTACATATTATATCCATGTCACTTGCACTCAAACTAGTATTCTTTCATTCACAATGAAAAATCTACTACAATAGATAAGGGTGTTTACACATGCGTTACTGGCGCTTCCTTTGACGGTGTTCAGATTAGCTTGCAAAGTTTTTCAAATTTTCTTACGGAATGAGTGAAATCCTGAATTCTCTTTTAATTTATTTATTTCGAATCGCGTTTTAGTGATTTTTCAAAATAAATAATTAAAAACTTCACTCTGTGAAATATTATGAAAAAATTAACATTGAAGAAACAATTTGTTGTTTTGGTAAACTACTTTTCTTTTGATTTTGATATAAGCTTCAAACTATTATAGTACTACCTTTACTTGGTCACAGAAATAACTACATAATCTAGTTTATGAACCAAGAAGTCACATAAAAGTATCTGCAGTCGTCTTATCAAAAAGAGAAACGACAATTATATAATACAATTTTATCTAACACTCATCGCATTCTATCGTTCTGAAGTTTCACTTCTGTCGTCGTGTGAATTGCACACACACTTTTTTAAAAGTCCTTTCTGCATTTAACGGCATTATCTATTCGTCTGTATTAATTAAGCACTTATCTTGCTAATCTCAGAAACTACAGATCCAATTTCTAAAATTCTTTTGCTGTTTGAAAGATTATTTTAAGAGAATTGTCTTAAGCATTAAACTCTGTAAAATTGCGTTTGTAGGATGAAAGGGTTAAAAACAAGAAAATGGTGTCGGATTTTTTTTATGTTTGAAAAGGTTTACTTAGTGGATGGGTTTAAGGCAAGACACAATTTTTTTTCGTATGAAATATTTTCCGGGCTAAACTCAAAATAGGGCTGATAATTTATACTGTTCAATCTATTTATTTAATTTTGTTATTTTTTTTTAAGAAACCTTTGTCTATACCCGAGCGAAGCCGGGACTGGCCAGCTAGTATACTATCATTCTTTTTTGTCTTCAGAGATTTTGTTTTTTCACTTATTTTTTAAGCTTTTTTTTTTGCAAGTCGCGTGATGAAGATCATTGCTTATTTTAGTCCGTTTTGTTGCGAAAACTTAAAAAAAAATCGGTCATTAATACAAATCCCCTTCAATCAAACGAGTGCGTTTTGGATCCTCAAACATGGTACTCAACGTATGAACAAATATAAATAGCAAACCAAAAAGTTTTAAAACCAAATTTCCCTTTACAAAACCAACTGAAACATGCAATGATCTTCACTCTGAGACTTACAAAACTAAACTATAAAAATATGTGGAAATAAAATAAAATCACTGTAGTCTCAAAGAATTTGTGTATATGAAAACAGTTTATTTCCCCAGTTTTGGGGTGTCTGGTGGTTGTTCTTATTTTCGGACTTTGAAAAGCAGGTACGACTGGTTGTTGAGTTATGAGCAAGGATAGGATTATATCATGCTAACTAAGCTTTTTTTGTGCGTTACTGTATGAAAGTATCAACTTTATACAAACACGTTTCATGTCCTGATTCCAAAATCAGAAAAAAATCTTAGTATTTTTAGTGTATTTTTTTTCTGGCCAAATCAATTTTTGCCTAATCCATATTCCAAACTGCAAAAGAGAGTGCTAAGTTTTTCTGAAAAAAAATATTCCCCAGAAATCTCTTTGTCCAGAAATTCTTTAGTCTTAGATGTTAGACTCATACAAAAACTATTCTTGCCAAAAATCCGTTCCACACATTTTTCGGGAATTTGCTTCTCCCATTTCATCACAATTTGAGAGACTGAAAATTTTTTGCTCCAAATATCTCTTTGCAAAGCTATTATTTTCATCAAAGAATATCAATGTTA
The DNA here is from genome assembly GCA_946251815.1 of Dasysyrphus albostriatus. NCBI lineage: Eukaryota > Metazoa > Arthropoda > Insecta > Diptera > Syrphidae > Dasysyrphus > Dasysyrphus albostriatus. The sequence continues at coordinate 68,131,771 of OX276337.1, read as the reverse complement.
ACTCAACCAACGAAAATTTGGTAAAATGTAAATATGGGACTTAAAACTGTTTTGCAAATACATCATATGCTGTAATGAATGGCTACGCCTATTCCAAACTTCCCGAGATCTATTAAAGGAATGGATGTATAAGGTTTTATATGTGTTTCACTGCTTGTACTCAAGTATAAAGGTCGTAGAAAGCTGTGACCTAAGAATTTAAAAAAGCTCTTGGTAGTATAATGCTACTAATAGTGCGATTTGCATCACAACTTTCCATATCCATTGCTTGCAGTAGGTTTGCTTTCAAAACTCTTCTAATCCATCATAGGCTATTGATAATGTCATAAGAAGGAACTTAAATGGTCATGGGTTCTTATTATTACTATTATTATGCCTCTTTCCCCTCCCAAACCGCGTGCGGGGAGGACCTTTTTATTTATTTTTGTTATATGTATTCAATGAAAACTTTTTATTTTTAATTGTATGTTATTTTAAAAATCATTATCATGTAATATTATTAATAAAAATAAATATTGGGTTATAAGACCTAGTGAGCTATAAATTTGGCTAAAAACCCACTTTGTTTATCAACTTTTTGTTAATTATTAACTATTCGATTTTTAATAATTTATCACTTCTTTTTTAAATTTGTTTTAAATATTTATAGATTTTATTTCACTTGGAAGATTATTATATAATTGAACACCTTTGAATATCATTGTATTTTGTCCACACGACATTGATTTATTTATTATTTAATTACTTTAAATTACTACACAAATATTTTGGAAGCGTTCCATTTTTCATTTTAAAGATAAATAATAGTACATAAAGTTTTATTTGTTGTGATATATTCAACCAGTTTAACCTTTTCAACATGTCTTTTTTTATGGGTTAGTCTTGAACATTTTAAAATTACTCTCATCGCTTTGTTCTGAAGTTTTTGCATTCGCGCTATATCCCCTTGGTACGATAAGAATAAAATGGTAGAGCAATACTGAAAATGAGACTTAACAATTGCGTTGTATATTTGAATAACTGTACCGATGACACTTTTTTCCTAATTCGCTATAGAAAGTATATTTTTTATACCTTTTTACAAACAAAATCCGTATTAACTTTCAAGTTTATTTTATTATCAATAACAACGCCTAAATATTTAAATTCATCAACACGATCCACATTCTCACCATCAATTCTCACAACATTTTGATCAGAGTTACTAATGCACATATACTTAGTTTTTTTTTAATATTCAATTTTAATTTATTTATAATGAGTCATTTATTTATTGATTAATTGTAAGTCAACATTTATTTTTTCATAACATTCTCTTACATCTTTTCCCGAGATGAAGAGAAGAGCGTCATAAGCAAACATAAATAATTTACAATATTTTACTGTCAAATTTATATCGTTTATGTACAATAATAACAAGCACACAACTAAGACCGAACCTTGCGGCACTCCAGTCTTAACTTCATTTGGATCAGTAACACAACTGTTCACTGAAGTACACTGAGTTCTTCAACTATGATAAGACTCAAACCACTTTAACTCATATCTTTGATTCCACATTTTAAAAGGTTTTTAAGAAGTATTACACGATCCACAGTCTCAAACGCTCTCTTGAAATCCAAAAACACTACAACGATTATATTTTTACTATCAATTTCATTTTTCCAGTTTTCTATAACCCAAGTCAATGTAGTTTCGCACGAGTATCCTTTACGAAAACCAGACTGTTGTTCGATTATTAAATTATTATCTTCCATATAGCTTCTAAATTGTTTCTCCACAAGTTTCTCCAAAACTTTCTCATATGTGGGTAGCATATTAACTGTATTCTTCACACAAATTTGTATTTGGGACTTTATGGTTCGGGACTATCATTGGCTCCTTCCACCTGCCGGGGAAACAACCTGTTCGCATTGTTTAATTAAAAAGTCTCTTAATATTGGTCCAAGGACTTCGATTCCGTCTAAAAACGTTTCCGCATTTATAAATCTATAGTCTTTCTTTTTACCCATAGCTTTTAAAATATCAATTATATCTTTAGAGCAAACTGGCTAAAAATTAAAAATAGTGCTTACATTATTGATACTGTCCGAATAATTTATTTTTGGAATACCCGCATTATATCTTCTACACTTTTTATAAAATATTTATTGAATTCACTTGCAATATCTTTACTATCATATATCATATTTCCATCGAAAGCAACATTTTTTATTTCACTCCGTTGCGTATTGAGAACTAAATTTTTAATATTTGACCATAGTTTTAGGGGATTACCAGATGTATCAATCTTCTTTTTAATATAATTATCTTTTCCTAACCGAAGTTCACTTTTATACAAATTTCTTGCCGAAGTGTAGACGTTCCAAGATGAGTTTTGATTACCAAATTTGTGTTGTTCATATTTTAAGACTTTAATTTTTCTTAATTTTGTTAGTTTTTTACTAAACAATTCACACTTATTAGGTTTCACTCTTATATCCAACAATTATATGGTTTCGTGATCATTTATTTTTAGTCTGGCGTCAGTTTTGGCCGTTATTTGTTTAGATTCGAAATTACATAGTCTATGAGAGTTGAGGAGTTAGCTGTTATACTCGTAGGTTGACAACACTCAAATTATTTTCAAAACACAGATCTTTTATTCTTTCTTTATAAGTTTTGTCACTGAACCACTCGACGTTAAAATCGAATACAATAATAAAACCCTTATCAACATTCACTTGCTCGATTAAACTCTCAAACATTGTACAAAAAATCAGCTTTTGAAAAACTAGGAGATCTATAAACTTACAGTAATTTTAGTTTCATGTTTTGATTTCCCACATTTACTTCCAGACAATCAGTCCCAACATTGACATATGTTTTTGACCTCATTAATAATTTCAAAATGTAATTCTTTTTTAATATAAATAAGAACTCCTCCGAGGGGCGCCAGATATAGCAGAACATCTAGAGCGGCAGAGGGTGTCGTTCGAAGCGCACCACTAACACATAAACAAGCCGAGTGTTGTACTTTGCTTAGTTTGTCGTAGTTTACCGCTTTATCTACCATACTGCAACACCATAAGTGAGAATCGGTTTAATCACCGAAGTGTATAGCCATATAGGCTTTTTTGCATGAGAAGAATACCACTGTGGGCTTTTTAACTCTTTCTCGTATATTAGGTTTCCAGCTTAACTTTTTATCAACAATAAGACCCAACAAATTTTTAGCTTAATCAGTGAATGTTAATGGAATACCTTTTATAGAAGGAGGATCTTCATGAGGGATTTTATATTTTCTAGAGAATAGAGCAACTTCTGTTTTATGAGGGTTAACACCCAGACCACACCGGTCAGCCCAATTGGTTAGACTATTTAAAGGGTTTTGTAAGAGTTCTTTTAATGTAGTAGGGTGCTTCCCTGATACGAAAATAGCAACATCCCATGTATGTATATGTATATAATTAACATACAGTGCTGTGCAAAACATTTGCAACTTAAATCAGCAGATGGTTCCATGTCAAACAATTGTCTAAAAAAGCAAACAGCAAACTTCTTTGTACAGTTTTGAAAACAAAAATAAAATATTATTCACTTAAATTTAAATAAATTGAGATAAACTTAAAAACAAGGGATATTTGATGTGCAAAACATTTGCAACTTCAAGCAATGTCTTAAAATTTTCTTACGTTTATGCAAGAAAATGCTAATATATTATTGCCATACCCTTTATTTCTTCTCAAAGCTGGAATCTTCTAGGCATAGAAGCAATGATGTTATTATAATATTTGTTGCTTGTCATTCCACTGCCTATAAATTTCAGCGTAGGGATTGCCCTTCTGCTAAAAACTTGGCATCCAGTTCTTCTTTTAACTAGCTCACACAAATTTTCTAAAGGGTTAAGGTCTAGAGACTGCGCTGGCCATTGCAAAACCATGAGACTGCGCTAGCCATTGCAAAACCACGACTTTTTTCAAAGAGCGCCAAAATTGTAGCCTACCTCGTCTTATGCTTGGGGTCGTTGTCATGTTGGAAGGCCAAGGCAAGTGGCAATTTCCCAATCGGAATAAGGAAGCATGGTATTTTTTTTTTTAGAATTTCATAGTTCATCATGCTCTCCACTAGTCGAATTAGTCATATTCCTTGTCCAGAGAAGCAGCCCCAGCCCATAGCCACAACTGTTCCCCTAGTATACTTTGGATTTATAGTACCTTACCTCTTGATCTCCTGACGTTTTGCCCTTGAAAATATTTTTATTTTTTTTTTAACGTTATAAAAAATTAGCACAAAACCAATCGATGGATAATTTTCAGGATTTATATAGAAGGGTATAAAGAAGGTGTATACCAAAACTCAGCTTTATAGGATTATAGGAAGTCACAAATATTGACTAATTTTCCTGGGCTAACAGTAACCATTATTCGAACTTGTTTGAAAACAAAACGAAATTTTTGCGGACCAAACTCGGTACGGAGGGAAAACATTTTAACCTCTCGTGAGCGCTCTCTTTGGTCCGAAACAGTAAAATTTTTTAATTTGAAACAGTTTCGGACTAAATATGACTAAATCAGGCAGTCTGAAACTTTTGCGGACCAAATCCGGTACGGAGGGAAAATATTTAAACCTCTCGTGAGCGCTCTCTTTGGTCCGAAACAGTAAAAAATTTTATTTTGAAACATTTTCGGACTAAATCAGGCAGTCTGAAACTTTTGGAAGTTGCTAGGGAACATAACTTATATAAAACTTCACTTTTCACTGTAGACGAGATTTCGCTTGTGATTTACTTTTTATATTTTGCAGTTTACACGATTATAGAAGTCATATTTGATTCCTCGTATGACCTGTCAAAAAATTCATAGCTTATCGTCTGAACACACTCATATACCTCATATGACTTCTCAAAAGCAAAAAGCATATGACTTTTTTGACATTAGAACTGCAGCTAATTCCATTTGAGAAGTCAAACGAGATTTTTTATTTTCATGGAAAGTAGTGAATTCAGAGTATTGAAAATAAAAATATTTCTACAAAAAACAATTTATTTTAAATGAAAACAACAATGGATAATTCATAAAAAGTAGTTTTGCTTCACAAAAATTTATTTTTTATGACTTTTTTTGTTTTTTTTTTGTTTTGACAGATAACCATAGGAAAAATCAAATGCGAAGTAAAGACGTGTAAACATAAAAAAATTATAACCTTATGACTTTACTTGAAATGACATCTTTTATGATGTAAAGTGGCCTTAAGCTTAGAATCCACCTATCTAGATTTAACTGTCCTTTTTTCTATTTCTCTCCCTTTTCCATTGCCAGAATTCTTTGATGGAAAATCCCAAATTATGAAATTTTAGTACTAACCTACTGTAATTATATTGTGGCAATGTTTTGTGCCTTTTTTAAATTTTTTGCACACACATTTTCTCATCCATTTTTTTTTTTTTTTTTTGAAGGAATGTTTGAAAAACGCCGTTTTAGAAATTTCCTTGTCTACGTCCAGGACTTCAAAGAGGATGATCCAAAGACATGGAAAGACTTTGATCCTTCAAAATCAAATATGCAAGCTCTTTATGACAAATTTGGTTTGGATAAAAACACTCAGGATTTTACCGGGCATGCTTTGGCGCTTTTCCGTGATGATGAATATCTTAATGAACCAGCAGTCAACACCATTCGCCGCATTAAACTTTATTCCGACTCTTTGGCTCGGTATGGTAAATCCCCATACTTGTATCCAATGTACGGATTAGGTGAATTACCGCAAGGCTTTGCTCGTCTTTCTGCTATTTATGGGGGCACTTACATGCTTGATAAGCCGATTGATGAAATCGTTCTTGGAGAAGGTGGCAAGGTGGTTGGCGTCCGCTCTGGCGATGAAATAGCCAAGTGCAAACAAGTTTATTGTGATCCAAGTTATGTTCCAGATAAGGTGAGTAAACGTTAATAATACAATCAAACACTCATTGTATTGTATCCCTTCTTTAGGTTCGAAGAACTGGCCAAGTCATTAGGTGCATCTGCATATTGGATCATCCAATCCCGAATACCAAAGATGCTCTATCTACTCAAATAATCATTCCGCAAAAACAAGTTGGTCGCAAGTCTGACATTTATGTATCGTTAGTAAGTTACACACACCAGGTAGCTGCCAAAGGTTGGTTCCTGGGCATGGTGTCAACAACTGTTGAGACTGATAACCCAGAAGTTGAAATCAAACCTGGTCTTGATCTCTTTGAGCCAATAACAAAGAAATTCGTTACAATTTCCGATTATCTGGAACCTATCAATGATGGCACTGATTCACAAGTGTTTATTTCAACATCCTATGATGCTACAACACATTTCGAGACCACATGCTTAGATGTTTTGGATATTTTCAAGCGTGGTACTGGTGAAGAATTTGATTTTTCTAAAATTAAGCATGAATTGGGCGACGAGGAGCAGTAAAAAACAGCTAATTTAATCAAAACGTACTCTATTAAAAAAAAAAACAAAAACTCAGCAAATATAGATGATATAATTACCTTTTAAAGAAAAGCAGCACAACCAGCAAAAAACAAAAATTGAAGTAAGCATTTTAGCGTCGCTTTTTATTGATTTCCCAGCTATACTCAATTTTGTATTTCTCGTACTATTCACCTAAATAAATTGCAAACACAACAGAAGGTTTTTTTTTAATGACTTCCGTTTTATTTATTTTTTCCGTGAAATAAATGTTTATACTATAAACTTTATAGAAAAATGCATTTATAAATTGAATATTTATGTGGAAACATTTGTTCTCGAAACAAGTAAATATATAAATGTATTATATTAACAAATATTGTTAGTGCGTCAAAAGCTTGTAATCCATTTTTTTTTTCAAGTCTTACCAACAATTTCTTCCCAGGATATTGATTTTTTTTTAAATACAAAATGTGCTCACATCAATATATTTTGGGTATTTGATTGATTAAAAAAAAAAACAAAAATATATAAATATATGTATGTAATATTTAAGTACACATCTACCTAATCGTACTGCAATTTTGTATTTGATTCGTTTAAAAATTGTGCGAAGCACTTTTCTTGTTTCAAACAGCTTAAAATATTCATCAATAAAATTAATATTTCATTTGATAAAAAAATGGTTTTATTGAAAAGAATTCATTTAAGAGAAATATAGAAACCAAATTAATACTATTTCTTAATTAAGGCATTGGGTGGAAGGCTGTGCAATGCCGTCTTTAGAATTTATCTGTGTAAAAGCGTGTATGTTAGGTCAAGACAAGAAAGTGTTGAGTAATTGGATGAGTATTTTACACCAAAAAGGCGGGAAGGGAAATTTGACATAAATTGACTAAAAGTGGAAAACGATAGACTACATGGTGTCCGCTAAACTGGAAAGTTACTTACTTACTTATCCGGCTACCGATCCATGGAGGGTCTCTGCCTGAGATATTGCGGTCTTCTATCGGTTGCGATGCCTCGCATGCTCCCACCAGTCATCGAGACCAAGCGTGAAACTGCCTGGTCCCTGCAGCGGACGCTCGGTCTTCCTGGTCGTCTCGAAGTTGGGGGCTGCGATTCGAAGATTTTTTTTGGCTGGAGCATTGTTGTCCATTCGCTCGATGTGGCCGAGCAAGTGTAGTCGACGTATTTTGGCTCTTTGGACTACATCCACATCTTGGTACAAATCGTTAAATTCACGATTGAATCTTCTCCTCCATTCGCCCTCCTCGCATATTGGACCAAATACCCGCCGAGGAATTTTTCTTTCGAAAGTGCCCAGTATCAATTCCTCTTTTTTACTTATCGCCCAGCACTCGGCGCCGTAGAGTAGAACTGGTAAAATTAGCGTTTTGTATAGCGTGCACTTTGTCTTCCGGGAAACAAGTTTTGAACCCATTTGTTTGGCCAAACCGAAGTAGCGGTTCGCTAGATAATTCTTCGTCGGATTTCCACTTAAAGCCCTTCCACACTAGCCCACTGAGTATTAATATATGTCAAATTGAAAGTGGGAAAGAATTTCTTGCGACTGTCAAATTTGTGGGAAATATGACTTTCAAATTTTCCTTCCACACTGGCTTGTATTAATACATGCCAAACTTGTGTTGACACACAGATGAAATGTATTAAAAATTAGAACCAACCCTAAAAATTGTAAAGTATTAATACATGTCAAATCATGTATGCAGAGCTGTCAAGCTGTGTAAGATGGGCTGTCACATCTTGTATTAATACCTGTCGTATTTTGTTTCCACACTACACATTTTTTCCCCCCCACTTTTGGACATGTATTAATACACAGTGGGCTAGTGTGGAGGGGCTATAAGGTGTCATTCGTGGAGTTGATATTTGTTCCGAGGTAGGTGAACTCCTTGACTACCTCGAAATAACTGCTACCAACAGTGACGTTTTGTCCTAGTCTATGGACAGATGAATTTTTGTTCGCCTGTTCATCAATAGCGGCCGATGATGTCGATGACGTCCGCATAGCCAAGCAGTTGCGAAGACCTGTTGAAGATAGTGCCTTCCAGGTTAACACCACTCTTGCGAACTATCTGCTCCAGAACTAGGTTGAAGAAGTCATATGATAGGGCGTCTCCCTGTCTGAACCCTGTACATGTCTGGAATAGCTCGGATGAGCTGTTACCTATTTGCCCGTTGCACCGCGTATTTTGTAACGTCATGCGGCATAGCTAGATCAGTTTTTTCGGGATCCCGAGTTCCAACATCGCCAATAGAAGCTCTTGGCCACTTTTGCTATCATATTCAGCTTTGAAGTCGATGAAAATTGACTAGCCGTCCAGCATACTTTCCTTTTCCCACACTTGTTTGATGAGCTGGTGCATGCAATCTACCAGGACATCTCCTCCATACTTAAAGAGTTCCACAGGTAATGGGTGGCTTTCTTAATCTCTTCAGTACTGGGCGCAAGTCTTTAAAAACCTTAAATAAATGGTAGAGTATTTTAATACTAAATTATGAAAAAACTAGAAATTAACTTTGGTCGTTAAAATAAACCGAGAAAAAGACATTCAATTTCATTCGGTTTTGCTAATAAAAATTCTTTTACATATTCATTGTGTTAAATTCAATTAATTTTTTGAAGTTTTTTCTCATTTAATGTTTTTTATAGCAGTTCAGTTTTTGTCTGCTTTACTAAAAAAAATCTCATTTGGATATGGGGCAATTAAGCACTGAAGCTATATTTCAAGACTTCTGAAAATTTTGCCCCTGCCTTTAAGTCTCTCCCAAGCCAAAGCGAATGCGGAGCGATTCGCAGCGAATCATTCACAATAGTAAAAAATATGACAAATACACAACCTCTAAACAACAACAAAAATTCGTCGTCGCTCCGCATTCGCGTTGGTTTGGTTTAGGAGAGACTTAAAAGTATAGTCGTCACTTTTTTAAATTAAATACGCGTGAGTGATGATAGATTTTTTAAGTGGGACGAAAGAAATTTTTTTTTGATTCATTTTTCAATATTCTTTCACACTAAAACCACTTTTTCGTTTGACATAAAAACTATTTTTTCGGTAGTTTCCAAATTAGAAAACAATAAATAAATACAAAATAAGGACGGAATGTTAAGAAAAATATAAATAAATTGAACTTGCTATCATTCATTCAATTCATAAATGTGTATGCTTTCACAATTAAATGTTTAAAGTAAATTTGAAATTTTGTTCCCAGAAGTTCAGTATAAAAACTATAACATCTTTTTTTGCAATTGAACCGAGAATCTTGGTCCACCACATCATTCCGCCTCTGCCAAATTGACATTGAGCGCTCAGTGAGATCTTATTTGGTGGGACTGACCTCATAATTCTTTTTAATTCGTGCAGTTATTTTTTGTATTATTAAAGCAGCGATAATATATACCTTCAAATACATTCATATTTAGATCTTTGGAAAATGCAAGTTAAGTTCTCTTGGTTTAAGATTGAATTAACTCCATTTAAACATGTAATTTTGGTTCTGAAATTTTGACACTTCATACATGGGATATTTATAAAACAATTATGCCATCCGAAAGATCGCGATCTTTTATGAAAAATTATATGGCCTACTTTTTTTGTTAACAAACTTACCCAAATGAGGATCTATGTTTCTATGACCTTGAAAAAAACATTAAAACATACAAATAAAAAGCACGACTGGATCGCACGTACTTGCTCTTATCATAGATAATAAACTATACACACAGACATATAAAAAGGAGTGTACACAGGGGGCCTATTCTGAAAAGCGCGGCGGATCGCTTTCAATGGCGGATTTGTAATTTCATATTGTCGAAAGTGATTCGCTTTACATTACAGACCTTAGGTCTGTTTCTTCACTCCTCCGCGGGTTCCCAAAGTAACCCAAATCTACCCAAAACGTGTTTCTTTACTGTTTTCTGACACAAAAATGCAAGAGCTTTTGACTTTTTCATTTACCTGTAGCAAGAATCTACCCGAACATTTTAGTTCCTGCACTTTCTTGCTTGTCAAACAAGAAATCAGCTGATCAAAAAATTTTAAATTAAATTTGTCAAGTAGCGTATGTAAAATGGTTTAATTTAATTAAATTAAATTTAAATGATACAATGGAGGCAAATATAAATGACAACATTTTTTCTGGTATCTTTTAATAGAGCCCAAAATGATAAGTGCAAATGTTAATTGAATTGCATAATTTTGTTAGCGTTGAGCCTACAAGCAATGAAGTCGAATGGATAATTTACATCGCAACAAACCAGAAACATCCCAAATGCGCTTCTTTACTTTTCATTTCTGGTTAAACATTACAACAACAACATCAAAAAGCTCATCCCCAAAACTTTCTCCCGAACATTTTCCCAAACTTTATCCCAAAAGTAAAGAAACAGATCTCTTATATTGAAAGCAAAATCTCTTTCCAACTAAATAATTTGATGCTGCCAGTAGGTACGTTTAAAAGCGATAGGTTTGAAGCTTACGAATTATTGGCAGATCGAAGCAAAATGTAACTAATCACATTAAAAAAATTTTTTTTCTCTAATAAAAGTGTTCTTTTGCTTGTTATTGTTATTCTGTGTTGAGTTTTCAAATAAAAGTATTTTTTAAATTGTTATTGTCATTTTGTGTTTGAAACGATAGGTGTTTAGAAGACGCATTGTGGGCGGATTAAATGAAAATGTTAATACAAATTCATGGGCAAATATTTGTCTCCCCATTCTTAGCATTTAAAAAAATAATAATTAATAATAATATAATTATTAATAATAATTAATAAATTAATAATTATAAGAGCAACAAATCGCAAAATCATGAATTAAATTACTTTTTACATAAGATAGAAAAAAAAATAACTTTAATCACGCAGACCTTCTGTAAAATTTTTGGAAACAGCTGATATTTTGATAAGAGAGTGGAAGTAAAAATGGGAGTGGCCTGGAATTATTTGGAACTCAAATGAGAAAACTGGAAGGATCATTTTCGTTCATTTTCGCTTTTGGGAAAAACCCAAAGCGAAGACGGTCGAAATTGAGCTATCGCTTTTAATTCGATCCGCCGCGCTTTTCATAATATGCTCTTGCAGAATTGGGCCCCAGGGTGAACGGTTTAAGGTGCATCAAAAAGCTAGAGCAAGAAGGCTAGGTTAAGACAAGAAATAAATCTTATGGAGTTTTGTTCGCGAAAAATTAATTTTCAAACTCGAAATTTTGAAAAAAATTCTTTTTAATTTCAAACTAATTTTTTTTCAAATGTTATGAAATAAGGTAAGGATAAATTTTTGTTTTTGAAATTCAATGCTATTATTATTTTTCAATAAAAAAACAGAAAAGCTGATGCTTAAATGTAGGTCTGTTTCTTTACTTTTGGGATAAAGTTTGGGAACAAGTTCGGGAAAAAGTTTGGGGATGAGCTTTTTGGTGTTGTTGTTGTAATGTTTAACCAGAAATGAAAAGTAAAGAAACGCATTTGGGATGTTTCTGGTTTGTTGCGGTGTAAATTACCCATTCGACATTATTGCTTGTAGGCTCAACGCATACAAAATTATGCAATTTCAATTCTTAACATTTGCACTTATCATTTTGGGCTCTATTAAAAGATACCAGAAGAAATATTTTAAATTATATTTGACTCCATTGTATCATTTTCAAGAAATTTGAAATTAAATTTGTCAAGTAGCGTATATAAAAAGGTTTAATTTAATTAAATTAAATGAAAATGATACAATGGAGACAAATATAAATTAAAATATTTCTTCTGGTATCTTTTAGTAGAGCCCAACATGATAATTGCAAATGTTAATAGAATTGAAATTGCATAATTTTGTATGCGTTGAGCCTACAAGCAATGAAGTCGAATGGGTAATTTACACCGCAACAAATCAGAAACATCCCAAATGCGTTTTTTTACTTTTCATTTCATCAAAAAGCTCATCACCAAACTTTTTCCCGAACTTTTTCCCAAACTTTATCCCAAAAGTAAAGAAACAGACCTCTTGTATCTTTGTTTTTGAGAATTAAAAAAATAAAATACTTTTTTTCCAAGAAACCCACTTTTTTAGTTTTCCCAAGTTTGATCTGCTCAGGTCAATTATTAGATTAGCGAATTATCTCTGTTTTATTTTGTATTGCATATCATCCGAAGTTAGGCAAGAAATACATAAAATAAACTGAAAATCACAGAAATTCAAAGTAAAGGAACAAACTTAGTATTATGCAGTAGAAATTATTTAAATATAATTTTTTAAGTTTAAGAATGGGGTGACGAGAGATATTTACCTTCCATGACTCTAAAAAGTATCAAGCTAAATGAAATTTATTAAAATTTTTTTAAATGGAGTCTTGATAAATACTTCTGTTTTTTTTGTCGGAGTCCATGATTTCCCCTCCTGAAAGATTCTTTTAGGAAAATATCCTGTGAGTGATTATATAATATATATACATCAGGAAAATATTCTATGCACTGCATTAAATCACCTGTATATTATTTATTCAAGACATTGACCAACCATCAGAAGAATGTTAGGTTAGGTTAAAAGGGGTGATGATACGAGAAGAACGCATCACCTCACTCTGATCTCAAAGGATCCATTGTGCTCCTCGGGTATAGGGAGGGGTAAGAAAATTAATAAGTGGAAACTTAGGTATGGGGGGCCTCCCTGAACCTTCCTGAATTCTGAGTGAATTTAAGGATGTTCCTTAGTGGAAAAATTGAGACGTCACCCAGTTCATCGATAAAGTAATCTCCGAGGGCTGCTTTCCTAGTTCTGGCTAGACTGAGACAGAGGAAGTGAAATGAGTCCTCCTCTACCTCTTCGTCTTGACACCGTCTACACAAGTCAGATGAGGTAATGCACATTCCGTTTAAGTGGGCTCCCATAGTGTTGTGACCAGTTAGGAACAGTTGAGGCCTGCTTAGCTTAAGTAAATATTCAGTTTTATTCTTTGAAATATCCGGCCATAAGTTCCTCAACACAACAGGTATCAATTGATGACCATCTGTCATTGGCAACTTTGAGGAAACTGGCAAATTCTTCTTTTTCCTGCTCCAGTGACATAAGAACCGAGCAGTCAATTTAGCTCGAATCAAGAGATGATCCGTTTTTGGCCAACTCATCTGCCATTTCGTTCCCGTATATGTCACGATGTTCTGGGACCCATCGAATGGTAACTATATTTAAAGCACTGAGTAATTTCAACTCATTACGACAACGAACTACCTGTTTTGACTTTTTTTAAATTGAGGAAATGGCTTTTATTGCCACCTGGCTATCCATAAAAATGTCAATATTTTTGTTGATTAGTTCACAATTGGAAAGGCTCTTTGCAGCTTCACACACTGCGAGCACTTCCGCTAGAAAAACACTGCAGGCATCTGGAAGCTTTATTGATTTGTCCAGAGGTGGGTTAACTGAAAAAATGCCTGACCCTACCCCGTCGTTTGATTTGGAGTCGACGGTAAACGTTATTAACGTTTATGACCCGGTTTTCCGTCCAGAGTGTCCTTGTGGGAATAATCTTCTTCTCTTCTACTTCTGGCAATGAATGTTGGTTCATTACCTCTATTTAATATTAAAATATTGCTCTTAATAATAAATTCAAAAAGTGACTCACCCTTTGCATTATTATCAGAACTACCCCACTGTAGATGATGGGCATTTTCGTCGCAGCATTCTATCAGATCCCAGCCGTTCCTACTTGTTGTTGCGACTAGGTCTTCAAAGGCTTGCGTTGGCGCAGGCATCGGTTCGTCGCTTGGCATGCATGTGGATGCGAAGATTAGGGGGCGGTGCCCCTTCCCTTTCGCACTTCACTGCTGTTATGTCTCTACTACAATGGGGATATAAGAGAAAGAGATTTAAATTCTTTTTTGATACTATGCAGGTGCGAAAGTTACCTTCTAAAGGCTATTTTTTGAAGTACAGGATGTTATCTTTGGACCCAAGTCCGCATATGTGGCCACTGTTAGTCCATGGCTCCTGTATCAGGGCATTGTCTATATTGTCTTTCAACAGATAAGAGGTTAAGGTGGCAGAGGCCAGCTTACTATGCTGTAGATTAAGTTGTAGCACTTTCATAATTTTTTTCTTTAGTTTGTAGGCTGACAGCCGTTACCGGTCTCACCTTAACCTCATTGATGCCAATACATAGCTTATACCCTCTAGATTGGAGCAGAGCCATCGTTCCATGGTTGATCATGATAATAGCTTCTTCGCCTGTTTTGGTAGGCTCTTCCATCCACATTACCTACCAATCGGCATTCAGAAGGTCCGGATTAAGTCTTAGTAAGAAGCTCAGTAGCCCGGGATAATTATACGGACTTTGGATCTGGTGGGGAGGTCTTTTTTAAATGCTACTTTTAATTTTGTTCCTTCAAGTAACTCTTTCATGTCGTCTATCTTTGTTCCCAGCCAGTTTAGAGTGTATTCATCTCGGCACAGAAAATCTTAAACCCTTTTAACGTCGACAAAGGCCCGAATTTTGCCAAAGTGTTGGTAGAGGAAAGAACTTCGTCGCTTACGCGGTCAAGTAACTTTCCTTCCACCTGAGCCCACTGCTCATCACTAAGCTTTCTACCCAAGCTCCCTTCATTGATAAGGGGCACTTAAAGGCTCTGTTTTATCAAATCAGCTAGCGTACCTGCATTGTTTGTGGTCTTAGGTTTCTTATTTGCTGTGATCGGAGGGGGAGTCAAGTCATTGAGCCTGTTTCTTTCCATTGACTACTTGGATCAGCGTTATCGACTCCTGAGTATTTCGGACCACTGAAAGAAAGTCTTTCAGAGATTGTTCTCACCTGTGGGTTGCTGCCTTTTGTCGTCCGGGAGGAAGAGGCACCCTGGTTTTTATTCTTGTTTATTTTTCTCATCAGCTTTCGGTTTAGATGGGGGCTTGTTATCAACCTCTAATCTTGCTAGAAGTTTTTGGGCCCAGCTCAGTCTTTTCCAATCTCAAAGATTTAGCTTCTTTGGGTCACATTGGCCATACCTTCGTACGGTCTTCCTGGCGTTATCGATCCTTTTGTGATTCGGATCCTGTTTCCCTTACTTGTTCTGCTTATTAGGATGTACCAGTTTCTCCTTGATCGGGGTTGAGTTTAATTTGTAATTAATCGGAGGTAGTTTTAAATGAAAGTGTATTAGAGCTAGGTACTATACAGTTTAAATTCTCACTCTAAAATCACACCCTATTAGAATATGAAGTTGTGGATATTAAAACAATTTTAAAAATACCAAGCTCTAAAATAAAGTTATATTAAATTTTTTTAGCAGATTAAAGTGTAATACATTGCTGCTGTATCCTTCTCTTTAAAGAAGAGATTTTTTTACTTTTTATTCAAAAATATCACAACTATTCATTTATTTACATTGTCAATTATCAAAATGTACGAGTACGTTGAACTTTCAAAATTCGATATTTGAAATCCCGGCTAGTAAAAGTTTTAGATCATGCAGCGCGCGGACTACAAAATTATAAAATAAAACAGTATAAGCTATAAATTTGATAATTGACAATCGCAATAAGGATAATGTTAATTTTCTCTTCACATTACTGGCTTTGGAAATCACCTAATTTATATTAGAAGTATCTTTGCGTTTTTTTAAATTTATATATGCATAAATATATTATTTTTAACATAAATTCATGCAATTATATGACCGGTAGTACAAAAATTAAATATCCAAAAGAGTACCACGCGCTTTTTTAGCTGGAACTTCATCATTTAGTTTGGTTCTTGCTCCCACGTCTGAAAGTTTACCTCCTTTTCGAAGCAACTGTTTCTCAATAATTCTCGCGTTATTTGCATAACTGTCAGCAACTTCTCTCTGCGAATACATATATAAATATATAAAAATCATTATCATTGCGTTAATTTAAGTCGTATATTACCGCTTCAATTTCATCTTCTTCTTCATCAATGGTTGATACAGTGACTGAGCTGAATTTACCCATATTTTTTGTGTGGCGGGTAACCATAACCTTTTGATGAGAGGGACCTGCAATATTTGCGTCTGGAAGAACATCTTCTGATTGCTTTGATGACCTCAACTGATTCTCATTTTTGGTTTTAACTAAAGCTCCTTTTAAAATAAATGTAACGTGTGAGTCAGGTAAGTGTCGGTAATAAACAGGAAGATTGCATGATTTACACTAAAATAGAAACATTATAGAAAAGTGCCAATTAAAAGCGATTCAAAAAATTGAAAGATATTTTGTTTTGCTAGGCTAGAAAGGAAGGTGAACAATTAATTATGTCTCTTCATCCTGGCACCAAGGCTATGACTCATTAGGATTGCAATCGAAAGGGTCATTGTTGACCTGCTTAACAACCGTACTAAACTAGATAAAATTTATAAAATTACAACAATTCTAACAATCGTACTTATGATCGAACCTCTAAGAAAGAGCACATGGTTAATCCTTCAGTGTAAACGCTGCCAAGAATTCAATCAGTCCCAATTTATTGCAAAAAAGACCCAAGGTTTGTAAAATGCGCTGGAAAACATCTAACTGTTGACTGCAACGGAAAGTGAAAGCCCACCGACGTGCATTAATTGTAACGGAAATCACCTGGGCACTCATTCCGTAAAACGATTATCACTCGACGATAGCGCTTTGACGATAGTCCTGCATTCCGTAAAACTGAAAATGACTATCGTTTGGGCGATATCGTTTTGGAAATAAAATATTTGCTTCACGTAAGACGATAATCGTCAAAACGCTATCCTCAAAACTATAGCGTTGAGACGATAGCTAAATAGGTATCGTTTGCATAGATTTTGAAGCTCACTTTATACTTTTTTTGTGATTGAAAATTTGAAGGCGACTGTAATTGAATAGGCGCGTCTCACCAAATAAAATCTCTAAGCGCTCAGAGATTTTTTAAGTGGGACAAAAAATCTCACCTGAGCACTGAGATTTTTTGAGGAGATTACTGAGACGAAAATTTTTTGGATTCATTTCTCAATGCTCTTTCTCTGCTAAAACAGCTGTTCATTTGACAGCCAAATTGCAATTTTTTGCTGTTGTATAAATTCTAAAATCGATAAAAAATACAAAAAAAAGGTGGAATGTTGATAAAAGGAAAATAAATTGTATTTGCTATAATTTTTCATTAATTTCATAAAGTTTTGTGCTTAAATATTTTGAGCAAAGTTGAAATTTCGTTTCCCGAATTTCAATTCGAGAATTATAACACGTGTTTATACAATTCAACGGAGAATCTTGTCCCAGCAAAGCATTCCGCCTCCGTCAATCTGACATTGAGCGCTAAGTGAGATTTTAGTTGGTGAGACGCGCCTAATGACTGAGTAGCCACTGTAATTTGACATCATGTCTTTTGTCTTCTTTTTTGTTGCACCAAAGACACAAAAACAACGCAGATTGTTATTTATGACAGCCAATATGACGTTTTATCCAAAGTTTGGGAATACCAAATGCTCTCAAATTGTATTTTTAAAATAACGATAGACGAGACGATAGTGATGGAGTTACGTGAAGCAAATCATTGACGATCACGTTAACGATTATCGTTTTGACGATTATCATTTTGAAAATTACGGAATGACCCCCCTGGCAAACTATAGGGGCTGTGAAGTAGCTAAAGAATTACAAAAGCGACGATCAAAATCTGCCCAAACGCAAAGAAATCAACCAAAGCAACTAGAAACCTTAATTCCCAAGACTTCAAAATCTATGAAAGTTCCAAAACCTAGTATCCGTAAGGAAAAGAAAACAGTGTCACTACCTTCGGAGAAAACATCAAAGCAAGGAAATGCAGTAACATATGCACAAGTAGTGGTCAAAAATATACCCGTGAATAACGACACTGAAACAGACCCGGTTTCGATAGTCTTTTCAATAATTTTGTCAAAACTTGAAGAAAAATATGAAACAAATAAACTTATCTTTGATAGGTTAAGTAAGGTCGAAGATTGTTGTCGATCCGAGCCTCTTTCAAAAAATATATGATGGAGAAGCTTCAAATTCTTACGTGGATTATGGCAAAAACTTGGAGAATTGGAGATGTATATGCGAAAAAATGATATTGACATATGTTTGATATCAGAAACGCATGCCAAAAATTAATCAAATCTTAAAATCCACGGGTTTCATGACTACCACGCCATTCATCCGTCAAACAAAGCAAGAGGTGGATCATCATTGTATATAAAAGAATGCATTGAACACTCGATAGGCCTCAAAATAGAGGTTGAATCAATGCAATTGAGTAGTGTACAGGTTAAAACTAAAAATATTCCTCCCAATGTCTCTTCCATATATTGCCCTCCGCGTTGCAAAATTGATAAGAGTGAATTTACGACATTGATAAAGTCACTAAGTCCAAATTTAATTGTTGGTGGTGACTTTAATGCAAAGCACACCTTCTGGGCCTCACGATGCATATCTCAAAAGGGTCGCATGCTATATGAAGCAGGGATGGAAAATAATTGTGACTTTCATTCGACTGGCAAGCCAACTTACTGGCCAACTGATCCGTCGAAAATACCTGACCTAATCGATTTATTCATGGTGAAAGGAATACCCGCTAACCGTATAGAAATTTCAGAGGGCTATGACCTCTTCTCAGATCATTCTGCCGTCGTACTCATTATGAGCGAAAGCCTTGTTAAAATTGAAAACCACCCAGGTTAACAAACAGTAAAACCAACTAGAATGGATTTAAAAAAGATATCGAGGACAACGTTGAGTTAAGGGTATCATTACAAACGCCTCTTGAGCTTGAAGACGCAGTAGATACCTTTGCTGATATACTACAAGAGGCAGCTTGGGATAACACATATTATCAAAGGGTAATGCATTGTTATAAAAATATAAAATATCCTCAGGAAGTAAAAGATTTAGTACGGCGGAATTGTTTAAGGGGAGGAATGCAACTGGCTAGTTCACTAGAGCATTGCCTGTAAAAATAGCGATAAAATTATGACAGACACGAAACATTGCGGCGGTGTTTTAGAGATACAATTTTTTCCATTACAGATCTATCGCCTATCATTTTTAAAGCTCTATTTTGAATTCTATCTAATAGACTTAATTGGGTCTTAGGAGCACCCGCCCAAATATGAGAATTATACTCAATCTTTGGACGAATAAGGGCTTTATAGATTGCAGCTAGATCAGAAGAGGAGAAAAACTTTTTCATCTTAGGAGAAAAAATTAACATTTTGCAGCGTTTTTGGTGAAGTCGTATATATGATCATTCCACAGAAGGTGGTCTGTGATGCACATACCTAGAACTGAAAATGTTCGGTTTCCTCGATGCAACTTCCTCTCATGGATAGTGGCAAAGGGGTGGATTTCGCTTTAACGACATAAGACAGCATCGAGTTTTCGAAGCATTAAATTCTATGAGAGATCATTTATGAAAATAAGAGAGTCGGAGACAAAACGGAGCCCTGGAGCACACCAGCATTTTTTTTATGAATATCAGACTTGTAACCATCCAAGACGACTTGTATTGAACGGTCCAAAAGGTAATATCCAATCCAACGAAGAAGAGATTCATCGATACCAAATGCACGCATTTTCGATTAGAGAGCTTGATGCCAACTCTATCAAACGCTTTTGAAATATCAAGTGCAATAATCTTACTTTCTCTAAAACGATGTAAAGAAATGCTCCACTGCTCGATGAGATATACCATCAGATCACCAGTGGACCTATTGCTACGAAAGCCGAAAGTTTCGTTCTTCGAGATATTTCTTAAGCCGATGATTAATCAGCGTTTCCATGACTTTGGAAAGAAGGGACGTAAGTGCAATTGGACGGTAGCTAGAGGGGGAAGAAGATACGCTTTTTTTAGGGACAGGCTGGACAAATGTTGTTTTTCATTCACTCGGAAAGAGACCAGTAGAGTAGATAAGATGGAAAAGCTTACGTAGTGGCTTTGTCAGCGTTGAAGAACACTCTTCAGAACAAATGGAACAATATCCGGACCATCGGATATGTGTACACCAAGATCTTTTAGGATTGTTGCCACTGTAAGAAGATTCGTCTAATAAAATCGTTGGAGCTCCCAAGTGCAGGAGGAGTCATGACACTCTCAGGCAGCGTGGAATTAACAGCAAACTGTGCTTCAAGCAAATTGGCTTTCTCTGTTGAGCTAACATAGGGAGTGTCGTTGAAGACGAGTGTTGGAACCAAAGATGAAGTTGTATTTCTAATATTTTTTACAAATGACCAAACATTTTTACTACCTTTGGGACATTGTAGTATTTTTTGCCTTAACTTTTGATCATGCAAAAATTTGGTTCTTTGAATATGGCCGTTACAGGTCTTTCTAGCTTGTTTAAACTTGATCCGGTTTTCCTCAGTAGGGTTGGCTTTATAACATCGGAAACTTACTTCTCTAACCCTGATTGCCTCTTTACAGCTCAAATCAAACCATGAATTCCCTTTCGGTGCGATAGATTTTATCCTATGAGGCATAAAATGTGTCATTCCGTAAAGAATCAAGTTTGTGATCATATCTGGACTGGAGTCTACGTCACTATCGAGGAAGCATAGTGACCAGTTAAAGTCCTTGAAAAAACTTAAAACTTAAATGCCATTAAATAAACCAAAATATTTGTATAAAGTACCTTAGGTAGAAATGGGGCTGTGGCAAGGTTTTCATACCATAACTCTAAAATTGAATCATAGTTGTGGTATGGTACATGTTTGAAAAATCTTGCAATTAATGATAGAATGATATGAAAAGCAGTCACTATATTTACATCCGTTTATTTTGTTCAGTTCACCAGAAACTCTCTTAAAAAACGGTAGTCTACTTGTTCGTGGTCTTAGGAAGTTGACGGAGAACAATATTCAGAAACAACTAATTTTTGTTAAGAGCTATAAATTCTTTGATCTTTAGTTCGTAAAATTGGTAAAAGTTCTCAAAAAAAAAAATTAAGAAGATCTCCTACTGGCCACTGTTAAATACAAGTTGCAATGGTCATTTCTTGCCTTTGTCTGCATATCAGATCAATTGTTCGGGATATTTTAGGCCAAATTTTCCTGGATATGGTCAAGTTGGTTAAACTGTTCCGAAGACAAAATATGCTCTTTATAATTTTAAACGGAATGGTGACTCTTTCCGAAAATATTGAGTTATGAAGCGCTGATTCTTGCCTGCCCAGTTCTTCCTACCTTTTATTTCCCTCGATGCCACTGTGATCTGATACCCCTATAAGATAGAGTCTGTAATACATATTCAAATTTGCGAACTTATCTAGATAATTGCTGGATGAATTTTGACGTTGTCTGATAAGATAGCTGTATATTGATTCTGTTGTGTGGCTGCTTTTATTATTTTGCATGCTTATCAAATTTTCAGTAATTTAGCTGCTAGGAAAGCTGGGTAGATTAATTTCTGAACCAATATCACACACCATCTTTGAGCTATCAGAAAAATTAGTTTGCTCAAATCTCTCGTCGCAGCATCAATGCCCTCATCCTTTTAAAGATCCTAAATGAGGCTCATTGCAGGAGTAAATTAGTCATTGAAACTTAGAAACATTTTGGTGTCAGTAGTTTATTGGTTTGATTCTATTAGTCTTACACCCTGCTATTAATTACAATTTGAAAATTTAAGCGGGGCAATGTGCAGAAAGACGCTTATGAAATTTGTTGGACAAGATCAAAGGGCCCATGTGATGCCAAAGCTGTTTCTTAAGCTGCTTAAGTTTATCAATGTTATCTGCTTTGTTAATGTTAATTTGTCTACTCATCGAAAAAATTGGCTAGCCTCCATAGCACGTCGTCTTGTCTTGTATGCAAAATAAACTTCTTTGATAAAGAACAAACAAGCGCAGCTCATAAACATAAACCCTATGGGTGTTTCCATCGTTACGGGTGTGACAGTGAGACTCAATGTTTTATTAATTATTAACGTACTGTTCAAAATGTATAAGTTAAAACTTTACCAATCTACAGGACACCTGAAGCCCTTCAAATAAATTAGTATACTAAAGTATTAAAAAAGAGTTGTTGAGCTTTAGTTGCGTTACGGGTTTGACCTTAGAAAAATGGCGATTTGCGATTAAGGTATCTAATTTTCATGTCTCGTAAAATATCGCATGAAAAGCGTGTATCATTCTTTTGCAAATATTAACCCCGATAGAATATCTTCAGTTTAAGTTAAGAAATGAGGAGCAGAATTATGAAATACAATACAAAATTTGAATTTGAAAACGTTACGGGTGTCACAGGTTATCGTTACGGGTGTGACCGAGTATGATTTTTCTGTATGAAAACAATACAATATACGAATGGTAAATTGTTGTCAAAGTCATTGTTAATATAATCATTTCTCACATGATGTGAGAAACAATTTTTCTAGAAAAATAAAGTTATTCTCACAGAAAATTGAATATATTTCTCACTTCAATGAGATTTTATCCATGTTCTTGTAGTAGGGAAAACTTTCTCTTAAAGCCGATTAAATTCTCATGTAAAGTAAATTTTCTTAGAATTATAGTTCTACTTCCTGGATTCAATATTCAGAAGCAATAAAACATAACTAAAATCAAGTTGAGAAACAGAAAGAATATACTTTGAAATGCCAAACTGTTACTTTTTAAGTATGTGTATTTTTTTTTTATTAATGATAAATCAAAATTTCTTGCGGTAATGGCTTTAAGTAACTGTAAGGCATTTAATAATAATTATAATGGTTGTTTCAAATAGTAAATAAAAAAAAGTGGGTTAGGCCAATTTAGAATTCATTAAAATCGGTTTTGATGTAAGGATATGGTGGATGAGGCCATTTTCTACAATTAAGAAAGAAGTGTTTATGGTAATTTTCTTATCTGTGTCAGCTTACTTTAGAATAACAGGGAATGTTTTAAAAAAGGTACCGTGGGAAATTAGTTTTGAATTTCTGAATATTACAATGGATAGGAAAAATAAAGATTGGAAAAGCATTCCACACTAATGTGATACTGTAGTACGTCCGAATTTGGGCTCGAGGTGAAAATGATGAGCATTTCTAGATATACGAGGTGAAATTGAAGGAAATTAAAGGGAAGGAATGCAACAGGCCTTTCGCTAGAATTTTGTTTGTAAAAATAACGATAGAATAATGAACGACATGAAGCATTTCAGCGGTGTTCGAAAAATTGAAGTGGTACGTTATAATTTCTATCTCCTATCATATTCAAAGCTCTCTTTTGAATTCTAATATATAAAAATAAGTTGCCTTATGTTCGGGCTCGATAAACTCGAGAATGGCTGGGCCGAATTTTTCGATTTTTTTTATAAAGTTATCTTTACTTTTGAGGATGGTCTTTTTGTGAAATTTGGGCAAAATTCGGTAAAGGGCAAACCGTAAAATGCATTTTTAGTGCATTTTGTCAAATTACTAACAAATCTTTTGGTAGGGTCTTCTAAGAATGTCTACGAAGGTTTCTGTGACATTTGGTCAAAAGGTAAAGCGATCAATGCATTTTTAGTGTATTTTGTGTTTGTCAAATTTCTTACAAATATTTTGGTAGGTAACATCGTTCTCTTTTATCCAGCATTAATCAACAAACAAGTTTTCTTTCTTTAATTCTAATTTGTCAAATTAATTTAAACTGATTTAATTTTGTTAAAATAAGTGTTATCTGTTTTTTTTTTATTATTAAATTCAGTATTCAGTACATCCGAAGGGCCCAGCAATTATTTAAAAAAAAAGAAGAGTTGGATAAGTGCAGTGAAATATGTAAAGATAGAATCTTGGGTATTGGTAAAATAAAAACATCATCAGCTATATTTTTTGATTATTCACTTTGGATCTTTTTGTATACTGTTCACATTGGGATAGTAAGCCATTCGAAATTGACATGAATCAAGTTTGCCAAATTGTTGGTTTATCGAGGATAAGTGAAGATGCCGTTAAAAATAATAGAACAATGATTGTATTTAATTTAAGTCTGTAGATAAACAACATTTTTATTTTTTGCTCTGAAACGTAAATGAAGAGTGAGGATGGTTTAGGAAGTTCGCGGAATGAGCCATTCTTCTCGCATGAATGGCCATTTCAGAATCCACTATCACATTGTTCATTAGCTTTGTCACAATCAGTCGGTTCCGTTACGCAGCATGAATGTTTCGCTAATGATGAGGCAGCATGCCAGGCAAATCCAAAGAGTTTACGAATTCAAATGGATAATTGGACGACTTTGTCTTTGTTTTCAACTCAATAGATCGATTTGTATGAAGGCAATTATCCGAGAATTTCATTTTAAATCATCCAAATTAAGTCATTGATAAAAGAAAGATGGACGCATCACTAATTTAAATCCGAAAAATTAGTGCTGAGTTCATCTTTCGTTGAAGTGAGTTAGAAAATAGCAGGGAAATCGAAAATATCCAGCATAATTGATTTATATATTTTTACCAATTCTTTTTTAAATCAATTCGTAGAACAGAATTAACTCGAAGTCGATTACGTCTTTTGTTCTGACTTCAAACCTAATGAAATTAAACATAGTTTTTTTTAAATTGCTAACCGCTTAATTTTTTTAAAGTCCTTTCTGCATTTAATGGCAATCTATCCGTCTGTATAAATTAAGCTCTTATCTTGCTTTATTTGTTTGTTTGTGATAGCTAATCTCAGAAACTACACATCCAATTTCAAAAATTCTTTTGCTGTTTAGAGGGTTATTTTAAGAGAATCGCCTGAGGCAAAAAATTTTTTAAACAAAATTGCGTTCGTAGAGTGAAATGGGCTAAAAATAAGACAGTAGTTTCGGATTTTTATTTTTTTTTTATGTTTGAAAAGGTTTACTTAAAGGATCGGTTCAATGCAAGACACATTTTTTTTTCGAATGAAATATTTTTTTGGGCGAAACTCAAAATAAGACTGATACAATATGCTGTTCAATTTATTTATTTAATTTTGTAATTTTTTAAAGAAACTTTTGTCTATACCCGAGTGAAGCCGGGACAGGCCAGCTAGTCTATTATATAAAAAGAAGTTGCCTTATGTTCGGGCTCGATAAACTCGAGAATGGCCGAATTTTTCAATTTTTCATATTGAGGATGGTCTTTTTGTGAAGTTTGGTCAAAATTCGGTAAAGGGAAAACCGCAAAATGCATTCTTAGTGCATTTTGTGAAACTACTGACAAATCTTTTCGTAGGGTCTGTTAAGAATGTCTATTAAGGTTTCTGTGCAGTTTGGTTAAAATTTTGTAAAGTAGTTTGCCATAAATGCATTTTTAATGCATTTTGTGTTTGTCAAATTTCTAACAAATATTTTGATAGGATCTTCTGATGATGCCTACAAAGGTTTCGGTAAAGCGGTAACGTCGTTCTTTTTTATCAAGCATTACTAAACCAACAGGTTTTCTTCCTGTAATTATAATTTGTGAAAACTGATTTAATTAATTTAATTAGTTTTTTATTATTAAATTCAGTATTCAGTTCATCAGAATTGCCCAGCAATTATTTCAAAAAGAATAGTTGGAGAAGTGCAGGGAAATATGTTAAGATAGTAACATGGATATTGGTAAAATAAAAACATCATCAGCTATATATTTTTATTATTATTGGTTTATCGAGAAACAGTGAAGATGCCCATAAAAATAATAGAACAATGATTACAATAAATTTGAGCCTGTACGATATTCTTTTTTATTTTCTGCTTTGGAGTGTGAATGAAGAGTGAGGATTGTTTATAAACTCGGGAACATATACCTGACGGCAAATAAAATGAAGGAAGTTTTTTTAAAGTCCTTTCTTCATTAAACGGCATTATCTATCCGTGTATATTAATTTAGCTCTTATCTTGCTTTATTTGTTTACGATGGCTAATCTCAAAAACTACAAATCCGATTTCAAAAATTCTCTTGCTGCTTGAAAGATTATTTTAAGAAAATCGTCTTAGGCATACAATTTTGTAAAAAATGTGCGTTTGTAGAGTGAAAAGGGGTAAAAACAAGAAAATGTTGTCGGGTTTTTTATTTTGTTTATGTTTGAAAAGGTTTACTAAGAGGATGGGTTCAAGGCTAAATGTTTTCTGTCGTGTCTGGCTAGCTGTAAGGCAAGAAAACTTCGAGCGAGAGCTCATAACAGTTTTTGAAATAACAGGGGAACACAATTTTTTTCGTATGAAATATTTTCCGGGTGGAACTCAAAATAAGGCTGATAATTTATTTTGTTCAAT
Source organism: Dasysyrphus albostriatus (assembly GCA_946251815.1). Lineage (NCBI taxonomy): Eukaryota > Metazoa > Arthropoda > Insecta > Diptera > Syrphidae > Dasysyrphus > Dasysyrphus albostriatus. The sequence goes on along the minus strand of OX276337.1, from coordinate 68,105,172 downwards.
TTATTTGTTTAATTTTGTTATTTTTTTTAAGAAACTTTTGTCTATACCCGAGCGAAGTCGGAACGGGCCAGCTAGTTCCTTATAAAAGACTCAAGTGGGTTTAATGAGCAACTGCCCAGATATAAGAACTTTACTAGAGTTTCGGACGAATAAATTACAGTTAAATCACAATTAGGGGAGTAAAACTCTACATCGTCGGATACAACCTAAATATCTAGCAGCGTTATGCGGTTTTTTATTCAGCAATTTACAATGCTCTGAAGATCAGAATTAAATGGGCTTAACATTCTCTGCATTTCAAGTTCCACATCTGAAGAACAGGGAAATAAATCTTAAAACGAATATGAAACGCTGAGGGTACTGTCATCAGCAAAAGAATTTAATGGATTCAAAGTTGCAGACAGGAGATCGTTAAAGGATTTAGGGAAAATTCCAGCACCAGCCCCTTCAGAGGTTGTTGTTCCCCCAAAACCCCATTTAGTGGCATTTGCTTTAAAAGTGTAGTTTGCCGTTTTTGTTACCTATAAAATGTAAAGTTTTTTTTCTGTAGCCGTGCAAACCAATTTTGCGTACGGTACGGCTTTTGCCCCAAAACAAATGATTATCTTTTTAAGCTTATAAATGTACATTACATGTAGTCGAAACTGCTTTTCAATTCCTTTCTGTTCTCGTTCTATGTATATAGTTTCACCAACATTGTACGTTAATTTATGTGCCCTAAGTTTCCCGTCAATAACTCTGGCTCCATCGGTCGATCGAAGGGGCAATTTTTCAATATCACAATCTGTAATAATATAATAATGATTAGTGTTTTACGTTTAGGATGCACACAAACATCACCTAAAATCAAAGACAGCTTTCCACAAAGGCAGTAATATATGTTAAGAGGCTTTTCATCATTATATTCTTCTTGATCTTTTGAATCAGAGCATACAATACTTCGTGATACTACTTTAGGCATATTTTGTATTTAAACAAAATTAAAGCAAATATTAGGCGCGTAACACGAGAAAAATCAAGATTAAGGTCAGGCAGGTAGAAATAATTCGGACACTGAAGATAAAATAGCTTGAACAAAATTACAATATTTGATAGTCAATATTAAATAAATAAACAAATCTTTAATGCACAATAATAGCAAGTGAATAAGTGATACAAATAAATTTATAACCACAGATTATCAATAACCTCTGATATGATAACAAAGCAACACCCTGTCCTTTTTTTTTGTATTTTTGCCTTTGACAGCAAAGTGCGGTAAGAACATCATGGATAAAAGAAAAATAAGATTACGCCACTTCGACTGCTAACCTCAGGCACGATTACACGATTCGTTTTTCGTCTTTTTGACAGGTGTGAAAGACGCTGGTTATTGGGAAGATTGACCGGTCTCACGGTAGTTTATGGACAAGATAAGTTGGGTGACAGGGATGTCATCAGGCATGAACAAAAAATAAACACAAACCTTATAGAAATTAGCCAGTTTATATTTCTGAGATCTCAGAGGACTCAGAGCGCTCAGAAATATAAACAGGATTCCTCTAAAAAATTCCTCACTTTTCCCCTTAAAAACTGAGACTGAAATTTTTTGGATTCGCTTGCTCAATTGTTTTTTGTCTCAGTAAATTAAATACGAAGAAAAGAAAAAGAGAGTTGTTTTGACTTCTATGTGAGGAATACTGTTTATATTTTATTCTCCTGCTCCGTCAAAAAATTGAGGAAAAATACTGAGCGCTCAAGAAATATAAACTGGCCAAATGTCTGTTACTGTCTGTTCCAACTTATTTTGAAATTCATCCAACTTCTTTTGTTCAGGCACAAACTAATGTGAACACAACAGACTCACTGTGGCTTTGAGAATTCGTTTTCGAAAAATTTAATTCATTTATTTAAAATCTTTTTGTATTAAATAAAATTAAACTCTGTAGTATTTGTTCGCCAAAGCAAAAGTACAAGTGAAAGCAGTTATCACAAAAGAAAACGTAAACAAAATCCATACATTTTAACATGCCGGCTTCACTAGACATAGGAGCCATGCTCGGACTAACGATAAGAAAACCAATGTAGGCAGAAAAATCCATGTCTTGTCGACGACATGTCGAAAAAACCAACTTTTGAACCGCATAACAATGTTCAAAGTTTGGCCATGATATTTGAGATTTCACGTGCGTGCGAGTTTTTTATCTGATTTTCAATTGCTGCGAAAGTTGTTATTTACTTACGAGACCGTTGTTCCTAAAATTTGAGTTGCATATTTTTGCAAAAGATAGAAGTAGTGGTGAGAGAGAAATGAAACGACATGGCATAACTTACCTAGCGAGAAAAAAATGCTATTTCTTGATATTTCAATGTGTAAAATATAGATACAAATTATAAAGATGGCAATCCTTAGCTGTCAGTTTGATGTGCCTACGAGCTGAAGCGAACAGCTTTGATAATTCGATTTGCAGAGTATTAGTGAAAACCGCACACATAAAATCAACTCGTTATTCACACGAAGTGAAATTACAAATACAACAATGTAAAAGAATGGGTTTTGGAAGGTGAAACGTACGAAAGATTGGCTTCTTGATAGTTGATATTCTTTTGTGCAAAGCATTGAAGTTCTTGTTGTTTCAATGTATTTTGAGGCACCTAAAATTGTCTAATTTAGGCACGATGAGACTCACGATTCTAGACTCAAATTTTCCAATCTAGACGGGCATTAACCACGCAATTACACACGAAAAAAGTCCATTCGTTTTTCTGACGGTCAAAAAATATGAGGTTCATTTGGCCAGTTTATATTTCATGAGCACTTAGTATTTTTTTTGAAAAATTGACAGTTATGATAATTAAAAATATTTTTAAATCGTTTCTTCAAATTTATATCACGAAAAATAATTTTAAAGCTCATTGTTTAAAGTTTATTAGCATCCCCCGCTTCAATTGTTTGCCAGCAGGAACAAAAAATAAAAAATAAAATATTTGCGTTTTAAAGTTATTCATTCACCTTTATGAGTGATATACTTTAAGGCTCTCCCAAGCCAACGCGAAATATTTGCCAACGACAGTTTTTTGTTGTTATTTAGCGTTGTGTGTTTGTCATTTGATTCGATGGAAATTCACGTTGGTTTTGAACCGGTGTATACTTAGCAAACGATAATCACGAATTCCATTTTTAGAATTTGGAAACAATTGGTTAATTAATTATTAACAATTAGTGATTTGGCGTGTACTAATTAGACATAGAAACAAAAATAGCTTTTTTTGGTACCAATCGATTGGAAATCGTTTTGTCAAATTTGGAAACCTATTTTTAGAATCAAGATACATGAAATCCACCATTAAACGCAAAAATAAGTATATTATCAACCTGTATTGAATGGTTTTCAAAATATTTTTAAATATTAACCATGTTTTAACTACAAGTGTCTTGCTCCCACTCTTTCATCGAAGAGAGATGTGAATACTGAATACCATTGCTTATGAATAATAGGTATGTTTTAGTCGTTTTTCTTTTTAATTCAGAATAGAGCTCTGAACAGAGTCCGAGCATGTCGAGAATGTTCTGAACATCCTCTGGTCTGAGCCAAGTGTGCTTTGAGCGCTCTGAATTATTTTGGAAACACACCTGAACAAAACACAAGCTGTGAAATGCTTGTGTGCAGCATTAAATCTGTCTGCTCTGTCATCTTATTCTGAGCTCATAGAGCGCACTCTGAACACACTCAGAACGAAAAAAAAACATGAATTTTTAGCTCTGAACGCTCAGAGCTATAAAAGAAACACAATTATTTGTTTGACAGTTCGGACTCTACTCTGAACTAAAAAAGAAAAACGCCTTTTGTTACTTTTATAGCACGAACTGTCAAAATATTGAAAGAAGGGGAAAATCCTTCATAGAGGGGTAAACATGCTACAAAGTAAATACAAGCGTTGGACCAGTTTTCATGTAAAAATGTTGAACATGGCACACAATTTAAAACACAAGGGATAAATCTTAAAACACATCGACGTGTTTTGATAGTATTGTTAACTTCCTGCTCTCAAAAATTATTGAAGCAGAAATTTGCAAGATTTTTCATGGATGGGATATTTCTTGTTCTCTCATTTTGCTTTCTCGTTGCTACGCTTTGGAGTTAACAAACAGGTATTTGTGATATGTAGTGCCATGCCGTCTGAATTCATACGAATTTGTAGTAACCAAACAGACCTAATATCATAGATAAACAAATAGAGATGGCATTCCTCAACTGACAATTACTACGCTTACATGTGGTGTTTAAGCGAGCTTCAAGCTCAGATGATGCAATATGGTCTGTTTATTTGCATGTTTGTGTGCACATATAGCTTTGTTTTAATATATAAGTGTTGTAAGTGATTATGTTAATTAAATTGAATTTGTTTTGCATTGAAATAAATACAATAATGCCATTAATTTTTCTAGAATCTCATTACCATTTCAACTCAACTCAAAATGGAGCACTCAACCCAGGTGATGAAAAACCTGGGTCTAATATTCAACCCTATTTCAACTCGAGCTCTCAAACCTGCATGTAAACGTAGTAAATTTGATTTGGCTACATGCTGGAAGCGAACAGCTGATGTATTAGATTTGCAAATTATTAAGGCATGGTCAAACAGAGCGTGATCCAGTGATCGTTGTGAGATATTACAAACAAAATTCGCTGCTATCTTTTTTCTCTTTCATTGCAGTATTGATCGTTGGATCGCGTTCTGTTTGCCCAGGCCTTTAGTGAAAAACCCACACATATAGAATCAACTCGTCCATTCAGCACAGGTCTTGTTGTTGTTGTAATTCATATCTAATCATCGGCACGAAGTGAAATTACAAATACAACAATGTAAACCAATGGGTTTGTAATGTAAACCAATGGAGGGTGAAACGTACGAAAGATTGGCTACTTGATATTCTCTGCCTTATATCGTTACTGAACACAGTACACTAATAGAAGGTATTATATTGCGCAGGTTGTCTAAAATGAGAACTGTCAGAAGGAATTAAAGATGGCTGTTCTCGTGATATGCCTGCCATATTACAACTGCTGTATTACAACAACAACAAACACGAACAAAATTATTTAAATAACACTTAAAACCAATTTTCTTTTTGTGAAAGTAATAAAATAATATGTCTGTTATAAAGTTATAAACCTTAAATATCTCGAAACAATTTTATTTTCTTATCAAGCAACAAAGGAATACACACATAACATACAATAATTTTCAGTCAAATAACACGGGATCCACCATTTTCCACTGATCTTGAGATATGCGTAGAACTGAACAAAAATGAAAACGCTAATAATATTTAGCCAGTTTATATTTCTGAGATCTCAGAGGACTCAGGGCGCTCAGACAAGATTCCTCTCAAAAATTCCTCACTTTTCCCCTTAAAAACTGAGACTGAAATTTTTTGGATTCGCTTGCTCAATTGTTTTTGTCGCAGTAAATTACATAAGAAGAAAAGAAAAAGAGAGTTGTTTTGACTTCTATGTGAGGAATGTTGTTTATATTTTATACTCCTGCTCTGTTCAAAAATATAGGAAAATTACTGAGCACTCAAGAAATATAAGCTAGTCAATTATGTGTATCGTGGTTACTGAACACTGTCCTGATTATTTTTGGTCTCCAAATACGTCACGAACTAGTTTTCATAATTACAACAACAAAGCAAAAACTTAAGTGGCGTGATCCTGCACTCTCTCATATTTAAAACCCTTATGGTAAATCCTGTGATCTGCCATTTGTTTTGAATATTTAATAGCTGTCACTTTTTAGGTTGTTGGAGATTTATTTCATAAATTTGGGCAAAATAAGTTCAAAATAAATGTTTAAGAGATGGGAGTTACTGGTTTGTGGAAATTGATTGAGCCTTGTGGCCAACCCGTTCCTGTTGAAATGTTGGAAAACAAAGTGCTAGCTATAGGCAAGTATAGTCCAACAGATGTAACGGCTAAATAATTAGAATGCATGTATTTTTTTAAAGATATTTCTATATGGCTGCATCAGGTCGTAAAAGGCTTTCAGGACAATAAAGGATCAGCACTGGCTAACTCTCACCTTTTAGGTCTATTTCATCGGTTATGCAAACTGATGTATTATCGGATAAAGCCGGTCTTTGTATTCGACGGAAAAGTTCCTCTTTTAAAAAGAGAGACTATAGTAAGTCTTGTTTTTTTTTATTTAGAAACATTACTATCATATCTATCTCAGGCCAAGCGTAATAAAAAAAGAAACAAGTTGGTCAACGAAGCAGAAAGAATTCAAACTTTGTTGTTACAATCTTTGGCGAAAGAAAAGGTTGTTCAGCAAGCCCTTGGATCTAAGGCTACCGATGAACTCTTGAAAGCATCCCCTTCAAAAAGTAGATTTAATCAAAAGTGCCAAGATGCCGATATGTTTAAACTCCCGGATCCGCCAAACATAAAACTTAGCGATACCGAAACTGAAGACAATTTCGAGCCTTCATGTTCTTCAGAATCCGATAGTTCATTTACTGAATCTAAGCCCAGAATTAGTTCTAACCAAAATTTGCAAGCTATTGACGTAAAAAGTGAGCATTTCCGCAACCTTCCTCCAGACATAAGACATGAAATACTAATAGACATCAAAGAAACAAGGAAGCAATCATCTTGGGGAAAACTACATGAACTACCTTCAAAAAGCAACGAGTTCAGCACATTTCAAATGAAGCGATTATTGAAAAGGCGGCAGGTACAAGAGAGTATAGAAGAAGTTGAAAAGGAAATGGATGGTGTAAGAACGTTTACGTTGAGCGAGTTAGAAAATATATTTAGCGAAGAAGGCATAATTGATACTCCCGGCTTAAGCTGTACAAAACATATTTCATCTGATGCAAATACTCGCTACCTTTTAGTTAGAAGTTTGAAAGAGACATTAGCTAATGCCGCTTCTGAGGAAATTAAAGATAAACTCCAAGCTCCCTCTACGGAACCAAAAACGCACGAAGCACGCACATATAACACTGATTTAGAAGATGCAGATTTAGAAAAGGCCATCAAAATGTCATTGGACGATTCAGCTCCATACAGTGAAAGTGATTATTGTTACGGGCAAAAGGAAAGAAAGCTTAACAGCGAGCAACGATCACTGTTGAAAAATGCCAGTGTCGGACTTGCTAGAGACTTTATGATTGAACATGCAGGCATGAATGATGAAGACGTCAAAAGTCTATTGGAGGATACTCAAATATTTTCCAATGATGTAATGAACTATGAGTCTAGGTATGTATGTTAGTTAGTTAGTTAGACTTTATTGAACGGAAATAGATATTTACAATTTGTTCTTAATTCTATTTTATATAATTATTATATTGATACTTTAATTTGTTTTGGCACATTAGGGGCCTAATTTTATACATTGTTTTTATTTTTATACAAAATTATTTAAAAGATTGTGATTGATGGTTATATTTTATACTATGTAGATGATTCATCTCGGGTTGTTCAAATCCGGTTGTCTTTTTGGGAGGATGTGGGGTGGCTTCTAGCCACGGTGGTAGTTCGACGCAGCATCTTCGTAAAACTGAATTGCCTCGTCTTCATTGATAGGAATGATTCCTTCGTCCAGTAGTGCTGTTACATCAAGGTATCGTGGATCGGTGTGTCTTTCTTCACTTGTGATGGTTCTCACTAGAGGGTTTGGGTGATTGCTAAGGTTGCTCGTCAGTATTTTAGTAGCACTGATCATGTATTTGTCAAGGGGTGTTATTCCGGATGCCTCATAGAGTCGCGTGTTGCTGAAATGTTTTCGTCGCCGTTGGTCAAAGTGGAGTCCCGTGCAGATCCGCAAGATCTTCCTCTCGAACACTCCCAGTTTTTTCATGCTGGTTTTGGAAATAGTAAACCAGACAGGAAAGCAGTATGTGATGATCGGTCTGATAAGTTGCTTATAAAGAAGCAACTTCGTCCTTTGGCTGAGTCCATTCCTTTTCCGCATTAGGGGGTGGATGCGGTGGAAAGCGTAGTTTGCTTTCTTCAGAGTAGCTGTTACATGTGGATTGAAGCGTAACCTCTCCTCAAAGTTGACACCCAGATATTTCACCGATGGTTTGGTTTTCAGTTGTGATCCGTCAGGCAGATTGATAATAATGCTGCGGCAGCTTTTAGCTGAGGGTGTACTTCGCTGTCCCGCTGGTCTTCTGAAACAAGCCAATTCAGATTTTGCTGAGTTGACTTTGATGCCCCATGTTGTGTAGAACTCCCACAGCCGTCTCACGTGTTCTTCAACTCTTTGGGCTGCAATGACTGGTGAAATAGATTTGGCGTATGTTAGTGAATCGTCTGCATAGAGCAAATTTATAGCGTTGTTGGGTTGAGGTTGGTCTGATGTGAAGATGTTGTATAGGAACGGTCCCAGCTTTGATCCTTGAGCAACTCCTGCTCTGATGTTTTTGGTTGTTGACTGGCTGTTTTCAATCTGGACGAAAAACGATCTGGAATTGAGAAAACTGAAAATTATTTTTATTAATGTACCTGGAAAATTAAAGGTGGTTAGCTTATAAATTAGCCCCTGTATCCAGATGCTGTCGAATGCTTTCTCTATATCCAGAAAGCATCCAACAACAACCTGACAGTTATTGAGGGTGCTAACAACGTCGTTATGGAATCGCAAGAGCGGATGTAAAGTAGAGTGTTTCTCTCGAAATCCAAACTGCATGTCCGGAACGACGTGGTTAGTAGAGCAAAAAGCCTTCAATCTACGAAGAATAAGTCCTTCAAGAATTTTGCTGGTGTTGTTAAGAAGAGATATGGGACAATATCCGGAAACGGAACCTCTGTCGGCTTTCTTCGGTATAGGTACTATTTTAGCTGTTTTCCATCTATTCGGAAAGTAGCAATTGTTGACGCAGTTGTTGAACAGGATCGTGAGAAACAGCACCATGTCTTGGGGAAACTTCTTTATGATGTAGCTGGAAATCATATCTGGTCCAGATGATTTCTTAGGTCGCCCACTTTGGATTAGCTCAGCTACTTCTTCGGGGTTGGTGAAGCCTCCAGTCAGCTCGGGATCACTAGCAGGATTTTCATTGTTAAAAATGATAATTTCAGCGTCCGTTTGCTGCAGCTGCTCAATTGTTGACTCAACTTCCTCTAAGAGTGAAGGATCGCTGGATGGGTTTGGCACGAAATTTCCTTCAAAATATTCGGCAAATGCTTCCGCTTTATCCTGAGCCGTCGTAACTTCCCCTTGCCTGGAGCTGATTTTGTCTGGCATTTGTTGTCTTTTGCCGATGATCTTGTTTATTTCCTTGAATGCATCGGGTCCTGGTTTGATGGATTGTAGCCTTTTTTGGAACTGGTTGTTGTTGAAATGTTGAAGAGCATTCCTCAACATAATTTGCGTACATTGAAGTTCACTCTTCACCAATTGATAGTTTCCGTTGGCCGTGTTCCAATCCCTTTGTTGGATCCTTTGCAGTCGCTTCCGCAATCGCTGTCGATGATCATATAGTCGAACAATTCCTTCTGGTAGATGCTGGTATCTGTCCCTTGAGGTCTTGCATCTCTTCTGCTGGTCCAGGGCGTTGTTTACAGTGAGCTCCATGGCTTCGATGGCTTCTTCGATTTCATTGTTGGAAAGATTTCTGTTGGCATCCGGCATCACTATGGTTTCCTCGATTTTTCTTTGGAATCGTTCGATATCCAGTTGGTTGTAGTTGATGTATTCCTCATTTTGTGCATCTGTTGTAAGGATTGGTTGGCCCAGTTTGATGTGAAGTTCCATCTCCCGTAAGGGTCCGGCATGTGTAATTCCGCAGCTCGGGAACGATGTTGATGAAGTTTGAGGAAACCAGGTAGAAGTCCAGCCAGGATGGTGTTCTTGGGAACGTTGGCTTTGGTTGAGATACCACCAGGAATGAATGATGCTCGAAATTTTCATCCAACCAGCTCACCAAGAAGTTTCCAGCGTCAGATGAAGTTGTGTCGTACCATCGTAGGTGACGTGCATTGAAATCTCCTCCAATCAGTCCATAGGTGTGTTGGGCGGCTATGTTGCTGAAAATAAAAAGATCGTGATTAATATCAGTTTGTCGGGCACTGCATTTGTTGTATATGCTGAATATAATTAGTGTTGCTCCAACTTCGACTTCTATGACAACGGCCATGGCTTCAAACGATCTAAGACTGGGGATCAATACTTGAGAGGCTTTTATGTTCTTCTTAACGAAGAGCGCTGTGCCCCTTTTACCTTGATCCTTGTCTGTTCGGAAGGTGTTGTTTCGCTTGGTGACGTTGGTTTCACTTATTAGAGCTATATCCGGTCAGTGCTTCTTCAGGAAGAGGTGGAATGTCGTTCTTTTCAAAACGCTGTACAATGAATTAACATTGTATGCGATTATCTTTAACCGATTTATGCGCATTATGCGCTGCATAAATCGAAAATAAAGGTGGCTAAAGCCACGGACTTCTTTTCCTTACACAATGAAGCGTAATTGCTTGGCACTGCAGATCGAGCTTTCCTAATTGCTGATAACAGATCGGTTCCGAAGTGTTCCTTCATTTCCTCATCCAGGTTAAGCTTATTAGAGGTTACTGGTTCGTTACTCCTTGGTTTTTGTTTCCATGATGGAAGAACTGTTGTTGGCTGCTGGGGTTTTGGAATTGGCTTCTGAAATTGTTGAGGATGAGGCTTGGCTGCGTTCCCCATCTTGGCCATAGCTGCAAAGCTTACTGAGGGGCGAATCATAGTGCAGACTGATTTAGCCTTGAAGTCTTGTTGAGCCTTCTTCTGGCATTCCGCCTTTTTCTTTTCTTCCTTCTTCGCCAACAGAACCTTACATCCAAGGTAGTTTGCCGGATGACCAAACTCTTTGCAGTTGGCGCAGTATACTCCTTGGTCCTTTTCCTTTCGCTTACACTCTCCTGGGATGTGGTCTTCGTTGCACTTTACACAGACATACTTCATGCCGCAATTGGTTGCCACGTGACCAAATCTTTGACAGTTCTTACACTGAACAATATCCGTGTTTTTGAGGCGTTCCCAATGCACCTTCTGGTTGAGGATTAGTTGTTTCGTATATATATCGGCGACATCACACGATTTGCTGACTTCCACCACGAAAGAGTTGTAACTTTTGTTCTTCGCTTTCCTTGATCTGAAGAGTGTGACGTTGATGGCAGGTACTCCTTCGATCTGAAGTTCATCCTTGACTTCTATAGCTGAATATGTGTGGTGAATTCCTTTAAGAAGGAGAAGAATCTTCCTGTCCTCACGGATGGTATACGTATGATTCTCAATCTTCTTGGATTTGAGGTAGTCCCTTATTGTGCCGAATCCGTCCTTGGTTGCCACGTTGATGATTGTTTTTGTAGTGTTTAGATTCTTCAGCGTGATGTCAATTTTCATTGTCTTTGCGAACTTGCTTATTTCCGCGATGTTCCCGGAGAAAACAATTATTGGTGGCATGCCTGGCTTCCTGGGTTTTGTTGTTGACCCTGTTGCTGTTCCTTTTGTGACTGTTTGCGGTTGCTTGTAGACTGGCGGTTGTTTGGTGATCTAGGTATGTATGTATGTATAACAATTCCGCAAATTAATAATGGTATTCATGCAACGTCGTAAGTTTACAAATTGTGTAAAATGATAAGTTTACGCAAAGTTTGCATGAACGACCTTTATTATACATTTGATTGAATGCTTGGTAATCAATCACAGTAAGGGTCACAATGACGCTTTATTTAGACAGTTTTTTAAAAGTCCTTAATAGTTGGAAATATTCCCTATTTAATGAAATAAAATGTTAAGTTAGACAAATCTTAGACAACCGATGCAGTTGCCCTGTACCTTTACTTTAGGACAACAGTAAACAAAGTTCATTGATAACTTTTTGGAGTTGGACGGCTGTCTAAAGTTAGATTAATACTGATATGATATGTACCCACAGAGCACACGTATATATATACCCTTAAGCATGTTTTTGTCTTAAACACACATGTAATTTCATGCTATAACTTTTAGTGTTCGATCTAAAATCTTCAAACGAATAAAAATAATAAGTTTGTATCATTATAATAATATGTACGTGAATAGGCAATTTTTAAAGTGAATATGAGCCGAAAGGGTATTGTAAATTATATATTGTGGAAAACAAAATTTTCTTTAACAGATGTAAACAATCAAAAAATCATGTGTGTATGTAGCCATTAAGGGAGGTATCGGCAATTTGAATATCGTGTAGTTTTGAATTTTATATTTTTTAATTACTCTTATATAATTTATAATCCAATCCTATCAAAAATCTAAATTACCATGAAATTTTCGCTTCAATGTAACTGAATTGGCTTGAATCGGCTCTGAAGTCCCAATAGTTTCCAAATAACAGCTTTTTAAATGTAAGCAATAGTAAATTTCGAATAACAAGTACTTAAGTAAAACATACAGTATATGTTATAACAAGGGTTTGGAATTGTATGCCCTTTAAACACACAAAATATGCGCTTAAAATATTCTCTAGTAAAATTGGAAATGCAGTGATAGCAAATTAACAAAACTACAAAAAAAAAGAGTAATAAAAAAAAAAAAAACAAAATGAAAACAACAACTTGTGTACATTACCAAGTAGGCTGGAGTTATAGTTGTTTCACGAGTGCCACTTCGATCATCAGACACTCCTTTAGTGGTGCTTAGTCTGGTTATGCTCGTATCAAATGAAAAAAACTCTATGCTATTATCTGGGAGCGAACCCAGAGACCGAAGCACTACACACCGCGCCACTGCAACCACATGATTAGTTCGGTCCCAATGCAGGTTTCGTTGTTTATCAATTATCAACAGCGACTAGCATTTTTATAAACACACAAGCTTGCTATTGTTCTCTCTTTTATCCCCACGCACCGATTCGTAAACTAACAGTTTGTCGATCATACAAGGGAGGGAGGGGGGTGAGTTGAAAGAGTTGACGCTGATCACAAATTAGTTTTCAAATTAAGTAGGGTTTTGTGTGTAAATGGAAATCAACACAAATGAAGTACATTCTGCGAAGTAAACATCAATTTATATTGAATAATTTTTTGAATGAACAACAACTTGTGTACATTATCACCAAGTATATAGGCTGGAGTTTTCGCTATTTCACGAGTGCCATCTCGATCATCAGACTCCTGCACTAGTGCACTTGTGTGGATTTCCATGTACCCACTAAACCCTAAAAATTTTATTTAAAACAACTTTATTTAAAAAGGTATTAAAGAATGAATTTCTGGCCTAAATAAAAGCTGTAGGATTCATAGCCAGATGTTTCCGTTGTTTTTTAATATTCACACATTTATTTCACTCACCTTAACGGAGAGAAATATTCGTATAGAATTTTGGTAACTGGTGCAATATTGTTCATTAGTAAATGTATAAACACAGTCTGGCGCCAATCATGACCAATCCTCATACAAGATTTTCTTGATCCATATCAATTTTTGAATTTAATTTCAAAGTTGAAACAGATAGAGTTAGCGGTGTTCTAGACAAGAAAAATATTCCATATAAACTTCTTCAAAACATTGCATAAGTAACAAGAAAGAGAGGCAGACAAATAAAATTTGGAACTAAAAGACTTAAGATTGAATAAGATTTTTGAAAGTATTAAGTTTTAAAAGTTCTTTTATATAATTATTTGTATGTTAGATTAACATTCAATGATATTTTTTTAAAGCTTGCAGGACAAAAACGATACAGTTACAACCTCTACTGAGTCTTTGAAAGGTGAAACAAGTTCATTTTTTGAAAATGAGACTCTCCAATCATCCATGTTGATTAATACTGAAGAGATTTCTCAAAAAGATAAAATAAAAGATTTAAAAATTCCCAAAATTCTTGAAGAAACTGAAGAAATAGGCATAATTTCAGATTCAAATAGTGACTCCGAATTAGAAGAAGTCACTGATACAAGCCAAGCATCAAAAAATATAATTTCAAAAACTGGAGTTTTAATGGCAGATAGTAAAGAAATGGAAATATTTATAGATCCATCTAAAACAATTAACCAAGAAGATGATATTTTTGGGGATGTGTTCAAGTCAACCGAAGAAAAAAGAATTCAACCAAAGCAGTCATCATTGAATGTATCAGACATTTTGAAGGATTTGAAAAAACAAGCTGCTGAAGCAACAAAAATTAATCTTTCCGATATAAAACTTAGCACACCAATAATAGAAATATCAGACGATGAAAGTTTACGCTTAAGTCAAAACATTGAAAAAGGAACCAACAGCGATTCATCTCAAAATATTGTGGCGGATGTAATCCCAAAACCAATATCCGATGATAAACCTCTATTAGAACTCTCTTCATTCTTAGAAAAGGAAGATTATCAAAAACCATCAACGTTAGATGAAGTTATCGAAATCGTTGATTTGGATTCATCGGAAAAATCGTCGACATACTTGACACCATCTAAAACAAAAGAAATAAACAGTTTTTTTGAAACTAAATTTATTATTAAAAGAACACCAGAAAGAAAAGAAAAAGCGGAAGATATTCCAAGTGTTACTCCACCGTTTTTCGTACGAAAATCTCCAAAATCCAGCAATGAAAAAACTCAGAGAAAGCGAAGCTCTCTTAATCATGATGATTCTCCTATTAAAAAATCACACAAAGTCAATAAAATGTTGTTTGAAAACAGTTTCGACGATGAAAGTTCCCCCAAAAAAAATGAAATCGTAAATAACGACCATAATGCCATTGAAGTTGCAGCAAATGCTTTAAAAGAAAAAAAATCCACAGAAGAACTTGAAGATATGGTATCCCAACTAGCGAAAGAAAAGTTTGATTTAGAAAAGGAGAGAAATCGCCAGGATAGAATGGGAATGACTATAACTGAAAAAATGAACTCAGAATGCATGGAATTGTTACGCTTATTTGGAGTTCCATTTATTGTTGCTCCCATGGAAGCCGAAGCGCAGTGCGCATTTCTTGACACCATTAAACTCACCAATGGGACGATTACCGACGATAGTGACATATGGCTATTTGGAGGCAGGACAGTGTATAAAAACTTTTTTGCCCAAAACAAACATGTTATGGAGTTCAAGTATGACACAATTCAAAACTCTTTCAATGTTGACCGAAATAAGCTTATTCAGCTAGCGCTTTTAGTTGGAAGTGATTATACTACAGGTAAATTTAAACGAAACAGAAGTTTTGAAAACAAAAACAAAATGCGCATTATTTTTTAGAATACAATTTAACATTTTTGTTTGTCTTGTCCGCTTTTAGAGTGAAAAACGGCTAAGTCTTTTCAATTTATTATTATGTTATAAGGAATATGAGAATTACTTTCTATAAATTTAGATATATTCTAACATTAATACTAGATTTTTCCTACAAAATTTGGTTTATTTGACGTGTTCGCATATATTTTAGCAATGGTAGTCACTTAAGCAATACAATTAACACCCAAAAAAAATCCTATTATTTATTACCTCGTGGCATGATGGTAAGTGCGTCGGATTGTCATACCGAAGGGCTGGGTTCAATACCCAGCCGCTGCCACCTAAAAACAGAAATGTTTTTGCGAGGAACTGACAAATTCTCCAAGAGTATACTTTTCATGAACAAGTGCTTCTCATCTAGCCGTTCGGACTCTATTCCTGTCAACAACACGCACACAGGAATGGTTGAGAGTTGTTCTCCACGAGATGGTGCGCCACCAAATTTATTTTTTATTTATTTAAAATTCCTGTCTAGGTTACATTTAAGCCTCAAATGTTCTTATGTAACCTAAATAGGAACCGAGTTACTGACAAACAAAATTTTGTAGGTGTTAATTTTATCGATTAATTGACTACTAAGAAAAAAGCGCTAGTTAGCCTCTTTGTACAAAATTTGATTACTGATTTCGAACGTTGGTCTCAACTTGAAATGCTATTGTAATCGTATTGTTACTCCTAAGTAGTTCAGTGGATATAATCTCTGGCTTGTCATTCATGTCGAGTGTTTTCTTCTTCAAGAAGGTGAGACTAATCTTAGTCTCAGTATTTTCTAAAAGTTTTATCCATTTGCACTCGTAACTGTTTAGGGTTTCCAGTTGTTCAAACTTTATGGAAACCCGTCTTATTTCTGAAAACAAAAGTTCTCAACGTCCAAACTAATTAGAAAAGTATTTATAATATTAAAATTAAAAGATAAGTGCCTACCCAGAATTTCACTACATTATATCCAAAGTTAATTGAAAAACCTGCTTTTGTTTTTAATAAAAAAGTCACTTTCAAAGTGCTGGAAAGATGGGATATAAGAGTTTTACAATCAATAATCTAATCTAAGCATATGACACATGATTTAAAGGTGTTTTTTGAATGCTCAATGTTATTAAATCAAAGTGAACACGATACAACCACCTTCAAAAAAGCTATTATTATTCATAAAAGATGAATTTTTAGTGAAACAGTAAAATATTACCAAATTCCAACAGCATAGTGATCTGATAAAACTTGGCTCACATTCTTCATTTATCATCACTTGTATCAGCAATAAGTATCAAAGGAGTTTACATACCAATTTGTAGTGAAAGGGTGTTTTTAAAACAAAACTTTTAACTCCTAACATGAAACCCTCTCAAAACTGGTGCGTTGATGAAAGTTGGTAAAAGTGTTTCACTATTCATCAAAATTAAAAAATGAAAGGAGTACCTACAAATATCCGTGGTTTCAGGGTTTATTTCGAGGGGGACAAATTTTTAGTTTTTTAACAAACATTTTCTTAATAAAATAAAATAAAATCAAAATTAAGAAAATACAAGCTCCCATAAAAAGTTATCATAAATTGTAGGCGTTAGAGTCTGTATTTGGTTGTATTCTCTGGCCAGAATAGGTAAAACATTTGGATGGCTTTTTCTAATTCTTAGTTCTAATAAATGATCAAATATTTTCATCAACTTTAATCAACGTACCAAATATTGAAGGGATTTCGTGTTAGTAGTTCAAAATGTTTCCATTCCATTGAAAAAGAAATTCATTATTCATTATATAAAAATATTATGTCTTTAACTGCGCTTGGTTCACTGCAACAAAGAATCTGAAATGTAATAAATACGTCCAGCCCTTCGAACTTGATTGAAGAAAAACTTATAACGCATAAAAAGAAATTTAAAAATTGGATACCATTTTTTTATTTAAAAGTCATTCCCCCTTTAAATAGAAAACATAAAGCCAGTGGTTATCAAAGTCCATCCTCTAAATTTATCCTTTCAAATACAAAAAGAATGTTTCAAATAGCAGCCCCAGCTGCAGTTCAAATCGAAGTTAATTTTGTATTTCCTCCCTATTTCACCTTATGTCTATCTTCTTAGTACATTAAACTTTCAGAGGATACGGATAGGGAGCTCTTTCACCCATTTAAGTTATGAAGAATTAGTTTTCAAAAATATTTGGTCCTAAATCCAACCTCTTAACTTTTAAACAAAGAAATATTTGTTTGAATTGGAATAACTTAATTTTTAAAAATATTTAGTAATATTATTATATTATACATACATATATAACCTTCCATGCACAAAAAGTGCGTTTAAAATTTCTGTTGTATCTAAAAGTAAATAATATTTTTTTCTTTGATCTTTTGTAATATGTATTTACAAATGCTTGTATCGTAGTCACTTTTTTCGTAAAAAAAAGTTCTAATTAGTCAATTTTTCTTAAAAATAGCATGGTTCTCTGACCAAACGCCATTTTTATAACGCGTTTTCAACTATACTACAAAAGCAAGTTAAGGCTTTTATTTTCAAAGAAGAAAATAGTAAACATATCAAAGATGCCAAAACTGGCCCTAACTCAAAACAGCGAAAAAGTAAGATGTTTTTTCTTCTTAGCACGGCAAGTGCATTCAACTGACTTACTGGCAGTTGAGATTGACTTAAGTAAGGAGTTGACTAGCAAGTGACTTACAAGACTTATGACTTATGAAAGTCAAAGAAGACTCCAGTCAATTGACTGCTTTATTTAACTTATAAGTCAGAATTATAAAAGGAGAGTTTAACTGACTGCGACTTAACTTTACTCTGTTGTATTACTCGTATATCAAGATAAATATTTTAGTTTACTAAACTTTCATATCCCCCTCTTCAGCACTTTGAAGATACGTAGGTTTTTCAATTAACTCTGGATATAATGTAGTGAATGGTGAAATTCTGGGTCGACATCAATCTTTTAATTTTAACTTTTTTGGGCTTTGCAAATTCCATGCAATGGGAGTGGAGGGAGAAAATCAATAATGTGTTCCTATGGTTGCAAAGGTGGTGAATCCAACGAAAGTCATCATCCGACCCCTAGTTCTGGGCTTATAGGCTTTAAATTTTTTGTTCAAAATTAAATTTCCTATCAAAATAGAAGGTTTAAAAAAATTATTAAAAAAGTTTAGTAGGTAAAGTTAACAAAAATCAACATTAATTTTTTTTAATAAACTGAAAGGATCAAGACATGCATAGGAAAAAGAATTTAAACAGATATACCCATATTATTTATAAGAGTGCGTTTAAAACCGTATTTACCTATGAAAACTCTATAAAAATTGTGATATTTTTTCAGAAGATGTTTCGAAATCAAGGATATTAACTTAAATTTTTTGTAGAATTGAATTAAAAATATATAATTTTCTATTACGGCTTTACAATGGGAAATTTCATATTCCTTAAAAATATTCGA
This sequence comes from Dasysyrphus albostriatus, assembly GCA_946251815.1. Taxonomy (NCBI): domain Eukaryota; kingdom Metazoa; phylum Arthropoda; class Insecta; order Diptera; family Syrphidae; genus Dasysyrphus; species Dasysyrphus albostriatus. Next base: position 68,086,519 of record OX276337.1, on the reverse strand, counting down.
ACTCAAGGTTCTGATAAAATATGACATTACAATTATAGAGAATATTTAAAAAGAAGTTAAGGTCGCAATTTGGTTTTTCATCTCTTTTTAAATTCTTCCAGAAATATAGGCTGAACAATGATCAATCATAAGCCAACATGTCAACTTTGAATATATATTATATTTTCATACGAAACTGTTTGTTTCAATTTTGCATTTTGAGCACGCTCTCCATACAATTTCCATTTCTCACGTTGTAGAAAAAACGATAAGAAATCGTAAAGTTTGAATGGCTATAACTGTTAGTTTTCAATTAATATGGCCTTTAAACATGTTATATTGAGGCCTTCAGGCTCTAGTTTTTTCCTAAAAAAAAGTTATGAGCAATTTAGAAAAAAAATTACATTTTTTTTTTATTTTGGTTCTTGTTAACTTTTCTTGCTTACAATTTTTCAAATTTTCTTAAACTATTGAACTGTCAAACTTGGTATAGTTTCCGAGCTATACCAAAAATATTAAAAAGTGGCCAGTGTGACCATTCTCTCAGAAGCGCATGTGTGCATTTAAAAACAAAGATATTCAATAGTAAAAACCCTTGCATGTAATTGTTCTTGTTTAAAAAATATCTTCTTTATACAGCTGCGGTCAAAATAATAGCAGTAACAAAGTCAAACCTAAATTATTCAATTAAATTAATACATAACGCTTCTAAATCGTTTAAAACATAATTTTTGTAAGCCACATTAATTGCAAATGTAATATAATGTAGAACGCCTACGTCCTAGAAACCATCAATATTTGTTATGTTGAAATTAGCCGCAATAGCCGTTATATTTTTTTTGAACATATCCTCATGATTTATTTCGAGTTACCTTTGATAGAAAAAAAACGGGAAACCACTAAAAAATGCTCCTTTTTCAAAAAAAAAAAAACAGTTTTTTTTATTAATCGTAAATGGCTTATAATCCGCAAAAAAAGTAAACATCTTGAAGGTTGTGAAGGACGAAGAATTCCACCTTTTCCGGCATATGCCAAGTCCCATAAGTTTGCCACTTTGGCTTTTTCTATAGACGCTCGCAGATTGAAATACTAGACTTAATAATTTAATAAATAATTGCAAGTAGATAGTTACTAACTAGACAATGTAGCAACCTTTTGAGCATAAATAAAAATATTGTAAATATGCATTTAAGAGGAGGTAAGGAGGAGGTTTACTTGACTTCATTATTTGTTGTGGCAAAATTTATGCATATTTAAGGGTACTTTTGAATGCTGAATGCAACGAGACTAATCTTTTGGTAAATTCAGATTTTGATCTTAAAAGTGATTTTATTCGTCGCGAATGTATACAATTGCAGATTGATTTTTTTTTTTTTTTTTTTTTTTTTTTTTATTGAAATGGTGTACAATTTGTGTCTGTGAAAATGTGCGATCCAAGCTTGTCAAATTAATGTCTGTGAATTGTTCTGGTGTGTAATGGTGTTAGTAAAAGTACCCCTCTGCCTCTCTACCGAAAAATCCAGATCTGCAAATTTGATTTTCGGTTAAAAAAAAAATGATTTTTTTCACCATTGGAAGACTGTCGAAATCTGTGTTTTGACAAATCGGAAGGGGAAAAAATCAATTTTTGTTACCAAAAGAAAACCCCATAAAATAAAAACAATATAACTATTCTTTAAAAAGTGATAGTATGTACGTTTTATGGAATGATGACTTTGTTTTAAGTACAACAGGTTAAGGGCGGTGTTCACCGAACGCTCATAACTTAAGAGATTCAAAAACCTATTCACCAAGCAATAATAGTGAATATTTAAGAGCGCTCATAAAAGTTGAGTGGTCGTGACCACTCATAAAGTTATGAGCGTTCTCTCCAAAAACTTATTCGAAAACCTTCGAAGTAACCATTAAAGCAAATTCACTTATCCATATTGTCGGTACTTCTTGGATCCTTACAAAAATGAGTGTCGCACGTACATATACTAAAACTATTTTTGTCTTCAGAGATTTTATTTTTTCCCACTTATTTTATAAGTTTATTTTTGTATGTCACGCGGTAAAGATCATCGCTGGTTTTAGTCCGTTTTGTTGTGAAAACTTAAAAAAAAGGTCAGTAATCTTTCATCTTCACTCCCCTTCAGTCAAAGGAGTTCGTTTTGGGTCCACAAACGAGGTAAACAGCGTATGAACGACACACCTAGCGAACCAAAAAGTATTAAAAGAAAATTTCCATTTATAAAACAAACTGAAACATGCAATAATATTCACCGCAGGACTTATAAAACAAAAATAAAACAAATAAGTGAAAACAAAATAAAATCACTGTGGTCGCAAAGAATTTGTGTGTATGTGCGTACGCTCATTTTTGTAAGGATCTAAGTAGAGCCAACAAAGTTGGGCAAGTCTGAAAACAGTTTGATTTCCCAGTTTTGGGTATGTCTGGTGAAGAGAGAGTTGTTATTATTTTCGGACTTCGAAAAAGAGCTATGAATGGTTGGTGAATAGCACAAATATTATTTGAGTTATGAGCCTCATAAACTTAAAAGCCGTTTATGAGTGCTTGATGAATACCGCCCTAAGACTGTTCCGGAGTGAAATGGTGATCTCATAAACAGATTGTGAAGCGTGTACTTGTCCGCTCAGAATGATCAAGGTGCCTATGAACAGAAAAACTTGATCTTTCATTGGACAACAAAAATAATTTTGTGCTCTATTATTTAATAAAAGCCTATGAGAAAATGAGAATATGGTGAAAATGGCTGTTTTTCCAAGTGAATGTAGCTTACAATATAGCATTTTTTGTCAACAAAAATATAAAGGTACATACAATTCCATATTTTTATTAAAACGCTATTGAAGACATTTTTTTTTAATAATACAAAATGAAAATGCTTGTAAATTGTGAAAAAAAACGCGTTTTTGATAGTCAATATTGTATGCCTAACGGTATTATTTTGACAATTTTTTTAGTGGATATAAAGTCAATTTGTTTTGGTGGATTAACATGTACCTTGATTTCATTTCTTGAAAAAGAAAAGGATGTAAAATATAAAAGTTTCGTTTGTTGGATAGAGAGTTAAGACCAAAATCAAGAGCATCTTGATATAATCAAGATTATAGTAAAACAGAAATCAAGATCAAGATTATAGTAAAGACGAACATGTTCATCTTGATTATGTCATCTTCGTCTGTATTAGTGTGCAAATGTTCATGTTGTGTATGTGTGCATGTTTTGCTATAACTCTTTGGCCTGATTGAAAAAAAGAATTGAAGTGTCAAAGATAAAAAAAACAATAGATATATGAAAGTGTAAATAAATTTGTTTAAAGACTTGAAGATTTCTGTGCAAAGCAATTATTGAACAAACGTACAAAAAAAACAAAAAATGTTGTTAAATTAAATTAGGTATTGTATGAAAATACAAGCTATTATCAACTGAATCTTAATCTACAAAAAAATAAGAAAATAACAAAAACATATATTTTTGACAGCCCAACAGATTATAGCATATTATAGTAATTACAAAAGAGTTACCACCCTTGGACTCTTTCACACGTTCATTTTTTTTTTCATTATATCTGAACCGCTCTACTTTTCTTGAAGATCAATATCAAGATACATGTAAATCCACCATTTATTCACGATTTTCATTAATTACACCCCGACTCCACAGAGCATACAGATGCCCAACATCACAACCACAATCCAATCAACAAATAGCAGAGGCTCGCTGGGCATGTCGTTTCATTTCTCTCTCACCACTACTTCTATCTTTTGCAACAATAAATTATAGGAACAAAGGTTACGTAAATAAATAACAACTTTCGCAGCAATATTTACCTCCAGAGATAACGAAAATCAGACAAAAAATTCACACGCACGTGAAATATCAAATCTCAAGGCCAAGCTTTGAACAGCGTTAATGTGCTGTTCAAAAGTTGGTTTTCTTCGACATTTCAACAAGACATAGATTTTTCTGCCTCCATTAGTTTTTTTCTCAACAGGTTCATAGTTCGAGCATGGCTCATGTCTAGTAGAGCCGGCATGTTATATAATCCACTGTATCATTTGATGTTGAAATTTTCAATTCCTAAAATCCATTTTTGACACAAAATTCATGTAAATTTGGTTAAAATCAGTTACTTTTACAAAATAATTTTTATTTTATTAAGCGTAGTTTACAGTTCCCCTTGCAAACAAAAATCAAAATTTTCAAAACAATTTTCCACCTATTCTGTGCATCAAATTGTACCTATTATATTCAAGGCGAGAAATGGTTGCCTTGGCCCTAACCACCCATTGAATCATTATTTTACCCTAAATTAATAAATTATAGGCTTAAAAACTAAAAATAATTGTTTTTGGATGCAAAAAGAATTTGCATGCAAATAATGCCTTGAGGTGAGTACTATATATTTTTTTTTTAAGTGTAAACTGACCACCCAAAAAAAAAATATTTTAGTCACACAATTTTTGTTGCATACAAAACCATTGCCAGTCCATGGTTTTGCATGACATTTTATGACAGCAATGGTTTTTTTTTGGCATAAGACTGTAATCATGCAAACAATTCATTTTGCATTTCACCTCAATTATTTTTGTCATGCGGGAATATTTGCATAGATTTTTTTTTTTGCGCACGGGAACTGGAAGCTAGGTTTTACTCACCAATTAGTATAAATACAAAGTTGTCCCGATGAAAATGGTATTGCCGAATTACAATTCGTGTTGTGTTATTGATAATTTATATAGAAATGACAAATATTTGTTGATAAGATTGTTCAATATAAAATTGAAGACCAAGTTAAAACGTCCCAATGTCGTTTTTTCGCCAAAGTCCATAAATGGACATGCAAAAAAAAGCAGCTACTGTCTGAAAAAACGACAGCAAAACAAAGCAATTAACATGTCAAATACAACAACAACTAAGTCCATATTGCTTATATTTAAGTAATAGAAACGTCGAGCGGAAGGTTACATTGCTATTATTTTGACCACAACTGCATACTCGTATATCTACGAGTTGTGTTTTTTTGCAACTCAAAATAATACTAGTTGTTTTTTTGCAAGTCCAAAATATTATCTGAAAAAAACGACAGCAAAGCATATCAATTTACATGTGAAATACAATAACAACTAAGTCCATACAGAGTTAGCTATGTCCAGATAATTAAGTGGATTTCATTTTTGTCCCTATAAAAACGGCACTGCGAGACTACTATTGTCGTTGTGTTATCGATAATTTATATAGAAATGTCAATTTTTTGTTAGTAACATAGTTCAATACAAAATGCAGACCAAGGCAAATATCACGATGTCGTTCTTTTGGCCAAAGTTCATATCGGCATGCAAAAAAAAAAAAAAAAATTTGTTCAATGCAGCACTCCAAATTTGAAAAAAGATTTGTAGTAGATTCAATGAAACTCTGATGACTTGCTGATTGGTACCATTCTGTTTAAGCATATACTTTAAATAAATGGATACACGAATTATTCTGTAAATGCCTACCGCTAAGGGTCAAAAACCAGACTTTTTCGTCAGATCTAAACTATTTAAATGTGTAAAATTTGGTTGTATATAGCCATTTTCATTCCCATTAATTTAATCTACATTGAAAACAAATTTATGCAGCAAATATTTTCTTTATATTCACGATTAGGTATTAATGGAATAGGTGCAGTGACGGCACTGGAAATACTTGCTACCTTTTCTCCAAAAGACCTCACAGAAGTAACTCCTAGTCAACAAACATCCACTGTTCTAGCAAGTTTACTAAATTTTCGTGAATGGTGGACAAACACTAAGCCTAATAGTGTCATTGGCAGTTCCATTAGACATCGTCTTCGAAATAAACTTGCAAATATTGAAGTGTATGAGGAATTCCCCAGCTCTGCGGTAAAGAAAAATATTATAATATTAACCATTATTTTTAAATATTATGAAAGACTAAATTAATATTTAAGGTGGCTGAGGCATATCTAAAGCCTAAGGTGGATAACAATCAAAATTCATTTAGTTGGGGTACACCTGATGTAGAATCAATAAGAGAATTTACAAGGACAAATTTCGGTTGGACGAGACATAAAATAGACGAAATACTTGGTCCAGTCCTGAAAAAGCTTAACGAAAAAAAATCACAGGCAGCTATTACTAATTATTTTTCGATCAAAAGCGTTTCTACTACAAAACAAATGGCAGTTAGTAAACGTGTTCAAAACGCAATAAACAGCATGTCATCAGATTTAAAACCTGATGAAGAAATTGATACAACCAAGCGAACAATACGCAGAAAAAAAAGGCAAGGTGCAACTTCAGATAATATAAACGCTGAAATTTTACCAAAGAAAAATAAAAGTGTAAACAGGAAGAATGTTAACTTGCCAGCAACAACAGAGACAATACCCCAGCGACAAAGAGATCAAGAAGAAATGGAAGAAAAGAAAAAACTTGCCGCTGAAACGTTTAAACAATTAAAACAAAATCGGCCCAAAAATTAATTGGTAACGTTTGCTAACACTACGGAGATCGTTTCTTATTTTTGCATACCAAAAATTGTTCATTAAAAAAATTTTCTGACTTAAAGAATTTGTTTTTAATATTGATGCGTTTCATTGGAAGGTGTTATACAGGTTGTCCCCTTATTCTTGCTCGATATTTTGGGGAATGATTTCTGGGATCATTCTAAGAAAAAAATTATGAAATTATATTTTGAATCAAATAGTTAAAATGAATCGTTTTTGAGAAATTAAATTTCGAAGTCAATATTTTGAAAAGAAGTAGAGATTTTTTCAAAAAGTTGGTTAATTAAGTGCCACTGTTTTTTTTTTTTAATATTAAGGGTATTCACGCAACTTCGTAAAACCCTAGATAATAAGTTTACAAATTGGTTAGTTTTATCTGTTGCTTTCACACAATTTGGTTAAACTTATTTAGGGATTTTGATGCGGAAAACTAACCAAACTGGTTTAACTTTTCAAACGTCATTTTGACTCTTAGGCTTAGTTCACTAGGTAATGCATCGCACGTTTTTCGCAGTATAAATCCGTACAAATGAGCAGTGCATGAATATCCTTATGAAATGGTCAAATTCAAGTTAAAAGTTCAAATGATTCTAATTCAACTCAACTTCAATAACAATTCAGTCGCTCCTCTCTTTTATTAAATGGTTTATTGTTTCTTAAAAAAATACTGAAAACCAGATGAAAAAATCTTTCTAAGTTTTTTAAAAATAAAACCGTTAAGTACTTTTTTTCCATTGCTGGGTTGATTTGCGGTTTTTATGAAAAAAAAAAAAAATAAAAAAAATTACCATTCATAATAGCCCTGTTTTTTTTGTGCATTTTTATCTTCGCTTAGAAAAAAGAAGCATGTTAATTACAACAAGAAACTGGTATAACTCCGGGTTGTTGTTGTATTTAACGTGGTACTTTTCTCTAAGCGAAGGTAAAAATACACTCAAAAACAGGGTTAATACTAAACTCTTTCGCTTTTTATTTTAGAAAAAGTCCCTTCATTTTTTTTAAATTTCTCAAAAACTAAAAGATTTTTATAAGAATGTTATTATCATTGACCTACTATATATGGACTGCCAGGAGCCAACTTCACTTCTGTTCAGTCTATTACTATACGCTAATAGCGCTGCTGTCGAATAGGCGGCAAAATTGGTGTAACTTTTGACAAATGAATTGAGTGTTTCTTTTGATTTTTATTTTATTTTGAAAAACATTAACAAAAAACAAATGAATAAAGTTTTTAAAAAAGTGTTGAAAACCATTTAACAAAAGATTAATCGACTTATGTAAGTATGTATGTACATATTTGAAGTCTTTTTTTTCTTCTCTGAATCATCATATATTGCAGCTTTGGTGACTTGACACTTGTATATTTTTTTTTTAAATTCGCCTTTTCTTCGGCGAAAAAAAACTTAAGAAGACCTTCCTTTATCCGCGGAAATTTGTTTCTATTTTATTGTATTTGCCAGCCAATCGCCACCCCTCTGAATTCTGAAGAGGAACAAGATAGTTTTAAGGGCTTTTTATTTATCTATCACTTGATTTTTGAGTTCGTTTTTGACTTACCATTTTGCAATTCTTTTTATTGATTGGTAATTGATATTAGTAGGAAGGTTAAATACATATCCTGTATGTTCGAACTGCTCCATGATTGTTTTTGAGTTATTTGTTTTAATTAATTGAATTGACAACGACTTTTTGAATCAAAATACTAATAAATTTTGACTTTGATTGACAAGTATGATAGAGTGATCGACAAAAAGAGACGTTAGGATAGTTGTTTTGTTCGCCGCATGTTCGACGGAAGCTCTTATGTTGCTAAGGAGAAGCCGAACCCTTTTCAATTCAGCTTTTGTATAAAAAAAAACATACGACTGGCATTCCATATATAATAAGTCAATGGTTATTATATTAAAAAACACACGCTTTTTTTAAAGTATGACTTTGAAATTTATAGCGTTTTCGTTAGGTCGTCCGGAAGTATTCCGAATGCTTTTTAGAACGTTCGTTTGGCACTAGATGACAGTTTTTCTTCTAAAAAGAAGAGAAAAACGATTCTGGATTTGAAGAAAGAAACAAAACCAAACGCACACATGCATACTATTTAAGCGCCAAAATGAACAAATGTTATTATTTTGCTATTCAATTTTGTAATTACGACTGTGCATTACACCTAAATTTGGAGTTCAAAGGAAAATTTTATGAACAAAATAGATAGGCCAAACATTTCATCCTCTTCTACCTGAGCGTCGAACTTGTCGAGTTTTAGAAGCTGAGTAAGGTCAAAGATTCTTGAGCCTAACTCCAGATGAGTCCTGAAACCAAAGGGCGCTTCACTTATCCCCAAATCCTCTGCATCCACTCCCATTCCTGTACCTCGTCGGCACGGCGAACAGCTGTCCAACGATTTTCCCCTCGGTGGTACGGCGAAAAAGCTGTTCAAGGAGTTCTCAGCCACGTTGGTACAGCGTGTCGCTTTTCAGCATGTTTTGCTCACTGATCTCTATAATACACTGGATAGCGTATCGACATAAGAAAGTTGCTTCCATTTGAAGAATTGTTAGTTATACAAAATAATCCACTATGAAGACGTCAAATCGCCGTCGTTGGTCCCCCTGAAATCTGTTTGCTAACATTGTTGTGTTTGTAATTTTATTTCTCAAAATGGTTAAATGAAACGGCATTACAAACATAAAGATTGATGTGACAAGGAGGTAGAATCATAAAAAGACACAGACTATGTAATTACATTCTCATAACACTTATCACCTGTCTTGTTCAACTTGTTTGTTAACTGCAATAATGAAAGAAATTGATGGCTCCCATCTACATATTTACTTTTACCTATTTAAACACCTTTCAAATGATATAATTCTGGTGCCATTGGAAAATAATAGCACAAACAAAATACTCAGAGTGAATAACTTAATGAAAAAAAAATAGTAAAACAAACTCCCACAAAGTTTTTCGCTTTCATATCATTGGTCTGTTTCCCTTTCTTCAGATTGACATCTTGGAAACCCGTTTTTTTTGTATAAATGTAGACGTCATATTATGAAGCTGACCACCTAATTGTCATCTTCAAATGGAAGCAAAAAAACTGTTATACATTATAAGGAATACACTATCCAGTGTATATAGAGATCAGTGGTTTTGCTAAATACATTTTTTTTTTTTTAGTTTAGTTTTTTTTTAGCTAGTTTATATTTCTGAGATCTTAGAGGACTCAAAGCGCTCAGAAATATAAACAGGATTTCTCTCATAAATTCCTCACTTTTTCCCTTAAAAACTGAGACTGAAATTTTTTGGATTCGCTCAATTATTTCTTATCGCAGTAAATTACATAAGAAGAAAACAAAAAGAAAGTTGTTTTGACTTCTATGTGAGGAATACTGTTTATATTTTATCCTCCAGCTCTGTCAAAAAATTGAGGAAAAATACTGAGTGCTCAAAAAATATCAACTGGCCAATTATTCCATTCCTTGACAGTATGGCGAAAAGCTGTCTGCCACTCGTATCTTATCATATTCCCTTCCTCACCATCTCCAACTATCCTATTGGGCTGGATCTAAGGTGTTACATAACCTGTGCCGATGATCAGCCTGGCTGGGGGCCCAATTAAAAATACTAGCTCAGTCGTTCGGTTCTCCTTCGAAACCGGGTGGCAGCAGCTGTTTGCCGTTACTCCTGGGGTAGGTGTCAGTAGGGTGGTTGTGGCTAATCATGGTCCCCCATCCGACACACACTTCAGCGAGCGAAATAAGGCGGTAGCAATACCTAGTTTCAGTAGTGGTGTGGTTGTGTATAACGATCCTACCACTACTAGGGAGAGTGAACCTCTCCCGAGTACATCTCGCAGGCTAGTCCAGCTCAGAGAGGAGTTTTTTGAAAATTTTGTAGGTACAAGTTGTTGCTCATGTCATTCTACACAAAAAAGATTAACATACTTTTTTTCATAAAAGCAATACATTCTGATAATTTTACTATCTAAATGTTATTCTTTCATGATTTTGTTGTAAAAAATTTTCATCGAGTTGTTGAACAAAAACCAAATCACTTGCTTTTTCAAGATGGTGGTCTTCCCCTTGCCCTGGGCACCCCAAAAACTTGGTTTTATAAAAAGGAGATGTAGCCAAACTCAAATTGTACAATACCTTTAGTCCATCGATTAATGAAATTTTAGTAAATTTTTTGACAAAATTTACTCCAACGTGAAGTTCTTGTATGAATTTCTCAGAATGTATTGCTTTTATGAAAGGAAGTATGTTAATCTTTTTGTGTAGAAAGACATAAGCTACAATTTGTACCTTCACATTTTTCAGTACAAGGAACAAACATTTATTTTTTGTTTGCTGAAGTTGCGTACCGCTCGGCTAAAACACTTCGCAAGATTGTAAAGAGAATTTTGTTTTGGAGGGAAATTTTAGTGCGATCCTAAATAATTGTCTGAAAAGTATTTTTATTCAACAAAACAATTCAAAATGCAGAATTTGTTCGTCCTTGTTTTTAGTTCAATTATAGAGCGCTGGGGTCTTAAAAAAACACATGTAGGTATGTTAGCTTTTAAGCTCCAAAATAGTTTTTGTTAAGTTTCCTGAATCTTGGGAAAACAAGAACTTACTGCCTGAACAGAATGAAGACGGAGCTGCAACTGGAGCTGTCAAAATGTTGAATACACACAAATCCATAGACATGAACAGAACGCGACGCAGCTACAGACGGAGCTGCATACGCAGTTGGACAAGTTGGCCAACTTTTAACTTTTGCATGCAGCTTTTTCGATGTTTCAAAATTGTGAGCGCAACAAAGTGTTTACATAGGGTTTGAAGAGAATTTAAAACTCTTTTTAATCTCTGATAAAGACGTAAAGTAATTTCAGTTTCCATTTCATCACTATCCACTTTTGTTTTTGTTTTATTTTTTTTTGTGTTGAATTGAACTTGCACAGCTGACTTTAAATGCCCAAAATATCAGAAAGCTGTACAGCACATTGTGGGCGAGTAAAAAAAAGCACGTACAGCATTTTTTGACAGCTATTCCAGTTGCAGCTGCAGCTCCAGTTGCAGCACTCTATTCTGGTCAGGCAGTTACATGTAAAATTGTTAAGATCTTAGGAAAAAAACTGCCAACATACAATTTTGCTAGCCCCATTCTCATTTTAATATCAAATTCCCTTCAGGCTTGAAAAAATATTTTTTTTTGCATAAATTACTAAGTAAATTGGTAAATTAATAGATTAATTAGTAAATTAATTAGTAAATTAATTAGTAAATTAATTAATTAATAAATTAATTAGTAAATTGACTGTAACACCCCGAACCACATTTTACATGGAAAGCAGTTTGATGTGTCCCATTGAAAAAAGCTAGAAAGTACTTGCAAGCACTTCACCACCTTCAATGGAAAACGGACACATTTATTGGAAAATCACCACAATTTGATGAAGTGGTGAATTTGTTGAAGTGGCATGTGCTAGAAAGTTATCATATATTTTTTAATTAGAAAAGTTATCAAACGGAGAGTTTTCTATCCTACCTACATAACTTTAAAAAATAAATACTTTAAATTTCAACAACATATACTTCAAAACATAAATAATTTATTGTTTTACTTTAAATTCTAACAATAAATAGTTTCAAAACATAAATAATTTACCCCCTTATTAATAAACGGTTCATAACAACGTGCTTTTATACATTTGTTAACTTTTCATTCTTATTAACAAATGTGTAATAGTCTGTATTGCGTTAATGTACGGATAACTTTAATTCGCCAAATTCTGCGTATAACAAACGGATAACTTATTAACACATAGACGCAAACGTGTAAAATAGGACTGTTTACCAGTGTACACTTCGTATTAGAAAATCCCCACTTGATGAAGTGATAAATATTGGAAAGATATCATATGATCTATCTTTTTTAATAAGAAAGGTTAAAAAACGGACAAGATTTCGTGGAAATCACAATTCAATCTTGTAACGATGTGAACTCTTCTTTATGAACTGACCCATTTTCAGGTTTCACCATAGAGGTGCAAAGCTTTTTGGTACAAATTACAATCTTTCACTCCAACGCCAAGCGGGCAAAAAGGAAGAGAATGATATTGTATTTGACATTTAAGTGAAGAGAGAAACAAACACATAAGCACACAATTTTAGTTGTTTGTGTTTATATGAAACGAAATCTTGGTTTTGGCAGTGTGAACACCAATTTGAAATCTCGAAAGTTTTCAGTTAAAATCTCGGATCTCACTTTGGTGGGAACATGGTATAACATACCTACTCACCTTTTATATTTTTTAATCCAAAATGTAATAAAATTCTATTTAAAGGCCCCATTTTATATTCTGCAACATCTGGCTATGCTACTGACCACATGGTGAAGAATATAAATGGTTCTGTTTATAAAGATAAATTCACATCAACACAGGATTTCATTGAGATTTCTATATAATCTCACATTTCGAAATCTCAAAACTGTATGAGTATGAGTATCGTAAAGATTTGGACTGAGGTCTAAAATTTCGCTCCAGTGGGAACATAGTAAAGCGGATGGTAGTGTTTTTATTAATACTGCTGTTAAAATATAAAAGATGCATTTTTAAAAACAGTAATTTTTCTGTCTTTCCTTCTACTCCATCACGAATTTCTTTTTTCATAAAATTAATTTTGCCATCATCCGTCTACTTAATCGAATTTGTCAAACATTGACTTGTCAAACATATTGTTCTGTGTAAACACACTATTCTATAATTTCATATCTATATACACAAATGTCAATATAAAGTTTTGGAAAGTGAAACGTACGAAAGATTCACGTCTTTATATGGAGTATTTTGATTCTAAGTTCTGACGCTAGATCGTAGCGTTCACTTCACTTTACCTCACTCCACTTGAGCGGCATTCGGCATTACAAAGAAAAGGGAAACGTTTGGTATTTCGTTGATTTAATTGGTTTGGCCATTCATTCTGTTGTTAAAATTTCCTTAATAATCCTCCGAAATTCGTGTGTTCTGTGTTGATAAAAAACAAAAAAAAAAATAAATATAAGATATTTTTCTAAGTTATAAAGTTCCATTTACATATAACGTTTGTGTTTGTCTTTTGAAAGGTTTGTTTAGATATTTGTTTGAAAAGATACAAATTTGTGTATTTTCGCCATTTCTTTCTGAAATGTGGTATCAGCGGCGTTTATCCATGAAAACTGAATAATAAGTACAGTGAATTATTCGGCTTTAAATTTCGATTTTCTACTTAATATTGTATTAAGATTTATTATCATTATATTAACCAATATTTTCAGCTTATATTTTTAATTAAACTTTACCATTACCAAATCTGGGTAACACAGTAAGAAAGCACTATCAATATTCCGTTTTTTTGTTGAATTTTTATTTCAATAGTTGAAAAGTGCATTAATATTAAGTAGGGCATCCAATTGTTCACCAAAACTCTAGATAAATGCCTTTGCATGTTTATTACAATAATTTGTATTTCAGTTTATTACCTATCTGTCATGCTGCAGCCTTACTTTAAATGCATATATAGAACAGCAAGACTCCTAAATACGACTGTTCTGACAACCCACAGGTAGGGTTTTGGGTCCTGTAAGGCAGCCATTCGTGGGCAATATGGGCTTTATGTTTTGGATCATTCGCTCCTATCATGAATTCTACCAAAATCGAAAACACTACCGAGAACAATTTTATCGAATCTGTTCGTGATGGCAATTTGTATCACATTTCTTCATAGATCTTTCAGAAATAAAGCTGTGTTGAAAATCTGACACAAAATCTTTTAATTGAAAAGTAAGCTTGCCTAGAACCCTCTGGGAGGATATGGCGTTTTTGGATGATAATCGGTTCATATCTACACAGGGGCCAAACTATGAAACTTGATTAACAGTAAAAACGTTCTAAATCGGAAAATCTCAGCTTGCTAATTCTTTACCTAATTCTTTAACTGACTTTTATACATATTACCACCTATATAACCACAATTATTGATGTTATAACCGGACGCTGTCTTATAGGCAAGCACGCAACGCATCTAGGCTTGTTCTCAGACAATTTTTGCAGAAGCTGTATGGATGAGGAAGAGATAGAATCGATCCTTCAGGTTCTATGCACCATTGTGATTTTCACATCAATGGTCCTAGAACAATTTTATTTTATCTAGGATTCATAAGAAGCTCCAAATGGTTCACCGAGTAAGCAAAAGCTTGTCACATACGATTTTCTCAAATAACTTTGTTAAAACAGATATTTTGCATATTGGTCTATAATTGGTTATTTCTTGTCTAGATCGAGATTTAAAAATTGTTGTTTCCAACAATCTAAAAATTTCCCATTCAAAACCGATTGGTTAAAAATAGCAGTCAATGGAATAGCTAAAGATGAGGCACATTTAAGCAGTAAAATTTGTGGGATCCCATCAGGATGTTTTTTTGGTATCTAAATCTAATAATGCTGATCCTACTTCAGAAGACGATAAAAGCATATAGGTACCCTATATTAACGATCATAAAAACATTTGGTAAATTTACATAAGTTGGAGTGTTTGTAGAGTACACAGATTGAAAATAAACTATAAAACTGTATGTACTCCGTACTGTATGAATGTTTCTACCAGTATCGTTGTGGCATCGGTAAAAATATTTTTCCGCGTCAGATATACAAAATTAAATTTTTTGTATTTTTGTCTGTAGAATCCATTGGTTAATTATTTCTTGCATTATCCAAAAATTGTAAACAACTTATCAACAATTATTAAAAAAATTACTTGTTGCAAAATAATTTTTTTTTATGTTATCATTATATTATATGAAAATAGTTAAAAAACAAATGAGTCCTGAATGAACTCTGTACGATGATTTTCTGAAGTACATTTTTGATTAAAAAAAATACTTTTTACGAACAATAATTAAATATCTCAAAAACTACTCAATGGTTGTAGGTATACTTGAAAAAAATTTTGGTTATTAAAAACACAACAAGATATATTTTCACAACGCTTCATTAAAATTAAACTATTTTTGGAAAAATGAAAAATAAATATCCAAAGCAAAGAAAGAAGACGGTTTTTCGCCATTTATTATCTCGGGAATTTTAAGGTTATGTTAAAAAATGACTCATATAAAAAGTTTAAATTTGATTTGCGTGATTTATTTATTTAATCCGTTAAATAACTAACGATAGCAAAGCTTAAAAAACTAGATTACATTAGATACAATATTGGCACATTAATATAGTCCACTACAATGATGAATAGAAAAAGATTTGTTTGAATTTACAACTTTTTACATTGTCATCTGTAGATGAAATTACAAAATAATATTTATTGAAGATTGAAATCAATTGGTTTAAAGGACTATTAACACCATAGTTTGTTCTGCTGAAAATCGGACACAAAGGCAACTGTCTTCTTAAGCTTGCCTGACTGTAGCTGAAATTTAAACGACTAAGAGCTGATGGATGATCTATTACTTTACTATTAAAAACTTTTCATTTTGACGTCAAATTTAGTCAGAATACGCAAGAATACAATTTGCTTCACTTTGCTCATTCTCCCCCCAAAAAACTTCTTCCAATTCCGCTCCTGGGAAATAGATTTATTTGAAATTCCCCCTTACCATTTTTAATCGTTAAACTTCTATTAACAATTTTTCTTTTTTTCGAGTAAAAATATGTTAATAAGCCTGCACTAAATAGCTCTATTGGGTTTATATGTACATATCTGTGGCGGCCATGTCATGACTTGTAATATTTCGTCTTCCTTCTGTTTGAGATAATCCCGTCAAAGTATTGATGTGTGTTTATAGGGTCGTTGTCCTGCTGAAATACGAATCCTTCGCCAATCAATCTTAGTCCAGAGATCAAAGCGTTGTCCTCCAATATACGCTTCTTTGTTAATTTTTCCAATCACTCGAATCCCCAGACCATCACAGAACCACCTCCATGCTTGACCGAAGCCACCAAAAGATTCAGGTAGCATCTTTTGTTCAGCGCTGCGTCGTCGAACGAAAATCCTCCGTTTTGTGCTAAATACCTGTAACTCTTGGATTTATCGCTCCATAAAACTGTTGAAATATTCTTCTGTCCGGTCTTTATGCCTTTTGGCCCATTCTTGCCTCTTCAGATTATTTTATGGTCGTAGAAGGGGTTTTCGATTAGCAACTCGTTCAATTAGTTTAGCGTCTCTTAGCCTTTAACGTTGTCAAGGGCACCGGCTTAATCCGTAATTTCCTTAATTTCGTTTGCTCGTCGTTGCTATAAGCAGATCCTCCTGTTTTGCTGTCGGTCTAGGCCGTCCTGACCGTGCTTAATTCTTAAGAAGTTCGGAGGCCACGTCACGGACATACGCCGCGAGATAATGCCCTCACTAAATGTTTCCTTCAATAAATAGATTTTTTCGTTGTCCGTATGGCATGTAGCGCCGTCTTGTTGGAACCAAAGGTCTTCAACATCAACGTTGTTGAGGATTAAGTCTATTTTTTAAAGAATGGCATACCAAACAGCATAAATCAAGTGATAGCTGTCAAAACAAACTCCGAAAAAAGTATTGCAAGACTGAAAACTACACGTCTAAAAAAACGCTCTCAAATTCTCATGGGACAATAGGCTACAGAATTTTCAACAAATTTTGGCTATGGCATTAGTATAAGGTCATTCGTTGAGAATTTGTCACTTCTTTTTGTAATCAACATCTAAAACATTTGTAACATTTGATTGAATTCTTTGTTAAAAATATGTAAAAATTAACTGCAGATGTGTACTTTATATTAAGCCTTTTTTACGGCAAATATTTTAATATTTATATTTTATTCGAATTTTTGTTTTGAAAATAGTTCTTTTTCATTGATCCGAAATATGCCACTCAAATAACCAACGCGTGTCTGTAATGTCACCAATTAAGAACGCTTGATTGGCCACCACATAATATCCTGATTTCAGTCCAATCGAATATCTTTGGGTTCAAGATAAACATGTCATTATAGAAATTTATTCGGAGATTGTCTAGATTTTAATCATTTCGAAACCCCTTCCAAACTGTTTGGCAAAGTTTCGTTCTAAATCAGTGTAAAGCTTTAAAAAAAATCTGTGCCATAAGTTAAAGTGGTTTCCATAGCAAAAAGAGGCCACCCCAGGCATTTACCAAAAACATATTCATATGCTCATCTTTGTCTTTCATTGAATCAAATTAAGTTAACTTTTGAATTCTAATCTCTTTACCATATCATCCCTGCAAAATTGAAATAAATACCAAGTTTAATATTTCGTTGAAACATCATAATAAACAAAAAAAGTTATAGTCCAAAGTATGCATAACGTTCTGCTAATCGTGTGATCCAAAAGTTGAGCCACTGTATGTATAGCAGAAATCAGGATGAATCGATTCATTTGCAGTTGTGAATCATTCACAAAAAAACGAGCCCTTGACAGTCTCATTCTCAGGAAAGAAACGAATGTGAATTGCATTCATTTCTTTCTTAAGCTCATTGCATGTATCACAACAGAATTCGAATCATGATCTTGCTTGCACCAATGGATCTCTGAATGTAAGGGGGGCTCACACTCACAACATTCAAGGAATCAGATGATTCACAAAGAACATAAACATGATCACTGCATCAAACAGAAGAACAGAAAGGAAAATAAAAAAGAGAAAGTATGCTTCATCGCCAATGATGTGTCGCCTACTTTTTGGTATCGCCAGTGGAGACAGACTGTAAGAAAAACAATCCACCATGAAGCTCCGAACAATCTTTGTCTTGTTAAGTACGAGTATTCTGACATTCATGTTTAAACGAAAACAGGTTTTGCAGCAGCTCAAAATGCATTCAGACAGTGAATCTTGTTGAAGTGAATCATTTTCTCAAATGAATGTGAGCTCCACTCAGATTCATTTATGAAAAGCGAAACAGTATGAGTGTTGATTTGAAATAAATGTGAATGTGTCTGAATACTGTGTAAGGCAATACATTTTTTGAGTGGCTCGTAAAACGAGGTACTTATTGCAGTTCTATGATGTGTATAGTCATGTCCGATTAGTTTGTATATCCTTTTTTGTTTATATTATGACAAATAAACGGAGTATTTGATCTACCAAATACTGTACAAAATTAAATTCATTAGTAGTATGTTTCCATTTTTCAATTCCAAGCAATCAAGAAAATCGATTAAGTGCTGGATAGTAAACAGGTTTTACTGTAAAAGTTTCGTATTTTGTAACAATAAATGCTTGATATAGAAAAGACGCTACGAATTTCTTGTTATATTTGATTTACTGCTTTTTTCCGTTTTTACTGCTTGGAAAACCTTTTTTATACAAAAACCACACAAAACAGGATATGTTCAAAAATATGCCACTTTTCAAAACTTATTGTTTGAAATGAATTTTTCGATTATAAAAACTCTAGATTAGATACAAAAAACATTGTTCTACGACAAAAATTATCAAAATTACACATTTTTTCTGATTTTCAAGGTAACGGGCCGCCATTTTGAAAAAAAGTGACCTGCGATGGTCCGATTTTGGTAAACTTTTTTTTTCAGACAGACATACCATCAAAAAACCTTGTTGGAATATTTCCCAATAAATTGACTCGTCAAAGTTCAAAACTATGCACCAAGCGCCAAATTCTTTTTAGTTTTCCACCGTTTGATTTTGCATACGTCCATTTGCGAAAGAGGGGTCGGTGAGGACTCTCACGTCTGATAGGAGAAGTTGACGACAACTAAACGGAGAGAGCCACTTCGTAGTTATGTGCGCGTCATTTGAAATCCTTGTGTTCGCTCGGTTTCGTACGACCACGTAGGCTGGCTTCCGGCTATTCTAGTTCTAACTTTAGCTTTGGATTGAAACGGTATTTTTTCATGGGCATTCCATCGGATCATGATGAAAACAAATTCAATTTTTTTGGGCTTTAAGTGACAAAAGCGAATTCAATTATTTGGATCTGAATATTATTTCAGTATTTGAGAGAAAACCTTAGATAGAGTCGGGATTAATTGTATGTATTGCGGTCCTTAAAATTGTATTAAGGTAATGCTTGGGATCCTTAAATTTAACCAATTGATTGTACAATTCACAAATGATTGCTTTAAAACTGTCCAAAAAGTAATCGCAGCTCTTACAAAATCGTTTATTTTTGTTGTTACTTTCATTTCAGCTTGGGTGCCTGTGAGCTTTTTGCATTTGCATTTGTTTAAGCTTTTTGAATTGGGGCGAACTGTCAATAAATATTTTTCCCTTGTGATTTCGTTAAATTTTCGCTGTCTTGTTGGAGACCAATTAATAACTCTTCGCATTATAATGGTTTTTGGTAAAATTTCTAACTCTGTCTTGTGAATAACATGTATGTTTGGTGGTGGTAAAATCTGATAAAAAATAAAAGATGACAATATTAGTAAATAATATACTTTTATAGACAACCAATTAATCTAAATAAAATATTAAAAAGGGAACCGAATATTAGTGACAGTCACTGTAGCCAGCTTTTTATGTTCTTAAACATTCTCTTTATTATACAGGGTGCGACAGAGAAACAATCTTTTTTGGAACGCTCATTCAGGGACCTTACGTCGTGATAAATAGAATCAAGGTATGCTCATTAGATACATACATCCAAATCATCATCTTTTTGTTTAAGGGCTAAAAACAGTTCAAATACAAACGATTGTAAAAATCGAATGAAATCAAATTAATTTTCTGTTCTCCCAGAAAAAAGAATGATTGTGACTTCACATATCAAATGAGCATACCTTAGCTGTGATTTATAATCTTCTATCGGGATCTGAATCTGGATTAACGATTATAAAAAAAATTTCTACAATTTTCCGTTATTTTGTTTTCGGATAGAAAATAAACACAGCCCTTTTCCGTTTATCGTGCCTAACGTTTTTGGCATGCAGGTTAGGCAAAGATCATGCATTGGAAGAGGGAGGAGTATCACCACGCATGGTGATAATTGTCATGTACCGTGTTAGAAATCGATTCTTTTAGGTGGACGGTCATGAAGCGTCAGTACATCTGAAAATAACGAGCGGGTAAGGCTATCAGCGCGTGTAAACTTGCAGCTGCTCTTCGGATGTCTGATTGTGAAACAACAATTAAATGGCTATCGTTAACTAATCTGTCGGAAAGAGTCGAGAGAAGCTTTAAAACTGGTTTTTAATTTATAAAACATAAGAACTATACATTTTTTTTAAATTGGGTTATTAATTTTTAAAGTTTGGTAGTTTACCTGTCGCACGTTGTACTTTCCTTAAGTTTGATTATTATTCTAGTATATAAAGAAAACTAAAACAATTTTTAAAATTGTATAATAATATAATGTCCAATGACTTTTTTTTTGCAATGCGTAGGTTTATTTCCTACCAAGAATGAATAAACTTATTTATATGTAAAATTAACGAACATAATATTTGTAGTATTATGTCTGCTAAACGTAAATCAGGAGTAAACAATTCTGGCCCCAATAAGCGTCGACCCAAAAAGAAGGAATCTGACTACGAAGATGAAGTCAGTGAAGCTTCTGGTGACGAAGGAAAAAATGCGTCATCAGCCGTGGAAGTCCTTATACCACACGATGACCTAGATCCACCGACAAAACTGCCGGAAGATTTACTTCAAACATTCGAAAAAGATGCTGGTCAACTGATGATAGCTGGAATGGTGACATGGGATGCAACCGGTAAAAGGGACAGAAAAAATGTTGAAAAGAACCGTCCCAATCTGTTCACTTTTCACCGATTCACAAATGGAAAGGTAATTTAACAAAAATTTATTGTTATTTGTTAATCTTATGGCGGGATATTTGTTTGAATTGATGATGACTATAAACTTAACTCAACCATTTCAATGCTAATTTAATAAATTTCACTACTACTGGTCACTACATTATGTCGTTCGTAATCCTCTTGCTAAGGACAAAATTACTTTTTTCTAATAAGTATGTACATAGAAAGTGAATTATTATAAATATTTTAAATGATGCACCAGCTTAATTTCTTCCACATAAATAGACACAAATTCCTGTAAAATCTTAACCATTGGTTTATCGCTAAACAGGTCCCAAAAACAAAAGAAGTTTTATATGGGAAAACACATGTAAAATATTTACCTAATCACATTTTGAATTTTTATAACTTTGGTAATACATAATTGATGGTACAAAGGGTCAATAAGGAAGATGCTCAGCAATGAAAAATCTTTTCATGTGGAGTTTTATTTCTCTGTTCCCTTATAATTGGGGATAGAAATATATTTCCATAAAGGATTTTTGTTCATCATTTGTAAAATGCAATACTTATGATGCAATTTTAAAAGAAATTTATTAAATTTTTTCAAATTCCTCTTTGGAAATCTTAAGAAGCAATTTCCACTAGAATATTAAAAAAAAATGTAGTCAATTATTCCTGTAAAAAAAGTTGCGAAGTCTATTAATTTCGTATTTTCCATACAACTTTAGTAGTGTATAAACCAGTTCGAAACTGTAAAATTAATCTTGTTGAAAATGCTAACAATTTTTTTTTGACTTGCAGTTCGCATCTTAAAACTATACAGTCGTCAGACTTGCAATCATGAATTTTTAAAAATACATTCAATTATTCCTGTACAGAAAGTTGCGAAGTCTGTTAATTCTGTATTTTCCATACAAATTGGTTTTGGAAAACTTAGTAGTGTATAAACCTATTCGAGACTGTAAAATTAATTTCGGCTTCTGAAGACAGTTTACTTACTCCCACTTAATAATTTCTAATTGAATACAAATTACTCATAGAAAAGCAAATACAAATAGATGTTATATTCACGTTATGTTTTCAGTACCGCTTTTGTGTTAGTGGTTGCTCATCAGCTCACAGTATTTTGATTAATATGGATAAAAAAGCTTTGACTTTTGGACGCAACCCTAATGGACAGTTAGGTTTACCAGATGTCAAGCTTTGTGAAAAACCAACAATTGTTCCAGGACTGCAGCACTTAAATGTCATACAAGCTGCTTGTGGAAGACATCATTCTTTGTTTCTTACAGACACTGGGACTGTATACGCCTGCGGTGAAAATAAGATGGGACAATGTGGAGTCGGTAACACTCAGGCAACCATAAATACTCCAACAAGAATAAATTATCGAGGGCCACCAATTATTCGTGTTGCTTGTGGTGCAGAATTTTCCGTTATCCTGGATATAAAGGGCAATTTGCACACTTTTGGTTTACCAGAGTTCGGTCAGCTTGGTCACAATACTGACGCTAAATACTTTGTGAATGCAAACAAATTATCATTCCATTATGAAACATCACCCAAAAAAGTGGTGCTATACATTGAAAAATCGAAGGAAGGACATGTGACTCCCGTCGATAACGTTCAGATTGTTGATTTTGCCTGTGGAAACAATCACACAGTAATAATGTTTAAAATAGATATAAAAAACAAAATGATTTGATTAGGTTTTTTTATTAAATTTAAGGTTGCCGTTGATTCCAAAAGGCGTGTTTACAGCTGGGGTTTCGGAGGTTTTGGAAGGTTGGGACATGCTGAACAGAAAGACGAGATGGTGCCCAGGTAAATATTATTATTGTTATTATATATAATCTATTAGATAGATAGATAATAAGAGTATTCATGCAACTTAGTTAGTTTACAAATTGTGTAAAATAATAAGTTTACGCATAGTTTGCATGAACGACCTTTTTTAAGCATTTGATAAAATGCTACGTAATTCAATCAGTGTAAGAGTCACAATGACGTGTGGATAAGTTTAACCAGTTTGGTTAATTTTAGGCAACAAAATCCTTTGATAAGTTTTACCAAATTGTGTAAATCATTTCCCATACAAAATTTGACAGTTCATTAACCAAAAGAGAAACTTAACCAATTTGTAAACTTTTTTAGGGTTTTACGAAGTTGCTATAGAATCCCCCTAATAATTCTATTTCGTAAAAGGTTTAACAAAATTATTGTTTATGATGGTATACAATTATTTATGACAATAACATAAAGTTGCAAAAAATTGACGGTTACAAAATTAAGTTTAATAAATTTTGAAAATTCATTTAAAATAAGCTATCGGTATTTATGTGAAGCTTTCAAAAACTTTAAGAGATTTAAATAACAGCTTCCATTTAATACGTTTAATAATTGCGATCGGGAGAGTACATCATTTCCAAGAAATATCCTTCTATACCCTTTGAAGACTTCACAGATTTCAACGAAATAAAAAGTATAATCAGAGGCATCTAAGTTGCCAAGTGTGCACAGACCATTCCTCTCTTTGAAAGGACCTTCCATTCAGATTGGGAAGTCCACAGCGAGTCTCCAAGATGAGATAAATCATATTGCAGATTGCAGTAATCTTCGTGAATGGATAAATTGGCATCGCTTATAAATTTTGTCCAATGTCTTTCCTTGAGCTTTGGTATCAGGATCTTATGCAATCCTTGCCATTCTTGCAAATTCATTGTGAAAGAAAAATCTATCGATGTTTCATGGAAAAGATCAGCCACTCCTCAGCCCAAAAAATCTTCTACCATTAGGAAGATTCAGTGTTTTTTGGATATACGAAAAATGTAAGTGGAGAATCGTTAGAAAGGCTGTAGTGAGTCCAGTTTCGACATATAGTTGGGTGTTTTTTCTGTTAGAAGAAAAAATCTGTTGATAAAAAAACATTGTAGCTTTTCAACTTGTATGTGTTCGCTAAAGCCCCACACCTGAGCACAGTACAGCATGATTGATCTTGTAGCAGCATCATGCATTTTAATATTAAAATTTCCAAATTTCCATGATATACTTCAAGATCCCACTTGTTGCAATAGATTTGTATTAATTCTTTAAGCTTTATGGGTTATCCGCTAAAAGCCCTTCCACACTAGCCCACTGAGTATTAATACATGTCAAATTGAAAGTGGGAAAGAATTGTTTGCGACTGTCAAATTTGTGGGAAATATGACTTTCAAATTTTCCTTCCACACTGGCTTGTATTAATACATGCCAAACTTGTGTTGACACGCAGATGAAATGTATTAAAATTAGAACCAACCCTAAAAATTGTAAAGTATTAATACATGTCAAATCAAGTATGGAGAGCTGTTAAGCTGTGTAAGATGGGCTGTCACATCTTGTATTAATACCTGTCATATTTTGTTTCCACACTATACACATTTTTTTTCGCCACTGTTTTGACATGTATTAATACTCAGTGGGCTAGTGTGGAAGGGCTATAACTGGAATGGTTGCGGTTTCAAATATTTCAACAAATAATTAGTAAATAGCGATGACTAGAGATGGGCTTGAATTCTTATAAAATTCGTATAGTATTATAATCTAATAACATATAATTAAAATTAAATGCCAACATTGAGGCGAGCATAAGCTGACTATGGCTTTTCGGCTCTGAGGTTAAAGAATAAAGATAATACTAATGAGATAAAATAAGATAATAATTGCTGCATTTTATTATCCCCCAAACCTGATCCGGATAAGATTTTATCATAATAAAACAAACAGCATATCAGTGTAACAAGAGTGTTATAAACCTATCTCCCTTTATCCTTTTTTTCTATATTTCCTTTCTACTCCATTTTCTATTTTCTCCCTATTTTCAATACAAAAACCCATCTAACCCGTCAGAGAAAAAACTAATTTTTGCAAGCAAGTGCTAAGGGTTTGTGTTCAGAATAGTTTTGTTAATCCAAATCCAAAAGCAAAATTGGATTTTGTTTTTTTTTTTGTAATACATGTATTTTCGTATGCAAATCCAATCCAGATCAGATGTGGGAAAAAATTAAATACAGCTAATAGTATAATAAGTATAAAGATATAGTAAATTTAACTCCTTAGAAATTTGAGTATTTGGAGGACTTTTAAAGAGGGAAGATCGCTCACTTAAACTTGGTATTTTCCTAGGTGTTTATTCCGTTGATGCAAAATTGCATCACATTTCCCTATTATGTGGTCTGCTGTTTCCTCATGTGTGCAGCAAAATCTACATGTTGGACTGCTGATTAAACCAAGAATGTTTAGGAGTCTTTTTTAGTTTGCAGTGGTCAGTGAGGAGACCGGTTATATTTTTTAGGTTGTTCCTACTTAGGTTGATGCAGTCTGTGAAACGTACTCGGCTGTTACCGCTGACTTTGGAATGCAATCTCTAACCCTGAGACTAATGCATTTACCACTACCGGTTCCCTTTTTTGCAAATGTCATGATGGCTCCCTTTGCAGCACTTACTATTGCTTCATGTAAGTGGGATTGATGAAGGATGACTTCAATTGCTCCAGTTTTGCAGGAGCTTTCTAGCCTTTGGACTTTTTCTAGTGATTTCCTAGTTGTGATTAATTTGGTTCGTTTATGCCATACGACCACACCATAGGAAATGGTGGGTCTTACCATCATGGCGTACATCCACCTAGAGATAGTTGGTTTGCAGCCCCAGTCTTTTGCAAACTATGAGGGCTTTTGTGGCTTTCCCGACGGTTATTTCTATATGTTTGTTCCATAAGATTTTACTGTCTAGTGTGATACGTAGGTATTTAACGTCACTTTTTGTTGGGATTACTTCGCCCCCCACCCGTTTGGGTTCATGTGTGGCAGAAGTCTTTTCTTAAGTGTCTTTTACACGATAATAGAAGTCATATGACCTGTCTATTATTTTGTTTGTATGATTTCTCATATGAGCTGTAATTTCAACTCAAGTCATACGGTTAAATTTTTTTATGTTTACAAGTCTTTACTTCGCATTTGATTTTCTCTATGGTTATCTGTCAAAACCAAAAAACTGGCCTTAAGTAAATGTAAAGTATTATCGTCGCCTTGGTAGAATTAATAGATAATCCCACAGAAATGCACCATTTCCTTTTAATAGTTAGTCCTCTTTGGAAAAATACGGCCCGATGATGCCGCCACCCCATAAACCGCACCAAACAGTCACTCTTTGTGTGTGCATTTGTTTTTCGACAATCACTCTTGGATTATCATTTGCCCAAATGCGGCGATTCTGTTTATTGACTAATACTCTGAGTTGAAAATGTGCCTCATCACTAAGATGATTTTCTTCGAAAATAGATCATCCACTGCCACCATTCTGACCATTGATGACGCTTGAAATGGTCAAGTGGCCTTAGTTCTTGAGTCAATTGCACCTTGTAAGCGTGTAAATGCAATTCTTTATGCATAATGTTCAACAACGACGAGCGTGAGAGGTGCAATTGTTGGGCACGACGACGAGTTGAGGTGGACGGCTCTTCAGCCACACTATCGCGAACAGCAGCAATATTTTCTGCTGTACGAGGTGCACTGGTGTTTTCACGTCTCCTACAGACCCGGTTTGCTCAAATTTTTGCACGATTTTCCGATTATACGCACATTTGGACGATTAAATTGATCGAAAAAATCACGAAGTGTACGATATGCACTTTAATTTGAACGCCCATTTTCATAATAACTTTATCGCGTTACTCGATTGTGTATGGTATGGTTCAAATTGAGTTAGTCTGAAATTGAGAAATGTCAAATCTAATGCAGACAAAAACTCGACGTTTAGGTGTAGTTTACATTCAACATCGGTCCTTAAAATTAAGCCACCCTTTACTTACATTTTGTATGTATATCTATCAAAACTTAAGAAAAGTAAGTCGGTTGAGCACCGACCCACCACCCATAACACAATTAACTTACTTAGGCAACAACGTGTTCAGATTTTCATTTTCAATGTCGGTTTGTCGCTAAAGGACCCGTTGTACAAGAGTGGATCAAATTTTGACGTGGCTCAGTAATTTTAAATCACCGATTTCGTCGAGTTAAATGAGGTTCAACGGTGGTTCAAGGTTGAGTAATTGGCTTTTATAACATACTTGAACGTTGAACCATTGTTGAACCTCAAAATTGCCACGACTAGCCCTAAGAGAACCAACAATTAAAAAATTTTTCAAAACAGTTTCAAGAGCCATCTTATTTCAATGTGAAGAACAAATGTATCATTATGTAATTTATTTGTTAATTTCATACATATATTATATATATATTTATTTTAATCCAGGCTTATAAAATATTTTGACACACAAGGACGTGGTGTTCGAAGTATTCACTGTGGATCAACTTTCAGTTTAGCTGTTAATGATATTGGTGTTCTCTTTTTGTTTGGACAAAACAAAAAGACTGGAGAGGCAAATATGTATCCAAAACCAGTACAGGATCTGTCAGGTATGTGGATATTTATTTAAATTTAAATTGGTAACTTATAATATTAAATTACAATATTCAGGCTGGCATATAACAAGCATCGGCTGCGCTAATACATCAATAATAATTTCTGCAGATGATACACTGATTGCTTGGGGTGCATCTCCAACATATGGTGAGCTCGGCATTGGAGAATTCCAAAAATCTTCCACTGTTCCTAAGGAAGTTCCTAAAATGGACGGCATGAAAATTCCCCAATGTTCAATGGGCTTTTCTCATTCCCTAATATTGGTGAATACAGATGATGAGAACACTAAAACTAAGTACGAAAAAATGCCCGAATACACTATCGAAGAATAATCCATTAAGATGTAGATTTTTTGTCTTATAACCATTTCTCGAAAAAAACTGTCCCACAATTTTTATTTTATATAAATAGTAATAAGCCTCGTTCAAAATCATTTTCTTGCGACGGATTCAACATCATTAAACTCTAAAAAATATAGATTAAAAAAATAAGTAAATCAGTTCACAAAACCATTTAATTTTTTAATATATAACTATGTAAGCGATTTTATTTTGTACTTGAAAGGACAATCGACAAAAATGTATGGAAGCTAGTCTAACAACCAATAACGACGGGACATAATGTCATTTGAAAGGTATTTTTATGTACAGCAGTTGATAGTGTGGAAGCACTATCACTTGAAAAAAAGTTATTCGCTACCTAATATTTTGTTTTGGCTCATTTTTATATGGAAAAAAGCATATAATATTGGCAATAACAAGCGAATCTTTTCACTCTGATTTGAAATGAGCTGCCATACTAACTATTGTAGTACATTAAAGTACCTTTCCAACTACACAATTGCTCGTCGTAAATGCTCCTGTTTACCGTTTTGTCATATTCTCCTTTAATATAGAAATATCGATTTCACCCTCAATAATAATATTTATAAAACAATTTTTTTGTAATATGTAATCAATAAGTGTTTGGTCATTGTTTTATGGTTGATTTAATAGTTCTTAGTTGTTAAGTCCGGGTTATTGGAGTTTTCAAGAAAGTATTAAATCAAATTTCTTCTAAGTAGTAGTAGAATGCCTGTACGAACGAACAAATAAATCAACCAAAAAGTGTTTTTGTGGAAAACAAAAAATAATAAATCTGATTACACTGAAACATTTAATCTGTTATTCTATTATTTATTTGTATTTATTATTGTGGAAAATTTAAGTACATTCTATATTCTTGTTGTAAAATTTAATTAAGCTAATAGCCGACAGCCAACTCTGGGATTGAATGATTAAGGGTGAAGCGAAATCCCATTTCTTGGATATCGATTTTACAATACCTGCAAAAAGGTGCTATTGGACGTCATAAACCCTGACACAATCAATCAAGTTTTGAACAAAACTCGTAAAATATTAAAATAAATCCAATCACATCCAATGTTTAGTTTTAGTTTATTTTTTGACATGACACACCAACATGTGAATACTACCAACCATTTACTCATAAAAAAACACCTCTGGACCATGGTGTCGCGTTATTTGTCGTTAGACTAAAACCCTACATACTATAGTTACACTAGATGTGATATGTGACTATTATCTGTGCTAGAACTATTTACTCATAAAACAACTTTATTTGTGGATCTGATGGACCGTGTGAAAGCAATAAACTACCTACAAATACAAACATACTAGCCCCACATGAACACTGAGCAGATCGGTAAGGATGAGGAGATTAAAAAAAAAGTATAGTACCTTTCACATGAGCTCCGAATTGCGAATGGTTGCTAATTTTGACATTTCTTTTACATGAGAGGTCGCCGACAGACGCGAATTTTCATACAAAATAAACCAGTCAAATGGCTGTTAAAAAAATTGAGGTTAACTGCCTGAACAAAATGGGAGACGGAGCTGGAATAGATGTCGAAAATGCTGCAGCTCCGTCTCCCATCTGTTCAGGCAGTAAATTGGAGCGAATTTTTCATTCTCAGATTTGTGGAATGCGTCCTGATGTTGTGAATAAAGTGCCTATCACAAGAGCTACGAGTAGCGAACTGCGAATTGCGAGGTCGTGAATTTTGACATTTATTTCACACGAGTGGTCGCCAAAAGAGGCGAATTGTCATAAAAAATAAACCAGTAAAATGGGTGCTAAAAAAATTTGAGGTTAAATTTGAGCGAATTTGTCATTCGCAGATTTGTGGAGTGAGTCCTGATATTGTGAATTGCGAATATGTGTTTGACAATTCGCAGAAAATATCTCCGTTGGTCATGTGCAAATTTAAAAATTCACTCTACTAAAATTAATAGCTAAACATAAAATTTGAAAAATAAGGGTAACATTTTCTTAAGTTATCGTTCTAAAATATATAAATTTTTCATAGAGCATCATTCTGATTAATGGTGAATTATTTCCGAAACCTCTATTTTGCAATTCTTGACTTTCAAATGTTCATATTTCTATTTGCAGACTTTAAAAAATTTGTTTAACTTGCATTTAAAAAATCTAGCAGTCACAAAAAAAGCTCTATTTTTTATTTGAAAAAAGATTCTCGACTTTTCTGAAATTTCGAATTTCAAAAAATCACGTAGTTAATAATCTTCAAATAAAATTTTCCATGTATGGTATTATTTGTATATCTTCACCATCTTATCTTGGGCAGATAATTGGAAAACCCGAAAAATTGAGAATAATTGCTTGGCAACCCTATGCCTTGACCACATTTCGACATGCAACCCATGCGCAAATTGTTTTTAGACACTACCTTCAAAACTGTATATCGCTCATCTGGAACCTTAATGAGGGTAGGTCGTCCTATGGCGGGATCCTAGACTAAAACATATCTTGTAGAAAACGACATAACCGTCTACGAAAATGCACCAAAATGAAAAACCACTGAGAATTTCTATTTCTACGCGTAAGCTTACAGTTCCCTTGCGAAAAAAATAAAAAATTTCAAAGTAATTTTCCATCTACTCTGTGCACCAAAGGGAGCGGAAGTCCGTATTTGAAAATCACGTTCTTAAAATCCTGAAAAAAATTTTTAAAATGCAGTTTCAAAAATACTGTTTTTCGAAATCCCGCTTTTATTAACCCCGGTTAAATAAAATCTGGTCTTTGCAAAGCTTCCTTTTTAAACTCCCGTTTAGTCCCGCTTCGCCCGTTTTGTACCAAGTTAAACATACCGCAATAAGTGTTTTACTCCTAGATGATTATTGATTGCCTAGCGAAATGTGAAAAGTTGGGCTGAACAATAAAGTTCTTTGTGGTTTGTCTACTAAGCATTGTTTTTATTAAATTATACATACAACAACAAGCTGGGACAGATTTCTCACCAGATAACGGATAACTATTTTTCTACTTGCATTTTCTGCAAAAACTGGTTTAATAAGCCAAAGAAATATTAGTGTTTCAAGTGCGCGCAATGAGTAAAATAGTTGAAATGAAGTCAAGCAAAGGCGGGTAAGTTATTTGTTGATGCTGGAACCGCAACCGCATTATGTTAAATTGTGTAGGTCAACATCGTTGATCAACAGTGTTGAGTAATTAGATTACTGAAGTATTGATAAACAATGCCAATCAACATTTTTGTTGACCTGAACGCAACCCGATTCGAATGGATAGCAATCAACAAAGTTTTTCAACATAACATTAATCATGGAGAATTAGGAGTAGAGATTAGAGTATTTACATGTTAATTGCAACAACAACTAAGCCCCTTCGGGCTTAACTAAGCCTAGAGAATTTTGGGGGCTTAATTTTAGCCCAGATAAAAGCTGTGTTACCGGCACGAATTTCGTACTTGTTAATAGTTTGTATAGAAACTCTATTTTTGTTCTGTGATGGCCTTACTAAGCCCCGATGTCGTTTTATACGATTATTACTATTTGTACGATTCTTCTGAGCGTGTACAAAAAACGCACCTAATGTTGATCGGAATATAAAGTGTTGACGCTGCTTTGCGAATAGCATTTTTAAAGAAAAGTTCTTTTAACATTGAAAAGTGTGTAATTAAAAAAGTATCATTAGCGCATTGTCACAGCCCTAACTCGTGTGTAGAGCCAATTGGAATATGAAACATTCAGCACAATCACTTTCTTTAAATTTATTGTTGATTGTGAATCATATCCCGTTTTTTGAATTCTTATTTTTATAACCCCGCTTTTCGAATCAACACAAGGTGTTTTATTTTAAAAATCACGCGATTTAAAAAAAAACAGGATTTTAAAAACAGTAATATCAAAAACGGACTCCTGTACCCTACCCTGCACCAAGACAAAAAATGTTTGCCTTGGCCTAAACCACCCATTGAGTCATTAATTTACCTTTAATTAATAAAATAGGCCTAAAAATGCAGACAAAATATTTTTGGATGCCAAAACCATTTGCATGTGCCTTGAGGTGAATATATTTGTTTGGGGAAGTTTAAACCGACCATTAAAAAATATGTGAGAGTACCGGGACTTGCGTTAAAGATGTGTAATAAACATTTGTTTTCACCTAAGGGATCGGGTCATTACCACGTATGACAAAAAATTTGGAATCTGTAATACAAGCGTTCAAACTAAATGGTCGCACGACACAAACGTGAAAGCACAATGAAAGAAAACAAAATTATGATCAATCCATTGCTGGCGGTCCCACACCATTATTTTTTATTAAAAACAAAAAACATTACCTACTTCGGTACCTACTGAATGTCTGGTTTTTGCGATTTAACTTCTGGAGGAGATAACACCCCAACTCTACAGGTGGACCTAGGTGATCTGTTTCTCCAACTAAATGTCTGATATCTATATCACAATATTTTATTCTATCTGCACTGAAGTGCGTACTCTTTCTAACCAAAGCTAACTATAATAATCTATTATAGTAAACTTGCATCGTTTTACTTAAAAAAGCTACTTTAACTGACTTTATGTTATCACAAAGTTGTTCCTATATTCAAAGTTAGTGTCAAAATGTAACTTGAGTTACTTTTTCCAAATCATCTCTCTGATAAAAGTTAAGATGGTTAATCCGTTAAAAGCAGCTGAAATCACGATGTTTTCATTTTGAGTTACCTATCTTTTGTTTGCTACTCAATCGTTCGGTTTGGAATTGATCTCATTTTTGTAAAAAGTTATATTTTTAATTTGATTGATTTTACCGTCGATAGGGAGTATAGAAATTCTTTTCTACGTTTTCTTGCATTTGTATTCAATCTGTTCGATTTGTAGTAAAGAATTTTGTGCTAGTAATGCACAGTGCATATATTAATATTATTATATTATATTAATACTAATATTAAATCATTTATATGTGTACTGTGCTTGAAATGAACAAAAAAGAACAAATTGCTAAATTTGCCAAAATATTCAATTTTGTGCTAGAATGAAGTCAAACGAAATTTAATTTTAAAAAAGATGATGAAAGTTAGTTTGTTCTCGATTTTAATTATATAAACAATATTTTAAACTTTTGTCGTTCCTAAATGAAAAGTAACTCAATGTAACTTTTTTTTAATTATGGCATTGTAACTTTTCTTTTTGACACATTAACCACAATTAACAAGAGTAACATAAAAGAACGCACCATGGGTAAAATCATGAAATCGCAAATTATACTTAAAATCACTAACAAAAATTGCTACCCAAAAATGCAGAGATTAGCATCAAAAAAAGCATAATGATACAAAATAGTGAAATAAAAAATTAAATTTCTAGACAAAAAGCAACAAAGTGTACATTTGTCAAAAATTTTGTTAGATATCTCTGTCAAGATGTCATTTCAATGAAATGAAATGAACAACGAAGTTAATAAATGGTGACATATTTTTGAAACACCCTTTTTATAACCTTTTTTCTTTTTGATTCTGTCTCAGCTATCATCTGTGTCAATTTCATTAAAATCGCTCAAGGATCAACGAAGTTTTCATATGGTGACATATTTTTGGAACACCTTTTTGAAAATATTTTTTTCTTTTTAATCCTGGCTCAGCTATCACCTGTGTCAGTTTCATTTAAATCGCTCAAAGAACAACGAAGTTGACATTTTTTTTGGAACACCCTATTGAAAATATTTTTTCCGTTCATAATTCTGTCTCAGGTAACACCGATGTCAATTTCAATGAAATCGCTCAAGGTGCAACTTTCTCCTGTGGAATCGGGGTGTAAGGAATTTACTCCACTTTTCAAATACCAAAACCATTTAGTATCAAAAAACTTCCTTACCTATTCGAGCTTAAAGAATTCTACCTTACCTACAACAAACAAAATTGTTTAGAACGGAACTTGTAAGCAGATCCGCCCAATCCGACTTTCAAATTTCCCCATACCAGGAGCTAAGATATTTTTGTTCTTAATACCGAGCGCTAAGATGTTTACACATCAAAAATATATTTTATTCACCACATTTCTTTTCGCATGCAAAACAATTACCGGTCTATTGTTTTGCTTGACATTCATGACAAAAATTTTTTTACATCAAACTAAACAAATCACGCAAAAAAATAATTTCTTATTGCACCTCAATAATTTTTGACATGCGAAAATATTTGCATAGGTTTTATTTTTGCTCCCGTGACCAGTAAACTAGGCTTCAATGTAAAAGAAAGATGTGCACTTATATCATCTTGTGGTAAAAACAGTAAGATAAGGTCCTTAAGTTTGCAGGTGATTAATTTTTTGCTTCGTCTCCCCTTTTCAAATCATTCACGGCACGCTACTGGTACATATAGGTGGGATCTCCACTTTTTTGTAATTTTGAACATGAAAAAAGTTGCGGAAGAGCCTCTAGATATGCGTGTATTAAAAATATCATGCATATCGATGCAGCGGTTTTCCGAAATAAATACGTCCAAAATTTCAGCCGACCCTCAAATTTTTCTATTTACAGTTCTTACATGGGTGATTCTACAAAAAATGGAATAAGATTGTTGTGAAATTATTTAACGCGAATTTTAACTTTACGATTGCGGAACTACAATCCGCGATTTCAATGGATTTATATAAATCCAAATAAACGAAATAATTAATGAAACAATTAAAACAACCGATCTGCGTGCGCCGCGAAAACAACGAAAACGATGACGATGACGAACTGTCAACCGATGGGTGCGTTTAATAATTCGCACCACTGACAACACATAGAATGCTGCCACCCAGTAGCTCAGCAATGGGGTGAGTTCAATAATCAAAATGATTTTATTAATCGGATACGATTAATAAAATTAAATAAAAAGGTAAGTATAAGTACAGGGTGTACTTGCACTTAAAGTGGGCGCCAGGAATTCTTTTACGAAATAAGAATTAGTGAATTCCAAAACTAATTTTTTAACGAACAAAGCAAATAAACGAAAACAAGTAAAAGAACCAAAAATAAAACACAAGTTTTTATATGCCCAGATGGGGACTTCAATTGTTTTTATTTGGGAAACCTTTGAGCCGAAACCCAGGGATTAAAACCCAAAATTTTTTCGAAGATATAGATTTTAACAGAATTTTCAAAGGGCTTACGGTGAAACGTAAAGCCGGAAGCAAAGAAATTGGGCCGTTAACAAAAAAATACCGTGTCCTACAATTAACTTGGACAAAATTCAAACTAAGCAAAAAAGAAACGATCAAAAAAAGAAAACTATAGGAATCGACACACAAAGAATAAAATTAACAAGAACCACTCTATTTATCTTTTTTTTATCTATCTGCGGATCACCTATCCGCCTCCTTTCCTCTATCACCTTGATTTCCTCTTTTTCCTCAAACTGCTTCGCACCTCGAAACACTAATTTTTCTTCCTTAAAATTTCCTCGACAACTTTTTCCACTTTTTAACAACTTTTCCTCGATTTTTTTTTTCTCCTTTTAAATTATTCTCGACTTGAAACTCAAAATTAACTTCTCGCTTGAATAGTTCTCCAAAGAGTGAACTTTCCATGCTAAACCCAGAGAATATCAATTACCAAGAAGCCAATCTTTCGTACGTTTCACCCTCCAAAACCCATTTGTTTACATTGTTGTATTTGTAATTTCACTTCGTGACGATGAATAGATGTGAATTGCAACAACAATGTAACGCGGTGAGATTTATTTGTTTTGACAGCTCAATTTTTTTTTCTTTTGAAAATTGGAAAATAGTTTTGAAAATTCTTCGGCTAAAAACAAAAATATCGTTGTTAAATTGTTTAATGTATACAAACAATTGTAATTAATAGTTAATATTCATCCACAATTATAATAAAATACAAAAAATTAATCTATAAATTGTTTTCAATCACTCAGATTTCCGTTCATCTTCAATGCATCTTGCATATAATACAGGGTGGCCCTTTCTTCATCCAGAATAATTTTAAAATTATTGTTGGATATATTCTAAGGAAAAAAAATAGTTAAGAAAGTACGAAATAAAAAAATAGTTTTTCTGCAATTTGACACCCGGAACTTCAATTTGTTGTTTAAATTCCACTAAACTCTCAATTTCCACTTTAGAAGTATTAAAGTAGATATTAAGTGGGTTTTATTATCTTCTGTCGGGACTCGGGTGTTGATCTGGATTAACTTTAAGTACAAAAAAGATAACTGAGGAATTTTCAAAATCGTTTTTGTTGCACGTGTTAAAAGGATGCGCATCTCTATCGAATATAATAAAACAACAATAGCTATTTTTGATTTTTTTAAACTTCACGACATCTAAGCATTTGGTTTGAGTGTTGATATAGGATATATTGAATACTTTTTACTGAAATAATAATTCATAATGTAAAAAAATTAAATAGTTTCAACAAAAACATTAACTTTTTTTTTACTTTAAAGTTTGAAAATTATTTTTTAAAAAATCATTACGAAACAAATAATTTGAAAAATTGATTTGAGAATGGATTTTAAGAAATTATAGAATGGTCTCGTAGCTGTCGTCGTATTTTTAAGTTATTTTCATTCATTCAAAAAACTGAATTTAATTTTGATTAATTTTAATTTTTTTTTTTATTTCTTATCTAAAAGGGGAGAAATAATCGGCCCTTCTTAAACAATTTGTTTTTCTAAAAATATTATTTCATAAATTATCCTGCATGAAATAGGGGACACCCCGTATTTGGTTTTGTTTTGACATCTAATTGACAGACCGAGGTGAATAATTCTGACCACGGAGCGTGTTCAACAAATAGAAACCAAAGTAGGGCCCGGTTCACATTGGTACGTATTTGGCGTAAACTAGTGTGTAGCAGCGTAAAGGCTCTCCCAAACCAACGCGAATGCGGAGCGACGACGAATTTTTGTTGTTGTTTAGCGTTATGTAATTGTCATATTTTGTATTATTGTGAATGATTCGCTGCGAATCGCTCCACATTCGCGTTGGTTTGGGTGATGCTTAAAACAAAGTGACGAAAATTTAAATCTATTTTCACATGTCCTACTCGTAGCTACATTTTTGCGTAGTAGGCTTTTCAATGATTACTTCAATAGTGCACAAGAATAGGTAGTAGGTATATTAATCGAATATGAAATAAATTTTAATTTCCAAAATGGAAGACAGTTGACGAAAGTTTTTTATTTTTGCATATCATTGTTTATCTGTTATATTTTGTATCATTGCGAATAATTTGCTATGATTTGGTGTTGGTTTGAAGGAGCTTTTAATTCAATTGCACTCATAAAGCATGAATTAAAAAAAAGAACAACGGATTTAGGTGTGGATTTAACTAATAAATAAAGGCAACCCCAAACCAACATGAAATCATAGCGAATCATTCGTAAAGATACAAAATATGACAAGCACACAACCTTTAAAGGCTCTCCCAAACCAATGACAATTTGAATCATTCACAATAGTTCAAAATATGACACATACACAATGCTAAAAAACAACAAAAAATCGTCGTCGCCCCGCATTCGCTTTGGTTTAGGAGTGGAACCGGACATTTCGGTCCGAATCTTCACATTTCCCCATACAGTTTTGAAATTTCGAAATGTGCGATTTCGGTGAATTTTAATAAATACGAACGAGACAAATATCTAATCTCACAGTTTGCACTAATTTAGTTTCAAAAAAAGAAATGACTGAAAAGTTATCGTGTAATAGCAGAAATAATCCCGTGTAAACACCAAACACCAATGAAAATAAAGACAAAAACTATTTGTCAATATACGAGTATGTTCCCACCAAAATGAAATTCGAGCTTGTAGTTAAAAACTATTGATATTTCAAGTATATGGAACAAGATTTCATGAATATTTCGATGAAATCTCAATAAAAACTCTAGATCGGTTTCGTGGGAACGTGGTATTAGATTGCGTATTAAGCCTTAACTTCAAGTCTGTTCATGTACTTCCCATAACTACGAATTTTAATTATTTTATATGAGCTTTAACAGAACTTTGGGCTAAATTCGTGGAAATTTGTATTTTTGGGAGT
This sequence comes from Dasysyrphus albostriatus, assembly GCA_946251815.1. Classification (NCBI taxonomy): domain Eukaryota; kingdom Metazoa; phylum Arthropoda; class Insecta; order Diptera; family Syrphidae; genus Dasysyrphus; species Dasysyrphus albostriatus. The sequence goes on along the minus strand of OX276337.1, from coordinate 68,048,449 downwards.
ACGTGAACAGACATTACAGTGGCACATTTTTTGCAAAATTACCAAAGTAAAAATATTTCCCCTTTGAGCAGTTGTTTTATGAAAAAGAATATACAAATTTTTTCCTTAACCAAATTTTATTATTATTTTTTATTTTTTTAATATTACAAAAGTAAAACAAAAATCCTGCTAGAGCAGTTGTTTTGTGAAAAAGAAAACACAAATTTTTTCTTAAATCAAAATTCAAGCTTCCTGCATCATATTCATAAGTTTCCCAGTGAGAAGCACTTTCCCGAAAAAATCAATGCTCGTGTAAGCAAGAAAAGCTCAAGTTTTGAAACCATGCTTTTACCATTTTGCTCTCGTAGTTTATAACATGAACATGACACACTATAATATCCGTACCACTTATTTGTCACGGGTATTAAATCAGTAACCACACCTTTTTTTATTTAAAGTTGCTCCAAATCTTCCACATAATTTTAATTTGGATGATATATAAGGTTAAGTAAGCACTTTAAATTTCGTTCTTCAGGTTTTAATACTTTTTGAACATGTCCACGATTTTCAAAAATAACCGACAAATTAATTCACCATTCCTATACAGACTGTGGTCAGTGACTAGTTGCTTCTATGTGTGCGGCTGTCACTAGTGGTGAGTGACTAGTTGATTCTATGTGTGCGGTTTGTACTGCTTTTCACTAATACTTTGCAAATATAATCATTACAGCTGTTCGCTTCAGCTTGTAGGCAAATCAAACTGACAGCTGAGGATTGCCATCTTTATTAGTTTATCTATGGCTAAACCTATTGTCTCCCTCGGCCATTCCAGTCTCTCACACTTTCATACAACCAGCCAATCGTTTTCGAGATCTTCAGTCACGGGATCACGGCTTCCTGGAAAGCTACGTGCTCTCCTCGAAAACCTCCGTTCCTCCGTTGTCGAATCTCATCGAAACTTTACTCTCACGCACACATTCAATGATTCAGCAAGTTGTTGATGTCTTTCCAAAACTTGCCGAATCCAAATGGCCGAGTTCAGAACCCTTTCAACTAAATATTTCGAGAAAACTTAATAGAACTAAAATCGAGAAAAAGTTTCTTCTAGGCATTCTCCTTAGAGTAACTTAAAACAATCGCGAGTGATTCGAAACGCGAAGCAATCTTTCTAAAACCAATCCCTTGAGGTGAGAGAGGACTACATCTTTTTAAATGCTGAGATATACTCAGTTCTTTTCTTTTCGCGTGTCAATTCCTATAGTTCTATTTCCTTACTATTTAACAACATTAAGATTTTAGAATTTAAGAAGACGTTAACAACCCATTTTCTGACAAAAATGTTAAGTTACGTTACGTTAAGGTAAATATATAATAATATTGGTTATTTAGATAAAAGTAAGAGACCGCCTGACTCGCTTACTTCCTCAGCTCATTCGCTGGTACCTCAACAAGAGACCGTTCGTCTCCTTGGTAATTTAAGCTCGTGAATTTTGGAACCAACTGTTCCACTCAAATTGCAAATCGATCGAAACCTATTTGTGTTACTTTTCCAAAATACTTTAAGAGTAGGTCTTTGGCTGATGGACGCCAGGTATCTACTGACTACAAATATTTTGGAGCCGCAACGGAAAAAGGAAAGGCTAAAAATGGTTAATGATAAAGAATAGGCAGGTGCAACTTGTTGTGGTAAATTTTACCGCAACAAATCGATGAACATTTTGACATAACATTTTTGGAAAAACTAACTACATGTGAACTTTAGAACGTCCTTTCACATAGACATAATTGAAAACGGCTGGTCAAAAAAATTAAAAAAACAACGATTTTATAGTCTTTTATGAAATCAGGTATTTCAGGGAACAGAACATTTTTTAAACTGTTTTTTATTTTAAGTCAATTTTTTGGAAAATCATACCGGGGAGACATACATCCCCTTCCACACAATTTTTTTCTATTTTCAACCCAACCTGTGCCGTCTAGCTCTTTTATATAATTTAAGCAAAACACCATCAGCCGAATTTATTAGATTTTCTTAAAATGCCTCTTAGAGGTCATTTAGTTAAGTTTGCTTAAATATTTAAGTTGCCTTTAAATAACGTTACTTAAATTCTCATCTATAATCAATTTTTAATTCCTACTTAACTAAACGATTGAAATGTAACGTAACGTGAGAAAACTCACTAATACGTGTTCATTTCAGCTGTTTTTTGACAGCTTGCAAACAAATACAAACAAAAGATGAACACATGTATTTATAAGAGAGAAAGAGAAGCAAGTGACATACTAAATGAAACATGAATTAATTTTGGTTTGTGATGCTTTTACGTTTGTGTTCAGAAACTCTATTATTTAATTTTTTGATTAGCACCTTGAGCTTGATAGAAAAATATGTTAATAAATCAAAACAATTTATTTAACAATTCAATTTCTTAAAGAAAACCACAAATCTTAAAACTTTCATTAAGTCACAGCAAAAATATGAAAACTCTACCCACATACATACATAGGTATATCTATATTTCTGTAATAAAAACAAAAAAACAATTGGTCTCGAATGTCAAAATATTTTTAAGATGGCTTTAAGTAACCTTTAAACGCGGTGAATGGCGTTTAAGTTAAGATGCATTTAAGTAACGTTGCTTAAAAGTGAAAATTGATTATAGATACCGATTTCGCACTTAAGAGCAACTTAGAGGCATTTTAAAGTTACGAAGACTTTAAATTTTCTTTATAAATACGGCTGCATATGTGTAAATTATCTTTAAATTTCTAAGCCACTTGAAAATAAGAGTAAATTCGTTCGACCCAGTCGTGTTGTTTATTTTATAAGTTTCTAACAAAAAATCAGCATTTTTGAGGCCTCAAGAGATAAAATAAGTATTTAATGGTCAGAGGATTGAGTCAGTCCCCTGAGTGTTTTCATAGTTTTTGCATATGTTCACGCAGTGTAAGAACAAAATAAAAAAACTTATATAATTAGGGTTTAACTAAGCTTTCATAAAATACTAGAATATATGCCAGCTTACATAGAACTATTTTCTGTAAATACTCATCAGGAGACTGAGAAACTGAACGGACAATCTATGACATCACGCACAAATGCCTTCTTAACAAATGAAAGAGTAAACGGGCGTAAGATACGAAAATGATTTTATTGTGCTTCACGCTGCTAGATCTGAAAATTTGATAGTTTTCAAAGTTCCGGATATTTTTTACTGTTTAAATCTGTCAGGGGACTGATTAGAAATACGAGGGACAAAGTTCAATGATTTTTTGTAATAAAACATAATGGTACTAAATTTTCATTAATATTGGGTTGGGTACGAAATCCCGCATCTCAAAATCCCGCATCACAAAATCCCGCTTCACAAAATCCCGCCGTTTCTACTACAATGCGACATCACATACATTTTTTTCTTCCATTGTATTTAGTGCATTTATTAAATGAGAATCAACAGGAACGAAGCATCCTACTATTTCTCTCATTTTTCAGTACGCAAACGACTTCCCATAATTTTCAATTTGGCACTTTGTGTTTTGGGCCCTTGGAAGAATGAAAATCAACAGGAACGAAGGAAACCAAGAAGTCGTCACAAAAAAGTATATAAGCAGGTGCAATTCCACAATAAATAACAGTTCCAGTCAGTGGCGAAGATCCCAGCTAAGAAGACACCTGCTACATGCACATCAGCAAAACCAACAACTAAGGCCTCCTCTAAACCAAACCTAGCCAATGAAGTAAAACGCCTTTTTGGATCCGATCTTCTAGCAGTCATGGAGAAAGCCCGAAGCTCCGTCCCATCCAACTATTCACAGCTAGGTGAAGAGCATAAGTCCGTGGCCCTTTCCAACTTTATATTTCAACTATGCAGCGCGTTATGCGCATCAACAAACTGCGTTATATAGCCTGGAAAAGAGGACAGCCTTAAGTCTATTCTTGAAGAAAAACACCCCGAATATTGCCCTTATAAGCGAAACAAACCTCACAAAGAGGAACAACATTGACTTCACCAACTACAAAACCTTCAGAAACGACAAAAAGGATGGAACGAGAGGAACGGCTCTCTACCCGAATAAGAAGATCTTCGACAGTGCGACTGAAGTGGTTATTTCTGGCCTGAAATGCTTTGAAGCTACCTCCATCACCCTACAGCTGGGAACAAACGAAACCCTGACGATCATCAGTATATACAACAAGTGTTCCGCAAGGCTAGCAGACATCAAGGACGATCTACATACCGTGAGCAGTATCATACACAGCAGTACTCACGGACTGATAGGGGGGATTTCAACGCAAGACATCACCGATGGAAGGAAACACAAGACAATAACGAGGGAAATACTATTGTGAACTGGCTGGATGACAACAGCGATCAACATTCCATTATAATCGTCTCTCAACCGAGGCCTACGTTTCCAAGAACCCCATCAACGTTGGACTTCTTCCTAGCAACTTCTGACCTGGTGTGCATCCTACCTGAGTTACGGAACTACGTCTGTACGACACTCACCAGCGATTCTGATAATGAAGCCGTTCTACTCTTCATAAGTTTCCAGCAACAGCTCATTTCCACCAATCAGCCAGAGATGCGATTTATCAACTACTTGAGGCTAGATGCAGCCAGGCTCCAAAGTGACAGTGAAAGTGTCAGTCAACCTTCCTCCAGAAAATAGAAATCTGCAAGACTCGGAGATTGATACAGCAATAGACTTCTTACATCCAGTTTGAGCATATCATCTAACAAGTTTCTCAAAATAGTCAAAAATGCCATTTATTTTACTTTTATATCTTAAATTCAGCTTAGTCTGAGCCGCCGTTTCTCGGTCGATTTTTATGCAAAAACTTTTTCTAGGGCATTTTATACTTATCTCTGCAGCTGAAAAAGTTATAGGCAAAGATTTAAAACCCCAAAAATGTGATTTTTCACATTTTTTTGCAATGGTTTTTTAAAATTTGGGTTACTAAAGTTGAGAGAAGTTTATTGTATACAAAAAAGTTGAAATGATTGTGTAAATTCATAAACGTCAAATGTTTGCGCATCACTGCTTTTTTGCCATGCTGATGCTGATACAATTGCATCAGCAACAACGCATCGAGAATTTGTTTGATTCTTATTTGTTTGAAGTTTGCGCATCACGCAAAAAGTGATGCGGATTTGATGCATTTATGAATGTTTTGCGGAAATGATTGTGCATCTCTGCAACGATGCGTTTGTGAATTTACACAATATTTCGAAATTTTGCTTCATTTTTTCCGCGCCTGTGGATACTGGGGGAGGGCAATGGCTGGAATTGCCCCCCCCCCTGAGCAGGAACGAACCAAGAATAAAATATTAATTCATTAAAACGTCATAAAAATATGCATTTTCGTTCGTTGGCAGTGAAAAGAAGACTGTACGTTTGTATTTTCCTAATTTTTCATTTCATAAAATTATTTAAAGATATTAAAACAAACGATTAATCTCGCCTCTCCCAGATGTGAAGTGGAGAAAAATTCCGAAATGCAAAAATAGCCTTCAAAACGAGCGATTGTAAAGCTTATAACGTCAAATCTTCAAATTTAAGGCCTTTAATTAAAAGATAAATGTCAGGCTACATTCCCATGCAATATTTTTTTGAGAATAGTCAAATTATTTCATACTAAAGAGCAGATTGAGCCCTCCTCCACAAATATGTAAGTGTTTTTTTTATAGTTAAATGTAACGTGGAAGGCAGAAATGGAACTTATCTACATTTTCAAAAAAAAGTCGATTTAATTAGTTTTGAAAATTCTAACTGCTTCAAATGCTCAGATGAACAAGATTAAGATATTTAAAAAATTTAAAATGACAAACTACTTTTTTGTATACAAATTATTGAGAAATAGGTACCATAAAAATTTATACGTAAAAGATGCGTATCCACTTGACAGTAGTTTCACTAGAAAACTCTTAAAAGTAACTTTCGGATGTCTTCCCCTCTGGTGAGCTAATTTGTCCACTTGCGAGTTTAACACTCTAGAGCTTGTGGCCATCTTTTAATTCTCGTATGTATTTCTAGTGTGGTTTAGTGTGCAACTATGTTGCACACCTTTTTAGCCATAACATACGTTTCTGATGGTAATATAGTAGACGTTCGAAATAGTGAAGTAATAAAAACCAGGCCTGTTCAGTGTTCATTCTTTCGAGATTGTTTACTTTTTCAATGTGAATGGTTTTTATATTTATAAGTTCAGAAAAACTGAAAAAATTTCGAGTTATTTTTATAAAAAAATCAATTTTTTTAGAAAATTTCGTGTATTTACTATTGTGGATACTTAACTATTTTGAAATTCACTAAATCGAGCGTCTACTATATTCGTGAAGATTTTTTCACTTTCATGGATAAGTATTCATCAACATATCAAACAAAATTTACTTCATCGAATATTTTAGAAACTACAGGTTTACGCCCATTTACTTGGTTTCATGTTAATTTTTCTGTTGCTTCTGTTTGATTGTTAACGACACGGTGCCAATCAATTTTGCGCTTGCAAGCACATTTTCTGAACACTTATTTGTTCCGTCAATACGATTTTCTTACGGTGCGGTGGAATTGCACTGCAGATGATATTTTCAAACATGTGACTTTAGCAAACTGCATTATGGAACACAGAGCTATTGCAGTAAAACTTTTATTTGCTTTTTTGAATAAAAGACTTTTTCAGAGAATATTCTGCAAATGCATTTCTGACGGAGATAGCGGCCTTTAACTTGCCTTTGGCCACAGTATCTTATCCCAGCAATGGCTGAAACTTTTGCTCGAACTCGAACGTTATGTGTGGGAATAGGAACATATCGATGTGCTATTATTTTTCCCGAAATTCTAGGTGGTACTACGAAGATCTAGAGGGAATTCAAAAACGCTCTTCAGATACCCTGTTCATCTGGTAGACTAATAAACTTCCTTTCCCAACACCCTAAACAAACCATTTTCAACACGGCCAAAAATCTGATAAAAAGAGTTCTCACAATAAGTGACCCAGAATTCCACGAAAATAACAAAACAAAAATAACAGACATTTTACTGAAAAATGCCTTCCCACCGCAAATATCAAAGACACTTATAACACAATATGAAAACACAAATACACTCCCACCGAAAATAGAAAAGAAAAATACCATCTACAAATCATTCACTTACATTAAAGAAATAGCGGATCGATTCAAGAATTCAAAATTTTTAGATACGGATAAATACAAAATGGCTATGAAATCAACGAACACAAGTTCACAATTCTACACTAACCTAAAAACGAAAACAGACAAACTTGAACATTCAAACTTAATATACAAAATCAATTGCAACGGAAAATCGGACGAGGAATGTAACCAAATTTACATAGGAACAACAAAACAAAAGTTAAAAAACAGACTTGCAAAAACACAAATCGGACATGAAAAGTAACGCATCACAGAAGACAGCACTGACATCACACTGCATCACACTCGGCCACACTCCCAACTTCGATGCTGTCGAAATAGTTCATAGGGAAGAGCATCAAAACAAGAGAATTGGCCAGTTTATATTTCTTGAGCGCTCAGCATTTTTCCTCAATTTTTTGACAGAGCAGGAGAATAAAATATAAACAACATTCCTCACATAGAAGTCAAAACAACTCCCTTTTTCTTTTCTTCTTATGTAATTTACTGCGAAAAAAAAATAATTGAGCAAGCGAATCCAAAAAATTTCAGTCTCAGTTTTTAAGGGGAAAAGGGAGGAATTTTTGAGAGGAATCCTGTTTATATTTCTGAGCGCTCTGAGTCCTCTGAGATCTCAGAAATATAAACTGGCTAAATGGTAATAGAGACTCTTCACATAATCAACTCTGACAACACGATGAACCGACGTACTGACATGGAAGACGTCAGCCCGCAATACAAACACTTGCTGGAGATGAGGGGAATGAAAAAAGCTCTGATGACTGATGGATGATCTCTATACTGAAACGATGTTTTATAAAATTAAAAACACTTGTGATCGACACTTGTGAAATCCACTTTATTGTACTGGACATTTTGTATTTGTCTGTCATAGCGACGGCTATTTTGTTTTAAGTGCAATATAAATGTAACAAAGTGTAATTCTATAGTGTGTGTTTTGTTTGTAAGCAATTTTGTAATTAACATTATTTATCAATGCAAATACAGAAAACTTTTGTTTCACCTGAAGATGTCCATATTCATGGACGAAACGTCGTGACAAAATATAAATTTGTTTCATTTGACCTGAAGCCCACTCAACTATTAAGTATTCATCAATAAAGGTCACCATAACTACAAAGCATACCCTGTTACTGCTACAAACTGCATAACTTCATTTCACAAAGTTCCAAAGTACCCGCTGCTCGAGGTACTGTGCAGATATAAAAGAGGTAATTGTGTTCTTCAAATTTTGAGTCTGTAGATCTTATCAAGATTATAGAAACTCTGGAAACAATTTCGCATTAGTGTGACCAAAAATACACCAAAATTGCACGAAATTGAACGAAATCCGGGATCCGCGTCTGTTTTTGAGTTATATGCAGAAAACCGAAAAGGGTACTTTTGCAACCCCCTCCAAAATAAATCCTCTTATTTAATAGCACTGTGAGGTTTTCCAATCTTCAATGACCCATCTATTTATTTTTACAATAAAAACCCATGAACGTCTTAATTCCATATTGCCTGTTCGTTTTTAAGGACATAATCAATAGCATACTACCTAATATGCGATTTAAATTAAAACTAAATAATTCAAGCCTCCCGCTTTCCCCCTACATATTGCTTTTGCTGAAATTGCTTTTAATATAACGATCATTGCGTGGGGAGCTATGTACTTTTATCCAATGTTCCAGTTCCAGATTGTGGTATTCGTCACTCTCATTCGTCATCTGCGCACTGCGCGCTACGTCTCTTGCCTGGTACGGGTACCTGTTTTGGTAAAGTCAACTCAGAGCTGTGAGTTAAGGGCATAGCACGATCACTTGTTGATTCAGATTCCAATTCAGTTTCAGTCTTGTGTCGGTTCGGTGCATTCAATATCTTTAAAATGCTGATGAGCTCATAAAATTATTTATTTTGTTTGTAAAAGTAAACTGTCTGACGAATGTTTGAAAATATATGTACATAGATGTATGTGTGTATTCATTTAAATTTAATTAGCAAATGTAATTTATATTTTATTCGGTGTGAAAATCTATGCGTATAAAGATTTTATTCGACTGTGGTAGAATGACGTCATTTTATGATTTTCTTTGAAAGCAATTTATGTAGATTACAATTATTTGAAGACCGTCGGTCGTATGCTAATTTTTTGTATAGCTAAGTCCACAAATAAGTGATTCCTTCGTCTATATCTAGATATGTACTTGCGGGCTTAAGAAAAACCTACGTAGACAACGTTTCCGGACTTGAAGACAAAAATTATATTTTTTCCCAAACTGAGCAATAAACACACATACCTATCTGCATAAGAACATTATTAAATAGTGAAAACATTTAAAATCAGTCAAAGGTGAGCTATGTTTATACGTAATATAAAATTTTGTTTAATAAATTAACTACATAATTTATTATAAGTAATAAATAATTTGAATGCCTAAGAAATGTTTGCAACTTGTGGTTGAGTATCTGAATTTTTTTTAATGAGATCTTCAGTGAAACCGAATTGAAACTAGTGAATCTGCAAGAATTTTAATCTTTGGTACTTATACTGTTTTATGCGTGCAATTTACAGAACACGAAAAAAAATGTTCAAGCTTAAAGAAATTTATAAACGATGTATCTAGGAGGATGGGGAATTTAAATTTGTATTATATTAGGGGTGTAGGAATAGACCAATTTTGTTTGTTTTTGGTTTTAATTTCTGCTTGCGATAAGATCATTAAAACTAGAAGCATACAGTGCACGAACCACGAACTGGAGAACTTTAAACAAAATGTGTTTTTGAAAAAGCAACGTAAAAGTTCAATGTAAACGTTTTGTTTGTTTACATTAAGCAGTAAAGCAGTAACGAAGCTTTTCAGATTTCAGTATGAAACGATGCTTTTGTTAACAAGATTAGAATTCAATAGTTGTTACCTTGACTTCTAAGGTCTAGTTTTTAAGAAATATTACACAAATTAATACTTAGCAACTATCAATTATACATATTTGCCATAGAATTATTTTTCTTAATTTGAATCGAACAAACGAGTTTAAATTAATGTTTTCAGACAAATTTGAAATAAATATTAGGTAACTAATTATTAATGAAAGTTAAAAAATGTATATGGCTTTCAAAAATGGGTTGACTATTTCATTTTATGAAACTTTATCCACATCAATGAATATTTAAGATTTGCTAAATATTTTTATTTTTGGGAATTTTGTAATACCTAATCGGTTGGCTACTTTTCCCCATGTTGCGTTTGCCCACGAGATTTACTACAGAGCGACAGCGCTGTATTGAATTCATTCCCATAGTGTTTGTCACACGAATTACTTAGAATCAACAAGGACGAAGTTTCTTACTATTCCCAATACGTGAAAGACCTCTTTGGTTCGATGCCACTTCTCCTCTTAAAAAGTATATAAGGAGTAGTGCTTCCGAAATAAGTTTGAGTTCTTCCATGAACTCGATAGGAGGCAAAATCTCCTCGGATCACATATTACGGAATCCGAGACCATTTGAGTGCATAGTTCGCCCTGCCAGACATCGCTACTTGGTCTAAAGCTGTTGAATTTTTTTCCATTTAAAACGCGAACCATTATGTTAAACCAACAGCAAAAATTAAACTTAAGCACCATTTTTTGGTTATTAAACAAAGCAATGGTAACTCCGGCAGCCTGTCGGAGGTGCCCTAGGCGGCACTGTTGGAGGTTCCCCGTATTGTACATTTTTACTTATCACTTTTTACTAATTTTTTTGTAAAAAGATATTGTAAATTTGAATAAATAATAGTTATCTACACTTAGGGCCAGTGTCAACTTTATTCAATGATTATTCCAGTTGGTTATCATTGATTGCGTTTGTTGAGCAAAATTTTAAACAGAGAATCCATGATTTGAGCACTTAATTGGAGAAATCACTCATTCGCCGATCCTGTATTATGACCAGCGTTGCCATAAAGGCATTATAGATGCTAGATCAAGCATAATATAAGAATGAAAAGCATTTTGAAATTTTAAAATAATGCTTAATGCTTTTTTATCATTATCTGTCTTTGTTTAGCATTCTATACTATAATGCTTTTCAACTGAATTCATGAGACAAACATGTTCGAATGGCTTTTACACTTGCCGACCACGTCATTATCAATTATTTACTTTTCAATTGAATTCATGAAAATAAATTTTGTGGCCTAACAGCTCATGTAGAACCGGGGCATAGTGACTAAAAACTCTCAACCATTCCTGTGTGCGTGTTGTTGGCAGTAATGGAGGGGACCTACAATTTTTTGCCGAGTCCGAACGGCTAGGTGAGAAGCACTTATTCATGACAAGGAATACTCTTGGAGGATTTGTCACTTCCTCGCAAGAGGCAGTACCTCGGAAAAAAACATTTCTGTTTTTAGGTGGCAGTGGCCGGGAATCGAACCCAGACCTTTGGCATGACAGTCCTACGCACTAACCATCATGCCACGAGGTACTACTATAATGCTAAATTTGATTAAACAAATATTTAATTATATACTCTAGATCTAGACTTTAGATCTGAATTGGTAACTTACTTGATATTTTGAGATGAACTTCAAATTTGATGATATCACGGCTGATTTTTGAGTCAGTACATGTGTGTTATAAGTTATTATTGTAATAATAGTTGAATTATGAAATACATTCATTGATACAATGAAATTTTTTTGTTGAACTAACAGCTTCACTAACGTAATGGCACTGGTCCAATTTATTCCATCATCTCATCATTGCCATCAACTGAATTCAAACTTACGTAAGGATTTGGTTCTGTGCAAGCAAACATATTTCAAATATCAAACATTTAAGTACCTACCCTCAGTTTCACAGTCTCGTGTAGAACTTGAACTGAGTTAATTGTTCTGTTGAACTTAAGTTTATACCAGAAGTGGAGTTTAAACTTCCACTGTGAAACTAACTGGGGGCAAGCTATTGATATTTGGACCGGTAATTTTTAAAATGAGTCAAAAGTAAATATTATTGAAAAAATTAATATTTATATAACTTTATCAATAGTTCTATTTTTAATCATTGATAAAAAATGTTTTGCAAGAAAAAATAGATACCCACATACAACAGATTTTGAAATCTAGGATTCTTTTTTTTGAGCTCCCATACGATTTAGCATTATGAAATCTGGACTCTAGCATAATGAAATTTGAGATTATGGCAACACTGATGATTACCATGATTTAAACAAAGATTTCCTGGAATTTTGTTTGTTCATCATTGGTTATGGCACTTTAAATTATGAACAAAGAACACGTAGAATACAGATATAACCAAACATCGTCCATCTTGCAAAAAAAAAGCAAACAAATTGCAAAGATTTTACTACTAGTTGTAGTTATTTTATTTATTAGCCAATAGCAAGGCTTTATAAAAAATGTATAAGAAAATTACAAATGAAAAAAGATCTCATCACAAGGTTTCACAAAATGCCTGCACTACTTATACTTCAACTATACATTTGGAAAGGTTGTAAAAGAAAAATCAATCAGCCATATTGAATTTAAAAAAAAATCACTTGGGTTTATTTTGTATAGTAATTCAGTAGGAAATACTCTTAAATTAAACACAAAATTATATTTCAAGGTGCCGATTGTCCGTATTTTTGTACACCAAGCATTTTTCTTTTGAAAACTCACGCACACTAAACTAGTTAAAGACAGACTACGTCTGACAATTGATTTGACAGATAGACTGGAAAATGGAAAACTATTAGAAAAACCATGATTTATTAACCAAACTGAAAATTAAGTAAACAAACACCCTTCGATTATCACAGATTCATAAATCCCTAGGATTTAACAAAATCAAAATAATTGCAGATTTAACCTACTGTAAACAAGCTGGCCCTAAGTATTACATATTCAAACAGGCTTTGGTTAAATATAAGTTTAGAAATATACAAAAATTAAATTACGAAACAAAATATTACAAACAACGGTAATATTTACAATGTAATGCTAAAGCTTGTTCACAGCAAGTCATAAATAATTTTAGGTCTGTTTGTAATCACAAACTTTCACAAATTGTTTAACGAAAAAAATGCAATAGATCTTTTAAAATCATGGCAAACTGGCAACATCGTTTATACAAAAAATTATGTTTTGTAGCAAAAAGTGGTGTAGTTCATGGTTCAATGCGTTTTTTAACCTTTTTTAAATCTCCCCAAGTCAGATAGAATTTTCCCCTCTTTTCAAAATTTGATAGGTTTCACATATTTTTTTGGAAAAGATACTAAACAAACCTATTTAATCAATGATTAATGTGACTGGTAATTCCCGAATGCTTACAAGCCACAATTTAAGAAAATGAATCCATAGTTTGAGTTGATTATTATTGAAATTGCTAATAAGCCAATATTGTTTGATCATGATTAGCTCCATTTCACCAGAGCCTGTTAAAAACTTATTACGATTCAACCCTATGTGAACAAAAATTGCACTAAAAATGTCCCTTATTTTTTATTTTTTTTTTTTTGTAAATACTGAGAAAATTAAGTTTGAAAATTATTTTTTTTTTTAAATATTTACATAAACAAATTTAAGTCAAAAGTTCAAATTAGCCCAACTGCATATTGTGTTTCGGCCAGGTAATATAGTTTTGCTTAATTGAACTTTTAACTTAAATAATATTTAGTCACTCCCCTGAAACAGAAAAATGTTCTTTTCAAATGTTCTTCATATTCTATTATTTTAAACATCTTTACTAAAAAAAAAAAAAATAGAAAATTGGCGACCCTTCCGTTATGGATTTAAGGGTTTCTTGTACAGGCTTACACTGTGGCTGTTTTTTCATATCCTATGCAAAACATCTTGTAGGAAGATTGGCAAAGACTAAGATCAAGAAAGGATAAATCAAAACTTTTAGCCATACAATGTTAAACAAAAAATGGATTTTGTTTTATGTCACTTATAAATGTTTTTCAAGTCTTTAAAGATATATTTTGCGTTTAATTATTTTCAAACGTTCAAATCCTGTTTCTTTTAAAAAACTTACAATTCAATTGTATAAAAAGTAGTAAATTGCAAAAATTTTCTTTCCGTTGAGCTTCGAAAATTCCATATTTGTTCATGTAAACTTAAATGGGATTCTGTTTTCTTTCTATCTCCTGCCTAAAGCATTATTTGGAAGTAAGTATGGGGTTGTTCAATAAGAGCGCTATAAAAGTTTTTTTTTTTTAATAAAACAAAAACGGTTTTGGATATCAATGAAATTCTTTATTCCTGTGAAAGAACGTTCGATGCCATTATGTATGGAACTCGATTTCTTTTGCATGGCCACCATGGGCACGCTTGCAGAAGTCCAGACGCTGAACCCAATTTTCGATGGTTTTCAAGCATAAATCGGTCGATACTGCTGCAATTTCACGTTCGATATTCGTACGAAGTTCAACAATCTTCGCTGGCTTGTTGGCATAACCATAGACTTGACGTAGCCAAACAGGAAATAGTCTAATGGCGTCAAATCGCAGGACCGAGGCGGCCAAGCGACTGGACCATTTCGTGAGATAACACGTTCTCCAAACTTGGTTTCCAATAAATTGATTGTGACATTCGCTGTGTGGCTTGTGGCACCGTCCTGTTGGAACCACATGTCCTCCAAGCCCATATCATCCAATTGGCCTAAAATATTCGGCTATCATTGAACGGTAGTGATCCCCATTCACAGTAACGTGCCAGTCTTGATCATCACGGAAGAAGTACGACCCAATGACGCTGCCGGCCCATAAACCACACCAAACCGTAATTTTGATGACTCATGGAGTACGTGTGGATTGCTGCCTGACCAATACCGCATATTTTGTTTATTGACGAAGCCATTCAGCCAGAAATAAGCCTCATCGCTGAAGAAGATTTTTCGATGAAAATCCGAATCATTTTCAATTTGTTGCTCAGCCCAATTCACGAACATACGACGCTTCTGGTGGTCAAGCGGCTTCAGTTCTTGCGTCAATTTAGTCTTGTAAGGATGTAGGCCAAGATCTTTTCGCAAAATTCACCACAACGACAACGACGTCACAGAGATGCCCAACGCTTGAAAACGACGTGTGAGAGACATATTTGGGCTTTCTGAAAATGAAGCCTCAGCGGCAGCAATATTCTCGACACTACGGGCACTTCTTTGTGTCACTGGCACGGGAACATTTTGTATTGTGCCTGTGGACTCAAATTTTTCCACGAGACGCTCAATTGTTGATCTGCTAGGATGATTATGACGACCATAAATTGGACGTAGCGATCTTAACGTTGAGGCCACTGACTCCGAATTCCGGTAGTAAATTTTAATAATGTCGACTCGTTGTTGGCTCGTATATCTTTCCATCATGAAATGGCAAACCTTACTGAAGAGAAATGTCAAAAGAGCGGCAAGAAATATGGCGTCGTTTGCCGTCCCTGTCGCTCTACTTTTGTAGCGTCCCGTTTGAAAAACCCTTTGTATACGAACTCATAACACGGATACGCGGGTACAAGAGTATACGGATATACGGGTACATGGATACACGAACACGGATATCCGTGCGTGTTCTTATGATTACAAGGATTCACATCCGGACTCTAGATATCCATCCGTTCTTAGATATCCGTATAATAGGGAGCTCTACTTGAGACCTTAGAACCATGATAATAATGCAAAGCCCAACCTGTACCACGTTCAATAACTCCATCGCATCGATAAAGTTGGTCGAGAAACAATGAAAATTGAATCAAAATATATGGGCTTTGTTCCATTTTTCACCGTTTCTCGACCGATTTAGAGAGAGTTACAGAACTAAGCATGAGCAAGGATTTTCACCTTATTTGATACCTATACTGAAAAATTTTGAAGTCGAACAATTTTAAATACATTGTTGTTCAAAAACATTGTTAGTTCATTATTCAAAAGAGAAAATATAAAAACATATATGGTTCGTAAAACTAAATTCTTTTAATTTCTGGTTTGTCATTATTTACGTTTGAGTTCATGAATTTGGGAATGACTTAACTATAGACTTCGTTTGTATTACGCATAATATTTAGAAGGTTTGGATATAAACAAGTCAATGAGTTTATCTTAAGTAAAATTTATTACAAAATTTCTTACTCACGGAGGAGAGACTTTGAAATTAATGAACTTGAAATAAATTAATGATACCACGGGTATCTTAATTACTCAAGGCTGTGGGAATAAGAAAACAAACTATTAGGAATGATCAAATTTTAAATTTAAAATGGTCTATTTCTTCTAACATATTCAAGAGAGATCATCGTTAGTTTATTGAGCAAATTTAATAGAAAGAATTTTTGCAAAAGGAGACTAAAGCGAAGATATAAATAACATGATTAGCACATTTAGTTCAACAAAGGATTTTTTAGAGGTAAGGAATATATTAAAAAGGTGTAAACTAAATTGGGATTTGGATACCTATTGTGTTGTACCATAACCTAACAAAGAGTGAAAAACAGTGATTACTTACATCTACTTGTATTTAAGGATATCTCAGTGAATAACAAGAATATTGAAGAGATTTAAGCCAAATTTTAAGAAAAAGATTGGCGCTTTAAGAAACTGCTACTATGATTTTATTTTAAAAAAAATACCTCTTGTCTTGTTGTTACATAACCTCGAAAATGACATTTTTATTTTCTTACGGGAAATCTCAAAACCCAAAAGTATGCATCGTAACATTCTTGACTTGTTGTGTCAAAAAATAAATTATATTTGTAAACCTGGGTTATTATCTATGTATACATTAGGGTGGGTCCTTAAATTGGACATTCGATTCAAAACATTAAAAAATAACTTCCCTAATTTTTTCAGATTTTTATTTCACCCCTCTAGTGTCCCTATTTTCACGTTAAGGTACAAATTATTGGTAACGGATTATTCTTATAAAACGTGAAAATAAATTAGATTCAGACGAGAAAAAAATTGTATGGGAGGGGTGATCTATTTCCACCCGTTCAGGCGGGAGGGGTAAATTTCTAGAAATTTTGCTAAAAACAGAAATAAATTATTTAAAAAAAAGAGAACACTTTCAATGCCACGCCTTAGCTTCTTTTAAAGCCACGATTCCATTCTATAATAAGCTTCCTAAATAAAGTTTTTATTTTAAATAGTTTTTGAAAAATAATTTTTATCTTAAAAAATTATAATTTTTTGTTTTGAAGAAATAAACCTTCAATTTTAAGACGACTTTGGTTTTGGACTGGCGGGGCAAACAATTTTGTATAGGCTAAATTGTGGGGTAGCTTTCATTGTTTCCCAATATTATGCTTTTGGGGGTGTTGAATACGAATCTCAGGGTCTAGATTCTGTAATAAACGAAACAAAAGCGAAAGTTCGTTTTTTCAAAACGAAAGAAATCGTGCGAAAACGAAATTTGGCATTCTGTATCGCATTTCATTTAATTTATTTGGTTCGCTCAAGATTGTGAGCCTCTGTATACTTGCATTGTATACATATACATTGCATACTTTTAACTGCTTGTGAATTCGACTAGAGATGAGATAAGTGCAGATGGTGAATGTCGAATATAGAAAAGTGTTGAAAAACAATAAAGAAATATATAATTTACGAAACAAAATTATATGAATATGACTTGACGTGGTGAAAACCGAGGCATACATACTAGGTATCGAAAAATAAAAATATGAATAGAATAAAAAAAATACTTGTAAAAAAGTCATAATTTAGTCAAATAATACTTACATATCTTAACTTAATTGTTATAAAACTATTGAGAAATCAATTATTCTTGTTGTCAATTCTGTATACAAATATATTTCATATTATTTGAGAATTGAGTATTTTATGTTATTTGAGATTCAATCTTGTTAAATATTTGAGAACATCACTGTAAGGCTTAAGTTCTTTTTTCTGAAGACTGTTAATCTTCATTTCTTAATAACTGCACAGATTTTAAAAATGCTCCCTCGTAAAGGGTTTATTAACCACCTTTACATAATAAATGCCGCTCTAAGGTTAGAATATGTTCCGAGCCAATGGAAAGTTGCGGAAGTCATAATGGTTTTGAAACCTGGCAAACCTTCTCACGAAAAGAAGTCTTACAGACCGATTTCGCTTCTTCCTATTATATCAAAAGTTTTTGAAAGAATACTACTCCTGCGCCTGCAACCGATAATAGAAGATAATCAATTAATACCTGAACATCAGTTCGGATTTAGAAGCAAGCATTCGACAGTTGATCAAGTGCATACAGTTATTGACGTAATTGAGAGAGCTCTTGAAGGAAAGAAAATCTGTTCGACTGTCTTTTTGGACGTGTTGCAGGCGTTTGACAAGGTGTGGCACGGCTTTACAACATTCTTAACGGATATCTAAATGAAAGACTTTTTCGTGTAAGACACGGAAATGACTATTCTGATTTCAAAGAAATAGTGGCTGGGGTACCACAAGGAAGTGTATTAGGTCCAGTTCTGTACCTTTTATTTACACGCGATATACCTCAAGCAGATGACACTATTGTAGCCACGTTTGCTGATGATACTGCAATACTAGCAGTAGGCAAAACGATTAGCGAAGCTATAATTAAATTACAAAATGCTCTTAATAATGTTAATGAGTGGACGAAAACATGGCAAATAGCGCTCAATGAACAAAAGTCAGTCCACGTGGACTTTACGTATACAAAAATAAATAGATTACCCGTCTTTCTTAATACCGCTCGTGTTCCATTTGTTAATGAGGCAAAGTATCTGGGAATGACTCTAGACTCTATTGAAAATAAATGGATTTTATACCGACAGGTTCTTAAACCTGTTTGGACTTATGGTATACAACTTTGGGGTTGTACCTGCGATACAAACTTAAATAACTTACAAACGTTTGAAAATAAATTGCTTAGGTCATTTGTAAATGCTCCGTGGTATATAAGAAACGAAGATCTTCATAGGGATCTCGGGATTCCTACGGTGCGGGAGGAAATAAAAAGTTTCGCGCGAAAACATAGAAATCGACTATTAGAACACGCTAGTTCAACGATTATTGACATTCTTGACGAGTCGAATTTAGTACGCCGTCTGCGAAGAACAAAACCTTCCGACTTGGTGCGGTGAACAGAAAACCGCTTTAAAATCGCGGATTAAGCAGGAACTTTCACCGGAAAGTAACCTGTAACACGTTACTTAACTTCGTTAAAAATAAATTGCTAGATAAGTTTCAACTTAGTTGCAATCGGGATGTGGAGGTGGTTTTAGTGTAGTAAGAATCTCACACTTCTATGAGCACGCGTTTTTCGGTCCTCATAGAGCCTGAATAGCAGGTTTTGCACCTACCCACGGGGAAAAAAAAAAAAAAATGTTTCCTCGAAAATGAATAATCAATCTTCTAATATACAAATATTTCCCAATAAGGAGTGACTTTTTGAAGGGTGAAGGGATAAATTTTTGAGTTTCTGTATCAAACGAAAAAATTTACCTTGGTACAATCTAGAGGTAGTTTTTAATTCTGAATAACATGACACTAAAACCAAGTCGATACATTTTCTGTGAAAAAAGTTATTTATTTGTATGCAAGGATGAAAAGGGTGTGTTTTTGGGTTGGGAGGGGGGAAAGAGAGGAATTACTACCATAAGACCTGTGACAAAAATGATACCCTCATGAAAGTTGGTAAAACTGAATTTGTAAATGAACTATGAAAATGACAGTCTGTACAGATATAAATATATGTTATAAGGGTGAAGGAAAGCACAATATTTTTTTTTGTTTCCAAAAATAAATGCCAGCTTTTACTGAAACTTCCAAAACAATTTTTAACTCCTTTGATTCTTCATTCTCGTAGTTAATATATTTATATACTTAATATATTTTAACAATGTTTCATGAGGATAGCGTTTTTTCAAAAGTTTATGAATCCCCCGTTTACTTTCCACTTTCCTCAAAAAAAAAATATCCTCCCATGCAAATACTTTTTGGATTGTTCATTTTCTTACACATTTTTATCAATTTTTTTGCGGGTACCCTCATACCTGAGAATTTGAGTTCTGCACAGTTATGATACAAATCCAAGTTAATAGTTTGGAATAATAAGTCTTTTCTTTCTTGAAAACAAACAAATAAGTTTTATTGAAAAATAATAATAAAAATATGATGTTTATCCAACAGCAACATAATATGAACAAAAACTATATTTAATATAAATCAGTCAAGTAATAAACAAACAAAACAAAGGTTGTTTCGATATTCGAATTAAATTACTCTAACTGACACCTCCTCTTAATTTTATAAGAATACTACTATATAATTATTTGCGTTATCTATTTATGAGCAGTAAAATATAAAAATCAGAAAAAAACAAAACTAAATTAAATTTAAATATGTTCGAAGTTTTTCGAATTGAGTTCGGCCTAGTCGTTTGGTCATTATATCAGCTGCTTGTTTACCAGTAGGAATATATTTCAATTCAACAAACCCCTTTTCGATGGTATCACGAACCAAATGGTATTTAACTGCTACATGCTTCAATCGTTTATGATTTTTAGGTTTTTCAGATGCATTGATACACGATTGATTATCTTCGTTAATAATCGTTGGTTCATTTGGTTCAATGCTTAATTCTCGAAGTAATTGCTTGATCCATTCAGCTTCATTCATTGCTTCAACGACTGCTGCATATTCGGCTTCAGTTGATGATTGACTAATGGTACCTTGCTTATGTGTCGACCAAGTCACTGTGTTACCAAATAACTTGAAAACAAATCCTGATGTTGGTTTACAATCGTTTTTGTCACCAGCCCAATCAGAGTCAGCATATCCGATTAATGTATCAGCGTTTTCATTTTTACGATACTCCCATTTTAAGTTTAATGTACCTTGTATGTAACGCAAAACTCTTTTCACATGTGTAAAATGCTCGTGCATGTAGCAACTTTGGAATCTGCTGAAATAATTTGTTGCTTCACATAAATCCGGCCTTGTTGTCAATGTTGCATATGTTAAACAACCAATTAATTCACGGTATGGCATTGAATCATTAATTGCACTACCAACTTCAAGTTGTAAACCCTTTTCAATGGGTGTTGTTGCTGTTTTGCATTCGTTCATTCCAAATTTCCTCACTACGTTTTTCAAATATTGTGCTTGACTCAATTTTATTATTCCATTTTCTCGATCATGTTCAATGTGCATCCCAAGGAACGATTCAACCTTCCCAACATCTGTCATTTCGAATTCTTTCGCAAGTAAACGCTTCACAATACCAATCATGTCTACGCTTTCAGAAAAAATCAACAAATCATCCACATACAAAAGAATAAAACAACGAATTCGCTTATCAACTTCACCACTTGCCTTACGTTTAAGTTTGAATACCCATTTATTCGGAATAGCTTTGCGATTTTTCGGTAATTCACACAAAGTCCAAGTATTATTCTTTATTAATGATTCATACTCACATTCTATCGCTGATTTCCATTCGTGCCAGTCATCACGTTTCTTTGCTTCTTCATTTCCAACGTAGCCTTGTGCAGATAGTGTCAGCCCAGTGATTCCGCAAATAAGTTCAAGAGATTTGCTTTTCTACGTTCTCGTTCACTTTTTCGAATCGATGTCTTGGGTGTCTCAGCTGCCTCGATATTACCAGTGCAATCCGTATTGACACTGGTGATTTTATTTTTGCAGTTAGTATATTCGGTATCGCAGTCCTCAAATTCATCTTCATGGTCAGTGCTGTTTTCCGATGGTGCCCCAATAGATGAATTGTATCCATTAGAATTATCAAATTCTATAACCGCCTCTGAATTAGAAAAACCGTTGACTTTTACTTGATTCAAAATTGACTTCTCATTAAATGTTACGTTTCGGCCAATGATCAGCTTACCGTTATCAATATCCCAAAGTCGATAGGAATTGTTCGAAGCGTAGCCTATCAAAACACATTTCTTTGCCTTTGGTTCGAGTTTCTTCCGTTTTTCAGATAGAATATGACTGTAGCAAATTGAACCAAAAATCCGTATGTTGGAAATGTTCGGCCGTTGACCATACCAGAGTTCAGCTGGTGTCTTATTTATAAATTGCTTCCCAAATGCGCTCGTTGGACAGCGATTCTTGATGTAATTCGCGGCAAGAACAGCTTCATTCCAAAATTCTAGACCACTTGCTGTTAACATTGCGAGTGCCTTTTCCTGAAGATTTCGATTTAATCGCTCAGCAATATTATTAATTTCGGGATTATAAGCAACAGTGTAGGAAATCTGAATTCCTCTTGATCTACAATAGTCTTTAAAATCTTTAACTATGTACTCACCACCGTAGTCAGCCCGAACTTTTGAAACTTTACTATTGTGCATTGCTTCTGCCATGTTGACATATTCTTTAAATTTGCTGAATACCTCACTCTTATTCTTCAGAAAATAAATCATTGATGCACGTGTATAATCATCAGTAAATGTCACAAAATATGATGATCCATCATACGAGTATGCTGGCTTTGAAAAAGATCCGCAGACATCAGTGTGTATTAACTGCAATACTCTTGTCGATCGTATGTTACCCCTTTTGTCGAAAGGTAGTCGTGTTTGCTTACTTAGAACGCACGATTCACAAAATTTGTCATCTGTATTTATATTGATTTTGTCGATGCCATCAACCATGCTATGCTTGATTAATTTCTTCATGTCAAACACATTTAAATGGCTTAATCGAAAATGCCATAAATCCTGTGAAACATTTTTTAAATTGTCCTCACCTGCAATCCCAGCAAATACTTTATGTTCTACGTGAAAAGTCACCTCATACAAATGTCCACTTGCACGCGCAACAAACTGTGTTTTGCCATTCTTGGATGCGTACGCATAATCACCATCAAATACAATTTTGTAACCTCTCTTCGTTAGTTTTCGGATTGACAGAAGATTGCATTTAAAATCAGGAACGTATAATACATTTGGTATTTTCTTTACAGAAGAATCATCCTTATAAAAAGTCTTGATTGAAATATCACCTTGTTGAGTTGCTGTAATTTTCTCATTCTTCTTTGCGACAGAAATATTCATTTGTTCGATGTCAACCAAATGATCGAAATAACGTTTATCATTGCATAAATCATCCGTTGCTCCAGAGTCTAATGTGAACGTGATTTCTATTGAGTCATTGCGTTTCGCCGACAACACTTCTTTTTGAAAAATTCTGTATGGTTCATATTTATTCCTCATACAGCAATCTTTTGTTCTTGTATCTGTTCTTAAAGCATCTTTTTGAACATCTTGTATCGCAGATAAAATGAATTTCCCTTCAAAGTTTTGCCTTTGGCTCCGCATCTGGGTTTAATATGACCCTTTTTACCGTATTTAAAACAAACTATATTAAGATTTTTCGCCTGCATTGCACATGCTTCTATCGTTTTAATTTGCCTTGTACTGCTATTTTGCTTAGCAAACACATCCAGTAATCGACTCTTTGCATAGTCCAATGTTAATTTAGATTCATCCATTCCGTTGAGTGATTCAATGAGAGCATCATATCTCTCATTTAACGTGAGAAATAAACTAACAATAAGGTCCTGTTCTTCCGGTTTGGCCCCCGCCAAACGTAAATCACGACCAATATTGTCAAATCTTGAAAAATGTTTTTGCATGTCATTACCATCAAATTTCATGGACATTAAT
This sequence comes from Dasysyrphus albostriatus, assembly GCA_946251815.1. NCBI lineage: Eukaryota > Metazoa > Arthropoda > Insecta > Diptera > Syrphidae > Dasysyrphus > Dasysyrphus albostriatus. The sequence goes on along the minus strand of OX276337.1, from coordinate 68,024,682 downwards.
TGTTTACGTAATACCAATTGACTTGTGATACTTCTTCGCTGAAACATACTCAATAGTCCAATATACATTTCTTTTGCATTAGGTTTATCCATAATGTAAGTGAGCTGTTCATCATTGATCGTTTGCGCAATCAAACTTCTACATTTTGCATCTTTAGCCATCAAATGATCTTTTTCGCTAGGAGTTTTTGCTTCTTCCTTCAATGAGTTCAAACCAGCAGTCGAAATTTCCATTGACTAAAATTTGTTCCGACGAACTTCGGAAAAACAATCTTTTCACCGTCAGCAATTTTTATTTTTTTTTTTTAAATTAGAATATTCTCGAGACTTATTATTTTCGAATGTTCTCCAGACTTTTTATTCACTTACAACCCAATTTACTGAATTTTTATATTTTCATTCTGGGCCCATAACCTGAGAATTTGAGTTCTACACAGTTATGATAAAAATCCAAGTTAATAGTTTGGAATAATAAGTCTTTTCTTTCTTGAAAAACAAACAAATAAGTTTTATTGAAAAATAATAATAAAAATATGATGTTTATCCAACGGCAACATAATATGAACAAAAACTATATTTAATATAAATCAGTCAAGTAATAAACAAACAAAACAAAGGTTGTTTCGATATTCGAATTAAATTACTCTAACTGACAATACCCTTTTTCCACAGGTCTTAATGTAACAATCCCAACCTTTGCCCAAGCCCAATCCTCAAAAAAATACCCTTTGAACATAGGTATAAGAGTCGTATTCACATATGGTCACGGCCACGGTCTTATAACGTTACATTCGTACGATTTTTTAAACAATCACTCGAAGAACTACTACTAAAAGGCAAACTTATTTTATTTGAGCATGAAAGCCATCGCTAAGCTCATGTTATGTACCAAACATTTTGTTGATACCTTTTATAGTTTTTAAGATACAACCTTTCAAAGTGGCTGATAACGTTACATGTTCCCGGAAGTCGATTTTAACGTTGCTACACATATTGTTAAAACTCTGCGAATCTAGGGTATCGATTTCATTTTTTTGTTTGAGGGATTTAAGATAAATATTCATATCATAAATTAATGTTATTTTTACATCGTAAACAAATATTTTTTTGTCGGTTTTTGGACTAAAATTGGTGTCTGATAACGTAACAAGAAAAGTCTAGTATCGTTATCGTTCTATGATTTGATTTGATAGTGTAAAAAAGAAATATAGTGTAAAAGCTACTATAAAACCGCGAAATATTGAAATTCTGGAATTAACCAGTCAAACTTGGAATCTTTCAGCAGCATTGGTAAAAGTTCGAAATGATTTGTTCTGATAATTCATTTCGAAGCCTTTTCAACAATTTTCTTCGACAACAATAACTTGCGTGGCCACTTCACGAGATTATATGGTTTTACTCTCTTTTTGGGTCCTCTTTTTATCAAGACTTAACTTTTTCTTTTCAGCGAGCTTGGAAGTCCTTCTAAAGCTTTTCTACCACTACTGCTGTACCATCATTTGAACCAATAAATAATTAAAACTAATTTGATCTTGTTTTTTTTAGACTTCTTATTTACAAACTCTAACTAGATAATATGTGAATATTTAAAAAGTACTTAGGAACCTTGGTTCCGCATTAGTGGTTTATTATCGATCTCATCAGTTGATTAGGGTGGTTGACGATGTTTCCAACCAGTTTATTTGTAGATAACATTGAATACTCTTGTCCTGTTGATTTGTACAAAATTTGAAGAAAATTGCTTAGACTAGCTGTATGTTCGCTGTACGACGGACGGACTTCTTTATCATCGTAAATATATGTTTGATTTAAATTTGAATTCTTTCACACGAAACCAATACTTGCCCTATTTGCAAGTAAAAATATCAAAAGAAAGCCTTATTCAAATTGGCTTCTGTGTGACTCATATTCGAAATATTTGCAACACGATATCCAAAACAAAACCAATAAAAATAAACCGAAACCAAACAATTTCAAGAATAGCAAAACATTATAAGCCACACAAGGAAAAAGCATTCAAATAAATTTTTGCAAGCAGACTTGGTTGGTACCTATACCTGTGAGTTTAATTGCAAACAAAGATATAGTACTGTACTGTATGTTGTATATACATACATTATTTAAATATATCCACCTACCTATATTTTATAAACTGTACGTGTACCGGTACATGTTGTACGAAACATTCAACCCCAATATATTTAATATATTGATGAATGATCATTCAGTGTGCAGGAAGAAGAACTTTTAAACAAAAACGGAAAAGATGATGCGGATGCAATGTACTTACTTGCAGCTTTGAGGAAAAACAATAACCTTAAATAAATAAATAATACCTATATAGCATAATTTAATAGGAACCCCGCGTGCGTTGCTGCATTTATTGTCTCTATCTGTTCCTTATATTCACCCAACCTACTCATTCCATTGCGTCGAACGCCGATACGGGTGTATCTGAAAAAGTAGCAGTATTTGGTCTGAATTGTTTTTGACTTTAACTAAATTTGTAGGGTGTGCTCATTCGTGCAAATTTGAAATGGACTTCAATGATAGTTGTTGAATACTCTATTGACAGATTTATAACAACCATGCATTTTGATTTCTTGTTTTAATTTATTGTTTTTGGATTTTTGTTATCAATAAATTGCGCAAAAACAAGCTATGTTTTAATCCGAAACACATACGTACATGCGTACAAGGGTATCTTTTTTTCTTATTGTCTGAATTTTTATTTTGAAAGCAAAACAAATTTATCTTAATTGACGAATAATGTCGGACTTTTCCACATCTCTTTTATTGTTTCCAATTGTCATTAGTTGAAAAATGAAAATCAGGATAGTGAATTTATTATGAACCAGTTCATAGTTTGCTCTCTTATTTGGTACTCAAAACTCAACTAATCTCTAGCATCAAATTCCATCGCTGTGAATAATAGCCAAACCACAATCAAGCGTTTGGCCGCGCCGACTTTGACATATTCAATAGAAACAATGGGCTCTTAGACTAGTCGCGCACATGCAATTTTCAGTTTCGAAACTGTTCGGTTGCAAAATTGAGTCCGCGCACATGCAGAAACTATTCCGTCGTCGATTCGAGCAACTTTTCAGTTTGTGTTTTGGCTCAAACTGAACGATTGCCTGAAATCAGTTTTTCAGTTTGTGTCATATGGAATAATATGTAACTGCGCGGACATTGAACCAAATAGTTGTGGATATTTAACCACATCGTTGAATTTTGTTCTCTGTGTGAAAGAGAACAAATATATCTTTTCTTTAATTTGCTGAGCAAAAGAATAGGACGAAGACGATAATATTTTTCTTTGAATGTATGAGATAGAAAAACTGAATAAACATTGTCGGTGTGTTGGTTAGGTTCGTTGTGATTGACTGTGGAGTTGCTCTTAAATGTTACCTCAGGCTTCGTGTTTACCTCGGATCGTAATCTTCGAAACTCTTTCAATGTTTCAAATGCCTTCATTCATCTTTGCCTTAAACTAACTAATAGAATTTTGCGGAAACAGCAAAAATACGCCAATATTCAACTAGCGCTTTAGCTCTAATTATAATTCTGCAAACTTTTTTAATAAATTTGAAACTGTCCCACATTTCAAAAAATATTTTACGTATATATTATTTTTGGGTGTATTTCACTTCTTTGTCCCACATTAGGGCTATTTGGATCTGGTCACTTTATAGTAAAGACAACCAAAGAAAGAAGAAGAAGAAGAAGAACAATAAGTTTTTTTTTTTTAATAAAGGAGCTCCATAAATTTTAGTGAAAGATTAAAAGATCACAAAGGGGACGAAAAATATAGTTCTCTCTTACGTATAGCATGATTTCCTTTCCCCTTCTAAATTCAATGAGTTTCATTGTGAAATTATATCTTTTGTTTCCTTCGCACTCAATTGCAAAAAGAGTCAGGCACAAAGAGTCATTGTGTAATAGGGGTCTATAATCGTGTAATATGGAACTATAATTCGGAATGGAGCTTTGTTTCCGAATTTTATCTTTTTCGTATCAAAAACTCCATAATGACACTTTGACATTTCCAAATGTTAAAAAAGGTGTGTTTGGTTAGTTTTTGCAGGAACTCTCACTGTTTAAGTCGTTTTAACTTGTTTCAGATACAGTTATACGAACGTGTTTCAAGCTTTGATCCGTAGTTCAGCAATTTTAAATCACCGATTTCGCTGGACTTATTGAGGTCTAATAATGGTTCAAGGTTCTAGTATGTGATAGTAGCCAAGTAAGTTAATTTACATGCTTGAAACATCGTTGAACTTCGCAGTTAAATTTTCTTATATTTGTCAGATTTTGGCAACTTTTTATCGACACCTCATAACTACAAATTAAAAATAATTTCAAAATTAATAATTTCACCCACAAAAACAAATATACTCTGAACCTAAGAGGGTACTAGTTTATAATGTATATTTACTTTTGGGACACATTGTGATAGTGAAAAAATAATTTCGAGAAATGTATCCCTTTCCTACAAACACTGTTTTGCTCTGACACTTAAATTGATTTGATGAATAAAAAAAAATGAAGAAAATATGTAGTGTCATAGTGTTCCTTCCAACCAAAAAGAAAATCGATCTGAACTGGTTCTTTTTATGCAAAAAATATCCTTTCCGGTGAAGGATTTTCATAGTGTTAATTTAAGGAAACAGAAGGAAAAAAGAAAAAAGACTCGCACAATTTTCTTGATAAATAATAAAATCAATCAGAAAACGTTTAAATTGCAAAAAAAGTTAACAAATTTATTTGAAATTTTTTACTTAACAATTGACCATAGCAAACCAAAAATTCAGTTCTTACATTCATTCAAATTTTATAAACAATAAAATATGCATTTAAAAATAATGAAGTTTTTTAAATTTCTAAAAAAATACTAAGGGTATACATGCAACCGCGTTAGGTCATCGTAAACATAGTACAATTGTAAACTGGTTGAATCTGTCAAATTTTCCATACAAATTGAAACAGATTTATTACAAATTAATTACGAAGTTTACAACTTTACAACGTTTACGACGGCGGCGTTACGCTGTTGCATTAATACCCTTTCTAATTCAATAGCTTAAGCTTAAAAAAGGAATGCCATCTGAATTCTTGAAAAAATAATTTTTGGAAAGAAAACTTTGAAAATCATTGGAGTGGCTTTTTTAAAAAACATGTTTTTATTAAAAATTTTCAAAACAGATAAAATTAAATTTTCAAAAAAATTGTGATCGGATCGAATTTTCAAAAAAATGTTTTGAAATTTTTATTAAAAATTCACAAAATATTTTTTTGAACATTTCGATACCTATAATAATAAATTAGTTTGAAAGTTTTTGTTTAAAGAAATTATTTGAATTCTATCAGCTAATAATGAAAAACTTCAAAATAAAAAATAAATATAATTTTTAATTTTCTTAAGAACGATTTCTTATTAAGAAAAATATTTTTATTTAAGTAGGCGCACGCATTAGTTATAGTAATTTTGGTGATGACTTACAAAAATTTAGCTTGTGACTTTTAAGCTTAGATATTAGGCACATAAGAAACTAGCTTGAAAACCGTAATGGAGTATACGTTCGTGATTTTTGGCCTTTTGCAGTTGGAAATATGATTAAAACTCTTTACACAAAATATTAAATTGAATATTAAACGGTTCCAGATATGGTACTAACCTGATTATTGATTTGAATTTTGATGCTTAAACCTTTGTTTTGTTGGGACCGCAGGCTGCTAATATTCCCTTCTATAATTTTGTATACTTAAGACAGTACTTATTCTAGGACACAAACCAAGTTTATTAAAATCGTAAGAGTTGTTTATGAGAATCATGCGTCAGAGGTTTTTAACATTTGTTTGGAGGTACCATTATTTTTGCATGAAAGTCATTTTTTTAATGTACTAAAAAGTTTTGAAATACCGTTAAGTACCAAGTTAACAAAAGTCGACAGAGGCGCTCTTGAGAGCTGAATTTTGGTTTATAAATCCTGATCCTGATCCCCATCGATTGGTTGGATGTTAATTTTTTATAACGGTTTTTTTCAAACGAATAACTTTTTTTTCAAAGAAAACTGTTTTTTCTCATTTCCCAAACACTCCTGAACCTTATAACCTCTTAGCAAGTGTTGTAAAAGTTAAATCAAACTTGTTGCCTTTTTTTATACCTGTGCAAAAAACGCAAATAACGAGGATCATGGATAAAACAACCTTGAGAATGAGTACTATAGAGAGGAAGACAAAATTGAATATTACTTGAAAAGATTGATTGTGGAGAAACATGCAAAAGAACGTGATAAAGAACTAAGATTGTTGTTGGTTGACGATGGAGAATACACGATGCTCCATCAGGGTTGCAAAGATCTCACCGATAAGATACCTTTGATGTCAAAAAAGATTTAAGAAAAGGTGACGCACTGTCATGCGGACTCTTTAACATCGTTCTAGAAAGAATAGTGCAAAACAGTAACGTCAACACTAGAGGCACAATCTATCAAAAGTCCGTCCAATTATTCGTTTACCCGGACGATATTGACATTGTCCTTTGAGGCTCGGCTATCACCTCATCGAACGATTCCAGGGCTGAGATCAAACGAAGAATTACTCTTGCCAATCGCTGTTTCTCTAGCGGTAGCGTTATAGAATTTTTTGAGAGCGAAATGTTCCGGGTGATTTTTGATCCTGTCTGCAAGGATGGGGAATGGAGAAGAAGATATAAGATACGAGTATAACAACAAACTGTACGGGCTGTACAGTATTCAGCAACACCAATCTATAGGTATTGATGACGATAAAAATTTATCGAACGAGAAAAAAGTAGGGCAATAAAGTTTTTGTGACAAGAAGTATAGAAAGAATTAAAATCTTAACAGTCAATAACTTGGCTACCGTTACTTCCATCAAAAAATGTTACATATAATTTTTTATTGGAAATTTTATTAACTTAAATTTTGAATTTGTAGGGTTTTGACAAAAAACCAATAGATATGGAGAAAAGTCGTTTTCTTTGAAAAAAATCGTTATACAAAAATTTGGACCCAACCAATCGATGGGGACTTTTCAGGATTTATAAAGCAGGAATGGCAATCGCTGGTCTATAGGCAAGGTCTATTCCTGCTCCTACAATAAATACGTGCGTTGCTCAGTCGTTTTCGTTTATTCCATCATTGTCGCCCTGGAATCTTTCAATGTCTTTTGAATGTAGTTGGGGAAGTGATTTCCAATCTCGTGGTGGAAAAGAAGAGTTTTTAAACTATACCCCTCATATGTACCCCACTCGCTAGGGAGTATACTTGCTCGTGCGACATCAGGGTTTTCTTCTTCTATTATTGTAGGATACCGAATAATATGAAATAACTATAAGTTACTTCTTACTACATGATAACGAACATTTATTTTTTAATTTTCAGGCACAGGAAAGAAACAAAATGTCTAAACCGAATCGATTTATTAATGTTTCAGACCTAAACAGTTGCGGTTTTGCTGACTCTCAGGTAAAATGATTATAAGTATTATGTTTGCCTAATGATATACATATTTTGATTTCCTTTTCAGGCTCTTTTGGCTAATGCTCTTGAACAAAAAAACATTAGAGAATTCAAAGTTGCTTTGGATATGGGAGCAGATCCGAAACGACAAGATTCCAACTATCTTAGTATTTTCGAAAAAGCCTTACAGACAAAGGGGTGCGCTGAATTTGTGAAGGAATGCCTGGAGTATGGTTGTGATCCATCTTATGTAAGTCTAACAAATATTATATGTTACTAAGTATACTAAGTATGTTTTTATAAATATATTACTAAGTAGTAGGTTCACTCTATTTTGATTTAATAGATACATCGTACATACAAGAGCTGGGCTTTTAAGCTGCTATACGAATTGATGGACTATGTTCTGCTAGCTTTAGTCTTGCACGCTCCTGTTACATTAATCTGTCCTCTTGTGCTATATTAATTTTCATGCCAGTCATCGACTATCCCTCGAGCCGACAACATTGTCTTCCGATCGTTATTAATCTGCTCTCTTAAAAGTTGGTGATTTTCCATTCCCTTCCGCAATCCAAACCCATCCCGTGATTTTAATACATTTCCCGTGTCGTGCAAAGCTGTGCAAAATATATATAGTGCGAACACTCATTTAAACATGGCCTCAGGGCCACCAGTTCTTTCGGGCAATCGGTTTGGGCTGCTAGATCAGCCGTCCGACCCCCCCAAGAGAAAAAAGAAAAAAACTTCCTTTTCCCCATTAGACCTTAATATTGACCTTCCATCCCATTCCTGTAACTCTAATCCCAAGTTTATTATTATTTCCCCTGCTGACTCTTCCAAGCCCCTCACATCTTTCAGCGTCTTTCTTATCAAAAAAGCTATCGACAGCATCAGCACCTCATATGAATACATCACACAACTTCGTGATGTAAATTTGCTTGTCTTAGTAAAATCATAAAAAATCGCAGATCTCTTCCTTTCCAAAAAGTCGCTTTCTAATCTCTGTCCAATTGCGGTTTCTCTACATTCACATCTCAACTCGTCTAAGGGCACTGTTTACGCACCTTGTTTGATCAATGTATCAGAAGAAGAAATTGTGGCAGAAATGAAAGACCAAGGTGTAACCGAGGTCTATAAATTAAAAAAAAAATGAAAACGATGCACAACGTACCACCGGCCTCGTATTATTCACTTTTGACCGCTTCCGTCCCCCCTCATCCGTAAACATTGGATGGTACACACTTCAAGTCGAGGAATATTTCCCCAATCCGATGCGGTGCAAGAACTGCCAACTGCTCGGGCATACTTTAAAAAGATGTAACCGTAATCAATAATGTGATACCTGTAATCTTCCTCCACACCCCTCTGAAAATTACACACGCATTTCTTGCGCTAATTGTGCAGAAGAACATGCTTCTTCCTCAAAACTGCAAGCGGTATATTCAAGCTAAGGAAACCTTGAAAATAAAAACAATAAAAAAATGTAGCATGGCCGAAGCCAAAAAAATATACGCGGAGCAAAACCCTCTTCCTTTCTCTTCTTTAGAATTCTCTTCTGTTGTCAAAAACTCATCTACGAGTACATCAACCTATTCACCTAAAACTCTTAATTCTCAAAATAATCTTTTTCTTCCACTCGTTACCAATAGTCAAATCCAATTGAACTCACCTAAACCGGTTTCCCAAAACAAAGACATTCAAATTCACAGTCACAATAATAATCAATCATCCGTCTCATCTGCCTCTAAACCAAAAATTTCTAATTTACCCTCCACCTCACCTTCAGCTATTTCTACTTTTAACAAATACAATTTAAAGTCTTCTCTTTCTAACTCAACCAAAACTATCAAACCTTCAACATCAAACGTAACTCATGATCACATGGAAACTGACTCGATTACCCCAAACACTCAAATAAAACAAAACCTCAAAATACACACTCTAAAGTAAATACATTTAATTCAAACTCTGAAACTAGTACTACTCACTCAATTACAATGCCAAACCCAACACCTATGTTTACAAATTCCTTAAATCAATATCACGACAATGCTTCCGAAAATGATGATGACATCTGACAATCGTTCTGATTCTCCTAATACAGACTCTGCCATCCAGAGGTTGAATCTCCCAAATTCCACCCGGAATTTGTGGGATTCAACTTCAGGGTGTCAGAGTCTAAATCTTAACAACAGAAATAACCCAACCGCAGATTTTCCTCAGTATAACAAAGATTATAGTGTCCAAAAATCACCTATTTTTTATAATTCAATCCTAAAGGTTCTTCAATGGAACCTTAACGGATACCTTAACAACTACCATCAGCTTGAAGTTCTTATTAAAGAGCTAAGGCCATCGGTAATTTCCTTACAAGAAACTCATGTACAATCTAAAAGTTCCCATAATGCGCCTAAAGAATATGCAGCATACTTTCACAATTTTAACACGAATGTAACAGACAAACAGGGAACGGGCTTATTGATTCATAAGTCTATTCCTCACAGAGTAATAAACATCAATTCACACATATCTGCAATTGCAGTAGAGATTCAGATTAAAATTAAAGTGGCCATAATTTCAATTTATATTCATCCATCTCAGCCATTTTCATCTTTAGACATTGAAAATGTAATAAATAGTGTCGAGTCTCCCATCTTGTTGACAGGTGATTTTAACTCCTGGAGCCCTCTTTGGGGTTCTACAGTCGGTAACGCAAGGGGCAAGATAATTGAAACCTTTCTTGCCAACAATAATCCTACTCTTCTTAATGATGGCAGCCCAACACATTTTTCAACTCACAAAACCTTCACACATATCGATCTCACGATAGTATCTTCACAATTATTACCCTCCTGCTCATGGAAAAGAAATGATTTTCTTAATGGAAGCGATCATTTCCCCATACTTACATCTATTACACTTGGCATCCACTCTAACTTTGCCAAACCCAACCCGAAGTTCAAAACCGATCGTGCTGATTGGAATTTATTTAAAAATAAATTAACCGAAGTTTTGAGTTCCTATCCCCAATACCAAAACGTAAACTGCGAAGCTGCAACCTTAAAAAAGTGCATTCTCTCCGCAGCAAACATTTCAATTCCACAAACTAAACCTATACTTCACAAAAAAATGGTTCCATGGTGGACCCCTGAACTCAATTCTCTACAGCAAACTGAACAAAGCTTATGGAAAATATTCAAAAAATACCCTTCCGACACCAACCTCGTTAATTACAAAAAAGCAAACGCTGTTTTTAGACGCCAGGTAAAACTTGCTAAATCATTAAGCTTCCAAAAATTCACTAAAAAAATTAACCCTAACACTAGCACCAAGAAAATATGGTCTGATATAAAGACACTTACCAGTAACTATTCTCCGTATGGTATAAAAGCAATTGTGTCAGAATCTGGAACTCTAACTAATTGTGACGAAATTTCAGAACATTTTGCGAAAACCTGGTCTTCCTATTCCGAAGATTCAAATTTCTCTCCCACCTTCCGTAGTTCAAAAGTATTAGCATTGAACGACGACAATAATTCTCACTATACCGTTAGCACATCTGCCAAATTATTTGAACTTCAAATCAACTACATAGAACTTGAATGTTGTCTTAGTTCAGTCAAAGGTAAGACACCTGGATATGACCGTATATCCTACCCTATGCTAATTAATGCACCACCATTAGTAAAACAACGTTTAATCTCACTGTATAACAACATTTTTGACCAAGGTATAATTCCACAAGCATGGAAAACCTCAACATTGATACCGATTCCTAAACCTAATCAAAATACAACAACCACCAACAGTTATAGACCTATATCCCTTCTCTCATGTTCAAGCAAATTGATGGAAAAAATTATTTCAAAAAGGCTACTTTACTTTATTGAAAGTAACAAACTTATCAATCTTCATCAAGTTGCATTCAGACAAAGGCATAGCACAATTGATTCCCTACTTCATATAGATGAATACGTTTCCACAGCTATATCCTGTAAAAACCATGTTTCAATTGTTTCAATTGACTTTGAAAAGGCTTTTGACCGAATAGGGATCCATATAGTGCTAAATAAATTAAAACAATGGAAAATCGGTCCAAAAATGTTCAACTATATAAAATCTTTTCTTTTGAATAGAAAGTTCCGAGCCAAGGTAAATAACTACCACTCAAACATTTACAATCTCGATAATGGCATACCGCAAGGATCGCCACTATCAGTAGCAATTTTCATCATAGCATACAACGACATAAGTAACATCATCACGCAATTTAAAAACATAAGTCACACGCTATATGCAGATGACCTCTATATACTTTCAAAGTGTAACGATGTCTCCCGCACCGAAAACACAATCAACCAAATTCTACAAGGAATTAATAACTGGTGCACCCAATCGGGAGCATTGATTTCGCTGAATAAAAGTAAAAATTTACACGTTTGCCGAAAAATCAACTGCTCAAAGCCCATTATTATGCTAAATAATACAGAAATCCCTTCTGTTAGTGATTTAAGTATTTTAGGAATTATATTTGACAGTAAATTTAATTTTAAGACTCATTGCTTATGTTTAAAAAAGAAACTAGCTACCAGGCTTAACATTATAAAATATCTAGCATCTAAAAATAGTCTTATACACATAAATTCTCTTATAAACGTAACAGCGTAAAGCTATCATTTTATCAAAAATAGAATACGGCCTTGTAATATACGGATATTGTGCAAAATCTACGCTCCAGATCCTTCAATCAACATACCACGCCGCAATAAGATGCTGCCTCAAAGCATTCAGAACCAGTCCAATTAAGAATTTACTCGCTGAAGGGGGTTTTTCATCCATCGTAGAGAGAAGAAACCAGCTTACAACCCGACTTGTACCAAAAATTTATAATTCTTCAAGATCTCCGATTCACGCTGATGCAACTAAAATCTTAAATAGAAAAAAAACTCCTAAGGTTTCATCAGCTCTTTACAACGCCCTGAAATTCGCCAAAGACCTCGGTCTTAACCCAGCTCTGAACAAAACAACCCAGCTCGAAAAACACCCTCCATGGCTTTTGTCTCCTGCCTCAATTAACACCAACCTCTCCAAATTCAAAAAAGATGACACTCCAAAGGAAACCTATCTACAGATGTTTTATGAAATATTGGACACTTTCCCAAAAAACAATTGGGATATCCTTTTCACTGATGGCTCAAAAAATGATGATAATGCTGGATATGCTGTAGTCAACTCTAATGGATCTCTTATATTAGCTGAAAGAACTCCACCTTTTTTCTCAATCTTTTCAATCGAAGCACTGGCTGTACACAAAGCTACAGAGAACGCCTGCAGAACTAAAAGAAAAACTGTAGTATGTACGGATAGCCTATCGACAATAACAGCTGTCCAAAATATAAAAAATCAGACACCTTACATCATAAAAATCCGTAACAATATCATCAAACAAGAAAAAAACCTCAGGCTAGTTTGGATACCAGGTCATATTGGCATTCAAGGGAATGAAATCGCAGACCGAGAAGCTAAAGCTGTGTCCACAGACACCAATACTAATTTTTCAAACTACCAGCCTGTAAAAAAAGACCTCCTAAAGCTGTTTGATTCCCATTGGAAACAACGAAAAGAAGAACAATGGACTCACTACATTCACCACTATTCTACCATCAAACCCCTTCCAACTCCTGCTACTTATCCTTCAACAACAACTACAACACTCAACAAAAATTTTCTAAGACTAAGAATTGGACACACTAAGCTTACCCACGGGTACCTACTTAACAGGGACCCACATGCCATTTTTGCCAATCCAGCCCTATTCTTATTATAAAACATTTAACAGTAGATTGTAATTATGTAAAAAAAGTATCTAACGAATTATTTAACAAAGATTTTTGTAATCTCCTAACAGTTCCTTCCGAACAAAACGTCAAAAACGTATACAAACTTTTAAAAAAATTACACCTAGAAAATAGTTTATAACGTTATAGAGCCTCACCTCAGTTCAGGGGCGGTCGAGAGAGACCTTAACCTTATTAAGCCCTCTCTCGACCGCCCCCAAACTGAGTTTATTTATTATATCATTACATACGAGTATATTTATTTATTTTCCTTTAAACGTCTTCAGCCTTAAGCCCTGGTAGCTCTAGTGCTGTTAATAATATTGTACTGTACATTTATGTAGAGTTTAATAAATTGTAATAATAATAATAATAATTTTCATGCATTTGAATTTAATCGCAGATTTCAATATTGAACTCGTAATCATGCCTCATTTTGTTAAAAATGTTTTAGAATTGTACATGTGAATGTGAGATTAAATTTTGGCATAACGTTTACGTAGGCATTTGGGATATCATTTCACTATGGCGTGGCGATGGTAGGTGGCCACCATACCCTCGCCTCGTCACCTGTGTGCGTCTTATCCCATAATGGTACAACATATAAATTCCACAACGCGGCATATGTATGCACCATGCTAGAACCACACCAAAACCTAAAGCCAGTTCTATAAGATTTGGGCAAGGTGCGAGGTTGGATGAATTCAAGGTCATGAAAATAATGAACTTAAACCGTTTGGCTTTATTTTCAGACGAAAATTGGCCTTATTTCAGTTCTGAAATAAATTTCAGTTTTCAAATGAAAATAAAGCCAATTTAGCCTTTTTTTCAAAGTTAAATAAGACCAAATTTGATGAAATCTCAATTCACTTTCCCAGTTTTCGACGACGGGATAAATTCCATGGGAAATTTTTTTCACGGTATTCCCCACTAATAATGTATTTGTACAAAAAAAAAATACAAAAATGATGTTTCAATTGTTTCAATTGACTTTGAAAAGGCTTTTGACCGAATAGGGATCCATATAGTGCTAAATAAATTAAAACAATGGAAAATCGGTCCAAAAATGTTCAACTATATAAAATCTTTTCTTTTGAATAGAAAGTTCCGAGCCAAGGTAAATAACTACCACTCAAACATTTACAATCTCGATAATGGCATACCGCAAGGATCGCCACTATCAGTAGCAATTTTCATCATAGCATACAACGACATAAGTAACATCATCACGCAATTTAAAAACATAAGTCACACGCTATATGCAGATGACCTCTATATACTTTCAAAGTGTAACGATGTCTCCCGCACCGAAAACACAATCAACCAAATTCTACAAGGAATTAATAACTGGTGCACCCAATCGGGAGCATTGATTTCGCTGAATAAAAGTAAACATTTACACGTTTGCCGAAAAATCAACTGCTCAAAGCCCATTATTATGCTAAATAATACAGAAATCCCTTCTGTTAGTGATTTAAGTATTTTAGGAATTATATTTGACAGTAAATTTAATTTTAAGACTCATTGCTTATGTTTAAAAAAGAAACTAGCTACCAGGCTTAACATTATAAAATATCTAGCATCTAAAAATAGTCTTATACACATAAATTCTCTTATAAACGTAACAGCGTAAAGCTATCATTTTATCAAAAATAGAATACGGCCTTGTAATATACGGATATTGTGCAAAATCTACGCTCCAGATCCTTCAATCAACATACCACGCCGCAATAAGATGCTGCCTCAAAGCATTCAGAACCAGTCCAATTAAGAATTTACTCGCTGAAGGGGGTTTTTCATCCATCGTAGAGAGAAGAAACCAGCTTACAACCCGACTTGTACCAAAAATTTATAATTCTTCAAGATCTCCGATTCACGCTGATGCAACTAAAATCTTAAATAGAAAAAAAACTCCTAAGGTTTCATCAGCTCTTTACAACGCCCTGAAATTCGCCAAAGACCTCGGTCTTAACCCAGCTCTGAACAAAACAACCCAGCTCGAAAAACACCCTCCATGGCTTTTGTCTCCTGCCTCAATTAACACCAACCTCTCCAAATTCAAAAAAGATGACACTCCAAAGGAAACCTATCTACAGATGTTTTATGAAATATTGGACACTTTCCCAAAAAACAATTGGGATATCCTTTTCACTGATGGCTCAAAAAATGATGATAATGCTGGATATGCTGTAGTCAACTCTAATGGATCTCTTATAGCGGGTGATTTTTTAAGAGGTTTAGAACCTTTTTTAAAAAAAAAACATAAAAAATTCGAAAAAATGAATGAAATATTTATTTGAATCGATAGTTTGAACCTTGCAATTTAATGTTTAAAGATAATTTCATGCAAATGTTGACCGCGGCTGCGTCTCAGGTAGCCCATCCGCTGAGTCCAATTTTGGCATACTCTTTCACACATATCGGCCGGTATCTCACGAATGAATGCATGGATGTTGGCTTCCAGTGCGTCAATCGAAGCGGGCTTGTCCCTATAGACATTAACCTTGACATACCCCCACAAAAAATAATCTAATGGTGTCAAATCGCACGATCTAGGCGGCCAATTGACCGGCCCGAAACGTGAAATTAACTGTTCACCAAACTCGCCTCGCAATTGCGCCATTGTTTCGCGTGCTGTGTGGCATGTGGCACCGTCTTGTTGAAACCACATATCATGCAAGTCAAGAACTTCCATTTCGGGCAAAAAAAAGTTTGTTATCATCGCTCGGTAGCATTCACCATTGACAGTAACGCTGCGATTCGCATCATCTTTGAAGAAATATGGCCCAATAATGCCGCCGGCCCATAAACCGCACCAAACAGTGGCTTTTTCGGGATGCATTGGTAGTTGTTGCAATGCTTCTGGCTGATGTTCACTCCAAATACGGCAATTATGCTTATTTACGTACCCATTCAACCAAAAATGAGCCTCATCGCTGAACACAATTTTTCGATAAAAAAGCGGATCCTCGGCCAGCTTTCCAAGAGCCCATTCACCAAAAATTCGGCGTTGTGGTAGGTCGGCTGGCTTTAGTTCTTGCACCAGCTGTATCTTAAAAGGCTTTACGCCCAAATCCTTCCGCAAAATTTTCCACGTAGTGCTGTAACAAAGGCCTAACTGCTGGGAACGGCGCCGAATCGACATTTCGCGGTCTTCTGTCACACTAGCTGATACGGCCGCAATATTTTCTTCATTACGCACAGTACGTAAACGTGTTGGTGGTTTAATGTCCAACAAAGTAAATTTGGTGCGAAATTTGGTCACAATCTTCCGAATAGACTGCTCAGAAGGTCGAGAATGCCGACCATAAAATGGAAGCAGCGCGCGATGAACATTTCGAACCGAGCACGAATTTTGATAGTAAAATTCAATAATTTGCAAGCGTTGTTCATTTGTAAGACGATCCATGGTTAAATTGCAAACCAAACTGAAGCTGTTTGACAGTGACACAAGGTACTAAACACACGTCAGCTGTCAAAACCAGTGTTGCCAAAACCAAACCAGCTAAAAAATCACCCTTTATAAGCTGAAAGAACTCCACCTTTTTTCTCAATCTTTTCAATCGAAGCACTGGCTGTACACAAAGCTACAGAGAACGCCTGCAGAACTAAAAGAAAAACTGTAGTATGTACGGATAGCCTATCGACAATAACAGCTGTCCAAAATATAAAAAATCAGACACCTTACATCATAAAAATCCGTAACAATATCATCAAACAAGAAAAAAACCTCAGGCTAGTTTGGATACCAGGTCATATTGGCATTCAAGGGAATGAAATCGCAGACCGAGAAGCTAAAGCTGTGTCCACAGACACCAACACTAATTTTTCAAACTACCAGTCTGTAAAAAAAGACCTCCTTAAGCTGTTTGATTCCCATTGGAAACAACGAAAAGAAGAACAATGGACTCACTACATTCACCACTATTCTACCATCAACCCCCTTCCAACTCCTGCTACTTATCCTTCAACCACAACTACAACACTCAACAAAAATTTTCTAAGACTAAGAATTGGACACACTAAGCTTACCCACGGGTACCTACTTAACAGGGACCCACATGCCATTTTTGCCAATCCAGCCCTATTCTTATTATAAAACATTTAACAATAGATTGTAATTATGTAAACAAGTATCTAACGAATTATTTAACAAAGATTTTTGTAATCTCCTAACAGTTCCTTCCGAACAAAACGTCAAAAACGTATACAAACTTTTAAAAAAATTACACCTAGAAAATAGTTTATAACGTTATAGAGCCTCACCTCAGTTCAGGGGCGGTCGAGAGAGACCTTAACCTTATTAAGCCCTCTCTCGACCGCCCCCAAACTGAGTTTATTTATTATATCATTACATACGAGTATATTTATTTATTTTCCTTTAAACGTCTTCAGCCTTAAGCCCTGGTAGCTCTAGTGCTGTTAATAATATTGTACTGTACATTTATGTAGAGTTTAATAAATTGTAATAATAATAATAATAATAATTTTCATGCATTTGAATTTAATCGCAGATTTCAATATTGAACTCGTTATCATGCCTCATTTTGTTAAAAATGTTTTAGAATTGAACATGTGAATGTGAGATTAAATTTTGGCATAACGTTTACGTAGGCATTTGGGATTTCATTTCACTATGGCGTGGCGATGGTAGGTGGCCACCATACCCTCGCCTCGTCACCTGTGTGCGTCTTATCCCATAATGGTACAACATATAAATTCCACAACGCGGCATATGTATGCACCATGCTAGAACCACACCAAAACCTAAAGCCAGTTCTATAAGATTTGGGCAAGGTGCGAGGTTGGATGAATTCAAGGTCATGAAAATAATGAACTTAAACCGTTTGGCTTTATTTTCAGACGAAAATTGGCCTTATTTCAGTTCTGAAATAAATTTCAGTTTTCAAATGAAAATAAAGCCAATTTAGCCTTATTTTCAAAGTTAAATAACACCAAATTATATAAAAATACAAAAATGAATAATGTTCAACTTAAGATCACCAATTTCAAAAATTATATAAAATATTTTTAGTTATTCATTCAAAACGGATAAAAAAAAATGATTTATTTCACCATTGGAAGGCTTTTACTGTCAAAATCTGTGCTTTGACAAATCGGAAGGGGAAAAAATCAATTTTGGTTACCAAAAGAAAATTCCATTAGGGTTGCAATTTTAGAAAATGGAAAAAGAGGGATTTCGTGTACTTTGTGGAAGGAGAAAGACTATTAAGGAGGGACAGAAACTTCAATGATATTACAGAACTTATAGCTGCCCACCTTATTCTTATTAAAAAGTTTTTCATTTTTATTTATTTGCTTAACTGTTTTCAATACAAATAATCACGATCAATACAAAATGGTAAAATGAATTACGAAGTGACAGATAAAAAGCTTTTTGTTGTTGTAAAAATGTGTATAGCACAACAAAGAAGAATAATCGAAACTATTAACGTTCAAAAAGAGAAAAATAGTTAAAAGTGAAAACATTTATTGGCCTCAAATGGAGTTAAATGCTTATTTGTTCAAAAAGGGGACATTTGAGTCTCCCTTTCGTATTTTAGGTTTTGGGGAACAAAATAGTTTCTGGAATGAAAAAGAGCGACTGTCCATCAAAAAGAGGGACGTATGGTAACCCTATGTATACTTCGCAGCATTAACTTCACTTGTGTGGATTTCCATTTACACACAAAACCCTGCTAGGACGGCCCTAAGATTAGGGGCTGAACTACCACATCCACCAGTGATCGAGCAATACATGAATGAATAATGTGATTTTGGTATTACCGCTCACGTTTCGAGCCATCTAGCATACCAACACTTGAATTGGTTACTCGTTCATTGGATCACTGATGGGACTCACTCACTCGATCACTGACGCATTAATTAGGCCCCAGTATAATGCACTTTTAAAATGCAATAAAAAATAAAAAATGTATTATTGTGGTCTTTTACTTATGGCCATCTTAGTGCTGCCAGGTTGATGGCATATAATTTGTACGAATACTATGCGTAAGTGAACGAAACTTGGGTGATATAAAACATTTTTATTTTTTGTTGCATTTTTAAAGTGAATTTTTCTGGTTCTAGGGCCGCACAGTGGTTCGGTTTGTATGGGAGAGCGGAAAAAAGCCTGTTTTATCTGAACAGTTCAACGGATATAAATGAAACATGTTTAGATTGGTCTTATACATATTTGGTCAAAATTTGGTTGAACAAAAATAATTAGAAACAAAGCTATTGACATTTTTTTTTTAAATTTGAGGGTTTTGATGTTTGTATGGGAGAGCGGAAAAAAGTCTGTAAA
Source organism: Dasysyrphus albostriatus (assembly GCA_946251815.1). Lineage (NCBI taxonomy): Eukaryota > Metazoa > Arthropoda > Insecta > Diptera > Syrphidae > Dasysyrphus > Dasysyrphus albostriatus. Next base: position 68,005,052 of record OX276337.1, on the reverse strand, counting down.
ATCTGAACTATTAAACGAATTTCAATGAATTTTTCTAAAGACTTTTTTCCGCTCTTGCACAACTGTGGGCCGTCCTACCGCTGCCAGGTTGACGTTATATTGTTTGTATATGTATTATTAGGCCCATATTATTAGGCCTGAGCGAAAACATAATTTTCGTTTGCAGAACAATTTTTAAGAAGAAAATTAGTACTTTCAGGAATCATTGTAAATTTTGCTCTCTAAAATTACAAAATTAATGAAAAAAAACGTTTTTTAAAAGTTATTACGGTAATATCTCAGAAATCAGAGCTGATTGAAGAAAACGAATGATGGATTTGGATTCAGCATCAAAAATCACCTTTAAGGCTCTCCGAAACCAACGCGAATTCGCGGTGACGACGAATTTTTGTTGTTGTTTAGTGTTGTGTATTTGTCATATATTGTACTATTGTGAATGATTCGCTCCGTATTCGCGTTGGTTTGGGAGAGCCTTTAAAACGAGTCCTACCTACCCGTATCAAAAACCAGGTAAATCTTTACCTGTGAAATTAAACAAAGGAAACAAAAAATTTGAATTTTTTCGCTGGGGCCAAATAATATGGAAAGGTACCTACTGTAATTTGTACGAATACAAAGTGTAAGTGAACAAAACTTGAGCAGGTATAAAACAATTTTATTTTTTTGTTGTATTTTGGAAGTGCATTATTCTGGTCTTAGGGCAGTCGTGATGTGTAAGTGAACGTAGGGAAGTATAAGCGATTTTATTTTGTTGTTGCATTTTAAAAGTGCATTTTATTGATCAAAGGACCGCGGTATCGCTGCCAGGTTGGTCGCATATAGTTTGCACATATCAAAATTGTATGCTCACAAAATTTCGACCGGTATAAAACACTTTAGCTTTGCCCATTTTTTTTTGCATTTTTAAGTGAGTTTTGGTGGTCAAAGAAACGTGAAATCGCTGCCAGGTTGCTCCATGTAGTTTAGATTGATGCAAAAAGTCCCAAAATATTTGAAGTGCCTATGAAACACATTGGGCAAAACGTTCTCTCGGTCTAATATAGTTAGGTACATGACTAGTGGTAGTATCTCGTGGCATGAACGTCTGGGTTCGATTCCCAGCCGCTGCCACCTAAAGCCAGAAGTGTTTTTCCCGAAGTACTGTCTCTTCCGAGGAACTGACAAATCCTTCAAGAGTATACTTGTCATAAATAAGTGCTTCTCATCTAGCCGTACACGCACACAGGAATGGTTGAGAGTTGTAAGTCACTAGGCCCTGGTTTTCCACGAGCAGTTGCGTCACTTATTTAATTATTTAATTTATTTCTTACAGCACCTAGGTATGAGTTTTGATATTTCGGTGCTTGCTTAGTAAAAATTAAAATTTTGTTTGAATACCTTCCCTTATTTAAAAAGATATAAGGTTTTACTGGTTTTATAAAAAGAAATATTTTTCCCAAAGCTAATAATTAAGAATTTTAAAAATAAATGCCAAAAATACATGTTTTCTTTTCTTTCAGATAAATACGCGGTCAGTAAATAAACCAGCTTTAAGCTATGCAGCTGACTCACAAGATCCAAATATATTAAAAATAATTCTTCAGAGTAAAAAAATTGACCTTAACATGTCATATGCTAATCTTACGCCACTTAATAGCTTGGCAAAAAGTCTTTCATCGGTGAATGCAAGAGAAGTTGAAGCTTGTATAGATCTTCTTCTTCAATATGGTGCCTCCCCAAATATCCCGGATCAAAGAGATATGACACCTATTCTTTACGTGCTTAAAAACAAACAAATATCCTCTGAGCAAAAACGGCAACTTATTGAAAAGTTCCTTAGTCATCCAAAAATAGATATTGATACATATAGAGATGGTGAAGCCAGGATTTTAATCGAGACAAATTTTTCTGATTTACGTTTACCGCTAACAGCATCAGATGGAATTGATTTAAATGCTCTAATTGCTTTGTTGCACAACAATAACGAACATAAATTTGTAACCAGCTTCAGTGATTTTAAACTTGATGCAACTGAAATGAAAAAAGGACTCAATACGCACGAACCATACTTAGAACTTCTTATAGAATCTACGAAAAGAGGACTTCATACCGCTTTCGATGCAATTTTGAAAAGTATTTCTAACATCAATGCCCTTCAGAATGGTTGTAGTGTTGTTGAAATTGCCTGTATTTGGGGCAATTGGGTGGCTTTAGAAAAGTTGCTGGATCGGGAAGACTTGAAACATAATTTTAAAAGAAGTCTCCTAGTTATTGTGATTTCAAAATTGGAAGAAAAGCCTGTGTCGAGATTTTGTGATCACAAAAAATGCTTTTATATTCTTTTAAACTGGAAAGGAATAGATATTAATGAAACTGATTCGTCTGATTCGACACCCTTGCACTATGCTGTAAAGTACCGAAATAAAGAAGCTATTCAGGAGTTATTGAAACGTGGTGCTTATATTGGATTGAGAAGTAAATTTAACGATATTCCAATAGACGCAATGGAACCAGATCTTCTTGAGGAACACTTTGATTCATGCATCACGACAAACGGATATAAACCAGGCGATGAGAGCTTTGAAATAATAATCAACTACAAAAATCTTATCCCCACTCAGCCATCACAAGGAAAATCTCCTCAATACAGCTTACGAGATGAAATGACTCCAATAACTCATATAGCGGAATCGAAAGAAATGCGGCACCTTTTAAAGCATCCACTTATCACAAGCTTCCTGTTTTTGAAGTGGCATCGGCTATCGCTAGTATTTTATATTAATCTTTTTGTTTACAGCTTGTTTTGTTTTTCAATTGCCATACACACTGTCTTAAAGTTCAAAGAGAGTGATAACCAGGCTTTAATAGGACTTTTTGGTGTCTTTTCGTTCATCGGAATTGGTTATTTAATAATACGAGAGTTTTTCCAAGCAATAATATCCCCAATGAATTACTTTAAATCGCCGGTCAACTACATAGAAATTGTTTTAATTTTTCTTTGTATAGCGACGGTTAAAGAACAAAACTATGATGCTCAGACGCAGAGAATTGTAGCGGTTTTAACGATGTTACTTTTGTCAGGGGAACTGTGCCTAATAGTAGGATCAATACCCGTTCTGTCTATTTCAACGCACATGCTTATGCTCAAGGCAGTTTTGAAGAGTTTCATGAAGAGCTTCGCATTGTATTCAATATTCGTTATAACTTTTAGCTTGTGTTTCTATATCCTCTTTGGAAAAAACAACGAAGATGGGGATTTCAATAATTTTTCCAAGCCATTAACAACACTTATCAAAATTATTGTTATGTTGACCGGGGAGTTTGACGCAGGAGATATTAACTTCAACTCCGAATTCAGCTACTTCTTTTTCCTATTATTTGTCATTTTTATGTCAATTGTTTTGTACAACTTACTCAATGGATTGGCTGTTAGTGATACTCAGGTAAGGTCTATTTTAAAATAAATATCTTATGAATTAAGAATAAAATTAAACGCACTACTGGACGGCAAGATTTTTTTACTTGTTATTCAAAGCTATAAATAAACTTTACAAACTCTATATGGAGCCCGTGACATCTTGAACTACAGTTGACCACCTTTGTTTTTTTTTCTCAATAATTATTGAAATATTTGCCATTAAGAACAAATAACAAATTAATTGGAAATGGACTCTGTGTGTATGTACAATCGATTTATACATAATCTCTTGTTTTTCCCGCTCTGTCAAATTCAATCTTTTCGCAATTGTATGATAAGTAAATCCTTTTTTTTCGTATATTCGAAATTGTTGATCTTCGAATCTGAGTTCGACATTTTGGGTGAAGGCTTCTTAAGGGATATCTATACGTGCTCGCCCAGTGTGGAGAATAATTTACCTGAGACCATTATCAAGATATCATCAGGTGTGCCACGACTTTGACTCCATTTAGACTAAGTTTGACCAAGATTTGATTAATGGCCAGAAGCCAGAGCAAAGGGAAGAATGCTCCCAATGTAAATGTTTTGAATTATATTGATATTTAAATTGTGTTCACCACCTGATGATGATGGAGTGCCATTTCAACAGGCCCACGAGAGCACACTGTCATTTAGCTACAAGCGTTTGCGAATTTCTATTAGCTTTTCTAAGGTTTTAAGAAGAAAAGAGGATGAATACTTACTGGCCTAAATCTTTTTGTTCAGTGTGGGTGGGCTAGCTGCCTTTTGGGAATGAAAATAACATTGACTTTTCTCCAACTAGAGGGAATAATATCGATACCTTCCCGTAAGAATGTATTAAGACATTTAGAAATTTTATAATTAAAATTTAAAAAAAAAACTTCAAGTATTAATTTCTGTATTTTGAAGTAATAAACAGATTTTTAAAGAGATTTTGAGATAAAAATCCCGTTTCAAATCCATTTGTTCTTCTAAAAGTACAAATTAATAACAAAACTATAGGTTTTTGATGCCTTTAAAATTTTTGAATGACGCTTAATACATTCTTTAAATAAATCAAAAATTGAATATTAAGAAAAAGTAAAAAGGTGCTATAGTATAGGTACTTAATGAACCAGTCTTATGACCCCAATGCACCATGAAGATTTTCATTGCACCTACCATTAATTTCAAAAATTTAAATAAGCATTTCCAGTGAGAGTTAAAAACAAGTTATATAGGAACTTTATTTTATGGTTTAAAACAAAAACAAAAATGAATATAATACATTCAAAACAATAGGCGTGTTTAACTATCATCGGGGTCTGGATTAACTCTTAACACGTACTACAAAAACAATTTTGAAAATGTCCCATTATTTTGTTTTTGTATAACGTGTAAAAGTTAATCCAGATTCAGATCCCGATGATTATAAAAGGCACCTTATGCTGTTGCGGTACATACAACTCATTTTATTTTCAAGTCGAAATAAGTCGCTAACTATCCGATTATTCGACAAACTTTCTTATTTCATCAATGAATTAAACTACAAAGGTTTTTTTTATCAAAGTTTAATAATAAAAAAAGCACCCAATCTTAATTGAGAAAAAAAAATAACTTACCTCAGTATTTTTCTGGTCACTATAAATTATGAAAAAAAGGTTGTGCACGCCTGCACACACTAACAATTACCGCCAGGCTGAGATCTACTGTCATTTTTGCAAAAAGCGCATACAATTAATGGAGTTTTCTTTTGGTAGCAAAAATTGATTTTTTTTCCCGCTCCGATTTGTCAAAACACAGTCAAAGCCTTCCAATGGTGACAAAAATCAATTTTTTTTTTTTGATCGAAAATCAAATTTGCAGATCTGGATTTTTCAGCAGATTAACCCCTCTTTTACTAACACCATTACACACCAGAACAATTCATAGCCATCAATTTGACAAGCCTGGACCGCCACAGTTTCACAGACACAAATTGTACACCAATACAATAAAAATAAAAAAATCAATCTGCAACCGTATATCATTCGCGACGAAAAAAATCAATTTTAGATCAAAATCAGTACTGGTGCAATGTTATGACCAAGTCAACCTACTCATAAGTGATTCTAAAGTCTCAGAGCAGGAGTCATTCCAGGTTTTATTTAAGACATTAATGAGACTAGAAGCATCATTTGTAGGCTCTTCGTCTGTACCGAATGCGTACTCGATGTGTAAAAACTACTGTCATTAAGAGCTTATTTTATTCGTGTTGTTTTCAACGGTTTATTTTTCAAGAATTTTTCAAATTCGTGATTACAATATTGACAGTACTTATTTTTGATGTCACGAGCTGCCGGGGGTCCCTATTTAGTCACATATTTCAATTTTAAATTACTTTTTTTTCCAGGCAATCAAAGAACAGGCTGAAGTTAATGGGTCAATATGTCGTTCAAATTTATTAACATGTTACGAGCGCCTTTTGATCGGACGAAATCATAGAACCAGTGTAATTGTGAATCACCAACCTTTCCTCACGATTTGCCGAAGGCTAATAAATCTCTTCCCATACTGTATTGCGGGGACATCTATTTCCATTTTGCCAAACAACCGAAATAAAGTTTTTATTCCTTTTACAACGCCATTTGAATTGGTTACTCAACAAGATCCAAGCTCCAGAAAATCTTTGATTTCCATACGTGACGTCAGCGAGCACGAAAAGAAACTTCTGGAACCTCCTGTGCAGTTCTTACCTTGTTGTTTCAGTTGCATAACGGGAAGATGTTCTGAAATGGACTCAAGGACTGTTAAAACGGCAATGGCTGTTATTGAAAGAAAAGAGCAATTAATTAAAGAACAAAGTTTAAACCAATTCCAAGAAATTCGTCTCAAGAATATTGAGGATAAAATAGAAAAAATGTTTGAATTGATGCAAAATATGAATTCCTAAATATTTAATTAATATATTTTTTTTTTTACTTCTTAAAAAATTTCCTTAATATTGTATAAATTATATATTAAACATGTATAACTATTTAGACATTATAAGTCATTACATTAAATATTTAAATAATTAATAATAAAACTCATCATTAACCCTAATCTGAAGTTTCTCTAAGGATCTTCTTTACGGTGTTGGCATACCTACATATACATAGGTAAGTACACAGAGCAATCAATCACACCGCATCCAACACCTCGAAATTTAGAAAAACAATCACAACCTGTACCATCAGTAGACTTTTTTTGATTGTATTCAAAACTTAGGCCGGCCATTCACGATACAAGAAACTATGCAAATTGGGGTTTGCGCAGTTTTCTTTTGTTGTGAATGGGGTTGCTTGAGCATTTTATGCAGTTAACTGTGTTAAAATTAAATCAATTTTGATTTTTGCTCAAGTTTTCAAATCTGTGCAGTTATTTGTGTCGTGAATGTCAAACACTGTATAGCCGCACAGTTTCAAAATTTTATTCATGTAGTGCACATTGTTTTTGATTGTTTTTTTTTTTAATAATAAGAGACTAAGAGCAATATTGCAGTTGAATGTTGAACCCATATCCAAAAACTGGGTATGAGGATCTCTAGGTGCATGCATCTTCACATCGGATATAAAAGTCTGGCAGGTTTTTTTGGTGCTCGTGGTGGGGATGAGGGGGTTGAAAATAACGGTTTTCAGATTATTATGTTAGGGGTACATAAACTTCAATTTATTAGGGTTTGCTTCAAAAGCTTATATCTTGAGTTTTATTTTTTGGATTGTTAAAATTAAAGTCTGTAGACGAAAAGAAAATGACAGAACATCATTTCCCCTCTTTCAATAGATTGAAGTCTATATGCCCCTAATACACGGAAGACCGCTACTTTCAACCTCGCGTACCTAGCGGTCGCCAAATACTACCAGACTTTCGTACTCGATAACAAGATGCATACACCTACAGACCCTCATACTCATTTTTTGGTTATGAGTTCAACCCAAAAATTCTTTTAGACTCTAATGGTTGATGAACAAAAATTCTGGAGTGAGAATCTCGAACTTTATAAAGAACAGCCGACTCTATCCACATATTCATTGGTGTGGGCTACATCACCATACAGTGAAAAAACTTTACCTCAGGAACTAGCCCAAATACCCCTCACCACAAGAACTATTAAAAACTCTCACAATCAGAGAGTTATTTAACAATTTTTTGAAGACATGTTCTCTGAATGAAAACTTTTAAAAAATGAGTACTGTGCAGTTCACTTGTATTGTGTTTTGCACAAACTGATAGTTATTTTCGGGTTCACAGTTCAAAATTCCAAATCCAGTCAAATCTGACTTATTGACTGGATTTGTTTCTTCCCAATCCAGTCTAAAAAACAGTCAAACATTAGGAATATTTTTTCAACTTAAAATAACAAAAATATATTTCATTAATTATCAATAAAAATGGACATTTCTAGTATAATTCACATCACGATTAATTTAAATAAGAAAGTTAATTATTATTTTTCTAATTATAAATATATAGTGCAAATGCAAAGTAAGATAAAATCTCAGGTACTGTACTGTACTGATTTTTGTTTTTTTTTTCTATATTTTGGTATATAGAATTTGTTCCAATATTTTGTAATTCAACGTCAGGAATTAGAAAAATTATTCCAGCATTTTTTATCTCGCAATTAATCCCTTATATTAAAAATGGAATTTGTTAATGTTAATAGCTTCATTCGGTTTTGTTGTTTGGTTTTGACCAAATTCAATTGATTGAAAATTCTCTTCACTTCTGTAATAGAAATTGGAAATACTAATATAAAGATAGCGAATTTCTTGAAATGGATTTTCTGCATGAGAATAGACTTCGCACCAGAATGGAACTGTTTCCTCAAAGTTTTTCCATCTAAAGCTTAGTTTATACATCCACGCGAAGTGTAGTTTTCAAATAATAAAATCCTTTTTTTCCTAGGCGTGAAAAACTGTCAAAAACTATTTAAATGTAATTATCCTAGCGACAAGGTACAAACCTTGAGCATTACAATTGAATTATATAGATATGTAAGACACAAACATACATATTAAAAAGTAATATGAATTTCCTGCCGCCGTACAGTAGTACTTAGGTTATGTGATTTTTTGTAAACGAACAAAAAATATTTCATAAAAAAGTAGTTTAAGTAATTTTTAATTTTCTCAAAAGTAAAAGACAAAAAATCATCTAGTTTTCAGTTTTTGATAAGGAATTAATTAGAGCAGCGATTTTTAGAAAACAAAATAATATATGTATATAATTTTACAGTTCTGAAAAATTACACTTTAAACTTTTTTTTCGTTTTTTTTTTTCATATTTTGAGTTCAAAGCCAATTTTTTCAAAAATAATGCATAGATTTCACTTCATTTACAAAACTAGCTAATAGAACAGAGTATTGGCTCTAAATAATGATCTTTTATTATATACGAGTATATTAATATTTTTTTGTTGAAAATTTGATATTTAAAAAACTGGTTGACAATTTTTTTTGTCAAATTTTAGTTTTACATGCACATAAATAAATACTTAAGATTTGCATACCAAAAATTTTCCTTAATTAATGTTCTAAGAATTTTATATATAAAAAAGTATTTTTTAACAAATCCGCTCCAATGGTTTAAATTTGTTTTTGTCTATGCAATCATATCCAATAAAGAATTAAGATGGATTTTTTTTGTCATTCCCAACTCTAAACGATTTTTTTTTGTCTATTTTAAATATAGTATTTCATGCTTTTAAACATTTTTCTCTCACCTCAGCGTCTTGAACATAAGAGGAAATACGTGCGACCCAGTCGTGCATTTTATTTTATAGGTTTTACGGTAGTAATTAAAAAAACACCTCCTCACCACAGTTATTTTTTGGATTCTTTTGATTATTATTTTTTACTACAAATGAACCATTGATGCCAAGTTTCATGAATGGACCATTATTTTAAATTGGGTTTCGGTAGTAACTAACCTTTAGACTGAGAATACAGTCATCTTAAAAGAAAAATGGCAACTTTTTTTCGGAGGTTGTAATTGACTTGGTTTTAGTGTCATTTCATTTTGATTCATCATTAAAAACTACCTTAAAAACATGGTGTCATATGCTTAAATTGTAACAATGTTAAGGTTTCAGTGTGATATACCACAACTTCCCCCCTCTTTCCCCTAAAAAAAACACATTTCCAAGTAGAATATTTTTATAGACTCTTTTGATTCTTCATTTTCATGGTACATAAAATGTTTTCACCAAGTTTCATAAGGGTACCATTTTTAACTTCCCATTTGGAAGTTATTGTAATTGGTCCGATTTGTCGAATTGAACATTTTGACATATCTACACGTTTTGAGCTCCCTAGAATCGGAATTCATAATTTTTAGAGAGATGTCTGTGTATGTACATATGTACGTACGTTCCTTAGCTTTTTTTCGTTCACCATATCTCAAAAATGAATGTAGATATCGACTTAAAATCAATTTTGTTTTGTAGATTGACGTTTCAATACATGCAGAGAGGACTTTCAAAAAAATTCAATGATTGTTTTTTTTTATTATAGCAATTTAAAAAAAAAGTTGTTAAGTTTCTTTAGTCTCGAATATCTCAAGAACCAATTATGCTGGCGACTTGGAGTTGATATTATTCTACTCATATTAATGTGATAAAGAATTGATAAAAATATAAGAACTTGATATGTTATAGTTTTTTTTAATAAGAAAAAAGTTGCTGAAAATTTTTGAAAAAAATAGTGGTTTTTCTCAAATATCTTGAGAACAAACAATGATATTGGCTTCGAGGTAATTGTATCTTATGCACTAATTTATTAATAAAAAACGGCAACATTTTTAAAAATATTGAATCAACAGTTTTTTTTTAAAGCGAACAAAACTGCAAAGTAATTTTACCAATAATTGTTGAAAATTGTTTTTCGTCTCAATTATCTTGAGAACAAACAATGAATATAAAAAGAAAAACCACAAAAAAGACAAAAACAACAAGAAACTGTTCCAAAATCTTCAAATTTTTTTTCTTCCAAACATCCTGAGATCACACAAAATGGTATTGACTTCGGGTTAATTAAGTTCTTTACACTAGATCATATAGTTCATAATTGTTATTTGATTGGTTTTACAAAATAATTCAACAAATATTGTTTTTTAAAAGTAAAAAAAACTACAAGAACCACAAAAACTTCTTTACCATTTGCTAAACTTTTTTCTTCTCCAATATCTTGTGAACAACCAATGATAATGTCTTTGGGTTAATTTTTATTGTTCTCACTAATCTTCACTTTATTGCATATGAAATATCTAAGAAATTTTTTCGAAGATCTTTAGTAGGGGATTTTTTGAAAATAAAATAACATCGGGCCTATAACTTCCGAAGGCACCAATGGGAAGTTACCAGTGTGGGTCGCACCCACCCTATTTTTTTTGTTTTATTTATCCTATTTTATTTGTACTAAATTCGTAATGAATTGAGGCCCCATTATGAATAGCAAATCTAACATTTGCTTAAAAGCGAATGATTTAGCGAGTTCCCCAATACACGATATAATACCGATAGCGAGTTTCCGTATTCGCTTCAAAAATCAATGCTGGTAAAAATATTGCGAAAATAACTCATAAGCACATTTTAAACGTCAAAAAATGGCCAATTGGGAACTCGCAAAATCATTCGTTCTAAGCGAACGTTCGATTCGGTATTCATAATGAAGGCCCAAGACGCATGTTTTTTGAATAGGTACGAAAATCAATTTCGGTCGTGACGAATCTATGTGACGTTGCATAAAAAGTGAATTCAATCTGCAATAGAATTGATTTCAATTTGTTTAACTTTTTATTGATTTCTTTATTAAGGTGTATTTATTAATTATAAAGTAAAATATAATTTTTAGCCGTTCCCCCAACAATTTATAAATTATTAAAGTATCTAGTCTATAAAAATTTTAATCTGATTGATAAAATAAGACAACTAGTCAAAAATGCCCCACAAGAGACTTCAAGACCCTTCAATTTAAAAGTAAGAAGGTACTATTTAATAATAGCTATATTTTACTATCGTTCACCCCAAAGATATATTATGCGATCAGTTTATATAAATATTACTCAAATAAAAAGAATTGCTTGCTCAAAGAAATAGTTTTATTATTTAAACTTTAAGCAAAAGAACATCTATTTATTTCAATTAATGTAATGCAAATAATTTAAGCACTTGCGGCATGTTTTCCCGCATGTTGCTTCATCCTCGCCTCGATTTCGGGCCTAAAATGCCTAATGAGACCTACAAAAAAAGGAAGAAAAAACAAAGTTATGAAGTCACCAAAAAATATTATAATTAGACCAACCTTGTACAGGCCAAGCTGCACCATCACCTAGAGCACAAATAGTATGCCCTTCAATTTGTTTAGATATTTCCCACAGCATATCAATCTCGGATGGCTGAGCATTTCCAGCAACAAATCTAAGGAACAAATTAATTTGAATTAAACTCATAAAATCGAAGATTCATCTTTTCAATACCGAGCCATGATTTTGTTCATCCAACCAATACCCTCCCGACATGGTGTACACTGTCCACAACTTTCATGCTTATAGAAAGATATCAAGCGCGCAATAGCTTTGATGATGTCGGTTGACTTATCCATAACGATGATGGCGGCAGTCCCCAAGGAAGTTTGAGCAGCAATAAGCCCATCAAAATCCATAATAGCGTCATCACAAACTGATTTTGGTATCACCGGAGTGGATGATCCTCCTGGAATTATTCCTAGTAAATTGTCCCAGCCACCAGTTACGCCACCAGCATGTCTCTCAATAAGTTCCTTGAGTGGAATCGACATTTCTTCCTCAACAGTGCAAGGAGTTTTAACATGTCCAGATATATTAAACAACTTAGTGCCCGAGTTTCGAGTACGACCAAAACTAGCAAACCAATTCCCACCTCTTCGGCAAATTGTTGGTGCAACAGCCACTGTTTCAACATTTGTTACAGTGGTAGGACATCCAAATACACCAACATCAGCTGGAAAAGGTGGCTTTAGTCTAGGCTTACCCTGTTTACCTTCGAGCGATTCAATCAGAGCAGTTTCCTCTCCACAAATGTAAGCTCCAGCACCTCTGTGCATGAAGACGTCAAAATCGTAGCCGGATCCAGACGCGTTTTTTCCAATCAATCCAGCTTGGTACGCTTCTGCAATAGCCAATTGCATATTAGAAGCTTCGTTATAAAACTCTCCCCGAATATATATGTAAGCGGCTTGTGCTCCCATTGCACGGCCGGCAATCAAGCAACCCTCAACAAGCTTATGAGGATCGTGCCTCATAATCTCTCTGTCCTTGCATGTTCCAGGCTCTCCTTCATCTGCATTAACAACCAAATACTTTGGTCTACCATCAGATGGTTTGTTCATAAATGACCATTTCATGCCACTAGGAAAACCAGCTCCACCACGTCCTCGAAGTCCAGATGTCTTGATTTCATTGATGATCCAGTCTGGACCCTTCAAAACAATTTCCTTCGTCTTGTACCAATCTCCCCGTTTTATGGCACCCTTCAAACGCCAATCATGTCTTCCGTAAAGGTTGGTGAAGATTCGATCTTGATCAGCAAGTGGTCCAAATTTTGTCTTAGTTTGTGGTGGCGGAGTACCAGGGGCAGGTGCTTGAGTGCTTTGATAACGAACACACCAAATCGGGATGGCCGCTATTTGAAGACATAAAAATTCTTTTATTGTATACAACTTTCAAAAAGATATATTTCATTTGGTGATGAAATAAGAAAAATTTAATTTTACAGGGGTAGAAAATTACATAATGAAGAGCCTACACAGACAACAACGTAAAGTTTATGACCAATTTTTATACACCAAATAACAATTCTTATTTGCAATTCTTTTCAAATAGTTGATGGAACACTTACAAATCTGAGGCCTTAAATTAAAATGTATTTTAGCTAGACTACTAGCCATGTTGGGAAAGATTAATCGATTCGATGATTTCCTATTTCCAATTCCAATATATATTTTTTATCTTGACATTACACCGTTGAACAGTGACAGCTGACAGTTGTATGCATGGCTTTCCACTCTAGGCTTGCGGCTCGTCTCTTACATCAAGCTATGTTAATAGACCCTGTTATACTACGTTTTCATTAAGTGCTTTTTACATGTGCCGATAACTGCGAATAAAAATAACTGATATTCAGTATATGTTGTTGTTGTAGTGTAAGAAAATGTTAAACCTTTACACTTTTTGCAATGTTACAAGACCAGTAACATCGGATCGTGAGTACCACTTACATATAAAAAGCCTTAAGTAAAGGGGGGGGTGTTGGGCAACACTGGTAAAAAAAGGGGTTTTCCCAAACTGATGAAATTAGCTCTCCCGTCTAAATAGAGGAAAATAAACCCCCCACCCAGTACTATTTTTTTTTGTCTAAATCTAATCTGACTCTCAGATTGTTTATTTCGTGTTTTATAAGAATCACCCTAACCCCATAGTTAATACCTTAATGTGAAAATAGGAGACTACACAACTAACAATTTCGCTTCCATATTGCTCCATAGATGCTTTTCGTTTTCATTCAACCTGTGCATATAAGCATTGCATAAAACTCCATAGAGTGCAATAGGCGACCTTTTTTCACTCCTATTGTACCGCGTGGTCACCGTGGTCCCGCTCAATGCAACTTGATGCGAAACGTTCGGGGTGAGTACCAAAGTGCACTCTTAAAATTCTTATAACGCGGCTAATCCGAAAAATTATCTATTATGTCTATTAACAACCGCGAAAGCCTTAACTCCACAAAGGTACAATAGGAGTGAAAAAAATATTCTGTCGAAATAACGGAGCTGAGAAAAGAAGAGCCCGAAGAAAATGGCAAGCTACGAGATTTCCAGGTGATAAGGCAGTTTTTAACCTTCTTAACAATGAACTTAAGAAAAGAATCTGGGAATTTAAAAGTGATTCACTTAGTAGATTCCTGAATAGTCTGACGGCGGATGCTTCTACGGAATACTCCTTATGGAAAGCAGCTAAGCGCCAAAAAAGACCACACGCACAAAACCCGCCAGTAAAATCTCAAGATGGTAAATGGATCGGAAACCCAAAACAAAAGGCTGATCTCTCGCGAATGTTTTTAAGCCATTTCCAGCAAACACAGCTACAGATCCCTTACAGTTTGTTGATAGAAACGACGAATGTGAAATTCCTTTTGTCACGCTCAAAGAAGTAAGAAGTATGTGTCAACATAAGTTGTCTAACAAAAAATCACCAGGGTACGATTTAATAACTGCTCAGGTTTTGAAAGAAATGCCTTCTATAGCCTTCAAAAAACTCCAATTTATAATAAATGCATGCCTTAAACAAAGATATGTGCCACATCATTGGAAAATTGCAGAAGTCATTGTTATACCTAAACAAGGTAAGCCACCAACAGAAGTAACATCTTACAGACCTATTTCGCTTATACCAATCATGGCAAAAGTTTTCGAAAAACTGCTTCTGAAAAGACTAAGCAAAATAATAGAAGAAAGAAGACTAATTCCGAGCCATAAGTTTGGATTTAGAAATAAACATTCCACGATAGACCAAGTGCATCGGATTACGGATGTTGTGGAAAAGGCACTTGAAGAAAAACAAGTATGCTCGGCTATATTCTTAGATGTTGCTCAAGCCTTTGACAAGGTTTGGCACTTGGGACTTGAGTACAAACTGCAAAGGGATCTTCCCAGACAGTACTACGAAATACTGAAATCCTACGTTACGAACCGACTTTTTAGAGTACGGTACGACCAAAACTGCAAAATGCAGTCGATAAAGTTAGTGATTGGACGCAAAAATGGCGAATCAAACTAAATGAAACAAAATCGACGCATATAAACTTTACAAACAAAAAAATAAACAATGTTCCAATTCTTATAAACAGTACAACGGCCTTGTTTTATTATCTTCTATCGGGATCCGGATCTGGATCTGGATTAACTTTAGCACGTAATACAAAAACAAAATAGTGGGAAATTGTCAAAATTGTTTTTGTAGTACGTGTTAAAAGTTAATCCAGATCCGGATCCCGATGATAATAAAACACGCCTAACAATACCTTACTCCAATACTGCCAAGTACCTTGGAATGACTTTGGATGCAAAGCTTAAATGGAAAGAGCACATCAAAAAGAAAAAAGACGAACTAAACTTGAAGTACAGAAAAATGTACTGGTTACTAGGAAAGAACTCTGACCTATCTATCCAGAACAAAATAATGTTATATAAGCAAGTACTGAAACCCGTTTGGACATATGGCATCCAACTATGGGGTTGTACAAAGAAAACAAATGCTGAACCCATCCAAAAATTCCAAAGCAAGGTCCTTCGCGGAATAATAAATGCCCCTTGGTATATAAGAAATAGCGATCTACATCGTGACCTTCAAATTGAAATGGTTACAGAAGTGGTTAAAAAACACGCTGTATCACACAATCAGCGACTGCAAAGTCATACCAACTGCGAAATGGAGACCGTCTTAAATGTACGAGACAATGTTCGGAGATTAAGAAGAACCAAGCCTCATGAGCTGATGGTCTAAAAGCTATGGAAAGTGTTATAACTTAAACTTCCCACAATGCGACTGATAAATTAAGAAAGAAAAATCATTTGTCGATCTTTCATAGATTGGTCCTGATTCACCGGTGGTTTTAGTGCGGTAAGAGTCCCACACTACTTGGTACCGATTCTTACCGAGTGTCTTTTGAAGATTTCCAACGGTTAAAAAAAAAAAATTGAATTTTTCGAAGTGGTTAAAATAAGCTATAGGTTAAAAAGTGGTTTTCAATTTTGTTTCTATTGAATTCACATCACGTCAGTGTAGTTGCTCTCATTTAACGCCATGTAGAGTAATTTTGACAAGTAAAATTTTAGTTTTCTTTCTAATGGTTTCGCGTTGGTTTGGGAGAGCTTTTACAGAAACAAGTAAAGGCACTCCAGAACCTACGCAAAACATTCGTAACGTACTGCTCTTTTGCTAGTTTTGTCGCATAGCATTAGTGTGTTTTTAATTCATTAAATTTTAAAAGAGTGAATATCGTAGTTTTTCTATTTCTTTCCCTTAAATCGGAGTAGATTTATCCCATTTTGATTAACATTCGAGCCCTCGCCAGTAGCGTGCCGCCTAAATCACAGCAAATACACGAATAGAAATTTGGCAGTCAATGTGTGTAGCCAATTGGTTATAGGCAGTACTGGCTCGTGTGGCCGCAGGGTAATTGTCCAGTAGGCGGCAGGCTTTTGCTGTGTTTTACTGGCCGTGTTTAATTATCTTCTATCGGGATCCGGATCTGGATCTGGATTAACTTTAACACGTAATACAAAAACAAAATAGTGGGAAATTTTCAAAATTGTTTTTGTAGTACGTGTCAAAAGTTGATCCAGATCCAGATCCCGATGATAATAAAACACGCCTATTATTATCTTCTACCGGGATCCGGGTCTGGATTAAATTCAAAATTGTTTTTGTAGTAGGTTTGTTTGGTATCTTTTTCCAAAAGAAATGAGTAAAAAATGTCAAATTTTGAAAAGAGGAGGAAATTCTATAAGAGTTAGGGATATTTGAGAAAAGTTTACAAACGCATTGAACCATGAATTACACCACATTTTGTAAGAAACGTCATTTTTGTGTATAAACGGCATTGCCACTTTGCCATGATTTAAAAAAAATCTAATACACTCTTTTCGCAAAACAAATCTTCTGCTTTTTAATTTTATTCTTTCCGGCTATTTTCTTAATTTGATAAATCGTGGTAGCATAATTGGTTATAATACGCTATTTTTAACTTCATTTCTTCTTCTATTTTCAAAATAAATAAATAAAATTGGAATATGTAGTACTTCTGTAGGAAAATTTAATATACTGCATTTGTATTTTAAAGACCTACTTAGAAAAATGTTCCTATAAGTAGTAACGATGACAGTACTTGTACATTCGTTCATTTCACAAATTCCTGTTTGTTAACTTCAAAGTGTAGCAACGAGAGAGCAAAAAACTTCCCCTCTATGAAAAGCTTGCAAATTTCTGTTACACACATTTCTGAGTGCAGGAAAAACTTTCAAAACACATCTGTGCGTTTTTTTTTCTTGTTCGTGTTTTAAGATTTGTTTGTTGTGTATGATAGTGTGTGTCACGTTTGACATTTTTTACACAAAATTGCTACAAAACTGGTGAACGCGTTTGTTTACTTTGTAGCAAGTTTTCCCCTTTATGAAAGATCTTTCCCCTTCTTTCAATAATTTGACAGTTTTTGAACTTCGTGCTACAAAAGTAACCAAACACACCTATTAAAACACAGCTATTTTTTAAACTACGGAGTCTACAATAAAGATCTCTGAGGTACGCGACAGACAAATAAACTGGCTAATTAATTGGGATTTTGGATTGAACGCGCCCGATGGAAATTAAATGTCAATTTTTTTATATTTCGTGTTTGACAACAGGTTTGGTCTTTTGTTTGCAAAAAAAAAAAAAATAAGTTAAAAACGCAAATTATGGAATCACCTTCAACTTCCTCACGCACTGAACTCCTCCCAAGCACATCAACAGTAAGATTAAAATTGTATTGGAAATATCTGATTCGAGCCTCAATTTCTTGTAGCAGACCCCGCCTATACTGAGACTACGTTTGCAAAAAAAGAAACCTTCAAAGAAGGTGGTATGGACTGATGGCACTGTTGATAACGAGCACATGAACAAAAAGAAGTCCAAATGTATTCAAACAGTACATTTTAAACAAAAATAAAGTAGCTTAACAAACATCCTTTTCAGGCTGCTGTATATATAAAAAACCTTTGGTTTTTGGTGAAAGTTCTTCGGAGGATGAAGAAGAATGTGAGCATTGCTTTGGCCACCCAGAGAAGAGAGTTAAAAATCGCAGAGATGATGTGACGACTCCTGCGTCGGATGAAGCCATGTGTTTCAAATCAGACAGCGGTAATTGCTTTTTAAGATTATATTTACAATTGCGTTTTTATTAAGTCTTTAAAACCCTTAAGTTTTCGATTCTGAATTCAAATTCACTAGCACTTTCCTGAAGGACTCATATCGTTTTCTATTGGTCGTCAAACAATCAAAATGAACTAGCTCCCACTTTTTTGATGAACTGACCAACATCTCATTTCAGTCACTTAGGAATATCCTGAATTTCGTTTAGAACTCGTGATTATTCAGGGAGGCATCCTATACCAAGACTTCCACTAAAACCCTCTTCCTGCCTTCCTATTTCTCAGTTTCTAAAGAATAATAGATCTATCTGAATATTAAAAATGAGGGACCTGCAGAAACAATGCTTGATTAATAGAGTATTTATTTTCTGGCATATTAATATGTGCGGACCTCTATCTCGATGCTCATGTAGCTTAATGGTATACCTACTCTACTCTTAAATTTCAAAACAAACAATCATATTATGGTCATCAATTATTCGAAACGGTATTTGATGTTTATATACCAAAATGATGAATGATTGTTATCGTTTTCAATTTTTTTTTTTTATAAACAGTGAAGGGTGTGGATAGTTCAGATCTTCAGGGTGGGCAAGTCACGCCTGCGTGTAAAAAATTAAATAACTTGTTTATTATTTTGGTTTTAAATATAATATTAACTGCATAAAAAATAATATCAGAAATATGACTACCATTTTCATCGATGCACAATTAGGCCCTCAAACAGTCGTTTTGCCTGCACCCAAAGTTTCAGGCTCCATTGCCGTGATCTCAGCTTCAGTATTGTGTTTAATCTTATAGTTTGGGGCTTGGTAACATAAACTCGTTCTTTGAGAACACCCCATAGAAAATAATCAGGGGTATTAGGAAAGTTTTACACAAGGATACAATTTTGCTAAATGTTAATAATAGTTCACTTCAGGTTACTCGACTTACCTGGTTCTTCACGACCGTCACGGATATACTGAGACTTTACAATAACAGTACTCTGAAGATATCACTTGCTGCAATTTTTTTTTACTCTCCAAAAAAAAGTCAATACGATTGTTCTAATTCAGACTGAGCAAAATAAGTGGTGACTATCAAGTTGTCACCTGTAGGCTACGTTAGTACATATGGGTTTTTCCGTTGTTAAAAGTTGTTAGTTGGGTAATAATCTCTTATCTAACGTGTATTTTAATAATAATAAAAACATTTTTTTTTTCATTTTTGACCATTTATTGTTGTACAATCGGCCAGTTTACGTCACGGTCGTGCTAGGATATTATACAATGGCGCTGGCAGCCGGCGATTAGGCCTCATGATGGTTACAATTTGGTGTGGCTCTGCTGGAAGTTCTTGGTGTATAAAAACGCTTAGGAAGATGTGTAATTGGTCCGATTTGTCAAATCGAAATTTTTTGGACATATCTTCACGTTTCGAGCTCCTTAGAATTGGAATCCATTACTTTTAGAGATATGTCTGTATTTGTACGTACGTTCGTACGTTCTTTTCTCGAGAACGAATGATGCTATCGACTTCGGGTTTATTTTATTCGACGCATATTGATGTACTAAAGAATTAGTAAAAATATAAAAACATATCAACCAGATTTTTTTTAAATAAAAAAAACTGCTGAAATTATAGAAAATAAACTATACACTTGTTTATGATAAATAATTGGTAAAATTTGTACTACATTTGTAAACTACAAGAAATATTGTCGATTTTTTTTTTGTCTCAAATATTTTGAGAACACACACTCATATTGGCTTCGGGGTAATTTTATTCTATACACTGGCTTGAATAATTGATAAAATTTGTAAAAATATTCAAAAAATAGTTTTTGTTTTTAAGTGAAAAAAAGAAAAAGCTAAATTTTTTTTGTCTCCATATATCTTAGGAAAAAGATGTAGTAGTACCTCGTAGCATTAACGAGGATTACCTCGCATTCTTTATGTGGTATCACAATGGGCCTATTCTGGCCTAAGTATGTCAGCAGTTTTCCTGACAGCCACCTTAACCTAACCCAACCTAAACTCGTAGCATGATGGTTAGTGCGTTGGACTGTCATGCCGAAGGTCTGGGTTCGATTCCCAGCCACTGCCACCTAAAACACAAATGTTTTCCCCGAGGTACTGCCTCTTGCGGGAAACTGACAAATCCTCCAAGAGTATTCTTGTAAAGAATAAGTGCTTCTCATCTAGCGTTCCGACTCGGCAAAAAATTGTAGGACCCTTCCATTCCTGCCAAACAACACGCACACAGGAATGGTTGAGAATTGTAAGTCACTAGGCCCTGGTTCTCCATGAGCTGTTGCGCCACCAAATTTATTTTTATTTATCTTAGAAACAAATAATGATATTGGCGTCGGATTAATTTAATTCTAATAATAATAAAAAAGCATAGGGACTCTAGCTTCTGAGGGCACCAATGGGAATTTACCAATGTGGGTCGCGTCCAGTTTCTCTTATCAAATTGATACCTTTTAGCTAACAACTTCAATGGTTTGTTTATGTACATCATATGTGCAAATATATACTTACGTGCAACCTAGTCATGTACATATTCATTAATTAATTTAATCAATTTTGTTTCAGGCGATTGTACATCAAAAACGGACTAGCTCTGAGACCGAGCAAACAGTACAAAGTGAGAGCATTGCTCATTCACTTGTTTAACTGGCTGTTTACACCAAATTAGTTCATTAAAAAAACTAACATCTTAATACGAAATAAAAATTTACTCACATTAAGTTTAAATTATTATAATAAATTATATGCACACAATTACTTTTTTTCCTAAAGATCAGGACTTTGAACGCAACTCTACAGCTTCCACACATGTTTCCAAGTTTAAGCCAATTTCCTTAGCTCTTTCTTTAGATCTCCAGATCTGTTAAAAAAAATACTTTTTATTTGCTTTTATTACACAAATGTTTAATAAGAAAAAACACTTACTTTAATAGAATAGTCATCACTTGTAGTAACAAGCATTTCTGAATCACGAGGGTTAAAAGCTACGCTGTTTACAACATCATCATGCTTATACTTTGCCAAACATATTCCATAATATCGATCCCAAAGGTATGCATGCATATCCTCAGCGCCACTTATTACAAAAAATGTTACTTGTGCAACTCGCCACTATTGTTCTTTTTTGTCGAATCTTACCTTGCTACATAATTGTCG
The DNA here is from genome assembly GCA_946251815.1 of Dasysyrphus albostriatus. Taxonomy (NCBI): domain Eukaryota; kingdom Metazoa; phylum Arthropoda; class Insecta; order Diptera; family Syrphidae; genus Dasysyrphus; species Dasysyrphus albostriatus. The sequence continues at coordinate 67,983,519 of OX276337.1, read as the reverse complement.
GAGACATCAAGAAAGATAAAGAAACATTCAGAACCGGGTGTATAAGCCTTATGAGACTTAAGCATATTTCCTACAAGTTTTAGACTCATAAGATCTATAACGTGGATATCAATTTCTTGTGCAATCGGAGGGGGATCCAAAGCGTTTGTAATGATGTAACCTCTTGGCCATGGACGTGTGTTTACATACAAATATCTACAATAAAATTACCAGAATACTTTTTTAAATTATGAACGACTCATCGACCAGGAGCAAAGAGTAAATTTTGAAGGTGGATATGTGTATAAACAATAAAATTACCAGAATACTTTTTTAAATTATGAACGACTCATCGACCAAGAGCAAAGAGTAAATTTTGGGAGTGGATATGCGTATAAACAATATATAAGTATGAGGGTCTGTAGGTAAATGCGTCTTGATAACGAATATTAAATTTCGACTGTTTTGTTTCTTCGCCCTTGGTTAGAGAGAGGGTAAAAATATATTTTCTTTTTCGATTTTGCTGTCAGGAGTATAACCACTGGAATCCATTTATTACAAATAGGAAATTATGGTTATTTCAGATTTTTCTATTCGATAGCAACTAAAAAAATAACTTGAAAATGTTGGAAATGAGAATAGACAGTTTTTGGCAAAAACACAACAATAATACGATTCTGCATTGGGAGGGCTAAACAGTAATGCATCACCTGTCGTTGAGAAGGTTATTGCGTGCATTAAATTTTAGTATATATTCGTTATGGTGTAGATGGTACGATTCGAAAGATATTTGGAAGAAAACAAGTTGACTAAGTTTTTTTGGTTAAAATTACAATAAACACACAAAAAAAAAACTACTACAAAAATTGTATTTATATCAAAAAATTATATTACTTTTATTTTATTTAAAGCTCTTTTTGTTGCTATGTTTAATATTTGTTCGGTTATAAGTTTCATAATACGTACCTATGTATTTATGTTTGTGCTTTGATTTAATTTTTCAATTTATCATATAACGTACCTACTTTTATAGTTATTTATTTTCTGTATTCATTTGTTTTTGTATTTTATAAATCTTTTTATCATAAATCTAATACAACTGGTTGCTTCTTTGTCTTTTTTTAACTTTCTCATGATGTTTGTATCTGTTTTGTGCTTACTTGTGTTGGTGTGGCTTGGTATGTCAAATGGTCATAGTGGTATGGTATGATACGCCATTGCAATGCTCAAAGTATTGTCCCAAAAATAGATGAAGTTCGATATATATTTCATAACTCTTTATTTGATATTATTTTTGTTTCAGAGACTAGGCTTGAGCCTGAGATTTACAACTCTGTAGTGGACATAAATATAGGGTTTAAAAAAAAAATCGTCTCATTTATCTTCGACGCTCAGGCGGCGGGCGTAGCAATTTACGTAAAGTCTTCCTTAAAATGTCGCGTTGTACTTTCGGACAATCTTAACGCAGAATATATATTTTGTGAGTTGAAATCACAGCATAGTGATAGTTGTTTGGTGTGTTGTGTATATAAAGCACCAACACCAAGAATATGAAGTCTTGATTCTCTTACTGCTGCTTTGCAAGATTTATCTACATGTTACGAAAATATAATTATTGCTGGAGATTTTAATTTGAATTTTTTAAATCCTGATTCATTAACCCATTCGTTTAAACAAACTGGACTCCGTTGGTCTAGTAAGGGTAAAAAATCAACCTACGCACTTTACTAACACCTCTTCCACACTTCTAGATAAAGTAAAGTTTTTTGATCTGATCTCATTTGGTGGAATTTTTGGATTTCCAAACTTTATATCAAGCAGCTTTATGCATTGACTGGAGCTTTATTCGCAACACTCCCTCGATAAATGAAAAGATTTCATTTTTATATGATAATCAGTGTTTGTGTCCCCCGGAATTTCAAAAGCTTTTATGAGTTTCGCCTGAACTTCTTTTGATCTAAAATAAACAAAAAACTTGGGCAAAGGCACCAATCAGTACCCTGTTTTTCTTTCCATAGCCGTTTTAAAATAAGTGACAGTTTAAACTCTTAATTACGTAATGAGTACTCGCAAAAAAGGTAAATTTTTGTTTTTGGGCGATACTCACAATAGGCCATAAATGTAAACGATTTCGAATGTCAATTTTTTGGAATTCGTATCAATACTTACGAAACCAAGTCAACTCAGGCATTTTCAACAACAACTTCAAATGACGTCACGGAAGATCTTGCCACAATCAAATCTCAGGGTGAGTCGATTTCCCAACAATTAAAAATTATGGAAAACAATTTAACAATTAGAATCGCCGCTATGGAACAAAGTATGCAAAAGATCGATGAAATGGGTCGAAATATAACACAACTTAATGCTCGCGTCACTGAGCTTGAAACACTTTTTACAAGGGTTGGGGCCTTAGAGGATGAGATAATCAAAATAAAATCCACAACACTAAACACCGATACAATAAAAGTCCATGAAAATAATACCGTTTGCACTGACATCGAAAGCCTAAAGTCACAGATTGAGGCAATTAATGTAAAAAACTTATCAGCTGATGCCATTTTAATCGGAATCCCGGCGAAGTTTTAAAAAACATCTTCAACGCTTTATGTTTGTGTGCCAGAAACATGGCTGACGGAAGAAGTCGATAACAATGTTCTAAATACGGGTAGTTATAAAGTGTATCGCTCTGATCGTGTCAACGCCAGGGGAGGAGGGGTAGCTATCTTCATCAGGAAAGACTTAAAGAGCAAATTTATTAACCTATCTGCTAGAAACAACGGTCTACAGTCCCTATTCATTGAAGTTGTGTGCGCTGCAGATAAATGTCTGGTTGGTGTGATTTACAAGCCACCTAATATCACCGACACAAGTACAATTTCAGATATCTTAGAAGAAGTTACCCCAAACTACAATCACATCTTTATTTCAGGGGATCTAAATGTTGACCTTCTGGATTTACAAAATAGTGGAGTTAAACTTTTTAATGATAATCTGGCTTCTCTTAATCTTTTTCCTGTAAACCGAAGCCACCCTACGCATTTTACTCCATCAAATTCTACCCTACTTGATATTTTTCTTGTCAACCAACCTGAATATGTTAACTTTTATGAGCAGTTAGATGTGCCAGGTTTAAGATTGATCCCTGGGGTACACCAGCAAAAGTTGCGAGGAAATCTGAAAATGTGGAATTAGCAAACACTGCTTGCGTTCTTTGGGTAAGATACTCTCTCACGAGAGAAAGGGCGGAATTTTCAAAAAAGAATACATTTTGTAACTTGTTCTTGTCGTTTTGACCATGTTTCTGTACATGCAAGAAGTGTATTCAATATGCCTTTGAATAAATATTTGGATTTTCTCACACTGACGTTTCTTTTCAAGATAATTCATTATAAAGTTCCTGAGTATTTATTCAATAAACTTTTGTTCCCTGTATCGCAAAGAAGTAATGTACTCATTGTTCCATCTTTTGAATATAGTAATTCCAAAAAACAGTTTTTTGTGCACGCAATTGGTCTTTGGAACTCCTTACCTGCCGATCTGAGAAGACTAAACAACTACAAAACATTTGAAAATTCTTTGAAAAACCTATACGTATGCTAAAACTGTTTCTCTCTTTCTTTAAATCATTTAATTCTTTAGTAATAGGTTACTTTTTCTTTAATATAACAATTATTTATAAAATTGTAAATAGTTCTTTAAATTGTCTTTTTGGCCATAATAATTTTTTAATTTTAATTTTTGCTTTGATAATCAATTAAGTTTCTTAACCTCACATTTACAAAGTATAACAAAAAAGACACCATGTTTTAATATACTTATGTTTTAAATAAATACATACATACATACATACATACATACATACATACATACATTAAGGCTTCAAAGAAAATTTAGCTAAAATTTTAAAACTCAGAACTACCTACTAAAGTGTGTTGGAATGATCTCGAAAATTCCAGAGTATATTTTAAAAAAGGAACGATGTCTAAATATAAGTGACCCTGACGAATTTAATAAGATATTGTATTGATAGTAATAATTGTGATCCTTTTAAGAATTAACGAGTTGAACAAACACATTCTTCGGATTCAGCTCCTTCTTTTGAATTCTCTAGCGTTCTTCCTAATGAAATTAGGTCTATCACATCGACTTCCTTTTTGGCATTACTTAATATCGATCGTTGTAAATAAATCTAATAATATATTCTCAATGTAAATTTAAAAAAAATATCTCAACAATATTAGGAAAATGGTATTATGTATGGGCATTTGGTTAAATTTGATTTCATTGTTATTGGCAGCATACATTTTGACTTTCTAAAATAAGAAATGAAACGGTAATTTTGCATTGTTGCCTAACTTTCACATCTATAAACACGATACACGACCTTTCTACACGTAGGAAAAAATGCTTTTACGTAGGCATATTCTTGAAATGTCAGGTTTTAGTTGTCCTGTGAACAAATCAATTTTGTTCGCCCTATCATATATCCTACATACGATAAATATAATGTAATCCAAAGTAAACAAAACATTTCTTACCTGTGGTCTGGACTTAAAGCCATTCCTATAATATGTCCATGCAAATCAATTACTTTATCAACTCTGTCAAAGCGATCAGCTACGGCTTCAAAATTCCACCAATCAGGTTCTACTCGGGGATGATTGTTCTAAAATTGGAAAAAAAAACGTAATATTTGTTTTTATTGTATACTTAAACAACTCACCTGTTCCTCTTTTGCTCTCTTTTTTGCGGCTATGCGTTCTTTCAAAGATGGACCTGGGTCTAGCCGTTTAGGAAATGTGACATTTCTAACTCTTTTAATTCCAATCTGATGGGGAGTATACGTTTTTGATCCCGTTGAAAAAATAATATATCTTGGAATAGAATTTTCCATTTCATCATCTTCTACAGAATTATCTGGCTTTTCTGCTTCGTCCGAATTACTACATGCATTTGCATCCTTCTCCATATCACTGTCTGAAAAATTCATATGGTATTCATTCAAGTAATGAATTGTTTCGACGGATCTATTATGCTCATAGTTGCTATTTGACCTTGTATTGATACTTGGAAGGAAATAATCTTCATCAATACATTCTTTTGTCATGCTTTGAAAATTCGAATTAGAAAGCGGATTTCCACGAGCTTTGCTGGATGAAGATGTTTCTGGGAAATTATCTTCGTTTGGAAAAAGTACTGGCTCTTCAGATTTTTCAGGAGCTAGAGGGTCGTTTGATTCTTCCAGCCAAGGACACTTAGCCATAATAACTGCACGAACAGAACTAGCATTTCTGTTGTAGAATTTATATAATTGATTCATCACGGGTACATGTTCCGAGCTAACCTCTTGACTCGCCTTATTAAGCCACAGAACCGACGTACTTACTAGATGAGCAAGCCAGTGCAAGTCTCCTGATATTAGATATTGATCGCAAAACCATGTACCGAACACATCATATGGGCGATTTACAACGCGACATCGAAGGCTTGACTCGTCTGAAAATAAATGTACAGGTAATTTTAATTTTTCAAGAGGTCAGTTTTCTTTATAAACTCGTTGAGCAAAAAATATTGACTCCGATAAAAGAAAGTGATGAATGAGCTGCGCAGGAAATCAGACTCAAAGCAGAAATCAGAAATGAGTCTAACTCACTCAGGAACTCATTCATTGGATTTCTTAATCAGGATGGTTGTAACATATTTTGCATTATTATTAAAAGAACAATTTATTTTATTTTTCTGTGAAAACTTTTGAAAAAAACGCGTCCATTATAGATCTGTCAAAAAATGTATTTACATCCGGAAATAGCCTGTAATAAACATACTTTTGTCATCAACTGTAAAAACTGCAATTTCACCAGAAGTGCTATGGGGCTGCCCGAAGTGAACTCCTGAAACCATTAGCAATGTGTCACTTTGATTGAATTGCGAGTATTGGGTGTATTTCCAGCTAAATAATTTCATATTATGGGAATATCTTTCAGTACAAGGATGAGCCGAGTTCCAGATCTATTGAAACACATAAAGAGATATTAAAGGGTTTTTAAAATTTTTTATTATCTGTAGGAAAAACAATCCAAAAAGTTAGTGTGAGAAAGCAGAATAGCTTCAATTTTTTCAAAATTTTGAGTTTGACAATAATTTTTTCCGAAACTGTGCATTAAAAAAACTTAATTTGAAAATAAGCCATAAGAATGGCTTTTCAAAATACTACAATATAGTATTGCAAGTGTTGCAGCCTTAAACTCAACCCTTCAGAAAACTCTTTGCAAAAAAAAACACTTTTATTTGGGGAAGGGTACAAAATTCCAAATGCCAAAAATCCCAAACGCATATGAGATAAGATCCCGAATTTTATTAAATTTTTGGTACTACATATTTCAGTTAATTCAAATTAATAAAACTGCTAACTATTTGAGTTATAGCATTTTCACATCGAATCAAAATCTAGATTTCGAGCCAAAAGCCTAAAATTTCATCAAAATTAATGAGATTTCCCATACATTTTACGATTTTGTAATTAAATATATAACCAAGTTCAAGTTGAAAGATTATTAAAAATCTTTTAAAAATCTAATTGGCATATTCACACTTAACTACTCATTCTTCCCACTGATCTCTATAATACACGTGTATTATAGAGATCAGTGATTCTTCCCTCATGTATAACAGTTAACCCATAGAAGAGAGAAAAAAAGATTTTATATTTATGAGCACAGGTTTTGGTCCTTTTTATGTTTTATTAAAATAAAATAGAGAGAAAAAAGTAAAATATGTGCAATTGTGTCTTGGGACTTTGTTTCATTGCAATGGATCTTCTTCTTTTAATAGCCTTTTCGTTTGGTCGTCCGGAAGCATTCTGAATGCTTCTGAAAACGAATGCTTCTGAAGACGACAGTTCTTCTTCTCAAAAGAAGAATCAAAACCAGAAGCACGCAGACATGCGCACAATTGAAACGTTATTTAACTTTTTAATTGCGGCATTATAATAAAATTTGGAGTTGAAACGAAATAATTATTAAAAAAATGTTAAGGCAATACATTTCATCCTCTTCATTGTCTTCACACTATGCTGTTGAATTTTTGCTAAGGTAAGGAATTTACTCAAAGTAAAATCCCAAGAAACAGCTGTGAATATTTCATCACCCAAATGCAACAAACAAAAGCACAGATTGAACCAAACCAAAACTTCAGAATAAAGAAAAGGTTTGCAACTTGGTCGTTTGGCATTCTGGATCGGTGAGCTCCAGAGGCTTCTTCCAGATTACTAAACGAAAACTCTATAAGTTCCTATGAACTTCTGAATATGACGTCTGTCACATATGTATTCGTACTCAGGGAGTCAAGACTTTTCATTTGAGACATATTTCAAGTGTTTTCCTAAAATTTTAAAAAGCCTAAAAAAGTAGCACTTTCAGTGACGTCTTTTTAAGGGTTTTGGAGCCACTTAGACGTCTGTCACATATGTGTTCGTACTCAGGGAGTCCTTTCGTTTGAGTCATATTTCAAGTGGTTTCCTAAAATTTTAAAAAACCCGAATAAAAAGTTGCACTTTCAGTGACGTCTGTCAAGGGTTTTCGGGCCTGTCGTAACTTTATTTGTAATCAGTGAGTCGAGAACTTCGGGATACATTACGTTTAAAGTAGTTTCCCTCACTTATTCAATTTTCAAAAAAGTCTTACCTACTTTTGATGCACTTTTTCTGTTACTGGCAGACGAACGTATTCGTTATGACCTTCACCAGGACTACCAGAAACGTTAATATGGTCTGGTTTCCACTAACGCTAAAAAAATGTTGCAAGCTCTTAGTCTAAACGATTCAAGTAGATTTTTAAATCTTGTTGCTCCAAATCGAGATTTCGGGTTGCTATTAACTTCTGCTCATTTTGGAATCTCAAATGACAAGAATTTTGAATGCAATACAAATTTAAATAAAATTTAAAAATCTTGAATGCAAAAATTTCGAACGAACAGAATTCAAGAATGTACAAAAATCACGAATTCTATAATACAAAAAAAAAAAAATGTCTCAAACCATTAACCAAAAACAGTACTAAGCCATTCGAGATTTTGGCATTCGGTATTCTGTCATTCGGGATTATCGTACCCAACCCACTTATTTGCATAATCAAACCAAACGATTTTTTAACAAAAAAAAAAAAAAAAAAAAAAAAATAAAAACGAAAAAGATTCGAATTTAAAATTTTTAATTTCTTGTGAAGAATTAAAGAATTAACCCTATCGAAGATGACGGTTTTTTTAACAACTAAGTATACAAACAGAGTGGAGCTGCTAAATTCATCAGAAAAAAGAGCAGAGCCTGAGAGGGAAGCTAGAATGAAGCCTAACCAAAGAAGGTAAAGAACCAAGAGTTCATTCTTTTCTAATTAAATATTTTTCTTTCGACAATAAAAATCGCAGCGATGAGAGGGGAGAAATCAAATATTTTTGAAATCGCCGCGAACGAATCTGGACTCTGTGTGCTATCCTTTCACTATACGTGTTTGATTTCTCCACTTTGCTCTTGCTCACTCTCAGCTCCACTCTGTTTGTACACGAACCTAATCTACATACGAGGGCGGGTCAATAAGTCCCTGAAACTTAAAAGAAAATAAAACAAACTTTTTTCTTCGACATAATCTTCTTTTAGCTCGATAGACTTCATCCAACATGTTTTTCTAATTTCGTATTCCTTCCAAAAAATTGTTTTTTCGAGAGCCTCAAAGTATGTACTTGTTTTTTGAATAACCTCAGGATTTACCCCATTTTTTTCCACCAAGCCATTGTTTCATATTGGGAAATATGAATATGAGGGGGCCAAAACCGTGCAATAAGCTGGATGGGGTGGTAACTCGTATCTTAATTCATGCAATTTTGCCATTGTGACTACGGACTTGTGCGCAGCAGCTTGTTTTGTTGAAAAAAAAGAACATATTTCTCGCCGAATGGGGTATTTTACCCTTTAAATCAACGTTAAATCGCTTCACCAGGTCAGCATAATGTGCACCGGTAATCATCTTACCTTTCTCAAGGAAATCGATATGGATGACACCTCCCGCATCCGAAAAAAATTTCACCACTACCGTGTTTGCCGATAAACCCAATTTGTCATTCTTTGGCTTGGATTCACCCGGAGAAGTGCATTGTTAAGAATGTTCTTTGGCCTCCGGTGTGTGGTGATCTATCTATTTCATTCACAGTTACAAATCGGCGCAAAAACTTGCTTGGATTACGGTTGAAGATGGCCAAATACTCAATTGAAATGTTTAAATGGGTTTGTTTGATCGATCGATCGAAAACAAACGCGGCACCCATCTTGCGGAAAACTTTTTCATGTCCAAATATTTGAGAAAAGTGGAAATTACCGAGCTGTGTGACAAGCCTGTATTAGCCTCGAGTTCCATCACGATCACTTGCCGATCGTCCAATATTAGACTGCGGGTTTTGTCGACCAATTTCGGTAAAGGTATATAGACTCCAATCGGGCGGCCAGAGCGTTCTGTCCGCAGTGTAATTGCGTAAACCAATTGCGGATGGTCCTAATAGAGAAAAGTCTACAATATTTTTGGAGGTTTTGTTTTATTTCCATAATGGTTTTTTTGCGCAAAAAATAATGTTTTATCAGTGCTTGAAATTCGAATTTTTGTTGAAAACTTTTCGAACGCTTCTGATAAAATCGCTATAAAACAAAACTATTGGACAGATATGAAGAAAAACTTCGGGATATTCATTTGAGATATACTTTATGACAAGCCAATTTTTGGATTTGAGATCTCAATGTCATTTGTATAAATTTTTAGGGACTTATTGACCCGCCCTCGTAGTAAATACAAATATTGATTGATCGAATCTCTAATATAACCGCAACCACTGCGAATCAAACAACGATTTCTTGCAGATCCGCTCATATCGAAGCTTATATAGACGCACCCATACGATATGGCGCAGTCTGGGAATTCGCTCATCTAGCGAAATTAAATTGATAGCGCTTATACAAAATACTACAATTTTTTGTATATTTAGACAAAGTTCTCGATCAAAATTCAGCTTTTTCGCAATTTTTTGCAAGTGAAAGTCTAATTTTTCTGGGCTACAGGTACACATTTTTTTTGTTGGAAGCGAATTCGAAAATGAAACGTTGAACCTACGCGCAGCAACTTATAACGCTTAATGATAGATAACATATCAGTTTTTCAAATGCATATAGTTTCCCATCTGATCAACACTGAACACTTAAAGTTTTTCTCTCATGAATACACAAATTGAATAAAAATATCCAATACACAAAACAAAATATATTTTAGGACCCTAAGAGTTATAATTTTACTTTCCCATTCTCAGATATAGTTCCTATTCAATAAACACAAAACTTATAATGAAAACTGAACCACACACTCATACAAAAATTCCAAAACTACCTTCAAAAGCCAATTTCCACTGAAATTATCACCAATTGCAATTTTAAGAGCGATTATTAATTTTGTTTCACATGACTCCCACGAAAAATTTCCTTCATAATTGCTAAGAAGAAAACAACTGTAAGCAAAACTAGTTTTTACATCAGTTTTTGAACTAAATTTCCCTAGATGAGCAAATTTCCACACTGTGCGCAGCGTTGAAGATTATTAAATATAAAACCTATGTTATAAAAAAAAATTTTCAAAGTAGGCACGATTGCTGCAAATCTGATAAATTATTTGGGTATGACCATTTTGGGAAAGTGGTGCTGAAAGTCCGTACTAGTGCCATACAATACTGATGAGAGACTTCCAGGCAGATTGATACGATTTTTGTCTGTTATTTTGATCGAAAAACATACGTTCGCTTGCTTACGCAAATTCTGGGGGTCATTCCCTGATTTTCAAATCAATAATCGTTTAAACGATTGTCGTTAATGCTATCGTCTAAAATTTACTTCATGTAGCTCAATCACTATCGTCTCGTCTATTGTCTTTTTTTTAAGAATTTTGTTGTAAGAACTAAAAATCCTTTTCGTTTTATTTGGCATGCCGCGTTATTTTAAATTTTAAGAATGAGATTGCAATATCATCCGTTAAAGTGTATATTCGTGGATAAATCTATTCTTTACGTCACGCAACAATATAACAATAAGTCCGGAAAGCAGCTGCTCACTCAGAGTGCCCACTTAAATATGATTTTGGCTTACAAGCGGCCCAGTAATGAATACGAATTATTATTATTATTATTAATAATAATAATGCGAATATGAAGATTCAAAAAATATCTGATCGCGGCTTGAGGTATGATTTTGCAGCAATACAATGCCCTTTAACACGGTGCCGACTAATAGCGGTTGTCAGAACATCTCTCAACCCAGAACATCTCTCAACCCTTACGATTTCCAGTTCTTTGGTTATTTGAAAAGTGCATGGTTGTTAAAAGAAGTATGATGTCCACCAAAACTATTAAATATTGAATAAAATATATCCATCAGTTTTAGCAAAGATATGCTTTTTTTTTCCTTAACTTATTGTTATTTTCTAAAAAACTACATAGGGTAGGCACCACTTAAGCATAGTGCCTTTCGCGTTTAACTATAGATGGAGCTCTAGCGTGGATCAGCCTATGCTCTTTTAAAACAAAAGTCTATTTTTCTTATTTGATTATTGGGTAGGTTTGATTGGTTTGTAGGATATTTTCTGAAAGCTCAATTTTTATTTCTTTTTTCGTATTTATTAAAAAAACACTGGTTAAAATTCAACAAAAAGCTTCCGTAAATAAAATATTTAATCGCCAAAATGAGATGGTCAAGACGATATTCATTTTCAATGTTACGTGAAGCGATAAGCCATACACGGAATGACCCCCCTAGTTTTGGTTCAAAAGGAGACAAATGCAAAATATTTTATTAAATATTAGCTCTATCTCAAAACCTACTGAATACCTAATGAATACAACAAATACAGTTTGCTTAAGTGACACACATAAGGAAAATACAAAAAAAAAAATGTCCAGACAGTTAAATACATGATTTCGTTTTTAGTATGGTTTAAATAAAAAAAAAAAATACAATAAATGTTTTTGATACAAAATGAGGTAAAAGCAAAACGTCCAACTTACTATGACATTCCCGTCCTTGGAGCAGGTAGCAAACATTGTACCATTATGGGAAAAGCTAACATGAAGAACTTGGTGAGTATGAGCTTCGAGTTTCTGGGCCAACACAAAGGGGATATTATGAATGAGTCTTTTGTACTCGATTTTCCAAGAATCACTACCTATAAGGGAAATCTTAAGCTTAAAACTGTTTAAGAAATTAGTCCATTTTGAAAATTTACCAGGTTTAATTCTTATATTTTGATCTGTTTTATGCCTTTGTTGAAACTTCTTTTTCCATATTGTATTATCATTTGATATATCGTACCAACGTTGGCAAGTAGAACCTGCATTAATTATATCCCTTGGCGATAAATATAAAAGGATTTCTACTAGAACTGGCTCCGGCAGTGTCCACCACGACGAATGACAAAAACTTTCTACTTTAATTTCGTTTGAATCGGTGCAATTATCCATTTTGCTCGATAGTTATTTTTTAACAAATTATTTTTATTGAACAACACAAACAGCAATAAAAATACACAATTCTGATAAAATTCTAAATTTTAATTTTAATTTGTTATAAAACTGTAAATTGGCTAATTTTCATTTTTACTCAACTACTTCACATATCAAATCAAATAGTCGGAATCAGCTGTTTGTATTTTGATGTTCTAAAATCACAGCAAGAACCTAGGCACGTTCCAAAGTTTATTGGCCGCGTTCAAGTTTCAGTGGATAGTCCCCTATTACACGGTGATTCTTTGCTTCTGACTCTTTTTTCGAAAGTCTGTACATGAACCGATTTCTACAGTACGATTTTTCCGAAAGTCAGGTGAAGTGTTTACATGAAACGATCTTTCCAGTCCGATTGCTGTCTCTGTCATCTTCATACTTTATTGCTGTCCTTTTCATTTTGCATTCAGAGTTAGACGGCAAATTAACGTCAGCGTTGCCGCAATTGCATACTCTTTGCTTTTACGAAAAAAAATATTATTCAACAAAATTAAAACCACAATTGATTTTTCATTTGTCTTTGAAATGCAGTCAATCCTATTGGTCACGTTCGGCTGGTAAGGCGATAAGGTATCCAAATCCAAAACAAGGGATTACAACAACACTAACAAATCCGACTCGCTAAAGATACGTCGCCGAATGCGCCCAATTGCTCCTGAAACCCACCCTATGAGCCTGTCTACATTTGTCTTCTTACTGAAAGTCGTTTTGATGAACAGTGTGTGCATACAGTTCATCCTTTCAGTTCGATATAACCATCCTTATTTCACGCAATCAGACTACATACATCTCTCACTCACGCAAAAAAGAGTCCTTCATGTTTAAGCCAAGAATAATTATAATAAGTGGCGCATCGGTAAATTTTGGGAAAAATCTCTTTTCATTTTCTTTGGCACATAAAATCTACCTATCTCACTGGATCCACTTTTCAGTAAGAAGACAATTGAGGCACGCACTATTACTGCCTTGCAAATGAGCTGTGAATAGCAAACAAGAAAGCAAATAGTCGTGAACTCTGACATTTCTTTGATATGAGTTATTTTCTTGGTCGCTGAATGACGTGAATTGGCATGAAAAATAAGCCCGTAAGTGGATGTTAAACAATGTTAAATACGCGCAACTTTTTCATTCTCTGCTTTGTGGGATTCATTTGGTAGTTTTCAGAAAATAACTTTTTTGTCGAGTGGAAAATAAAAATGCAAAATTTTACAATTTAAACAAATTTAAAGCCATGTTCCTATTTAAAATTTTAAAAATCTTCGTTTATTTACTTCATCGAAAATTTAAAACAAAGAGTGAGTTGATATATTTGCGTTTGGAATTGCTTAAACAAATTTATTCGCCTTCGCAGACCGTAGGCAATGTTTTACTATGTATTTTCAATTAATTATTAACTATTATTATTCTGTTTTTTTTTTTTAATACAAATATAAGCTTGAAAATGCGTATCGCCAGCAAAAAAATTTAATCTATCCGCAGCATTTTTTAAAATCTAGTTTCCGATTACTGGCAGCGCTGGTTATCATCAAACACACAGACAAAACTGGGAAAAGTGTGAAAATATCAGGAAAAATATCGTGAGTTTGCCAGGAACGGACGATTCGGTCCTTACTCCTCACTTTATACTCCTTTCACTTATGAACAAAAGATCGTCCGTGAAAAAATCGGGACATGTAAATGCTGACTATGGGAACGGACGATTTGCTCCTTACCCCTCACTTACCACTATACACCCTTCAACAATTAACAAAAGATCGTCTGTAGAAAAATCGCGTCATGTAACTGCCGACTAAGGACCAAATCATGGTATAAGAATAACAAGGTATGCTTGTCAGTTCAATGATCCTATATTCGTGACAATCATTTGCCAGGTGGAACAAAAACTTAAAATAAATTATTTATGTCTTGAAGTTATTTATTGTACGAATTCAAAGAAAAACAATAAATTATCTATGTTTTAAAGTTATGTGTTGCTCAAATTTAAAGAAAAACGATAAATAATCAATATTATCTAAGTTATGTGTTGTGCGACACTCACTATGACGTCATACGAGAATAAATATGGTGACCCTTCATTTCATATACAACATACCTTGTATTTTTATACCATGGGACCGAATCGTCCGTTCCTTGCAAACAGAGTAACATGCCGGTTCCACTTGATGTCAAGAAAAGAAAATGGAGGCAGACAAATCTATGTCTTGCCAACGACATGTCGATGAAAACCAACTTTTGAACACAACAGGAACTCTGTTTAAAGCATTGCCATGAGATTTGACATTTCACGTGCGTGTGGGTTTTTTTTACTGGTTTTCCTTGTATCTGAAAACAAATATTGTTGCAAAAGTTGTTGGATATTGTTGAGAAAGATAAAAGGAGTGGTAAGAAAGAAATAAATGACAGGAAATGATCTGCCCAGCGAGAAAAAGTCAGCTGATTGTTGATTTTGGCTTGTTGTTGCTATATTGGACATATATATGCCTCAGGGTGTAATAATTGATAGTTTGACCTATGACAACAATTGTTAAAAACCTGCAAGCTAAATATTTGTTGTATGCACACTTTTTCCCTTCGACCAATAGACATTGAAATAAATTGATTTACAAATTTTACGCTAAATTTTACACCGGTTCTACACGTGTTAAGGTAGGCAGACAAACGGTTATTGGTTCAACCCCTCGAGCATAGAGTACCTATATTATCTAGAGAACCGACTTCAGGGCTTTTTCTCTTTCACCCTACAAGCTGCACTGATTGGATTTCCTCCACATAGCTGAGCATGTGTTAGCTGCCCAATGCATTTTAAATGGAACCACACCAATACAATGATAACTTATCGGATTTTTGCTCAGTTTTGCTCACTTTCCCTCAACTGAAATTCCGATATTCAAAATAGGAATCAGTTAAACTCAAAACCTGAAAAAATAAAAATTGTTTATGGTAAAATAACCTTTTTAGACAACTTTTCAATAAAAATATATATTTAATAAAGAATTTTGTTGTTTAAGCATATAAATAAAGTTAAATTTCTGAATATTTTCACTGAAAAAAACAAAAAATTGAATCTATTAGTATAAGCGCACCCTAAGAATCAGCCTTAAAGTGAAAGTGCACCTTTACATCCATAAAATTCCGTAGCCCAGTTTTTGACAAATGTTTTGACATAAACGAAGCAAAAAAAAAACTATTGTCAATTGCGAATTTTTTTTCGAACAAAAAACAAAATAATTTAATTCTTTTAATTTATAAAAAGTGTTTATTTAAAAGTTTTTTTGTGCGGGAATAATTGGAATTTGATTTCATGTGTTTCAATTTCTCATAAAAAGAAAATAACTTATAAAATATTCAAAATCCAGTAAGTTTTGTAAAAATATTATTAATTTATTAATTGTATTGATTATCATTAATGTATATGACCAAACAAGTGGTTCTTTTGAAAGTGGCAGGTTCTATGTTTACGCTGGTTTGTCTTGGCTTATCTTGCCAAATGAGCGGGAATATAACACCAGGTTGGTAATTTAATAATCCGCTGCTATTACGGGCCAGTCGGAACTCAATAAAAATGTAATTGTTTTATTTTGAAACGTTTTCAAAATTAATTCCAAATCGAGTGTAAGTGTACAAACTAATAGCGTTTTCGTTTGGTCGTCCGGAAACATTCTAGATACTTTGGGAGTTACACCCAAGGACTTATATCAATTTTTAACATTTCCACTTTAATGTACCTACCTACACTAAAACCAAGAGTCAACTTTTGATCCACTGGATCGAATTCAAATTGGTAAACGCCATTTTCAGCTCCATTCGAATAAGAATTCAGAAATGTATCAACGTTTCTTTTAGGATAGATACTTTGGGAGTTACACCCAAGGACATATATCAATTTTTAACATTTCCACTTTAATGTACCTACCTACACTAAAACCAAGAGTCAACTTTTGATCCACTGGATGGAATTCAAATTGGTAAACGCCATTTTCAGCTCCATTCGAATAAGAATTCAGAAATGTATCAACATTTCTTTTAGGATAGATACTTTGGGAGTTACACCCAAGGACATATATCAATTTTTAACATTTCCACTTTAATGTACCTACCTACACTAAAACCAAGAGTCAACTTTTGATCCACTGGATGGAATTCAAATTGGTAAACGCCATTTTCAGCTCCATTCGAATAAGAATTCAGAAATGTATCAACATTTCTTTTAGGATAGATACTTTGGGAGTTACACCCAAGGACATATATCAATTTTTAACATTTCCACTTTAATGTACCTACCTACACTAAAACCAAGAGTCAACTTTTGATCCACTGGATGGAATTCAAATTGGTAAACGCCATTTTCAGCTCCATTCGAATAAGAATTCAGAAATGTATCAACATTTCTTTTAGGATAGATACTTTGGGAGTTACACCCAAGGACATATATCAATTTTTAACATTTCCACTTTAATGTACCTACCTACACTAAAACCAAGAGTCAACTTTTGATCCACTGGATGGAATTCAAATTGGTAAACGCCATTTTCAGCTCCATTCGAATAAGAATTCAGAAATGTATCAACATTTCTTTTAGGATAGATACTTTGGGAGTTACACCCAAGGACATATATCAATTTTTAACATTTCCACTTTAATGTACCTACCTACACTAAAACCAAGAGTCAACTTTTGATCCACTGGATGGAATTCAAATTGGTAAACGCCATTTTCAGCTCCATTCGAATAAGAATTCAGAAATGTATCAACATTTCTTTTAGGATAGATACTTTGGGAGTTACACCCAAGGACATATATCAATTTTTAACATTTCCACTTTAATGTACCTACCTACACTAAAACCAAGAGTCTACTTTTGATCCACTGGAGCAGACTTTTATTATTTTATTCAAAAGGTAATATGTAGGGGATTTAAGAGCCAAGCAAACATAAAAAACAAAAACCATTGCACGAAATTGTTCGTTTATACCTCTCATTTTCCAATCTTGGAAAGTGGTGTCTTCAAAGTGGTGCATCACGTAGCTGTAGCCGACGCTGTTCCCGGAATGGTTACATTGCCGGTGATTTGAAGTGCAACCTTCCCAGGGGAGCTGCTGACTTCACCACTCAGATCATCGTATTGAACCACTCACCAGTGGTCGAACGGTTACACCCCAGTGTTGAATTGCTACACTGCTCACATTGCTTAAGCAAAAATCAAAGGCAGATCTTCGTTCAGGAAAAAACCAAATGACATATTTATATCTGTGTTAAAATGTCAAATTGATTAATCTTCTTTAAGTAGTATTAGTAATTATATATTATTGTTTATTTAAACTGATCAATACAGAATGTTATCGAACCATTGTGAACAGCATTTAAAATAATTAAAGAAATTTGTTTACGTGCTTAAACAGTTGCTTAAAAAACGAGTTTTTTTTTATGAAGTTGGGAAATTTAAGTTTAATTTTAAAGCGAAAAAAAATATGTAGAGTAGTTGCCTATTTTTTCATCTACCTAGGAGTAAATTGAATAAGGTCAATTTCCTTGTAACGCTTTCCTTCCGGTTAAAAGATAAAATTAGTTAAAAATTTTAAAATTACCTATGAGAACTTATGTAGTATTTGATTTTTATAGTCTTAAGAGCTAGAAGGCTGAAATTTAGATAGATGATAGAAATTATTTCATATATATTTTAATTCCAATCAGTTCATGCGAGGATCGAAAATCAAAAAAAAAAGTTTAATAGTAGGAATCATTAATAACAGTTTAAAGAATAATTTACCTATTTTTTAATCGAAGTCTTTAGAGCCGTTTTTGAAATAAATAAACTTCTAAAATGGTTGTAAGGCGAAAGTACCGTTATTTGTAAGCTTAAAATTTTTACAATTTACCATTGATTTCCCCTCCCAAAATTTGAAGAAAATCGCTTTCGTGGTTTGAGCTACACATTAAAGTACAGATAAACAGACCGAACACCAACAGGCAGAGTGAATTGTGCCACCCACTTTTTTGGTGTTCTCTATCATCGTAATGACATGTTTGATTAGTACCTTAAATTGTTTTTCAACAATCCAAAACTTGCCATTTATTACCTATGTATATACGAGTATATCTCAAGTAAAAAGATTTTTTAGTTATGAGCAACAAATTTTTGAATTTTATTAAAACTTCTTAAGCAAACATATAAAAGCATCTAATAAATAAATTGTATATATATTGATATAAAATTAAATACAATAAATAAATTGTAAATTTGGATATTAAATTAAATACAATCAAAAAATATGACAACAATAATACAATAATTCAGCAGCAACATATTCATATAATTTGTTGATGGCAAGTTTAAGTTTTTCATCGTATTCCTATGAAACTTTTTCAAGGTACGTATTTAATTTCTATATCGAAAAAAGACAATAAAAACATGGAAAATAATAAGGATTGTTCTGTTTTGAAAGTTTTATTTTCTTATACGGAATATTGAAACGCCTCTTGTTTTGATAAAATTTACTTTAAATTAAGTCATAAAAGCCAAAAGCAACAAATTGAATTGTAGGTCATATTGAGAAGAAAATGCTATGCGAAAATGTATATGCAAAAAATAGGACTTATGATTAAGAAGCAAATTTTTTTAATTTGATAAATTGATTTGAAAATTAAAACAATACAAAAGGCGCTCACTAGTGTCTTTCTTTGTCAAAATAGAAGACTAACAAAAAGAAAAAACTAGAAAATACACATAGTATCGTTTTCAATATAATGAAAGCCACAAACGCTTTCGAGTTCTTAAACCTTACATTTTTTTAAAAGCTTATACAACTCATAGGGAATTCTTACCGAATGTTGGTGTATGTTGTTCACTTATGTGCAATTTGGTTGTATTGCACATTGGTCTTTGATGTTAAAGAATTTTCTAAACAACTTCTTGGTCATCGGAGCAAGTTGCAATAACATTGTCAGGTGTTGAATCAGCGTACTCAATATCAGAAAACTGCGGAGATGTAATGGAGATGTTGCTTCCAACGGAGCTTACGGATGCTTTACGGTTAAAGTCTGAAAAAAAGGAGAATTTATAAGATTTATTTATAAGCAAAGATCACTTTTGGGTCACTTCTTACACTTTGTGTTGAATGCATAGGCAGGACTGCCAGTAATGAAAAAGCTATCTTCTTCGATCTCGGAATAAGAAGGCTCTGGCTTATTATGTAAGTCAGCTTGAGCCGAAACATGAAAGACTTTTTGGTGCTCGTAGCCATCGACATAATCGTAACTAAAGGCTGTCTGACCAGCAGCTTCTTCTTTACGTTTAGTTTTACGAAATTTTCCCACGGCATGATCATGACTTGCTTCTAATCGGTTACGTATATTGCTAAGCACCTGACCCATCTTCGTTAGGTTTAAATCTTGTTTTAAGATTTATAAGTTGTATTTTGTTTTTTCTGAGAGTTTATTTTACGAGGAAGTTTCTCTTCGTGGGCATTAAATATTGTAAATAGCTGTTTACGTTGAGGAATTTTCTCTTGCCTTGGCGGAGATTCGACTGTTCGTGAAAAGTAAAATTCAGTTTGGGAACTCTTTGATGTTTTAGCCCGAGTATTTGAAAAATAGCTACTTGGCGGTGATTGAAGACTAAAACGCTTTTCTTTCACTGTTTCATTTGGGCACACTTCCAATGTTTGGACTCCGATTGATCTATTTTCCACAGAAAGAGATTTTTTCGTAACAAATCTAAGAAGCTTTGTTTTTGATGCATTCAAAAATGAATTAGATTTTCTTATATTTTGTTTGTCTTCTTGTTTTTTACTTGACCACGGAGAGTGGGAAACAAAGTTTTTTAATTGTTCAGCAAGGATGAATGTTTGACTTTCGGTTTTATTATTTGGCATTTCTGATTTAACTGGCGTATTTTTTGACTCCATGTTGGCAACTAAACTATGATAAGCTCCATCAGCTGTGTCAATGTTAAGCTTTGGTAGAATTTTACAACCTACTTGAGGACCGCACTCTGCATTGGTAGATTGGAAGTTTTTAGATTTTGTGTTAAATGTTAAATGAGTTTACCTGTACTGCATTGCTGCTTTCGGGTTAGCAACTGGAATATTACGTGGTTTACGAGGTGGAGTAGATAGGTTTCTTGGCTTATACTCTACTCGAGTACCACTTAAACGTTTTTGTAACAAACGTCCAACATTTTTGTCACTGCTCCTGGAATTTGTGTTCAATAAAAGATTGTTGAAATTCTTCGGTAAGACTATCAATTTCGCTGACACTATCCATGAAGACGAGGGAATGTGATTGTTCGGGAATGTTTTCGGTACCACCGTCAATAATCGTTTGTTCTGCTGTCATTTGCTTCTTAGATGGAGGACTTTTACGATGAATTTTATGTTTGTTCACACGCACCTCCGATTCTACACAATTATTGTGTATTTCTTGGATTATGTGAATGAGTGGTGCTTTTGAATTGCGGCTTGAATGTTTTAATGTACTTATCGCTGTAAGTATTCGAGAAGGATCACTTTTCGATTGGACATTATGCTTTTTTTTTTGCATTCAGTGGAAAGGTCTCTGTTCCTCATCTTGCTGTTATTGTTTGACACATCTGAAATCTAAAATAAAAAAATATTGTTTTAGTATCTATGCCACAGATGATACGTTGAGTAAAAAAAATTATGATTGTATTTTATTACTAACCACAGAGCTTGTACTTAAAATATAAATTGAAATATCATATTATATTATTCATATATTATATTTTTTCAAAAGCTTATATAACTCATAGGGAATTCTTACCGTATGTTGGTGTATATTCTTTATTTATGTGCAATTTGGTTGTAATGCGCATTGGTCTTTGATACTGAAGAATTTTCTTAACAACTTCTTGGCCATCGGAGCAAGTTGCAATAACATTGTCAGGTGTGGAATCAGAGTACACAATATCAGAAGGATGTAATGGAGATGTTGCTTCCAACGGTGCTCACGGATGCTTTATGGTTAAAGCCTGAAAAAAAGAGAATTTATAAGATTTAAAGATGATATAGTAATTATCACAACTTACCAGTTAAGAATGACGCCCTATCGTGACCTGTTTTGTGGTGGGTAGGGACATCAGGACCACAATAGAGGCCAGTATGACTCATTTGATATGGTGGTGGCGTTGGAAGAGGTAGACATGGAGCGCGATCTGCTGCAACAAGCTCTTGCACTTGAAAAATCTCCTCCACTGCTACTACTAAACATTGGGTCGCTATAATAAATTTAATGAAATATTAGTAACGTAGATTTGACAAAATATTTAATTAAGTATGATATGAGTATTTATTTATTGCTTTAGTGCAAATATTTATGTAATGTATTTTGGTAGGAGTCGATTTATAGTAAGATGCACGGATTTGAATGTTGTGATTATTCAAATAAAATAAGAAGAAAAGTTTTCAAAAATTTGAAAAAAAAATTTGGATTGTTAAGTGGTGCAATATTTAGAGTTCTTGAAATCCTGAAGCTCGTAATTTAAACGACCGATTTGGCCCTGCACCAACTTGATGTGAGACGGTGATTTGGTATTGTGTGAAAGGTTTTGATTGCTTCCTTGCAATTGAACCACCTAAGTGGACACTTGGCACACAGGCTTTTTAACTTAATAAATAAATTCGATTTTGTGTTATCATTGTGTGCTTGTTGGCAGTAGCTTACACGCTAGTTAAAACACAAACTCCGCGCACAAAATCAAAAGAAATATGCAAAAGTGCATTTAGTTTTTCACGTTTTATTGTTTTGAGCAATTTAAAATAAATATATTCCACAGGATAGTTGCAAAATAAACAATATTTATTTGGGAACACCGAAGTAAACAAAAAAAATCAAGTTAAGTAACACATCGAGTTTCACTTGATCAGTCGACTTTTGGCACTTGAAATTTAAGTTATTAACTATTGTTATCCACTTTGAATTAATAATTACAAATATTTTACCTATAAAAAGTATAATTTTCTTTTAAAACCGAGTTTTTGTTGGAAGAATTAAATATTAACAATTCCACCCAACACAAATTAGAATCGAGATCTGTCATTTTGACATTTCATAATTTAACAAAAAAAACAAAACGTCACTTTGAGCTACTAATCCCATTTTGTATTTTTATCCACAATTCACACGTATTCACTGACACGGAATTTGAGAGAGTTTTCTCTTGGTGTGCTCAAATAAAATTTGCGGGTGTTTTAGGCAGGAGGGGTACGAGTCGGTTCTCTAGGTAATATAGGTACTCTATGCCCTCGAGTGCCATAATTTAAGTGAATTAAAAAAGTGTGCGTGACTTATTCAAAAAGATCAACTAAAATATTCATGGATGAAATAAAACGAAGTTTACACTGTTTTCAGGTCTTTTAATTTTTTTAAACATTTAAATGTTTATAAATCCACTTAATGCTGTTGCAGAAGGGTAACGAGATCTAAACATCATACATCTTTCACCATCTAGCATTATTGTTTTTCGTTTGAGAATTATTTCCCGTTCTAATATTTGACGATTTTGAATTAATTGATTTTTATTTTCTTGACATTCTTTTAACTTAGCTAACATATTGGAAACTCCATTTTCAATAGTGATAACTTCATCAATTAGCCCCCTTTGAGCACGATCATTGCAGCTTTCAAAGTTAGGGCGATATATGCGATAATCCAAACGAGTATGGGCAACTTTAGTAGGTACATCGAAGCTTTTAATGGCTGCGACCATTTTCTCAATAGAGTTCTCGTTCTCTGTCAGTTTTTTAAGACACTGTAAAATAATAAAAAAAAGTCAACTTTTATAATAATCAATTTGTTATAATTGGTGATCTGGTGTTTCGATAATAATAAATGAATAGTTGATAGGCTTATTAACAAAATCTAGTTTTTGAATAATACACGAACAGAACAAAATAACATTTTTTACGTTTTGTTTGTTAAAACCTTGCAATAATATTAGGCCTGGCGCCCACTTGGCAACTAAAAGTTGCTCGCCCAAGCAACTTTTTGTTGCTCCCGATTCATTTACATTGGGTTATATGGAAGACCGCCCACTAGGCAACTAAGTTGCCAGCAACTTTAACTTTCTCGAAGTTGCTCAAGGAATTTTTTGCCAGCAACTTTGAGTTGCTCGGCCACGCCCACCGGGCAACTTTAGCTGCCGGCAACTTTATCTGTCAAAGATCGTCGTGTTTAACAAAAAAATATTATATATTAATTTTCAGTACATCTTAAATTTAAAGGTTATACATTTCAATTAATTTTACTTTGCATTTATATTTTACTAACGCCATATTGGGGATCAGTCACAATACAAAATAGTAACAAAACTCAACAAAAAAAAAACACAAACGTCGAATTCCAAAAAGTTGCTCGGAAGTTGCTTGGTGGGCGATGGCCAGCAACTTTAGTTGTTCGGAGTTGCCGGCAACTCTCGATTTACTCGCCTTTTTCGCCGACTCATCTCACTTCACTAGCAAAAGTGATTTAGCTATTGTTGTGAGTTGAGTAAGTTCGAGTTTAGTTTTGAACATAAAACAAAGACTTAACATAAAATAGACCAATTCTACGTCTTTGTTACACTCATTACGTTTGATATTCTGCTTCAAATCACCTCTAATAGACGCGAAAAGAAATAACAAACACAACAAAGTAAACATTATGGAATCTTTATAATGGAGTTTCTATGATTTTAGTATTTTTTTTTGTCGTAATTAAAGTTCAATCTGTTTTTATCCTGGAAAAATAAAATGTTTATGGTGTCAAAAGTGAATAAAATATAATTTTATTTAATATACTATGAATATAAAATGAGATTTTAAGCCTAGTACGCAGATCGAGACAAAATTTATCTCCCATAAAAATTTTTTCCCAGAACAAATTTTATCTCGGATTTTTTTCTAATCAGTACGCAGCTCCAGCGCAAAATTTGACGTTCGTAGCCGCTGTACATGAAAAGGCAAAAAAAAGTCTCCACTACATTTTACGCGGAAAAAGAATGCTCGAAGCATTATTTCTCCGGACAAATGTTGACGTTTTATGTTTATTTCGATTTTTATAAACTTAAATCTTCTCCCTGTTTCATTCTTTCGATTATTAAGACGTTTTGAGGACGCATGACTGAAATAAAATATAAAATGCGTAAAAAAATGATTTAACAGCTGTTTTAAATCATTCAGTGGCGTAGCTAATAGGAAAGGGTACAAAAGTGCCGCATACAGATTCAAATTAAATTTCCTTCTACTAAAAATTTAAATTTATTTCCAAACCTAGTTGAAATCAGCAAACTGATTTCTTTAGTCTATCGACATCGTAGCCATCTATCAAATTAATCCGACAGTTGGTAGTTTGAAAGATGGAGGACAAACTATATTTTAGCGAAAATAATATAAAATTTTCATATATGTAAATTGAAGGAAATCTTATATTTTTTAAAATTTCTAGCTACGCTACTGTTCTCATTTGACTTTTGTTTTATCTCTACAACTTCAGAATTTGTCTTGAGAAAAAAAAATGTAGAGATAAAATTTGTCTTTGCTTAATCTGCGTATTAGGCTTAAGGTATCAATAAAAGGGTAGTTGTTTTCATCTACTTTGTTTTTTATTTTCATTTCCTATCCATAAATAGGTGTGACAAAGTTTCTTGACCAAAAGCACAAATACTTGTCCAAAAGTGTTAATCAACCAACACATACGCCAAGTCACTGCTGAAATATCCGGCGAGTAATCTAACATTTCACTCTAAATGGCTAAATCGAGTTTCGACCAAAAGTGACTCATCTCACTCACTCCCAGCGGCTTCGAATTAGCTAAATCTCGGCACTGGGGTCACCCTAACCTCGCCCTGAAGTAGAACTTGGTTTTAAGCTGAGCTGATGAGCTTAGGTAAAGAATGAAATGTCAAGGTGGCAGGAGCTCTGAAGCATTTCATTTGTTTGACAATTTTTGGGGTTGTCGGTTGTCAAGAAAACCTGGGTAAACTTCAGAGAACAAACCTATTGAATATAGTTATGTTTTGTTTAATAAAAGAATCGGGAGATGATAACGCTTGTCGAGGATTTTTTTGTTTGAAGGGAGAAAATTCTATTATTTATTTATTACGTATTAAGTGCAATGGCTATGGAATTGAATAAAGAAAAAATACGAAAAACCTCCAGACTTAAAATTGTTTTTTGGGTGTTTATGACAATAATGTTGTTTTTTATTGAAATCAGAAAGATTTGATTTTACAATCTAGAATTGCTGTCTTGGATGAAACATGGGGCCAATTTTACAGATCATACACAACGACATCATACACTTCATACATCATACACCAAACCAATTATCATTCTTAACAAAAAAATTCTGTTTCACAGATTCTATTGGAAGTAGTGTATGGTTCCATTCCATGTTCCATTCCATGTTCCATAAAAATGTATGATTTGACATTTCACTTAAATATAATGCATTTTATAATTTCTGGTACGCATGAAGAAAAATTGTATTTTTTTTTTAGTAAATGGTTATTTGTTTTGAGGACGATATACTATTTGATAATGACGATATTATTGAAGTTAGGATAAATAAATATATAAAGACGCTGAAGAATATTCCACTAAAGAATTAAGTTAAACATGGAAGACCCCTTTTTTGTGGAGAAATATCAAATGTCTCGCTTTTTGTGTCGAGTTTTTAATGGATCGGTTGGAACAGGGCCGTTTCTAGTTCTTAGAACACTTGCGGCAAGCTCAAAGAAACTAACTTTTCGCTGCAAAAGTTTCAATGCAGAGTTAATAAAAAATCGAATATTAAATCGTTTATACTTCCACCTTCTTTATACCGACTCGAAACCCGTACCAACAGATTTCAGTATATGTTACGTACGAAAGATTGGCAAAAAAGGCGATTTAACCGATGTTGGTTTTATCGACTTTCTTGCAAGCTAGAATACTTATTTTGGTTACTAATTCATAAAATTTGAACCTATGTACTAAGACAAAAAGTCAGTTGAATTGAATGAAAGTCCAGAAAAGGATCGACTTTTATCGATTTGTCGATATTTTTTCCCTATACTTAGAACATACAAAAAAGTTGATTTAAATTGACTTTTTAACCTGTCGACATTTTAACAATTCGAAATTTTTTCTGTTGTTCATTTCATTTCAATGCAATGTCACTTAAAATCCATCGCTTTGCTTGGAATGTTTGCACGGAATCAACAAAAACTCTAATGATACATTCTTGTCTGACTTTTTAACGCGAGTTTAATAGTTATATGATGCTTTCAAAAATTTTACCTGAGGCATTTGCCCCACTGCCTCACCCCTAGGCACAGTCCTGGATTGGAAGCATATATAGTCAATCCGATAAATTGCAGTGGAGCTTTGTCACCACGAGGAAGGCAAGGAAGTAGATGCCCAGAAAATACAAACCTTGTAGCAGAAGAATTTTTCCGGATAACAGGAATGCTTCGTATTTCTGGAGCTATTGATGGAACGTAACGTACCGATAGATATTCACCATTTAAAAATGAACAAGCCTTTGTAGACCGAAAAGGCAGACATAAAAGTGATGCTAGTTGCTGGTGCTGACTATCGCTTATATGCCATCAATAGTAACAACGACTAACGAAAATCAAACAATTTTTCATTGAAATCTGAATCAATTGATTTTAAAATCTAGAACTGTCTTGAATGAAACATCTGGAACCCAATTCCGCAAAAGTGCGTTTTTTCTGTGTACACAGAAAATCGTGTACACGTCAATTTTTGCGATTCCTCAAGAGTGAGTTTTTAATTTTGACAAATATCGTATGCACAATCAGTCAAATTTATTCACACTTGCTTTGGGCGTGAACGGAAAATCATATGCACGTCGTGAATTCCCTACTACACGACGATTCTTTGCGTTAAACTCTTTTCGAATTTTCATGAGTAGCCCAGGAAAATTAGACTTTCACTTCGAAAAAATTCCGGCAAAGCTGAATTTTAGTAGAGAGCTTTGTTTTGATGTCTTAAGCATTTCCTGAAAAGTTCCGTAAATTTAGGCCGGGGCTTAATTTTTTAGAGATGGTTAAAGGGGATAAAATTCAGTTTTTCTTAATTTCTCGAAAACTATAACTTATTTTTGAAAAAACGTGAAGGTACAAGGTTTATGTCATTCTACACAAAAAAAAATTTAAATACTTTTCTTCATACAAGCAATATGTTCTGAAAAAATCATGCAAGGGTTTCATCGCGGAGTAAATTTTGTCAAAAAATTATTAAAATTTCAATAATCGATGGGCTGAAGTCTTCCCCTTACCCCGGGCACCAAAAAAAATCGGTTTTACGAGTATATAGAGGAGATGTAGCTAAACTCAAACCGTACAAAAACTTTATCCCATCGATTATGGAAATGTTAATAAATATAAAAAAATCAATTTTTTTCCTAAGCGTGAAAAACTGTTAAAAACTAAATGCAACTATTTTTGCTACAAGGAGGAACAAATTTGTCTCGAAACAAATGCAACTCAATGGGCTTCTCTAAGTGAAATTTTATGACAAAAACTATTTTTTTTGAAAACCCTTGGGTGCATAAATTATTGATGTTTCATCACAAATTTGACTTAACTTTGCTTTAAAGTATAAATTAGGTTTTACTGAATAAATAAATGTCGAACCATTTCAGATCGAATATTTTTTTGGTTAGTGGAATTTGTAAAAAGTCGAATTTTTATTTGTGATTGTATGTGCCAACTGCCAAATGACAATAGCTTTGTTCCAAAAAGAAGTCAACTCAATGTGTATACAAATTATAAGTTACTTGCGTCGTTTTGTACGGTTAAAATCAAATATGTGTATTTCAGAAAAAGATGCAAACAAAAAAACAAAAATATCTGTGCGTCTATAAAAGTTTATAAAAGCATTCCAAAATCCATCAATTAACACATTAATCGAGGAACTCATCGGGGAACGTGCGCCTTACATCAAATATCAAGTTTGGGCACTTGGAATCGATGTTTACCTATATTTTGATCACTACTTATTAAATATTCACTATTTTTTGATTAATTAAGAGCTCTTTTAATAATATATTTGTTTTAAATCCACTGTAACGAACGACGAACACTTTGGAATATTTGTTAAATCCGCGGGAAATTACTTTCAACTCCAGAGAAATATCAAAATTTCCCAGTGTGTGTGTAAATCCGTGTAAAGAAATCTTGCTTCAAATCCAAGATTTGGTTTTGCCTAGAAAAATCAATCAATTTTTTTTCTAATTAGATCAAATTTTTTGGTTGTAAGGAATTCAGCATAAAACAAAAAATTACCATAAGCGAAAAATTTGAAACGAACATATTCCTGGAATGTTATTCCATTCCAAGAATTTTTGTTTGCTCATTTAAAGCATAGGCATACTCATAATTTTTAACTTTAATACAATGGGATATTTAATAAGAAAAAGAGTGCCAAATTCTAAGTTTTTTTAGTGCCAGTGGGTACCACAGTGCCAAACTCATTTGAAAGTGATAGTTTGGCACTTAAGTGCCTGTTTCTGCAGCGCTGCTTGGCTATCAGTCATGATGGCGATATTTTGACTATGGTATTACCGTTTGAGGTTTTTTTCCACGCATTTCCCGATGGCTTTTACTCTGGAAAATGCCACTGGACTGTCCCATCGGTACAGAAAGATCCCTGCACCAGTCCCTTCAGCAATTCTCGTAATGTATGCATGCAGTAATGTATATTCTTTCCCATTTACATATACTTTACCCTTTGACGAATCACATGATGGCTCCCTGATCTGAACAACATTTTCAATGACCACGTGCAGTGGAGAGGTGGAGTATTTCCTCCATTGCTGCTGTGGGGTAAGTTATCATTGCTCCAGTGATGCTTATGCATGCAAGGCTTTGAATTTTGTCTAGATCTTTTTAAGTAGTTTGTAATTCGGTTCTTTTGCACTATGTTTCTGCACTATAGGTAATAATAGGCTTTACCATCATGCGGTGTACATCCATCTCCCCGACTGTTATTTCGATGTATTTGTTCCACGGCAGTTTGTTGTTTAGTGTAAGTTTAAGATATTTTACCTCATTCTTCGTTTGTATGACCTTATAGGTTTCATTTGTGATACAAGCTTTTTCTTTGTAAATGGTATGACTGTCGTTTTCGTAAGGTTTATATTCAGTTCTACAGAAAGACATCATTTACTTGCAGTTGTTAGTCGCTTCTGTACTATGTCACATAGAGTTTCTTCAAACTTCCCAAGGGCTATTATGTCGATATCGTCCGCGAAACCTGTACGGCTAGGAACGCACTTGAGATTTGTTGTTGCAGCGACTTAAAAAAGTGATCGCAGTTTAGCAGGATTTTTGTGATGTCATGTGCGTTCATTCACATTTAAACTCATGTGTTCTATTTTTTGCGACTGAATAATCGTGCGACAGAAAATCGCAAATGCGTTCCTAGCCTACAGCGAGAGAGGTTGGTTGGTTGGTTGGTTGGGCTTCCTAGTAGTTCATCCATAACAAGAATCCACAGCAAGGATGACAGTACCTCTTCTGGAGCACAGCCAGCCTCTTGTTGTGAAGATTTTCTGGACATTTTGCCCTGTGCTTGCCCCTAAAGTTCTTGTACTCAGCATGTGATTGATCCATCTGGTTAAGGTGATAAGAACGCATTTCCTATAATCAAAGCTTTGTTAACAAAAGCGACTTCAATGTCTAAAAAGGCACATACAGCAATTTCTTTTCCATTTAGAGTCAGTTTGTTCACTCTTTGTCAACTTTAATCAACAATTATTGCAGTTGATTATCATTGAATGCGTTTGTTTAGCAAAGCTTTAAACAGAGAATCAATCCATGGGTTTGAGCACTTAATTGGAGAAATCAGTAATTTGCCGATTCAGTTTGATTAGCACGATTTAATCAAAGATTAAAAGGATCAAAAATTCAAATTTTGTCACACAAAGTAATAAATAAGTGCTTTCGAGTAGATTTTCGGAAACACTAAAAATACGTCAATTTTCAACTAGCGCTTGAGTTTAA
The DNA here is from genome assembly GCA_946251815.1 of Dasysyrphus albostriatus. Lineage (NCBI taxonomy): Eukaryota > Metazoa > Arthropoda > Insecta > Diptera > Syrphidae > Dasysyrphus > Dasysyrphus albostriatus. The sequence continues at coordinate 67,952,957 of OX276337.1, read as the reverse complement.
ATGGGTTGCCGCAGGAAAAAACTTTAAACAAAGATTTAGTGGAAATTGTGTATACTTTCAATTGTACTTTGATGAAGTTTACGAATAATTAATAGTTTTCGAGCCGTAAGCGAAACACTAAAAATATGCATTTTACATCATTATTTCCATTTCTTTTCATGTTGCATCACAAAATCTTAGTCGTAAACGGGTTCAGTACCCCCAAACACATAAAGCAGGGTTAAAATCAAAACAAGCTCACAATTTGCACATCGTAATAACACAATATGACTGGACTGTTAAAAAAACATACATTACAGTCACGTATTCATGCAACAGCGTAAAGTCTCCGTAAGCGTAGTAAAGTTGTGATCGTTAGTAAAATATGCTTTTCTTAAAAATAAAGGGTGTCCACCGGGAAGGTATACTACTTTGTTTGTTTATAATTTTGGATTAAATGAAAGAGAATGGATTTTATTTTGAAAAATGTTTTATTTAATATCAGCAATTATGTATGGAATACTATATCAGGTAAATGTCCGCCTCTTCTAGTCTCACAAATGCGAGCTTTTTGAGCACATTTTTCATTACATTCTCACACATTTCACGAGGTATTTCATTAATTTCATCACGAATATTTTGTTTGAGTATCTCAAGCGTTTCTGGTTCGTTTGCATAAACCTTGCTTTTCAGATATCTCCACAAAAAAGTCCGAATGAGTCTAATCAGGCGACCGTGGAGGCCAATCAACATCACCATTTCTTGAAATAACTTGTTGGGGAAAGTGGTCTCGCTGTAATTCCATTGTAATCCTGGCTGCATGCGATGTGGCACCGTCTTATTGATACCACATGTTAATCAAGCCCAAAGCATGCAGTTGTGGCGTTAAAAAGTTTTTAACCATATCACGATATCGCTCCCCATTTACAGTTAACGTTACACCATCGAATTGAGGTTGATGGATTGTTTTGAACACTTCCTTCAGCAGCAGTAATGGTTTCAGCCGATTTTGCAGTACGTTGTGGTCCATGATTGGGCCTATCGCCTACGGAACCTCTTTCTTCGAAATCATTCACTACACGATAAATAGTGTGTTTTGTTGGCACGTTGTTTCTCCCAAAAATTTCACGTAACTTTCTCATCGTAACATTAATCGATGATTGATTTGTACGATTAAAAGATTCTCCATAATAAATTTGCCACGAGTCTACTTCACGACTGCCAAATATAAACTGTCAAGACTAATGTTTACCAAAATGGCGGAAAAACAAAGTAGTATACTTTCCCGGCGGACACCCTGTATAATTTGACGGTTGTACTGTTCTTCTACTCGCGGATTGAACTGAGGAATGGTCAATAAATGTGGACCATAGGGGAGCTCGGGAGAACATTCACTCAATATTTAAAAAAAAGCTGGTTTTGAAAAATAAAATTAAATATGTACATAATGTACATTGTACTATACGTCTTTGATCTCATGAACGATATAAGTGAAATTATTGTTGTACTACATTTTAGATTCAAATTGATTGAGCTGGTACTACGTCCCACTAAAACGTCCTTAACATTATAAACTCACCCTTTCAAGTTCATTTTCCAATCGTTTTAAGATTTCTCGAGTACAATTACTGCGAGTTGTCAAAGCTCTTTCAGTGTTGTCAGCTTGAATTCGAAGATCTCTCGTTACACACAATATCATCGATGATAATCTGCCTCGCAAGTTGACGGATTTTATGCGGCATTTTTCACATTGGCTCAGAGATGTGTTTGTGAAGTGTTCCCAAAACTGTTCCGAAGATTGCCTTAAAATAAAATGTCTTATTTATAGAGATTTATGTTACCCACTCAACATCAATTACTATCAAATAGAGAAGGCTAACAATTATTTGAAAAAACTATGTGTTAAATTATTAAACAAAAAAGACAATTTCAATGTTCAAAGTATCCACACTGCACTTTCATTTTACACTAATAATAATAGACCTGTTTTTTAGTGCACTTTTATTTTCGATCAGAAAAAAGTAGCATGTTAATTAGAATAGTAAACTGGTATAATTCCGTATTGTTTTTGTATTTAACATGCTACTTTTTTTCCAAGCGAAGATAAAACGCACAAAAAACAAGGCTAATGAGGTTTGAGTTTAGTAAACGTTCTAGAGAGCGATAAAGTTAATGAAAATGGAGACTAGGTAAGGCATAGTTTACACGGCAATGCACCACACTTTTTTTCGTAGTATAAATCCATGCGAATAAGGAATGGTGTATACATTGTCCACAGAAACTTTCACATGACATTTGTACTTGCACGTCAAAAAACGGCAAACGTTAAAACGCCACACCGTGAGAAAGGTTCTATGTAGAATGTATGAACACGCAACTGCTCATTCGCACGTATTTAAGCTGCAAAAAAAAAACGTGTAGTACATTTTCGTGTAAGCTAGGCGAAAGTGTAGCTTAAAAGAGAATCACCCCCATATTATTCACTCATCCAACATTAGATAAATCGGGATTTATCAAATTCAAACATATAAAAATTCATGTCTATTTTATTCACTTCAAAACATGCATTATATGCAATGGCTTTCTTTATTACTTTATATACATATATATTATAGGGAACGGATCGTTAGATTACCTATCTCATCGCGACTACGGAAAAAGAGGATGCTTAATGTCGTTTTCGATTCGACGTTCGGAGTACACCTTTCGTACTCCATTTTCACTCCTACTACTCCACTGGATTGGCTGTTCCGAATAATGTTTTAGGAGTCTTTTTCTGTTACCAATTTCAATAAGCATACACACGCAGTAAAACCTGGCATTGCTACTTATTTTTAAAATGCAGTTCAACATTTTCTGAAAAAGTTTTAAGCAACAAAAAATAAATTCAATTAATATAAACAAATACAAATTAAATACTAGTATCACCCAAAAATATCACTTGAAAAAAGTGGCGGTTGATATGACCTACTTCAAAAACTTCAAGAAAATATTGTATTTTTGAGCCCTGCCGTTGCTCTATGCGAGGTATGAAACTGATTGAATAAAAAAGACTTATAAAGCAGAATTTTTATAATATCGTTTGAAAGGTTCATGTTATGTTCATGTTATGTACTAGAATAGTTACTAGGGAAGCTTATTTGAAATCGTTGCGCGAAAAGAGTAAGATACCACAAGAGAGCGATAGTTTACTTGATAACGATCTTTTATTCGACTAAAGTAACAATTTTGATTGTAAAGTGTCAACCTATGCCGATTCTACTAATAAAATAATTTTTATAAACAAAAAATATATATACTCAGCTGGTACTCTGGTAACGCCTGGTTGAATCATTAACGATGTAGAACAATTATTAAGACCACAAACTATCGACTCAATTTCATATGCTTCTGATTTATCACTCCAATCGTGCTCCAATCGCTCCCTTGTACTCCTATTTTCAACTTTTGTTTCTTGAATTTCTGAAATGGCACTTCGAAGCTTAATTTTTATTTCTGAAATCAAAGTTAGCTCCTTGATCAATTCATTTTCGGGGTCATCCAGAATAAGTTCAGCTTCGGGACGATAAGCCCGTTTTGCGATGCATTCTTTAGCTGTTTATTTAAACAAAAATTTAAATTGTGACAAGTTAATAATAATATTAAGTTATTTAACTTATCGACTCCGGTATTGCCAAAACAATTAATGCATTTTGAATTTTTATTTCCTCTTCTTCTAGTGCCGTCATTTCGTCCATCATTGCTGATATTGTTCTATCTAGTGCAGTTTTCATCTCGTTTATATGTTTTGCTCTCTTACTTAGACTTGAGAAGTTCTCTTGTTGGATATTTTGGCTCAGGGCTGCCATATTTGAAGCTATTGTCTTTGAAGTGTTTCCATTCCTTGATATTGAAGCATTCACATAAGATCATATGCAATAAAATTAGCTTAAATTGTACCTGTCAGTATCTTTTAGTACTCTTTCCACATTGTCAATAATCTTTTTGTTTCTTGTAAACCAATCGTTGGTGTTTAACTGAGTTAGTGAAAAGCCATCTCTAGAATCCTTCACGCCATTAAATCCTTCAAACCGGCTCAAACCTAGTTTTCCATTATTGTAGCTTGGCTGTGAATCTGACTTTGAAGGAAACTCCCCGCATTTTAAACTCTCAATAGCTTCGCTTTCAGATTCCTTAAATAAATAAAAAAACGTTAGTATCTAGTCAGACCAACCCATACCATACACTGCCACAAATCTGTATTTAAAAATTATTTAAATTTAAAATGTGAGAATGTAGGAATAAACTGCTAATGAAGTACATAATGTTATGTAGTTACTGCTATGTAGTTACTGAATTAAATAATGCATGATTTGACTTTAAAAAGGACCTCGACAGTTTAGTAAAAAAAACTAAATGGCCAAATTTTTTGGTGCCGCTCGTTCATTACATTCAGAAGATAAACAGAAAAAATTAGGTATGTGCAAAATATAAAAGTAAACTTAGTTTGCTTCTGGCAAAAACTTGAGTAACACTCATATTATAGCTAATTATACCTTCTTAGACTTGAAAAAATAGCGCCAGATGAGTTTGGTTGTCGAAACTGAAATTTCTTATAATACTTGCTTTAAGAACTTTGAGCTCGAATAGCAAGCACTTTCGGACGAAAAACTCATCTGGCACTATTTCTTTCGTGTTAAGAAAGGTAAGCTTACATATGTTCAAAAATTGAGGTTAAAGAGCAAGTATGTGTTTTTTTGGAAATTACTTCAAATTTTGAAAAAAAAAAAAATAGATGGAAACCCTTAAACTGCGAAAAAATTTAAATTTCTCTTTTTTTATTACTCTAATAGTCAAGAATGAATCATGCACCCAGTTTGAGCTTATCATGTCACAAATTTCTCAAAATAGTCATAAAGGCCATATAGTTTACTTTTAAATCTTAAAATCAGCTTAGTTTTAGGGGCTATTTCTCGGTCGATTTTTATCCAAAACTTTTTCTAAATATGTCATTTAAAGAAAATTAAATCATCTTTCTTTTATATAGAACAATGCTTGTACCTATCTTTGCAACTAAAAAAGTTATAAGCAAATAAGTGAAAAAAAACAAAAAATGTGATTTTTCACTTTTTTTAAATAACTAAAAAATGTAAAAAAAAATTAATGATCCGTTTTGATGGTAAATTGTATTGTCTACAAAAACGAATGTACATTATTTCAAAATTTTGTTTCGTTTTCGAGTTATATGTATATTTACAATAAAAACCCATGAACGTCTGAGTTCCTTATTGGCCTGTTTTATAAGACATACATAATCAATAGCCTATATCGTACCTGGGCGAAACGGAATATGGATTTGAGCTCATTTTAACTATTAACTTGAATTATATATATTTTCCGCCACTCCACTTAAAAAATATTAACAAAAAAAAGTTCTAGTAACCAATATTTTCTTGGGGGCTTCAGTCAAAATTTGTTAGCAATAGTTTAAGAAACATTTTGTTTTTGCTAAGAAAAAATAAAAGTTGTATAGAAAATTTAAGCCTGAAACAAATTTTTTTTCTCAGAAAACCACTTTACATAACGTTTGCATAAGGTTGAAGGAAGTTAACATAAATAAAACTCAAATATTGGGAACTGTTTAACGTCTTATTAATAAAATAAATTACATATATTTATTCTTGTCGAAAAAAAGAGTGGAATCATTTTCAAATAATCTGGAAGTATAATCTATTTTTACCCTATAACAGTATACTGCAGATGCAAAAATCTATAAAAGCTCATTTTAAATTCACGACACTTCTTCTAAAAAGTGTCGAGATTTTCAACAAATAGCAACATATATACCTACTTCTGAAGTTTATCCATTAGTCAAATTCTTCAAATAAGGCTGCCATTTGCTTTCCTTCATATTTTGGAAATTAAAACAGTGGTATTGTTTGAGGCATATTTCACTTAAAAGGAATTACTAAAAAATATTTTCAAACCAGAAAACTGTTCTTTATAATGAAAAAACGGAACAGAAATTTCCTTAAAGATAAAACAACTTTTATTTTCGATTTAAAAAATTGTTTCGGGCACTCTTCGGGGTGGCTAAGCCGTAAGAGCCTTGTGGGTGCTGCCTCAGTTTGCTTCAAGGTACGCCACTGAATATACCTACTTTGTTTTCAAAATACTTACAAAAAATTGCAAAAGGAGATTCTAAACTCCCCTTCCTCTCGAGCCATAATACTCTTCTAATGCCTTTTATTTTTTGACTGATACTTCTTCTTTTAAACCACTGGAAAACGTATAACGGATTAAAATAACAAAACGAAACTTACAGAATATAAAGATCAAGATAAGAACTAAAGGTCCTGAAAGGTTTAAATTTCTTCATTCAGTCAAACATGTCAATATCTTCTTCTTTTTCTAATATATAAAAATAAGTTGCCTTATGTTCGGGCTCGATAAACTTGAGAAAGGCTGTGCCGAATTTTTCGATTTCTTTTTGTAAAGTTATCTTCCCTATTGAGGATGGTCTTTTTGTGAAGTTTGGGCAAAATTTGGTAAAGGGCAAACCGCAAAATGCATTTTAAGTGCATTTTGTCAAATTACTAACAAATCTTTTGGTAGGGTGTTCTAAGAATTTCTACGAAGATTTCAGTGAAGTCTGGTTAAAATTCTGTAAAGGGGTTTGCCATCAATACATTTTTAGTGCATTTTGTGTTAGTGAAATTTCTAACAAATATTTTGGTGGGATCTTCTGACGATGCCTACAAAGGTTTCGTTAAAGCGATTACGTCGTTCTTTTTTTCCAGCATTAACCAACATAACAAGCTTACTTTCTGTAAATGTAATTTGTCAATTTAATTTAAACTTATTTAATTTAGTTAAAATAAGTGATATCTCTTTTTTTATTATTAAATTCAGTATTCAGTTCATCAAAATTGCCCAGCAATTATTTAAAAAAAGAAGATTTGGAGAAGTGCAGGGAAATATGTAAAGATAGAATCCTGGATATTAGTAAAATAAAAACATTATTAGCTATATATTTTTACTATTATTGGTTTATCGAGAAACAGTGAGGTTGCCGATAAAAATAATAGAACAATGGTTGCATTAAATAATTTAAGTTTGAATGATATTTTTTTTTATTTTCTGCTTTGGAGTGTGAGTATTATTATTATTATTGTCTTAATTCAAGCCGATTAACATAAAAAAATATAACAAAAAAAAAGAAAAAAAAATCTTAATATAAAATGCTAATAAATAACAATATTAAGATAGTTAAATTAAATAAAGTAAAGAGTGATGATGGTTTATAAACTCGGGAACATATAGCAAACGGCAAATAAAGTGAAGGAAGTTCGCAGAATTAGCCATTTTTCTCCCTTGAACCGCCCTTTCAAAATCCACTATCACATTGTTCATTAGCTTCGTCGCAACTGACGGATCCCATTGCACAGTTTCGGGACAAGAAGATTTCGTTGATTTGATGACAAATCCAACTTTAAAACGCAAATCATGAGGCGGCATGCCAGGCAAATCCAAAGAGTTTACGAATTCAACTGGATAATTGGACGACTTCGTCTTCGCTTTCAACTCAGTAGATCGATTTGTATGAAAGCAATTATCCCAGAATTTCATTTTGAATCATCCCATTTAAGTCATTGATAAAAGAAATCACTAATTTATATCCGAAAAAATAAGTGATGAGTTCATCTTTCGTTGAGGTGAATTGGAAAAATTTCCTGCAATTTTTTTTTTAAATTAAAAAAAACTAAATTGATTTATGTATTTTTACAAATTCTTTTTTAAATCAATATTCGTAGAACAGAATTAACCCGAAGTCGATTACGTCTTTTTTACTCATAATATTCGAACCTAATGAAATTAAAAAACATTCTTTTAAAATTGCTATAGTGAAAAAAACCGCTTAATTTTTTTCAAAGTCCTTTCTGCATTTAATGGCATTATCTATCCGTCTGTATTAATTAAGCTATTATCTTGCTAATCTCAGTAACTACAGATCCAATTTCAAAAATTCTTTTGCTGTTTGAAAGATTATTTTAAGAGAATCGTCTGAAGCATAAAATTTTGTAAACAAAATTCCGTTCAATTGAACACGACAAAAAATCAGAAAAACATTCGTACTTTCGGTACCGTTTTTGATATTGTTTGACATTGATTATCTAAATTAAAATGTTAGTCACAATTAGTACTCTTTTTAAGCTTTAATATGCCATATAAAACGTTTTGATATCTTTAATAGACATTTTCTTAAAGCAATAATACTGATGCACTAAAATGACGATTTTCGAATACTTCAATTGGGATAGTATACCCTTCATTTGAACCATATAGAATATTTTCACAAAGTTTGAAAAAATCTAAAATGCTAAAGTACAATTTTTTTTGTTTTTCGACGTTTTCATATGGAATGGCTCTTATGGAACTGTAGAAAATGGATAAGGGATGAGCTTTATTTTACAAACATTGATGCCGGCACGAAATTACTCGAATAAATGGATACTAAAAAAACAATTTTGAAATCGTGTTCCATTAGAGATGAAGTTTTCTATAGGTTGGTCGTTGAATAAGATTTTATGGATTTATGTGTAAATCTACCTCTTGTAAATCCTGCAAATGCTCCAAATGTTCCATTTTCAAATGCTTTATATTATAAATAAAGAAACACAACAGCAACAAATCTATTTGACTATGTGTAGTTTATATTTTCTTTTAATTTATATTACAACAATATTCTTGAGATCAGTGTTAAGTTGTTTTAGTTGTGATATTATTATCGATAAACAAAATATTATTATGAATCACAATGTTTCTATGGAATTGAATTTAATTTTTCCGTTGGCATGAGAACATCTTTTTTGTTTGGAAACTCATTTAAACACTCAATAGTGAAATCAATTTAGAGGAAAATAAAATGCACGGCTGAGTTGCACAAACCTGCCCTTATAAATCAAGGCTCTGAATTTTAAACATTTTATGTAAAAAACAAAATTTTAAGATTCAAATTTTTAATTTGTGTGTAATAGTACACCCTCCTTAAGGTTTACATTTTGTACCAAAAAGTTTCTTGGTTCCTCTCTTTTTCCAGATGTAACCTTTCAAAGTGGCTGTTAACGTTACATGTTTTTGGAAGTCGATTTAGACGTAATTGTACAGTTTGTAAAAACTCTGGGGAATGTCTTCAACTGTTGGTCTGAAAGAATTCCAATGAAGATTTATTTTATAAATAACCATTAGTATTGTAACGAAAAAAATATATTGTAGTTGATTTTTCGACTAAAATTGGTGTTTGATAATGTTACACAAAAAAGTCCTATAATTTTACCGTAGAAGTTGGAAATTATTTTCAACAATTTCGTTTGACAACAGTTTCTTGGGTGGTCTGCTTCACGGGTTCGAATGGTCTTACTCCGATTTCGGGTTCTCTTTTTATCAGAACTTTAATCTTTATTTTCGGTAAGCGTGGAAGGCAAAGCTTTTTCTTTCGCTCTTTTTGGGTTTAAGATACTTGTTTGACTTTTGAATGTGTTGGTGTCATTTTGAGCATTTGATTTTATTTAAAGCTGCGGTCTATATAGTTTAAACGTTTTCGGCGCAATTACTTAGGCAAAAAGACGACAACCAACCGTTGCTCTTTCGATAACAGAATTTGAATACATGTCGCTTGGTAATGCAGCTTGGGAGATGATGTGATAGTTAGTGGTTCAACAGCTGAAACAAGAAATAGAAGCAAAAGAGTTTTCACCAATAATCATGTAGAGTGAAAGCAAAAGTGCTCTTTGTTTGGCATCTGAGAATACATTCTTCGAGAGCATATTGAAGATCAAATCTTAGAACTTCTTCACGTTTTAATTTAAAGAAATGACAACTCTCACAAAACCACTCAACAAAGACCAAGTTTTTATCAAAATAAATGTTCATTCCTTATTTTGACTTCAAATAGAGTCCTCAAACAAGATTTAAACATAAAACAGCTAAGCGAAGAAGTCGCTCTTACAAAAACAATGATGGACAGAACACTCAAAATCGCAACATGGAATGCAAACGGTCTTTTACAACATGTATCAGAACTAAACATCTTTTTAGACATAGAGCATATAGACATTTGTTTGGTGTCCGAAACTCACCTCGCTATAGAACAAAATCTTGATAATAAATTACCTAACTATACGTGTTATCACGCTCCGCACCCAGCTGACAAAGTTAGGGGAGGATCAGCAATACTAATAAAAAAGTGCTTAACACACTATGAAGAGCCGAAGTTTACTAATGAAAACATGCAAGTAACCACAATTAGTATTGGTATAAAAAAGAAAGAGTTTAAGATAGCATCTACATATATACTGCCCTCCGAGGCGCTCTCCAACTGAAGAAGACTATGTAGAACTCCTAAATTTGTTAGGACATAAATTCCTTGTTGGTGGCGACTTCAATGCTAAACACACCCAATGGGGATCTAGGCTCATAACAACGAAAGGCAAACGGCTATATCAAGCAGGCCGCAAAAACAACTGCGAATTTTATTCTTCTGGCTCGCCAACATATTGGCCATCTGATTCTAACAAAATACCAGACCTTATAGACTTTTTCGTAGTAAAAGGTATTAAACGAAACCATATAAGTGTCGAAGGTAATTACGATTTATCGTCAGATCATACTCCAGTAATATTATCACTGAGCGAAGCAGAAATAATAGAGAAAAGTAATCCTAAGCTCGTGAACAAAAGAACAAACTGGAACGAATTCAGAGATAAACTTGAAAGTTTTATAAACCTAAGATCCCCTATGCAAACAATTGAACAGATTGATCATGAAGTAGAACAATTTATTGCTGATGTGCAACAGGCTGCAGAAGAAAGTACTCTAACAATTTCGAACTCAAGAGAAAAAGAAATAAAATATCCTGTCGAAATAAAGGAGCATCTTGGAGAAAAGAAGAGCTCGAAGAAAATGGCAAGCTACGAGATTTCCAGGTGATAAGGCAGTTTTTAACCGTCTTAACAATGAACTTAAGAAAAGAATCTGGGAATTTAAAAGTGATTCACTTAGTAGATTCCTGAATAGTCTGACGGCGGATGCTTCTACGGAATACTCCTTATGGAAAGCAGCTAAGCGCCAAAAAAGACCACAGGCACAAAACCCGCCAGTAAAATCTCAAGATGGTAAATGGATCGGAAACCCAAAACAAAAGGCTGATCTCTTCGCTGAACATCTCGCGAATGTTTTTAAGCCATTTCCAGCAAGCACAGCTACAGATCCATTACAGTTTGTTGATAGAAACGACGAATGTGAAATTCCTTTTGTCACGCTCAAAGAAGGAAGAAGTATGTGTCAACATAAGTTGTCTAACACAAAATCACCAGGGTACGATTTAATAACCGCTCAGGTTTTGAAAGAAATGCCTTCTACAGCCTTCAAAAAACTCCAATTTATAATAAATGCATGCCTTAAACAAAGATATGTGCCACATCATTGGAAAATTGCAGAAGTCATTGTTATACCTAAACAAGGTAAGCCACCAACAGAAGTAACATCTTACAGACCTATTTCGCTTATACCAATCATGGCAAAAGTTTTCGAAAAACTGCTTCTGAAAAGACTAAGCAAAATAATAGAAGAAAGAAGACTAATTCCGAGCCATCAGTTTGGATTTAGAAATAAACATTCCACGATAGACCAAGTGCATCGGATTACGGATGTTGTGGAAAAGGCACTTGAAGAAAAACAAGTATGCTCGGCTATATTCTTAGATGTTGCTCAAGCCTTTGACAAGGTTTGGCACTTGGGACTTGAGTACAAACTGCAAAGGGATCTTCCCAGGCAGTACTACGAAATACTGAAATCCTACGTTACGAACCGACTTTTTAGAGTACGGTACGACCAAAATTACTCGGAACTAAAGAAAATTGAAGCCGGTGTACCACAAGGAAGTGTCCTAGGACCAACCCTGTATCTGTTATATACAAGGGATATTCCAGTGGACATCAACGCAATCATGGCCACCTTTGCTGATGATACAGCAATATTGGTGCCAGATAAATCCGTTACGAAGGCTACACAAAAACTGCAAAATGCAGTCGATAAAGTTAGTGATTGGACGCAAAAATGGCGAATCAAACTAAATGAAACAAAATCGACGCCTATAAACTTTACAAACAAAAAAATAAACAATGTTCCAATTCTTATAAACAGTACAACAGTATCTTACTCCAATACTGCCAAATACCTTGGAATGACTTTGGATGCAAAGCTTAAATGGAAAGAGGACATCAAAAAGAAAAAAGACGAACTAAACTTGAAGTACAGAAAAATGTACTGGTTACTAGGAAAGAACTCTGACCTATCTATCCAGAACAAACTAATGTTATATAAGCAAGTACTGAAACCCGTTTGGACATATGGCATCCAACTATGGGGCTGTACAAAGAAAACAAATGCTGAACCCATCCAAAAATTCCAAAGCAAGGTCCTTCGCGGAATAATAAATGCCCCTTGGTATATAAATACATCGTGACCTTCAAATTGAAATGGTTACAGAAGTGGTTAAAAAACACGCTGTATCACACAATCAGCGACTGAAAAGTCATACCAACTCCGAAATGGAGACCGTCTTAAATGTACGAGACAATGTTCGGAGATTAAGAAGAACCAAGCCTAATGAGCTGATGGTCTAAAAGCTATGGAAAGTGTTATAACTTAAACTTCCCACAATGCGACTGATAAATTAAGAAAGAAAAATCATTTGTCGATCTTTCATAGATTGGTCCTGATTCACCTGTGGTTTTAGTGCGGTAAGAGTCCCACACTACTTGGTACCGATTCTTACCGAGTGTCTTTTGAAGATTTCCATCGGATAATAAAAAAAAAAAAAAAAAAAAAAAAAAAATAGAGTTCTTCTGTTTTTATTTCTCCGCTTCTTTCTAAATAAGCTATTTTAACAAAATGTATGCTGTTGGTGATGGACGATAAGTTGATAACCCATCTACAAACATTATTTGGTATCTTTTTACTATTGCAGAAATTGTCTTGAAAGAGAGTAGGTTAAAAGACGGTTTGGAACTCTCAAATAATGTCTTTTTTATCGATTCATCGTAGTCTATTGCTGGTATTATGTCGTTCTGCAAGAATTCACTTGTATTTTGCGGAGCCAAAGTTATCGTACTCATGTCAGCCTAAAACTTCTCTAAGACGGATCTTACTCAACAAAAAACCACATTCTGAAAGGGTTCTAACTAGTCAACAAATATTAGTCTGAAAGAGAAAACAGTTATCCTATATCACCCTTTTTTCAAAATATTAAGTTTTGATGGGTTACATACTTAAGATGTATATAATTTAATTTTGATTTTGGTGGGGGCAAAATCCCCATTTATTCGGCTTAATACAAGCTAATTCTTAATCTAACTTAAAACTAAGAACTTAAGCTAACGTTAGTGAGGGGGAGGGCGATTCAGAAGACGGAGTTTTAGGGATGGAGTACTAAGGTGAAAGTCAAAGGAGTTCATGTTCAGATTAACATTTCGCAGCATTCGAGAGATAGGTTCGTTTGAGCCAGAGGAGGTCCTGTGGGTTGGAAGATAAAAAAGACGAGGATTTCGAGAACGAGGGTTAATGTTAAAGGAGATAGAGTTGTAGAGTGAAATGCAGTCAACGGAACCAGAAAATATCGATGAATGAAGAGAATGTCTGATATTTCTCTACGTTCTTTCAAAGAACTCAAGTTGATTAGTTTAAGGCGGTCTAGATAGGGAGGCAGGATCAGGGGATTGGTCAATTCAAGGCCTCGAAGAGCAAAGCGAAGGAAGCGACGCTGGACGCTCTCGATTCTGGAAATGTGTATAAGTTGATAAGGGGACCAAACTTGAGAAGCGTATTCGAGGAGTGGGCGAACGAATGATATGTATAGGGATCGAGTCACATAAGGGTTAGAGAATTCCTTTGACCATCTTTTGACGAAGCCAAGGGCTGAATTTGCCTTGAGAATGATATCATCTACATGGGAGAGAAAATTAAGGTCCGGGTCTAGTATTATGCCAAGATCACGAATAAATTCAACGGTGGGTATGGGTTGATCATGAAGGAGGTAAAGACGGGGAGAAGATTTAATACGCTTACGCGTAAAAGTGATTGATTGGCATTTGGCAACGTTGAGCTCCAAGTAATTTTTAAGACACCAAATTGAAAAACTGTCAAGGTCCTGTTGAATAAGGGAAGAGTCATGTGTCGACGAAATAATCTTGAAAAACTTGGTATCATCAGCGTACAGTGAAATACAAGAGTGTTTGATGACCTTTTCAATATCGTTAATAGCAAGAATGAACAAAAGAGGGCCTAGGTGGCTGCCTTGGAGAACACCGGAGGTAGCTAGGAAAGAGCAAGAGGTGGTGGTTCTAAAACGAACGCTATAATAACGATTATCTAGGTAAGAGGAGATCCATTTTAACAAAGAAGGTTCGAAGCCGAGAGAGGACAATTTGAAAAGTATTAGCTTATGGGAGATTTTATCAAAGGCCTTACAAAAATCGGTTGATATAACATCGACTTCGTAACCTTTTTCCATGGCTGATAGCGTGAAAGACACAAATTCAACAAGGTAAGTGGTTGTAGATCTGCATTTGAGAAAGCCATGTTTGTCTGGGGGAGATGAGAGATTTGCAGTGGAAGCTAAGCGTTTCATACAAAATACTTTCAAAGAGTTTGGGTATGTGAGAAAGCTTGGCAATTGGACGATAATTGTTAACATCACCCTTCGAACCTTTTTTATGTATAGGGATAATGAAATATGATTTCCATATCTGAGGAAATTCACCAAGATTTAGGGAAAGGCTAAAAAGTTTTGAGAGAGGAAGAGAAAGGGTGGAAGAACATTTTTTTAGAAGTATGGCAGGGAGACCATCGGGACCGGGATTAAATTCATCGTTTATTTGATTTAATTTAGTTTCGATGAGATACGGATCCACAGTGTGAGGGAGAAGCGGTCCAAGAGAAAAGTCTTGTAGATAATTGAAATATGCAGAATCAGGTGCAAAAAAGTCATCTGCAATAGATTGCTTAAAAAATTTAGCAAAAAGGTCGGCGATAGTCCTAGGATCGTTTGAGGTTTCGTTATTGAAAGAGAGAGTGTTAGGGTAGCCATTGAATTTTTGTTTATAGTTGACAAACTGAAAAAATAACTTAGGATCATTGATTAGGTTGGATTGCGTGGTAATAAGATAGCGTTGGTAAAGGGAGTTGTATAGCTCGTTAAAATGTAGATAAGAACCAAGATAGTTAGAATAGTTAGTAGAAGAACGAGAGCGGAGGAAAATTTCCCACAACTTATTTTCTTATTTCGCAGACAACGAAGTTTACGATTATACCAAGGTGGAGAAGAAGACAAAGTTTTGTGGCGAGATAATGGAACATAAAGGGCAATAGAATTAAAAATTTCAGTGTACAATAAAGTAGTGGCATCATTTACAGTTAAGTTATCAAAATTAAAAGAGATTTTTTTAAGGTATTCGTTTATTAGACAAAAGTTTGCTTTATGGAAGTCATGAGAATAAAGATCGGTAGTGGGAGTGGATTGTAATTGGGAGTCGTGAAAAAATGAGAGAAGAAGGGGAGGGTGGTAGTTATCGATGGTTGAAAGAGAAAGGGGGCTAGCTGAGACAGAAGAGTTATTGGGATCGGTTGTGAAAATAAGGTCAAGTTGTCTATCCATGAAATTTGTGATCCCGCTGACTTGGCAAATTCTTGAATCAGCAAGGCTATCTAGAAAGACATATTCTTTGGCAGATGTGGGATTAGAAGCAATAAAGAACGAAAGATCGTCTGATGGACTCCATTTTAAATAAGAAGATTGAAGTCGCCGAAAAGAAGGATCTCATCATGGGGATCACACAAATCAATTATGTGGTCAATTGTTCTAATAGCAAGTTCATATGATTCGATTGGTTGTGATGGTAAGATGTAACAACAAACAACGTAAACCGACTTAAGGGGAAGTGTTATCTTAATAGATACATAATCTAGATTGGGGGAAGAAGATACGGCAATAAGGGATGAGTCAATAGTATTTGTTACAGCAAAAAGGACGCCACGGCAAGGGGAACCGTTAGTGGATGGGATACAGCTGTGGACAGAGAAATAGCACACTATATGAAGGCAAACAATCGGAACAAAAATTTCCGTTATTTTGAATAATCATTGCAATTTGTTTAGGCAACTGAAACAACCAAGAAGAGTCAAAAATATCCGGTTATCACCCACAGCTTTTTGTTGTTGGTCGTTTTAATCATTCTATAGTCTATAAAGAGTGGACAGAGAAATATGAAAACTATTAGTTTTAGTATTAAAACCGGTATAAATGCAAATAAAACACGAATTATCTTCAGTGAGTGAATTAAATGTCAGATCTTATCAATAAATCAAAATTCAAGGTAATAAACTAACTCACCAGAATAGGTACATTAAACGAGTAATTAAGTTAAAAATACTTCTGTCATTGTTGCCAAAAACATGCTTCTTACAACGTCAAATGAGAGAGTGTATGTGCAAAAGATCACATTTTGTGGGAAAGTATATGTGCAGTTCAAAAAATAGTCTTTGGTAACAGCAGAGTTCTTGTCGATTGTAGTAGATTTTCGTTAAGACTTAGAACTTAACGTGGATTAGCAGTTCATATCTTTATTGATATGAAATTTTAGTTCGTGAACTAACTCCAGATCGTCGTTTAAGTTAATTTGTGAATTAAAAGATGTCTAAGCAATTTTTTTAGATAGGGCTGTTAGTTTTCATTTGTTAATTGAACCTTGCAGGCAAAAGTTGTTTAATTTGATTGTGTACGATTGAATCAACAGGTTGTATTAAAATACGGGCAGAGCTCTATGAACAAATTAAAAATCCTTCAATACGCGTTGACAACATCATCGTGAGATGCATTATTATGACCGAAATTAATGAGGAATTTGGTGTCAACGTGTCCAGCAGACTTGTAAGAAGGCGACTCAACGACTCAACCTTTGCTGTCGCTCGTTTACCATGTGCCAAAACTCATCACGACAAAGACGTTCAATTTTGGAAAAGGGTGCTGTGTAGTGACGAAACTAAGATTAACCGTATTGGACCAGATGGAAAAACATTTATTCATCGTCAAACAACTGTAAAGCACGGTGGAGGAACTGTGATGGTCTGGGGTGCTTTTTCTTGGCATGGGGTGGGACCAGTGGTGGAAATAGATGGTAGGATGGATAAATGTTCATATCTTAATATATTAAAAAATACAATGAAACCATTCTCGTGGGAGTCTATGCCAGTCAACTGAATTTTTATTCATGACAATGACCAAAACATGCAGCCAAGGTTGTCAAGGATTGGTTTACCAAAGAGAATTGTAATATTTTTTCAGGTTCGTTAATAAAACTTTTTCACTTTATTTAAATTCTCCACTTATTTACTTTACAAAACAAAACACTTTACTTTTCTTACTACAACACAATTTATTGTTCACCCCTGAAATTAATTCAACACTTTACTTTTATTACAATCAACTTTACTAATTCACGATTAAAAATAAACTGCGTCCTCTGCCGGTCAGACATGTGCTTTTATACTTTTCACAAGGTTGCTGGAAGGTTCTAGTATTTGCTTCCAGAGCTTTCCATAGGGGAAATTTCCTATTAATTTCCCTTTCGAAGAAATGGTAAGGAAGTTAAATTTTTACCATCTGAAATTTTGTTTTTTTTTTTTTTTACAGATTTTACAATTTTTGCTATTCTTATGTCCAATAGAAATAATGTCATCACAAAGAATTTTGTTTATTTAACTCAAGGGAATTATATTTAATTTTTAGTTTTTAAGAATTTAAAAAAGTTATCTCAGTTTCCTAAAGAAAAAATATAAATGTTTAATTTATTAAGTTACAAACAAACTATACTTTTATAAGAAAATTCATGAGTGTGCTATTTCTTTGTCCAAAGTTGTACACATACCTACAAGATATGTTGCATGTACGATATTTTTCTAATCTGGGCCTTACTTACACTTTCCAGCTTTTCGACAAACCTTATGCAAAACACCCTGTGCAAAGACAGCCAGAATTGGGGGACTAATTTCTTCTTCTCAACCACTAAAATGTTGTTAAATTAAAATCTCAAGTTTGTTCATGTTATATTTAAATAGATACCCACTTCCCACCAGTGACTATCTACTAAATGCGAGTATCATAAGTTAAAAGCTCGGTTTTCCATCAGGTAACCACAGTTTTTATAACTCAATGGATACTTCCATAACTTGTATGCACCATGGAAGCAGAAATGTCTTCAAAATGGTCATTGTTCCTTTCAAACACTCCACAACTTATGATTCATATAAAAGGTACTCGAATACGTAATGAACTTTAAACCTTCATTCGAAAGCAGAATTCGATTGTGATGTAAACATCATCTTGGGTTTTAAGGTATGTTAAATTATGTCCCCCCCTATACACACATCCATCAGCATAGCATATAATTTTGTCATGATGAGATGGTGGTAGGTATTTGTCATTGTTCTTATCTTGTGCTCGTCGTCTGTATTAAAAAAATCGATTTCTAGTTGATTTACATTGTGTTGCCAGAGATAAACCACGGTTTATATCATGTTGGAGTGCACTCTTCAGAGTGTTCTCCTTTACTTATGTGCAAATGACATGGCAGAACAAAAATTGTATGCCTATATTTTTTACTTTTCCAGTCTCTTTTACGTAAAAAAAAATATGCGGGATTTGAAAAAATAAGTATTACTAACATGCTTGTATCTCTTGCGTACTCTTTTTTATGAATTGAAAGAATACACTAGAGTAAACAGGAGCAATGAAAAACGAAAAATACCATACCATAAGCAAATAATAAACGTTCATTACATTATGGAATGGGCTGAATGCTAACATTACATACATACATACATCCATCCACATTTAACAATTGAAGGGATGCGTCCATCAAACTACAAAGGATTATCGAAACGATTTGTTACGCGCCTCTGTATTTGTATTTGGTTTGGTTTTAGGTCGGAGCAATAAACGAGCAGAAACAATCTCAGTGCATTTAATTGCTCATTTCATTATGATGGCAACCCAATATAATTGTCTGCCTACCTTTAATTGGCTGAATGTTTGTATTTAACTACCTTTAACCCGTTGTGAATTGATTTGAACAGGCCTATTTGAATAGTCCTAACAAATATTTATAAGTGGAAAAGACGGAGAGCGTTTATTTGGAAGATAATGAATAATTGATTCAAGCTTGCGCTATCAAGCTTGTGGTTTTAATCAAATTTGACGATGATAGGAACATACAAAAAATTTATTATGTTTGTCTACCCATATTAACGAAAAATAAAATAGAATGCCTACACAAATGTGCATACAAGAAAATATTTGCAAATTTCTAAATTCTTTCTATAAGTTTGAGACCAATAAATCAATAACGAAAACAAAATGTTTAGACAGAGTTAATGCTACTCTCAAAAACTGATTTGCGATGACTGCTGAGCTAGAACTGGGGCCTTAACGTACTTCTGGGATTCACTATTACACCGACATCACAGGAGATAATGCTAGCGACCCGAGCATGTTTCCGCAAATTAACAAGATATTTAGAAGGAATGATCAGAACGATCTTCCGTGTCTCAAGCTTCAGAGAACGACAGACAACAGAGACGTACTTCTGACAGCAGGAATTAATCCAGAAGACGCCGTCTTGGACGATGACCTCTTCATTGTCGAAGATCCGCAGGAGAAAGTGGAGGCTGTGGGGGCTGCTTTCCAGCAAGTGTACAAGGTGAATGCTTGCATTCGCCCCAATCATGACCTGGAAAACAGAGCCTTGCTCCACCACTTCTACCTTCGGAATGACATAACGCAATGGCGATCAGAGAACCTTGGTTTCACCGGGTTCAATGAAGATCATTTGGCAAACGCCATAATCGCCGAGCGAAATGGGCCCAGTTCCCTGTTAATTACGAAGGTGGAGCTACAGCTCATCTTCGATTCATTAAAGAAGAAGAAGTCAGCAGGAGTCGATGGCATATCCCACGTTGTACTTCGACATTTACCTCAAGAAGCAGTAGACATTTATACCACTCTGCTTAACAACGCTCTGAATAATGCATATTATCCAGGGCGGTGGAAGACAGCTGTGGTGCATCCTCTCCCGAAAAAGGGAAAGGACAACTCCAATCCGGCGAATCCCCGGTCGATAAGTCTTCTTCCGACTATCAGCAAGGTATTCGAAAAAGTTATCAATAGAGCTCTGTCTAAGTGGGCAGAGGACAATAATATCATACCGGACAATCAGTTCGGTTTTAAGGCGGGACATGACACCATTCATGCCGCGTCAAAACTCGTTTCTGATGTCCAATGGAACAAATCTAAGAAACAGTGTACTGGTGCCTGTCTGGTTGATTTGGAGAAGGCCCTCGACACCGTATGGTTAGAGGGTCCTTATTTAAAGCTGACCAGACTTGGCATTAGCAAACCACTATTATATATGCTTTATGATATGCTCAATGGCAGACAGTTTGTTGTCAAAAGTGGCAATGTAACTTCTGCCACAACCTTTAATATTAAAAGTGGTCTTCAACAGGGAGCGGTCAACTCGCCGATTCTATTCAGCATTTACACCAGCGATCTGATAAGTAGTCTAACTCAGACAATTGCATATGCCGACGACCTGATTGCGTACAGAACAGCTGCAAAAATCGAGGACATCAGGATTCTCTTGCAGAGTGACTTCGATGAGATTCAACGATATTGTGATGACTGGAAGTTGAAAATCAACTTTCAGAAATCAGAAACTATCTTGTTTAGGACTCCGTTGCGTGGAGCCACAAGGGATACGAGAAAGAACTGGCGCAAGCTGGTGATCGTAGGGCCAAATGGACATCCACTGGCGAGTAAAAGTGTAGTAAAGTACCTTGGCATCTGGATGGATCAGTATTTGTATTTCAACAGACATATAAATGCTGCTCTGTCCAGGGCTAGGGGAGCTTTTGCCCTGACGAAACGGTTGTTTTATAGCAGCCGGCTTGACAACAGGGTGAAGGTGATTTCCTACATGGCCCTTATCCGGCCCATGATTGCCTATGGATGCCCGGTTTGGTTCAACGTTGCCCCATCTCAAATGGAAAAGATTCGGGTGTTTGAGAGGCAGTGTCTTCGACGCTGCCTTGGATTGCACAGAACACCAGAGTCGGAGTACAAACACTACTATTCCAACCTGGCTCTATACAATGGGGCCAACATAAACAGGATAGATAATTTCTTGCTGAAGCTTATTCGGGGTCACATTGCAAGAGCGTTGTCCTCGTCTAACAGCTTAATTTTCGGGGCTTATTACCCTAAATACGAATACTACGAGAGTGTGCGTCTAAGCGGCTTTATTCCGCCCGATGCCTTCCTCCACCTAGACAGTCGAGGGTTGATCCAGGATAGAGCGGTGGTTCCGCTAATCTACCACGTCGGCCGTAGAACTGTGGATCGGCGGCTCCTTTACAGTCGAGACGTCCTCGCACAAGATGGAGCTGAGCACCTTCGGTTCAGTAGGACTGTGTCCGAACGGGACCGAAGAGATAGGGTAAGGCAGGAGAACCAGTTCTGGTGGTTGAAAAACGAAGATGAAGTTCCTTCAGACATTTAATAGTTGACCTTGCTATTTTCTTTTGTATGGTCGACTTGCATAGGTTAAGGTTGTTAGTTTTAAGTAGGGACAGTCAGGGTGGCACCAAAAAAAAAAAAAAAAAAAACGCATACAAAAACACAAAAAAATTATAAAATCAACAAAAATACAAAAAAAATATATAAAACCGGAAATGCCTGCTGTGGCTGTTCTAGTTTGTAAGTAGTCTGTAAGTAGCTTATAAGTAGGTTGTAATTAGTTTATAATTAGTTGTAAATAGTTTTAAGTAGCTTTAATTAGTTTAATTAGTTTTAGTTAGTTTTAATTAGTTTTAATTAGCTTTAATATAGTTTTATGTAGCTTGTAAGTTTTATATAAAACCAAAAAAATAAAGACATAGATACCGAGTTTTTTGTAAATTCTTCTCGGTAAAAAATATTAAATTATTAATTAAAAGTATTAAGATAGTTCTTAGGCCGAAAGGCATTAGCATTAAGTTATTATAGTTTAACTTAGAGCACCCGACTGGGGCCAGTAAGTTAGTCTTAAGATATCGATAAGTAGGCCAGTTTTTATGAATTTTTGTCTAGCTTTTAGATAGTTTTAAGAAAATGGAAAATAAAAATGAATTTCAAAAAAAAAAAAAAAAAAACATCACAGGAGATCTGCCTCTTTAACTTGCCTGATATCTATGTAGGTATATCATAATATTTCTTCTGTCTGAACTGCGCAAATTAAGTTCCGATATTACAATTGCAAGTGAAAGAAAAAAGTTCAAGGAGTTTGGGCTCCCAGCAAACTACGTACATACCTTGGATGTAAGATTCTACTGGTGAAAAAAGAAGAGAGGAAAAAGGCAGAACTACAGAAGAGAGCTCAACAAACCGCTCGACCCTCGACTTTGCAGCAATACCCAAGACGGAAAATTTGACCAAACCGTAGTCTCAAAAATACAATAAGCCAGCTCAAAAATCTCAGCAGCCAGCAAAAGCACTTTCGTCATGGAAACAAATACAAAATACAAGCGGACCAGCAACCGTTTATCAGCTTAGTCTGAACGAGGAAATAAAGGAACACTTCGGCAATCATCTGGCATCAGCAATAATGAAAGGTAGTTCGGCAGTGGCCGCAGCAATTACGATTTTTGCTGTATAAAGAAATGAGATTGTAGCTTTGGCAACTTTTATCTTCGATTTATGCAATGCATATACCGATTAAAAATAATCTCGTACAATGTTAGTTCATTGTACATCGTTTTGAAAAGGACGACATTCTACCTCTACCTGAAGAAGCACTTACTGGACATAATCTAGCCCTCATCAGTGTAACCAAAAGATACAACATCTTCCGAGCAGACAAGTGTCAAGGGAAGAGAGAAACAGCGTTATTCGTTAAAAAGAACATTAAAGCTGGAATCTCAAATCTAAGATCCTTTGAGGCCACAGCCGTCGAAGTGGAAGTGGGAGCAAGAGCAGCAGTTTATATTTTCAGCGTATACAACAAATGCAATGCCACACAAATTGATATTAATCAGGGTCTTTTTATTTTCAGCATCTTAGCCGCCTAGCACACCTATGAACTGATTTGATTAGATTTCAATGCCAAACAATGCTGGAAAATACCTGGTAAACCGGTTGGATCAAAATTGTCAGCATCATTCGTTCTTAGTGGTCTTTCAACCGAAGCCAGCATTCACAAAAACACCATAATGGCTGGACTTTTTCCTGGTTTCATCGAACTTCATCAGCAATGTTGCTAAGTCACAAAACTACTTATGCCGGACTTTTACTGGAGATGCAGACCACGAGCCACATAGACAAAATAGATCCACATATTAAAGAGTTCATCAACTACAACCGACTGGATACTAAACGATTCCAAACAAAATTCAAGGGGATAATAGTAATACCGGGTGAGAACAGGAGGAGATGGAAAACATCATGAATAATGCCTTGGATGAACAGAAGAGACCAGATGGGATGGATACCAGCATCGCCCCCAGAAGGACTAGTTTGGCTGTATGACCATCGAAACCGATTGTGGAAGCACCTGCAAAAGTGCCAAGGATGCACTAAAGGGATTAAAACATGGCCAACGATAAGTACCAAACTGTGAAGAGTGACCTTCAACGTACACAAACTATATCGAGAATTTCTTCAACATTTCAACAACAACCACTTCCAAAAAGACTACAATCCACAAACCTTGGGCCAAAGCATTCAAGGAAATCAACAAGACCATCGGCAAAAGACAACAAATGCTAGACAAGAATATATTGAAGAAAAGTTATTAAAAATTATTTGGCCAGTTTATAATTCTTGAGCTCAATTTCAATTTTTTGACAGAGCAGGAGAGTAAAATATAAACAGTATTCCTCACATAAAAGTCAAAACAACACTCTTTTTCTTTTCTTCTTATGTAATTTCTGCGACAAAAAATATTTGAGAGCAAGCGAATCCAAAAAATTTTAGTCTCAGTTTTTAAGGGTAAAAGTTAGGAATTTTTGAGAGGAATCCTGTTTATATTTCTGAGCGCTCTGAGTCCTCTGAGATCTCAGAA
This sequence comes from Dasysyrphus albostriatus, assembly GCA_946251815.1. Classification (NCBI taxonomy): domain Eukaryota; kingdom Metazoa; phylum Arthropoda; class Insecta; order Diptera; family Syrphidae; genus Dasysyrphus; species Dasysyrphus albostriatus. The sequence goes on along the minus strand of OX276337.1, from coordinate 67,928,790 downwards.
ATATAAACTGGCTAATTGAACTCCTTACCTCTAATCTGCTGCGTCTCAACTGTGACAGTCGAAAGCGCGTTGTAATCACGTTTCTTGCAAGCTTATTTGATTTGAAGCTTCGAATTTTGTTTAAATGTTTTTTATATTCTTTAGCAGCTGTTTCATGGCGGTAAGGATATGTTAAAAACTAATAAATTCATTCAGACCATATGAAATTTAAAACAAAAGTTTTGCTCCCAAAAATAGATAAACAAATGCCAGGTTTAAAGTCATGAAATAAATGATTTTGACGTTTGTGAATAGACAAGAGAAAGATATGTTGCTATTCATGGACCCAATAATAATAATAATAAGAACCAGAAACTCCAAAGAAAATATAAAATAAAAGATTAATGAAAGAGCTTTTCTCCTTCTTTGAGAAAAATTTAGCGAACTAAAATGAACTTGTGAGCTAAGTGTATGAACTAAGTTCACTAGTTCACTTAAGTAAACTAGTTGATTGAACTAGTTCTTAACCCACCTGTACCAACATCAAGCAAACACAATGTTCCACCTTCGTATAATCTTCCTCTTAATCATGTTCATGTTAATTATCCACAAAATAATAATCACTTAAATACACTACCTGCCTCTAATCCCTCTTCACATAAACCTCAATTTCTCGATCCACTTTTCCCTCCTAATGTTAAATTAGCCATGCAGACTTCTGACTCGACTGAATCTCGATACTCAATGGCTAGATTGAGAGATCGCCGAATCTACGATAACGTCCGACTTTACTTAGCTTATCTACATGATAAGCCTGATTTTGTCTGCATCGATGGTAAAACCAAAACCAATGTCTTGCTTTCTATTCACCAAGAAGGTCTTCCTACCAACACCTCCAGCCTCCGTAAGATTTTCAATTCCTTTCATGAAGCTTTTAACGTTACCAATCAAATGGTCTCGGATGACCTGGCTGCCTATTCTTCTTATGTAAATTCTAGGAGTAATTTTTATCGTCATCGTAACCACCATGGTAATAATAGTTCTCTTTAACATTGAATTCCCCCTTCGTAATCCCCTAAAAAATCATCCTACGTGTCTAACGATCCACTACCAAAATGTAAGAGGGCTTCGGACAAAAACGTCAACTATCTTTTCAAATTCTCAAAAACTTCCTTACGACATCTTTGCACTGACTGAAACAAATCTTACACCTGATTTTCTCAGCAGTGAATTATTTACTTCTGACTATACTGCCTTTCGATGTGACGGTCTAAATAAAGATAATGACTCCTCCGGTCGTGGAGTATTAATAGCAGTTAATAATAACCTAGATGCTTCCTTTTTTAAGTCCTCAAATACAACCGATTTTGAGTTTGTCTCCATCAAAATAAAGCTACATAGTCGGTATATATATGTCATGTGTTGCTATATTCGCCCCGCACAACCAATTAGTTCTTATCAACTCGCTGTCAAATCAATTGATCTTCTCTTTTCTTTGAAACCGCTGATTCAAGTGATGATATTTTCTGCTTAGGTGATTTCAAACTTCCTAACATCAAATGGTGTCTATCTGATGATGCAACTTACTTTTCCCCAGTAAATGTCAAAAGTGAAAAAGAAAGCTTATTTATGGACTGCTTACAAGATTCCTGTCTTTTTCAAGTGAGTGGAATCACAAACAACCTGAATAGGCAGCTTGACCTTGTCTTCACTTCTGACCCCGCCAACTCCGTTGTGACTGAGAGTGATCAACTACTATCTACTCTTGATCAATTCCATCCACCCTTGTTAACCTCTTTCTCTTTTGATGCGTCCTTTAATAATATAGCCCCAGAATATAGTTTCAATTTTCGTAAAGCTGATTTTCATAATCTTAATTTCCTTCTTAGCCAAACCAACTTGAATATTTCCCAAAGATCTATTGAGGATGAGCTGTCAACCTTTTATTCCAAAATTTTCAATTGTTTTTCTCAATCTGTGCCTTTTCTGCCTCGAAGAAACTATTCTTCTTCTTCGCCATGGTATACTAAAGAACTTCGGTCTCTTCGTAACGTCAGGAACAATTTGTGGAAAAAATATTTGAAATCAAAATCGGACTACGACTACCAAGTTTTCTCTAACGCTTTTATGCAATTCTCTGTTCTCTCTGAGCAACTCTATAATGAATACATTGTATGCATGCAATCCTCCATAACTTCCAATCCTAAACGTTTCTATGAATTTATAAATGTGAAAAGAAAATCCGATGGCTTCCCTCCTTCGCTCGTGTACTTGAACAACTCTTCATCGGACCCTACAACAATAGCTAATTTTTTTGCCAATTTTTTCAAACAGTCGTTTTCGGATTGTGATACTGAGCCTGATACAAAATACTTCGAGTACTTAAAAGATTCTCCGCAAACATCTTATTCATCTCTTAATATTCTCCCAACCATGGTAAGTGCAAAAATTGATAAGTTAAAAGAGGACTACTCTACAGGTCCTGACTGCATTCCAGCAGTTGTCCTCAAAAAATGCTCAAAAAATGCTCAAATGCTTTTATTCACCCACTGACTTCTCTCTTTAGGTTATCTATCTGTCAAGGTGTTTTTCCTCAATCTTGGAAAGTGTCCTTCATAGTTCCTATCCATAAAAAAGGACCAAAAAATAATGTGTCTAATTATCGCCCAATAGCCAAACTTTCTTGCATACCGAAAATTTTCGAAAGTATCCTCTATGATGCACTCGCTTTCTACTGTAAACCTATTTTGTCTCCCGTTCAACACGGTTTCTTAGCTGGCAGATCTACAACAACAAACCTTGTGGAATTTGTGTCTCATACGCTTTGCACTATGGATAAAGGGGACGAAGTTGATGTTGTATCCACTGATTTTAGCAAAGCTTTCGACAAAATGTCTCACAAAATAATTACTTTCAAATTAAAAATACTCGGCTTTCCTTCACTTTTCATCTCATGGATTGACTCATATTTGTCCAACAGAAATTACATTGTCCACTTCAGATCATCCCTTTCCTTTCCTTTCAGCGCCCCTTCCGGTGTTCCACAAGGTAGTCATCTAGGCCCAATGCTATTCATTTTAGCAATCAATGATGTCGCTAACATTTTGGATTGCAATCTTTTGATTTATGCGGACGATATGAAAATATTTAATCGCATATCATCACCCACTGATTCTCGCTATCTGCAAGACAACCTTGATAGATTTTCTCTTTGGTGCCAAAAAAACTTCCTGGAACTTATGGTAAGCAAGTGCCATACTATTACTTTTTCCAGAAAACGCCAACCTGGGCCACTTCGTACCTATTTCATTCAAGGGGACGTAGTGCCTTATGTTACTTCCTCTCATGACTTAGGGGTCATAGTCGATAGAGAGCTTAATTTTCACTCCCATATTGACAACATCATCAATAAAGCCAACTCAATGCTAGGGTTTATAAAACGTTGGTCAAAAAAATTTCCAGACCCATATGTGTCTAAAGCGCTTTATGTTACCTTTGTTAGACCTATTCTCGAATATGCTTCTCAAGTTTGGTCATCGCATCAAGTTACACAAATTAAACGGATTGAAACTCTTCAACGTAGATTTCTTCGCTTTGCACTGCGTAGCCTTCCGTGGGACGATAATTATCGTCTCCCTCCATATGTCGATCGTTTGCACCTTATAAATCTGAATTCCCTAGAAAAACGACGTGAAACCTCAGACATCGTCTTTATTCACGATTTACTTACTGGAAATATTGACTGCCCAGCCTTACTGAATGCTATCTCCATCAACACCAACCCGCGTAACATAAGGACAGTACCCCTTTTTCGTATCCCTTATCACCGTACAAACTATTCCTATTATAATCCTATGTCTCGTATGCTTCGTAATGCTAACAACTTTTCAAATGTTTTTGACTTCAACATATCCAAATCATACCCTCCTCTCAAGCCTTCCATAGTAATGTGTTTAAATTCTTATTTTTCTTTTATTTATTTTTTGTTATTATATTTTTGTAAATTTTAGTAGGTACACATGTACATATATAATGTTAACATTGTATTTATTGTTATCTAGTTTTTAAGCTCTGCTTGTACTAAGTATTGAATAAAATTAAATAGTTCGTTCGCAAACTACACAAGAAGTAGTAATATATGAACTAAGAAATATTAGGACCAGATATGATCCCCAGCTATATCATTAGGAAGTTTCCCCAAGCCATGGTTCTGTTTCTAACTATCCTGTTCAATAGCTGCGGTAATAAAAGCTACTTTTCGAAGAGATGGAAGACAGCGAAAATAGTGCAGAGGCTGAAAAGAAAATCGATAGAGGTATCGTTTCTTTATATCGTCCCATATAGGATGGTGAGAAAATGTATGGATAGTTTTAAAATTATTTGTTTCGAAAAGCAATAGCAACGAAATTGTTCCTAAATAAGTGCATTTCAATTATACACTGGTCGAACAAATTTTTTAAGAAAACAAAATCACAACATTTTGATTATATCTTTACCTAATTAATGGAAGCAAATCTGAAAAAAAAAATTATTATGATGGTATGGTAATGAGCTTTCAAAAAAAAAAAAATACAAAAGTAAATACAATATTAAAGTTTTGTAATTAAAAATTATATTTCAAAAATGTAAGAGGACAAAAGTATTCTGACAAAATTGAAAAGGCTTACAACCACCCGTTAGCTTTTTGATACGGACAGACAAAAATGTTTCTAAAGCATATTTTTGGGCATCAAACTCAAATCTGACATAATTTTTTTACCATCAGCCTCGATTTTTGAGATATTTTCTTTTGAAAATTAAAAAAAAATGCGGTTTTTCACTATTTATGAGGTTTCTAACCAGGAATATTTTAAAAACTCGACCTGAGGGCTGAAAAAAACATGATTGATTTGAGTTTTGCGTCCAAAATTATGCTAAAAAATATCCTTTTCTAGCTTCACCAAAATTCTACCCAGTATTTACACGCCTGTCTAATTTCATCAAAATACCTTTGCTCTCATACATTTTTGAAATACAGCTTTTAATTTCCAAAACTCTAAAATTAAATTTTGTTTTATATTTTTTCAAGCTTTTTATCATACCATTATAAAAAAATATTAAATATAAACTAATCTTCAAACTTAGATGTGATTGGGTTGTTTTCAATGAATTTTTTCATAGGAATGTTTATGAGTTTTGTTCAAAACTTGGGAGTGTCGATATCTAGAAAATGAAATTTCGGATTCGCGCAGTTTGGATTTTTGAAAAAGAAACGCTCTACTCTACATTCGCTCTTCAGATTCACGAACGATGTTGTTAGCACTCTCAATAACTGTCAGGTTGTTGTTGGATGCTTCCTCGATATAGAGAAAACATTCGACAGAAACTGTATAGGGGCTAATTCATAGAAGCTATTCCATACTATCCCATTGAGTATTAACACATGTCAAAAAAGTATGAAGAAAATAATGTTTAATAGTGTGGAGGCAAAATAAAAATTTTACCAAACGCAATTTGACAGCGCATCCAACACGATTTGACATATATTAATACATGAAAATTCTTAGGAATGGTTCTAAAACCATCACACTTTTTATCCCACTTGGGGGCTTGAAATTATGGAAACTAATTTGTTTGGAGACAAGTGTGGAAGCAAAATATGAAAATCATTTTCATCACACAAATTTGGCAGTCGTATGAAATTCTTTCCCACTTTATTCTGACATGTGTTAAATAATACTTTGTGAGATGATGAAGAGGCACTTTAAGCTAACCATTTTAAATTTTCCATATATACTAATCAAAATAATTTTCAGTTTTTTTCAATTTCAGATCGTTCTTCGTCCATATTAAAAACAACCAAACCATCAGAGCAGGATTTGCTGAAGGATCAAAGCTGGGACACTCTACAGCATCAGCACATCGGACCAACCTCAACTCAACAACAGCTACAATTTGCTCATATGCCTTGTCCGTGTCACCAGTCATTGCAGCCCGACGAGTGGAAGAGCACGTGAGACGGCTGTGGGAGTTCTATACAACATGGGGCATCAGTCATCTCAGCAAAGTCTGAATTGTCTTGCTTCAGAAGACCATCGGGACATGGAAGAACATCATCAGCTAAAAGCTGCCGCAGCATTATCACCAATCTACCTGACGGAATGCAACTGACAACCAATCCATCGATAAAATATCTGGGTGTCAACTTTGAGGAGATGTAACACTTCAACCCGCATGTAACAGTCTTCAAATTTTGAGGACGTACTGTTTGCATCAGTGCAAACTCTATGGAAAACAAATTTGCGAAGTTAGTTAACGTGTTTTATACCGCTCCAAAGTTTGAGAGCTTAGAATTCATATCTATGGCCGTTTTCGAAAACGTCATCTGCGTCAAAAATGTATTTGCAGAATGTTCTTAAGCGCACACTGCAAAAGTCTTCAGTTCGAAAACGCAAATATAAATTTCACTGCATGAGAATTGTGTTCGATAGCGCAGCTTGCTCAAGTCAAATGTTCGAAAACATCATTTGAGGTGCAGTTGTGCAGTAAAAAAATCGATTTGACGAACAAAATATCAAAAAGCCTGAGATCATGTTCTTAATCGTCAAATGCGTTTGCAAAAGTAATTTGACTGATGTTGATCAAATTGATTTTGTATAAGCATGACGATTGCATATTTGACGGTTTCAGTTAGTGCGTCAAAAAATGACGGTTAAATCGACTTTGATTTGACGTTTTCGAAAACGGCCTGTGTAAACTGAAATTGACCACTAAAATGCATCTCCAAAATGCAAAAAAAAATGTTTATACTTTATGCCCTCAGAGTTTCGTTTCACTTGCACCTTACAAATACAAAAAATATGCCATCAACCTAAAGGACGTTCGTAGGATAATAATCAGGAGGAAGGGGGTAGAATCATTGAAAAATAACTAATTTCAGTGGAGAAATTTATCAACAAAAATACAAAGTGTATAAAAAGTATGAAATACATATATTCATTGAATAGGGAGAGGCAAACGTAACTTCCTGTCCTTCCTCCCTTTCGTATGCCCTGGATGGACCTGGCAGTGTCATAACTGCCCTAAGACCACAATAATTCACTTTCAAATTGCAATAGAGAATAAAAAGGTCTTTGGGCCAAGGTGCTGGGTTGGTATTCTTGGTGCTAATGATATTTTTTCGGATGGTTGTGCCATATTCGCTTTGTTTTCATGAAATTGGGCATTTTAAAAACCCAAAGTCATGTGTTATAAGCATTATAAAATGTTTGTATCATACCATATAAAATACCACCACTTTGAAAGCAACTTAAAAAAAAAGCAATTGTTTCAATGGAATTTGATAATTATGTAGTGGTTAAATTCTGCGTTGATACCAATGCTTGTTCTAATACAATACTATGTTTTTTTTACTATTCCTGGTATAAGGGTGAGGTGCCATTGGGGCATGTTTTTATTATAGTTAAATTGGTGTCACTTCTTAACGGAGAAACTTTAGCACGTCAAGTTTTTAATATATTCGCATCTTAAGTTATTAAACAAAAGCGTTTTTATGTAAATTCGGGGTTTTTTTTATTTCTTGAGTGTACGAGAATTTTTTTTCCCGTGGGTAGGTGCAAAACGTGCATCAGGTTTTATGAGGACCGAAAAACGCGTGCTCATAGGTGTGTGAGATTCTTACTACACTAAAACCACCTCCACTTCCCGATTGCAACTAAGTTGAAGCTTATCTAGCAATTTATTTTTAACGAAGTTAAGTGACGTGTTGCAGATTACTTTCCGGTGAAAGTTTCTGCTTATTTCGCGATTTTAAAGCGGTTTTCTGTTCACTGCACCAAGTTGGAAGGTTTTTTTCTTTGCAGACGGCGTACTAAATTCGACTCGTCAAGAATGTCAATAATCGTTGAAATAGCGTGTTCTAATAGTCGATTTCAATGTTTTTGCACAAAACCTTTTATTTCGTCCCAAACCGTAGGAATCCTGAGATTTCTGTGAAGAACTTCGTTTCTTATAAACCACGGAGCATTTACAAATGACCTAAGCAATTTATTTTCAAACGTTTGTAAGTTATTTAAGTTTGTATCACAGATACAACCCCAAAGTTGTATACCATAAGTCCAAACAAGTTTAAGTACCTGTCTTTATAAAATCAATTTATTTCCAATATTAAACTTTGAGTATTTACCGAGAAACTAATTCATCTTTTAATTTACTTTTTGGTTCTTTGGCTTTCTTTTTTACGTACGGTTTCCATTTTAATTTCGCGTCTAGAGTCATTTCCAGATAATTTGCTTCATTTGCAAATGGAACACGAGCGGTATTAAGAAAGACGGGTAATCTATTTATTTTTTTATACGTAAGATCCACGTGGACTGATTTTTGTTCATTGAGCGCTATTCACCATGTTTCTGCCCACTCATTAACATTATTAAGAGCATTTTGTAATTCAATTGTAGCTTTGCTAATCATTTTGCCTACTGCTAGTATTACAGCATCATCAGCAAACGTGGCTACGATAGTGCCTTCTTTTTGAGGTATATCGCGTGTAAATAAAAAGTACAGAACAAGGCCTAATTAACCTCCTTTTGGTACCCCAGCTACTATTTCTTTGAAATTAGAATATTCATTTCCGTGTCTTACACGAAAAAGTCTGTTATCTAGATATCCATTTAAAATGTTATGAAGTTCGTCAGGCAGAACTTGTCTTAATTTTAATTGGAGGCCTTCGTGCCACACCTTTGTCAAACGCCTGTGGTACGTCCAAAAAGACTGTTCAACAGATTTTCTTTTCTTCAAGAACTCTCTCAATTATGTCAGTAATTCTATGCACTTGATCAATTGTCGAACCCTTGCTTCTAAATCCGAACTGATGTTCAGGTATTTATTGTTTCTCTTCTATTATCGGCTGCAGGCTCAGGAGTAGTATTTTTTCAAAAACTTTTGTTAATATAGAAAGAAGCGAAATCGGCCTGTAAGACTTCTTTTCGTGAAATGGTTTGCCAGGTTTCAAAACCATTATGCCTTGAGCTTTAAATTTTGAAATGATATCCATAATAAAGATCTCTAGTTCGATCTACCTTATAGATCCATAGATCCACTAATCGCATCGAATCCGTCCAGTGAAATATGTCGAACTGGATTGATCCAAATCATCTCTCCCCATGTTATAATTATTGCCTCGTTCTTTTAAATATGACTATTCTGGAAAGAAAAACGTCGAACATTTACCGATGTTATGTTATTACATCACCATTTCCTGACTGGTTCTATTGATCGGATCTGTTAGACCAAATTTATTTCAAAGTTAGAAGCCACAGGTCTCGTAACACTGACGTTTTTCATCTTGACTTTTATCGTACCAATTATGGTCTCAAGCAGCCATTTGACTCGTATGAAACATGGAGCTAATTAAAACCGCAATGTTTTTGCCTTGAGTTCCTCTAAGCTTACACTTATGTACATGTTAGTTGTATTAGCGTTCTTATTTATTTGGTGTTTCCACCCACATAGTTTGTTTATATCTTTTTGTATTAAAATTCTTTTCATTCAATGTGCTATGTTTGACTTGTAATTGTTTTTGTAGTTTTGTGTTTTCAATGTTGTCTTTATTAGTATGTTAGCCTTTATTAATAGCTTTTTTTTACTAACAACTAACACCAGGCTAAATGATGACTGTGACATGTTAATATTTCCTAATTCAAAGTATCTAAAGGTGGAACTGATAGCGTGTAAGAAAATGAAAATAAGATTTTCTTTTCCCAAACAGATTTTAAAATATTTTCTCTTCTAAACATGTTTTTGTCTTCTGTAGAGGTTTATTTCTATTTATTATGTACCTACGTCTTTTTTAATTCAAATTATAACATAACTTAGCGATAGTCTTAGTTATAAAAGAATTGGATAGATACTTCAGTTAACTTGTTATAATAAATCTCATCCACCCCTAAAAAAAATATATCTATCCGTATTAACCCAGCGAAGAGGGTTATTTGATTTCCTTGAATTTAATTTTTACAAGCTCAATTGATCACAGTTTTTCATGAAAATAAGAATTCCACCCCCAATCCTTAATTTATCGATAACCTCCTCACTGTCTGCTTCTGTGTATTCCAGTGTTTACAGGAACAGACATTCCGATTGATTTGTTCTGCTACTCCCCCTTTAAGAAGAGGTAAGAAATTTGTAAGACTTACTTGTTGTATTTTTATTCCCCGAGGAGTACTTAGAAGGTCAATTTTGGGTTTTACATAATTATGTCTTTTGTTTTGTTCTTTATCGTTTACCTACTTTTTTTATTTATTTTTTTTTAAGATAAAGTTTTCGCTTTTGCATTAAGAAAATTGTTTATTTTTTCTGATGAAATCTTTCAAGTCTATAGATTAATAGATACATGGTGTACAATGTATATTATTTGCATGTGTACATATATATACCTGTATTACATGAAAAAAGAAACATATGTGTATGAATTTTATACATATGTACGTTCGACAATAGGATGTTTTGCTTAAGATGCGACAAAGGCTATAAGGCCATCAGATCAGTTGAATTGAATCAACACAAAATTTGTATAGGTCTATTTCTCCCCGTGCAGCCCGTGCAGGTGATAAGAAAAATTTTCCAAAACAATTTTGTTGTGGTTTAAAAGTAAAGGATGCTATGTTTTCGTTTTTAAAAATATGTAATTAAGTAGGAAATATTTAAAGGATGCCATATCTCCCGTGGTGCCATATTACCCAACTTTACCCTACTAGTTCGGCTACAGCCTAAGCGGCTGGTTTGATATTCTTAAAACTTCTTAAAAGTGGTTTTTGGTGATTCCGCCCACACGTTTTTTGCATTTTCTTAGAGCTTAAATTAACTGTACCTGCTACACATTTTTTCAGTAAATTTTTCAAAATTCAATAAATTTCTTAAGGCTACCTTACCTTTAGAGGGGAAACCATTTATCAAAAAATGGTTATTAATGGAATCTCCCAAAGGACCATTTTTTACTATCGATTTTCTACACAGAAGCTCCTAAGCAATGTAAAAAGTTTTTCTTACTAAAATTTTTAAAACAAATATTTTTTGGATTTTCAAAATTAAAATTTTTTTTTTTTTGAAATTCAAATATTTTGAAAACTATACATGTTTGGTTTTTAAACAACCTTGGTTTTTAACAGTGTTCTTACACTTTTTTGGTATCTTAATATAAATTTACTTTTATGAAAAAAATAATGGTACCATTCACACAAATTTTAAAAAAGCCATTGAGGAAAATATTTTGTTTCTTAACAACGGCTCCTACGATTTTATCATATCAAAAATGCTTTTTGGTATAAAAAAAACTAACAAATAGCAACTATTAAAAGTATACTTCTCATAGAACGTTTTTTTTTAGTTTTTAAATTTTTCATTATTGATAGGACGGATTTGGATAATTTTTTTTATACATGAATTTCAAATGAGATTAAAAAATAATGCATAGCAAAATTTTCAAAAAAACAAGTTTTTGAATTTTTAAATAAAGTTTTATTTATACCAAAAATTTTGCTGTTCGTATTCATTGATTTTGTTTGTACTTAAAAAAATGGAGGCTTAAGTTTGAAAAAAGCCAACTTAATTCAAAACGGAAATCTAATGGAACTTAATTTTCAGCTTCAGCAAGCTTTTGTCAATTTTGTTTTACTATAAAAGTTGAAATAGGTAGCAACTAACGAGCAATCGAGCCCTTATAGCTTAAGAGGTTATGCAATCTGTTTTTGAATTTAAACTACTTGTTAATTTAACCTCACATTTTTACGTTGAATAGTTCACACACAACAAACGATTTCTTAAATATTTGACTACACGGAACATGACCCTTTTTCTCTAACAAGAAAATACAAGTTAACCTTTTCCTTACAGAATTTGCTCTTCAAGTAGAATATTTTTTATCTGCAGATTGATTTTTTTTGGCTAAATATATGGATGTTCAAATTCAATATTTTTATGTTTTTATGACCTGTCCTCTCCGCACATCATCATATCATAAAAAACAAAGTAAATAATAACAAGACAAATCTACTTTGGGAATTTCAATATATACAGATTGTGGTTTGTCCACTACAACAAAGTAGCACCATCTTTATTTTATGATTATAATATGCAAACCAAAGGACATTTGTATCGTACCACATATTGGCTATTCTTTCACCCAAGTTGATGTTAGTGATTTTTATGATAATTATGGGTTGCAGGCGAAAAATTTATTGTTTTGCGGAGACCATAAAATGAATACAGACAATATGTAATTATTTAGTTTCCTGTTTTTAAGCTTGTGATATACGAGTATGTACTATATCGGGAAATCTTAAAAAACAAAAGATCTAGGTGGTTTGAGGGATTCCGATTGAGCGTTTGTCTTGAAATAAGGCTATTTTACTGCCTAAGATCTTTTTCCATAAATCAATAAATTATTATATGGTATAACGGCTTTCCAAAGCGTATAAATGCTTGACGCATCCCCAAAATCATGGAAAATGCATTCCCATTTGACTGCCGCCGCTGCTGTCCTCCGGAGCGAATTTATTTATTGCTTTGGTCTTTCTTAAAAAAAAAATAAAGGGATGAAAAGAGAAATATAACTTCAAAAAGGAAACAACAAAAATCAAACAATAGATAATAAAAAACACCATTTGGCGATTAAGGGATAAGATTAAAAAATTTATTGCCAAAATATGTATGGACGGTCCAGCTTTGGCAGACAAAACATGTCAAAAGTTTTTCTGAAAATGTCGTCAGTCAATCGAATGATTTACTGAGCAGATGTTCCTGTATTGGCAGAGGGAGTTAGCTGTGTGACCTAAAATTTACCATGTCAAGGGCTGTTTTTTTTTTCTTCTTATCAATGTTGTAAGAAAATATCACGACCTGGGGGGTCGCAAGAACTTGATCTTGGAGAAAAAAATTATTAAAAATTATTTCAAATGAAATCTGACTATTTAATTAATTGTCCTTGTGTTTTCTGTCAGAAATTTTTAATTTATCAACTTGCTGTATCCTCGAAATGGAAAAAAAGCCTCTAAAATACAATTCAAGTTACAAACAAATTTAAGATAAAATTAAACTTTTTGCTATTTTGTTCCTACTAAAGATATTCTTGACGTCTGATCTAAGCCTTGGGTATAACTGAAGATTCAAATGACTTGAAGGTGAAGGACTTTGATGATGAATAGGTACTTGTTTATTGAAACTAACTAGGTATGTGATCAAGAGGAAAAAATTAACTATGTATTCTTTGTATGTAAGATGAAACGCTTTAGTACTTTGCAATGCTGAGTTAACTCTGAGTTAAATCTTCTTGATCTTCAAAGTTTGCCACCGATGAGGAAATCGCTCTCATTATGGTTTAACTTTAATTTACTCCTTCTGAAAAATATTTTTCATGCTTTAATATTGAATAATGTAATGTAATTATTTGATCAAAATCTTTAGTTCGAATATTTTAACGAATGTGAAATTTGTCATATTTTACCGAAAAAGGGGCATTCGAACTAAAACGGCTAAAAATCATACGAAGTGGTAAATTTCATTTTTGGTTTGGTACCAATTATTCTATCGAGAAAAAACAAAAATTGCAAACAACAAATCGCAATTTGATCCAAATATTCCTCAGTTGTACCATTTGTAAATTTATAAAAAAAGATTTGTTGATCACTTTTAATTTCGATATTGCCACTAAAGATCAATCTTGCTCTACCATTCATTTTGCAGGTATACGCTTTTAATTTATTTCATTTTATTTGAAATGAATACTATACGCTTGACCAGGGCTACCTTTTCTAGATTTTGAGAAAGAGCCAACAACAAGAGTGTTTCAAATAAAAAGAGCCACCAATGAGAACAACCCCAAAATTAAAAAAATGCCAAAATATAATTCACATATAAATATTTATTTATTTGATTTTTTTTAAAAAAATGTTCTAAAAAATTAAAACATTTACATTTACTTTCTATTGTATTTAATGTTCATAAAAATAATTTTTTAATTAAGAGAAATCAATTTTGCGGTGCAAACGGTGTTTTGGAGAATCATGATAAATCCAAAAATCATTATGTCTTCTAGATATCGAGCTATAGATGTCTTTTGAACTTTGGTGTTATGAATCAAAGTATTTCCCCCAAACACCACAGAATTGAATTTGATATTTGTTATTATTATTATTAGGCTATAATATAAGTCTAATTTTTCATTTAAGGCTTTAACAACAATTGAGTTCAAGCTGAAAGATTCTATCGGCTTATTTCTACTCTAAGCAAGTTTGTAACTTCATTTTTCATTGAATTTGTTTTCGAAAATCCTCTCGGCACGTGCGCTCTTATGCGAGAGAGGTAAAACATGACTCGTAAATTGCAAACTGTAAATTTTCTAATTGGTGATTTTTCAATTCCTTAAATGGTGTTTAAATTATCTTTCATATGATATTGAACCAAATTAACAATATCAGTTTAATGAAAGCTATAAACTCCATGCTCGCTCGTGTCTCTTATTGAACGGAAACAAAGATTCGATAGAGCAAACAAAAAAAAGCATGTGAGAAATATTTAAAAGCCATTTATCACTTATCGTGGACAAGCCAAAGTCCGGTGTTGTAGATCGTGCGTTAATTGAAACGGTCATTTTGAAAAGGGGATAGTCCTAGGGCTGTGTCAATCATGAACGATTCAATTTTTTTGATCCGATCATCGAAAAGTATCGATGATTGAAATCACAAATTTTCATTTCAATCGATCTCAATCTCAAACATTATTCTCTATTTTCCATCCCAATCTCAATCATTTCGACGATTCCCGATTTTCCATCTCATTTCAAATCATTTCGATGATTCTCAATTTTCCACCCCGATCTCAATCAATTCAATAAGGAATCTTGATTTTTGGTATCAATCTTTTCAAAAATGTTTGAGTTTTAAGAGATTTTTTAATCCATCGACAACGTAGCCATCCTTCAATGGAATTCGGCGGTTGATAGCTTGACGGAGAAGGAACAAACTATTTTTTGACAGAAAATGTGTATTTCGATCCAAATGTCACCCAATTGAACTAAAATCACCTTTCCTCCGGAGCGGTAAAAACTCTTCAAAAATTTCTGATTTCTTAGAGGTGTTTTTATCCATCGACATCGTAGCCATCCTGCAATGGAATTTGACAGTTGGTGGCTTGCCAGATAGAGGACAAACTTTATTTAGACAGGATAAGTGTATTTCGATCCTAATATCACCCAATCGCCCTAAAACATTTCTTTTCTGGAGCAGTTAAAAATTCTTCAAAAATTTCTGATTTTTTAAATCCATCGACAACGAAACCATCCCTCAATGGATTTTGATAGTTAATAGCTTGAAAGAAAGAGGGCAAACTTTATTTTAACATGATAAGCGTATTTTGATCCAAATATCACCCAAATGCCCTAAAATCACCTTTTTCTGAACCAGTAAAAATTCTTCTAACATTTCTGATTTTTTTCAAAGTTTTTTAATCCATCGACATCTAAGCCATCCCTCAATGACATTTGACGACTGATGACTTGACAGCTAGGAGACAAAATACGCTTTGACAGGATAGGTGGTATTTCGATCCAAATGTCAACCTATCGACGTAAAATCGAAATTTACGGGAGCAAAAGGAAAACTGAAAATTTAAGATTTTCTTAAAAGTTTTTAATCCAATCAAATTGTATTGTTTGCTAATTTGGAATAATTTAGATTTGATCAAGGGTGCAGTATTTAATTAATATTAGATTTAATCGAAATCGAAATAAAAATCGAATCAGAGCAATATCGAATAATGAACTAAGTGAAATACAAATGATCGAATAATCAATTGATTGAAATAATCGAATCATTTTTTGATCAATTCTTGAACGATTCGATCAACTGAAATGAACGATTTACACAGCTCTAGATAAACATCTTTGTTCTCAGAATTCTTTTGACTTTATTAGTAAATGTGGCAAGGAGCTTTTCTAAATAAAAAATAAAAAATAATAACTTCGGTCTACCTGTGTCATATGTAAACAATATCAGAATTGGCAATAACACAGGGTTTGCAACAGTTTATTCAAATTTATTATTAAAAATCATAACAAATTTTGTAAAAAAAAGGTGTGAAGTGTGATGTTTTTTGTCTCTAGGCAGAGTTGAATACTCGTAGGTACTCTCAAACAAAATTTTGATTTAATTTTATTATTTCTGAAAAAGGCCTATTTCATAAAACTAGAAGACTAATAATTACTTATGAATTATAGTTCGAGAGACAACCTTAAAATTACTTATCTCATTACGATCGCTGGTCGGATAAGATTTCTTGGTTGCTAAGGTTAGAAAATGCGGTTTTCGGGGTTTCGGTTTGTTGTTAAGTATATCTTTCACACAAGGAATTTCTATCAATTGGATACCAAATGAATACTTAGACTGTCCTCCATACTTAACTGATAGTCATACAGACTTTTGAAGGTTTTTGCTTCGAGTTTGATCGCCTCCCAGACTATAATTCACAAATAATTATTTGTCTTGTAGTTTTATGAAATAGGCCCCAGTAGTTTTTTAGAAATTTGTAAGCAAACATATGTTTGTATACCTACTATAAATTTCATAATATAGGTATTGGTACTCGCTTAGATGTCCTGCGTGTGTCTAGTGAATTAACGTAACCGGTGTGAAAATCATACAATTCCATGCATCATTTCGGCAGTGACATATAAGGGTGGTAAATATTATTTTTGCCCTGGGCGACAAAAAAGCTGGGCCCTGGCGTTCGGAATGCTGTCCGAAATATGGAGAAACAACTCTTTAATCCTTAGGATCAAGCTACGACGACTCTTCCACTCTAATGTTGAATGAGTGCTTTTTTATAGATGCAGTGCTTAAAAGGTTACACCCGCTGTCAGAAGAAACCTGCAAAAATTCAAGAATGACCTAACCGTATCTCCAAAAATAAACTTCATGCGAGGACAGGTCAGAAAACCATCGACTTTATGATACGAAAATGTAAGAGGCAGTGGATTAGACATACGCTTCGAAAAGTCACGAGTATATTTGCGAGTCAATGGAACCCTCTCGGGTTCCGGTCAGCCATCAGACGAATAGGGGGAATAACATGTAGCATACGAAAACATGCACGTGCCGTAACTATTCGGGACTGGTGGAAGTGTGATCATAGCCTCTTCGCGGCGGCCGCTAGAAACAAGCCTTTTAAAAAGACTTGGCTAATATGATCAGGCTGGTTCCTCAGGTTGGCGACAGGTTAATTCCCTGTCCCGTAAAACTAAGAATTATGAGACTGACAACAAGCCTCGGAAACGGACAGATCTCACGACGACAACCTTTGCCACGAAAACGGACACACGATTTACGAATTTTCTTATGGAACGTTCGCTCGCTCTATAGAGCTCGAGCTGTTCAGCAGCTAGCCGATGCCCTGTCAGAATATAAAGCTGACATAACAGCATTACAAGAAATCAGATGGACAGGGAATGGTGTTCTACAGAAGAAGGAATATGACGTATATTACAGCTGTCATACAAAACACCATGTGCTCGGGGTAGGCTTCCTAGTCAGCGAAAAAATGAAGTCTACCATCATCGGCTTTAACGCTATAAGTGAAAGGCTATGCACTCTCCGCGTGCGAGGCAAATTTACAAACATCAGCCTCATTAACGTTCACGGACCTACGGAGGAGTCCTCAGACGAAGAAAAAGAGACTTACTACGAACAAGTCGAGAGGGCCCTCAATGCCTGCCCAAGGTATGACGTCAAAATCATCCTTGGGGATTTGAACGCAAAAATAGGTCGGGAGCCGGTATTCAGGCATTACGCAGGCACCCATAGTTTGCATGAGAACACTAATGACAATGGACTTCGAGTCTTAGAATTGGCAGCATCGAAAAACATGGTCGTTGCGAGTACCAGGTTCCCGCGTAAAGATATCTACAAAGCCACCTGGGTATCACCTGATGGAGTCACTCGTAACCAAATAGACCACGTGTTGATAGACCGTCGCCACTACTCGAACCTGATGACGGTACGTACGTACCGAGGTGCCAATATCGACTCGGATCACTATCTTGTTGGTATGGTTTTCCGAGGGCGGATTGCCTTACGGAGACGCATTGCATCCGCCGATCAGGTTCGAATCAACACGGCTGCCCTACGCAATGAAAACACCAGTAACATCTTTGGTAATGCGTTAGGACTCGCCCTAGAATCACTCGATTTAGGGAGAGTAAGTCCTGGAGCCAGTATGCTGGGCGTAGATGAGAAGTGGACACGCCTTAAGAATACTGTCATTAGTACTGCCAACTCCATCTTAGGCAGCAGTCGTAGAAATCGGAACGACTGGTTTGATGATGAATGCAAGCTAGCGACTGAACGTAAGAATGTTGCGTACCGAGCAATGCAACAATCTCATAGAACGCGGGCACGCGAAGAGGAATATAAAGAGCTCAGAAGAACAGAAAAACGGCTTCACAGACAGAAAAAATCAGCCTGGGAGAAGAACCTAATCTGTGAAATAGAGAACAGCCGAGAGCGAGGTCCGCACCAGGCGCGGAAGTTCTACCAATCCGTCCGAAACATGACGCAGTACACACCACGCTGCACATACTGCAAGGACGGAGAGGGAAATCTGATCACCGATCCACAAAGCATACTGGAGCGATGGGAAGTGTACTTTAATGAATTGCTAAATGGTCAGCTCACAGCAGAAGTGGAGGCTCCACTACTTCAAGATGAACACCCTGTGCTACCGCCACCAAGCATAGAAGAGGTTGAGAAGGCTATAAAACGGCTCAAACAAAACAAAGCCCCGGGAGCCGATGGCATACCAGCCGAATTATTCCACCACGGCGGGCCAGCCTTACGTCAAGCAATTCATGATATCATAGTGCACGTATGGGAGCATGAAGAAATGCCAGAAGACTGGCGAAAAGGTATCATATGCCCCATACATAAGAAGGGAGATGTCACAACGTGCAGCAATTATAGAGGTATCACGTTGTTGAGTACCGCCTATAAGATACTCTCCTCTATCCTACAAGACCGGATAACCCCATACGCTAAAACAATCATAGGCCAATATCAGTGTGGTTTCATTCCAGGCAAATCAACAACTGATCAGATCTTTACCCTTAGGCAGGCGATGGAAAAATGTCTTGAATTCAACATTCCAACATACCATCTGTTTATAGACTTTAAGGCCGCCTATGATAGCATAGCCAGGGTAGAACTTTACAAAGCCATGAGAGAATTCGGCATCCCAAATAAATTGACACGACTATGTAGGTTGACCATGACCAACGTAACAAGCCAAGTAAAAATAGCCGGATTGCTATCCAGACCAATCAACATCTTTAATGGACTCCGACAAGGGGATGGTTTGGCCTGCCTCCTCTTCAACCTGGCGTTGGAGAAAGCAATCCGTGACTCTGGCACGGCAACAAGAGGGACCATCGTCAACAGGTCCAGCCAGATACTGGCTTACGCAGACGACATCGACATCATCGGAAGAACCGAACAAGCTGTACACGATTCCTTCATCCAGATCGAGCAGGCGGCACAAAATCTGGGGCTGCACATTAGTGAAGGTAAAACAAAGTACATGGTGGCGTCGAATGCGAGAAGAACAGTTGGTCAAACAATCAAGGTAGCGGAGCACGAATTTGAAGTGGTGCAATCCTTTAAATACCTTGGGTCAACAGTAGCAGCCGATAACAATATAGAAGAAGAAATACGCGGGCGGCTTCTCAAATCCAACAGAGCCTACTACAGTCTGTCAAAGCTATTCAAATCTAGAAATCTAACCATAACTTCAAAACTGCTGCTGTACAGGACCATGGTCCTGCCAGTACTCATGTATGGATCCGAGACTTGGGTGCTTAGCAAAAGGCACTGCGACCTCTTAGCCGCGTTCGAGAGAAAAGTCTTACGGAGAATTGTTGGCCCCATATGTGAGGAAGGACGATTCCGGAGACGGTACAACCATGAGTTGTACGCAATCTACCTTGAAGCAGACATAGTGACAAAAATTAAGCTCGGTAGACTCCGGTGGGCAGGGCACCTAGCTCGAATGAGCGAAGAGGAACCTGCTCGGAAAGTCTTTTGTGGTACATTCTATGGTAGACGGCAGCGTGGTAGACCATGCTTGCGCTGGAGAGATGGCGTAGACCAGGACGCCCGAAGCCTTGGGGTGCGCAACTGGATGGCGTCGGCTCGAGACCGGGATAGGTGGAGAGACTTGTTGAAAGAGGCCAGGACCGGACCCCGGTTGTCGAGCCGATGATGATGATGAATGGAACCCTCTCACGCAGCCAGGCAGACGAGTGGGCCAACCTAAAAGTAATTGGCTAATAACGATCGCAGAGGAATTAGCACAACTGAGAAAGACTGCGAGAGAGCTGAGGTACATTTACATTTTGCAGAAACCATACACGACCGACGATGGCACGGTGTGTAGAAGTAGTGGAGGTCCTTTACCCCGCACGGGGCACTACGGTTGTAAAGATCCGATGACCTAAGAATATAAGTACCTAAATACCACATCATTCAAATAGTTGCCTCAGTTTTGCTAACGGTGCTTCAAGAAGTGTCGGTCTAACTTTTAATGATTCGATCCAGGATCTGCGGCGTTTTTCATATATAAGCGTTTCGAAAATTTGGAAGTGAATCTATGCCAACGTGCGAAGCCACCGTGCCCTTGTTGGAAAACCCTTTAATTCTTCCTTAACCTTTCTATACCCGCGCCAAATAAAATAACACTTATACTCGCGTACGGTCTCTGAGACCGAAACTTTAAAAACTGTATTTTATATCTCACTTCGAAAATATTAGTTAAAATAATTTTAATCTAGTTGAACGAAATGTGTTTAAGGATGTCTATTTAAATATCAAAAAATGGCATTTTTATGAGGCCTCTGAAAAAAGACATTTTTTTGACATGTTTTGAAAAACTTGGTAAAAATCTATATAGCCCTTTTAAAATATTGAAATGAAGAAACAAAAAATTAATTAAAACATGCCTCCAGATGGCGCGTGGGTCTGACAGGCCGATTGATGCCTAGATCACACTAAATTGAAGATTGAAACAAATGAGGAAGCTACAACGAAGCAGATTGCAGCAGGATGAACCGTTATTAAAAAAAAAACGTACAAAATTGAATTCTCGGTCTGACAGACCAATACGCGGGTAAAGGAAGGTTAAAGAACAAAAACTGTGATATGGTTTTTATTTTGCACAAACAATTATTGAATGCTTTCATTTTGGGACATGTTGAAATTCATTGTTAATATTATTATTTTTAACATTTTTATTTCGCTGGAATTTTATGTGTACCTACTTTTCATCCACAAATATTTTTGATTAAATAAAAATAACTTTCTGCATTGAGACAGTACTTAAGCTTAACCAATTCTCGATACATTTCTAAAACATATTAAATTTTTTAAATCAATGCTAAGGCGAAATTGTATCAGTTAATTTAAATTTGTTTGTGATTGAAGTTTTGATTAATTGATAAATGTTAGGATCAGAAAAAAAAAATCCACCTCAAAATATGTGACGAGTAGGTATAACATTGGTTTGAACCGAAATTCTTTCAGTCGGTTCTAATAGGGAATCAACTGTTTGCTTTCATAGAGTCGGAAACCCACCTCAAAATGTTCGAGTTGAAATACAAAATTATTCCTGCGCATTGCCGTTTACACCAAACAAAAAATATACTTTCTTAGGTACACGGACATTTGTCAATCGGGGTTGGCCGGAGTCTACATGGAAAACTAAGCTCTGGCATTTTTTTGTACTTAAAAAGCAGACAACAATTGGGCGGAGCTGGTGAATATTATCCCCTTGTTTAACGATTTCAACGCCCAGTTTGCCTCCACCACTAGCTTTATCAACTTTTCTGCTAAAGTTCCGGTTATGCTGGATCTGTACATGAATATTTACATACACACATTGGGTAGTATAGTCCTCTATCTCATTCTTCCGTTTACATGAAAGCTTTTGACAAACCAAGTACCTAGGCTAAAAGGTATAGGTACACAGTTGAAGAAATATGGAAAAAGCTTTGTATTTTGTGTTTTATTTTTGAAAGTATCTATCTATCGAATATAGCACTTCGCAAAGATATTTTGCTCGTAGTTAACAAGTGCATTCTACATGCCACCGGATACAGACACCTACATACGACATCGACAGTGCAAAGAGTTGCCTTGGAGCGTGGGGACTTTAGACTTTATTCAACAAGGGGTATTTGATGGTAGAGAATCGGCGCCTTCCTTTAGTAGATACTATTTATTCTTTCGCGATGGTCGGATATTTGTTGTGCGTCGGAATTCTGTTTTAATAGTGTGTTCAATTTTTGAGAACAAAAAAATCCCCTGAAAAAAATTTGTGTGATTTAAATTCAAAAATTTAAATTTGAAAATAAGAAAAACTGATTTTATATTCCTAATTATTTTATATTGCCTATCTACCTTAAGTGATATTATAAGGAAAAAAAAAAAATAATAAAATCATTTTAAGTGAGTGACGCAAAAAAGGATATTTGAATGCATAATCCGGTTGCTCTCGATCTCACGATCGTTAGCTGAAGAAATTTGTTAATTACCTAGTTCCAAATGAAAATGGAAGATCCGAACCTAGCTGAGCAATACGTACAAGAATTTGTCCTTGATCATTTAGAGGACACAACGTCTGGGGCAATTGGAGTTAAACGTGAGGACCAAAGTCCTCCAACCGCAGCTAAAATTACTTGGAATACGGTCCAAGAAGAAGAAGAAGATACACCAATTCCGAAAATGAGAGCCTTCGCAAGTGGACTTCCTGCTGCTGGTCACGTTTGGCACCATGAAGATCGCAGATTTCAAGCTCTTTCTCCACCTCCAGAACTATACACACACGGGCCTATCGCGAGTCAAGCAATAGTTGTAAGTGCGGCAGTACCAGGAGTACCATCGACGCCACCTGAGACGCCTCCAATAATTGGATCACCTTCCGGTAGTACCTGTGCTCAAGGATATCCTCCAAATCACTATGTACATAGACCCCCAACAACGACGGGCTTGGCACAAGAAATGATGTGGCTTCCTCAGTCAATGCGTACCGAACCACAACCTCTTGATCTGCGACCGCTTAATTGTTCGCTCCAAGAAGAAGAATGGGAACGGCAACGGGAATATATGCATGTTACGTCGGTATCTAACCATGGTCACATTATTCCAACGCATCATTTTCAGCAGCTTGAACATCTTACACCGATCAATATGCACACCCCCTATCATAGCAGCACAACCCAACACAACCGACCAATGTCGGTTAGCTCCACGAGATCATCAACAGCTACTCCAAGAACTTGCTCCGGCCAGTATAGCACATCAAGCAATGCCGGTGGCGATGAATATATCAATGACGATTTACTTACCACTCTTACAGTACGGGAACTCAATAAACGACTGCATGGGTGTCCTCGCGAAGAAGTTGTCAGACTGAAACAAAAGCGCAGAACACTTAAAAATCGCGGCTATGCACAAAACTGCCGATCGAAAAGGCTACAACAGCGTCATGAGCTTGAAAAAATGAACCGACAGCTAGCCAATGAACTACAGAGACTTAAATCCGAACTATCGCGTGTATGTCAAGAAAGAGATCAACTTAAACAGCGATTGCAGGTACGCCAACCAGCACAGACCGCTGGCCAACAACAGGATCTCCACTCCGACGGCCACAGTTCACCGGAGTTCTACCTCTGACGACAGATTGGTGCTCCTACTCATCAATGGTCCAGATATCAGCAGCAGCAACTATAGCGGACAACTTGAATGAAACAGTGTAATGTTAAGTAATCTCATCATATTGTCTTATAGAGCATGATAACTTTTTCAAAAAATTGTTTTAATTATTTTTTCCTATAAATTCGGGACAATAAATTAATTGTAGAGATATTGAAAAAAAAAACAACGTATACAACGACTTGACTACACGTAACAAGTCACTTTTTATTTCTTTTAAAAAGGAACTTAGCAAGAAAAAAATTTAAATTCTCAGTTTGGATGTAATTTTAATTTCTTTTTTATTGAAAATCAAAATAAAAATTAAAGATTAAATACATAGTTAAGGCTGCAACATGATAATCAATGTCAATCGTTATCAAATAATAAATACACATTGTATTCAATTCAAATCACACGCTTCATTTGTTGATTAGTTTTAGTATTATATTATATAGATTTGTATTTGCAAGTCCCTCAGATAACATGAACAGGTCTTTTAATATTATTATTTTTAAGTAGGAACACGCAAATCTGAATATATTTTTGTTGAAGATTGCACACATGAATTTTACCTATTTTATTTTGTAATTAAAACCAACAAACAAAAAAAAATCCTTTGAGTTTTAAACTTTTGATAACAGTATGGTTGTGTTTAAATTTTATAATATGTCCATTAAAATTTATGTGAAGTATTAAAAACTTTAATTTAAAAGTTGTGTCAAAACTGTGTTTTTTCAACGCAGCAAATCTAAAACCTATAAGAAGAAATCGATTGTAAAATATAGTAAAGAGGGATTAATTCCGTAGAACACACAATAAGACTTGTGAAAATGTGTAAATACCTATGTGAATTACGAGTATAAACAATATTATTGATTATAGACACTATTATCAACTGTTAAGTTAAATAAAACATATTATATTAAAATCCAATTTTTACTTTTTCCATTTCTTAGTTGAATAATGAAAATTCTTTTTTACATGCTTCAATTTAATTTTCAGGTATTAAGCTTTAGTAATTTATTCTAGTTATATTTTTAGCTAAAATCTAACGACAATTTTTCACTCTTAGACCTCAACAAAAGAAAATTTTCTGTTTTTTGAGCTTGAATCTAGCAGAGTTGGTTTGGGAGTTTAAGTTTTTGTCAGAGTTCATTACAAAATATACAAGAACCTACCTTAGACGCAAACATTTTGAGGCTTCACCGCGATATTTAAATATCTCGAGAAGTAAAAATATAAATCGAAAGTAGACAAATACACACAGGGTGTCCGCCGGGAATGTATCCTACTTCGTTTGCTTATAATTTTTGATTAAATGAAAGAGAATGGATCTTATATTGATAAATGTTTCATTTAATGTCAATATCAGATAAATGTCCACCTCTGTTAGTTTCACAAATGCGAGCCCTTTTGAGCACATTTTTCATTGCATTCTCACACATTTCACGCAGTATTTCATTAATTTTATCACGAATATTTTGTTTGAGTGGCTCTCGCAGTAATTCCATTGTAATCCTGGCTGTATGCGATGTGATGGCACAGTCTTGTTGATACCACATGTTAATCAAGTCAAAAGCATGCAGTTGTGGTGTTTAAAAGTTTTCAATCATATCACGTTATCGCTCCCCATTCACAGTTACCGTTACGCCGTTTCCGTAAGGTCCAATGATTCCTCCTGACCAAATTGCACACCAGACTGTTACTTTTAAATAATGCAAAGTGACTGATGACTAATTTGAGGGTTTTCCATTGCTCAGAACCGACTATTCTGTTTATTCACATATCCATTCAAATGAAAATGTGCCTCGTCACTCATTATGATTTTTTTCATGAAAATCGGGGTTGATTTTGATAAAATGTTTTAACGAGTAAAACGCGTTGGTTTATCGAATATTTTTCCATGATAAATTTTCCATGAGTCTACCTTACGACTGCCAAAGACACCCTGTACAAACATTAAGGGTATTCATACAAAAGCGTAAGGTCGACGTAAATGTTGTAAAGTTTTAAACTTCGTATAATTATGTAACAATTTGTATGGACAATTTGAAAGATTTACGCAGATGACAACACACAACTTTACTACGTTTCCGACGACTTTACGCTGTTTCACAAATGTATATATTATGTCGTAAGAAAAATTACGCTCCACCCGTAAATTTCGATTTTTTACCTGCTTTTGATGACAACATTGTTCTACGACTTGAAATTAATTAAACTTCTATCAATTTAGTATAGTATAGTATATTTTATTGTAGCGGAAATATTACATTATTTTTTCTTAAATCTATATTGCACAATTTACAGAGATTGGTATATAAACTACCTTACTACTGCCAAGTAAAAACATTTGATTATAAAGAAATGAGCTTATAGAAATTATCGAATTGAAGGAAAAGCTACATTTAAAACCTTAATTAGAAAAAAAAAAATATATATATATACAGTATAAATAATACAAATAGAGACAAATGTTATATAGCTAGAGAGAAGGGATGGCTTCGGCAAAACCAACAATGAGTTTTCAAAAATACTTTTACAAAATTAACTAACAATTATGGGTTTTAGTTTGGGTAATAAATAAACAATTTAATAAATAAATAAGTGAATGCATAAATTAACATTTAAATAAATAAACAGATAGATTAAAAATGAATAAATAAATAAACAAATTAATAAATAGACAAATTAATAAGAAAAAACATTAATCAGTCTTAATTAAAATAAATAAATAAATAAATAAATAAATAATTAAATAAATAAATAAATGAATAAATAAATAAATAAATAGATAATTGAATAAATAAATAAATAAATAAATAAATAAATAAATAAATAAATAAACAAATAAATAAATAAATAAATAAATAAATAAATAATAAATAAATAAAAAAAAAAAAGTTTAAAAATAATTAAGAACAATAAATAAATATATAATTGTATAAACGAATTAATAAATGAACAAATATGCATAAAATATATAACTTCAATAAATAAATAACAAAAAGAATAATTATAGGTACAACAAAAATCAGTCAATTTAAGCCCCAAATCGTGTCTGTAGAACCAAGAGTTTTCAAGAGACACCCTTTAAAATTGTATCATTAATAAATTTATAACAACAAGTAGTTTAATTAAGAGCGAAATGCAAAATACTGTGTGCTTGTCATTAGATGCTTCAAATCTCTAGAACGTGTAGGTTAGGTTAAAAGAAAAACAAAATAGATTGGGAAGGGGGTGTATGTCTCTCCGTTCAGGCGGGAGGGTCAATTATCTAAAAAAAAGTGACTTAAAACGGAGTAACAAATATTGAAGAGCAGTAATAACTGAAGAAAAATCCTTAAGCTCCTCTCAGGCCATATGTTTCATGTTCATTTTCCAACACAAGTTTTTGAAAATAAAAAAATATATTAATGAAAAAATGTATTAAATATGAAAATATATATTTTTTAGGATTCAATGTTCTTTTCAACTTTGAGTCAAGTTCTGAAAACCATTCTTCTAAAAAGTCTTTCAGATTTTGAGAGGCATAAGAATTACCAAATCAACTACACTAATTACAGTGTGGGAACCTTGTTGGGCAAAGGATAGAAGACTTTGCATCAAATCTGGTAGTTGTGAGTTTTTGGTCAGTTGTTTGTAGCGAAGGTCTCATGAATAATCCAAGTTTTCGAACTCGAGTGACAAACGAAAAAGTGTCTTAAATCAAAAATACCTTAATTTTTTCGCACTTTTTTCAATTATTATATATTTTCTCCCTCAAGGGCTCATTAAGTCAGATAGTATGGAAAAGTTATTGGCATTAACACCGCTATCCATTCCCCATCTGAATCTTTTGGTCTTTTTGCTAAGTAAAATAAAAGTTCAATAACCATTTTGTTTCCTACTATTAGAATTATTCCCATTATAAACAAATTAGCTAGCAATTAGCAATTTTCTCAAAAACGAGAACTCCGTTTTGCATCTGGTTTTCGGTATTTGACTTAAAATTATTAGGAACATTTAATATTTTATTCAAAAAAAAGTGCAAAAGTTCATTATATGAAAAGAATATACTTAAGAAAAATCATTATTTTCATCAAAATTTTATGTTTGAAAATTATTTTTTTCATAAACAATCGATCAAAATAACTTCATTTTAAAAAAGCATTGAAGAATGGATTTCTGACCTAAGAGGAACTAAAGGATTTTTCTCCAGATGTTACCACTACTCCTTAATGTTTGTTTTTCTGTTTTAAGTCACTTTTTTAGATAATTGCCTCTCCCGGCTCAATGGGGAGGTATGCACCTCCTTCCTATTCTATTTTTTTCTTCTTTTGACTAAACCTACACACTCTGGAGCCTTAAAGCATCATATGCCTAGCACCCTGTGTTTTTCATTATACTATAAATTATATTACTAATTCTTATAAATATATTATTAAT
Organism: Dasysyrphus albostriatus; assembly: GCA_946251815.1. NCBI lineage: Eukaryota > Metazoa > Arthropoda > Insecta > Diptera > Syrphidae > Dasysyrphus > Dasysyrphus albostriatus. The sequence goes on along the minus strand of OX276337.1, from coordinate 67,900,618 downwards.
ACATTTTTGAAAGAGTGTCTCTTGAAAACTCTTAATGCAAGTTTAATTAATTTCAAATCGTAGAGCAATATTTTCATCAAAAACAATTCAACAATTGACAATTGCTGAAATAGCGAGAAAACTTGGCAGTTTTTTGAACTTTAACCATAATGCGTTAGTCGCTCGAGGTCAAAAACTTGGATTATTGGGCCAGCATCATAAACAACTCTGCAAAAAACTCCGCAAGAACTGCTAGATCTGACGCATGGTCTCCCGCCTATGAAACTACAAGGTTACTGGACTTATGTATTTTTAAAGACAATTAGACAAAAATCAATATTACGAGTAAATTTCAAGTCCATAGAAATATTCTAATTGAAAAGTTCAGAAACCGTTTTTCAACGCATATATTAGGATCAAGTTTTTTTCACTACAAACTATTTGTCTGCAAAAAATCCATTTGGAATTTGCACAATATTTTATTTAAGTATATTTAGAGCAATCTTTACATTTGGAGAAATTCTGATTTGAAATTTCCAAGTTTAGCATAAAATTGAGATTTCCTGGATTTGAATAGAGTCAAGTGACACACAACGATATATACAAAAAGAAAGATTTCAATATAATTTTTGAAGTAGAAGACTAGTGGTTTTTGGAGAAAAATATTTCCAATAACACTCTTTTAAAAACTCGTGCAGTTCCTACGTCATGACATTTTAAAGTAGTTTTCAGTACAATGTATTATGTGCAGGGAGCCATTGAATTGTTTTGTCTTATTCCCGTTAAGTCTAAAGACGAAACGATGCACCCTGTCCAACTTGCCAATATATATCGGGTTTTTCAATAAAAGCGCTACAAAAGTTTTTTTTAAATAAAACAAAAATGGTTTTGGATATCAATGAAATTCTCTATTCCATCGAAAGTAGGTATGGAATTCGATTTCTTTTGCATGGCCACCACGAGCACGCTTGCAGAGGTCCAGACACTGAACCCAATTTTTGACGGTTTTGAAGCATAAATCGGCTGATACTGCTACAATTTCACGTTCGATATTCGTACGAAGTTCATCAATCATCGCTAGCTTGTTGGCATAGACCATTGACTTGACGTAGCCCCACAGGAAATAGTCTAACGGCGTCAAATCGCACGACTGAGGCGGCCAAGCGAGTAGACCATTTCGTGAGATAACACGTTCTCCAAACTTGGTTTCCAATAAATTGATTGTGACATTTGCTGTGTGGCTTGTGGCGCCATCTTGTTGGAACCACATGTCTTCCAAGTCCATATCATCCCATTGGGGCCAAAAATATTCGGTTATCATTGAACGGTAGCGATCCCCATGCACAGTAACGTGCCGGTCTTGATTATCACGGAAGAAGTACGGCCCAATGACGCCGCCGGCCCATAAACCACACCAAACCGTAATTTTTGTCGGGATGCAATGATGACTCATGGAGTACGTGTGGATTGTTGCCTGACCATACCGCATATTTTGTTTATTGACGAAGCCATTCAGCCAGAAATGAGCCTCATCGCTGAAGATGATTTTTCGATGAAAATCCGAATCATTTTCAAGCTGTTGCTCAGCCCAATTCACGAACATACGACGCTTCTGGTGGTCAAGGGGCTTCAGTTCTTGCGTCAATTTAATCTTGTAAGGATGTACGCCAAGATCTTTTCGCATAACTCGCCTCAGTGACGTCACAGAGATGCCCAACGCTTGAGAACGACGTGTGAGAGACATTTTGGGCTTTCTGTAACTGAAGCCTCTGCGGCAGCAATATTCCCGACACTACGGACTCACTGGCAGGGGAATATTTTGTACTGTGCCTGTGGATTCAAATTTTTCCACTAGACGCTCAATTGTTGATGTGCTAGGACAATTATGACGACCATAAATTGGACGTAGTGCTCTTAACGTTGAGGCCACTGACTCCAAATTTCGGTAATAAATTTTAACAATTTCGACTCGTTGTTGGCTCGTATATCTTTACCTCATGAAAGGTAAACCTTACTTTTGTAGCGTCCCTGTTGAAAAAACCTTTATTTGTAAGAAATGTTTGAAGATTCCGTCAAATAACTACCATAAAATTATTTTATTTTTTAACTATGAGTGAGTATCAAATATTTCAAGCTGTGTACCTACCAAATATTCACGTGGAGAATCAATGATGTTTTCTTTATGATTATTCACGTGTATTTTGAAGTGGTTATAATTTTTCATTTGACAAAAGAGGTGAGTATCAGACTGAAACATATAATTATCTTAAAGCTTTACAATAATTCAAAAAATAGTTTTCCCACTTACTGACTGACCCCATGGCGCTCTTAGTTAAGCTCTAATAACTTAATGCTAGTGTCTATTGGCTTAGTAACTTTATTAAGATTTCATTTCGATTAAGGTAACTAGAACAACTCAAAACTCCTTTAGACTACTTAAAAAACCACTAAGAATCTAGAACAACCACATTAAACATTTATTTGGTTTTATTTGTTTCTTTTTATTAAGTTTCTTGTATGCCAACCTGGCTTAAAACCAATTACCAATCACCAAAGCCTACACTTATGTAGGTCAGCCAAGACCCAAGACAAAAATAAAGAAAAGTTAACTTTAAATATCAAAAGAGTTTTAGAGTATTTGTTTAAACCGCTAGAACTGGTTCTCCTGCCTTATCCTATCCTATCAGTCAGCCCTGATCGGACACCAGATCTTTTGAACCGAAAGGTTCTTCCTTGTGAAAGGACGTCTTGACTATGTATAAAGCAGAGCCACTTTCATATATGCATCTTAAGTTCAATCGCCTATCTATCCTGGATCAGCTCGACAGGGGAATGCATCGGGTAGAACTAAGCCCCTTAGACGCATACTCTCAGAATACTCGTATTCGTCATTGGGATAAGAAAGCCCAAAAATTTGCGGTTGGTCGAGGTCCTTGTTTTTGAAAGGTAACACCCAGTCAGCTTTTCCAAAAAAACTATATTCTGTGCATGTTAGTGTAGCATGCTGTTGTATAACCTTTTTGAAATAATCTCGTGTGCACACCAACTCTTGTGTTTTTTGTGTAATTCAAGGCAACGTCCTAGACACTGTTTCTCAAATACAAGAATATTTTCAATTTGATTTGAGATCAGGCAATGTTAAACCAATCCATTGCCAATTATGGGATGGATGAGCGGGTCATGTAGCAATTCAAAATAAATTAGGTCACTGAGCGAGGTTTGTCCTGGTCGTCATTCCCATATCGAAACTTAACTACCAGAAGCAAATGCAATATTTGGCTTATCATGTACCAAAAAGCAAACACAGGTACATATCCCTTACAGTTTGTTGATAGAAACGACGAATGTGAAATTCCTTTTGTCATGCTCAAAGAAGTAAGAAGCATGTGTCAACAAATTGTCTAACAAAAAATCACCAGGGTACGATCTAATAACTGCTCAGATTTTGAAAGAAATGCCTTCAATAGCCTTCAAAAAACTCCAATTTATAATAAATGCATGCCTTTAACTAAGATATGTGCCACATTATTGGAAAATTGCAGAAGTTATTGTTATACCTAAACAAGATAAGCCACTAACAGAATTAACATCTTACAGGCCTATATCGCTTATACCAATCATGGCAAAAGTTTCCGAAAAACTACTCCTGAAAAGACTTAGCAAAATAATAGAAGAAAGAAGACTTATTCCGATTTAGAAATAAACATTCCACGATAGACTAAGTGCATCGGATTATGGATGTTGAGGAAAAGGCACTTGAAGAAGAAAAAGTATGCTCGGCTATATTCTTAGAAGAAAATTTGAGCAACAAGCTTTTGACAAGATTTGGCACTTGGGACTTGAGTACAAACTGCATAGGAATCTTCCCATACAGTGCTACGAAATACTGAAACGTTACGAACCGACTCTTTAGAGTACGGTACGATCAAAATTACTCGGAACTAAAGAAAATTGAAGCCGGTGTACCACAAGGAAGTGTCCTAGGACCAACCCTGTATCTGTTATATACAAAAGATATTCAAGTTGATATAAACGATATCATGGCCACCTTTGCTGATGATACTGCAATATTGGTGCCAGATAAATCCGTTACGAAGGCTACACAAAAACTGCAAAATGCAGTCGATAAAGTTAGTGATTGGACGCAAGAATGGCGAATCAAACTAAATGAAACAAAATCGACGCATATAAACTTTACATGCAAAAATATAAACAATATTCCTATTCTTATAAACAGTACAGCAGTACTTTACTCCAATACTGCCAAATACCTTGGAATGACTTTGGATACAAGGCTTAAATGGAAAGAGCACATCAAAAAGAAAAGAGAAGAACTAAACTTGAAGTACAGAAAAATGTACTGGTTACAAGGAAAGAACTCTGACCTATCCATCCAGAACAGACAAATATTATATATAGGCCAGTGTTGAAACCCGTTTGGACATATGGCATCCAACGATGGGGCTGAACAAAGAAAACAAATGCTGAACCCATCCAAAAACTCCAAAGCATGGTCCTTCGTGAAATAATAAATGCTCCTTGGTATATAAGAAATAGCGATCTACATCATGACCTTCAAATTGAAATGGTTACAGAAGTGGTTAAAAAACACGCTTTATCACACAATCAGCGACTGCAAAGTCATACCAACTGCGAAATGGAGACCGTCTTAAATGTACGAGACAGTTCGGTGATTAAGAAGAACCAAGCCTCCTGAGCTGATGGTCTCAAAGCTATGGGAAAGTGATAACTTTAAACTTTTCACGATGTGATTTATAAATTAAGAAAGAAAAATCATTTGTCGATCTTTCATGGATTGGTTCTGATTCACCGGTGGTTTTAGTGCGGTAAGAGTCCCACGCTTTTCAGTACCGATTCATACCGAGTGTTTTTTGAATCCATTGGATACAAAAATATGTGCCAAAAAGCTGTCTGAGTCCTTACGCTGACTCCATTGGAGTTGCGAGTCATTCTCACCTTATTTGTTTGCGTTTGTTTTCGGAACTCAAGATGAGAAAGATTAAAGAGAAAGAGAGATATATTGAGGCGGACAGGTATATCTTCTAATTCTCGTACGTACATAAGTACACACGTTTTTTTTTGAGTAATTTGGCTACAACTTTTGACTCCTATTATTTTTTCCTTGTCGTAATAGTAAAAATTATTCCTCATATAGGCGGTTATCCAGTGGCTGATTTAGTTGAGATGCCACCCTAGGCCCTGTCTGATGTGGCGCCCCTTTTTGTTTGTAAAAGTATTTTCAAAATCTAAAAATCAATATCTATTTATATATTTTAATATTATATATATTTTATTATTATAGTCAGCTGATTAATATCCGCAATATCTGGTGAGAAATATAAACACGATTCCTCCCATTTCCCCTTAAAAACTGAGACTGACATTTTTTGCATTTGCTTGCTCAATTATTTTTTGTCGCAGTAAAATACATAAGAAAAAAAGAAAAAGAGAATTATTTTGACTTCTATGGAAGGAATTCTGTTTTTTCTTTGTTCTCTTGCTCTGCCAAAAAACTGAGGAAAAATACTGAGCGCAGTGAGCGCTCAAGAAATATAAACTGCCTGATTGAATTCATTCAGGGCGCGATTCATTTGTCCGGTTTATATTTCATGAGCGCTCACTGAGCTGATCGACGGAGCAAAGATTTTTTTCATTTGTTTTTGACAGCAAAACTGGGAAAATTCTCTGAACACTCAGAAATATAAACTGGACAATTTTATCAGTGCTTGAGACAAATGAAACCTTCTTTATCACTTTGACTTTATAAGAAAAAGTAAAAATGTTTGAGGAGCGCTGTCAAAGTTAATTTTATTTTTAATTTTTTTTATCCTTCATTTCATTCTTTTTTTTAGGCCTCACGGGCCTAAGTCTAAATCTAGCACTGGGGCTATCTAACTACATTAGTCCCATTCGAGCTGGACATTTGAACCACACCCTAAACATTTTTGCCCAGTCTTCTTTTTACAAATCCCAACTATCAATTTATGAACTGATCTAAAGAGTAAAATTATCCTTTAGGTGTAGTCAATATCATTTTTTGTTTTCTATTGAATCAAAAAAAAAAAATGTCAAAAATTTTAAATCAGTAGATGATAACCATAACGCATACTGCTCTCCAATTTGAGGTGCGGCGATTTTTAAAACAAACTATAGAAAAACTCTGAGAGCTCAAACTTGAGGCAGAAGATGTTTGCAAGCTTATGCACCCAGAATGAAAATTATTGTTGGATAAAGTATAGTCTGAGTTTATCACAAGAAATTAAATTATATGATAAAATAAAATTTGAATGAAACATGTGATTTTTTTTAAATAATCTTAACCATACACATTGCTTTACGATACACCCAAGGTAACGGCCACATTCACTTGTATTTTCCATTTTTTTTTAAAATAGCATAATCAACTCTGCGGCAAAATAATCATCATCGAATCAAATGTGACACAGAGTTTATTTTTTTTTTCATCGAACCTTTTAAGATCACTTAATTTATTTGACAATAAAATTCTTTAGTATCACTGGGGGTACTTAACATTTTGCCGCCTCTAATATACCTAGCAATGAAATGTTTATACCAGTACCTAATTTCGTCATAAGAAATTCTGACACAGCAAAATAACATCCATTCATATTCAAAGATCTTCCGGAATGTGGCTTACCACTAATACAATCTTTCTACTATTATGTTTACAAAAAGAATACTAAATGGACCCAATTAAAAGGAACATCAACATAAACAAATTTATAAATCGACTACTGTTGGTGGCCTTCTTACTTCTGGTCACTGTGATCTCTATACTCATATATATATGAGCCGATCTGAATGATATCAATTTGCGTGGGTCCCACAAACCAAGTCACTCTATTCGATTGTTGATTCTATAATGTTTGTTTGTTCAGTCTTGGAGGGTAATAATAATATACCGCACTAATATTATCACTTCGATAAATAAAAACATTTAAAAAGATTATTTCAACAGACATAAGCATATTAAAGTTTGTTGGGAAATACACTGGATTTTACAGGAAGTATCTTGTTTCAAAAATTCTAATATGAAATTGTAGAGTTAATAAGAAGTAAGACAGCATGAGACATGAGAGTGCAGTACATAAAATTCAAGAGTGAACTTCTCGGAATTTATTTGAAAGCTTGCAAATTTGCTCAACCACCTGTGAAGCCAGTCAAGCCATGGGCTTCATAAATTTGTGTATTCCATTTTCAATGGCATTGTATAGGTTAGGTGTGCTCTATATTGTAAGTTAATTTTAACAACAGGAAGTTATACGAAGTAAACAGTCTTACAAATACAAACATAAACAAAGCGAAAAAAGAGCGGTCAAATTTTATCAACGACATACATACATATATAATAAGTTAATATAAGATAGAGTATTAATATAATAATAGGTGTATATTGTAAAAGAAAATCACTCTTTTCTAATTGTAGGTTAGATTAAGTTTCATGAAATTGTTCTTAAACTTGACCAGTAATAAGTATGCTCTGTGTATAATATATATTGTACTATATTACTGTAAGGCCCCGGAATACTGCAATTCTACTATTTACCTGAAAAACTAATCAAATTTCAATAGTATTCTTAAAAGTACGAAATATTTATTTTTTCATAGTTTATTCCATTCATTCCTGACTTTTTTAACAGTTTTCTTGGGTAACAATACCTTGGGTGGCACGGTTCGCGGTTTCCAAGCATTTTAACACGCTTTATGAATCCTCTGTCCCGCTCACAAGACCCATTGTGCAACTAGTATGGTCAGTTGCCTCGAAGGCAACAATTTCAACAGTTTTCTTGGACAACATTATCTTGGGTGGACCGCTTATTAAAATGAATGGTGGTAGCTGGTAGAAGTCCGATTATTTCTACAAAACATCAATATTTCACGGTTTGATAGTAATAAGAAATGCATCATATAACGACCTTATTTACTTACTTTACTTTAGATGGCGCTCACAGTCCAGGGTAGACTTGCGCCACTAGGGCCACCAACAAGACCCTCCAGCCAGATCAGTCCCTAACTAGCTGCCTCCAATTACGCACTCAAAGTTGTCTGAAGTAGTTCTCCACTTGTGTGCCCCACCTAAGGTGGGATCTTCCTCTGTTGCGCAGACCATCAGGTTTAAATTAAAAGACAAGTTGGACAAGTGCTTTCGTTTTCATACACTCTACTTGTCGTAGCCATCTCAGCCGCTGTATTTTCAGCTTTTTGACCAGGTTGACTTCGCTGTAAAGCCAGAGTACAGCATGTTATTAAAGTTTCTCCTCCATACTCCATCGATACAGACTGGACCGGGATGATTAGGGTCTTATATAAGGACTCCTTGGTTCTTTGAGAGAGGGCTTTACTACTCAAATGCCTTTTTAGCCGGAAGAAACAGCGGTCAAAAAAAAAAAATAATTTTGGTGGCACAACAGCTCGTGGAGAACCAGGGCATAGTGGCTTACAATTCTCAACTATTCCTGTCAGTCAACGGCGTATACAGGGGAGAACCCAAAAACACACAACAAACTATAAGAAAAGCAAGAATATTTGCAATTTTTTTTTTAAATTTAATTTCAAATAATTTTCTGTTTATAGCTTTGGAATAGACTATTCATTATTTGTAAGGAGTATTTACCTACTTTTATCAACACTAGTACGTCCAGCTCTCGAAACTCGAGAGCTAACAACATAATTTGTCCATTAAAGCTGTCTTTAGCGAAAAACTGATATCTTGTTTACATGGAGAATTGAATCCGAATTGATTCAGGATTAAGGTCTATGTAGATCTAGATCGGATTGAATCCAGATTACTCGACCCAATCCAGATCGTTGTCTTAAACCTGGGTCAAAATTTCGATCCGGATTGAATCTGATTCTTCGATCCGCTCATTTAAAAGTGGTATGAGGTAGTTATTATTATTTTCTGCAGCACTGAACGCAGCCATCAGGCATTCCAGTTATCTTTCCAGTCAGTGCTGAAAAATTGGTTGGTTGGTGCGTGGAAAAAATCGAAACGTCACATTTGGGTTACGACAAGTAAAAACAAATAATTGTTCTTCTCGCTCTCGCTCTTGCTCGCACTTATTACGCAATTTTATTCCATTGTTTTTTAGTTTTTGTGGTGTTTTTATTTAATAAATGTTTGTATTCTGCACTTCTGTGCAAAAAACCGTTCCAACAATATATAATTTATATGCCTTCGGCTTTTGTAGAGCACTTAAATTGTACCACAAAATTCGTGTTTGCCGTTTAATTATATGATTTACAAACCATTGCCTAAATAATATCTTTTATTTGATACCAATTTATTGCACAATTTTTGGATTGACAAATTGCCGTAATACCAACATCGTTGCGTTTTCTAGGTGGCATGACAACGTAAGTTTTGACATTCATTCATTAGTATTGGGGTTTATTGGTGAAAAGAATAAACTTATTTTTGATTTAGATCTATCCAAAAGACGATTTTGACAATTTTTACATTCATTTAATTCAAAATTAAATGCACGACTGGATCGCACGTACTTGCTCTTATCTTCAAGTTTCTTGGAACTAAGAACTTTTAAAATATGAAAGTAGATAATTATAAAAAAAACTATTAGTTTATTCTCTATTGAATAGCCCAAAAAAATGAGGGTAAAAGGCGCTAGTTATAGCTATCACTAAAACTCGTCATTGAAAATTTTAATGATTGATTTTAAGTAAAATATACCCAACTTTTCACATAAAAAGACTTTACTCATTTCAATGATGGAACTACCTTATGTGGAAACTTGGGCTTATTTAAAATTTGTTTGTTTGACAAAAAATATTAACAGCCCTATTATTGAGACGATTCAAAACTAGTTTTGACGTAAAACTAGTTCTATACGGGTTTTGAACAAAAAGGTATTATTCAAACAAAAACTGACATCTAAAACTCGAAATCACAAAACTAGTTTTTGATAAAACTTGAAATCCATAAAACCAGAAATATCTAGTTTTAAGGACTTGAAAACTAGTTTTGAAGCCTTTTTATATTGTTCATCACAAAATAAAGTCATAAAGTCAACAAAAATAAATAATTTACGAAACGTCACAAAATAATTCGGCAAAATTTTATCATTTTAACGATATGGCGCAAAAAAGGATATTTCGCGAATTGGTTGTCAAGAACTTTTGGGAAGAAGAAAAAGATTGGTTTCTGATGGTGTGTCTCTAAGTGAAAACGAATAGAGGGAAAGATGGCGCCCATACACATTGCGGAAATATTCAGAAGTGGAAGAGTTGGACTATTTGGCGTTTCATCAGCGCTTCAGAATGTTAAAGAAAACTTTTCAACGTGTTGTTGATTTGGTGAAACCGCATATATCAGAGAGGGTAATACATACGCGGTTTATATATTTTGTTTTTTTGATTGCCAAAACTGTCTTTGAATTACAGACTTCACTATCTGCAACCTGCGGTGCAGCACTTTCGTTTTGAAGCGGTACAAAATCAATGCATTCAATTTGCATTTTTATTTTTATCTAATGCAACGGAAAATATACAGAAAATTGTGCTTGGGACTCAAACTTCTCGGCACGAGTTGATCCAATATGCGTTTTAACCACCCATACCTAATGTCCAACCGCCTTGCGCGCTGACTTATGACTTACTTTGATTAAAAAGGGATTTTATCGCATGTAGTTTGGTATGACGTTCGCTCTCGGGCTGTCGATCACAAGCAATTTGGCGATTTATTATCAAAATGTATCTTAGCAGCATGTTTTTCTTTCTCTCGTCGATCCTTTACAAGTAGGTTTTCTTTTTGAAGGATGTTGCTGGTGAGTTTTTCGGACGAACTTTTTTCAATGGCTGACGAAGCCTTTCGTTTTTTGGACTCCTTTGAAAAGATGTGAGATACGGAGTCGTGGGTAAGTGCACAATATATGGACTTATTGCTTCGGTTTCGGTCCAAGGCGATTCAATTTGTGAAAGCGATTCTTTAACTTGGTTGACAGATGCAATGTTGTGGATTAGTTTTTTGGAATGAGTAAGTTACATCTGACGGTGGATTTTCGTTTGCTCAAAACCATCAAAACAAATTCAGTTAAACTAGTTTTATACAGTCGAAACTAGACACTCGTTCCAAAACCTAAACTAGTTGTGTTTCCAGAAATGAAAAATACATTTTTTTTTTGTAAACTACATAGTTTTATTTATTTTTATAGAACTCGAAACAAAACTAGTTTTACCAAAAAACTAGTTTCGTTTCTAGTCTTATAAATTCTTAATTATAGGGCTGTAATTAAGTCTTAAGCTTTATTTGTCCATTTAAATAATAAATCATTTTAATTCTTAAACGTCTCAAAGTAGATCATTAAAATTTTCAATGATGAGTTTCTTGCAAGAGTTTTTATTTTTGAATATGTTTGTTTGGCCCATAGTCATGCTTAAAACGGAAAATACTCCTTAATGCATTTCTGAAAAAATGGTTACAATGTCCACTTTTCAATATATTTGATATAACTCCGAAACTAAGCCATCCTTGGTAATTTCATACTTAAAACTTTTTGTTCTAAGCTAGTTTCATTTTCAGAAATGAAAAATGCCAGTTTTATTTAAACTAGTTTTGATTAATTTTTAAAGAACTCGAAACAAAACTAGTTTTAAACCTAGTTTCGTTTCTAGTTTAAGAAATTCTCAATAATAGGGCTGTAAATATATTCTTCAGATAATAGACTTAAATCAGATTGAAAATGAAGATTTACAAAATCAAGTATATACATATATGAAGTCCAAGTGACAAATTTCGAACTTTGCCGTTATTTATTTATTAAGAAAAAATATTCCATAAGGTCTACCCTACACCACTTTCAAAAGAATTACAGCCCTATTATTGTAATCCATTCAAAACTAGTTTTAACGTAAAACTAGTTCTATAACAGCCCTTTTATTGAGAATTTTTAAAACTAGAAATGAAACTAGTTTTAGGTAAAACTAGTTTGTTTCAAGTTCTATAAAAATTAACCAAAACTAGTTTCAAAAAAGTATCGGCATTATTCATTTTTGGAGATAAAACTAGTTTAGGTTTTGAAATGAATTTCTCGTTTTTACTATATGTATATCAAACTAGTTTTATCGAATTAGCTGTTTTTATTTTGACAGCAAAATTGTAAACTCGAAAAATTGTGGTTATTTTCAAATTGTTATTTTGTTCATATTGTTGATCTTGACCGCTTAATATATAAAAATAAAATACAGGTATTGTATTTACCAGTAGTTTTGGTGCACATTCTTTTTTACCATTTTAATCTTTTTTTGTAAAGATCAAAATATGGATCGTCCACGAAAACAAATTACCATTACAAATTACCATAAAGGGAACAAAATTAAAGGTGAAAAATGGAAACAAGCGGAATTGGAGACACTAGCATCGCTTTGTTTATCCCATGGCAAAAGTGTTATTTTGTTCAAAGAGACAAACAAAGCGACCACCACAAAAAGTACATTCAATGGATTACTGTGCAATCTATATTCAATTCGGTAAGTACGCAGTACATTTATCTGATCTAGCAGCAGTATAGCACTTCTTGTGATCCCATATTAGATGCATCCACCACGTGACAAATCCGCTCTTCTAGCACGCTTCAAATACATTTTGATGTATTTGCGGAAGGATAAAGCACGCCATAATAATATAACAACTGGGGGTGGGCCACGTCCCGCCAACAATTATAAAATACCATTTGAAGTGACAGGGCCAATGTTGGAATTGGCGGATATTTTAGGAGTTTCCGTTTTCGGTTTGGATGGCTTTGGGTCAGATGCACCAAATGCATTGGCTGCCAAAGACACCCTACCAAATTCTTCGACTGGGGCAGACGAAAATCCATCGTCAGATGTCATTTATTCTTTTGAACAAATTATGAACGACGATTGGAAAAATCTTCTAAATGATGGTATCGAAATCCAAAACACTTAAGCTGTGAACCAAACTGAAGAATCTATGTTACAAGTGGAAACGCCTGGCACCGAAACCGAAACAATAAGTCCAAACAACGTGGACTTACCCACCACTGCATTTCCTGGTCAGATGCAGTTTTTCCCTACATCTTCCCAAAGGCGTCCAACAAAACGAAAGGCTTCGTCAGCCAATGTAGAGAATTCAGCGAAAAATTTCGGAAAGAATACCTAGCTGAAAAGGATCGACGAGAAAATGAAAAGCATGCTACCGAGATGCATTTCGAACACGCTGTGTGGGAAGCGAAGTTAGCAGAAATGCGCCAAATAGCTTCCGATCGACATGCGATCGAAGTACGCCACAAAGAAGCTCTTTTCAATAATCTTGGTCGCTGCACGCAGTGCATTGGAGTGCACCTGCTCTTCACGTGAGGTTGCACTTGGGTCTATCATGTCATTGGTAATAGACAACGCAAGTTGTAAGGCGTTGGGCATTTGGCGGATGAATCAAAAATTGTATCAACTTGTGTCGAGGAGTTTAAATCCCAAACACAATTTTCTGAAAAGGGGTAGATGGGTACCTTTAAACCTGTAAATATGTATTCAACTACATATGAACATACATGTAGTATAATATTTGTATATATTATATATTGTTTGCAAGTTTTTTCGTTGCATAGTAAAAAATAAAAATGCAATTTGAATGTTTAGTTCTTCATTAAGAAATTTGTTTATTAGAATCCAACTAATAATGCGTTTATTATAAACGTTTATTTAGCGTTTATTTAGAGCCGCTTCAATACGGAAGTGCTGCAGCACTTCATCTCTTGCTAATTGAATGCTTTTGTGTTCTTCCGTTTCACTGCACTCCTCAGATTCCAGATTTCCTTCCTTTGTATTGATAGGAAGTTCCAACTCTGCGTTAACATCAATCTCTCCTTCTTCTAAACAAATGTTGTGCAAAATGCAAGCAATAACGATTAATTTCTGAGCAGTGGGCAGTGCCACGTTCAATCCGTGTCGCAGGGCCGGAAAGCGACGTTTCAGTACACCATACTGCCGTTCCACAACATTGCGTGTGCGTATAAGCGAAGCTTGATACCGACGCTTGATAGGGTCCGTAGCCAATCCGGGATGATTCACTGTGTATGGGGTAGCCAAATACGGTGTATTTGAATAATCAGAATCTCCCACCATAATGTACTGCCCAAAATGGCCGGTGTCAAAACCTAATTCCAAATTGGATGCAGAAAATATTGTCGAATCATGATTTGCACCGGGCCATCTTTCGACAACATCCAAAACTTTTAAAGTAGCAGAAGAGACTGTCTGCACCATTGACTTACTATATATGGACTGCCAGGAGCCAACTTCACTTCTGTTCAGTCTATAACTATACGCCACTAGCGCTGCCGTCGAATAGGCGGCAGACATGGTGTAACTTTTGACAAATGAATTGAGTGTTTCTTTTGTTTTTTATTTCATTTTGAAAAACAATAACAACAAACAAATGAATTGAGTTTTTAAAAAGTATTGAAACCATTTATTAAAAGATTAATCGACTTATTTAAGCACATAATTGAAGTCCCTTTTTTGTTCTCTGAATAATCATTTATTGCAGCTTGACACTTGCATAATTTTTTTTTTTAATTCGCCTTTTCTTAGGCAAAAAAAAACTTAAGAAGATCTTCCTTTATCCGCTGAAATTTGTTTATTTTTAATTTGATTTGCCAGTCAGTCACCACTTTTCTGAATTCTGAAGAAGAATAAAGTTGTTTCAAGAGCTTTTTATTTATCTATCACTTGATTTTTGAGTTCGTTTTTGACTTACCATTTTGCAATTCCTTGTATCGTGTTGATGATTGGTGATTAATATCAGTAGGAAGGTTAAATACCTATCCTGTATGTTCAAACTGCTCCATGATTGTTTTTAAGTTATTTTTTTTTTAATTAAATGAAATAACAACGACTTTTCAGTAAAAATAATAATAAATTTTGACTTTGATTGACAAGTATGATAGAGTGATCCACATATAGAGACGTTAGGATAGTTGTTTTGTTCGCCGCATGTTCGACGGGAGCTCTTATGTTGCTAAGGAGAAGCTGAACCCTTTTCAATTGAGCTTTTGTATGAAAAAAACAAACGACTGGCAGTCCATATATAATAAGTCAATGGTCTGCACATTTAACGAAAAATATCCCTTCCAGTTGCGAAACGATTCGGCCTATTAAGAAAAAAAAAAAAATGATTGCCATATAATCAAAAGCTCTTCAATTCACGTATAGTAGCGAAAAAGAATTGGGTCACCTCCTGGTGCCAGCTAATTTATGAAATGCTAATGCGGCCGCTTGTCGTTCCGCTTCAGTCTGCGGAATTCGAATAAATGTTGAAACATACTTTAACAACGCATCGCAAACTTTAGGCAAGCAATTGCTTACAGTTGGTTGTGATACTCGCACTTCATCACCAACATTTTGTTCAAATTTGAAGCTAGGAACCGAATCAAAATCATTACCATCTGTGCAGGGTTAACATAGCGAGATCTGTAATTGGGAGACAGTTTTTCCAATTAAATACCAATATGCTTATTTGTGTCTTACCGTCTTTGTGTGGTTGCCATATTTGGTTCCACCAAATTAACAACACGTTGAAAAGTGCGCTTTGTCATTCTGAAGCGCTGATAAAACGCCAAATCGTCCCACTCATCGACCTCTGCATAATTCCGCCATGTGTATGGGCGCCTGCTTTTTATCTCTTCACTATCACTATGAGTACAATCGTCGAAAATCCAATCGTCTTCATCTTCCTTGAGACCTAACTCCCGGAATATTCTTTTATGCGCCATCGTTAATCTCATTTAATAAGCTGAATTATTTGATGACGTTTCGTAATTAATTTATTTCTGTTGACTTTTCCAATTAATATTTCTGATGAATAATAGAAAAAGGCTTCAAAACTAGTTTTGAAGTCCTTAAAACTAGATATTTCTGGTTTTACGAATTTCTAGTTTTATCCAAAACTAGTTCTATGATTTCGAGTTTTAGATGTCAATTTTTGTTTGAATAATACCGATTTGTTCAAAACTTGAAACTCGAAACCCCTATAGAACTAGTTTTACGTTATAACTAGTTTTGAATTGTGTCAATAATAGGGCTGTAAGGGTTTCGGGTTTCAAGTTTTGAACAAATCGGTATTATTCAAACAAATATTGACATCTAAAACTCGAAATTATAAAACTAGTTTTGGATAAAACTAGAAATTCATAAGACCAGAAATATCTAGTTTTGAGGACCTCAAAACAAGTTTTGAAGCTTGTTTATATTTTTCATCAGAAATAATATCGGAAAAGTCAACAAAAATAAATAAATTACGAAATGTCCCAGTATAATTGAGCATATTTAATAATTTTAACGTTGGCGCGTAAAGGAATATTACCCGAATTAGCGAAACGAATTCAAGAACTTTTTGGCAGCAGAAGAAAACGGTGCTTTGATACCGAATGTCTAACCGCTGACTTACAACTTGCGTTGATTAACAAGGGCTTTCATCGCATGTAAGTTCAGCATGACAATCGCTCTTGGCTTTATTTTCTTTTTCACGTCGTCGTTCCCTTACAGCTGGTGAGTTTTTCGGGTGAATTCCCTATTATGGCTGACGAGGCCTTTCATTTTTAGACGCCTTTGAGAGTTGTGGGTAAATACAGACTATTTGAACTTATTGCTTCGGTTTCGGCACAAGGCGATTCAACTTGTGAAAGAAATTCTTCAATTTGGTTAACAGATTCAATATGTGGATTAATTTGTTGCTCCAGTGCAAAGATCAGTGCAAACCATCAAAATAAATACAGCTACTTTCATAAAACTAGTTTAATACAGTCAAAACGAGAAATTCGTTTCAAAACCAGAAATGAAAAATACCGATTTTCTTTTTAAACTAGTTTTGATTAATTTTTATAGAACTGGAAACAAAACTAGTTTTACCTAAAACTAGTTTCGTTTCTAGTTTTACAAATTCTCAATAATAGGGCTGTTAATAATTGATTCTACTTTTCAGGTGATGGAGAAATAAGTTAAACTTGAGCGTGAAGATTCAATTTTAAGGAAATATAACTTGCGAATATTTATATATTTTGCGACGCATCGCGTCGGTCGTAGAAACAAAATGCGTATACAAAACTTTTAGAAAACTGCATGTTTCATAACTTTGTAGTGAATTTTTTTACACAAAAGTTTGTACATTTAAGTTGATGCTAATACCTCATACTCAGATTTTCGTTACACATCAACTCCTAAAACAGAACAATTTTAATCGAGACCCAATTCCCAAGACCTGAATTTGCAGTTTTATTTTGCATTTTTTATGAAATGCATACAAAAATGCAAAAATACAAAAAAACTGATAATTCCTGCCATGGTCCCATTGGTCTAGTTTAAAACTGTTCTGCTATCTTCACAGGCGTTAAAATTAGGTCCGTTAAGCTGAAATTCTAAAACGTAATGATGCAATTATTTGATGCTTATTTAGAATCCCGCCCTGGTACTAAATTCCGTTAACCCTTAACCTAGTGGGGGGCCTAGCTTGACATCAAGCTGCGTCCACCACACCTTCCTAGATAAAATTTGTAAAAATAAATTATGCAATAATCTAATGTTAATTTTGGGCTCCTCAAATGGCGCAATTTCAAATGCCTCATCCTTACCACTTGAAAACAGCTTGGTATTTAAGTACGACCTTTGATAAAAAATAAAAAGTTTATAAGACGTAGGACTAGGTATTTTGAAAGAACATAATATTTTGTCCTTCTATCCCCACCTGCTTGGTTTTTACAGAAATACAACCAAATTATGATGACGTCACTTGTACGGAGCTGCATTCACCACAACCCACAGTAGAAATTCAAAAATCTAATGATGCAGAAACTTAGTGCTTCTTATGTGCTCATTTATTTTTGCAATTTCAAATTTTGGGCTCCATGGTTTGACCTTGAAATCTATTGCTGAATATGCAAAACAATGTAGACATTTTATAGAACTATGGCATTTGAAATAATAACATCTTCCATCCCCCATTTCAGATCTTCCATTAATTTTCTTGAAGACATCATATCAACTATTTTGTAACATTCCTATTATGTAACAATATAATTCATCCAATGAGAAGTCTGTTTGATATAAAAACAAACAAACCTTTGTTTAGGGACTAATCATCCGTTCTATGGTAGTTTTGTTATTTGTGAAGAATGCTTATGGAAATTGTTGTTGATGCTTGGAACAAAGATCAAAAGGAAGCCGACCGTAAAGATCGGGAAAAATTATGTTAGGTTTTCGAAGGGATAGATATATTTGTAATCTTTTTGCATCAAACTATATTAATCCATGAACAGTCTTGCATTTAGTTTATACAATCTTATTTAATTTTAATCTGAAATAATATTGCCAAAAATTTTTTTGAAGGAAAACTACGGATGTTATGGATTTAGCTTAATTTACATTAGCCCTTTGATAAAATTTTAAGAGAAAGTACAATGTTAAAATCGTTTAAAGTTAACAAAAAACTCATTTTAACATAATATCATGTTGTAGTACCTCTTGGCATAATGGCTAGTGCGTTGGACAGTCATACCGAAGGTCTGGGTTCGATTCCCAGCCCCTGCCATCTAAAACAGAAATGTTTTTTTCCGAGATACTGCCTCTCGCGAGGAACTGAAAAATCTTCCAAGAATATACTTGTAATGAAAAAGTGCTTCTCATCAAACCGTACCGGAATGGTTGAGATTTGAAAGTCACTAGGCCCTGGTTCTCCACAAGCTGTTGTGCCACCATGTTTATTTTTTACCTTGTAGGCTTATGAGCTATGTGACCAATTTTCCCTTATGTAGCGATATCCGGATTGTTAAATTGGTGTTGGTGGCTCCAACGAATGGTCATCGGGTACACGATGCACGTTTTGTTAACTCAAATTAATTTTTCTGTTTTCTTCAATCGGTGACAGTTAATTCGTAAGAAACTTATTTTTAATAGCCAACCCCGAATTTCCGTGTGGAACAATCAAGTATTTATGTTTTTAATTTTTAAGTCGTCAGAGCCAGTCTCGGGGACATTTTTTATGAAAATTATTTCATATTTGTTATCTTTAATGTATGCCCTTTTGTTTTATCTTAATCAAAGCTGTTTTTTGTTGGCATTCTTCTATCAAGACAATTTTTTCATTTTGTTTTAAATATTTTTTAAGAATTAAATATGAAGAAAATTTGAAAAAGAAATAGACCCCCTTTTCTCATACCATTTTTTTTTTGTTGTCTGACTCCAACTAACACCCTTTAGCTTTTTTCCATGCAAAACATCCGGTATATGGTACTTAACCCTAACTGCCATCACATATACATAAACGCATTTTAGAATGAAAATAGAACGGAAGTCATCAGTAGGTACCTAAAGTCTTAATCAGAGAAAATCAATTATCAAGAAGTCAAACTTTCATAAAAAACCCATTTGTTTCCATTGTTTTATTTGTAATTTCATTTTGTGACGAATAATAGATGTAAGTTGCAAGCAACAACAAGATCTGTGCCGAATGATGTGCTAAATGACGAGTTGATGCTATGTGTGCGTGTTTCACTAATACTTTGCAAATCTAATCAATCCAGCTGTTCGTTTCAGCTTGTTGGCAAATCATATTGACAGCTGAGGATTGCCATCTTTAGGTTTGTTTGCTAACGTGAAATTTCATGCAAATTTTCACAAATTTTCACAATTTGCTGTCAGAAACCATAGACAAAACCTAAGTTTGAGAAACTTGATGAAAATTTCACGTTACCAAACAGACATTTTCTTTGATAATAGGTATGTTCCTTAAATTCTTCACACTATTTCGGACTAAATGTCAAATTGAGTTGAGCTCATTTGAACTTTTAACTTGAATTTTAAATATTTTTTCGTCATATTATAAACTTTAAAATATTTTTTTAAATAAATATCCTTATAATTGAGTTAAAATTTGAATAAAAATAAATATCAATGGCTAAAAACACCCTCCTTTCATACGATTTTATTTTTGTATTTTTCTTTTTAAAACTACATAACGTAAAAATACAATCCTTAATCATAATGGGTGCTGAAGTTATAAGTACATATGTAGTACCTAGTTTCCATAAAGCTAATCTATACCTACCTAGACCTGTCAATTATACTGTCTAACAAAAACCAGTAATCTGTTTTTACTCCATTTTGCCAATTAAATGTGACAATACCACACCACACTTAATAAAAAACGAATGGAATGAAATCTATGATTTAAACAAAACCTTTGAGCAAAATCGAATTTGGAAATAGGTATGTATGCATGTATGTACACTGATTCGACGATTAAATAAGATGAATCAAGTTTGGCATACTAAAACTATTCTTCCACGGATTCTTATACACAAGCCATCACCACCCATCTCAATATACCTACCGCCAAAGGCAGTCATAAAAAGAAGCATTACAGTGTGTGAAGATAATAAAGACGCTACACGTCCGATGGGTCTTATTATGTCTACAATGTGCTCCTGGACTGTGAGGGCAAGGGGAACTCAAACGTATAGAACTGTCACAAAGTGTATAAATTTCTTCCTTTTTTTATTGACATGATGTCTCCCTTTTTACCCATCTTCCAACATTATTCTGATACATTTCAGGACTCGAAGGGATCAATATATTGCTAAATGCGATTGCCAGTATTTTCCGTATTACCGTAATGCCGTTAAACTTAAGGGTAAGAAATTCGGACCGGAATAATCTGCCATACAAACTGCGTCCAGAGGAAAGTAGAATAATTCATCTGTAATTTGTATCCTTGGTCAAAGGGAACAACAATCTTGATTTGTCTTGTTAAAGACAAAATACCATCCTTATGACTTTAAGCTCAATTCAGTTTCGTTTTTTTATCTCCGTTCATCGATAAACAGATTACTAAAGTCTTCATCGCTGGTGCGCACCCCCCTCTCAGGGAATATACGTTCAGCGTTCATATAAAAGAAAATTAAGACAAGTGTTTTGAGGGCATTTCTATTACGGAATACTATCGATTGTATTATTTTTTATCTATTTTCTCAATGAATGGCAATGAACCCTTCTTGCATTCTTAATAATACAAATCTTCTTGTTTAAATCCAGTGTAGAAAAAACGTATAACCACCCCTCCAGTTTGATGTTGTTTTTTTTTTTACGCGAGCCATACATAACTTCCTTTATAACCAATAGAATAAATTGATCTAATTCATTGCAAATAAGTTCTTGTGTGACTTCAGATCTCTGAGGATAAGTTTGCAAAGTATGTCGAAGTAGGGTTAATTTATAAGTAAAGAACTCTGGGAGGTAAAGCTTTGTTTAGATGATTGTTATTTTACCTTCATCTGACGTTTGTATCGGTGTCTTATGGTTTTTTTTTTTTTTTTTTTTTTTACACTTCAGATTCTTTGTTGTAGTGAGCTAATGCGAGCTAACACATGCATATAAATAAAATTAATACATTTACATAGTTAAACAAACAAACAATAAACATAATTAAACAATATATATCACATTTGAATTAAATATGATCTAAAAGTAAACAAAAAAAAAAACAATCACGAAAGTGGAGCACTGGTTCAAAACAATTTTTTCAATCCCATCTTACTAACGTTAAAATCGATCGTGGAGCCATTTAAATTAAATATCCTACACATACGGTTAAGAGGCTCATGTAAACCGTAGTTAGTTCTGTGGAAATTTACATGTAAAAGTTCAAATCTTCTCAGATGGTGAGATCCTCAACGGAAGTTTATGCCAATACAGGCCAACAAATCAGGAGCATCGATTTGACCATTTATAAGTTGGTGAAGAAAAATTAGATCATTATTCACCCGCCTTTGTTATAAGGTTTGGACTTGCAGTAGCTGGATCCTATGTTCATATGGTGGAAGGTTGAAAGGATCTGCCCAAGGAAGACCTTTCAGAGCAAAGCGAATGAATTTATGTTGTATCGATTCAATACGATTTTTATGAATTTCATAAAAGGGAGACCATACTTGAGACGCGTACTCTAGATGAGGTCGTACATAACAATTGTATAAGGAAAGCGTAACGTACGGATCGTCAAATTCCTTTGCCCAACGTTTTATAAACCCAAGCATAGAGCTTGCTTTATTAACAATGAAGTTAATGTGTTCAGTGAATTCTAAATTTGAGCTGAAGTTAACACCCAAGTCCTTGAAACTAAAGACTCGACAGAGTTTGTGTTGTGAAATAGAATAATTAAAAGCATTTGCAGGTCGCTTTCTAGAGAAAGTAATTGTTTGACATTTGGCAGGGTTAAGAGAAAGACAGTTTTTATCACACCAAATAGCGGAACTATCAATATCGGCTTGCAAAAGAATATGGTCATGGTTAGCTTTTATTGTCTTAAAAATCTTCATGTCATCAGTGAATATAAGAATATCACTTGAACGTATACTTGAGACAACATCATTAATAGCAAGAATAAATAGAAATGGACATAGATGATTTCCCTGGGGCACACCGGAGTGAGCCTTGAATGAGTTTGAAAGGCAGTTTCTAAATTTCACCTGGTACGATCTATTTTCATGGTATGATTTTACCCAGGTGATAAAAAATGTTGGAAACCCTAAAGATTTTAGTTTGAAGATAATAATGTTGTGACTAAGTTGGTCGAACGCTTTAGAAAAATCAGTATATATACAATCCATTCACTTCCATTTTCTAATGCGTTAGAACATTTATGCAAGAATGTAAGGAGGTTTGTTACTGTTGATTTTCTTCTCACAAACCCATGCTGTTGTTCACATATTATATTCTTGGTATGGAATGCTAAGGT
This sequence comes from Dasysyrphus albostriatus, assembly GCA_946251815.1. NCBI lineage: Eukaryota > Metazoa > Arthropoda > Insecta > Diptera > Syrphidae > Dasysyrphus > Dasysyrphus albostriatus. The sequence goes on along the minus strand of OX276337.1, from coordinate 67,877,838 downwards.
CTCACACACAACTTGTTCGAAGAGCTTTGGAATACATGACAGTTTGGATATAGGTCTATAATTCGAAATCTCAGCCTTATCACCTTTTTTAAAAACGAGAGTTAGAAATGAAGTTTTCCATGAACAGGGAAATTTCCCTGATTTAATCGAAAACTCAAACAAAAATTGAAGAGGCTCAGCCAGTATATGCCTACAATGTTTCAATAACATTGGGGGAACTCCATCTGGCCCAGAAGAGAAATCATCATTTAACGATGAGAGAAGGTCTAAGACAGTACTTTGTTGCACAACGAAATTGTTGCAACTCGTTTGTGCATAAGAATGCAAATTTCTGAAATAATGTTCATCAATATCAAGAGGTGTGTCTACGAAAGAGTTACGAAAATTGTTCGCAAAAGCGTTGCAAATATCAAAAGTTTCTTTCAACACACAATTTTCATATATGAAATTTGCGGGGTAACCATCTGAATTTTTCTTTGAATTTACAAACTTCCAAAATGCTTTAGGGTCTTCCTTAAGAGATATTCCTATTTTGTATACATGATTAGTATATAAAGACTTTTTTCTTCTTCTTCTTATACGAATGTTCTTAATTAGCAAAAAGTTTATCATAGGTACATATATGTTGGTACTAATACTAGGTACATATGGTTTCGATATGCAATTGTATATATTGTTTATTTTTATTGTATGTATGTACAGAAAATTACTTTTAAAAATTTGTATTATTGCTAGCCCAAAAGAGCTAGGAAAGTTTGAGAATATTGTATGTGTCAATTTGTATTTCGACCATTTTTCTCGAGTTGTTTTTAATTAATTTAATTTAAAAGTTTAAAAAAATTAAAACTGCTCGTAGTTCTATCCTCACTATTTTGAAATAAAAATGTTTTTGCGTTTCGAATAGTTTCAGTTACCATATTTGTTCATGAAGTATAATAATTGAAGAGATTTTACCCTGATGGTAGCATATTTCTTGACATAGAAGGATCTTTTAATAATATTGCAATTCTACAAGACGTAAACTGGGCTAACTCAATGCTTGAAACGAGGTTAATTAAAGGAGAAATAAGTGATAGCAAAGCAAGTTTAAATTTTAAGACGTGGATATATACTATAGTCTTATCTCCTTTTAAACTAAGTTTAAATAGTATTTTTTTTTTAGTTTGAAATTCATTTTTATTTTTCAATTATCTTAAAACTATTTTAAAGCTAGACAAAAATTCATAAAAAACTAGCCTACTTAGCAATATCTTAAAATTAACTTACTGGCCCCAGTCGGGCGCTCTAAGTTAAACTATAATAACTTAATGCTAATGCCTTTCGGCCTAAGAACTATCTTAATACTAAATCCAGGTCGGTTTTATTTTTTACCGAGAAGAATTTACAAAAAACTCGGTATCATTGTCTTTATTTTTATATGGTTTTATATAAAACTTACAAACTACATAAAACTAAATTAAAGCTAATTAAAACTAGTTAAAACTAATTAAAACTACTTAAGGCTACTTAAAACTATTTACAACTAATTATACACTAGTAACAACCTACTTATAAGCTACTTACAGACTACTTACAAACTAGAACAGCCACAGCAAGCATTTTCCGGTTTTATATATTTTTTTGTATTTTTGTGGATTTTATAATTTTTTTTTTTTTGTGCCACCCTGACCGTCCCTACTTAAATCTAACAACCTAAGCCTATGCAAGTCGGCCATACAAAATAGAATAGCAAGGTCAACTTTTAAATGTCCACCAGAACTGGTTCTCCTGCCTTACCCTATCTCTTCGGTCCCGTTCGGACACAGTCCTACTGAACCGAAGGTGCTCAGCTCCGTCTTGACTGTAAAGGAGCCCCGAAAATTAAGCTGTTAGACGAGGACATCGCTCTTGCAATGTGACCCCGAATAAGTTTTAGCAAGAAATAATCTATCCTGTTTATGTTGGCCCCGTTGTATAGAGCCAGGTTGGAATAATAATGTTTGTACTCCGACTCTGGTGTTTTGTGCAGTCCAAGGCCGCATCTAAGACTCTGCCTCTCAAACACCCGAATCTTTTCCAATTGAGATGGGGCAACGTTGAACCAAACCGGGCATCCATAGGCAATCATCGGCCGGATAAGGGCCATGTAGCAAATCACCTTCACCCTGCACCCTGCCGGCTGCTATAAAACAACCGTTTCGTCAGGGCAAAAGCTCCCCTAGCCCTGGCCAGAGCAGCATTTATATGTCTGTCAAAATAAAAATACTGATCCATCCAGATGCAAAGGTACTTTACTACACTTTTACTCGCCAGTAGATGTCCATTTGGCCCTACGATCACCAGCTTGCGCCAGTTCTTTCTCGTATCCCTTGTGGCTCCACGCAACGGAGTCCTAAACAAGATAGTTTCTGATTTCTGAAAGTTGATTTTCAACTTCCAGTCATCACAATATCGTTGAATCTCATCGAAGTCACTCTGCAAGAGAATCCTGATGTCCTCGATTTTTGCAGCTGTTCTGTACGCAATTAGGTCGTCGGCATATGCAATTGTCTGAGTTAGACTACTTATCAGATCGCTGGTGTAAATGCTGAATAGAATCGGCGAGTTGACCGCTCCCTGTTGAAGACCATTTTTAATATTAAAGGTTGTGGCAGAAGTTACATTGCCACTTTTGACAACAAACTGTCTGCCATTGATCGTATCATAAAGCATATATAATAGTGGTTTACTAATGCCAAGTCTGGTCAGCTTTAGATAAGGACCCTCTAACCATACGGTGTCGAAGGCCTTCTCCAAATCAACCAGACAGGCACCAGTACACTGTTTCTTAGATTTGTTCCATTGGACATCAGAAACGAGTTTTGACGCGGCATGAATGGTGTCATGTCCCGCCTTAAAACCGAACTGATTGTCCGGTATGATATTATTGTCCTCTGCCCACTTAGACAGAGCTCTATTGATAACTTTTTCGAATACCTTGCTGATACTCGGAAGAAGACTTATCGACCGGAGATTCGCCGGATTGGAGTTGTCCTTTCCCTTTTTCGGGAGAGGATGCACCACAACTGTCTTCCACCGCCCTGGATAATATGCATTGTGGTATAAATTTCCACTGCTTCTTGAGGTAAATGTCGAAGTGCAACGTTGGATATGCCATCGACTCCTGCTGACTTCTTCTTCTTCGAGGATGAGCTGGAGCTCCACCTTCGTAATTAACAGGGAACTGGGCCCATTTCGCTCGGCGATTATGGCGTTTGCCAAATGATCTTCATTGAACCCGGTGAAACCAAGGATCTCTGATCGCCATTGTGTGATGTCATTCCGAAGGTAGAAGTGATGGAGCAAGGCTCTGTTTTCCATGTCATGATTGGGGCGAATGCAAGCATTCACCTTGTACACTTGCTGGAAAGCAGCCCCCACAGCCTCCACTTTCCCCTGCGGATCTTCGACAATGAAGAGGTCATCGTCCAAGACGGCGTCCTCTGGATTAATTCCTGCTGTCAGAAGTACGTCTCTGTTGTCTGTCGTTCTCTGGAGCTTAAGACGAGGAAGGTCGTTCTGATCATTCCTTCTAAATATCTTCTTAATTTGGGGAAACATGCTCGGGTCGCTAGAATTAACGGCCCGAATTTTGTTATCCCAATACAAATTAATTGACAACCGATAGTTCTCTTTAATTAGTTGGTTGATGTTCTTGATCGACGACTTCAGTGTCCTAATCTCCAGATGGTAAAGGTCAGTAAACCGTCGGTACAAGAGTTTTAGTCTTGTTAGCAGTCCTCTTTTTTGTCTGTGTAGTGCGTCAATGGTCGCGTTCCGATACATGTCGGTTGCGTCCCGTTGCTTTTATTTCGGTATTGTTATGTTCATTGTTCGTTTGATTGCCTCATCCATTTGTTCTAGGTATTGGTCTATTTCGTTATTTGTCAAATTCCTGTCAATCCAAGGCAGCGTCGAAGACACTGCCTCTCAAACACCCAAAACTTTTCCATTTGATAAGGGGCAACGAGGAACCGAATTGGGCATCCATAGGCAATCATGGGCCGGATAAGGGCCACGTAGCAAATCACCTTCACTATATAAAACAACCGTTTCCGAAATACAAATATTGATCCATCCAGAAACAACCTTGTCACTTTACTACATTTTTACTCGCCATTCCATTTGGACCAAAAATCACCAGCTTGCGCCAGTTCTTTCTCATATCCCTTGTGGCTCCCTACAATAGAGTCCTAAAATAGATTGTTTCTGATTTCTGAAAGTTGATTCAAAATAATTTTCCACCTATTCCAAGGTGGCAAATGTGTTGGCCTAAGTCACCCATTGAGTTCAACCTTAATTAATAAATCGTAAGCCTGAAAATGTGTTAAAATTGAAGAAGAGGTCACTATAGCCGTAAAACTTTAATGATTTTCACTGACACAGATATTCATACAAACAAAGTTAAACATATCAAAGATTTTAATTTTATAGTAAAAAATTCCGAAGTGTCGAGTTTGAAATTATTTGTTTCAAAACTTTTCATAGAAATTACTGGAGCTTTAAGCATAGTATGCAGCTGAAGCGAAACGAAAAATTTCATACCAAAAAATTGACACATCGAAGTCAGAAATGAAAAATTTCGTTGTGATTTTTGTTATATAGTACGCAGCTCCTTAGTAAAATGTCAATAAAACAGAAAATCGTAGCAGATTACTAGACCCAAGTCTCCACTTATTTTTCGTACACAGTTAATTGACATTATTTCTGATGAAAATTTGACAGTTGGTCTTATTTTGGTGTTGGATTTTTTTTTTAAATGAAAATTGAAAAAAAAAATGAAGAACATTGGACACACAATTATTTCGAACCCTTTAACCACACCGGATGATACAAAAAAAAATCACATCAAACGAGAAATAAAAAATTGACTTAAGATTCTTAACTAATTTTTTTTAAACTTATTTTGACATCTTTCTGAGAAAACTCTCCATATACTTTTTCGGAATCATTTCGTTTTTGATTTTGTTCTCAAGTTGGAAATCAGGGAAAATGTTCGCTTTACTTCAGCAGCGTACTAGGCTTAAAAAACGAAGATGAAATTGACTTCTAGCTGTAAAAAAAATTCATTAATAAATTGTATGTATCATCGTTATTTTTAAATAATGTTCTCCATTTACTTTTTTTTTTTTTTTAAATTGCCTCCCATTCTTATTCTTAAGTAAAAAATTGTTTTACCTAACAACTCTACGAAAATTAGTTTGTATTTCTTGCCATTCTAATGACAAACATTGGGGCTGACTGAACAGTTCTGTTCTAACGATGAAGTGGCTAACTGGCACAACTGTTACTTTTATATTTAAAAATCGTTTGCATAACTTTGAGCAAAAAGCAATACACCATAACACGTGTGGAAAACTTGATATTTTCGGGACATATTGATTAAGATTTTCTTGGTGACGTGAAATAAGGCCCAAAGAAATAAGACCAAATCTCAAATTTGGCCTAATGTCAGTTACTAATTTCAGCCTAACTACACATCACTGTTTATGCGCCATTATTGTAAAGCAAAAGAAGTGTAAACAAGATCTCGAAAAAGCAGTTTCTTTTGAGGCTATGGTAACATTTTTTTACTCAAGAGAACCATCAGCCTGCAATTAAAACATGAAAACGAAATAAATCCGAATCGAAAATTTGGCATTATTTCCATATTGAAAACGAAATAAGGCCAAATTAAAATTTATTTTTGGCCTAATTTCACGTCACCGATTTTCTTAAAAAATAATAAATCACAGAAAAGGAGCTAAAGTGCAATTTTAAATTTAGAAACACAGATATTGGTTTGTTGAACTCAATTGGTAGCAGTAAAATAATTTTTGTATCCTATGGTGTAGAATTTTTGAAACAATTTCACAAATGTTACTCTTAAATAAAAACATGTCACAAGCGGAAATGAAAATTAAATAAAAATATAGTTTCGCTGAAGTTGCAGATATTAGATAGTCTGGACTCAAATAATCTAGATTCAAGTAATCTATGGCCAAATATTTCGAGACAAAAACAGAGATAAGCAGAAATCAATTATTCCTTCTTCCTGGAAACCTATCGGGGTATAGAAAATCACATGAGCAGAATAGACATTAACTCATCGGAACTGTATAGAGCATGTCAAGATAAAGAAGCAGAGGTGGACTTATCTCAATTGAGACCAAAACCAGAACAACAGCGTTCCGAAGTACTTTTTCAACAAACTCGGTGACATCTCTATCTTGGCAGAACATCCGTAATTTAATAAGAATTCAGGCTGATTCAGGGAGATATCCTATGTTAAAACTAAAACTTCCTTTCAATCCCTTTCCCATCCACCTTCATACCTACCTTTGGGTGTGTTTCCATTTGAGATTTCTTTCGAAGCAAAACTCTCGAGAGCAACTCTTGAATAACTGTCTACCTCTTCTAAACTAATTTATTTAATGCGAGTTTTACTCTCGAGAGCTACTCGCAGCCTGTTTACTCCTTATTGCCTGAACAGAATAGAGTGCTGCAACTGGAGCTGCAGCTGCAGCAGAAATAGCTGTCAAAAGATGTGGTAGGTACATGACTTTTCTTACCCGCCCACAATGTGCTGTACAAATTTCTGACATTTGTGTCATTTGAAGTGCTGTGTGAGTTTAAAAAATAACACCACCAACACCAAAATAAAAACAAAAGTTAGGAGGTATAATGATGAAATAGAAGTTAAAATTACTTTACGTTCTTATGGGAGATTGAAGAGAGTTTGAAACTCACTTCAACTCCCATGTAAACACTCGGTTGCGCTCGAAATTTTGAGACATCAGAAAAGCTGCACGAAAAAGTTAAAATTTGGCCAACTTGTCCAGCTCTGCATCGTGTTGTGTTCGTATCTTTGGATTTGTGTGTGTTCAACAATTTGACAGCTATTCCTACTCCAGCTCCAGTTGCAGCTCCGTCTCCATTCCGTTTAGCCAGGACGTGGAAGCACACCCTTGCCTAAATCCTGGGGAGCGCAATGGATGCATTACCCGTTTTCCATTGGAGGTGGCAAAGTAAACTCAAATTCACTCACGCTTTTAATTTTCTTCTCTCTCCCTAACGGCTGCAACAGTTTTGTTATTACTTACTTTTTCATTGATTATTAGTATAAATGAATATCCAAAATTGGTGTCTTATAGTACTGTTTTACACTAAGGTCTTAAACTAACTCAACTAACAATAAGTTATTTTAAGGGCTTGAACCATAGCAGCATGTATATCCGTTCGGTCTCTTTGAGTCGTGCATTCCATCGCATTGTACACAACTATCCCCTCGTCCCATCAGATTAAAAAGAAAAAAACAAACAGCCATCAATCAATACAACATTTAATTTTTCTCTTCATCATAGGAACTTTTAAGAAATAAATTTTTTTATTTAAATGAAAGCGAGATAACTTAGCTATAATATCAAAGCATACCAACCGAAGTGTGCCCTGTTATTTATTTTTAACCATTTTGTAAACAATACAAAACAAAATAGTATGCGGTAAAGATAACAAACAAACAATCGTTTAAATTTTAGAAGCTGCTGGCGCTGCTCAAGAAGAGCTTATTATTTCTTGTTGTTATAGGCACTGTACTGGTACATATTGCAAGGATGTTTTCAAAACTCCAGTGATAAAAATAATCCCTTGACCATTACTTACAGGCGAACGTGCTCATATATTGTTTACCTATGCCTGTACCTAGATATGTAAATGTTCAAAGTGTGTCAAATGTGTAAGTGTGTTTCAAATACATGGTTTATTCAGCCCAATATGCAAACATAGTTATGGTATTTAAAATTTCAAGGGTTAATGAAATCCATATACAGGTTATTTTTCGACACCAGTGTACTGCCTCACATCCTGACTTAAAGTGGTCATTGATCTAAAATTTTGGACATGCCTAAAAACACGTTATTCAGAGGAAAAAAAATCCACCCTTTATCTTGGGACCTGCAAAACATTTGTTAACACCATGTATCAATGAAAAGGGTGTGCTGATTTGTATGCCAGAAACATAATACCCCTTGTGTGTTCCGCATGGGATGAATTTTTATGAGGGATGTCCTTTCTTATCTACAGTTATTTAATGTAGTGGTCAGTAAATTGATCGACCGCATTATAAATTTGGAGATAGAAATCACACACCACAATATTTATTTGGTGTTAACAAAATGTATATAGCAGTATGTATAAGTATGTATTTGCAAGTTGTTTTTGGTACAAGATAAATTAAATTAGTTGAATGATCAAAGAAAATCATTTAATAAAAAATCGTAATATCCTTCCTCTGTTCTTGGACATGATATACATATAACATGTAATAAATGCATACTTATCTCTCTTTTGATTATAATGTAATGTGTAAGCAAGCCACAGAACTTGAAACTTGAACTCGAGCTCCATTTTATTAAAAGAAATACCGATGAGTACTATACTAAATTAATAAGATTTAATAAGATATAATCCAGTTTTATTTAACAAAATAAATGTACATCTATTTATATGTACATATGTGTGTACTCTACTAATTATTTGATACAGAACAAAAATAATTCATCCAGGAAGGTATAATTTTCGAGGAGTTGAAGTTATCAAAATGTATAATTTTATCAGTTTTAGCATAAGCTCGGTGGATTTTGCCAAAGCAACCTTGTAACTTCTTTCTCTTTCTTCTTTGTCTCTCGACTTTCAAGAGAGTCACTCTATCTTAATCAGGGATATCGAAACTTTGAAATCAAACAGGTTTCTTTTTTAAATGAATGATATACGAGTAGCTTAATTTAATTAAATTCAACACAATACAACACAATCCAATTCGACAAATCCAATCCAACCCTATCCAATACAATCCAGTACAATACAACGCCATACATTACAATACAATACAAAACAATACAATACAGTACTATACAATACAATACAATACAATAAAATACAATACAATACAATACAATACAACACAATACAATACAATCCAATACAATACAAAACCATACATTAGAATACAATACAAAACAACACAATACAATACAAGACAATACAATACAATACAATACAATACAATACAATACAATACAATACAGTACTATACAATACAATACAATACAATAAAATACAATACAATACAATACAATACAACACAATACAATACAATCCAATACAATACAAAACCATACATTAGAATACAATACAAAACAACACAATACAATACAAGACAATACAATACAATACAATACAATACAATACAATACAATACAATACAATACAATACAATACAATACAATACAATACAATACAATACAATACAATACAATACAATACAATACAATACAATACAATACAATACAATACAACACAACACAATACAATACAATACAATACCATACAATACAATACAATACAATACAGTACAATATAATACAATGCAATACAATACAATACAATACAATACAATGCAATACAATACAATTCAATACAATACAATACAATACAATAAAGTACAATACAATACAATACAATACAATACAATACAATACAATACAATACAATACAATACAATACAATACAATACAATACAATACAATACAATACAATACAATACAATACAATACAATACAATACAATACAATACAATACAATACAATACAATACAATACAATACAATACAATACAATACAATACAATACAATACAATACAATACAATACAATACAATACAATACAATGCAATACAATACAATACAATACAATACAATACAATACAATACAATACAATACAATACAATACAATACAATACAATACAATACAATACAATACAATACAATACAATACAATACAATACAATACAATACATTACAATACAATACAATACAATACAATACAATACAATACAATACAATACAATACAATACAATACAATACAATACAATACAATATAATACAATACAATACAATACAATACAATACAATACAATACAATACAATACAATACAATACAATACAATACAATACAATACAATACAATACAATACAATACAATACAATACAATACAATACAATACAATACAATACAATACAATACAATACAATACAATACAATACAATACAATACAATACAATACAATACAATACAATACAATACAATACAATACAATACAATACAATACAATACAATACAATACAATACAATACAATACAATACAATACAATACAATACAATACAATACAATACAATACAATACAATACAATACAATACAATACAATACAATACAATACAATACAATACAATACAATATAATACAATACAATACAATACAATACAATACATATACATATACATATTTTTTAAAAAATAAACATTTCAAAATGAACAACGTTCTTTTAAACAGTCTGAGAGAGTGAGCTCTATACACTCAAATGGTATCGGATCCCGTGAAATGTGATTCAAGGGGTGAAAACCAATTTTGGCTAAAACGATTGCCGTTGAAGTTTCATTTATATTTTGTTTTCGATGCACTATTTAATCGCAAAAGCTATGCTATGGACTCCAAGACTTTTATTTATTGAATAACTTTTACTCAAGCCTTCGATGACTATACTTCTTTTTAAGCTAGCACTCACACCCAAAATCTACTTTGGGCTCTTAGTCTGTAATAAATATTTCTAAATTACACAACCTAGCATATTCTTTGTATTACGTTAATCATGATAGTAAGCTTAACATAACGACAAATGTTTTTAAAGACCACATTTAGCTTTCTTCTAGTACCTGAGCAGTTATAAAATGTTACAATAAATAATCTCGTGGAAAATGGCAGCCACCAATATTATGTCCCACTTACGCCACAGTGGACCATAATATAGCACAACTTATAACTTACGTATATGACTGGTATAATAATTGTTTTACATCATTTGCTGCGACTACTTTTCTTTAATAAAATCATCTTTTTTTCAAGAAATAAACATTCGTCTGGGAAATTTCAGTTAAAAGTATTAAGATATTTTACCAAACGGTGTTTCAATTTTTAGTCCAATATTCTTCAACAAAAATTTAAATTAAGTAATACATAAAATTAACTTTGTATAAAATTGCGTAGAAAACAAGCAAAGTCTCGAAACTCGATTGGTAGATTGGTAAATTTTCCACCCTCTCACATAAATAACCTATTTTTTCACATATGACCGCTAACCCTTTGATGATTGACGGGAGGTTTCTTCCTTTATTAAGTACCACACTGAAGGAATAAACGAATGACCTTTTTAGTAAAACTAAAGATCAACTGATACCCTATACAAATTTTTGTCTTATAATGAATCAAGCACACACACAAAGAATTAGCAATCCTTCAGAGTGCATCAACCAACAACTATTGTTTATTAAATAACTTTCAATAGATTATTTATATTTAACTTCTTCTTGTTGACTCATGAATTGCTCATTAGCCTAATGAGCAAAACTTAACTTAAACATTCAACCCTTAATATAACTTTATTGGATAAAAGAATAACAAGTGAACAAACTTTTATTTGTATGAAAATCTATAAATCTTGTGGTTGAAGGAAACTCGTTAAGTGACTAGGAAAAAAGTTAATATCTCATTCATTTGAGATAATATGCGCTACATTATTTTAAATTAAATAAATGAGCATGTTTTTAGTAAATTATAATACGTAAGTGACTGATAGAATGATAGATTGAATGACAGCACTTGGATGTTCCTTTATATGCGTGTATATTTTCGACAGTTGAAATTTAAAATAGAGGTTTTTCTTGTCCTTTTGGTTTGTCTTGAATAAAAGAGAACAAATTAAAGTCCATCATATTCCTCTATGAATAATATTCCAAACTCTGTTCTTTATGTATCCACAAAGTTCAAGCGCGGTCATATTTATAAATAAATAAAAGAAATTTTTGGGGTATTTATTCAAAAATTTCTAGTTTTTTAAAGACTGACTGAACAAATTTCACCAAAATTTCGTCTGTGATCCACATTTTATGAATCGAGATTTCAAAAGTCGATATTTTGAAAGTCATGGGCGGATTCTTATACGTCATCTGCCTCAAAAATAAGTTTGCAGAATATTGTTAAGCGCAAACTGCAAGTCTTCTGTTCGAAAACCAAAAATTTTACTGCGTTAGCATCACAGGTAATATCATTAGAATTTTGACTTTTGCTCATCATTTGTTGTTGTGTTCACATATGCCTTTGTCCTCACGTTCACAGTCATTTTTGTATTTCTGACAATTGCAAATTTTAACTTTTAAAACCTCCGGAATATAATACTTCTGTTCCTTATTTTTTTTTCAAACAGTTTCAGACCGCCCGAGTGCGGGCCAGTGTTATATTTTTATATTTTATATTTCATTTATGGAACGGGTTTGCACTAACTCAAATGTGTTTACAAATAAATTGATTGGCCTTAATCAAACAAATTTTCTGCAAACAGGACGGTTACATACTACTTGTTATGACGCAATATCTCCTTCAAAAAACGACGCCCAACTAACAATTTAACTTGTATAAGGTCCAATTTTTCGAATATGGTTAGCTATAGCTCGAATAAAACTAAAATAAGGCTTTATTATAGTAGTCAACCGTTTTCCAATATAAATGTTTGAAAATAACCTGTTTAGTGACTTTCAAACTTAGATTTGGCAAGGTGTATACAAGACTTTTATGCTTTATTGTGAAAAGGCCTGTTTAAGGCCTGTCCAAGTTGTTTTACTGAAAGTAAATAAAAACATTTTATATACGGCTTGCTTAAAAAAGCTTGTTACACACAGCTGTAAGATTTTACATTTCTCTTTAGTTCAAAGTATTCTGCAGCGGGCTTAAAATATATTCGATAGTGTTCGTCGTTAATTTTAATAGATTAAAAACAAATATGTTACAAGAAATCTTAATTATCAAAAACAAGTAAATAATTAAAAAGAAGTAATGAAAATATCAATGAACTTCGAGTGCCCAAAGTCTATTAACGATATAAACTGCGCGGTCGCCGATGTGTTCAATTCAATTGATTTATTTTTTAATGGAATTTGTGTTGTATTTTTTTTTAAATTTAAAGAATGCATAGCTAATTTTTGTTCATCTTTTAACAACTTTTGTCGTAAACATATTTGTTTATAATCTTACAGAACTATGAGTAAAAAATAAATGCATTTTAAAATATTTGTTATGGGCTTTTTGTTGTAGTTTGTTTAGTTTTTACATCAAACCTACATTGATCTACGATCAATACGAATTTCGTTAATTGTTTAAGAAGATAAAATAAAATATTTAAAACAAACCTATTGAAATTATTGCCTTTTTATTGAACTAATTTGTTTTGCTTATGGCAGATGGTTTTATAAAATGTGAGAAGCAAATTTATTCAGATGATTGCCTCCTTGCGCGCGCTATTTCCTTTTGCATGTGACATATATGTTCCCCTGCGTAAGGAAAATTAAGGTTTCATAAAATGTTGGTACCAAACTTTAAGAAATAACTTTCATGAGCTGTTTCGTTTTGCTTCTGACAGATGCACAGAGGCTGCCCTCTGAAAGGAAATATATAGTTTTTATTAAATGCTAGTAAAGCAAACTTTTAGCAATGATTGCCTTCTTTCGTGAGCTATTTCGTTTTGCTTCTGACAGATAGTTTTTATAAAATGTGAGTTGGAAATTTACTCAAATGACTGCCTTTATTTGTGAGCTATTTTATTTTGCATGTGACAGATGTTGCCCTGCGTAAAGAAATAAAAGGTTTTATAAAATGTTGGTAGCAAACTTTAAGAAATAATTGCCCTCTTTCATGAGCAATTTCGTTTTGCTTCTGACAGATGCACAGATGTTGCCCTTTGAAAGGAAATATATAGTTTTTATTAAATGTTAGTAAAGACAAATTTTGGAAATGATTACCTTTATTCATGAGCTATTTTGTTTTGCTTGTGAAAGATATTTTATAATAAACATGAATTAATCGCACGTACTTGCTGTTATAATTCAAGCTGTTTCTAAAGCTTACTTTACAATAAAATCGTTTACCCAAAACTAAATAACGAGATTAATGATTGCAAGGATCTAAGTTTTTCTTCCTAACGACCAAAAAATTTAATATCAAAGTTTCAATAGAAATGGAAGTAACTTGTGATCTTTTAAAATCATTAATTTATTTAGTTTAAAAGATCTTGTCATAAGATTGTATGGAAAAAATGTTAAAGGTTTAATCATAAAATCGTATATTCATGCACATTTTTTAATGAATCAATTGATTTACATATGAAACTTAAAAAAAGGTACCAAGATTCCAAGAAGAAAATCTTACAAGTACGGTTTAGCGCCTAGGTTGAGGTTTAGAGAATAAAGAAGTATATTTATCTTCAGTAGGGGTTTGTGTGTAAATTGAAATCCACACAAGTGCAGTACATGCTGCAAGTATACATCAATTTATATTGAATAATTTTTGAATGAACAACAACAATTTGTGTGCACTACCACCAAGTATTAGGCTGGAGTATCTTGAAATGTATAGTGTAATATAAGTTTTCATTTTAATAATTCCAACACTTGGCCTTTACTACTCATTTATATTGCTAGTAGAATTGTTCAGGCTGTGAAGTTAATTGTATCAACTCATTAAAATTTGTACATGACTCTTCTGAATTGCAATGGCAATGGCCAAGTGGGTAGCGCGCTGGATCAATGATACCGAGTTTTTTGTAAATTCTACTCGGTAAAAAATAAAACCGACCTGGATTTAGTATTAAGATAGTTCTTAGACCGAAAGGCATTACCATTAAGTTATTATAGTTTAACTTAGAGCGCCCGACTGGGGCCACAAAAATTAGCTTTAAGATATTGATAAGTAGGATAGTTTTTATGAATTTTTGTCTAGCTTTAAGATAGTTTTAAGAAAATTGAAAAATAAAAATGAATTTATAAAAAAAAAAGCGCGCTGAATTGGTGATTGGAAGGACTCGAGTTCAAATCTCGGAAAAGTCATATAATTAGGTAACATTTTTTCAGATAAAATAAAATTCTTCACATTTCAGAATAAAGAAAAATGCAGCCCAAGCCCTCTCAAAAGGAGAAAATAAACAAGCAAAATGAAATTATGTAAATAAAAATAAAAATTAAAAGAAAGAAGTTTTTTTTGTATACAATTGTACTGAGTGGCTCTTATAAGGCCTTAATGAAAAGTCTATATACGGCCTTTCAAAGGTCTTGTTATACAAGCCATATGCTGTCATATAATAACTTGTTTAGGTGAGCAATATTTTGTCTTGTTTAGGCCTTAATACACTGTTGATGGGAGGCTATTGAATTGTATAGCACTTGTGATGACAAGATTTAAGGGAATCAAATAGCTTGTTTAATGTCAGCCAAAATGATTTGTGTAAGGCCTGTTTTAGTTACTACACAAGTCAGAAAATAACATGCATTAACACTTAAACAAGTTAAATTGTTAGTTGGGCGATCATCTGACGATCAACTTGACTTTGACTTAACAATATTGTGATCAGTTCATAGTTTAGGGAATGATGTTTTAAAACGCGCTTAACTTGCTTTGGATTGTCATCAATCAAATAAGGTGATCGGAAGAAAATGTATATTAAACATAATCTAAAATTTTCTTTTGCATCAAATAAACTGTTAAATTCATGTAATAAAGTTAGACAAGAATGTAAAAAAAAACAAACGTGCTCCTAAAAACCCAATTTTCGAACATACGTAGGCTAGTTATACCTTCCTGAACATGAAAAAATTTTGCTAGGGGAATTTTTCGGCTGAAAATTATTGCTATTCGAGCTTAAAATTTTTAAAGCAAGTATTATAAGAAATTTCAGTTTCGGCAACCATACTTATCAGGGACTATTTTTTCAGGTCTATGAAGGTATAATTAGCTAACATATGTTCAAAAACCGGGTTTATAAGAGCAAATTTGTTGATTTTGGCACTTACTTTAAATTTCGGAAAAATAAGATGGCAACCCTTAAACTGAAATTTCGCAAGTCGATTTAAAAAAAAACCCTTGGTTACTTAATAAGCCCCAGCTGTTTCCATATACATTTTCGCATAGAATTTTTCCTCAGTATGGACAAAAATTCAATTTGTTGCTCGGACGTGGTTCTTATGATTTATGATTTGAAGTTAATATTATCAAAACAGGATGGTTAGTTAAAATTCCGGTAGAAAATAAAAACTTTCAAAACAAAACAATATTCATTTATTATTTTAAGGTTGGAATGAAGGTGTTTTGCCTGTCACACACGTTACGCTAAGAGTACATTTAAAAAAGTAAACATAAATTACTATTATCTATTGTAATTTAAATCTGAAGGAAAGGAGTATAGGACAAAACGGTCGACAAGACAAATAACAACGAGACATATATCACTGCAAAGATATTTTTGTGTACTAATATAGTTACGAGTACTATGGGGGCTTATTTCAAATTTCTAAATGTGGTTGTGTTCTGGTGGATTTTTATATCAATAAAATGTATCAGGTTTTCCAATAAGAGTGGTACAAAAGTTTTTTTTAAATAAAACAAAAACTGTTTTGGATATCAATGAAATTCTTTATTCCTGTGAAAGTACGTTCTATACCATTATGTATGAAACTCGATTTCTTTTGCATGGCCACCACGGGCACGTTTGCAGAAGTCCAGACGCTGAACCCAATTTTCGACGGTTTTCAAGCATAAATCGGCCGAACTGCTGCAATTTCACGTTCGATATTCGTACGAAGTTCATCAATCGTCACTGGCTTGTTGGCATAGAGCATTGACTTGACGTAGCCCCACAGGAAATAGTCTAACGGCGTCAAATCGCACGACCGAGGCGGCCAGGCGACTGGACCATTTCGTGAGATAACACGTTCTCCAAACTTGGTTTCCAATAAATTGATTGTGACATTCACTGTGTAGCTTGTGGTGCCGTTCTGTTGGAACCACACATCCTCCAGGTTCATATCATCCAATTGGGGTCAAAAATATTCGGTTATCATTGAACGGTAGCGATCCCCATTTACTTGATCATCACGGAAGAAGTACGGCCCAATGACGCCGCCGGCCCATAAACCACACCAAACCGTAATTTTTTCGGGATGCAATGATGACTCATGAAGTACGTGTGGATTGTTGCCTGACCAATACCGCATATTTTGTTTATTGACGAAGCCATTCAGCCAGAAATGAGCCTCATCGCTGAAGATGATTTTTCGATGAAAATCCGAATCATTTTCAAGTTGTTGCTCAGCCCAATTCACGAACATACGACGCTTCTGGTGGTCAAGCGGCTTCAGTTCTTGCGTCAATTCATTCTTGTAAGGATGTAGGCCAAGATCACAGGGACGTCACAGAGATGCCCAACGCTCGAGAACCACGTGAGAGACACATTTAGGCTTTCTGCAACTGAAGACTCAGCGGCAGCAATATTCCCGACACTACGGGCACTTCTTTGTCTCACTGGCACGGGAACATTTTGTACTGTGCCTGTGAATTCAAATTTTT
Organism: Dasysyrphus albostriatus; assembly: GCA_946251815.1. Classification (NCBI taxonomy): domain Eukaryota; kingdom Metazoa; phylum Arthropoda; class Insecta; order Diptera; family Syrphidae; genus Dasysyrphus; species Dasysyrphus albostriatus. The sequence goes on along the minus strand of OX276337.1, from coordinate 67,860,339 downwards.
CTACTAGACGCTCAGTTGTTGATCTGCTAGGACGATTTTGACGACCATAAATTGGACGTAGCGCTCTTAACGTTGAGGCCACTGACTCCAAATTTCGGTAGTAAATTTTAATAATTTTGACTCGTTGTTGGCTCGTATATTTTTCCATCATGAAATGGAAAACTTTACTGAAGAGAAATATCAAAAGAGCGGCAAAAAATATGGCGTCGTTTTCTGTCCCTGTTGCTCTACTTTTGTAGCGTCCCTTTTAAAAAACCCTTTATTATTCTAAAGCGTAAATATTATTTTGATGTATCTTTTTAAGAAAACAAAATTAAAGATCAATTAAACAGTTTTAAATCCAGCCAACCATTTGTCATGGGCTTATCGAACGAATGTCCCACACCTAACAATAGAATTCTCCTGGTAAGAAAAACTACTTCTATTGTAAAAAACCATCTGTACGAAAAATATTACTGAAATCAGAATTACCATTTTGAAGAAAATCGAAATTAAAAAAATAGTTCTTTGGGAGGTACCATTAATAACCATTATATGAAAAATGATTTCCAATCCAAATGTAGGCTTAAATGATAGAAATTTATTAATTTTTTTCTAAGAAAAGCTGTGTAGTCGTTTTTGAGAAAAATAATATTTTGTAAAATTGCTAAAAAAAATTGTATACCAGGTACCATTATTTTTAATTCTTAAAAAAAAGTGTGGGAATAATAAACAAAAAACCATTATGTACCAAGTTTTAAAGAAATTCTATCCAGCCGTTTAGGCTGTAGCCGAACGAACAGACATACAGACATACAGACATACAGACATACAGACATACAGACATACAGACATACAGACATACAGACATACAGATATACAGACATACAGACAGAACCACTCTTTTCGTCTTCCCTGTCATCGTTATGGCAAGTCTGGCCAGAATTATGAATTAAATTTTTTTATACGAATGCATAACTTGCCATATAACTCATATATCTCATAAGTAAAAAAAAAGGTTTTCGTTTCGATTATGTGGCATTAAAGTCTATAAATTGAATTTCTTTCTATGTTAGTCATGCGAATAATTTGAAAATATTTCTTTGATAATTTTAAATCTACTAAAGGTTTATTCTTTTTGTGGGCAAGATTTATCTTTAGAAATATTTTTACAAATAAATGATTAGAAAAAAAGAGTAATTTATTTAAAATAATTTTATTTGTACGAAATTGCCATAAACGATTATATTTATAAGCAAAATAAACTTTCCACTTGGAACATCTAGATTTTGATGGCAAAGAACATAACTCTTCTTAAGACATATACATTTATAATTTAAATTCTGCCAGGATTATCTATGGAATTATGTACATATATCTAAGGTATACATAACTGAAAATAATCTCACTTTCACTTAAAAATTCAATATGTTCGATTCACTCTTTTGCTCATTTCAGTTAGATATGCTCAAATGGAATTGATACCGATGCCAAGTTGAAGTGAATAAGGAGCCCGGAAAAAAAGTGGTGTGTGTAATACTTATTTTCAACTTAAAGAAAAAGATATGTGCTTGTATCTATTATATTCACTTTCTCCCCTTTTCCATTTCGAAGGGATTATAATTGATATCATTTGAATGTTGTTTTAAAAAAATATAAATACTTAATAGCATGGGATGAATATGCAACTATCACTAGTGACTTGTAAAACCAAAACCTTGTTTTTCAGTCATTCAAAATGAGATTGCCAAAACAGTTTGTTAAATTAACTTAACAGTTCAATGCACCACATCAAGAAACATTTTCAGTATATGGGCAGGGTTGCCAGGAGCATACAAAATAAATACTGCATGTAAATGAAGTGGAGGTATTCATATAATGGTTGAATTATTTATATGCAAATTTTCTTTATTTGGAAGAAAAGAAATTTCGATATTCTGATATTATTCGAAAGGTCTTGACCTGAAAGATCTGACAGATAAGAACCGAAGTTATATGCTTAGAGATAGTCCAGTCAGTGTTGTCATTAATTTTTTTTTTCAGAAATCTATAATAATAAGAAAAAAATTTGCAATGCAGATTTCTTAGAAAAAAATGTGTTCACAAATAAACATTTTCTATTAGACAACAATGACAAAAAAACATAAGCAAATTTCATTAATAAAGGTAACATTGGGGCTTACTAATAATCAAATTTAGTAACGAGCTAAATATATCAGTGAAATAAACCATAATGTTGTTGTTCCCCTGAAATAATGAGCCATACATTGAATGTTAATTTTTTAGAGTTCATACCACATATGGTTTATTATTTAGAGCCAAATTAAATATTGAGGTCGTACCATGTACGGTTTATAGAATGCATAGGACCTGAGCTGCTCGCGAGCTCTACGAGTAGAAGAGGCGAGAGGAACATCGTCTTCTCAGAAGGAAAAAAAGGAGCAGGAGAAGCACGCGATCGAGGAATTAGAAAGATGCCGTTGCAGGAATGAAGTTGGAAAGTTTTACTAAAAGGTAAAAAGGACCTCCCAGAGTTACAAGGGCTGAACCGAAGCCTGCAAGAATGATCAGGGGAACATCGTGGTAGAATCGCACACGGTGCTGAAGATATGGAAAAATCATTTCTGCAAATTGTATAACAACCAACAATTCCGTCCACTTGATCTCGACGAAGTGAAGATAGCTTTATGCAAGCTTAAGTCCAATAAAGCTGTGTAACGAAGCGTTTCATGCTACTTTACCACTATCACTTAGGGATAATCTTAGTTACTAGCTATTAAGAATTATACTTCGACATATTCAATTCACATTCAACACCAACATGTGACATCACAGCAAAATTGACATCAAAGTTTGTCGTTCATCATCCATACAGTTCACATTCAGTCTTTACTGAAAATGTAGCATAAGGACCTGCTTGAATGAACAAAAGGCACCTTTTCGGTCATACGCTTAGTCAGACGACAATAATAAATTTGGTTTCATTGATAATCTTAACTCCAGTCGTAGACAATTTGAGACGATCTGGTCACTTAGCTTTATTTACTTTCTTACCAGTGGTAAGGGGTTTCGTTAAAGGCTAGGTAGGAAAGATACTATTTCTTACTAAGTTTTCCCCCCACCAGTGGTAAGGGCTTTAGTTTGAAATCAAGATATCTTAATTGCCACCAGGGGCTTCGGTACCTGCTGATCTACCAGAGCGTTTTAGCCTGCTGTTTTGAGTGCCACCAGGAGCGTAGTACCTGCTGATGTAACAGAGCGTTTAGCCTGCTGTTTTGAGTGCCACCAGGGGCTTCGGTACCTGCTGATCTACCAGAGCGTTTTAGCCTGCTGTTTTGAGTGCCACCAGGGGCGTAGTACCTTCTGATGTACCAGAGCGTTAAGCCTGCTGTTTTGAGTGCCACTAGGAGCGTAGTACCTGTTGATGTACCACAGCGTTTAGCCTGCTGTTTTGAGTGCCACCAGGGGCGTAGTACCTGGTGATGTACCAGAGCATTTAGCCTGCTGTTTTGAGTGCCACCAGGGGCGTAGTACCTGCTGATGTAATAGAGCCATTTTAGCCTGCTGTTTGATTGTCACCAGAGGCATAATACCATTTTATCCCGTTCCAAACCTTACGGCCGGACAATGGGAGGATATTTAAAGACCGAATAATCAGAGGCCGCATTACCAGAGACCAGAATTTGAATCCAAACCGAATCATCAAAAACCAGCTAAGCCGATACAAGGCAGCAAGACTAGAAGCCATAAATGGGAGTGAATAATTCCAGTACCAGAATTTACCGAAGTAATAGAATATTGTGTGTTATAAATATACGAGTTGTTTTCAATAAAGATTTTGTAATAAGGTTCTAAGACCTTTTTCCTCTGAAGTTTCGTGTTTTCTTCTGGACAACCCTGGCGAGATCGGTGGTGAGCATACCTCGGCTGGAAAGTAAAAATCACATCACAGCTGCTGGAGCTGATGGCCTCGCAGCCGGGCTGTTCAAAGCGACTGGTGATGAATTGGTTAAGAGTATGCACCACTGCAAAATATGATCTGAGGAAAGCATACCCGATGAAAGGAACCTCAGCATTGTTTGCCCGATCCTCAAGAAAGGTGATCACCTTTGGACTGTACTAACTACAGAGGAATCAGTCTTCTTAACATCACGCAGCACAAGATCTTTTCTGCCGTACTTTGTGAACGCCTGAAGCCATTCGTCAACAGCCTGATAGGTTCATCAGTGTGGCTTTAGACCATGAAGTCCACCATTGACCAAATGATCGCACTACGACAAATCTTGGAAGAAATCCAGGAGTACCAACCACCTTTTCATCGATTTCAAGGATACGTATGAGCGTCTATAGAGACAAGCTATATAGAGCAATGTCTAGTTTTGGCATACCTTCCAAACTCGTCCGATTGTGCAGGATGACGCAAGGGCGGATCCAGACTTTGCCCCAGGGGGGGGTCACGTTTCTTAAAATTTCAATAAAGTACTGCACCAAAAAAAAAATTGTACTTACGATATAAGGCAAGTTTTGTTTTCGAGCAAAGTGGGTTGCACAATTCTGACCTTTTTCCTTGACCTACAGCTACAGCCTAAACCACTGAAGCGATTTTCTTCAAATTTTAAATTTTTTTTTTTTTTTTAATTCTTCGGAGGGGATATTTCTTACCTTATAAAATTACGGTACTTGCTAAACAACCATTAAGAAGAAGCTTACTTATCTGAAAAACGGCTTCAACGAATTTAATAAAACCAGTGGATTACTGTAGGTATGGTGAACATTCTAGAAAAAAATCCAAAAAACTGTTAATAATGGTACCTGCCATTTAAGGGTTTTTGAAATTCGATTTGTTTAAAGAATTTCAATCAAAATTTGCATGCAAAAGCTCCATAAAAATCTCAATAATATTGCATTTCAAAATAAAAATAAATGTTGGCCTTTTAAGAAGATATTTTTTTTTTTTTTGAAAATTCAATATTTCAAGAACGCCTTGATGAAATGTTTTAAAACTAGTTTATAAATGTATTTTAAAATTAGTTATTATTTTATTTAATATAAGAAATTGCTTTTTAAGAAAATCGCTACAACGATTTTAATTTTTTTTGTGCTTATATTCATATTTCTTCAAGTTATCAAATCGGTTTTAAGCTTTAAGCTATTTGAAAAGTTGTTTTCAAACAATTAAAAGAACAATTTAAATGCCCTCACTTTATATATTTTTATATTTGTATATATGTAATTAATGGCATATTTTAAAAGTTCTTAATTCCAGGCAACTTGAACATCAGAGCAAGTACCTGCAACAGTCGTACATTTTATTTCCATTGAAAATATTTTTTGAAAAATAAATTAATTAATTAAAGAATTGAAGCCAGAACCATCATGTCACTAGATACAAAAAATATTGTTAAGGAAAAGTTTATTTTTGCCCCTAAAATCTTAACTCTCTATAATAAGATCGTATTTACTGTACAAGATCTATTTTGATCTTTTGCCTGGCAATTTGAAGCTACTTTTGTTATACTTACCACTTTCCTTACACCCCGACTCCACAGGATATAATTTCTCTCTAACTAAATATCAGATATTTATATCTAACATTGTCTTCTGTCTGCGCTGGGCAAATCATGTTATTCATGTCGAAGATCTCTGTCAAGATATAATCGCGGAGAGGTATCTCTGACATCCCAACAAGAGATGAAACGGAGTGACTCCATTCGATTTTTCATGTCAAGATAATCATTTTGATAGAAATTATCTCCTGTGGAGTCGGGGTGTTATTGACATCTCCGAACCAAAAAAATTCATGAAACGTCAAAATTACAAAACAAAAATCTTTGAATTCCTAAAATGGTGCACCCAAGTTAGTGGGAAAGCGTAAGCAATTACAGTCTTGGGAAAACGAAGTAAAATGAGGAAGTTTTTCCATAAAAAAAAGGATTGTTACCACTCATGTCTTCAAGTTACTCTATGCTTAAAGTTACTTCATAGTGCTAGAAACTAAAAGTTGATCGCAATTTACAACCTAGTTGCCTAACGGTTGCTAGACCTTGATTTTGAGATTAAGCAAGCGATATGTCATTTAGGATATTTGCAAAGAATGTATGCGATCAGTAAAAAGTTTAATTTTAGAATTTTGTTGAGTTGGACTTAGAAATTTTTGAATCAACTGTAAAAGTTTTTCCAAATACCGCCCAATTTTTCGCACTTCACTGTGAGAAATTTGCCAGATACTAAAATCTTAAATATCGAAACTGCATTATTTATAGATCTTGAAAAATGATATCTCACACTAAGTAAAAATAAAACATTGCAAATGTCAACCAAAATCTCGAAAATTGAAATCTCGAATACCTACTCAAAATTGAGTGGTCACATAGTTATCGGGATTTTTATTTGCAAGATCTCGAATGCGAGTTTTTCATTTGCACGGTTTTGTAATTTGTGCCCAATTCAAAAGGCCGCTGATAAAAGCTCAACTAGCTACATTAATTGGTTATGTATTTGTTTTAATAGGATTTAAAGTTTTTTTTTAAATTCATTCCAGGTCACTGAACAAAATTTTTAGGTACCATATTAAGGTTATCTTAAGAAATAAATATTTCATATCAAAGGTCACTAAATTGTTATTAAAGGTCACCGAGATTCATTTTTTAAATGAATTTTCAAAGTATAACTTTTTGAAAATTCTATGTCTGAAAAATCATCTACTGTTGCTACCTGTCCTTTTATGACCGATCGAAGAGTACACATACGGGATGCCATGGAATTTGTAATCTGATTGGCTGAACAGAATGGAGACGGAGCTGCAACTGGAGCTGTAACTGGAATAGCTGTCAAAATGTTAAATACACACAAATCCAATGATACGAACAAAATACGACGCAGCTGCATACGGAGCTGCAGACGCAGCTGAACAAGTTGGCGAACCTTTAACTTTTGCATGCAGCTTTTTTGACGTTTCAAAATTGTGAGCGCAACCAAGTGCATACATGGGGGTTGAACAGAGTTTCAAACTCTTTTTAATCTCTGATAAAGACATACAGTCATTTTAGCTTCCATTTCATCATTATTCATGTTAATTTTTGTTTAAATTTTTATTATTGTGTTGAATTAAGTTCGCACAGCTGACTTGAAATGCCAAAACTGTCAGAAAGCTGAACAGCACATAGTGGGCCAGTAAAAAAATCACGTACAGCATTTTTTGACAGCTATTCCAGTTGCAGCTCCAGCTCCAGTTGCAGCACTCTATCCGGTGTACGGTGTCAAAAATGTTCACAAAATCATCAAATCAATTTCAAATTATTTTTACTAAAAATTAAAAAAAAATACTATAGTAAGAAAAAAGTAGAATTCTATATTATTCTTGAAATGAAAACTTTTATTGTCTTTCTGGCAGAAGAATTATTTTTTCAACTTTTCACGAACGATGTACATATCGTCGGCTTTCTCTAAAAACCTAGCAAGTCCTTAAATGATATTTTAATTTACTTTTGGTCAACAAGAATTACTGAATTCGAATATCAATGCACAATAACAATGTAACTGTGTAATGGTTTCTTTTGGCTCTATCAACCAGTTTTAAAACCTTTCATTATCTTAAAATTCTATTTTATTACCTTTTAAATCGGTGTTTTGTGTCATCTAAGGAATTTTTCAAATTCGAAATTTGTTTTGACAGAAAGCCGACAGTATATATTTTTTTTTTATTTTTGTGTTTTAACTCTTTAAATATGCACGTTTAATTAAAATAAATTTGAAGGCGGATTATATCCTTTGAGCAGTGAAATTTTTTGTTTATGATTAATTGTTTATGATGAATTCATGTGTCTAATATCTTATATCTAGGAAAAGCCCCAGGGGGGGGTCATGACCCCCATGACCCCCCCCTTGTATCCGCCAATGGGATGACGATGGAGAATTCACGCTGCTCCATCAAGGTCGGCAAAGACCTCACCGATACCTTTGATGTTAAAAAAGGTTTTAGACAAGGCGACGCGCTGTCATGCGACTTCTTCAACATCGCTCTTGAAAGAATTGTGCAAAACTCTCACGTCAACACTAGAGGCCCAATTTTTCAAAAGTCCATCCAACTACTTGCTTTCGCCGACGATATTGACATAATCGGAAGAACAAAGCGTGATGTCAGTGGGTCTTTCGTGAGTATTGAGGAGGAAGCCAAGAATATGGGCATCGTATGAAACTAAAACTTCACGCTAGTCTTGTGTGATGTGTCTGCCCTTCGCTTAAAAATCAAATGAATTTCTTACTCATTTTCTTTTCAATAATAATTTACATCATTTGTTAGCCATATTGGAGGCATTAAGTTTGTTGAAAACCGATAGTGTTATGAAAATATTTTAAAATAAATAAATTTTTCTTGTATTCAGTAACTTTTGTTGGAAAATTTAGAATCATTTAGACATGCATATGCTTACAATCGAAGCGTTCGATAATATCATGCAAAACCGAATGAATCGACGATGTGTCTCCACTATTATATAATGCCTTGCCAACGACTTCCTTTCTATGGCATCTATTATATCGTTAATAGCCTCTTTTATATCTATCGTCATTTAAACCCCAACGGATTATTGTCTTCCTAATAGTTACATGTCACAACTACACACGCACACAAGGAACCATTACAACTGTGTGCTTACTAGTTTTTAATAGGTAAACGTTGAATGTGTAATTTAATTGGCCTCCAATTGCCCTTTGACTCTTGCAAATGTGTATTTCTAGGTTAATCTTTTAATGACTTTAGTGTTTTACTAGCCTGGTCGAATCGTCGATGTACCTGCATAATTAGAAGAACGATAAAGGTTTTTATAATCCAAAACAATGTCAAGCTTTGTATGTATATCTGCTGTAATCGTTTAGGGTAACCTTCCTTTTTCTAAATATTTTTAGCAACACAAAAATGCAGAAACGACACCTTTCTGGTCGTTGCTCCTTGGGACAAATGAAACCAAATGCAATATAACACCGCAATCACTACACCATTGCCTCATTTTGAATACAATAATTTCTCTTGCTTCAAAAAGGCATTTTGTAATTCGTTTTTGGCGAGTCAGTAAAATTTATTTGTTTTTATAGGATTAAGTTCAATTGACACGAGCTCACTTCAATTTTATAACATTTTAACACATATATACCTATGCATATTGTTTATATGTTTAACGTACATATATATGTATATATGGGTAGACCTATAGTTGTGAAAAATAATAACCCGAATATTATAAGAATAAATTTTGCTTTCTAAAGTAACTAATATAAAGTAAAATTGATTACCTTACCTACATACCTACAGTATCTACTATCCTAAATTATATATTAATAAAATATTTTAATCTGAGGTCATTATCCAAATAATATTACTTTTTTGTTTCGTAGTACTTTCTGTAAGAAATCTTGGTACTTTTAAAGACATCCTTATATTTAGTAAGACTTTGGCTATCTATCTATTCTTCCACCCATAACATCCCTTAAAGTGTAGAACAAGAAAGATAGGTTAAGGGATTTGTATCAATGTAAAATTATACCCAATTTAACATATTTTAAGTTCTCCGAAATCCCCACTTTGGCTTTTGGTATCTACATACGCTTTTAAAAAGTGGTGAGTAAGGGGAGGTTGGAAGTTTATCAAACTGAGATTTCTTTTTTATACAATTTAATGTAGGTACGAGTAAGCATATTCTATGTATGACACATGGTTCAAGGGTATTTTTAAATGCTGAATTAAATGAGACCAGAATCAAAATGATGAAACTTGAAATAAATGACCTTAGAGCCAAGAATCCGAAGAGTCCCCAAACATTTCTGTGGTGAAATTGTATTAGTTTTAGTGGGGAGAAAAGTGTGGGACTATTGTCAAAGCACCCATGGAAAAACTCTTGCACTCTTGGAATTTAGCAAATAGATACAAAGTCTATACAAATTTGTTTCCTTAGACTTTTGCTTGCCATATTATGTATTGTGAAAACACTACATACAGGGTGGCGCAACAATTGTACTACAATAAGAAATTCAAATAACTTTTTTTTTAATCAATACATTTGTTTTTTTTTATTGGATAGACAGTTTTGTTTTATTTTAAATAACTTATTGTTTTTAAAGATGAAAGACGTAAATGACCTCTACGCTCACCCACGCATATGCGGCAGAAAACTGTTCATTTCTGCCTGAAGGGTTGAAATTGGGATTGCCTTTATTATTTTTCTAATGGAACGCTTCAATTTAGTTAAATTCCTGGGTTTCGTTTTGTACTTGACATAACTCCATAAAAAAAGTCTGGTGCAAGTCAGGTCAGGCGACCTTGGGGGCCAGCGAAAAGTGGAGTTCCTGGAAATTAATTTGTTTGGGAATTTTTGTTGGAGCACCACTATAACTGGTCTGGCTATATGTGCAGTTGCTCCATCTTGCTGGAACCAAATGCTGTTCAACGGGGAAACGTCTTTGACGCAGTTCTGGGTAAAAAAAACTCGTTTAACATCTTTGAATATCATCTTTGTAGTACGATTCGTGCGCGACCCTGTAAATTGCAAATTATGAGCTATTAAAAAAACTTAAGAACTCAAGATTTTGATTAAACTTGTCATTACGTTGATAGCGATATGGAAGACGAAAAAAGTGGGTCTAATAATTATAACCATCTGTTCGACTACAGCACATAACCCATACGGTTCCTGCCCCCCAATTTTTTTAAAGTAATTTAACAAAATAAAAGGGCATTGCATTATATTAGTTGATTATATAGTATAAAATGTATACATGTATAATTATTGTTATTTGGGCTTTAATCATCGCGTTTAGGTGAATGCAATAAATTAAAACAATTAATTCATATTTAACCCTACGTTTTGGCTGGTTATTTTCCAGCTTCCTCAAGGGTTCAATTTATTAAGCTTTAAAAACAATTATACAATAACTGGTGTTAAAATAAGATTTTTAATTTGGTTAAATATGTATACATATATCTAAATTTTTACCAAAGGAGTATTTTTAACTTAATTTAGTTTTGTCTTTTGCCCTTACTAGTGTTTGAAATAAATTTTGTAATTTAAATCTTATGTCTATATTTTGAATAAATATTTCAATTTATGTTAAAATTAAATTTAATTAACATTTAAATTACAATGTTAAAAAAGAAAATAAATTAAGTAAATTAAAACACTTATTGGACAACAAAAATTAAAACTAGTATCACTTTCTATCAAAAATCAATTATTATTAATGGCAACACTGTAGGTACACAAAGCTAATGTCTTCTTGGTGGTTCATTGTTAAGGTAAGTGTACACGATTGGTAGATCGTACAATATTGACAGATCTGTCAGTGAAATTTTGTTATGAATTTTTATCATTATGCCAAAAAACGTTCGTGACCTTGAAACAAAAACTTTAAAAAATCGTACAAATGAATCTACAGCTGACCAATTACTGAAACTAGGTGACCTTTTATATAGATCTAGAGATCTTTCAGGTGGTTAACAATATTTGCAAATTTCCCATAAATGAGGTGCCAAAAATCGCAATGACCTTGATTTTTTTTTAAATTTATTGAAAATTCATTAAAAAATACGTACGGCTGACCAATTACTGTAAATAGTTGACCTTTTATCATGATCTAGAGATCTTTTGGAGAGTATACTTTTTTTATAAATTTCCTTTAAATGTGGTGCCAGTAATCGCGTGTGACCTTGACTGACCTTAAAACCTTAAGCCTTCATTACAAGTTATCTAGGGCTGACCAATTTCTAGGACTAGTTGAACTTTTCTGACCAATTATTGACCAATCAGATGGCATTCTCAAATATCAAACTTCCCATATATGAGGTGCCAAAGCTCCAGAGCCCGAAAAATATGCTCATAATGTCTTCAATCGTCAAGTCTTACAACTAATTATCAGAAAATGTATCTGACAAATAATTGTAAGACGATAAATTGCATGGTATTTCATAATCGTGTAAGCACACAATTTATTGTCAGCCTTGCCAATTTTTATCATTGTCTGACGTTTCTGACAGGGAAGACATTTTAAGATGTCGTTTTTAAAAATCATACAATGATTTCATTTTAAGACAATAATTTGACCAAACTGACAATTAGTTGTGTGTTTACACGGTTGGAATAAAATCTTCCAATCTCATACAATTTATTGGTAGGTACTCAGCCATCTATCTGACAGTAACTTGTCAGCCAACTTCTGACAGTAAATTGAAAGAAATTGGTAGATTTTCTATCAACCGTGTACTCACACAACTTAATTGTCAGCTCATTGCTAGATAATTGTTAGACATTGTCAGGTCTGATAATATTGTTAGATTTAAAAATCATGTACACTTAGCTTTATTGTCATTTTTTGTTGGATACGAAAATTTTCAGCGTATAGCGAGTGGTGGTGCGGTTCTTTCTATCCAGTATTGTTACATTGTATAGAGCCCAGCCAAATTCTGACACTACACCCTTTTACAGAAAGAAACTCAATAAAGTCAGAAACTTCAAATTTTAAATTCCTGAGTAAGTCAAACTCAGACACCAAGAAAAAAATATTCACAAAAATGGTTGAAATCACTCCAAAATATATTGGAATTGGAAGCTACTAATAAAATTTTAGAGCAACTAGGTATATTGCAAAACACGAATAACTTAAATAATCTAAAGTAATAGTTTTCAAAATGTAAATACTTTTTCAGATTGCATTATATAAGATTGACGTCAGGCTAAGAATTCTGGTAGTTGATACCAGGAGAGACCGTTATGTTCATGTGTTTGTATACAAAATTATGTATGTATTTAAATTCTATTATAGACTGCTTTAAAGCAGTCCCAGTAGATGTTCTAATTTTAAAAACAAGACAAGTGACAAATTGCAGTAAATGATGTTCATTTTCTGTACTCAAAAACATTCAAACATCATCAGCCATATTTATTAGATTTTTTAGACGTTAGATAGTTTTTTAAAAGTCCTTATTAGTTGAATATATGCTTTATTTAATAAAATAAAATGTCATGTTAGAGAAATCTTAGACAACCGATGCCGTTATCCAAGTAAGACAACCTTAGGACAACAGTAAACATTGTTTATTAATAACTTTTTGGAGTTGTGTGGCTGTCTAAAGATAGACAAAATTTATGAATAAGAGTGTATATGCTTAGTTTATGCTCCCGAATAAGCAGAGAACTTTTGAATAGTCAAACACGTTCCTTATTTTGATATCTTAATTTGTATATTTTCTTTATTTTAAAATACGCATTATGATTTCATTTTTGAAATTAATAAAAACCATCCATTAGAGCTACAAGATTAATTTTTGGCATACAAAATTAGAATTGGAGTATGTAATATTTTGTACAAATTTATATTTTTATTATTTAAAATTTTCACCGCTAACTTCAGACTTATTTAAGTAGAAATTTAAATAATAAGAAAATATGTACTTTAGCTAAAAAAGTTTGGTTTGAGCAATAAAAAAGCATTTAACTGGCTACAAACTCAGATATAAAAATTAATTGATTCCACCAAAAAGTATCCGCCAAAATAACGGACGTCATTTAAGCCATTTCTTAAAGTTCTTAATTATGACTGAAGACAATCGGTCAGTTATAACAGTGTTATTGAAATTGAAGAATGTGTAACCCAATTTTAGCATCACGCGTCGCGTTGTCTTAAATGTAAATAAGTAATATATATTAAAATTTTGTTTGTGTTTTTATACATTTTATTTGCATTATGAAGTGAACTTAATTGTTTTTCAATAATGTGGTGCCAAAAATTATTGGCCCGGGGCGCCCATTCTTTAAATACACCATTGGCAGTGGAGCATCCAGGGGGGGCTAAAGGGGCTGAAGCCCCCCCCACAGTCAAGCCGATTTGTTAAATTAATTTAACAGCTAAACAAAATACATTACAATGTTTCGATTTTGTATTCATTTTTAAACACATCATTTTTTAAAACACTTGATGAAACAGAATGATTTTTTTTAAAATCATTTATTCCAGATACAATTTTTTTTTTAAGTTAAAGCTAAAAATGTGTTTTTAAAAGCCCTTAGAAAGTTGTATTATTAATGCAAGGTTGAGGCTCACAAATTTGCTTGGTTTTTTTATTAGCCCTAAGAGAAATTGATGAAAAAATAAAGATGAGACTAAGCTATTTGAATGTACATATGCAGGCTCTATATATTCCAAGGATGAAAAATAAAAGTTGGGGCTAAGAAACGTATGTCTAAAATATTTTTTTCAAGCCCTAAGGGAATTGAAAAACAAAATGAAAATGGGGCTAGCAAATATGCATGTTGGCAAGGGGTTTTCCCGAGCCCTATGGAGTTAAAAAAAAAAACGAAACGGGGTTTAACAATCTTCATAACTTAGAATCTGTTGTTTCCCAAGCTTCAAGGAAATTAAACAAAAGAACTATGTTGAGGCTTTACATTTAACATATACCTTAGTTGTATTTTTTCAAGCCCCTAAAGCTTCGAGTCAAGAGAATTGCACATCTGATATTTTCTTTCTTTTTTTTTTTTCTTGAAATTGAAAAACCAAAATTCCTATAGGTTCTGCATTGAGTGAAAAATGTTTCATTTTGCCTTGGAAATTCTTTTTCAGGTTAAATTTTCAGTAAAGCATTCTATTGTTTTTAGCGAATAAATTAAATATGATCACAAGAGTAAACATATTTCTTTTCCTTAGCTCATCTGTTCATATCTTTCATACGTGCTTGGGCCCAAAAAACTTTTTGGTCTTATTACTGTAAAAACTGTGTTTTTGGTATCAAAAAATCTTTAATATTCATAGTTTGCATGAAATTTTGGGGAGCAACCCAATCAAATAATTTTTGTTTATAAAAATCAGTGTCCTCAAAATTGAATCTAAAGCTGGTTTGGTTATTTGTGTGGCTCGAAGATATTTTGATGAATTAATAAACCTCCTTAATACGATGCGATTTTAACCTATTTTTTTTTTATAAAATAGAACATTGATGTATCGATAATATATTCATTAAATATTTATGATTAGAACAAAATGGCTTAGCTGTAAATGGTTATTTCAATCACCATTTTCAAAAAAAAACACGTTTTAGCCAACATCTTTGGATCGCGCTAAGATTTCGATCACATACAAAATTCTCTCCAAAATTTGGCCAAGTATTTTAGTCGAACAACACGCAACTGCAGCTAAAATATTAAATGTTGGTTTCCAACTGTACATCATTTACACTAATTTTGTTAAAATAAAGAACACAAAATAATTAGTTGCCACACATTATTCTCGAGCATAGATCTTGATTCGGATTTATTCATTCATGAGATTTTAAAATTTTATTAAAATGAAAGTCGATAACGTGAAATATTCGAGAAAAATGATTTATCAAATCCAAAGGAAAAAATCCATTCTATTTTAATAAATTCACTTGAAATATGAAAAAAAAATTAATTGATTAAATTCAGAAAACAGCTGTTAAAATATACGGAACATTTCAGCTTATTAAACGTTATTTTTTCAGCTGAAATTTTGCATGATCTGCGTACTGCTTTAATGTATAAACTCTACAAAAACGTTCAGAATAATAAAAAGAAATTTGGATTTTCCTTAAAATATCTTTCCTTCTTTTTATACAGTGTGACGCTGTTTACGTATTTAGGTTAAGCCTAGTACGCAGATCGAGCTAAAATTTTACTCCCACTTTTCTGTCCAAACACCAGCTAAAATCCTAGCTAAATTTTGACATGAGATTGTTGTGGAGAATACATCATAAAAAACTGATGTTCTCCGAAAAGAACCGTTTCAAAGAATTTTATTTTTATATTTCAAGTGAAAATAATCAACTAAATAGATTTTTCTCCTCGGCATTGATAAATCATTTGTCCATGAATATTTTCGTTCTTAATTTTCATTAAAAAAATTTTCATTAAAAAAAATAAAATAACCTGCCACAATTTAGCTCAAGAATTAAGTCTCTCCCAAACCAATGCGAATGCGAATGCGGAGCTGGAGCTGCGTACCTCACGGCTAAAATGCTTAGCTAAATTTTGGAGAGAATTTTGTATGGGAGCGAAATTTTAGCACGAACCTTATAATAAGAGCTTTTCACTTATCCAGACTCTTATGAGCATTAATATCAATTTATTAATATTTTGAAAAAAAGTATATCTGCTGAGATATTAACAAAAATCCGTTATTTGTTCATTTACAGTGTAAAATAAAATGTGTTATTTTGATACTCTATAACTTCAAGATAAATAAACCTACAGAGTTCGTTAATAGCTCATTTTTTAGATAATTTTATTGTCTAAATGTTGATTTTACATGATTTTGCTGTAAAAGGAAATTTCATCAAGTTGTTTAACAAAAACCAAATCACTTTCTTTTTCAAGATGGAGGTCATTTCCTGACCCCTGGCACCCCAAAAACATGGTTTTATAAAGAACAGATGTAGCCAAACTCAAATCGTAAAAAAAGTTTAGCCCATCGATTATGGAAATTTTAATAAATTTTTGACAAAATTTAATGCACCGTGAAGTTCTTGCATAGTTTTCTCAGAATCTATTGCTTGTATGAAAAAAGTATGCTAATCTTTTTTGTGTAGAATGACATAAGCTACAATTCGTACCTTCACATTTTTTCAAAAAAACTTATAGTTTTCGAGAAATTAAGAAAAAAACTGAATTTGATCCTTTAACCCCCCCCCCCCCCCCCCCCCCCCCAAAAAAATTAAATGGTTAAGACGTCAAAACAAAGCTCTCTACCAATATTCAGCATTGTCGGAATTTTTTCGTAGTTTTGCAATTTTTTGTGTGTAATTTTCCTGGACTAAATTACGAGCATATGATTGCGAGCCTTTTTTAAATGAAGTTCCTAAAATAGAAACTTCAAGATCACCCACCCCCCCCCCTCCCTAACAGCCAAATCCTAGATCCGCTACTTGCCACTGGTCATAACCCTTTGAGTGCGCGTAAAATATAAAAAAAAAATTACTTCTATGGTTAAATTATAAGTGAGATAGTATAAAATAAGACTTACTTTGACTATTTTGACATCTTAAGCATAGCTTAATTAGTACCCTGTAATTAAAATCCAGCAATTACCTAAAAAAAACAAAGTTTGACCACTTTCATCTTCCTGGCCCTGATCTAAATTTTCACAAAAAATTTATTTGCACTTTATGTACTCCTCAGTTTTCACAGAGACATTTCAGCATTTCATCAACAACAAAGTGTTTTTTAATCAATTGGTCTGTGGTTAAGAATTTAATGTCGTTCAGCCTTATGACATTTAAATTGACCTAAAGTTTGATTTCCCAGTAAAAGGTAACTCAACGAATACTTAAATAGGCAAAATAAAACGGATATTTCAAACCTATTTAAAATGTTGATGAAGTAAAGCCAATAATTCACCTTAAAGTATAAAAACATAAATTTCACATATTTATTATTCCTTATTTACTACACAAAAATAACCATACAAATAAAGTAATCTATAAGCCTTCCAATGAATTAATAAAAGTATTTAATAACCTCTAAATAATAATAAAGAAAAGTGTATAAGCCACACACCTCCTTACATAAATGTAGTGGTTACACGATTCTTCTCCGGTTATCATATCAAATATCTCATCACAAAACAATACTAACCATTAACTAACTGACTGCCACCCTGCTACAAGCTCGAATGAACGTGCGTTTATGACCTCTGTAAAGATTCAACTCTTAATTAGTCGATATGCCAAACAAAGTCTCGTAAGGGCAGATAATTTAATCTATTGCCATTCGCTACGGATACTGCCAACAAGAGGGTTAAAATGGATAACCAGTAAAGATACGATTTTATTGGCATGAGATTTATATTCCATTGGAATCGTATAAATTACATACAAAAATGCATGTTAATGTTATGAATCTGATCGTCGCCGTCGTAGAGTAGTCGTCGCCATCCCCTTTCCTTTCTCGCTCTCATTGACAGAAGAGAAAGATTTTTGTAATTAATAACTTCATACTTTACCCTTGTGTTTATTTGCAAAATAGTAGAGTGCTTGTTAATTATAAATTCGTTGTGGAAACGAATGTAAGTATATTGGATTTATTTACGTTTGCAATTCAAATGTAAATGCAACATACCAATGCTTAATTTAAACATATTATTATATTTTGATTTGATGGAAAACAAACAAATTTATTCAAAGAAAATATTTGTTCCTCAATAATTTTAAGACGGGATATGAGAACAAATAAACCCGGGTCGTGTCTACTAACCCAAAAAGTGTTCACGACGACGCGACGTTACTGTAGTTGGTCATTTCGATTTGATTTGAAATGTTTGGATGTAATGACCGCAAATGTCAAATAACATTTTGGTACAAATTTAGGATCATTTAATAAAATCACACCTCACACTCGGATCTATGCAGATCCACGTTGAGATACCCTAGGAAGTTGTTTTCCACTTAATGTAATAATGTATGCGTTTTGTTAGCAGTCAAGTCAAGTTTAGAGGCTTTGATGAAGTTCAGAAGGCTATTGGCTAAAGCTTAAGCTCTAGCTCGTCATAGAAATTATTCCCTTGGTGTTTCTTTCTGAAATGACAGAGTGCTGGGCAATGGCCAAGGAAGGGCTCTGGACCTTTGGCACCTCATATATGGGAAATTTGATATTTGAGAATGCCATGTAATTGGTCGGTAATTTCTCAGAAAAGTTAAACTAGTCCTAGAAATTGCTGAGACTAGATAACTTGTAATAAAGGCTTAAAGTTTCTCAAGGTCACTCAAGGTCAGGCGAAATTTCTGGCACCTCATTTAAGGGAAATTTACAAAAAAGTATATACCATCCGAAAGATCTCAAAATCGTGATAAAAGGTCAAGTATTTAGAGTCAGGCGCGAATTTAGGATTTCGTTCAGGTGGGGCAATTTTGGGGAACTTTTGGTCACACTAATGCGAAATTGTTTTCAGAGTTTACGTAATCTTGATAAGATCTACAGACAATTGGAGTACTTTTCATACTACTTAAAATTTGAAGAACGCAATTACCCCTCTTATATTTGCAAAGTGCCCCGAGCAGCGGGTACTTTGGAACTTCGTGAAATGAAGTTATGCAGTGTGTGGCAGTAGCAGGGTATCTTAAAAACGTTTTTCAATTCCCTCTATATCTTCGTAGCACCACCTGGAATTTTGGAAAGAATAATAGCACATGTTCCTATTCCCACACATAACGTTTGAGTTCAAGCAAAAGTTTCAGCCATTGCTGGGGTAAGATTCTGTGGCCAAAGACAAGTTAAAGGCCGTTATCTGAGTCAGAAATGCATTTGCCGAATATTCCCTGAAAAAGTTTTCTATTCAAACAAGCAAAAAAAAGTCTTACTGCGATAGCTCTGTGCTTGATAATGCAGTCTGCTAGAGTCACATGTTTGAAAATATCATCTACAGTGCAATTTTAACGTAGATGAAAATTTACTGGCGCCGTGTCGTAAACAATCAAACAGAGGCAACAAAAAATGAACATGAAACCAAATGGCCAAAAACCTGTAGTTTTTAAAATATTTGAAATAGATTTTGTTTGATTTGTGGATGAATAGTACGGAAGTTCCTAAAACTCATCTATGAAAGCAAAAAAAGTCTTCACGAATACAGTAGACGCTCGATTTTGTGATTCTCAAAATAGTTAACTTTCCACAAAAGTAAACACACAAAATTTTCTATAAAATCGGATTTTTTATAAAAATAACTCGCAAGCATTTAACATTACTTGAGAACACTGGGAAATTGTTTCGGTTTTTCTTAACTCATAAATATAAAAACCATTCACATCGAACAAAATTTGCATTTTGGATCAAATTTATCTTTAGATCCCAAAAAAAATATTGCAAAGGAATATAGCCTGACATTTAATCTTTAAATTAAAGACCTTCAACTTGTAGATTGGACGTGTTATAAAATCGACGTTATAAGCTTTATTTATTTTTGCATAGCTGACCAATTACTGAAACTAGCTAAACTTTTATAAAGATCCTAAAGCCTTTCAGGTGATATTAATTTCTTTCAAGTTTTCCATAATTGAGGTCCCAAAAATCGCAATGACCTTGATGAGAAACTTAAAAACTCATTAAAAAAAATCTATGGCTGACCAATTACTAAAACTAGCTGGCCTTTTATGTATAGATCTAGCGATCTTTTAGATGGTAACAATTTTCCTTGGATGAGATACCAGAAATCGTGCGTGACCTTGAGTGACCTTGAGAAACTTTAAGCCTTTATTACAAGTTATTTAGGGCTGACCAATTTCTAGGACTAGTTTATCTTTTCTGACCAATTACGGAGCAACTAGATGGCGTTATCAAATATCAAATTTCCCATATATGAGGTGCCAAAGGTCCAGAGCCCTAAGGAAGTCTTAGGTATCCTCATGTGCTTTTTCATCGCTACATGCTCTGCAAAGGTCGTCAGTACTGAGCCTCAATTTTTAACTTATAACTTTCTAGTTGCGCCGCATGTTTTGAGTAGATTCAATATCCATTTTTTTTTAAATATTTTGTTACTAATATACTGATTGTCGCTACAGATTGGTGCTTTAATACGTTGTTTGGCTTGACTTAAATAAAGCAACGATCTCGTTCTCACCATCTTATTATCTGTCTCGTTTCCCTGTATACATTACTGTGACCAGGAACCCAGGAGACTCTAATGTTACGCTGTATCCAAAGAACCCTTTTAGATCTTTGCGATAGGAAGTTACAAGTTTAGAATGTATCTCGGTGGCAGAAATTTCTTTTATTGCTGCTTGGCTATCAATAAAGAAGGTGCTATCAGTTCGTGGTATTGCCATAATTGATATTTGCGTAGCTGCTTATGTTACTTCCAAGACCTCAGCTTACATAAGTCCGGAAGTCTGAAGGAGCTAGCTAGTCTCTGAGTGTCCTACAAAAATTCCTGCACCAACAAAACAGTCCATCTTAGAACCATCAGTGAAGATAGTTATCACAGATTCATTACCGAAATTTTGGTTGTTTTTCCACTCCTCTGTGGGCCTGTTGAAGTTCTGAAAACCTAACGTAAAAGAAAAACAATGTAAGGTCAGGTTCATTTTCAGAACATCAAAGGCCTTCAAAAAATAGGATTTGGTTTACGTTATAAAAGAACTTGAATTTGGTCATGGCAAGTACTTTACTTGCACAGTGTGACGGCACCTTTACTCTTCCAATTTTTGAACCGTTTTCTTCGTTTTACTAACTAGTATCATCTAATTCCATTCTAGTTGAAGCAGTTCATCTGAATAAAAAACTGCTCCTTAAAATGCCAAAAAATAACTTTTTACCTTGAATCTTAATAAAAAACCCCCAAAAAGTCTATCGATTTTCTAACCGTTTTCGATTATTTTTTCTTAATGGAATGCTGAAATTGGCACGCCAACATTAAAATTAAAATAATTATTAAATTATCACTAATAACGTCATTTACTCCATGTGTAATAAGTCTACTATTATACGACGACTCTTGAGTTATGAAATTTTTTCAAAATGAAAAAAAAACATCTGACTTCACACTCATTTAATTTCGATAAAAAGTCCTCGTGTAATAGCAAAAATAGCAAAACAATTTTGTTGCTTTATTTTTATCCATAGTCTTCCAATACATCCCTGCCCTTTTTTTATTTTTATAGCTGCCAAATCAATTTTCGAGTTTTTAAATGGCAAAAAAAAAGAGACACAAATATATATTTCCCATTTTACTTGAAAATAAAGGTGCCATCACACCGTGCAAGTAAAGTACTTGCAGCAAGTAAAATGATTGCTGCAAGTAAAACTTGCCTGGTGTGACTACCCAAAAAAGTACTTGCAAGCAATTAATTCCTGCAAGTAATTTACTTGCTTGCAAGTACATGCGCAATAAACACTTGCTTGGTGTGACTAGTACCTGCAAGTACTTGCACGCAAGTAAATCACTTGAAATCACTTGCGGCAAGTACTTGCCACTTGCAAGATTTGCGCAAGCAAGTTTTTTACTTGCTGGCAAGCGAACATACTCGTATGTTTTGCGATCAAAATAACCAAAAAAAATCGTTTCCATCTACCTGGATTTTCAGCACCACGTTTCCAAAATAGTCTGGTCATACCCCCAAATAATTTATCATCGATCAGCCGCATTTTATTGTTTCAAATTTGCAACATAGAACAGAATCTTATGTTGCGTTTTAATGCATGATGGTAGCTATTTGATAATAATAGACTGGATCGCACGTAATTGTCCTATAGTTCAACTTGCTTGGAACTTCAGATCTTTTAAAAATATGAAAGTAATTAAAGAAAAAAATATGAGGAAGCATGACACTCTTTCTTTTAGTTGTTAAAACAACTCTCAAAATTTTGATTGGATTCAGTAAAGCATTAAATGAGAAGATTGATTAAAAGTTATATTGAAGGTAACGTCAAAAACAGTTGTTAGTAATTTTTTTTATCAGAAAGCTAAATAAATCTTCTTCCTATTCAGAAAACATTTCTTCGTAAATAACTTCATCTTTATCTTGGTTGTTCATTTTTGACCTGTCGCTTATGAAACACATAAACGAAGCTGAGCAAAAAATGGCAAAAACCACACCCGTCGACACAAGAACTAATAAATTACTTGCAACAATTACCTTTAGCAATTAATTTCAGCAAATAATTTCAGCAAGTACTTGCGGCAAGTAATTTCAGCAATTAATTGCTTGCTCGGTGTGACGACCTAAAAAGTACTTGCAGGAATTTTACTTGCGAGCAAGTAAAAAGCCGTTTCAGCAAGCAATTTACTTGCCTGGTGTGACTGCTCTCTGCAAGTACTTGCACGAATATTTCAAAATCGAAATTTTTCAAACAATTGCTGCAAGTTATTTACTTGCACGGTGTGACGGCACCTTAAGTTATTTTTTGTTAATAATTTTGGTTTATTTCTACTTTTAACTTCCATTAAATTCACATTTGTGTTCTGGCGTACCACAATTCAAATAAAGACAACTTTGTATGAGTTTTGTAGGAAATTTCTCACCGTACTTTTTAAAAATCACAGAAAACACGCCTTATAAGCAATTACGCCTAGCTCAAATTATTCATGATAGAAAAACCTTGTCACACAGAGTTATTATTAAAATGTTTTCCTCAATATTTTAGGCTTTTAATAAAAATAAATGAAAATTAGTAAATTCGCGGAATCAATGTTTAGTTCATTGAAATCAATCATTAGGTAATTCGCCAGGGCTTTAATCTATTGAGTGTTCTCTGCAGCTCCGTGTTGAAAACTGTGTTCGCACTTATGCCGAACTGTACAGCCTTGTACCTATTCCTCGATTATTTCTCACTTCATATGCACTATCACATCGTGGATTTTGAAAACTTTTACAGTATTTCATATCTTCATATGGGGTATGGTGGCGTATACTTGATATTATTAATTTTTATTTCGTATGTGTCTTCTTCTATAAACATGAGAGCCACCAACGAACGACGAATAAACGATCAAAACGGGATTTAACATATATGTAAACACGAATTCATCGAAAAAACTAACGCTAATATTGAGTTACTAAAATTTGCATTTTAATTATTAAAATAAGAGAAGTATGAGTAAACAAAAAGTGTTCTTCGCGAATTAATTCCATTCACGACGACCAATTGTGATAAATAAATGTTTTTCCATGTGGTCCATCCGGTTAAATGTTGTTTCATTATACTCTACAGCACCTTTTTCCAAAAATTTGACCTATTTGATTCGATATGAGTTTTGGCAAATGCCAAACGAGTCTTTATCTTTTGACCAGCTGAGGTTATTTTTGCTTACGCTTCCATATAACTTTGTATAGTAGAGCCGTCTTCTTATAGTTCAGCTGGAGACAAAAACATGAAATTCCTCATTCATTTCGGCCAAAATGATGTGGGAGGAATTAAAAGGATCGGAGTTACAATTTCTGACTATCGTAGTCAATGTCGGTGCATGCAATGTCAGTCTGTCTTCAATTGAAGTTCGAGAGGGAGGGCTTTTGAATTTTTTTAAGCTCAAGAACGAGTTTCACTGAATTGATGGCATTGTACACCATTTTTTCTAGAACATTTTATTAATTTAGTAATTTAGCACGAAGTTGATTTTGATGGGAAGAAAAAAGGACGCCCTTTTTACACTTTCCAAGTACCTCGTGGTATGATGTTAGTGCGTTGGACCGTCAGGCTGAAGGTCTGGGTTCGATTCCCAGCCGCTGCCACCTAAAAACAGAAATGTTTTTCCCGAGGTACTCTCTTGCGACAAATCTTTCAAGAGTATATGCTTATCATTAGTAGATAAGTGCTTCCCAACAAGCTATTCGGACCTCGTAAAGAATTTTAGGTCCCCTTCCAACTGCCAACACTACGCACCCAGGAGTTATTGAAAATTGTAAATCAATAGGTGGCTCTGGACCTTTGGCATCCCATATATGGGACATTTTATATTTGAGAATGATAAAAATTTATAACAACAAATCTTTTGCTGACCAATTACCAATTTTATAATGATCTAGTCACCTATCAGAGAGCAAAATTTTCTTATTGAAATTACACAAATGAGGTGCAAAAAATCGTTCGTGACCTTGAAAAAAAACGATTTAAAAAATTGTCAAAAAGAATCTATAGGTGACCAGGTACTGCAACTAGCTGACCTTTTATATAGACCTTAAGGCCTTTTAGGTAGTATTAATGTTTTGCAAATTTCACATAAATGAGGTGCCAAAAACCGTAATGACCTTGGAAAAAAACTTAAAAATTCATTTAAAAAAAAACTCTGGCTGACCAATTACTTAAGCCAGTTGACCTTTTATAAGGATCTAGAGATCCTTCAGATGGTATACAATTTTTGCAAATTTCCTATAAATGAGGTGCCAAACATCGCTATGACCTTGAAAACTTTTTAAAATTCGCAAAAAAAAATCTATGGCAAAAATGGCGATGACCTAGAATTTGCTTGTATTCATTAAAAATTCATTAAAAAATATGTAACGTTGACAAGTTACTGGAAATAGTTGACCTTTTATAACCTTCATGTGGGCTTTCAAATGCCAAACTTAATTTTGTGGAATGACCCATATGAGGTGCCAAGAGTTTTTTTTGTGACCTTAAAACGAATTTTAAAAAATGAATAGAAAAAAAATATGACAAAAAATATTTCATTTACTTTTTTTTATTGGTTAGAAAATTAAATTTTATTTTAAATAGTTAGTTGTTTTTAAAGATTATAGACCGCAAATGACCTCCACGCTCTCCCACGCATATGCGGCACCTGATCAAAAAATTATTCATTGCGGCCTGAAGAGTTGAAGTTGGGATCGCCTCAATTATTGTCATTATGGACTGCTTTAATTCATTTAAATTCCTGGGCTTCGTTTTATACACCTCTTGCTTGACATAACCCCATAAAAAGAAGTCTGGTGCAGTCAGGTCAGGTGACCTTGGGGGCCAGCGAAGAGTGGGGTTCCTAGAAATTAATTTGTTTGCGAATTGTTTGTTTAGCTCAGCCATAACTGGTCTGGCTATATGTGCAGTTGCTCCATCTTGCTGAAACCAAACGCTGTTGAATGGTATACGTCTTCGGCGCAGTTCTGGGTAAAAAAAACTCCTTCAACATCTTTAAATAACGGTCCCCATTGACAGTAACGGTTACATCGTTTTCTTCAAAGAAGTACGGCCCGACAATACACCTTGATGAAACTGCGCACCACACAGTGACTCGTTCTGGGTGCAGTTCCGTCTCATGGAGCATTTCTGGATTAGACTCATTCCATATACGGCAATTTTGCTTGTTTACATTGCCGTTAAGATCAAAATGGGCCTCATCAGACATGAACAAACAATTGATCAATGTGTTGTCTTCTTCGGCCATTGATATCATTTTTTGGCAAAATTCCAGGCGAACAGGCAAATCCTGAGGGTTTAACTTGCTAGTAATTTGGACTTTGTACGGAAACAAGTTTAAATCGTCATGAAGTATCCGTTGTATTGACCGTCTACTAACTCCAATTTGCCCCGATAAGTTTCGGGTCGAAACGCTCGGATTGGCCTGTATTGCAGATGCTACTGCTGCGATTGTATCCTGAACCCGAACATTGGCATCTCGATGGTACGGCCTTCGTGCGATGCTTCCAGATTCGGCAAACATGCTTACAAACCTCATAATGGTCCATCTACTCGTAGGATTACCGCCAAACTCCCGCCTAAATTCCCTTTGGACGGAAATGACGGACTGCAAAGTATGGTACCGTTGCACTATCCAAATTCTTTTCTCCGTATCCCCGTATCCATTTTTATAAATCTAAATAGTAACCTACAAAATAAAAAAAAAAATAAGCCGATTACTCACACAGAAAAAAAGTTATTACGTTTTATTTTTGTAGCACGATTCGTTCGCCACCCTGTAGTTGACTTTTATCACGATCTAGAGATCTATCGGATAGTATACTTTTTTTTTTGTAAATTTCCCTTAAATGAGGTGCCAGAAATCACGTGTGACCTTGAGTGACCTTGATAAAGTTTAAGCCTTTATTACAAGTTATCTAGGGCTGACCAATTTCTAGGACTAGTTGAACATTGCTGACCAATTACTGGCCTACTAGATGGCATTCTCAAATATCAAATTTTCCATATATGAGGTGCCAAAGGTCCAGGGCCTCACTACGTCCTGGTTCTCCACGAGCTATTGCGCCATCAAATTTAATTTATTTTTGAAATACTCTTTTTATTATTATCAGAATTATATAAAAAGAATTTGAAAAATCAGAATCAAAAAAGTCGGTAATATTTGAGAGACCAGCAAAACTAACTCCAAGAAAAGGAAAAATTCGAAAAACAATGAAATCGTGGAATCAGTCTTTTAATTAATAAATTTATAAGTACTGATTTGGGTAGTTTTTGTAGATATAAAACGCTGAAAAAACTCTTTAAATGGTATATTAAGGCGAATTTAACACTTAAATGGTCTTTTATTCCGTAATCTGTGGATATAAGAGCAGCATTATCAAAAGAGGAAATAAAAATAATTTATGTGTTAGCTAAATAGATAAAAATAAAAATATAAACTGCTACTCCACGTTAAGTTAAAAATCTTAACGAACATCTACTAAAATTAACAAGAACTCTATTGTTACCAAAGAGTACTTATTTATTGAACTGCATAGATCAATACTTTACCACTTAATGTGAAATATTGCACTCACACTCTTTTGTTTTAGATTGCAAAATGTTTTTTGCAAAAATGACAGAAGTATTTTTAACTTAATTTATCGTTAATTAGCCCTATCACAAAAATTCCATCATAACCGGGAAGTTGATACGGATCCCGAAAAAAACTATCATAGAATCCATCATTATGAATAATTCTTATACAAATTGCCATTTTTGGTGATGGATTTTTTCAGGATTCGTAAAAGAAGTAATTTTATTGTATAGCTTGAATTTTGTTTAAATGACACATTTAACTCACTGACTATAAATACATTATGTAAGTCGTGTTTTATTTGCGTTACTAAGTGCTGGCCATTATACCAGAAAAGTCTCGGTATCGTTTGGTATTGGTATCGGAAACCGAATCAATACCGAGACGATACCAGCTCCAAAGCATCTGAAACGAAACCGAGACGATATCAGAACGATACCAAGACGAGACTTTTTATCCGAGACCAAACGACACTGAGGTATACAAATCTCACCTTTAGGACCAAAATGTACCTATACTTTCTGAAGGCATCGTTTGGTATCGGCAGAAAATACGATTTTTGAATAATACAGTTAAATTATTACAAATAAACAATTTTTGTACTTGTGTGTGTAGTACCTCATGCCATGATGGTTAGTGCGTTGGACTGTCATGCCAAAGGTCTGGGTTCAATTCCCAGCCGCTGCCACCTAGAAACAGAAATGTTTTTTTCCGAGGTATACTTGTAATTTACTTACCAAAGTGTCGTTTGGTTTAGTATCGTTAATGAATACTGGTGCAATTACTTGAACTAATAAAGTGAGTAAGCTGGACGAAACACCAATTTGTAGGACTAAAGGCCATAAAAGGCTATTTTGAATCAATAATTCAACAAGTCCAACTTTAATGCTAAGTCTTCTACTTGGCTGATTTATTGCAGTAGTATATAGAATTAGTATTATAAAAAAACCTTCTACTTGAACTAACTTTTTTGCTCTGCCGAAATATGATTCATAATTAAAGTCCGTATTTAATTAGGTACTGTTACAATTTAATGATATTGGGCACTTAAAGCTCGTTTTAATTGTTATTAATAGCATCATGTTTTTTTTTTTTAATTAAGAAAAAAGCTACAAAATTTAAATAAAGGTGGTATCAAAAAAGAACAATGCTATTATTACCTGCTAACTTGAAGGTTACTTCCCTTCGTAACGCGAGATGTTATATTTTTGAAATACATAGCTTAGGTATAATTTAGATACGTTCTAAAGTTGTTATATTGTTTACCTATATTATATGGACTAGGTTGGCTTATATATCCATACCCTCTTAAATGTATGGGTTATATACTCAAATGAATGCTTAAATCTTAATTTATATTTAAAGACTAGGAATACATACAATGAAATGAATCTAGTATTATTAAATATGTACATATAAAGGTTTATCAAATAAAAAGATAAAACTGAAAACATATTCTCAACGGTCACGAGAACTAGAAAGTGATAAAAAATCATTTAAATTCAAAATCAAACGATGTTAGAAACAAGGTCAGAAATTAATTTTATAATACTAACATAGTTTCTATGACCACCCACAGTAAGTTCAAAGACGTACCTACATTTGGACTATTTTAAGAAAAGTCCAAATTGATGGGTGCTCGTTTGTCCAGTGTACCACTCTCTGCTCATACAATCAAAATTTTATCCCAGCAATACGAATGCATCGACCCTCTTTTTTGTTGCGACACGCGCAAGTACCTAGTAGTCGAAAAAAAAAAAAAAAATACAAAAAATTGAAGCTCATATAAAATCTCACCACGACGAAACATGCCTTCATGAAATTGAATTCATAAACATAACATAACACAACTTGGTGTAAACGCGATACCCAAAAGTGGGCTCCGCCCATCAAATCAAAGCTTTATTTAAGCTCCAACGGGATTGCTAGCTTTTTCTCCCATTTCATGTTTTTCATGTAGCTAAGTTGATTATACTCCTATTTGACACCTTTTGTAGTAGACGCAATAAGACTCCATGAAGTGGGGAGAAGATGATTATTGAAAATTTACCTGTCGCCCTCCATTTTATGCGAAGGGCCTGTTGGAATTTAATTATAATATTATATAACGGTGTATGTTAGTGTCTGCAAGCTATGATTGGTAGAAACTTTTATATATATATATTTATATAAAAACACAAATATATATGTCTACCGTGTCAGCCTTTTTATTGTATCAAAAAGAAGTTAAGCATATACTTACTTTTCTACCTCCGTATTATTTAGTATTTATGCAGGTAGCAATATAAATTTTATTTTCAACTTTTCGAATTTAATAATTTCTTTATGCCTTTGATAAAAATGCTTTTAAATAATTAAAAAAGCCAAGTTCATATGCATATATCTTTATATATGTATTTAGAATCGAAAGGTGCCTCAAGATTCGTATTTAAGAGGTGTAGCGGAAATTTTAAAATAGGACCTTCCTCGTTTTTTTGTTTCTAACCAATGTTTGATGGTTAAGCTTTTGAATCACTATAGTTAATTGTATATATATACCCATGAATATTAAAGTTCTTTTTATTGAGAGTAAAAAGATACCAGAAGACAGTGCCCGCACTTAGGTATCGATTTGAATCGATTGTATTTTATTTCTGTTTATGGTTGAACGACACTTTAGAATGTGTGACCTGACAGACTTGATTATAATAAACCATCACTTTGTCAAGGACCAAGGAGGAAAAGTTTTGGATTTATTTCTTAAAGGCAGCATGTTTTGCTTGAATCTGTAAGTTGTTAGTGGGAATGGCCCCTGAAACTTTTGAGTTCCTTCAAACTTAATCTGCACCGAACAGATTTAATTTCCTGAGTTTATGTTATTATTATGAAGTAGCCTTAGCTTTACATTCTATAGATCATAAAACATAGAAAGTAAAGCTAAGGCTTTTCCATAATAACATTATCTCGATTCTATAGATCATAAAACATCAGCCTAATATGTGCACAGACCCCTACCGATGAAGCGGATGAGTCTAACAAGGAGGACTTTTACGACCTCCTGGACGGAGCCTACGGAGCCTGTCCGGAGTACGATGTCAAATTCGTGCTCGGAGACTTCAATGCTAAAATCGGGAAGGAAAATATCTTTGGCGGATTAGTTGGAAAGCACAGCCTCCACGAAACGACAACAGACAACGGCTTTCGACTAATCGACTTTGGTGCAGCTAGTAATGCGGTGATAAGTAGCACTAGGTTCCCCAGGCGAAGGATACACACAGCAACCTGGCTATCCCCAGATGGTCGAACCGCCAACCAAATCGACCATGTGCTAATTGGCGCAAGGCACGCATCGAATATCTTGGACGTGCGAACCTTCCGAGGTGCAAATGTGGACTCTGACCACTTTCTTGTTGTGACAAAGTTCAGAGCCCGACTGCCCAATGAAAAGAAAGCGAAGACCGCCCAAACAAAGAAATTCAACATTGCATGCCTTAGCACATCTGAGAAAGCCAGAGACTACAGTGAGCAATTAACCGGGAAACTCTCTGCCGTACCCCCACCCACAAGTGTCAACAACCAGTGGAACTTGTATCGCGACGTCATTAAGGAGACAGCCGAGACCACCATAGGCTATCAACCACCTAAAAAAAAGAACCCGTGGTATGATGAAGAATGCGCGGTATTGAAGCAGGGGACGGAAAATGCACGAATGCAAATGCTGCAACGGAAAACAAGAGCAGCAAGAAAGGAGTACCGTGAAAAGAGAAGGAAAGAGAAGAAAACCCTGCGTAGAAAGAAAAGAGCATCCGCAGCCTCTCAGCTCAGGTATCTCGAGGAGTCTAGCACTGCCACCAACACCCACCGATTCTACAAATCAGGCAAGCAACTGGCATGTGGTTATAAAACCGACACGCAAGCTCTTCGAAACAGCCAAGGGAACCTAGTCACCGAAGCACAGGGAATTGTTGACGTGTTTAAGCAGCATTTCCAGCAGCTGCTCAATGGGCATTCTGTAGAGGAAGCGATAGGAGCACAAAGAAGCATGAGACCAGTCAATGAAAATCCAGTCCCAGCGCCCGGTACTGAAGAGATTAAGAAAGCTATCCACAAGCTTAAGAACAACAAATCCGCCGGCTCGGATGGCCTACCTGCGGAACTCTTCAAGTATGGAGGAGGTGTCCTGGTAGAGTGCATACACCAGCTCATCAACCAAGTATGGGAGGAGGAAAGTATGCCCGACGACTGGTCAATTAGCTCCATATGCCTAATCTACAAAAAATGCGATCCTACGTCCTGCAAAAACTACAGAGGTATACCCTGCTTAATGTTGCATACAAGATTTTATCCAACGTACTATGTGAGCATCTTAAACCTTTCTGCAACACTATGATCGGCACGTACCAGTGTGGCTTCAGGCCAGGCAGATCAACGATAGACCAAATCTTCACATTGAGGCAAATCCTGGAAAAGACCAACGAATTTCAAGTCGAGACCCACCATCTTTTTATCGACTACAAAGCCGCATATGATAGCATTAGTCGCCAAGAGCTTCTATTGGCGATGTCGGAACTCGGGATTCCGAAAAAACTGATCCAGCTATGCCGCATGACGTTACAAATACGTGTTGCAACGTGCAAATGGGTAACAGCTCATCTGAGCTATTCCAGACATGTACAGGGTTCAGACAAGGAGATGCCCTATCATGTGACTTCTTCAACCTAGTCCTGGAGCAGATAGTTCGCAAGAGTGGTGTTAATCTGGAAGGCACTATCTTCGACAGGTATTCGCAACTGCTTGGCTATGTAGACGACATCGACATTATCGGCCGCTCCAAGCGAGCTGTACTAGAAGCATTCACAGCTATTGATGAACAGGCGAAACGTGTTGGTCTTGAAGTGAATGAGGACTAAACAAAGTATATGCTATCAAGAAACAAAGCTTCATATGTCCATCGCCTAGGACAGAACGTCACTGTAGCAGTAATTTCGTGGTAGTCAAGGAGTTCACCTACCTCGGAACAAACATCAACCCCACGAATGACACCTTAGTGAAAATCCGACGAAGAATTACCCTAGCGAACCACTGCTACTTCGGTTTGGCCAAACAAATGGGTTCAAAACTCCTCTCCCGGAAGACAAAGTGCACGCTATACAAAACGCTTATTTTACCAGTTCTATTCTATGGCGCCGAGTGCTAGACGATAAGTAAAAAAAGGGAATTGCTACTGGGCACTTTCGAGAGAAAAATTCTTTGGTGGATATTTGGTCCAATATGCGAGGAGAGCGAATGGAGGAGAAGATTTAATCGTGAATTATACGAGATGTACCAAGATGTGGATGTAGTCCAAAGAGGCAAAACACGCCGACTACACTGGCTCGGCCACATCGAGCGATTGGACAACAATGCTCCAGCCAAAAAAAATCTTCGAATCCCAGCCCCCAGGTTCGAGACGACTAGGAAGACCGAACCTCCGCTATAGGGATCAGGCGTTTTCCGACGCAAGAACGCTTGGTCTCGATGACTGGAGGAAGCGTGCGAGGGATCGCAACCGATGGAAGACCGCAATATCTCAGGCAGAGACCCTCCATGGATCGGGAGCCGGATAAGTAAGTAAGTAAGATCATAAAACATACTTATGTGTATGTACACTAAGGTAGTCCTTAAAAAGGTCTTTATTTTCTTTTAAATAACGCACCCTCTTAATTTCTTCCAAATTAGTAAAAAATCTTGTAAAACATAGAAATGTAATCAATTATTACGATGTAAAAATAGCGTATGGGAAAACAATTCAAGACCGCTGTTTTCGTTACTTATGGTAAGGAAAATTTTTTTTTTTTCAATTTTAGGCTTTTGGATAAAAATTGAGAAAATATTCCTTTCCGACTTATATAACTTTTGAGCTGAATTTTAGATAGATATGCAGTTAGGGTGGAGCGTTTTTAGCAAATTTTTCCAAATCTCTGCGTGCAACTCATAGTTTTTGCACGTAATGGTTTCCTATAAGCATATCCTCATCATTAGTTTTGAGTCGCCTTTGGGAAAAACAAAATCGGGAAGCCACTGAAAAATATCCCTTTTTCAAAAAAATTACTTATATTGAATATACGAGGCCGGGTCAATAAGTCCCTCAAAATTTATACTTATGACCTTGCAATCTCAAATCTCAATAAAGGATATTTTCAAATGAATGTCCTGAAATTTGTATTCAATTTGTCCAATAGCTTTATTTTGTGGTTTTATCAGTAACGGTCGAAAAGTTTTTAACAAAGTGCAAAAATTCTAATTTCGACGACTGCTTAAACATTATATTTTACTTAAAAACCAATAGGAAAATAAAATAAAGCTCAAAAAATATAATGGGGACTATTGTTCATCCACAATTGAGTTACGCGGACGTTCCAGCGCAAATGACGCAGAACGATCTGGTCGCCCGATTGAAGTTGCTATACAGGAAATGGTCGACGGTGAGGAAACTCGAGGATGCTACTGGCTTGTCGCACAGGTCGGTAATTTCTATTTTACTTTGGACATGAAAAAGCATTCCGCAAGATGGGTGCCTTGTTTTCTTTCGATCGATAACAAACGAAACAGGAGTATTTGGCCATTTTTGACCGTAATCCAAGCGTTTTTTGCGCCGATTTGTAATTGTGGATGAAACATTGATTCAGCACCAGGGACCAAAGAACATTCTTAACAGTGGACTTCTCTAGTTGAATCTAAGCCAAAGAAAGACAAAGTAGGTTTATAGGCAAATACGGTGATGGCTACGTATTTTGGGATGCGGGAGGTGTCATCCATTTCGATTTCCTTGCTTGGGAAATGTAAGACGATTACCGATGCTCATTACGCTGACCTGGTGAAGCGATTTAACGTTGATATAGAGGGAAAAAGACCAGATTTGAGAAAGAAAATGTCCTTTTTCAACAAGACAAAGCTTTTGCGCCCAAGTTGGCAGGTGCAATGGAAAAATTTCATGAATTAAGACAAGAGTTACTAACCCATGGAGCTTATTCTCCGGGCTTGGCTTTAAGAAATGGCTAGGTGAAAAAAAATGGCTTAAATGCTGAGGTTATACAAGAAACAAGTGAATACTTTGAGGTTTTCGAAGAAAAAAACAATTTTTTGAAGGGAATACAAATTTAGAGAAACGTTGGATGAAGTATATTGAGCTAAAAGAAGATTATGAAGAAAAGAAAAAAGTTGTTTCAGGTCTCTTATGTTAACTTTCAGGGACTTATTGACCCGCCCCCGTAGAGTAGAACTGCTATGTCTTAGAAACCATCAATATTTCTTATGTTGAAATAACATATTCAGAAACAACATATATTCTCGCGATTATAATTAATTAATACATTTTATTTTAACATTGGTAAGCTGATATTTTTGGAGACTCTTTTGATTTTGTTCGGTTTGCGATCGGTTTGAAATCGGTTTAACTCGGTTTGAGATTGGTTTGTAATCGGTTTTAAATCTGTTTTAGATTGGTTTGAGATTAGTTTGAGATCAGTTTGAGATCGGTTTTAGATCTATTCTAAATCGGTTTGAAAATTGAACATCAAACGTCAAAACATCGAACTTCTAACATCGAACATCGAATATCGAAATCATCGAACCTTGAACGTCGAACATCAAACGCCGAACATCGTACTTTGAACAACGAACATCGATTTTCAAACGTTGATCATCGAACTTCTATTATAAAAAATCTAACGTCGAACATCGTCGAAGTTACTTGAACCGAAAGACAACTCGGTACGGTTAGTGAAGAAAATACCAATCGCTTTAATCAACTCGGTTTTTGTTTTGGCATCGATTTAATCTTAATTTATACCGATTGGTATTTGGTTTGTAATTGTTTTGTTTTAATAATCGAACTGAAAATGCAGCCCAAACCGAGTATAATATTTAAATTAATTACAAATCGTATACAAATCTAAAGCGAGTTGCGAGCTAGAAGGATATTGGTTTATGGAATGGGGGACCTAAAAAAACGATACAAAATCATAAAATTTTCATTTTTTAATTGCACTGGAAAAAAGATGATTTAAGGGCAATTGGCCTATTTGCCCTAAAATATAGTTCGTCTACCGTCTGTCACACTATAGACCAGGACCCTAGCTAGAATCGGATTCAAGGTAGGGCAGCGATGGGAAGAGGTAAGGCAGAAATAAAAATTTTGCTATATGCTTATCTGGCAAAAATAATATTTAATATAAAAAATTATATAAATATAAAATTTTGGACTTAAAAGTTGATACACGAAATATCAGTAATATTGAAGCAAGGAATTAGCATACTTCAGAG
This sequence comes from Dasysyrphus albostriatus, assembly GCA_946251815.1. NCBI lineage: Eukaryota > Metazoa > Arthropoda > Insecta > Diptera > Syrphidae > Dasysyrphus > Dasysyrphus albostriatus. The sequence goes on along the minus strand of OX276337.1, from coordinate 67,824,882 downwards.
ATAATTATTTATAGTTATCTGATTTTTTTTAATTTTTCCTCTATTGGGCATACAAAAACAAATAAAATTATAGAAAACAAATTATATTTATAGGACATTTTTTTGTGAATTTTTAAAATCAGTACAATTTTTAAGATAAATTCAAAGTTCAACTAAGAAAACAGTTTTTGTCATAAGACCCCTAAAAGTAAAAATATCTTGAATTAATCATTCCCCTAAATTATGGAAAAACCCATATGAATTTTATTTTTGGAACTAAATCTTACCATTATTACCATTTTCAGTCCAGCATCTTAGAAAAAATTTAAAGGGGCCATAAAAAATTCAAATGTTGACTTCCTTAACGCCCTTGACTATCGTTTATGAATAAGAGTGTTTAATTTTGTTCGTTTAAGTGGGTGTGGTAAAATTTTATGACCTTATTTAAAAAGAAAAGAAAAAAACTTTACCTACACATTTTAATCTAGATTTCTTTTTCAATATTTTTTTAGGAAAAAAACTCCTTCAGAAATGGGCGAAGAAACTTCCGTAAAGAAAAATTACTACAAATTACATTATCTACAACTTTTCAAGTAACACATCCCTCATTTGTATCAAATTGTGACCTTCTTTAATAAGTGGGCAGAAAGTTTCTCTATTCTTGTTTAAGACCACCTCTCTATACAACTTGAACCACTGTGTGACGGACATCATGACGAAATTTTTTGTTAGTTCCATCATCGTAATATCAGATTCCAGTTTAAGCCTTGAAATTTTTGTTTGACATGAAATCAATATGTGGGATATAGTGATAAAATTTCCCTCGGAATTTTACTCATAGTCGAAAACTGAGAACGTGAATTGTTGTCTAAAATTGGTTTGAGATCGGTTTAAAGTCGGTTTGGGATCGGTTTTAAATCAATTTGAAATTCATGCGATAATTATAAAATATAATACAAAATCAAAAACCTATTATTTGTTGATCATATTGCAAGTACATAAATAGTAATATTGCAAGTGTTGAAGAATTTTTAAAACAAAATATCCCATTTGTAATTATGGTTCATTATACTTGTAGAAGCTTATTCTACAAGTACTTGTAGCTTTGTGTTATAGGCCCCAGATTTTAAAAATTTTCAAATTTTACAAATAGAGAAAAATTAAATAAGAGAACGCTTCTTGAAATTGTTGCAAGTAAAAATTATAGCAAATAGTGTTAATAGACGTTCTGATTGTCATAGACTTAATGCCATTTATGGTCGATTCATAAATAAGTATTAATAGGTATCTCTTATAGAGATTATACTGAAGTTTTGAATTCCAATACATATATAAATTTGTTAATAAAGTTTTCAAAAAAATACATTTGAATTTAAATATTCAAATTGTTTGAACATTTTTTGAATTGTTGTTAGCAGGGCAATTTTCACCCACGCAAATGGGACCTTGACAGGAATTTGTAGTTTTCTTGCATTTTTTTTTTGTATTACTTTTCTAGATTTTATAATTCGCCAAATAAGGGTGTAATCAAGTGACCTGCTAACTTTACAGTGAAGTCACGTAGTATATCTCAGGAACCAAGCATGCTAGGTACTTACAATAAGGCTCCAAATTTGCAGTTGTTTTGCATTTCAACGATAGGCTAGGTTCAAAATTTGAAGTCGTCAATTTGAAAAAATTTCATACTGACCTGCTAACTTAACACTGCAGTAAGCAGGTCACAACACGTATCTCAGGAACCAAGTAAGCTAGGATCTTGCAGTAAGGTCTAGTACGCAAATCGAGCAAAGACAAATTTTATCTCTACATTTTTTTTCTCAAGATAAATTTTTAAGGTGTAGAGATAAAACAAAAGCCAAATGAGAACAGTAGCGTAGCTGGAAATTTAAAAAAAATATTAGATTTTCTTCAATTCACAAATTTCAAAATTTTATGTATAGAATTCAAATTCTTTCAAAGCATTTGCAGAGCAAGAGCCTGTGATTGTTGGGGATCAATATAATTTAGATGGATGAAAATACCTTTAAAAGGTCTGAAATATTAATTTTTTTATTTCTCTAAAGAAGACGATCTTAGGGCAGTTGGTTGACATTTGGACCAAAATAAACTCTTTTCGTAAAAATATAGTTTGTCCTCCATCCTTCAAGCTATCAACTGTCAGATTAAATTGACAGATGGCTACGATATCGATGATATCGATGGATTCAAAAAACCTCTTAAAATTACGAAATTCTGATTTAGAGCAAGTGGTTGACATTTGGATTAAAATTAACTTTTTCCGCCAAAACATAGTTTGTCCCCCATCTGTCAAGCCATTAACTGTCAAATTCCATTAAAAAAGTCGTTGATTTAAGAAGCCTCTAAAAATTAAAAAAAGGTTAAGTTTTTTTACACCATCGGAAAAAAGTGATTTTAGGGCAATTGGTAGACATTTGGATCAAAATAAACTTTTTTCCGTCAAATAGCTCTTTTGCTATCTAAATTAAAATATTCTTTGGAAGGATGAATGTGATGCCGATGGATAAAAACCCTGCCAAAATCATAAATGTTCAGAGTTATCTACTGCTCCAGAAATCCACTTAATTTTTTCCAGATCAGTTTGCTGGTTCCAACTCGGTTTGACTTGGTTTGGAAATAAATTGAATTTTTGAATAGAATATTTTCCGAATCTGTATGTGGGCCTTTTGTACCTTTTCCCATTAGCTACGCCACTGACTAATTTAAAACAGCTGTTCTATATATTCTGTTCTCAACTCTGATGTCATCATTTTCTTTACGCATTTTATATTTTATTTCATGCGTTCTCAAAACATTTTAATAATGGAAAGTATGAAACAGAGAGATGATTTTAGTTTATGAAAAGTGAAACAAACATAAAACGTCATAAGCAGCGGCTATGAACGTCAAATTTTGCGCTGGAGCTGCTTCTTCGTTGGAAAAAAAACCGAGATAAAACTTGTCCTGGGAAAAATTTTATATGGGAGATAAATTTTGTCTCGATCTGCGTACTAGGCTTTAACTTTGAAAAAAAAAACTTTGTTTTTTTTTTTTAAACGGCGAGGGGTTAGTCCATGGTTTTTTCTGAAATCCAAAAATTTTTGTGACAAAATTTTTGCATTTTTGCCTATTACCTATCCAATGGCATTTTCAGGCTAAATGCAAATAATCGAAAAACACTGGGTGCCGTTATTTCGAAAACCATGTATTAAAGAAGGTTCAGTTTTGGAAAGCTCTGGTAAATTTCAATAGAACATTTTTTATTTTATCCTTCTTGAAGGCTTTGATTCGGAAATATCGCCATCCAAAGACATTAGGGTAAGTAGTTTTGGGCAGAAAACCATAAATGAGGTTCCAAAAATCGCAATGATCTTGAATTTTTTTTTAATTCATTAAAAATTGATTAAAAAATATGTATGGTTGACCAATTACTGAAAATAGCTGACCTTTCATGACCATGAAGTGGCCTTTCAAATGGCATACTTAATTTTTTTGGAATGACTTAAATGAGGTGCCAACATTTCTTTGGTGACCTTAAAACGAATTTTGAAAATTCATTGCAAAAAAACTATGTCTGACCAATTACTGTAAATAGTTGACCTTTTATCATGATCCAGATATCTCTCAGATGGTAAGCTTTTTTTGTAATTTTCCTTAAATGAGGTGCCAGAAATCGCGCGTGACCATAAGTGACTTTGAGAAACTTTAAGCCTTTATTACAAGCTATCTAGGGCTGACCAATTTCTAGGACTAGGTGACCTTTTCAGACCAATTACTGACCAATTAGATGGCATTCTTAAATATCAAAACGTTGCCCAGGTACTCCATTGTAAAGTATCCCAAAAAGACATTCAGTGGGATTGAAGAAGGGTTATTGGGCCTGTCAATTAAGAATTTGAAATCCGTCAGGCCCGTCAGATAAATTGGGTAAGTTGTGGGTAGCACTAGCCAATAGATATTTTTCGAATCGAAATTTCAGGTTATTTTTGGAAAAATACTGTATTTATGTATTTGTACGAAGAAAAAAAAAAATAAAATGTTCAACATAAAATCACCAATTAATATAAGATATTTTTAGTTATTCATAGAACCGGAAACGCTTCTTTAACTCCTCTTGGGTCAGAAATCTAGTTTTAAAGGCTGTCTCTTGGAAATTCTTAGGTCCATAGAGACGATTGTGATGATGATTGATGCAAACTTAATTGATTTCAAGTCAAAGAGCTATGTTCTTCTCAAAAACTAGTCCTTCAGGTATAACATCAACGATTACCGAAAAAATCGGGTCAGCATCATAAACAACTCAGCAAAAACTCAAAACTGGCTAATCCGCGAAATGTCTCCTTCTTATGAAACAACAAACTAATAGATAAAATCTTTTATATTCTTCTATTTTGATATCTTTTTCTTTAGCGTTTTCCCTTTTATTTTGATCCCATATATATGTACGTAGCTCGAATCAATCACATTGTATTGAAAAGATTCATGACTTAAAAGTCATCGTTGACTGGCGAATCTAGCATTTTAAATAATTTGAATATTAGGTTTCCCTGATGTATTTTTTTCAAGAATCTAAAACCTCTACATTGATGCACAAATCTTATAAAGTATTTCAAACCAACCAAACGGAAACAGTCTTACACAAATTTAAAGTCGTTCATTCTGTGAACTTAGTCATGCATTTAATTTGCCATATTATATAAATATGAGGACTATAATATACCACCCACCTTTTTATAACTTAATATTTTTATACACGTACTCGTACATAATGTACCAATAGACCTTATACAATTTTGTATCGTTCCGCCAATTGGATTTATTTAAAAAAAAAGCATTGGTAAATGTGAAAGGGTTAAGGTTTCAGGATACCGAAAAGATAAATTTGAAATTGACATTGTTTCCGCACGTATTAAGGACTTTCAAAGATTTCTGCTAGAGAAAATTTCATATTTTCAAATTTTCACACTTTCTTTTTTGGTTCAATTACAGGCACGTGCCATGTCTATTTTAATTTGGTGAACATGCCTTATTATGTAGTATAAAAAGAAATTGGTATTTTGAAGATTCACTGAATATACCACCGACACGATAGATTGATCTACTATTATGGGATTAACATAAAATGTAGATTGTAATGTATTGTACAACTACATCTCGTACCATAATTTCTCGATTTTTAGTTGCATAAAATGAAATGAATTATTCTGAAAACAAATAGGGTAATGCAAAGTTTTGAATGGAAATTCAAAAAATGCTGCATTCTAAAAAAAAAAAATTCTAAAAATGTAATTTTGCAGCATTTTGTCGGTGATACTACAAGAAGTCTTGGCTTAAATAAAGCATCAAATCAACAGCAGATAGCCGCTTCATTAGACATCTAGGCCGATATTGGTTATTGCGGTCCACGCTGGTAATACTGCCAGAAGGACGAGAGGATGGTTGCCACTTTCGAGGTTAAAAGTCCGAAATGCTACATTGAGCCTGATTACACGATTTGTCTTTTCGTTCGATTAGTTTTTCGTCAGTTTTTGACAGTTACGTACCTTCGTGATTATACACAACGAATCCATTCGTTTTTCGGACGTTCTAAAAATATGACGTTCATTAATGGAAAATAGATAATAATAATAATTAAAAATATTTTTAAATCACTTCTTGTTCAAATTTATATCTATTTAATCACAAAAAATAACTTTTTAAGCTCATTATTTAAAGTTTATGAGCATCTCCTACCCCTACTCGTTGGTCAAATCATAAACGTCAAAGTTCAACCGGGAAAAATCTTAAAATGTTCATACATTTCTACACCCCTCACTCAATGTGTCAAAAATACGTAACACGAAACGTTTGAAAAAACGAATCGTGTAATCAGTGGCTCAAACATTGGACGTTAACGCCGACTTTCATTGGATTTAACACCCTTGAAACTATAGGACCACATTACTCAGTTTCTAAAAACAAATAACTTCAGTGCCGTGGCCTTCAAGGAAGACACTCTGTGTCCTGGATGCAACTCAAAAGACCATATTTGATTAATTCATGTTGTTTTTGAGGACAGTTGTGTAATCAAATATTTGTTTTCGTGCAAGTTTGAATTTTTGCATTTGATTGATCACACAAAACATGGCCAAAAAAATCAATCGAGGGCTCATTTTATAGGTAATTGAAATGACTATAAATTATTTAATCGGTATGATTAAAACAAGAACAGAGGAAAGCAAGATATCACAAGAGACGTCAACACATAACTCATAGGTGAACTTTGACCACTACTATAACTTTAAGATAAAACAACTTACAGAGGTTGATAAAAGCCTATTTTGAAGATTACTTTATCCTCTCAAAGATTTCATGCCCGTCTTTGTCAAATCTAAGATTATTATTATCCCAAACAAACAAATTAGCTAATGATATAAGAGTTCTCACTCACCTGCTCTATACCTCAAAAGTAGGTACAGGAAATATTGTACTAAACTGTGCTGGATATCTTCCTGGAACACAAAGTGACAGAATGTTGAAAAGCTTGGGGGTAAGGTCTTAACTCATGGAATACGCAATTCTGTACTTTTATGATCTTGTCTTTAACTTTCGCCGCATTGATCGTCATGTCTTAAGAGGTTATCGACACGAATTATCGCGTGGCCATTAAGATTTTCCAGAAGAGGTAAATTTCAGAGTAAGGACACTCTACTCAGCATTTGAATGATCTCATTGAAGAGGAGCCTGTAGATCGCTAGGTTAGGTTAGGTTAGGAGGAGTGTGCACAGCACAGGGGCCGTTGCATACAAGGTTTGGGCAATCACAGACCAGATGTTTAATGGTTTCTATTTCTTCGACATGATGACAGCTCCTACAGAAATCAGGTGCGAATACACCCATTCTAGTGGCCATTGTGCCAATGGGGCAGTTAGTATTAGTACACCTATCAAGATTTTAATATTCTCTTTACTCAGCGATAAAATGTACCGAGTTTTCTTTTCATTAAATCCGGGGGATTGACTTCTAGAGATAACGCAGTCCTTCCTGGTAGTCTGGGAGTTATTGATTTGCTCTTTCGTTATTAGGTCTATTTTTCTTTAATCACGCCGATGGAGATGTCTGGTTTCTTATCTAATTGACTTCTACTTGATACTGACCCTTTCCTTGCCAGTTCATCTGCTATATCATTCCCTTCTATATTGCTATGTTCAGGAACTTAGCAGAGTTTGACAAGGTTAATGTTGCAAATATTATTCAGAAAGCCTCGGCATTTTGCTACTGCCTTAGATCTTATAGTCTCACTGGCTATTGCTTTGATAGTAGCTTAGCTATCCAAGAAAAATGTGTTCTCCGAGGAGCTCAGTTTTTTCTTGTTTACCATTTCTGCCACTTTTTCAATAGCCTGAAAGACACTACATTCATCTGGAAGTTCAAATGGTTCTCTTATATTAAGAGCTTCGCAGAATACCGCAGCTCCTGTTCCTTATTCCATTTTGACCCATTGGTGTAGAAGGGGATACCCTGTTCATTGATTAGCGAGTTAGAGTCCCATCCCTGCCTTTTGGGTGTTAAAATAGAGAAGTTTTTGTTAAAATCTATTTGAGGTGGTAATTAGTAAGTCGTCATATTGAGTCCGGCAACTGTGTCATATCTTTGCAAGATAGACCCATGACCAAAGGTGCTGTGCTTCCAAGAGCCTAGTTCTTTGAGTCAAAGTGCGCTTTCTTTGCAAGATAGGCCCATGACCAAAGGTGCTGTGCTTCCAAAAACCCAGTTCTTGGAGTCAAAATGCACTTTTGGTTGCTGTGCATCTAATGTGTTCGTCCAGGACAGGAAAATTTGGAATAATATATAGCCCTGCTTGTGGTGTAGATCCCTGCGCCCCAGTTATTCCTATACAAGCTAATCTTTGTACCCTGTTCAGGTTTTTAGGATAGCTAACTTTTTTAACAGTCTTCCACCACACGATTTAACTATAGGTAAGTATGGGACGAACAATCGCCCGCCGTGTACATCTACCACACCGCTAAATTCGCAAACCGATACCAAGAGATATCCAAATATTTAATGTACGCAGTGAAATTTTCAAAGGAATGGTAATCCAAAATGCCAATCCCGAAAGCGAGCTCAAATTATAAGGTAAACAAAGATTTAAAAAAAAAAATAGCAATATGCAGTGTACCTCCCCGTGTTATGACTAGATGCTACCGATTCCTTTGCCTATCACCAGAGGACCGGAAACTATAAACTAACTCATTTCTTCGGTTATGAAGCAAGCATTTTACAATGTTGTGTCATAATAAAATTTCGTTTGAACAATTTCTTATCATTCATTGAAGCCGATATACTTCCGAGAATATATATATGTATATATACCTACTACAGTTCTCGGTAAAGCATCTAACAGTAGGCTTATTGCAGATCCTAACTTTCAAACTTCACAAAAAATGCATTTGCTCCTTGGTACTGAACTTTTCTATTCCCTTCTATTGGAAAAACACATTTCAAAAACGATTGCGAAATAATTCAACAGTTATAGAAAATACGGTTTTTGGATAAGTAGTAAGTGCATCAAAGTGTAAATCAAGCACTATTTGGAAAACATTCCGTATGATCAAAAAGTTAAGTTTTCAAAGCAACTTTTACGGATCGATAAATGAGTAGATGCATAATTTATACTTAATTAGTTGCAAAAATTTCCAATATTGTAGTTCAATGTTTTCGATGTTTTTTTGGGATACTTTGCTTACTCGATATACCAAGTTGGCAAAGCACCCTGTCGAAAATCGGTTAAAAGTTTGGAACATTATGGCTAGATAATTTGCTGTTATTTAATTGTGATAAACTCAATTTGATCATGCAATGTTTTTGTTCCTTTTTTCTATGTTTTTTTTGAGTTATTTGCTTGTTTTTGTTTGAAATCTAGTTGGCATATCACATAAGGATTAAGAAGTTTTAACCACGATTCGAGTTATGTCAAGTAAGCAATGCACTCAAAAAACATAGAAAACATAGAACGACAAATTTGAAACTGCCACAAAACAATCAAGTTAGCAAAACACCTTGAAAAACACTACTTCACGATTAAAATTAATTCGTAACAACAAATTAACGACTTATCAACGTTATTATTATTATTAATTCATTAACCATAAGGTATAACAGTTTTTTACGAATTTTCACAACTAATTAACGAAATTGCAGCCTTTAATCAAATGAATGCGTTCAGCCCAGGCAATCTAAGACGTATTGGTTTTGCCGATCATTACCGACTAGTGCGTATAAGACTCAGTGAAAGAACTCACTGAGAATTATATTTTTCTAGGTAGGTAGGTTATAACGGGATATTTTTTAGCTGGTTTGGTTTTGGCAACACTGGTTTTGACAGCTGACGTGTGTTTAGTACCTTGTGTCATTGTCAAACAGCTTCAGTTTGGTTTGCAATTTAACCATGGATCGTCTTACAAATGAACAACGCTTGCAAATTATTGAATTTTACTATCAAAATTCGTGCTCGGTTCGAAATGTTCATCGCGCGCTGCTTCCATTTGTTGGACATTAAACCACCAACACGTTTACGTACTGTGCGTAGTGAAGAAAATATTGCGGCCGTATCAGCTAGTGTGACAGAAGACCGCGAAATGTCGATTCGGCGCCGTTCCCAGCAGTTAGGCCTTTGTTGCAGCACTACGTGGAAAATTTTGCGGAAGGATTTGGGCGTAAAGCCTTTTAAGATACAGCTGGTGCAAGAACTAAAGCCAGCCGACCTACCACTACGCCGAATTTTTGGTGAATGGGCTCTTGGAAAGCTGGCCGAGGATCCGCTTTTTTATCGAAAAATTGTGTTCAGCGATGAGGCTCATTTTTGGTTGAATGGGTACGTAAATAAGCATAATTGCCGCATTTGGAGTGAAGATCAGCCAGAAGCATTGCAACAGCTACCAATGCATCCCGAAAAAGCCACTGTTTGGTGCGGTTTATGGGCCGGCGGCATTATTGGGCCATATTTCTTCAAAGATGATGCGAATCGCAGCGTTACTGTCAATGGTGAACGCTACCGAGCGATGATAACAAACTTTTTTTTGCCCGAAATGGAAGTTCTTGACTTGCTTGATATGTGGTTTCAACAAGACGGTGCCACATGCCACACAGCACGCGAAACAATGGCGCAATTGCGAGGCGAGTTTGGTGAACAGTTAATTTCACGTTTCGGGCCGGTCAATTGGCCGCCTAGATCGTGCGATTTGACACCATTAGATTATTTTTTGTGGGGGTATGTCAAGGCTAATGTCTATAGGGACAAGCCCGCTTCGATTGACGCACTGGAAGCCAACATCCATGCATTCATTCGTGAGATACCGGCCGATATGTGTGAAAGAGTATGCCAAAATTGGACTCAGCGGATGGGCTACCTGAGACGCAGCCGCGGTCAACATTTGCATAAAATTATCTTTAAACATTAAATTGCAAGGCTCAAACTATCGATTCAAATAAATATTTCATTCATTTTTTCGAATTTTTTGTGTTTTTTTTTTTTTAAACTTCTAAACCTCTTAAAAAATCACCCTATAGTTATGCACTCTGAATTTTATTGTTGTCATTACCGTGGCCATATGTTAAGTTAATAAATACAAAATTTTTAAAAGAATAAATTATTGATAGACAAATACATTAGACAATAGAACATTATATGGAATTATTATTGATTATTAATAGTTTTGTCTTTACATATGTAAGTATATTTCCTTTTAAAAATTCTTATTTAACATCTAATTAACGACAAATTATCCACCAACTAATTTTTGATCCTTGGAAGTTGATTTTCTAACTTGGCATTGACATTCATCTTATTTTCAGATGCAAAGCAGCAATGTTGTCATTGTCAAGGACATTAGGTACTACTTGGGACCCAAACGTGAGAATCTATTACAGGCTTCGCTCACAGTATGCAAAAAGAATCGTACTTTCATATATTGCTATGCTCAGCTCTTCGATGCTAAAAGAAGTGATCGAGTCGTTCGCAATATGGTGAATTTGGATGACGGTTTATTAATCGGGAGATCCCTATTATCCTGAGGCTCGAAGGAAGGTTTCATCTTTCTGTATACATATCCCAGATCCAGATAAACAGCTCCTCATAAACCTGATCTCCAAATATGTCGAAGTAGTCCATATAAGGTGTTCGCTAAGTAGTTCGAACGTACAGAATCTGTACACACCATCTAGGGAACTCTTCTGCTACTACTGCCACCTGGATGCAATAAAATGTGCCTTATAGAAGAAACACCACTCCGCACCCATCCCTCAATTGTCACCACCCCTAAAAATTTTACAAATTTCCAAGTTGTAACACATTATCCATCAGTTGAGGTACTACACAGGCATCCGATGCTTACCTTGAAAGAGATAAAGGTTCTTTAAAAAAAACTTGAAAGCATGTGTCCACCATTTGAATATATTAGTTACAATCACATTCATAAGAGTGACAATCACTTAATTATTACCTTAACCGATTCAACCCCTGACCTCTTTTATTCATCAAACCCCAAGTTGAATCATATTAATAAAATTCCCACAGGGTTTATACAAGCTTACAACCAAGTGACAAATTACTTTCCATTTGAGAACAAATTCTCACTCATCAGTTGATAGTGTTTCCGATAATGACAACTATAAATCCATTCAGGATTTACCGTTGCCTGCCAAAAAGGGAGGTTAAACACGAAAGTTATGTAGAGTCGATAAAACTGATTAAGTAGCTTCAAAGTTTGTTGACATGGGTTATGGCTTTTTTTTATATTGTTTACCTAAACTCTCGAAAAATTTAGATATTTTATGACAACCACTGACTATTCCTTCACAAAAAAAAACCCTTATTAATCCGAAAGAAAAATATCTTGAATGCATCTTTTATACCAACAAAACAAAGCCCCCTTCTTATAAAAGGTGTCAACCACATTGTTAATAATGACCTGGGGATAAATTAATAGATGTGTCCATATCCATGTCCAGTCTTTCGAAAAAGGTTCGTATAACGTGTAAGACAGATTTCACAAATTGGGTGTAGGATGGCTTGAGATAGATAAACGTGATGAGAATAGTAGAAATACCATAGATTAATGTACACAAAGAAAACAATTTTTTCTGTAGTGGTAATTGCAGTCTGTGTTTAGCAAATGCCATAGGTGGGTGATCGATTTTTTATAAAAAGAAAAAAATGTGACTTCGATTTTTTATGTCACACATTTTGTTTGCTAGGTAAACAATGAACTACGACGTACTCGTAAGAAGTATTGAATAATAAAAAGATTAGGTATGTAGTAAATTGAATAAAGCTGTTTGTAAATGAGATGAAAGTCTAGATTGAAACTACGAATGTATATTTAATATGGACACCTATAACACAATTTTACTATGGAGAAGAAAATTAAGTGAAATGGGGGCGCGTAGGGCGGAAAGATTTTAAATATTATTGTTTTTTTTTTCAATTTTGTTTCTTTTTGTGAATTCGGATCCAATTTGCTCCAGTTTATTAAACAGAATTTAACTGAAATCGGTAGGTGGAATTTTAAAGTAAGTTAAAATATTTCAAAAATATGTCTTTCTTTCACCGCGCAGGCCTAAGCAATACACATTTACAATTAATGGAACCTAAATCTCATAGTCATAATGATGTGCGTGCACTTAAAGAATGTAGTTTTATAGCTTTCACAGGCTGTTAGGATGGAACCACTTAAGTCTTTTTTGTTGTTTAAGCTGTATGTAAGTAAGGCTGCCTACTGTTAAATAAATTAAATTAAACTTACTTACACTAAAACTCGGGGGCCTAGGCCTAGGCCTAGTGACTTACATTACTACTCTAAACCATTCCAAACGGCCTCTACACTATCTCACAAAGTATTAACACATGCCAGAATAAAGTGGGAAAGAATTTCATACGACTGCCAAATTTGTGTGCTGAAAATAATTTACATATTTTGCTTCCACAGACAAATCCAGACAAATAAGTTTCACCATAACCTCAAACCCCCAAGTAGGATAAAAAGTGTGATGGTTTTGAGTGTGTGAAGTTAGTCCCCCTTTTTTGAAAGTTGTTCCAGATTGTTTCCGGTTTGGCCCAGATTGTTCCAATTTTTTTTGAAAAATATTCAAAAATTGGGGGTTTTAGACCCAAGAACCGTTTTTGAACTAGCCCCCTTTCTTTCAAAAATCAAAATTTTTAAAATTGTTCCAGATTGTTCTAGTTGTTCTGAACATTGTTCCAAATTTTTGGACCTCTATGTTCAAAATTTCAAAAGTTATGGGCAAAATTCAAAAAAAATTTTTTTTTGAAATTTTTACTTTTTAAATTTATTTTTGGTTTAAAAAAGTGTTCTAAACATTGTTCCAAAAAAATACAGTTGTAGAATTAATAATTAAAAAGATATAATCTTTCAAACTTTTTTTTCGAAAATATAAACTACGGCTCCCCAATTTTTTTATTTTTTTTAAGTTTTTATTTTCAATACTTAATAACATATACTGTTTTTGTGAAAATATGGTGTCCTAACATTAGCTAAACTAACTAAAACCGAGATTTAAAAAAACATCTTCAAGTTTTTGAATTTTTAAAAACTCTATTGGCTCCCCTTTTAAAAAATTCAAAAATCCAAAAGTTGTTCCAAATGCATAATCGCCTAAATTCAATTGTTCCAAGGATTCATTCAAAAATATGGAAAATTTTGGATTTGAAGACTCGCTAATCTTTCTCTTTTGCAATCGACAATCGTGTGTTCCATTGTTGTTGAAAAAAAGTAAATAGAAAGAATGAAAAATTTATTATTATTAGTAGTTTCCTCAATTCTCAATCATATATCCGGTTTTTCAATAAGAGCGCTACAAAAATTTTTTTTAAATAAAACAAAAACGGTTTTGGATATCAATGAAATTCTTTATTCCTGTGAAAGAACGTTCAATTATGTATGGAACTCAATTTCTTTTGCATGGCCACCACGGGCGCGCAGCCTCTGCGGCAGCAATATTCTCGACACTACGGGTACTTCTTTGTCTCACTGGCACGGAAACATTCTGTACTGTGCCTGTAGACTCAAATTTTTTCACTAGAAGCTCAATTGTTGATCTGCTAAGACGATTATAACGACCATAAATTGGACGTAGCGCTCTTTACGTTAAGGCCACTGACTCCGAATTTCGGTAGTAAATTTTAATAATTTTGATTCGTTGTTGGCTCATATATCTTTTCAAGAAATATGGCGTCGTTTGCTGTCCCTGTAGCTCTACTCTTGTAGCGTCCCTGTTGAAAAACCCTTTACTTTCCAGATTTATAAAAAAAGAAAAGTACATATAAAAGATGGAACGTTTTCTGTTTTTCCTTCGATATAATTGAGAAAGATGGGAAAACTTTCCTAGAGTTGTTTAGAACTTTATTGAATATAAAACGTTTTCGAATTAAAGACATCTTCAGGACTATCCCAGTTTTGATATATACATTTTCTTTGCTGAATCTATATTAATTATAGCGGTTTTCTTTCTTCTGCAAATCTTTTCTTAAGAAAATTAATCTTGCGTCCCAAAATTGGCACACCTAACCACCACTTATAAGAAAAATGTTCAAACGGTAATTACTTACTGTAATTACCTTACAAATGAGGAGATTCGCTTACTCTGAGGAGATTCTTTGAAGAGCGCGACCATGTCTCGATGGCTGACACAAAACGAGCTTACGTAGACTAAATTTAGAAATTATTATTACTTATATATTGACCAATAACTGAAATGGATTTTGGATACGACATGTCAATACGGTCGATTTTTTTAAAACAGCAAACATTTCTAGAGGCAAAAAGAACGACAAAACAAAAAATAGAAAGAATTTCACCAAAATATCGACTGTGATCGACATTTTATGAATCGAGATTTCGAAATTCGATATTGAAAAGTCAATATTTTGAAAGTCATGGGCGGTTTCTAATACGTCATCTGCCACAAAAAGCAAATTGCAAAAGTCTTCTGTTCGAAAACGCAAATACAAATTTTACTGCGCTAGTATTGGGTTCAATAATCAAGTTTGCCAAAGTCGTATGTTTGAATACATCATTTTCGGTGCAACTGAGCAGCAGCTCCAGCTGCCTTTTGGTCTTGGCGTTGTAATTTGCAAGAAAGTCGATATAAGCCGACATTTCAACTGATTAAATCGCCTTTAATTGCGAGTCATTCGTACGTGACATATACTGAAATATGTTGGTACTGGATTTGAGGCGATATTTAGACGTTGGAAGTTGTATGTATGGAAGTTGAATGATTTAATATTCATTTTTTTTAATAATTATTGTATTCAAATTTTTATCGAAAAATGTGGCTTCCTTGAGCCTGCCCCAGGTGTTCCAAGCGCTAGGAACGGCCCTGGTTGTACGGCCATTGATTCAGCAAGCATATATTTATATTATAGCCCAGGAAAATTTTACTTCACTTCGTTAAAATTCCGACAAAGCTGATTTTCGGTAGAGAGCCTTTTTGACGTCTTAAGCATTTCCTGAAAAAATCCGTAAATTTGGGCTTGGGCTTAATTTCTTAGGGAGGCTTAAAGGGGGTAAATTTCAGTTTTTTTCCTAATTTCTCGAAAACCATAACTTTTTTTGAAAAAATGTGAAAGTACAAATTGTAGTTTATGTCATTCTACACAAAAAAGATTAACATATTTTTTTTTCATACAAGCAATAGTCTGAGAAAATCATGCATAAACTCCACGGTGGAGTAAATTTTGTTTATTAAAATTTCTATAATCGATGGGCTAAAGTTTTTTGTACGGTTTGAGTTTGGCTACATCTCCTCTTTATATCTAAAACTAAGTTTTTGGAGTGCCTGGGGTAAGAGGAAGTAGTTTTGCTATTTTTTTTTTCTATTTTCTTGGGGTAATTATGTGGTTGTACCGAAAATAAAATGTTCTGTTCAACAACCACGGCGTCTTCCCCTTTCCTCCACAAAAACACCCTTCCATTTTCATAAATATAAAAATGAAATGTTTTCATCAAGTTTCATGAGGGGGGAATTAATTATTTTCGGAATAAGTACTTTGAAGAATCGATAAGACCAAAACAAAACTCAAAAGTTTTTCAATTTTTCCCAGCACATTTTTTATGGGAAAAACAATACGACGATTAGGGACAATGTGGACCTCAAAATTTTAAACTAATATTGTTAGAGCGGGTTCTTATAACCCAAAAGGCATTTTCAAATAGACCCAACGTTCGACATAAAATGACTTCTAAGATTTCAATGATCATTTGGTAAGGTAGTTCAATCATTTAAATTAATAAAGTCTTTTTATGTGGAAAGTTGATATATTTTTGACTAGAAATATTAATAAAGTCTTGAACTTCATTTGTTCATCAAAATAATAAATAATTTTTCTTTCTAAATGTCTCAAAATCAATCATTAAAATTTTCAATGATAAGCCTTCGGATCCAAAACTTTTAATTTAGGCTTTTAACGCTCTTGGATTTTAATTTTAAGCAACCTTTTTCATATACAATTTTCAATTTTCAAAGAGAGATATAAACTTTTATTAACAACTAACTACAGTTCCCAAAATGCAAGATATACCTGCACTGTCCTAATATTCAGCTCAGACTTAGGATTTTAAAGCAATTATACTTTAAATGAACTCAAATTACAGTTTTATATTATCTTGATTGCATAATTCTGTCCGAACGTTCTGCTACGCACTGATAAGAACCCATTGCCATTATTTATAAGAAGATAATTGAGTTGGATAACCGGCTGCTTAGCTTCTTGAAGAACGCGGTTTCGCCAAATTTTCTCAAACAAATCATTAATCCCTCAAAATGTCTTCAAATTTAATTCGAAATAAACTTAATTGCTAAATAAAATTATAACCACTCCGTTGCATTCAATTATCTCAAAGTGACCCATTTCCTAC
This sequence comes from Dasysyrphus albostriatus, assembly GCA_946251815.1. Taxonomy (NCBI): domain Eukaryota; kingdom Metazoa; phylum Arthropoda; class Insecta; order Diptera; family Syrphidae; genus Dasysyrphus; species Dasysyrphus albostriatus. The sequence continues at coordinate 67,807,987 of OX276337.1, read as the reverse complement.
AACTATACAACCATCAGCCCCATCCAATGCCCTAGCATTATTATTAATCCAATTTGTGAATAAGTGTTGAAAAGGAAATCACTGCTTTAACTTCGAGTTTATTCCCTTTCCTTCAAAGGTCAAACAAGTTAACAAAAAATTGTTTTCATCTCTAGTTTCACTTTCAGTGTTCAGAGCAATATAATAGTCAATTTTAAACTGTCAGTATTTTCAAAAGAACGAACGCACCGGCACCAGTAGCAAAGCAAAGAGCACAAAAAACGAAAATGACAACCCCTGTGTTTTAAACGGGCGTCAGGAGTAAAAAGTTCACGCTCCAGGGAGCGACACAACCCAAAACGCACGAAGTACAATCAAAGTTCACAGCTATAAAAACCTTATCCAACCGTGATGAGTTGGTGTTCTATCGTTCTATGGAGTTGGTCCTACACTACACCTAAAGAAATTAAGAAAACAAGGAGATTTTTCTTCATGTCATATTAAAGCTATAGCATATTAAAGGACACTACTTGGTTGCACATACTTGCCTCACAAAGTTGGTTTATTATCTTCAACATGTTATGTTGACATACCAAAATTAAATAATATGTATAATTAAATTTTTAATATGACGAAAAAGAATTCTTTTGATAAAGAGTATACAACCATAACTTAACGGTTCAATTGTTAAAGGTTTTTCAACAGGGACGCTACAAAAGTAGACAGGGACAGCAAACGACGCCATATTTTGTGCCGCTCTTTTGACATTTCTCTTTAGTAAGGTTTGCCATTTTATGATGGAAAGATATACGAGCCAACAACGAGCCGAAATTATTAAAATTTACTACCGAAATTCGGAGTCAGTGGCCTCAACGTTAAGAGCGCTACGTACAATTTATGGTCGTCATAATCATCCTAGCAGATCAACAATTGAGCGTCTAGTGGAAAAATTTGAATCCACAGGCACAGTACAAAATGTTCCCGTGCCAGTGAGATAAAGAAGTGCCCGTAGTGTCGAGAATAATGCTGCCGCTGAGGCTTCAGTTGCAGAAAGCCCAAATGTGTCTCTCACGAGTTGGGCATCTCTGTGACGTCGTTGTGGCGAATTTTGCGAAAAGATCTTGGCCTACATCCTTACAAGATTAAATTGACGCAAGAACTGAAGCCGCTTGACCACCAGAAGCATCGTATGTTCGTGAATTGGGCTGAGCAACAACTTGAAAATGATTCGGATTTTCATCTAAAAATTATCTTCAGCGATGAGGCTCATTTCTGGCTGAATGGCTTCATCAATTAACAAAATATGCGGTATTGGGCAGGCAGCAATCCACACGTACTCCATGAGTCATCATTGCATCTCGAAAAAATTACGGTTTGGTGTGGTTTATTGGCCGGCGGCGGCGTCATTGGGCCGTACTTCTTCCGTCATGGTCAAGACCGGCACGTTACTGTGAATGGGGATCGCTACCGTTCAATGATAACCGAATATTTTTGGCCCCAATTGGATGATATGGACTTGGAGGACATATGGTTCCGAATGTCACAATCAATTTATTGGAAACCAAGTTTGGAGAACGTGTTATCTCACGAAATGGTACAGTCGCTTGGCCACCTCGGTCGAGCGTTTTGACGCCGTTAGACTATTTCCTGTGGGGCTACATCAAGTCTATGGTCTATGCCAACAAGGCAGCGACGATTGATGAACTTCGCACGAATATCGAAGTGAAATTGCAGCAGTATCGGCCGATTTATCCTTGAAAAATCGAAATTGGGTTCAGCGTCTGGACTTCTGCAAGCGTGTCCGTGGTGGCCATGCAAAAGAAATCGAGTTCCATACATAGTGGCATTGAACGTACTTTCACAGGAATAAAGAATTTCATTGATATCCAAAACCGTTTTTGTTTTATTTAAAAAAACTTTTGTAGCGCTCTTATTGAAAAACCCAGTAGAACAATCTAAGCCAGTGTTTCCCAACGTGGGCCCATACGCCCCACAGGGGGGCAATAGGATTTTGCAGGGGGACAATTTTCCATTCTGATATATTGCAACCGGCTTAGAATCCAAAACTAGTTGAGTCTAAATAAGAAAAATGATCTATCTCACTTTCACACCAATTTGCATTAGAAAAGAGTGCGGTCTCCATCTTGGCTTGATCAAATTTTCGATTGTTCTTCAATTTTGAGGCATTAAGATAGCGAAATAATTTATTACTTTGATGAAAAAATAGAAAAGCTCAACACTTAGTTGAACTCAAATAAAGTGCTTGTTTAACAAGTGAAATTCAACAACTTCTTAAACTTTTCGTAACACGGAACAATAAAGTCTAAGATATCTATAACAATTGTTTGAGCTTCAAGTTAAAAGTTCAAATGAGCTCAATTCAAATTTTCTTCATATTCAATTATTGTTGTAGCTTCTTTCAAAAAGTAAGTAGGTAATTTCATAAATCCGCTATTTCTGTAACGGAAAATAACAAGAGTTCAAAAAATAGAGGATAAACTTGTTGAACAGTTGATAAATTTCCGCTAGATGGTTGTGGACTTATTCGATTTCAACAAGTTAGAAATAAACACTTGCAGCAGTGTTGATCAAGTGACAGCATCGGGAAAATCACTTATTAATTATTTAGTGGTCAAGAATCTAGCAAATTTTTTTAAAAATTCCAAATTCTGTAAATCTAAAATTTTATAAGTGCTAAAACTCTGTTTCCAAAATTCTGTATTCTTCGGTAAATCTAAAATTTTGTTTTATAAAACTCTAATATTTCTTCAATATTAATTAAAACTTCCCTCCCTAGTTCCAGTTGTACAAACTTGGTTCAAATTTTGACCCGTGGTTCAGCAATTTTTATTGACTGATTTTCAACTATGGTTCAAGGTTTAAGTATGTTTTAGTAACCAATTTTGTAGCGCTCTTAACCACGGATTAAATATTTGTACAACTGGCCCTTAGTAAGCTAATTGTGGGTGAATCAACATAATCGTTGGATTTCAAGTGTGTTGTAATTGGCTCGTTTCTTTCTTTTTTGTTAATACTTGTTTGATTAAAAAATTAATTTTGTGGCTTGAGAGATCGAGGAAAGCCAGCGTTAGGTGACTTACTATGCTTTCAACCATTATTGTGTGCATAGTAGTAATCGGCAGGAATCATATTGACTTACAATCTTGTGCCGAATCCCAAAAGCCGAGATGATAGGTACATTTCATTGCTCTTGAAGGATCTCTCAATTTCTCGAAAAAAATCTCCCCGAAAAATGTTGTTGTTAAGATACCATAGATTGGGGAATCCATGATAATGTACTCCGGCCAGTGGTGGCCCGTTTATGCAAAAATGAATTAACAAATGTTTGGAATGGTGTGTAAAATTAGAAAAAGAGCGTACTTTTATCATAATGAACACAATTTCTTTTTCTATTATCATTTACAGAATTTTGGAATACAGAATTTTGAAAACTGAATTTTGGCACTTACAGAATTTTGGATTTAAAGAATTTTAAAATACAGAATTTTGAAAAAAAGAATTTTGTAATCCGAGTTTTGACACATACGTAATTATGACCCCAACTCAATAGACCTAACTGAAAGCCCTCCCATTAATAACGTTCGCTCACTAATAAAAGTAAATCCCTGAACCACACGGGCAAGTACTGGCAAGCAAGTTGCAATACATACACATTGGTTCACTGACACATACAGATCCAATCAATTTGCTCATCAACTGGCATGGAATTTTTAAAGCCAGTAGTGAAGCAAGTTGAGTGACAAGCAAGTGGAATGCAAGTCACGTATTTGACAGTCAGTGTATGTAGTCAACTTGCTTGCCAGCACAGTACACAAATAGAAGGTATTATATTGCGCAGGTTGTCTAAAATGAGAACGGTGAGAAGAAATTCAAGATGGCCGTTCTTTTGATTTATCCGCCATATTACAACAACAACAAACACAACAACACGAAAAAATAAATTAAATAACACTAAAAACCAATTAGTTTATTGTCAAAGTGATAAAATAATAAAATAAAAAATTAAGCATATTTCCAACTATTTGAGATTCTTAAAAAACTGTTTAACTAGTCAACCGTCTACAAAATCTAATAAATAAGGCTGTAAATATGTAGCTCGAAGCAATATTATTTTCTAAACAAGTAACAAAGAAACACACATAACATACAACAAATTTCAATCACACGTCACGGGATCCACCATTTTCCACTAATTTTGCCGTATGCGCAGAACTGAACAAAATTGAAAACGCTACTGTGCTTGCCAGTACTTGGGCGTGTGACCTAAGCGTTACACAAAATGCTTTTTTCGGAAGCTATACGCCTCATCTTGTAAGAAGTACTGAAGTAATTTAGGCAATTGACCATTGACGCAATTGAGCAATATTGATTCCAATTAAATGCCTCCAAAATTTGGAAAAGAATAACCTACTTTGTTATATAGAAAACCATTTCACACAGTTTAGTGCCTAACTTTGTTATGACTTCATACACGAGATGTAGGTTCTGAGATCAAGACAAATTTTACCTTATTAATAAAAAAAAGTAGTCTACTAAATATAATTTTCCCGGACCGCTATTAAAGTTCCCTGAAACGTTTGTTGTATCGTTTTTGAACGCAATATAACCTCGGATTTTTGTGCATGAAAGCAATACTCACCATTAAGAGCACATAAAAAAGTAAAAAAATAAGAACATTTTCTAAATGCCAATGTCCTGCAGATACGAAAATACCCCAGCGATACTTGTGCGGAGCTCAAAACTTGAAAAAGGCACGAACAAATTTCTCATCCCATTTTATAATCATTTTAAACAGGGGTGATTGAGGCAGCATCGCACCGGAGTTCTCTAAATTCAGAGAGATGCAAACAGCTGGAGTATGCGAGTGTTTCAAGTTGATGGTAAAGTGATTTAAATGCGTCCTTAATGGGATAAAATTGTCTGATTTGTGGTTGGTAAAATGAATGAATGGTTAAATGCTCAGCTCAATGTTGTATTAAGTGCGGGTGCATTTTCACGTTTGAAATGGTGCCGCTTAATAAGTCAATTCATTCTCGTGTGCTTTACGGGGGGTGGATTTCCAATGGTGGTTGTGAACAAGTTAGAAGGGAAGCGAGGTTAGAAATTCGGGGATGCTAAATTAGAGGGTGATGGTTGCTGGTAGACCGACTGGAAGTGGAAATTTTCATTCACAGCATATAATCGACTTTATTCCGCAAATTATTCAAGCCATTGTTGTAAGAACTGTTTCAGGAAACAGAATGATTAATTCAAGAAGACAGTCAATGGTTTTTGTCTATGTGATTTATCATTGTGTTAATGTTTTTCAACCACTTTATGATTATTATTGTTTTTTTTTCAGTGGTGGAATGAGACAAATTAAATTCCTTAATTTTTGTATTTAAGTTATGATTTACTTGCGTCCAAATATATGTATTGACTGTGGAAATCGTTCAAAATATAAAGAACAAGTCTCCGAAGAAAAGTTAATATGATAAGCTCCAGTATCATTACAACTCATCATTGCAATTTCATTTTTTCAATTTTGAGTAGTCTAGAAACCTATTTTGATCTACAAATAAAGTTTAAGAAGTATGTATTACTTTAAGAAAGCTCCAAAGTTCCGGTACCGTCTAGATTTGCTTCATCAAATTCGATAAATCTAAGCATTTTTCTAATTTGATTTTGATGTCTTCTAGTTGTATATACTCGTAGCTGTATTACCTTCAAACATCTTTCTTTGCGCTTTAGCGATGATTTGAGCTGGGACCCACCTAGGGTCTCTCGAGAAATTTCTTACATATACTTCTTCTTCCATGTGAAACTTTGAATATATAGCAGGAAAAACAGGTTTGTATTCTCGTGGAGCAAGCTGGGAAGGCAACGTACGGGGTTGTATAGCGTATAAGAGTTTTGCTGCTGACTGCCCCGTTGAGTTTGGTATTCTCATGTAAGACGAAAGAAAGCTTAATAAAGAGTTTCGTTCATTATTACCTTCACGATAAAGCTTTTTCATAGCGGATTTAAAAAAGTACAGGGCGATGATGATTTATGCTGTTTTCAGTGGAAAATTTATGAAACTTCTCCCAAGTTAACTGAGGACCGTTATCAGTCACTAGCACCTCTGAGAGTCCCTTAGTGGCGAAAATATTTTCCAAAGCTAAATTGTGCACTACTTAGCTATTGGTTGCAGCATCTCAACAACAAAAGGAAAGTTTGAAAATGCATCAAATGAGATACATGTTCTTCATGAAAGGACCGGTGAAGTCCATATGTATTCGCTCCAAAGGCTTGTTTGAGTCGGCTGGCTAACAAACTCTTGACGAGGACTAGAGCTAATTTCCAAAAAAAGTATCACAGCTGCGGACTCAATTTTCAATCTTCGTGTCAATCCCAGGCCACCAGCAGTGACGGCGAGCTGCTTGGTTCTTACTATTGGAGATAATACTTCACCTGTCTCCACTGCACGTGGTGATTGAAAGTGTTGCTCCGGTAGCCATCATGCGATTCGCCAAGGGATTGGGAAGGGTAAATGTATAGGAAATGGGGAAAGAGAAAACATTACTCGGTTTCACAGTTACAAACCTCCTTGACATTCCAAGACATGGCATGATCAGTTAAGTAACAAAAACGAGTGAGTAGGAGAATCGACAAACTACACCCTCAAAGAAAATGCCATCAAATAGTACACTGACGATTCGAGAACTGGTGAAGGGACTGGGGCAGGAACCATACTTTCTGTACCGATGGGTCAGTCCATCAGCATTTTGCAGGTGGAAGTTAGTGACCGGGACACGTTGGTATTCAGGGAAATGAGGAGGCAGACACCCTAGCCAAAAAAGGAGCAACAGACCCCTTAAGGAGCCTGAGCTCTATTGCGGTGTGGGTAAAAACGTAATCAAATTCACAATCAAATTAGAAGAGGATGCCAAAAGATTAAAAATCTGGAAAGAACTCCCAAAACTGAGACAGGCTAAACTATTACTTGGGAACTATTAAAACCAAGCATGTTACACATCCTACATTAATCTAAGTAGAAACAACTTTAGAATATTAACGGGCATCCTCACAGGGCACTGCAAGCTAAAAAGACATCTCTTCTCTTCTTGGACTAACAAGTGCATTTTGCAGTGCGTATTTATCAAATTGAAGGTAAAAATGATTATGCGTAGTCCAGCATTGCATGTAGTATGCTGTCATTGTCAGCAGTTGTTTGCATAGATTAAAGATTGATATAAGCAGTTTATGATCAGTAATCAGCTCGACAACTCGACCATAAACATATTGATGGAACTTCTGTTTTTCAAAAATTATAAAGAGTACTTTTTCTATCTAGATTTACTTGTTACCTACTCTTTCATTTATGACTCTAATAGAGTACACTAAAATACGCTTTTTTTACTTAAGCTAACTTTTTTTCAGTTCTCTTCTTCCACACGATATGCTTCCCAGCGTAGGTACACAACATCAGCAGCACTTTAAGTGTGGTAAAAACCGTCCGTCCGTGGTTTATTCTCTTTTTCTAGGTCTGATTTGTGTTTTTTTGGGAGTTAAGGTCTAGCTTTAAGGACAAGATCCCCCAATTCCAGTGAGGTAAGCCGTACCTCTCATCCTCTTGCCTAGCAACAGGTGACTGTTTTCCCAACTGTAAGCTATCGTAATTCTTAGCTTGATGTCAGATTTAAATAATGCCACCAGAAAAAATATCATCATTATTAAAACTATTAATTTAGATTATTTTTCATTTTTTCGAGATTTTCAAATAATTTTTTTTAAAACTAACACTAAAATTTGTTCTACTCAACATTTCTCAACATTTTGGATCACCATCTTTAAATTTTGTAAAATCAGTATTGGAGTCATTTTTATAAAAGTATTCATTCAGGCACATATTTAAGAACATTTCATACAATAACTTGACTCAGTTTCTGACCTCGACAATACTGTTTGTTTTTTTTTAATTTTAAAGCTGGGGACCATGCTCTGACCTTAATTGTGAAGCACCTGTTTGTAGCAGAAAAAAGTGTAGTACCAAATAATTCAGCATCCCCAATTGCATTAATTTGTATTAAGAATTGGTGTGGAAATAATTTGTGTTACCATAATTCAATAAACACACAACTGTGCAATGTAAGGCCGTCGTAAATGTAGTAAAATTTACTACGTTTACAATGACTCTACGCCGTTGCATGAATACTCTCGCATTAATTGCTCACTAAAAATTTATACAAAAAGAACTTCCAAAAAAAATATTTTACAAAGTTACTGTCCCGATTCTCTTCTTCAAAAATGTTTATAGTTTTAAAGTACTAAAGTAAAAAGTGATATTTTGGCAATCTTAATCAAATATTCAATAAAAAAATAAATTCCAATTACCCTAAAAACATTTAAAAAAAGCTTTTAAAATTGTTGATTTGCTTGACTAAAGGTTTAATAACTTAAGTTTTAAAAATTGGATCCCACAGATTGAGCTAATTTAATAAGAAAGTTGTATGTGTGTAGAAATTAATGCAGAATTGCAGATTTTGAAGAATATGTAGGTATGATAAAAAAGTATTTAATTAAAAATGCAATTCTATTCGAAGCACTCTAAACTTAGAAAGGACGTTTGAATTTGTTTTATTATTTTTTTTTTAAATTATTTTTTTACTTAAGATCTATTTATATCTGATTAGATTACTGTTCTCGAAGTATTTATTTGCAATGTTTTTATAAAGGGTGGTTAAATTTTAAGGGCCGATGTTGATTTTGAATAAAACACAAATTATTTAGGAAATTATTGTCATTTCTTTGTATTATGATATGGTTCAATTATGTATGGAACAAAATATCGGCCAAATGCCCAACGCGACCTCGGCGGCACACCTCTCCATCCGATGGTCCAAATTTTTGAAACGCTGAGGCATAATTGAGGTTCTATGCCGTTAATGAGCCAAATTATCTTATGCATTAGCTCTTGAATTGTTGGTGGCTTGTCGACGACAAATAACACCAAAGAAAGAAGTCCAACCCAGTCAAATCACATGATCTTGGTGGCCAATTAACATCGCCACCACGTGAGATAGCACGGTCATTGAATTCGTCGTGCAAAAGAGCCATTGTTTCGTTAGCTGTGTGGCAAGTGGCACCGTCCTGTTGAAACCACATATCGTCCATCACATCCATTTCTTCAATTCTTTCTCGTTCAATGAAGATCATTTGGTAAACGCCATAATCGCCAAGTGAAATGGGCCCAGTTCCCTGTTAATTACGAAGTTGGAGCTCCAGCTCATCTTCGATTCATTAAAGAAGAAGAAGTCCTCAGGAGTTGATGGCATATCCAACGTTGTACTTCGACATTTACCTCAAGAAGCAGTAGACATTTATACCACTCTGTTTAACAACGCTCTGAATAATGCGTATTATCGAGTGCGGTGGAGGACAGCTGTGGTGCATCCTCTCCCGAAAAAAGGAAAGGACAACTCCAATCCGGCGCATCTCTGGTCGATAAGTTTTCTTCCGAGTATCAGCAAGAGTTCGAAAAAGTTATCAATAGAGCTCTGTCTAAGTGGGCAGAAAACAATAATATCATACCGGACAATCAGTTCGGTTTTAAGGCGGGACATGACACCATTCATGCCGCGTCTAAGCTCGTTTCTGATGTCCAATGAAACAAATCTAAGAAGCTGTGTACGGGTGCCTGTCTGGTTGATTTGGAGAAGGCCTTCGACACCGTTTGGTTAGAGGGGCTTTATCTAATGCTGACCAGACTTGTCATTAGTAAACCCCTATTATATATGCTTTATGATATGCTCAATGGTAGAAAGTTTGTTGTCAAGAGTGGCAATGTAACTTCTGCCACAACCTTTAATATTAAAAATGGTCTTCAACAGGGAGCGGTCAACTCGCCGATTCTATTCAGCATTTACACCAGCGATCTAATAAATAGTCTAACTCAGCAATTCCGTATGCCGACGATCTAATTGTGTACAGAACAGCCCCAAATTCAACAATATTGTGATGACTGGAAGTTGAAAATCAACTATCAGAAATCAGAAACTATCTTGTTTAGGACTCCGTTGCGTGGAGCCACAAGGGATACGAGAAAGAACTGGCGCAAGCTGGTGATCGTAGGGCCAAATGGACATCCACTGGCGAGTAAAAGTGTAGTAAAGTACCTTGGTATCTGGATGGATCAGTATTTGTATTTCGACAGACATTTAAATGCTGCTCTGGCCAGGGCTAGGGTAGCTTTCGCCCTGACGAAACGGTTGTTTTATAGCAGCCGGCTTGACAGCAGGGTGAAGGTGATTTGCACATGGCCTTTATCCGGCCAATGATTGCCTATAGATGCCCGGTTTGGTTCAACGTTGCCCCATCTCAAATGGAAAAGATTCGGGTGTTTGAGAGGCAGGGTCTTAGATGCTGCCTTGGACTGCACAGAACACCAGAGTCGGAGTACAAACATTATTATTCCAACCTTGTTCTATACAACGGTGCCAATATAAACAGGATAGATAATTTCTAGGTGAAGCTTATTCGAGGTCACATTGCAAGAGCGATGTCCTCGTCTAACAGCTTAATTTTCGGGGCTTATTACCCTAAATACGAATACTACGAGAGTGTGCGTCTAAGCGGCTTTATTCTGCCCGAATAAAAGCCACCTAGACAGTTGAGGGCTGATCCAGGATAGAGCGGCGGTTCCGCTAATCTACCACGTTGGCCGTAGAACTGTAGATCGGCGGCTGCTTTACAATCGGGACGTCCTCGAACAAGATGGAGCTGAGCACCTTTGGTTCAGTAGGACCTGGTCCGAACGGGACCGAAGAGATAGGGTAAAGCAGGAGAACCAGTTCTGGTGGTTGAAAAATGAACATGAAGTTCCTTCAGACATTTAAAAGTTGACCTTGCTATTTTCTTTTTCTGTCATGGCCGACTTACATAGATTTAGGTAGTTAGTTTTAAGTAGGGACAGTTAGGGTGGCACTATAAAAAAAAAGACATGTATACAACAAACGCATATAAAACATCACAAGAAAAAAATGCTTGCTGAGGCTGTTCTAGTTTATAAGTAGTCTGTAGGTAGCTTATAAGTAGTTTGTAAGTAGTTTTAAGTAGCTTTAAGTAGTTTTAAGTGGCTTTTATTTAGTTTTATGTAGTTTGTAAGTTTTATATAAAACCCAAAAAATAAAGATATAGATACCGAGTTTTTTTTTTGCTAATTCTCCTCGGTAGAAAAAAGCCGACCTGAATTTTGGTATTAAGATAGATTTTAGGCCGAAAGGCATTAGCATTAAGTTATTATATTGTTTAACTTAGAGCGCCCGTATGGGGCCAGTAAGTTAGTTTTAAGATATTGATAAGTAGGTTAGTTTTTATGAATTTTTGTCTAGCTTTAAGATAGTTTTAAGAAAATGAAAAAATAAAAATGAATTTAAAAAAAAACACCATTTCTTCCAATTCGGGCCATAATAAGTTCGTTATCATCTCACGTTTGCGAACACCATTCACATAAACTGCCTGACCGGCCTCATTTTGGAAAAAATATGGCCCGATGATGCTGCCAGCCCACAAACCACACCAAACGGTCACTTTTTGTGGGTGCATTGATTTTTCGACAGTCACTCTTGGATTATCCTTCTCCCAAATGCGGCAATTCTGGTTATTGACGAATCCACTGAGGTGAAAATTTTCGACAATTGATCATCCACTGTTGCCATTTCTTGCCACCATTCTGACCATTGACGACGTCTGAAATGGTCAAGAGACCTTAGACTTTACGATTGTACGCATATTTGGATGATTAAATTGAACGAAAAAATCTCGAAGCGTACGATATGCATTTTGATTTGATCGCTAATTTTCATAATAAGCCTGAATAACTTTAACGCGTTGCTCGATTTTGTATCTTTCCATGGTTCAAATTGAATTAGTCTGAAATTGAGAAATGTCAAATGAAGTGCAGAAAAAACTTGACATTTAGATGTGGCTCACATTCAATATCGGCCATTAAAATTTAACCACCCTTTATTATGTACATTAGGGTGGTTCTTATATTGGATTCTTTTGAAATTTCGAGATGGATAAGCTTCAAATGGCTCTATATGGACAAAAGATGTCCTAATTTGTTCTCCCTATTTTCACTTTAAAGCCTAGTACTCACTTCTTGTGAAATAAACATTTTTAGCCGGTTCAAAATACACGTGAACTATCATTATGAAAGTATCATTATTTTTTCGCATGAATTTTTGATTCTCACTTTGGAATTTTAAATACTCACTTTTAGTACAAAAAATAAAATGATTTTTGTGAAAGTTATCTGACAGGTTCGGTGAATATTTTTTGAAAACTGTTTATCTTTATTTCGTATTTTGTTGTATTTTCATGTCGTGTTATTTTTTTATTTTCGGTAGCTAAAAAATGCAAAAAGAAAAATTATAGTGTATTCGGAAATAAAAGTTTACGCATATCTTTTTTAGTTTTGTGAATTTTTTATTGATAAAAACTAATTAATTGACAAATGTCAGAATTTTTCACATCCCCTTATTTTTTTCAAGTGGTTGTACATTGGGAAATGAAAATCATTTCGTGAAATATATATCGAACCGGTTCATATTTCACTCTCGAATCTGGGTTACTCACTTCTCGTTGCGAATTTCATCGCTGTGAACTAACCGACATTTTTGTATGGAAATTTCATTTTCACTCGAACTGAGTACTAGGCTTAAGGGAGGAATTATGGCGTTAGGCGATTATCATGAAACGCAAAATTAATAAAAGAGAAAACAATTTAAGGGTATAGATTAGATTTAGACGGTTAAAAAATCGTGTTGGAGAGGGGGTCTATTTCCCACTTTCTAAAAATTTGGCTTAAAACAGAAAACAAATATTTAAAAAAAAAAAACGGGAATTACTTACAATGCCATGCCTTAGCTTTTTCTACAGCCACAATTCCATTCTATAATATAAAATTTTTATTTTAAATAGTTTTTAAAAAGATAATTTTAATCTTAAGAAATTATAATTTTTTTTTAATTTTTAAGTTTGAAAATTATTTTTTTCAAAAACTATCTATAATAAAAATTTAACTTGAGAGCCTTAGTTTAGGGGGCAGATAAAGCTATCAGAAAAACGAATCAGAAAAAATTTTTAACTGGATTATTTATTCTGTTTTCATTCGAGTTTATTTATAAATACTAAACTAATCAATGACAAATAACTCAAAAAAAAAAATAGTACAAAACAAATTTATTTTTATTTTTATTTCAGTTCCCGCAAGAGGCAGTTCCTCGGGAAAAACATGTCTGTTTTTAGGTGGCAGCGGCTGGGAATCGACATGAGAGTCCAACGCACTAATCATCATGCCACTAGGTTATTGATACGAAAAATTAATTTGCATCAGGAAAATAATAAGCTAAAATAATAAGCTAAATCAATTTTTTAGAAAACATAATTGGTTGGTCAATTGAAAATTTTATTTGCTCAAAAAATTGTTATCATTAATTCGTGCAGCATTTGCGTTTCAAGTCCGTTGAAAACATAGTAAATGATCTATTTGAAAATTTCTTCCTGATGCATTTTCCTGATCGCTATAACTGGCCCCTTAGAATGTATATTATAGAATAGATTTGTGGCTTTAAGATAAGTTATAGCGTGGCATTGTAAGTGTTCCTGTTTTTTTTTTAAATAATTTTTTTCTGTTTTGAGGCAAATTTCTAGAAAATTATCCATCCCACTTGAACGGGGGGAAATAGACCCCCCTCCGATACAATTTTTTTCCTTCTGAATTTGATTTGATCTATAAATTCTGATTTTTTTTTTTTTTGCGTGATATTAGTTTGACCCTAAGTACATTAAAGTGAAAATAGGGAGACCAAGAAGGTGAAATAAAAATCTGAAAAAATTAGAAAAAAAAGTTTTTCAATGTTTTGAATGGAATGAGGGCTATGTCCAATTTAAGGACCACCCTTATGTACATACTTATTCCTGATCAAAAAAAACACAAATTGATTTCTAACTACCAGCCTATAAGTTCTCCATTTTTTCAGTATCAATTATTACGATTCTACTTCGATGTCACCTTGATAATCCTTTTATGCTTCGGTCCGGATTCTGTAGTTTTGTATGAACTGAACTTTTGGTTGAACTTCAGAGCATCATGTCCGCATTCCTCTTTACTTCCAGATGATTTGTTCATTATGTTTGGATCCCCTGCACTCATTGCAACATATATCTCATTTGCAACAGTAAGTTGTCATTTATAATAATCGTCTTTAAACTCCAAGTTAATTTACATAAACACAGACGATATACGAGTACATACCTCGAAACAAATTATTCTCGAAGAACTTATTTCCCCAATAATTTATGTGTGATGCTTTTCATATCTCAATTAAATTTGAATAAAATACATAATTTACCCACAGGTTAAGGTTGAAATATTAAATTAAATGCCACGGCAGCTCTGATTTATTAGGCGACACTAAGAAGCTTTTCTTTTGCTCGGAATCTTCTTAAATTACATTGTCCTCATAATATATTCAAGTTTATTTCATTATTTTTTGTATGCAAAAGTGATTCTTATATTTCTCATGTTTTATGGAACAGGAACAGCCTTATGTAGCATTTAGATAAACAATACAGAGCTGCAATCTGCAATTAGTTTTCGACACCTTGGCTTTTTTTTTTAAATATGTATAAGTAATGAAACAACCCGATATTCGACCACAATTTTGATTAAGGATGGTAAATATAGTACCCAAAATTATGAACAGAGTTTTAAGCAGGGGTGGAATCAGCTAAGGCAATAGTTAACGGTTGATCATCAAAATAAATGTTTTTGTTCCACGTAAGGTAATTATCAAATTGACTATCACTTATACACATATAGTTTCTGGAAAAAGGTGAAATTATACCAAATGTATAAAAGTGACACCTGACTTTCACACATTTTGTATAATTTTTTTGAGAAAGATAAGTTTTGCTAGCTTCAGGTCCACTATAAATCGAAATTTTTGTAGACTACTTTCTTTGTGGAGTCATTCCATATCATTTCCATATATAAAACGTCGAAAAACAAAAAAATTGTTCTTTAGCATTTTAGATTTTGAAGGATATCCACCGTTTTTTAATTTTCTTTTTTTTATTTTTGCTTTGAATGTTTGTATTAAAGATATCACGGATAAACGGATTAAAATAACAAAACAAAACTTATAGGGTTTAAGGATCAAAGTAAGAACTAAATGTCCTGAAAGTTTCAAATTTATTACCCTTGCCTTTTTTCAAAAAAAAAACAACTTTTTTTCAAAGTTAATGAAACAAATCGTGCCGTACATTACTGGAAAGGTCTATTCAAACCAAATCGGCGCATAACAGCCAATTTTTTTTTCAAGGTATATTTAGTAAATTATTAGCATCCTAAGTGACTTTCCCAGATTTAACCGATTTTCTGCCTCAATCCGTTAATTGCGAATATCTTAAGAACCGAGCCTTGCCACAAAAATTTTTCATGGATTTCGGAAAAAATCATAGACTTGCCTTTTTTCGAAAAAAAACAGTTTTTCAAAATTAATAAAATAAATCGTGCCGTACATTACTGGAAAGGTCTATTCAAACCAAATCGACGCATAACGACGCACCTTTCCAAAAAAGTCAGAAAAAATTTGTTGCGAGGTCCATTTAGTAAAATATGACTATCCAAAGTGACTTTCCCAGATTTTAACGATTTTCTGCCTCAATCCGTTAATTGCGAATATCTTAAGAACCGAGCTTTCAAAATTGTTACGGTTTTCAGTTCTGAATAGGAAATTAATACACCTTTCCAAAATTTCTAAAAACCTAAAAAAATTTTCACAACAATTTTTCATGGATTTCGGAAAAAATCATGCACTTAACCCCTTACCTTTTTAAAAAAAAAACGTTTTTTTTTTCAAAGTTAATGAAATAAATCGTGCCGTACATTACTGGAAAGTTCTTTTCAAACCAAATCGACGCATAACAGCCAATTTTTTTTTTAGTAGGTCGTTGAACGCGTCTTTTTAAGGTTTGATTTCTCTTATTATATGTGTACTTGATATTTAAGAAAAATTATGTAATAGTTGCGTTCAACAGTCGTGACACTAGAGTCATTTGAAAACGACAAAAAATCGGACAAACACTCGTATTTTCGGCACCGATTTTGATATTGTTTTACATTTATTATGTGAATTAAAATATTAGTCACAACAAGTACTCTTTTAAGGCTTTAATATGTCATATGAAACGTTTTGATATCTTTAATAAAAAAAATTTAAAGCAAAAATACTGAAGCATTCAAATGAGGATTTTCAAATACTTTAATGGGGACAGGGGGTGAATGAGGCATGAAAAAAATAAAAAACCGTGGATATCCTTCCTTTGAACCATAAAGAATATTCTCACAAAGTTTGAAAAAAATCTAAAATGTGTTGGCATTTTCGCCTTAGACGATTCCACCCCTGTTTTATATTTATATGATCCTCTGCGTGTTCCAGGTATGTATTACATACATATGTATATATACATACTTGGCATTATACGCATTTAATAGGGTAGGTAGTCCTTATATAAAAGTCGTTGTTTCATTTTGAATGACGCATCCATCACTCCCCTACTTTATTAAAAAGTTGTGAATAATTAATAAGAAGTGATCAAAATGTCAATAGAATTTGATTCCAAGTGCCCAAAAACGATTTGCACGACGATTGTTTATTTTTGCAACTATTCTGAGAAATATATTTGTTTTTAATCGTACAGTACGATGCGAATAACTTATGGATTTGTAGGCACATTAATTTGTTTACCTTTTGCCTTATATCGAATCACAAACAAATTATGCGAAAGGTAAATAGCAAAACCAAAACAGTTGGAAAAATATATTCATATATGTACATTAGGGTGGTCCTTAAATTGGAAATAGTCTTGGATAGCCCGCATTCGATTCAAAACATTGAAAAACAATTTCCCTTATTTTTTCAGATTTTTATTTCACCCTCCTGGTCTTCCTATTTTCACGTTAAGGTACTAATTATGGGGTTATCTTAAAAAACGCAAAAAAAAAACAATCAAAGCCGGTAACGGGTTTAGGTTAGTTTCAGCAGGCTATAGCCTGTCGGTTTCCGACACAAGAACGCTTGGTCTCAATATCTGAAGGGAGCTTGCGAGGGACTGCAACTGATGGAAGGCGGCAATATCTCAGGCAGAGACCCTCCATGGATCGGGAGCCGGATGAATAAGTAAGTATAGCCTGAAGAGTCGGTAGGTATTTCATAGTCATTGAAGAGGTGTCTGTCGTTACACAATCACCTGGTTGAGGAAAAAAACGACGCCATTTTAACTAGCTGAACAGAATGGGGACGGAGCTGCAACTGGATCTGCAGCTGGAATAGCTGTCAAAGTGTTGAATACACACAAATCCATTGATACGAACAGATCACGACGCAGATGCAGACGCAGCTGGACAAGTTGGCCAACGTTTAACTTTTGCATGCAGCTTTTTTGACGCTTACATGGTGG
Organism: Dasysyrphus albostriatus; assembly: GCA_946251815.1. Lineage (NCBI taxonomy): Eukaryota > Metazoa > Arthropoda > Insecta > Diptera > Syrphidae > Dasysyrphus > Dasysyrphus albostriatus. The sequence goes on along the minus strand of OX276337.1, from coordinate 67,790,497 downwards.
TTGAAGAGAGTTTCAAACTCTTTTTAACCTCTGATAAAGACGTAAAGTAAATTTAGCATCCATTTCATCATTATCCATATTTATTTTTGTTTTAATTTTTATTTTTGTATTGAATTAAGTTCCCACAGCTGACTCTAAATGCCAAAAATATCAGAAAGCTGTACAGCGGGTAAAAAAAATCACGTACAGCATTTTTTGACAGCTATTCCAGTTGCAGCTCCAGCTGCAGCACTCTATTCTGGTCAGGCAGTAAGGGTGTGATCTTTCCTTTACCCCCACTTTATAAATCATCGCCCCTCTAGGCCCGTAGGAGCAATTAGCTCCATGACACGGAACACATATTAAAGGTAATATGTTTACAGTGGCATGTTCAACACATTTAAAATTTTACATTTAGATTTTCAGATTTTTGAATTTTCCAAACTTCCGATTGACTAGAATTTCTTTCATTCAAAATCTAAATATTCATTACTGGAATTGAGATATTGAATGCACCCACTTCCAATTTGACAAGGTCTCTGAGAATTAATTTTTTTTGTTCATTATCTGACAAATGGTTTTCGGAACATCCGTGCTAACATTACCTTTAAAATTTGAACTGTCGCTGCAACGTATGGTAGATGAGTTTGATAGGTCAGTTGTTGGTGTATATGTCTGTTCACTTGTTCAGGATTGTTGAACGAATCGAGGGGACTGTCCCTTTCCTCAAGAGGATTTGACCATTTTTAGGGAGAGGTGGCTCCATCAACTCACAAACGCTCGTCTTCACCGCAGGGGCAACAGTAGCTGGTATGGATAGGCGAGGTGCCCATTATCCGTTTATTACCTCTACAAGAAACACGTGCGTCGATCATTTATTTTCGTTCAATTTATAATTTAATGTCTTTCGACTGTGGTTAGAGAAGTCGGGTGGTTAATAAAGCTAAGGAATTTTCAAACCATTCGGCAGCGTTAATGAATTTCAATTTAGTACCTCGTGGCATGATGGTAAGTGCGAAGGACTGTCATGCCAAAGGTCTGGGTTCGATTCCCAGCCGCTGCCACCTAAAAACAGAAATGTTTTATTCGCGAAGTATTACCTCTTGCGAGGAACTGACAAATCCTCCAAGAGTATACTTGTCATGAATAAGTGTTTCTCATCCAGCCGTTCGGACTCGACAAAAAATTGAAGGTCCCCTCCATTCCTGCCAGAAATACGCACACAGGAATGGTTGAGAGTTATAAGTCACTAGGCCTTGGTTCTCCACGAGCTGTTGTGCCACCGAATTTATTTTATTTTATTTATTTAATGAATTTCAACAGGTTTTTACTTGAAATGTTAGAGAATTCTTCCAAGTCACTGAAGAAGTGTCTCCCTAGGAGCCTGTTTCTCAGGGCTGGGCAGTGACATAAGTATTGAGGAGTATCCTCGTGTTAATCTACGTCACCACATCCCTGTATAAGTCGTCCAAACTGAGTTTTATCGGCTTGTGGAAGTCTAAACGGGGTGTAATGTAGCCATATTACGCGTGAATTTCTGTAGAATTTGTGCGTGGCCTGTAGCACTCTGTCTCCAGCATCCAGTTTGGCTGAGCCTAACTGCGCTATTGGCTGTCAATTCCTGTATAAATAGGGGTTTTATGTTGAGTATAGCTTCCAGACCCGATAAGGGGGTGGACCTCATTGCCCTAGTGATACCAACACATGCCATTCTTTGTACCTTGGTCATGGTTTTAAGGTTTTTCTTTATCCTTGTGCATCCAGACTACACACGATAACAGACTACATTACCGTATGTCACTACAGTTCGAACTATGGCTGTTCACATCCACTTGATAATTTTTAGGCTTGGACCCCAAGTCTTGCCAAAAATCCTGTTACAGGAGTAAAATGCAAACATGACTCTCTTCGTTCTTTTTTTAATGTTGAGATTCCAGTTCAATTTATTATGCCCAAAACTACACCAAGATATTTTACTTGATCGGAGATTTTGAGCTGAGTCCCTTCAATAAAAGGAATCTTAAAAGTCAGTAGTTCTTTTTGTTCGTAAAAAAAGACCAGTTAGTTAAGGATAGTCCATTTTATCTTTTCTGCCGCAATCCAAAGTTAAAAGTTATAGTCTTTTTCATTAATTCTTGATCTCGATGAACTGTCAAAAATTTACACCAACTTTTATCAACATATCAATTTTGGAAGGGGTTCATGGTAGTAGTTCAAAATTTTCCATTTCATTGAAAAAAAAAACAATCTTTAATTACAAATATTTGTTATAGTAGACTTTTTTATTCTTGATTCTTATGACAACTGAAATATGTGGACCAAGTTCCAAGGAATTAAGTAATATTTTACTTGTTTCACTAAAAATGCAGTCATCATTTATGAAAAAGACTATAACTTTTTTAAGATGGTTGTGTTGAATTCATTTTGATTTAGCTATCAGTTATCATTAACTGACGCAGGTACATATATCTTTAAAAAAGCTTTAATGAAAACCAATAAAACAAAACTTTTCATTACTTAATTTTTGTATTTTTGTTTATTAGACAGGCATTTGAGAGTCAAACAGGGACCATTTAAGAAACTTATTTTCAAAATGCGCTAAATATGTTTTTAACAAGAAAAACTGTCTAGAAAACATATTTCATAACAGGACGAAAATAAAATGTCCATTTACTATTTTTTTAGGTCAATTTTATAAAGAAAACTTGCGCCACTCAAACAAAATTTATCTGCATTGATTTATCTTGAATATTTAAGAAACTACAAGTTTTCACTTCACACGGTTTTATGTTCAAATTGTGTAGCCTCTGTTTGATTGTTAACAACACATAAATTATATTTGTTATATTTATTAACGAGTATTTTTATATACCTACACAAGTACAGAGTGCACCCTGGTATGTACTCAATATAGATAGAAATTTGTTTTTTGTTAGATATGTTAATTAGGTTTTAAGCTTAATTTGTCCATCAAAAAAATAAATGATCTTGCTTTCTATGTACATCTCAAAGTCAATCATTAAAGTTTTCAATGATGAGTTTCAATGATAGCTATAACTGGCACTTTACTCAGAGACGAAATCAGATATCAGAAAGATTTAAAAATATTTTAAAAGAAGAAAATTAGTTCTTTTAGAAACCATTACAAATTTTCTTGAAATATTTTAACTCGCGTTTTAATACAACTTTGAAAACTGCAAAGTAAACGTGTTTTTTTTATTTTTCTGACTACAAATTCGAGCTGAACACCCAAACCCTACAGAAAAGTATTATTTGGTTTCTGTAACAAAAAAATAAATAAAATTATATTGACCACTGAATTAAACATAATTTTAGAATAGTTTTGACTGCAATGTAAATTTAACAACCTTGGTCCGAGTTTCAGGCTGTGGATTTTTCCTGTTTATCACAAAGCTTTGTCTTATTTTCACTCAATGACCAATTTTAAGATTTAATCTTATTACCATACAAAACCTACCATGTACCTATTTACAAATAAATACATACATGAAAATGATAATACCAAAGACACCCTCTTGTTGTTCCTACTAGATATTTATTATAATTCTTTTGAACCTCATTGTAATTCTTTATTTATTTTAGTTGGGATCTACCTAGAAGGACTGATTATTTCTGTTTTTGTTTGTTTTAATTAAATAAGAACTACAATGTCACAAATGAAATTTTGATTAAAATAGAAAAATTGTTATCATTTTTCAATATCCTTAAAAAAATACTGAGTTATCTTCGAGCTGATGAAACAATGACTTACAAGAGAAGGTAATAATGAACAGAAAAATAAACTCCTTAAAATAGCTGATGATTTGCGGGAAAGAATCAGTTCCTATTTCTGCTTGAAAGTGTCAAGTTGTGGTTCATAAAGTGAAACTATTTAATATTTTGATCAGTTTTACTTTAATATTAAGTAGTGTTTAAGTAGGCAATTTATTTTCAAATTTGCAACTTATATACTATTTTATGTTAAGGTAAAAAACATTTTCAAATGCTAACTCAGCAAATTTGAAGAAACAGGCAGCGTATCTTAGGTATTCTATTAAGTAGACGATATGGTAGGCGAATTTCTAATTCAATTCTCCTTATATCAACTACTTATTAAAATACTTTTGATTTCATCATCATAATACGCCAACTTTATTTTTATTTAAAAAAAATACAACATAAACAATAGATTAAAATAAAGTGATGAACAATTTTTTTTTTTAATAAAAGTAGTCAAGTCAATGAAGGTTTTTACTTCGGATTTTTGAAAAGCAGCTCCAACTCTGATTATTGTTTTTGATTAAAAATGTGTAAGTAATGAGATTCGTTTGAATTCATTTTTATTATTATTCCTTTATTGAGACTTGTAAAAGACTGCCTAACTTATTACAAACTTAATATCTAAAACCCTCAAACATGCAATGCTTTTGATACCTTGCAGCTCGTGCCAGATATCGCATTTCATCCTTCTCGTCGTCGTCGGTTCTTGACACCAGTCTGTCTCGTTTATAGAATCAGCTGTGTCAGCATGGTTCGTTATTGATGACGACGATGTGTGGCTCGGCGGATGTTAGGCGATCGTGTTAACTCCTCCCTCACTTAGATGAAGGCCGTCCTCGGGCTTCTTGAGAGCTTTGATGACTTTTTGAAGGTCGACATTTTGGCGCTGCTTCTTCTGGCATTGCTTTAGTTTAATGATGGTATAAAAAACTGTAATGAGTGCAAGTGTCGTGAGGCAAGCTATAAGTGGATGGGTCGTCAATTTTGTCTCCATCTCACCAATGTAATGCAAATTGTCCATGTTCATTCTGTGAAGGTATGGTAGGCTCAATATCTCTCTATGACCGGTGATATTAAGGAGCGAAGATGTTGCACTACCGGGTTGCTTTTTCTGGACATTATTTCGATTGATAAACTTGGACCCATTGATCCACACAGCATCATCAAAAGTCAGCAAATACGTCCCGTTGATGTCCGTCTCAAAATCATTCTCCCTTATTCTGGCATTTCTGTTGTTTATTATAACTATGCCATCATCAATAACCAACACGGATTCCCGATGGTCCGGCTGTGTGTTGCAATGAGCCATGCCTCCAGAGTGTAATTGTTGAGCACATGTCTTGGTCGGTAATTCCTTGCAAAATGTTAACGTTGTTGCTACGTTGCAGTCCTCAACAGCTAGCACTTGTCTTCCACATTCCGCCACCACGTCATCTCCATTGAAGAATAAAATATTGCCGTTATGAGCAACAGGGTAGATTATTACTTTCTTACAAACTAACTTAGGTCTAGGATAATTAATTATGAAATGTAAAATATAATCATTTTGCAGAACCTTTACATTTGCAACTTCCATAAGTTCTGTAACACTAACATTAAAAAATTGTTCATTTATTATGACTTTTAAGTCATCATCATCTAAAATTACTGGGTTTATGACCCTGAGCTTTGCAAGTGTTATAGAGAACATTAAATTTTGAATTTCTGAAATGAGCATTCTATTTCTTGCTAACAAGATTTCATAAACATGGACAGTGTCGATTTCTGATTTTTTTGAATAAGCCAGAATATTATTTACGGTGTCTGTTAATCTATTAATTTGCTCCTGAGATTTTGTGTTTATTACAGATTGTCTATTGTTGGAATCGATCAATTGGGCTTGATTAAATTTAATTTTTTCGAAGTCGTCGAAGTCAGGGGTGCCAGCCACAATTTTCAAACCTGTGCCTAAGAAATTTAAACTCCTTGCGTTTCTATGGTGGATACTTATACTCTTGAAGAGTGTTTCTAAGTGCTTAAGGTCTATTTCCACAATCTTTCGCATATGAGACTGTGGAGGGAACAGCTCGCTCATGTTTTTTGATTCGTTTATTATTTGCTTAAAGGCAGTCAAATTTGTTGTGTGGCGTAAGTATCCGTTACCCTCCCAGACAATGACATCCCCGTCTAGTATTGGAATATAGTTAGAGCTGGTGTAGTCTGTTAATTTAGCCACGACTGTTGTCATCATAAATAATAGAAGAATCCTGAAAGATTAATTGCAAGAATAGAAAATAATTAAGGTTCTATTTTAGATTGTCTTTATGGACCACCCTCCCTTTTATTAAAACCGTTGTTCCTAAATCGGCTTCCACTTTTTCTTCAACGTATAATGGAGTTAGCTTATTACCTAATCGTCTATTTGTTTTTACTAATACCTTTTCTCCTACTCTGAAAATTCTGTTCTGCCTTGTTTCATTTTCCCTTAGCAACTGTAATTCTTGGGCCTTTTGAACTTTATTTTTAATTTTTTCTCTAAAATCTGTCGGGGAGGAGTGTATTACATCAATTGGTCTTTGGTTTGTAACAGAATGAACGGTCCTATTGTATTCTACTGTTGCTAATAGTATCAATTCGACTGTTTCTTCGACTTTTCTGTCAAGTTTTAGACATCTTGCAATTTCTAATAGAGTGCTGTGAAATCTTTCTACCTGACCGTTGGATGTACTGTGTAAGGGTGGAGCATTTACTATGTCAACATTAAAATGATTGAGCAAAATTGACCTAATTGTCTCGGATTTTAAAGAAGCCTCATTGTCACAAAAGATTTGTTTGGTATTTGGGAAGATGTTCATTATCTCCAGGATTGGAACTTTTACGTCTATGGTTTTTTGGTTGAGCTTTCGAAAGTCCATTACTAAACGTTTCTTTTTATTGCCCAACTCATCTGTTCCCTTTTTATCAACTACCCAAATGGGATTATTGTAAGGTGACCTTGACGGTCTAACAATGCCATTCTTTAGAAGATCCTTAATTTCATTATTTACGAAATCTGTCACACCCATAGGATATGGGTAAAATTTTAAGTAAATGGGGTCTTCACTTACTGTACGAATTGTGGCAACGATGTTAGTGTTATACGGCAAAGATTCATTTGAATCTGCAAATGTTTTTATTCTATTACGTATCATATTTCTAAAATCTACGCTTACGGATGATGGAACCTTAATGTCCTCTACTTTCGTAAAGTTCACATTGTCACATTTATGGAAGAGAATAGTTTCTAACCCTGAATCGAAGCGAATTGAATTTTCTTTTAAGCAAATTGTGGCGTTAACTTGTGTTAACAGGTCAAGACCAATAATTCCGTCAAAAGTTGACAGATTGGGTAAAATAAAAAAAGTGCTATTTCTCCCAAAAATATTTATAAAACATTTGAGTTCAATATTGTTAAAACCATGAATTGATTTTACTAAAAAAGATGCGTCTACTGGCACTAAGCCTTTTATCTCTTGTAATGGCCTGATGTAATTTTTCGAGGCACCTGTGTCAATTAAAAACTTTACTAACCTCCCTCCTACTGTTTTTTGAATAAACGGTAGTTGGGAGCTTCCCCTAAAAAATTAACATAGTCAAAATCATGTACCTCAGCTTCCACTTCATCTACCTGCAACGCAGCTGTGGCTTCATAGTCACCTTCATTATTCCGTGGAGGATTTTCCTGCAAATAATTTACTCTTTGGCGACGCTGTCCCGATTGTCTTTGAAAGCTACTTGGTCTTTTATTCCTTTGTTCTTGCCCTTGATCATAGGTATCGTTACTATTTTGGTGTTGATAGCTATTAAATTGGCGTAAACGTGATGATGTCGGATCGACATCCATTTTTTCACGACTGCTGGGGACTTTAGAACTGTTAAGTTCCAATTGTTTGTCATTTTCATAACTTTGCCTTTTGTTAAAATAGGGATTTTTGCCTTGCTTATTAATTTGGCTGTTATAATTGAAGTTATTACTATTATTATTGTTTTGGTAACGGTTCGGCGATCGTTTGATCTCGGACCTTAGAGATTTTTCTTCAGAATTTTTCGCATAACTTGCCGCAAACAGATACCTTTCATTGTTTGCTTCAACTTCTTGAGCTAAAGCCAAAGCAGTAGGCATATCAGACGGACGCGCCGAAAACAATACATCACTTAATGGTTTTTTTAACCCAGATATAAAAACTCTAAGGGCGTCTCTTCTGTACTTTTCGTTAAATGCAATGGCTAATGCACTGTCATATGACATATTGGCTTTGTTTGTAAGGAGGGTAAGTTTTTTTTCAATCTCGTCATAATATTCTAGAACGGTAAGGTTTCCTTGCCGCAATGTACTGAGCTCTTGCTCAATTAAATAAATTGGACGTACATCGGCGTACGTAAAGTCTAACCTAGCTATGATAGCTTTAAAATTTAAAACTGTATTAAATGAAGCCAGAACAGCATCGGCTGGGCCTCTTATTTTATTTCTTATTATTCCAACTGCCTGGTAATGTCTAGAACTACCATCGTATTTTTCGAAAACTTTGTAGGCAGAGTGAACCGCTTGACGCCAAGAGACATAAGTGCCCTGTTTGCCCTCAAATTCCGGGAGAGATTTAACTATGTCGAGACACTCTTCACACCTATGACCTTCCACAATTTCAATTTCTTTAAAAATTTCAACTTCAGGTTTATTTTGTGTCACTGTTAAATTTTTCACTGCATCACTTAACTTTCGTTCAAAATCCAATTTTTGTGCTTCAAGGGCACCACTGACTGCGGATTCTACTAACACTTTTAAATCTGTAGCATTCATTTTTGTTTCTATTTTTTTTCCTATTTGTAGGTAATTAAACTTTTCTAATAGTGTTTCAATATTCTCAGGTTCACTCATTAACGGTAGATAATATTTATATGCAGTTTAATTAATTTCAATATCAAAAAAAACTCACAAACAACAAAAAAATAACACTTGCAAGCTTTACAAATAAAAATATTCAAAGTATAGAAAAATTCTTACATTTTTACATAAAAGAAAATAATTCTTAATGCTCGTAACCGATGAATGATGATTTTTTTTTTTCAGTTGGTTGATTCCGGTTGATATTGTTTAGTATTCCAAAAGTTCTTTCAAGTTGGGCGCCAGTAATGAGATTCGTTTGAATTCATTTTTATTATTATTCCTTTATTGAGACTTGTAAAAGACTGCCTAACTTATTACAAACTTAATATCTAAAACCCTCAAACATGCAATGCTTTTGATACCTTGCAGCTCGTGCCAGATATCGCATTTCATCCTTCTCGTCGTCGTCGGTTCTTGACACCAGTCTGTCTCGTTTATAGAATCAGCTGTGTCAGCATGGTTCGTTATTGATGACGACGATGTGTGGCTCGGCGGATGTTAGGCGATCGTGTTAACTTGTATACCTATACATTGTTTCAATTTATAAACGTTCGGGAAGGGCCCGCATGTTTCTGTTCAGTTTTAGATAACATTATGAACACAAAATTGTCATATATTTTTCAGTTTTGTTTTATTGAACATTTCAATTTAAAATTAGTTTAAAACTATTTTTAACTATAAAGTTCATTTATAAAATACACGATTCGTTGACACATAAAAGGTCTTACATTATACATGTATATAAAGGGATATAAATTTTTAAAAAAAACTTGAAATACAGATAAAAAATAATATTTTTTTATTTAGCTCCTATTCCGTCCACCACCAAAAATCGCACTGCAAAAATCGGGTTTTGTAAATACAGGCTAAGTGGTGAAGCCGTGTTTTGTGCACTTTTATTTTAAGCGAATAAGTTGGCTCAAAAAACAAACCTATTAGTTATGTAAATACATTAAATTGGGTTTGACTCTTTCGTCTTCAGTTGTTCAGTCTCGATTGTTCAGTGGCGGTATATTGATTTACTATAAAGTCCAATCAAAAAATACATTTAACCTAGCCAAAATTCTGATAAGGCTGAAAATTGGTATAAACCTTCCTTTTGGCATAGACAATGTTTTTCAAGGTCAATGTCGAAAAAGTTGTTTTTTCGTTTATTACTTTTAAACTATTAATACTATCGAAAAGTAATGTTAGAAAATTTTAATTCATCAGAAAATTCACCTCAAAAAAGATTTTCTCACTTTTTTTTCGTAAGGTCGATGGTTTCGGAAATATATTTTTTTTTTTCAAAAAAGTTAAACTGACGAAAATATCGGGTTTTTAGGTACAACCATTTAACGGTAATTGCTGTCAGAAAATGTTTCAAGTATAATGTTTGCAGACCATTCGCTCCCTTAAAAGAAAATATAGAAATTGTTGTCCTATAGCTTACCGTTAAAAAGTTATAATTATTTTAAGAATTTGGTCAAAAGCCAAAAATAACGGTTTGCTGAATTATGTTCGTATAAATGACAAAGTTGTTCAAAATAAAAGGTGGTGCTCAAGTAGCTTATTTTTCTTAAGTTTTGCTAGAAAATTCCCTGTGTAAATTTTCATGTAAGCTGGGTGTCTTCAAATTCTTGATTAATAGATATTTTGGGAAATGGTGATTTCTGGTTTCATTCTAAGAAAAAAAATGTATTGGGGGAAAATTGAGCTAAGGTGGGTAATTTTTGACAAATTGACCAAAAACGGAAAAAAAACTATTTAAAATCAAAGAAAGCACATACAATAATGTGCTATAATTTTTTTTTTTAAGCCAATATTCTATTCTCTTATTTGTTTTTTTTAAACCAATTTGTTTGAGAGAATAGTTTTTGAGAGATTAATTTGTGAATATTTTTGAATAAGTTAGCTAGTTTACATTTTTTATTCAACATTTTTAATGTAAAATTGATATTTTTAAATATCAAATTTATAATTTTTAATGTTGTTTTAACATTATAAATATCAAATTGATATTTTTTAATTAGTATTTATTATTATGAATTTAACATTTTACTAGACGAAATCATCAATTATCTAGACGGAATTGCTTTGGATTCATTAAGAATATCCCACTTGGAAAAACAATCTAGTTTTTATTGAGGCCCTAACACTGATACTAGCAAGGGTAATTATCGTTTTTCTCTAGGGCCTTACATGTAAGGTAACCATTTGCCTAGAGAGACAAAAAAGAAAAAAAAGCTATCTCGACTGGGATTCGATCCTGCGATCTTCTGATTAGTGATAACCAGTCCAACACTCTTTTTTTTAATCATTTTTATTTTTCTATTTTCTTAAAACTATCTTATAGCTAGACAAAAATGCATACAAAACTAGCTTACTTCAAATACTCTGGCTACTGAGCTATTTCGTCAATACAATACAGTTGTGTAATGTTGAAATTGAAAAACTATATACTTACTTTAATTTTTCTCACTTTTGTAAATATGATGGGCATAAAATATTTTTTTTGTTGTTATATATGGTGTTTGTGATGGGATAAAAACTCATCCAACAAGTTTTTTTCCAGCGAGGCCCTTACTAGTATTTGACAAGTTTTCCTTGTATATATTGCCCCTACCGAAGCCTTTTCAGGGCCTTGATCATCGATCTGTGACTCAAGTTTTCTTTTAATGGATTGAGGTTTAAGCCAACAGCTGCGCAACCATCCCGAGAAATGAAGCACGGAACATTGTTTCTGAGCTACCCTTGGGTAGGTTTTGCTTGTTTAACGATTCTTCAACGGTAAAGATTTCCTCGTCAGTGAAGACTTTCGTTGTGACCATTTTGTGCGTACTGGCGTATCAGAGCTTTCTATTTCTTTGTGTTTCTGCTTCTGTGTGACAGAGGGCAGGTGTCAAGTGTGTTTTTTGTGGCTAGAGTCCCAAATTTTCTTAAATGATGCCTGTATTTTTTGGGAAAAACTCATTTCTCTCCACAAGATTTTCTGTTTTTTTTACCGATTTTCTTCTGATCTGAGCTTACATGGCTTTTACGGCATCTTTGGCATTCACGTACAACACAAGTATCCTCAAAGAACTTGACTATACGATACCCAAAACAACCAAGTGGTCACAAGGTCTGAAAGATGTTACCATGTTCCATGTGAAACTTGTGCAGGCAAATTTGAACAATACGGTTCTCGATATGACCCTATGCCATGACTGAAAACAATATCAGAGTGGCAGAGACTGAAAATAATTTTACTAGCTAAATTGATCACTTTTATTAAAATATAAAAGATGCGAGCGGGCCGTTTTACTCCAAGAAAAAGTGCATTTTCTACTTGATAAAAATAGCTTATTTTTGTAGGGAATTTTTCTAGCCCTTTTTTTAAATTCCGTTACTCACCCAATGTCTGCTTCTACTGTTTTTGAATAACAAAAACCATTAAGTCTAACATATCGAAGAGACAGGCGTAGTAGTCACTTTTTCGATTTCAATTTTTTTTAAATATTGTGACCCCGATGCTCTAAGAAGTACTAAAACTTTGGATTTGGATCGTCCATCCATGCTCAACAAGCTTAATATTATGCCTCTACTAAATATAAATCGTACTGAAATACCGTATATCTGCCGACCACTGGCTCATAGATAAATAATGCGACATAACCTGAAAAACTGCGAAAAGACGGGTTTTAGATTTTCTAACGGGAATATCTTAAAAACGTGATCCGATGGAATATTTCTGACTTTAGAATCGAGTTTTAGACAACGGAAACCTTTAGAAAAGCATATTTTGATGACCAACGTTATTAAATAAAATTAAAATTTTCAGCCATCAGCCAGTTCATTTAAAAGATAGTGAAATCTCAACAACTTTGGTTTTAGCACTGAATATCTTCTAAACGGTTACTCCTGGCTAATTTTTAATATAAACTTTTTTTTTAAGAGACTTTCTTCCAGGTTCAACGGTTAGGAAGTTATAAAATTCCTAAATTTCTCCCAACATTTGCCAATACATTTTGTATGGAATAAGCAAAATGGCGATAAGGGACCTCTAAACGTTTAAATTTTAAGCTAATTTTTTTAGAATTTTTTTTTTTTTGTTTGTTTAGCCCCAAGCTACCAACTGGTATCAAGAAAATCAAACCAATTGGATGGGCAATGGTTTAAAAAGAGCCAATTTTTAGAAATATTCAGCCTTAGTATGAGTTTCACATGGAAAATATTTTCCCCGAAAAATGTTTGTTTCCTCAGAATTTTAAAAGCTATTATGAGTTTCACCTGAACTTCTCTTGGTCAAAAATAAACAAAAAAAACTTGCGCAAAGGTACCAGTCAGTATCCTCTGTTTTTCTTTCGGTCCCCGTCAAAAAATAAGTGACAAATTAAGCTCTTAATTACGAAATGAGTACTCACAATAAAGGGAAATATCGTTTTTCGAGTGAAACTCACAATAGGCGAAAAGTAAAATATCAATTTTTTCATGTAGAATGTTTTTCACGTGACTCACAGTAAGGCTGATTGTATATGATATTTTATCATTTTTCCTAAGCAAAAACACCTCAATCGGTCCTATTAATTAAACTCAAGATAGAGCCATTTGATGTCAACATTACCATCCTTTTTTTCGAGATTTTTTTTTACTATGCGCGCACTAAAGGAGTTATGACTACCCTTAAGATGATTGAACATAGTGCGAGCGTTAGGAAAAAAGGAAAGGATTAAAAAGGAGATACCGATGTATAATGGTTTTGAAATTCTGAATATCAAAATGGGAGGAAAAAATAGAGCCGGGTAAAACATTCCACATTCGTGTGGTTCGGATAAAAAAAAGAATCTCTGTACTTAACATTACGTTCGAAATTGGGCTCAGGCGTAAACTAATGAGCATTCCTGGCAGTGCGAGTATTACGGTGGACTTGTTTAAGGGGAGGAATGCAACTGGCTATTTCGTTAGCACACTGTTTATAAAAATAGCGTTAAAATAAGGCGAGCCATACAACATTACGTCGATGCTCAAGAGATTCGAATGTTTCCGTTAAAGTACTATCACCTATCATTTTTAAAGCTCTTTTTTGGATATGATCCAAGAAACTTAAATGGGTTATGGGAGCACCAGCCCAAATGTGGGAATTGTATTCAAGTTTTGGGGAATGAAGGTTTTGAAGATTATAGCCAGATTTCGAATAAGCAAATCAACAAAGTAAAGCCTCAAAAAAAAAATCATTTAAAAGCTTAAATCATAGCTCCTATTGATCGTATCATGAAGATAAAAGTCGTTAGAAACTTGCCAGACCTCGGTTTTTCATATCACGATGAGACATGCACTTGTAACCCTCATATCCAGATTTTGGTTACACATCTACTCCCAAAATTTGCTGTCGGCTCTTGGTCAAAAATCAATTCATATATGTATTTTAAATTTATTTATCTTTGGAAAAAGCTCCTGTATTCGCGAATGCTCGAAGTAATGCATTTGTCGCGTTCTAGCTCCAACAAAATATTTCATAATATTCCAGACCAGAGGGAGCATATCCGTATCAGAGCACTATAGTTTCTAGCTAGAGCGCATCGCGACTGTATCGGTATCGACACTAAAGTGGGAATCAAGCAAAGCAAAATCCAAGAATTGCGAACAAAATGTATGTATGTATTTAGGAATATGTACATATTTTTTATTTAAAATATAATTGCAACGAAAACAAAAAAGTTAATCACAGTTTACTTGTTATATTTCTCATATCTAATGGACTTAAGTGCCCATCGTAAGGCTCAAAGTTTAAAACGGCTGTAGCATCCTTACTTCCGGTATAAATCATTCGGTGGCATCTTTTCACAGTTGAGCAGTACTGATCTACATTTTCATCCACATGTGTTATTTCTGTACAAGAATTTGGCTTATCTGGATAAAAATCGTCTCCTGCAATTGAAGAAAATTTGGGTTAAGTGATAAAATAAAATATTTTGTAGTTTTTACCTGGTAATATTCCCACTGAACCATTTCTACATTTGTGCTTCACTGGAAGAAAAAGAGTTGATCCTTTAGAAGATCTTTCTGAAGCAAACGTGTGAACTTTTTCTATTTCACTCAAATTAGCCAGACGTGAGAGTTCATAAACCTGTGGCGGTTGCAACCCAATTTCGCCTTTGCGATTAGACTCAAAATATTCTCTTGGGGTTTTCCACTGTAAAAGGTTTAAAAATTATGTTATGATGAAAACTAATTTAATCTGTGATATAATTTATTAATTATTTCCGTCTTATAGTTATTTAAAAGTTCAACTTTAAAATTTTCAAAAGTGCAATATAAATATCTAAATATAGAAATTAACTATCAGATGACATTTTCATAAAATTTTAATGGAGTCGCCTGGTAGCAAGAAACAAAGATTTTGACAATTAAAGCCTTCCAATAGACAAAAAAAGATATATTTTTATCACAGAACAATATTGCAGATCTTTGGCAGATTTACCGCCCTCTTTTACTAACATCATTATACACCAATTCTTTCAGCCAGTATATGCTTCTGAGATTTCAGAGGTAAAGGTCCGTCCAGTTTGGCTGAATAAGAAGAGTAATCTGAACAGGTTTTCTTCGCTTGAAATCAAAAGCTCTCTCTATCTCTTTTCTAAAAACTGATAAAATGAGACAAAAGAAATGAGAAAGTGAGTCAAAAAAGGAATTGTGTTCACATTTCTGAGATTGCTGAAACATTAAATGGCTAAAACTTACAAAACTACAAAACTTTTAGAGAAATTGGAAACTGGAATTGAATGACAGATACTGAGTGGACGTGTTTTTGCTATTCGCTTTCTAAATTAATTTTTTTCTGCGTGTATGTAAAATAAATTAACTTTATCTACTTACTTACACACATTTAATAAAAAGAAAAAAGATGGCTAATACCATTTTGGAGTCTGCATTTGATCTTTTAGAAATTTGCATCAAAAATATTGATTTTAAGAGAGAAGCAAAAACAATCAAACTTGGGACTAATGTACATAAATGATTTGATGAAAAACTAAACAATTTAAAAAGGAATTTATTTTTCGAACGGTTTATGCTACGGAAATGACTGATACTATTTTTAAACCTGCATTTGGTGCTTAAGAAAGTTGGATCAAAAGAAAACCGAACTTGAGATAAACGCAGGTATTTCGATGGAAAAAATGGTTTGAATTTAATTGTTTTACTTCTAGAATTCGGAACTTTCCATTCCGAGGAACAAGTGATCTTAGCATTACGTAGACGGCAAAAAGCTCTATGATCAGAAAGCCATGACGGATTTTCTAACTTGTGATGGCATCTGTCTAGTGAGGAAGTTACGCATCTCGTCCGTATGAGACTCCAATATTCAAAGTGAGTTAGAGTTTATAAAATAACAAATGTTTTTGATTTCGTAAATAACAAACAATTTAATTTTACAGCTCTTTGATGAATGTCTTGCCCTGAACCCCTTGCGCAATGGAATCGGGTGTGACAATATAACCGCCTTTTTTGTTTGTTTCAAGGAAAACATTTATAAAATACCTAAAACATTTCAAGGACGATTAAACAGAGCCAGAACATTTGACCAAACAAATTGTCGAAGCAGATGTCAGTATTCTGCAAGATAGGTTGACATTATTAGCCGAAAAATAAGAGAAACTCTTTAGAAGATATCAATAAATTTCAATAATTATATATTTAAATACAAATAATCAAGTGTTTTACAGTTAAAATTTTAAAATATTAAAAATTCTCGCTACTTATTTATTGTATTCGATTTTCAACTGGTAACTGAAAACTTAAACGTTTAACACTCAATTTGCGCTTTTCGTGTGTAATGACCAGTGATGTTTTTCAAACGTTGTCTAATGGTCTAAATGCTTACCAGCTGTTAGGTCAGCAGCTAGAATAGCATTGCCAGCTTATGGGCTACTGTTGCAAGGACTCAGTCCAAACAGTCTGTAAGGGTTCTTTTTCCAGTCGGATTGTAGATCATCAAACAAGACCAACCAACATTTCAACACTTTTCATATCTGGCTCAATATGGAATGTATAAACATGTATAAAGACCAGTATTTTATTTTATGCGTGTCTCGAAGAATTTTTAGTAAAATACCTTAACGTTTTTCATTTTTATTTTTTGTTTACATGTCAAAATTGAAAGCATCAAACAAAGTCCACCACAGTTGAAAGGTCACGTGAAATAAGGCCCAACGAAATAAGACCAAATCTTAATATTGGCCTTATTTTAGTTTGAAAATCGAAATAAGGCCAAATTGGCTTTATTTCCATTTCAAAACCGAAAGAAGGCCAAATTTCGTTTGGAAATAAAGCCAAATGTTTTCCTTTCAATATTTTCAAGGCTTTGCATATACCCAGCCTCGCACATACCCCAAATCTCATAGTGAGCCCAAGCAGGGGGTTGCAGGGGGCAGCATGACCCCCCCCCCCATACACACATCACTGTGTATGCGCCATTATTTTGAAGCAAGGCAAGTGTAAATAAGATCTCGAAAAACCAGTTTCTTTTGAGGCTATAGTCACATTTTATGTTATGTTATTTTATTTCGTTTTCAAAAGCGAAATAAAGCCGAATCGAAAAGGTGGCGCTATTTCAATATTGAAAATGAAATAAGGCCAAATTTTGTATTTTTGGCTTTTTTTCGTTGGGTTTTATTTCACGTCACCCAATTGAAAAGTAAATTTTTTTAGGATCCGGATCGTTTTATTTATCATCAAATCATGATCCATATGGATATTGGTCGATAGTAAAACGCAGCTTATGAAAAGTGTGCTACCAGACTCTAAGAAAATGTGCTCAACATTTCTATGTTTAAAAGCTGCCTCATTAAAATATGGTTAAAACTTAAACTTTGTCACTTACCTTTAAACCTGCAAGAAATTCATTGACATATTTGAAATGGAAAATTGAATCTTCTAACTATTTAACAGATAAAGGTATTTGAGTGAAATTGAGTGACTGTCAGGCGTTTATATTTTTTTTTTGTCATAAACAAAAACATTTTTGTAGGCAAAATTACTTTTTTGGAATGATCCATTGTTGTTTTCATTCAAATTTCAATTTTTTTGTAAAAATATTTTTATTTTTAATACTCTGAATTTACTATTTTCCATGAAAACAACAAAACATTTCTCAAATTAGAGTTAGAGAAGTCATATGAGATCTATGAGTGTGTTCAGACGGTTTGGTATGATTTTTTTGACAGGTCATACTAGAAATCATATGACTTCTACAATCGTGTTAAGTGGCCTTAAACAAGTATGGTAAAAAATCAAAGGAATTAAACTGGTTTAAGTCTTTTTTAACTAACCGATCGCAAAGCACGAAAGTTAAAGAATATGTGTCCCAATCAGTTTCCATAGATATCAGTTAAAATATATTAACGATATGTTGAAAGTTATACAAAATTCTAAAATCAAACTCTGATGACGGCTTAATATTCATTTCGGGTCATGAGTTAGAAACCTGTAGCCGGCTTTTAAATGAAGATCTAAGCGCTCTTTCAATATGATTTAAGATGATTGTGATGATTAAATACTAAAAAACGAAGGTTATGGTGCTTAACAATAGGTTACATGATTAGACTCTAATCTCGGTGGATAATGTGCTGTTAGAAATAGTGGATAAAGTGAAATATCTCGGTGTAGTAATAGACAATACTAAAGTGTACTTTACACGATAATAGAAGTCATATGACCTGTCTATTATTTTTTCTGTTTGATTTCTCATATGAGCTGTCATTTCAAGTCAAGTCATACGGTTATCATTTTTTTATGTTTACACGTCTTTACTTCGCATTTGATTTTCTCTATGGTTATCTGTCAAAACAAAATAAAAGAAAAAAACTCGTAAACAAATACATTCTTGTAAAGCAAAATTACTTTCTTGGAACTATCCATTGTTGTTTTCATTCAAAATTCTAATTTTTTTGTAGAAATATTTTTACTTTCAATACTCTGAATTCACTATTTTCCATGAAAACAATAATTCCTGTTTGACTTCTCAAATGGAATTAGCTGCAGTTCTAATGTCAAAAAAGTCATATGCTTTTTGCTTTTGAGAAGTCATATGAGATCTATGGGTGTGTTCAGATTTGCTTGGCAGCTCATTTGAGAAATCATATGACTTCTATAATCGTGTAAAGTGGCCTTAACATTAAAAGATCACATAGAATATATTTGTTAAAAAAAATACCAGAAAATTGTTTTTCTTAGAAAAATTAGGCAAAATATATCCAGGTTAAAGTCTAAAATGTCATTCTGAAACTACATTTCGAATACTCAAAAAAACAGACTAAAATGCAATTTTTTTAAAAATGTGATATGTTCACATCAATATCATTCATGGTTGAGGCGTTAAATTGGATCAGTATTAATCAGCAGCAATGAACTCACGACCTAAGAAACAGCCAAGACCTTCGAATTCGACGAGTGTGAACAACAAGAGGATAGCGAACTATAGAGTATACCTTTGGGATTTCAAACTCTCAATAGTCTTCCTAATAATATTAAAAACGCAGAAACTATTCTTGACCTTAAAAAAGAAATATTTTGATTAAGACTTAATATTCAATAATTTAAAGTTTGTTTAAATATAAAACTCAGCAATGTTGCTAAATAAAATTAAACAAACAAACAAAATATAATAGCTACCATTCAGAAGATTATCAGTGCTATACCTTTCAAATACAAAAGTTGTGAAAATACGTTGACATTAATGGGGGTTTCTTTTGGTAAACTCAGATTTTGATGAAAAAATTGATTTTTTCGTTGCTAATGGTTTACGATTGCAGATTGATTTTTTTTATTTTTATTGTATTGGTGTACAATTTTTATCTGTGAAACTGTGCCGATCCAGGCTTGTCAAATTGATGCCTGTGAATTATTCTGGTGTGTAATGGTGTAAGTAAAAGAGGGGTAAATCTACCGAAAAATCCAGATCTGCAAATTAAATTTTCGATAAAAAAAATTGATTTTTTTTCACCATTGGAAGGCTTTTACTGTCAAAATCTGTGTTTTTACAAATAGGAAGGGGAAAAAATCAATTTTTGTTACTAAAAGAAAACCCCAGAAGTCAGTTAAAAGGGAGATAGAAAAGTATTCACGTATTAATATTATATACATATATGATAAAAAATTGTGTGATATCTGACATAATGTATAAAATAATTTCAAATTAAAATTAAAATTAATCACAAGAAAAAGGATCTTCAAAACAAAAAATAATCCATGGATTAACTTATTTCAATTTTTATAGGGTAATTTTTCTAAACCAAATATTTTCTTACCAAAATTTCTGTTACTTCTTGTTCTTCACTTAGTAAATTTGGCTTTTCGTGGAGAGATACTAAGTAGAATGCCGTTTGAAATCTGCAAGTTTATGATACAATAAATATTAAATAGAACAGACAAGATGACCTAGACTAACTTTTCTATGTACATAATGTATGTAATTTATTCTGAAATAAAACTTCGTTTCATATCATTTAAGGACATAAAAGTTTTTTTTTCAAATTTTTACCTCTTTTTGTCTGATGCCGGAGTTAACCACACAGACCATTCATACAAACTCCATAGATCTGGAAATACATTTAGTTCTTTGCACATTTGTAAAAACTTTTCCGGATTGTTATGTACTTCTTGTTGCCAATGTTTTCTATCGAAATCTTCAGAAAATGCTCCGTATCCTTTTTCAATGCTGAAGTTATCATTTCCTCGGCACAGAAACAACCCAACTTCTTCGAAGGTTTCCCGAATAGCAGTAATCCGCAATGCGATTTCTCTGAAACGAATATTATGAATATGTATGAAATGTCTATTTATAAGTATTAATTTAGAGGCTATTTTGTGTCATGAGGAAAATGAGATCTCACATATTTTTCTCTGTGAAAAAATGAGCAAGCAAATCTAACATTTCTTTTTCTTAGGATTTTACGGTAAAGGTCGTGGAAAAAGCGAACGGTTCCTTGAGACTATGTTTAGATCTGGGTGAACTAAACAAATAGTTGAAAGATAAACATTTTTTTAATATCAAGCATAGAAGATTTTCGGTATGTTATGAATGGGATGAAGTACTTTTCGGTTTCTGATTTGAAAGAAAGGTTTTGGCAGGAGAGCCTTACAGAAGCTTCAAAAGAACTCACTGTTTTTGTACTCCCTTTGGTGCCATTCAATAAAATTTTCTTCCTTTTGGTATGAAGGTAGCCCTTGAAAAGTTTCAAAAATTAAATATGAAACAATTTGGGTATTTTCCCTATATTTGTAAGAAAATTTTGCAACAAAGTGCAATTCGTGTCGTTTTCTCCACCTTAAAGGTTTAAGTATGAAAAATCGATTTTTCATATTTTGTGAAATCTTTTTTTTAATTTTTATTTATTTAGTAAGTTGATAATTTAGTTTTTTTTAATATTAGCGACCTTTTTATTTCAAAAATTGTTTCAAATGTAAATGCAATAATTGTTGAATTGATGTTTTTTTATTTGAGGATTAAAAAAAAATAAATAATAGCTTGAAGCATAAGAATTTATTGTTATTTGTCCTTTACTGAATCATCAATAAAAACTAGAAAAAATATTTTGTCCACCTTGAACTGCTAAATATAAAACAATGTGCATCGAGGCGCTAAGAAACATACATATATCTTGTCGAAGGTACAGCTAAAGGAGGAGGATAATGTATGTAGGCTGGTAACACTGTCTCAAGCAGCTGATCTTCTCTCTATCTCTTTAGACGTATAGAATTAGTGTCGTTTTTCATTGTTGAAAAGATTTGATTTTTGCGAAAAGATAAGCACTTTTCACCCATACATGCAAACATTTTCTTGTACAACGTTCTTTTCAAATTGCTTTAGTGAAAAAACCGCTTATTTTTTTTTTGAAAGTGCTTTCTGCATTTAACGGTATTATCTATCGGTCTATATTAATTGCTTTATTTGTTTTTTTGCTTGCGATGGCTAATCTCAGAAACTACACATCCGATTTCAAAAATTATTTTGCTGCTTGAAAGATTATTTTAAGAGAATCGTCTAAGGCATACAATTTTGTAAACAAAATTGTGTTTGTAGGGTGAAAAGGGTAAAAAGAGGGTTAAGTAGAAACAAGAAAATGGTGTCGGATTTTTAATTTTCTATTTTATGTTTGAAAAGGTTTACTTGGAGGATGTGTTCAAGGCTAAATGTTTTTCAGGACCTCTTTGAAACATCCTTTTTGTGTTTGAAAGTTTTAACTTAGAGGGTGGACTTTGAGAACCACTAGCTTTATGTTTTCTGGTGGTTGGATGTTGTAGGAACTGGGGGCCTCGAGCTGTATCTTTTCCTACACATCAAGTGCTTACATTACCTCCAAGTTGGTAGCCGCCGGATACTGGTCTTGGCTTTATGTCATGACTTGCTAAGCTTGTAAGTGCGAGTGTTGATCAAGGAAAGAATTGCAACACCAAACCCATGGCCCTACAGATTGGAGGTTAGTGCGTTGGGCTAACGACCCGGCCACAATAAAAAAACCAATTGTTATGAAAGAGAAGCGAGAAGCCTCGGATAACAACCCCCCTCAAATGGCAACCCGACCCGGAACGAAAATGGACTACGACCTGCGAGTATGCACCTGGAATGTAAGGACACTCTATACACCAGGTGCTACTCAAAAACTTGAATCTGTCCTCACGAGGTACAAGGCAGATATTACTGCGATCCAGGAGATACGATGGATAGGATCAGGGATTATGAAAAGAAAAGATTGCGACATTTATTACAGCTGTCATCTAAGATTGCACATGTTAGGATGCGGATTCGTCGTGGGAAATCGACTCAGATCGAGAGTCATCGATTTTAAGCCGATCAGCGATCGCCTGGCTGTGATCCGCATCAAAGCTACCTTCCAAAACATCAGCCTAATATGTGCACACGCCCCTACCGATGAAGCGGAGGAGTCTAACAAGGAGGATTTTTACGACCTCCTGGACGGAGCCTACGGAGCCTGTCCGGAGTACGATGTCAAAGTCGTGCTCGGAGACTTCAATGCTAAAATCGGGAAGGAAAACATCTTTGGTGGATTAGTTGGAAAGCACAGCCTCCACGAAACGACAACAGACAACGGCTTTCGACTAATCGACTTTGGTGCAGCTAGTAATGCGGTGATAAGTAGCACTAGGTTCCCCAGGCGAAGGATACACACAGCAACCTGGCAATCCCCAGATGGTCGAACCGCCAACCAAATCGACCATGTGCTAATTGGCGCAAGGCACGCATCGAATATCTTGGACGTGCGAACCTTCCGAGGTGCAAATGTGGACTCTGACCACTTTCTTGTTGTGACAAAGTTCAGAGCCCGACTGTCCAATGAAAAGAAAGCGAAGACCGCCCAAAGGAAAAAATTCAACATTGCATGCCTTAGCACATCTGAGAAAGCCAGAGACTACAGTGAGCAATTAACCGGGAAACTCTCTGCCGTACCCCCACCCCAATATGACTAATCGACTTTCCTGCAGCTCGTAATACGGTGATAAGTAGCACTAGGTTCCCCAGGCGAAGGATACACACAGCAACCTGGCGATCCCCAGATGGTCGAATCGCCAACCAAATCGACCATGTGCTAATTGGCGCAAGGCACGCATCGAACATCTTGAACGTGCGAACTTTCCGAGGTCCAAATGTGGACTCTGACCACTTTCTTGTTGTGACAAAGTTCAGAGCCCGACTGTCCAATGAAAAGAAAGCGAAGACCGCCCAAAGGAGAAATTCAATATTGCATGCCTTAGCACCTCTGAGAAAGCCAGAGACTACAGTGAGCAATTAACCGGGAAACTCTCTGCCGTACCCCCACCCCAATATGACTAATCGACTTTCCTGCAGCTCGTAATACGGTGATAAGTAGCACTAGGTTCCCCAGGCGAAGGATACACACAGCAACCTGGCGATCCCCAGATGGTCGAATCGCCAACCAAATCGACCATGTGCTAATTGGCGCAAGGCACGCATCCAACATCTTGAACGTGCGAACTTTCCGAGGTCCAAATGTGGACTCTGACCACTTTCTTGTTGTGACAAAGTTCAGAGCCCGACTGTCCAATGAAAAGAAAGCGAAGACCGCCCAAAGGAGAAATTCAATATTGCATGCCTTAGCACCTTTGAGAAAGCCAGAGACTACAGTGAGCAATTAACCGGGAAACTCTCTGCCGTACCCCCACCCACAAGTGTCAACAACCAGTGGAACTTGTATCGCGACGCCATTAAGGAGACAGCCAAGACCACCATAGGCTATCAACCACCTAGAAAGAAGAACCCGTGGTATGATGAAGAATGCGCGGTATTGAAGCAGGAGAAAGAAAATGCACGAATGCAAATGCTGCAACGGAAAACAAGAGCAGCAAGAGAGGAGTACCGTGAAAAGAGAAGGAAAGAGAAGAAAACCCTGCGTAGAAAGAAAAGAGCATCCGCAGCCTCTCAGCTCAGGTATCTCGAGGAGTCTAGCACTACCACCAACACCCGCCGGTTCTACAAAACAGCCAAGAAACTGGCATGTGTTTATAAAACCGGCACGCAAGCTCTTCGAAACAGCCAAGGGAACCTAGTCACCGAAGCACAGGGAATTGTTGACGTGTTTAGGCAGCATTTCCAGCAGCTGCTCAATGGGCATTCTGTAGAGGAAGCGACAGGAGAACAAAGAAGCATTAGACCAGTCAATGAAGATCCAGTCCCAGCTCCCAGTACTGAAGAGATTAAGAAAGCCATCCACAAGCTTAAGAACAACAAATCCGCCGGCTCGGATGGCCTACCTGCGGAACTCTTCAAGTTACACCCTTCAGGGTGTATCCACCCTGGTAGGGTGGATACACCAGCTCATCAACCAAGTATGGGAGGAGGAAAGTATGTCCGACGACTGGTCAATTAGCTCCATATGCCCAATCTACAAAAAAGGCGATCCTATGTCCTGCAAAAACTACAGAGGTATATCCCTACTTAATGTTGCATACAAGATCCTATCCAACGTACTATGTGAGCGTCTTAAACCTTTCTGTAACACTATAATCGGCACGTACCAGTGTGGCTTCAGGCCAGGCAGATCAACGATAGACCAAATCTTCACATTGAGGCAAATCCTGGAAAAGACCAACGAATTTCAAGTCGAGACCCACCATCTTTTCATCGACTTCAAAGCCGCATATGATAGCATTATTCGCCAAGAGCTTCTATTGGCGATGTCCGAACTCATCATCCGAGCTATTCCAGACATGTACAGGGTTCAGACAAGGAGATGCCCTATCATGTGACTTTTTTAACCTAGTCCTGGAGCAGATAGTTCGCAGGAGTGGTGTTAACCTGGAAGGTACTATCTTCAACAGGTCTTCGCAACTGCTTGGCTATGCGGACGACATCGACATCATCGGCCGCTCCAAGCGAACTGTACTAGAAGCATTCACAGCTATTTATGAACAGGCGAAACGGAAGACAAAGTGCACGCTATACAGAACGCTTATTTTACCAGTTCTACTCTACGGCGCCGAGTGCTGGACGATAAGTAAAAAAGGGGAATTGATACTGGGCACTTTCGAGAGAAAAATTCTTCGGCGGATATTTGGTCCAATATGCGAGGAGGGCGATTGGAGGAGAAGATTTAATTGTGAATTATACGAGTTGTACCAAGATGTGAATGTAGTACAAAGAGCCAAAACACGCCGACTACACTGGCTCGGCCACATCGAGCGAATGGACAACAATGCTCCAGCCAAAAAAAATCTTCGAATCCCAGCCCCCAGGTTCGAGACGACCAGGAAGACCGAACCTCCGCTACAGGGATCAGGCGGTTTCCGACGCAAGAACGCTTGGTCTCGATGACTGGAGGGAGCGTGCGAGGGACCGCAACCGATGGAAGACCGCAATATCTCAGGCAGAGACCCTCCATGGATCGGGAGCCGGATAAGTAAGTAAGTAAGTAAGCTTTATGTTTTCTATATAAAAAGGATGGGTTTAAAATAAAAAAATAGTATACAATTTTTAAATTATATCAAGTTCGAAAGGCTGGACGTATTTATTTCATTTCAGGTTCTTTGTTGCATTGAGTGAAACGAAGTTATAGATATCATCTTTTTATTTACTGCACACTGCTTGCTTTGGCCCATGGAAGCGGCTTAAGAAATTATTTCCATGAATAAATATGCAAAGAATTCCGAAAATATGACTGCTCATGAACTAAGTAGATATAAGAAGAGGAAGCGAACTACTACTCATGGGGGAGGCCAGTCATAGAGTTTCTTTTAATAAGTTATATTTTTATTGAAAATGCATACAAGAAAACACACCTATTGTCCGCCAAATACAGCCTTACTGTGAGTTTCACCTGACTTACATTTTACCCGAAAATATTAACATTTCATAAACAAAAAGAAGGTTTTTGTTTATGTTAAGCTGCCCCTACATGACAGAGCCAAAGAGCCAAATGGCCCCAAAATGATCCAAAATCGGTGGTGTGTGGGACGGATCGACCACCGATCCGTTTGGATTATCAGCCAATCTGAAATCCAACCGAGCCAAATGGATCGGAGGGCTCAGCCGTATATGGCCAGCTTTAAAAAGCAAGAGAACTTCGGGCGAAACTCATAACAGTTTTTGAAATAACAGGAAATGGGGGAACAAAATTTTTTTCGTATGAAATATTTTCCGGGCTGATAATTTATACTGTTCAATTTATTTATAATTTAATTTTATTATTTAAAAAAAAAACTTTTGTCTACACCCGAGCGAAGCCGGGACGGGCCAGCTAGTATTGTATAAATATAAATTAAATATATGTATATATATAAAACAATGGGGTTAGAGAGTTTACATTGAACGACGACGATATATCCCACAAATATACCAAAATCCAAGATCCTACTTCATCCGACTTCGGCTTGTCAAACTAATCTTCAACTCCTGGTCTTCCACTGCAACGGACAAAGACCTATCCTCAACAATATATCAAGCGGAAACGACATAGTCGAAGTCTTTTATTGCCCAAATAAATCTAACATAGACTGAATTAAATTAAGAACTAAATTAAGCATCATAGAACGAAATGTCTTTGCAGCTAGAAGCTCTTTAAAATGCTCGTTGATTTTCATGAGTAATATCAGAATGGCACACTTTTTAAAAAACGTTTTTTTAAATTTTTGTGTTTTTACCTCAAAAATTGGTAAAACTATATAAAAAAAGAAAGCTTACGCCTAGGCCCACCCAGCGACTTTTTGGCTTAAAAAAATGATCCAATATTCCAAATACTTCTGGTTGAAGTGCTGTCTAAACAAATTCCACTTTAAAAACGGTCCAATGTCAGGCTTTTGAAATGTATTCCCTTTTCAAACTAAAAAACTGAAAGATTCAAAATTTTGGGTCTAACGTCGAAAGTTCTTTAGGCTGATATCGGCGTTTCAGGCAAAAAAAATTGAAGAATTTAAATTTAATTAATACATGAATTATTTTGAGCTAGACAAGATAATTCTACTTTCATTAATTTTCTGTGACTCAATCGTATTTTAGTGTAATACCTCGCGGCATGATTGTTAGTGCTTTGGGCTGTCATGCCGAATGTCTGGGTTCAATTCATATCCGCTGCCACCTGAAAACAGAAATGTTTTTCCCGAGGTAGTACCTCTTGCGAGGTACTGACAAATCCTCCAAGAGTATACTTGTCATGAATTAGTGCTTCTCATCTAGCCGTTCGGACTCGGCAAAAAGTTGTAGGTCCCCTATTCCTGCCAACAACACGCACACAGGAATGGTTGAGAGTTGTAAGTCACTAGGCCCTGGTTCTCCACGAGCTGTTCCGCCCCCAAATTTTATATTATTTAATCGTTTTTTAGCAATGATCATTTTATACAAAACAAAAATAAATCAAATTTGAAATCAAAATTGAAATTTCCTTTCAAAAATTAAATAAAAAAAAAAAACAATATTACAGCCCACAGTACACATATATAATTTGTGTACTGTGATTAGTACACAATTAGGATATAATTAGTTATTTGATTAACCAGGGCATACATTTTGAGTTTCCAAAAAATTATGCCGACTCAATTTGTCGTAACAAAGTATAATTTTTAAAATTTAATAGACAAAAGCATCATTTTAAAATGTTTTCCTGGACAAGAGAATTTAGAAAAGCACAACTTTTAAATGATATGTTCAACAGCAGTGTTTCCTATTTAACTTCTGGCAATTTGTGTTTTATTTAATTAACTAGCTGGCCCGTCCAGGCTTCGCTCGGGTATAGACAAAAGTTTCTTAAAAAATAACGAAATTAAACAAATGAATTGAACAGAATAAATTATCAGCACCTGGAAAATTTTTCATACGAAAAAAAATTGTGATCCCCTGTTATTTCAAAAACTGTTATGAGTTCGCCCGAAGTTCTCTTGCCTTAAAGCTAGCCATACGCGACAGAAAACATTTATCCTTGAACCCATCCACTAAGTAAACCTTTTCAAACATAAAAAAAAAACAAAAAACCGACACCATTTTCTTGTTTTTACCCCTTTTCACTCTACGAACGCAATTTTTTTTAAAAATTGTATGCCTGAGACGATTCTCTAAAATAATCTTTCAAACAGCAAAACAATTTTTGAAATCGGATAGATAATGCCGTTTAATGAAGAAAGGACTTTAAAAAAAAAAAAAAACAAGCGGTTTTTTCACTATTCTGCGAACTTCCTTCACTTTATTTGCCGTCAGGTATATGTTCCCGAGTTTATAAACTATCCTCACTCTTCATTCACACTCCAAAGCAGAAAATAAAAAAAAAATATACGGGCTTAAATTTAATGCAATCTCTGTTCTATTATTTTTATGGGCATCTTCACTGTTTCTCGATAAACCAATAATAATAAATATATATAGCTGATGATGTTTTTATTTTACCAATATCCAGGATACTATCTTTACATATTTCCCTGCACTTCTCCAACTCTTCTTTTTGAAATAATTGCTGGCCATTCTGATGAACTGAACTAATTAATCGACCCGAGCTAATGTCACAGATAATAAACTTCTTCCAACTTAATTAAATCAGTTTAAATAAAATTGACAATATTATAATTACAGGAAGAAAACCTGTTGGTTTAGTAATGCTCGATAAAAAGAACGACGTTACCGCTTTACCGAAACCTTTTTAGGCATCATCAGAAGATCCTACCAAAATATTTGTTAGAAATTTGACAAAAACAAAATGCACTAAAAATGCATTTGCCATAAATTGCCTTACAAAATTTTAACCAAACTGCACAGAAACCTGAATAGACATTCTTAAAAGACCCTACGAAAAGATTTGTTAGTAGGTAGTTTGACAAAATGCACTAAGAATGCATTTTGCGGTTTTCCCTTAACCGAATTCTGACCAAACTTCACAAAAAGACCATCCTCAATATGAAAGATAACTTTATTAAAAAAATTGAAAATTCGGCCCAGCCATTCTCGAGTTTATCGAGCCCGAACATAAGGCAACTTCTTTTTATATAATAGAAAGAAAGAAGATTATTTTGCTTTATTAATTTAGTTTACAGGAGCTTTAGCACTGGCGATCATCGATACTTTTTTTAAACCGATAATTTGGAACATGAGTTCTAATCACCTCATCAATTCAAAAAAAATGTTTGATAGAAAATACTTCAAAAATATGGAATAACACGAATATTTTATAGAAAGAACAATCTCCACCTGACTACAAAAAGAATATCTTATCGCGGAGTAGAGTAAGATATTTTTTTTCATTTAATTTAGATTCTGTTCAATCCTCGAATTCGGTGGATTAATTATTCTGCGAGTTTTTCCGAATTCGTAGTTCATTCTCTATTACAATGTACTCTGTAATAGAGATGAATGCACTTTTTTGTTTTTTGTGCTTGACTGACAAAGTCGTAATGGTAAGTATAAAATTTAAAAATGCTTTTAGAATATGTTTGAAATTCCGCCAATTACTGAACTTACTTTTCCATAGTATTAGGTGCTGACTTTTTGAAAATTCCAGGTCTTTGCCCATGGACAACGGTAAGATCACTCAAAAATTTATCCTGAATTCCGATTTTTTTAAAATATTTTATCCAATCCAGCGATTCATCCAGAGATTCTTTTATACCTCCAGGAAAAACTACATGATTCGGCATTAATGAAGTTTTTTGAGATCGTTTAAACATCAAGACCTGTAATGAGAATTAATTCAATTTTTCGACCATAGTTTAATTTTAAAGTTAAATTTACATCGTAATTAAAGTATTTATTTACAGCACTATTTTTTGCTAGTACTATAAGGCTTGCCGATTCTTTCCACAATAATGATTTAACACTCATTTTTTGCAAGCAAAAACAAAAATAAAAAACAACGTGAAAACCAGAGATTATCAAAAGATGGCAATCCTCGGCTGTCAATTTAATTTGCCTACAAGCTGAAAGAAACAGCTGGATTGATTTGATTTGAAAAGAAAGTATTAGCTGAAACCAGTGAAACACGCACACATAGAATTAACTCGTTATTCAGCACATCATTCAGCACAAGTTATGTAGTTTTTGCATAATTCACATCTATTTCATAAATATTCAAATGCGTTTTGGAGGGTAAAACGTAGGAAGGATTTCCATCTTTATATTGATATAATCTCTGGATGAGTCTTTCTTCTTTCTAAACATCGTCTTTGGTATTTGGCGCACGGATTTTTGATTTGAAATGACAATTGATGAGAATGCGAATGCGGTTGAGGTAGAAGGAGAGAAGGAGATCAAATATTTGCATTAAATATTTATTTACATCAGAAATAAGAGCCAACGAAATCGATAAACTAGGCTTTTCATAGTGAAATGATAAGATTATGTTCAAAGTTTCATACAATTACAAAGGGAATTCGTTTTATTGCGACACAATCAAACAAAGAAATGAAGTATTTAAATGTTGCCGAAAAAAATGATGCTGCCAAAACTATAGCCGGTTTGCTTTCGAAGGGTTCAGCCAGAAGGGTAAGCTAACCAAGTTGTTTTGAAAAAAAGCAATTAACTTTATATTCCTCTAGCGCGAAGGTCTATCGGTTTATAACAAAATATATGAGTTTGAAGCACCAGTTCGGGGCAAGAACTCTAAAATGGTAATGACGTCAGTTTCTGGTCATTTGCTGGGAACAGAGTTCTTATTGTCGTATAAGAATTGGAAAAACTGTGACCCGCTACAACTATTTGATGCTGCTGTTCGCAGAATTTGTCTTGAGGATTTCCTTCCAATCAAAAAGACACTAGAAAGAGAGATAAAATCTTGCCAAGGACTTATTATTTGGACTGATTGCGACCGAGAAGGTGAAAGCATTGGCTTTGAAATTATCGAAGTTTGCAAAGCAATCAAGCCCAATATAACTGTTTATAGGGCAAAGTTTTCAGAAATTACTACCGCAGCTGTGCGCAGAGCTCTAGAAAATTTAGATCAACCGAACAAATTTCTGGATGATGCTGTCAACGTGAGATCTGAGTTAGACTTAAGAACTGGAGCTGCAATAACCCGTTTACAAACTATGAGACTCCAACGTTTGTTTCCCGAAAAAATAGCCAATAAACTTATTTCATATGGAAGTTGCCAGATTCCAACTCTTGGTTTTGTTGTTGAACGATATAAAGAGGTAGAGGCTTTTATCTCAGAGCCTTTTTGGAAAATCAAAGGTAAAAAAAAAACGATCATAAAAAACCCGATTCCGTAAGCTTAGGCCCCTATTATAACTTGTGATTCGCCAAGTCGAATTTCAAAAATAAAAACTGATTTTGTCCAAGTCACCAAGAAATGCAGTTTTACATCAACGATTGAGGCAAAAGGTTGAGTGACATTAAAATTCTCCAAATTTTTTTTAGCTATTAAAGGCGAACATAATTTAGGCGAGTCGCATACGCTAATGCCATAAAGTCACATTCAAACGTTTGACTCGGCGAATCGCAGGTCATAATAGGTGCCTTAAGTTAGGTTGATTTGCCGTCTGCAGTGCAGAGACATAACCAATGCTTGTTTTAGAACAGGACCCCTAGTATAAAATATATTTAAACTTTGTAATACTTATAGTCACGCACACAATTGATGACTTAACAGTGGAATTTAATTGGGCCAGAAACCGCCTCTTCGATAAAGAATCCTGTGAAGATTATTTAATGCTTTGTTTAGCTGATCCTAAGGCCAAGGTAGAAAATGCAACTACCAAGCCAAAAAATAAATGGAGACCAATGCCGATGGACACTGTTGAAATGGAAAAACTCGGTTCCCGGAAGCTCAAACTATCCGCAAAAGAAACCATGACAATAGCGGAAAAGCTTTATACTCAAGGTATAATAAGCTACCCAAGAACAGAAACAAATATGTTTTCAAAGGAAATCGATTTAAGGTAATAAATATGGTTGTGCACAAAAGTTAAGCTTTTGTTCAAATTATTTTAGATAATGAGGATTGGTGAATTTTGAATTAGGTAATATTTTATAAGATAAAATATGTATTCGTAGGTATGGAACTAAAATATTATTAAAGCATATAGTTTCTTTAATCAAGCCTTAATTAGTATAGTTATTCATTTATTGAATTATTACAATGACATAGGTTTTTTTTTTGTACCCACTGCCTCGTTTAAAATTGATGAACCCAAAACTCCCTCATCACTAACTTTATGTATAAAGTTATTCAAGTTTAGGTTCTGTTTTCGTTTTTATATACGCTTAGTTCATAAGCGAATATATATACTTACGAGTGTTAACTAAGCGGAAAATTATCTTTAAGTGAAAATAAATGCATAATTTTAAAAATGAGTAGTTAAGAAAAGAGTGTCAATTAATTAAAAACAGGTACTAACAAATTTATTTCGCTCCTTGAACAAAAATATGTACCAGAATCACAGCTAAGAGATTACTTATTAACTTATACTCAACTACTTATCTTTAAGGCCGATTTCTCATTTCGAGTCCGAATTCTAACATGTGCAAACTTAACGCAGCTGTTAAAATTCATCATCCTAATACTATATCTTATCTCCTACCTAGATTGCGGTGATCCTTATAAAGTTATTCCGCATGAGGACAGACTCAAGCTTTTGAATAGCACCTAAGGTGTAAAGTGATTGTAAAGGTATTCATTTATTTAATACCTTAATATGAAATTTAACAAATAAAAATATTTGAAAATATGATGACATTAACAATAAGACCACCATACTTCTATTTTTATGGTGATATTTTTGTATTTATAAACAAAATGAATTAAACAAATATATTTGAATGTAATATTATTTGTAGTTGTAAGAATTGTGGGCAACATAGTTTTGCTACAAACATATACGAAGTTTTATCAAAATCGTTTGAAAAAAAAACTAATATCGGAATATTTTGTACATAAGAAAAATACTTGCTTCTTAAATCAAATACAAATTTTACAATTGCTATTTTTTTAATAAATCAATACCTTACAACCTCCATGGTGAGAGATTTTCCAACCTTTAAATCGTGGTCTTTCAATTTTTAGAAACTGAGGAATCCCTCGTAAAAACGATATATTAAATAAAATATAAACTTTTTAGTTCTGTAAAAGGTCTCTTAATCTTATGTTGGTCTATTTAAAATGGAAACATTTCCTTAAATCAAACATTTTCAAATTCTTGTCAGTTAAAATCGATAAAAAGTGCAGGTGTCTCAAAATAAAATGAAATGGAGTTAGGGAGTTTTTATTGGGCGACGAGATATGATATACATAACAATAGGTGTCATTTTAAATCAGTAAAAAACCTAGCATCACTATTTAAAAGATTATTAGCACGTACAACCCAGTCGTGCATTTTATTTTTATAACTAAGTGTTTAGATTTTTGCAGAAGCTTAGTTGAACAACACGTGACGCACTCCGTTTGGGGTGAATTTGCTGGTAGGATAGTTGAATGGGGTCCAAATCCAAGAAATGGAAACAAAAGTGATCAAGCACATCCTCCAATTCATCCTACAAAAATGGTACCACGTACGGAAATTCGCAAACATTAACATTTTGTGAATATTTATTATGTTTTTATTTCAGATTTAACTGGAAATGAAGGACGTGTCTATGAGCTCATTGTGAGACATTTTTTAGCATGTGTTAGCAAAGACGCAACAGGCTCAGAAACAATTGTTAACATCGACATTGCTGGTGAAAAATTTAACGCAACAGGTCTTTGCATTTATGAAAGGAACTATTTAGATGTTTACATTTATGAAAAATGGAATGCAAAACAAATCCATAAATATGAAATAGGTAAGTTTCAAATAAAATAAATTATATTTTCTTCATCCCCGATTATTATTATTTATCTTTCTGAAAAAAAAATGTTCTTACAGCGTAACTTTTGCTAACAACGAATAATATAAAATGACCAGTACCACTATAATCCTAACACCAAAATACAATCTGTAAACTGCATTTATGTCTGTACTGCCCTAAATCGATTTGAAATGTTTTATTTTCAGCTCCAAAATATCTTCCAATCGTTAATTTATCTCAAGCACGACTTACGATTTTTATTAAAAAATCAGTGAATTGCTCTAGGCAAAGTGTACTTTTTGGAAATTTTGTTTACTAAAAAGTAAAAACTATTATGTACCTACCATACAAATGTACTTTTGGTTTTTTAGTTTCTCATTAACAACTCAACCCGTTCCAATCAAATTTGTATGCAAAAGTTTCTTGCTATAGACAATGTTGCATATCAAAATTAAAACAAAAAATGGTGGGTTTTAAAAAAATATATAATTTTTTTTTTTGAAAATTCATTATTTCAAAAATGATGATGAATTTTTTCTGAAACTATGTTTATAAATCTGTGGTTTTTGGAAGAAATATTATAACTCCATTTTAAAATTTGCGTCTTTACGTCCACTTGACATAGAGCCAGAGCCTAAACAGGTGAACCGATTTTATTCAAAGAAGAATAAAACAAAACGGTCAACAAGACCATTTACAAAGATGCATATATCGTTGGAAATGTATTTTGTGTACTTCCATAGTATGGGGGCTTATTTCAAATAGCTATGTGAAAAAAGTTATTCGCTAAATAAGGTGCATTGTTGTATGAATAAAATGTATTTAGTTTAGCCAAAATAAATTTAAATTGGTCGAACCAATATCGACACTACATATATCATTGGAAAGGTATTTTTCTCATTTTCTCTTGCATAGCAGTTCAGTTCAAATCACTGAATGAACAGAGTTATTTGCTAACTAGTATAATATTTTGGTGCATTTTAGTGTGAAAAAATGTTTTTGTGTAGTATGGATTTGTGAACGCTAGCTCAACGAATAACAACCAAACGTGTGTTGTTGGAAAGTTATTTGTATGCACTTCAATAAATGGTAGAGCAGCGTATTTGATTAGAAATATGCTACCATAGTGACTATTGTAGCACATGCAATTATTTTTGTATTCATTATTATCCTCATCTTATAACTAAATATAACATTTGATATATTTTAAGATTGCCCTAAAAAAATTAAAATTATAGTAATTTTAAGATAGAATAGTTTGTGGCATTGCTATTTTATAAAATAGAGATAATGCCACTTCATAGTAAAAAAATTAAAAAAAAAATTAAATTAAAATGCATGATCAAAAAGAAAACAACAAATTCAAATTCATTGACAGCATAAATTGAATTAAATAATATAGCTCAACAAAACTTCAATTTCATTATGATCGAAATCAAGAAGCCAGAGTTTTACTTTTTTCAAAGAAGCGAATAGAGTTGCTAGATCACGTAGACTAGCTGGGAGCTGGTTACACAATTTACAGGAGACAACATGATACGAGTTTTTAAAACTTGTAGTTCGAAAAGAAGGAACCGCAACTTACTGCGTAAGATGTAGCCTTCAGATATTGGACTCTGCAAGTACCCACCTCTAGTAAAAAAAATCTTGAGAACCTTATAATAAAATAACTGACTCACAGGCAAAATCTTTGTGCACCTAAAAAGATCCAAACCTTTCTTATAGCGCATTTTTGCAACACAATTAGCGGATTAATTTTTTCGGTAGGAACACCCCCCCCCCCCCCCCCCCCCATATCAGAACAATTCTTTCTAAGGCGATAAAAACAACGGATTGTTGAAACAAATATTGTTTAAGCCCTGTTATATGCTCAGACCAGCTCAAATATCTATCGATGAGAATATTTAAAACAGTTAACGTTTTCAATTTGGAAGCAGTTGGCGTCATAAGAAACATTAGCATTAAAATAGTGATACGTAGTTTGAAAGAAAATAATGAGTAGATTAAACCTTGAACAGTTCGATAAGTGGAATATAACATTAATGTCTGGATATACACTAGAGCTAAGGGTAAAAAAACATAAGTTTAGTTTTGTTGCTTACTAGAAGGTTATGTTCAGCAAGCCAAACTCTCAATAAGTGCACATCATGATTTAAATCAGCCACCAGGTTCATTAAACTAACGGATCTGTATGCAATTGGTAAATCATCTGCTAACGCTCTTACTTCACCAACAAGTGGTTGTTCAAAAATAGAATTTATATAAATTAAAAAAAGGATCGGACCTAGAACAGATCCCTGAGGAACTCTAAGATTGACAACCTTGGAGTTACTCAGATAGCTGCCGAGTTTTACCTTTTGCTCTCTGTTCCTCAGATAAGATGCAAACCACTCATATATAAATCCACGGAAGCCCGCATAATATAATTTGTTCAAAAGAATGTTATGGTCTACCATATCAAAGGCTTTCGTAATATCCACAAAAAGTCCGCTGCAAAACCTTTGATCATATAAACCTTTTTGAATAAAAGAGCAAAAATCCAATAAAGCATCTTCTGTTGAGAGCCCAGTCCTAAACCACAACTGTTTCGAACTGAGAAATTTCAAAATCCTAGATTTAATTACTTTTTCAAATATTTTCGAAATAGAAGGCAACAACGAAATTGGTCCATAGTTGTGTTTGTGTTTTTATTCCCTTTTTTAAACAAAGGGATCACAATGGCGCGTTTAAGCTCATCAGGAACGATTCCAGAGAAAATGTTCAAATTAAAAATATTTGTCAAAATATCCCCAATATTCAAAGCAATTTTATCAACAAATTGTTAGAAATACCATCATTACCATACGATTTGGAGTTATTCAGAGTTTATGGCTTTTAATATCTCAAGACCAGATATCGGTTCAAAATAAAACTATTTGTTTGAAAAGAAGAAACTAGAAAACTGGAACCAGAGCGATAATATCCTAGTTAAGAGGTGTCTCTCGAAAATGATTCCTGACCAACCGAAACAAAGAACTCATTGAATTCATTAGCGATAGCAGTAGAGTCTGAAATAATTTCATCCTCGTTGTTCAAAGCTCTCAATTTATTTTGATCATTAGCACTTCGATTAATAATACTATTAACCACTTTCAATTCTTTTTTGAGGTTCCCTTGAGACATTCTTATTTGATAATGATATTAATTATCCCTAGATGTTATGATTTTCTTATTAATTTCACGCCTCATTCGATCATAGCGAATTTTTAAACATGGATTTTGTGGATGTTTATTACATTTTATGCGTAGTCTATGTTTTATTTTTTTCAGAAGATACCGATTCATCCGAGGCTCAAGCTTTCTTTCGGACTTTCTGGGCACATTAACAAAACTAGACATTTTAATTGAATTCTTTAGAATGTCAAGAAATAAATCATAAGCCTTGGAGATATTTTCTTGCTCAAAGATTACCTCCCAATAATACATAGAAGCGCATGTTCAACTGATTGAAGATTGAATTGATTTTGATTTCGCTATATAGTAAATTTTCAATGACATATGTACGTCTCGTTGTTATTGGTTCCTAGACCACCCTCCATACATGTTTGCCGATTGTCCTTTGGAACACAATTTTTCAAAAATTATTTTCATAAGTATTACAAATTTGAAGCAAATCGTTTAGACTCTAGCTCTTTTTAAAGTGGACGTAGACTTAATTTTAAAAATGGATTTATCATGTTTCTACCAAACAACGCAGAAATTTATTTTAATATTCTCAGAATCGGTGTACCAAACATTTTTTAAATTAAAATAAATTATCCCACGCCTGAAATTTTATTTTTTATTTGCCAATTTGGAATTTTTCTAATATAGGTCAAGTTTTTGATCCAACTGAAATAACAATGCAAGAGGGAGCAACTACAGCACCACCCTTACTCACCGAAGCCGATTTAATTGCTCTTATGGAAAAACATGGTATAGGCACAGACGCCACTCATGCTGATCATATAAACACTATCAAAGAAAGAGGTCGTATTATTTTTTTTTTTAGTATCGGTTTTTTAATCTAAAATTGTTTGTTTTGTTTTCATTTTACGTAGGCTATATTGGGGAGGCAGATCGAGGAAGCCTTGTACCAGGTGTTATAGGAATGGGTCTTTATGAATCTTACGATGCAATGGATCTTGTACTTGCTAAACCTATGCTACGAGCCGAATTTGAAGCAGATCTTAAAAAAATATGCCTTGGACAAAAAGATCCAAAGTTAATACTTCAAGAACAAATACAAAAATACAAAGAAGCATACAAAGTGATCATTAGTAAGATAACAGCTATGGATGAAAAGATGTCGCAGAGGTAATATACACAATATAAATAAGCAAATAATATATTCACGCCGATTACAGAAACCGACGAAAGGGCTGCAGAGGGAATCGGACTCAGTTTTGAAATTTTTACTATGGGCCAAATGTAAAAAAACAATTGAGTCTGGCTCCCTCCGAAGCTCATTCGTCGGATTCTGTAATCGGGGTGGTTAATATTGCAAACTGTAAACATATGTCAAAATTTTGTTCCATTAAATCATAAAAAAAGGCGATGGAAACTATAACTACTTCGCTCTATTTTCCTTACATCAGTAATTGTACAAAGACAGCATAACGAATTCTTCAAATATTTTTTTGTTTAAGAATCAATGAAACACCTATACAACGCTCATTAACCGAAGAAAGCAATGACAACGAAAATCGTATTAAAGAACTATTCATCTGTCCAAAATGCAATGTAACCCATATGGCACTAAGACAAAAGAAAACATCTGGTTGGTACATAGGATGTTTAAACTTTCCAGACTGTAAGAATGCAGTTTGGTTACCTGACGAATTAAAAGATCTGTCTGCATCAGACGAGAATTGCAGACGCTGTGGGACAGCTTCAAAAATGTTAAAAGTTAAATTAAATGGAGCTTACTATCGTAGTATTTTTAATGTACCTGATGGCTGGTATAGCACATGTTTACGATGCGATTCAAAATTTCGCGAAACCTTCAATATAAATTCTGATCTGGTAAAGCAAGTTGGTACTATAGTTAGCGATACAACACCATCCGTTGTGAGTAGAGTAAACTCTTCAGGAACTTCTACAAATCAAGCTGCAACTACTAGCACTAGTTCAGGGTCGTCTCAGAGTAGAACTAATTTAGTTAAAGCAAAAGCACCAGTTCCAAAAAAAATAAACACAAAACAAATTTCTAAAAAGTCAGATCTACAACAAACAAGCATACGAAAATTTACAACAACCGCATCAACACTAACTATAACAGAACCTGAAAGACATGTCGAAAATATGTCCGATTTTTTCGGTTCTAACGATGAGTTCGATGATATTCTTGGGAGTGCAAATTTTGAAGAAGTTATGCGAGAAATTCCTTCAAATAATATGGTGACGGCAAATGAGGCCGATGAAGCCTCATTACTTATGAATGATGATTGGGGAGACATAAGTTGGGGTTCTTCACACAGAAATGTTAATACATCAAATCCTCCAAAGCGAGTTTGTGTTGAACCACAAAAAGAATATCCATGTACATCAAGTAGCTCTCACGGAAATAATCGTAGACCAGATGTATCACAACAACTACCGAATACAAGCACATACCAATGGGGTTCTTCTTCAACACATAGAAATAACACTGGAAAAGAAACAATCCAATCGAGTTCACAGTCAACCTCATCACCAAGTGTGAAATGTACTGGATGTAAATCATCTGCAAAAGAGTATGTAACATTTTTTTTTTTTATTAATTCTTTGTTTGATTAAACTACTTTTTTCACTGTAGGCTTATTGTTAAAAAAGATGGACCTAACAAGGGAAGACCATTTTATATATGTCCAAAACAACAGGCTTGTAATTTTTTTCAGTGGGCTGATGAAATTCAAAGTTCTAACGACTCCTGCACTACGCAGAATAAGTCAGTTTATCGAGAAGAGCCAAGTTTAACGACAATGCCAGTCAATGAAATTGTTATGTGCAATTGTCAAGTGCAAGCAAACAAGTATACCTTGGTTATTTTTTATTAACAAGTAGTTTATCAAAAATATCTTTTAAGATTAATTGTTCGGAAAGATGGACCAAATAATGGTCGGTGGTTTTATGGATGCGCGGATAGAAACAAGTCTTGTGGATTTTTCAAATGGTGCGAAAATAACTTTGAAACGGAGCAAAGTGAATGTATGTAACATTTCTAAACAAATTATTATTCTTTCTTGTACCTAATTATTTCGTTGAACATAAACATAATTTCAATTTTAGCTTCCTGGGGAAGTAATCCGTCAACAAGTGCAGCTTTTACAAAACCGAGAGGTAATATCCACACATTTAATTTGATTGTAATTTAAATTCAAATATTTCAGGGTCAAGCACTAGTGCCCGGGTTCAATCAACTTCAAATAATGAAACAAAGAAGAAAAAATGTGGTATTTGCCGGCAAGAAGGACATACACGATTAAAGTGCCCACGAAAAGCCGAGTTTGAAATTTAAATACAAATTGAATATAATATCAATAGAGTAAAGTAATAAAATGCTTCAAGCTATTTCAAATGTTGATTGCTTATTTAAATTTAAAATACGCAATTTTCGGTTGCCTTCAGATGTTTCAGATCTTAAGGAAGTCAGATATTCATGTAATCCAGGTTAATGATCATTTAAGCAATAATTTCCGGTATAGATGAGGTCATTCTGTTGCCTGTATCTCTGTTCTCCCGAAGTTTTGGGCCGCACTTGCGATTTATATCGCGCGACTGTTCAGTCGCCATTAATATGACATGAATTTATTATTTATTAATTTAACATGAATTTAAATAAGAATGAACGCATATGCTACAGAGAAATCGCAACGATTAAAAGTCGAAAATTTGTTCCATTTTTCGGGCGACACGATTGTCGAAAGTTAAAATGAAACAGGCAATTTTATGTGTGTGTTCACACTTGCGATTTAGAAAAGTGTGACTAAAAAATCGTAGTCACAACTCGAAAAAGTCATGCACGCATTTGTGATTTAATCACGCGATTATTTAGTCGCAAGAATTGAGACACATGGTTTTAAATGTGAGTGAGCACATTTGCGACTTTTAAATCGCAGCGATAAAAAAAAAAAAATTCGAACGTTTTTTCAGTCGCAAAATTAAATTTATAATACCGATAAACTCTGCAATATATAAGGGATTAAGAGTAATCAGTAGCACGAAACTTACCTCTATCCAGAACTATTTATGTCCTGTGAAAACAGAAGAAAGAGTAGTTCTTTACTCTCCGGAGAAACTTGGGCTGAGAAATGAAAATACAAAGGTGAGACACCCATCTACATCACTATAAAAGAGCTCACATGTGGCTCTAAGCTCTAAACAACACCTGGTAAAAGGCACAGATGGTTCTATGTAATTTCCGATGACGACACGCTCAAAAGGAAGAAGGAGCACTTTTATATTTCCATATTTCTCGAATACGCACTGTTACTCCCAGTAAAGAAAATATATTAACCGCAATTAAAACACTGCAGAAGAACAAAGCCGTTGAACTTGAAGGTATTATTTCCACAGAGCTCTTACGAGTAGCATCTTATGTGGACTACATCAACCCATCGATCACCATTTCTCGGTGCATCACTTGGTAAGTCACACCCGCTGTAACAAGAAAGCTAAAAACGTTTGTGAATAGATATCTGCTAAACATATTGAGAATATTTGGCACAACGTGATCGCTAATGATAAGCTTCATGCGAAAACGGGTTAAGACTTATCAAACGAGGACGTAAATGCAAGTGGATTAGGCAAAGAGAACTAGTGCATTGCGAGTTAAGCAATATGTAATGGAACCCTCTCTAGAAGTAGGTACTTGGCGAAGAAAGGTGGAAGAAAAAGCAGCACGTCTGGGGAAAAGTTGGAGAGTGCTGAGATTAATCTAGAAAAACCATGCGCGATGGCGCGTAGAAGTGTAGGCCCTACGCCTGGCAAGGGGAATCTCTAGGACGCGACAGGTCCAAGGACCTTAGTAAGTAGGATTTTGGGGTGTCCGGACATCCTTTCGTGCATGGTGAAAATCTCTCAGAATATTTATATCGAAAAAAAAACAATGAAATTAGATCTAAATTCCCTTGGAAAATAAGCTGTGTGAAGTGAGACCTCAAAAATTCGGGGTTTCTTTATCGGGTTCGTTTTTCCACGTTCATCTAACCATTCAAATTGTTTGTCTATCCCCAGAAATTAATATATCCGACGTCTCTTTTGATATAGCAAACCTTGAAAACAAAAAAGTCCTCTAGCATTTCCAAATGAAATCATAAGGAATTGGAGTAAATTGGGTTCGTTTGTACACTGGCTTCACTTGAAAAAAATACTCAACTTTTCTTTTGTACAGTCAGACAAAAAAGGGGATCCAATGTCCGCAATGGAGTCTTAGGGGGGTGGAGTCAATTGGTTGTTTGTCCACTGGCCAGATATGAAAATCTATAAAAATGAATCGTTTGATCACCCTCAGGGAAAAAATTATTCAACTCTTCCCTTTTCCGGGTTAAATCAACAAAAGGACTATTAAGCCCCGAATTGAATTCTTGGGGGGCGGAGTCAAGTGAGTTCGCTCAACCTTATTTAATAAAATTAAATTAAATTGAATTAAATACAGTAAAAATTAAATTAACAATAAGTTAAACTTAAATTAACTAAATTAACAGGACGATTCTCCCCCTTGTGAGGAGTCGTAAGCTCTTATTACTATTTGCTGTGGGGATTATTGTGTTTCAAAATTCACCACAGCATTTTGTTGGTAGTTCCGGTAGACCGTTGAGCGCACACATCAGCAACTCTACAAGCAAAGAACAAAAAGTTTTTCTGTGTCATAAATACAAAGCAAAAGAATATTG
Organism: Dasysyrphus albostriatus; assembly: GCA_946251815.1. NCBI lineage: Eukaryota > Metazoa > Arthropoda > Insecta > Diptera > Syrphidae > Dasysyrphus > Dasysyrphus albostriatus. The sequence goes on along the minus strand of OX276337.1, from coordinate 67,747,707 downwards.
CACTTTTGTCATTTTCTTTTGCTTAAGAAATAAAAGAATTATACATTTAGTTCTCCTTCTGGGGGGTTATTATGAAAAACGATACTCGTTCAAAATAAGGCGTATTCGTTAAATTGCGATTAGGAAAAACGATTGTAGTAGCACTTAATCGTAAAATTGCGATTAAGAGAAACGAGAATCGTAAAAATGACGATACTCGCATTTTTATTTACGAGTGCCTTCAGCTCTTGTTCAGCTTTCGTTTAGGGGGTAGTTGTCAAAGTCATTAATTTTTTACTTTGGTTTGGTTGGTTTTTGTTTTGTTAAGTGAGCGAAAAAAAGTAAGTATGTAAATAATAGAAACAATTGTGAAAACATAAAAATTGACGTTTGTCAATAGGAGTGAAGTAAGTTGCGCTTTTAAAAAACTATCATTTTTCGTTTTTGTGTGGCAACTTTTTTGCTTTCTATTTTCGTGTCTTATAATCGCTCTTTGACTGACTTTCGTTTCTTCGAGTTTCGTTTTTTCTTCCGTTCGTTTCGTAATTCATAATAAGGGCCCTGTCTGAAAAAAACTATAACAAAGCAAAACAATTTACATGTAGAACACAATAACAACTACATTTGTCCATATAGAGGTAGCTATGTCCAGATAATAAAGTGAATTTTACTTTTGCCAAACTACAATTCTCGTTACGTTATCGATAATATATAGAAATGTCAAATGTTTGTTGTTAAGATAGTTCAATACAAAATGGTAGACCAAGGGGAAATGTTAAAATATCCCGATGTAGTTTTTTCGGCCAAAGTCCATATGGACATGCAAAAAAACGCAGCTAATTTCCTCTTAAGCAAATATTATTCAATGATTTGTTAAAACTCAAGCAAATTGTGAGCTGTGACCTGCGCTGGAGGAGATTATAATTTCGATTGTTTTTGTGATTCGACCTTTTTTCATTATAATTTACAGATGCACAATAAGGTGGTCATTAATAAAAGATAATCGCGGATGGGCCAAACGTGGTTCAAATGTTGATCGGTGGTTACAAAATTTTGACTGGCTGATTTCAGCGGAATTACTCAGGTTCAACCATGGTTCAAGGTTAGGGTATAACATAGGAGCCAATTAAATGAATGAACTATCTTTGAACCTCAGTAAGTTTGCTGAAGTCAGTGAGTTAAAATTGCTGAACCACGAGTTAAATACTTGTACAACTGGCCCTAAATGAAAAAAAAAATCCACAATTTTGTTCAGATATTTTATTTTCATCCCCTGTTTGTTGAAGGGTTAAATTAAATTTCTCTTATTTTTGCATATTAGGAAATTAGCATAAAATCTGACAGAAAATTCAGAGTATGTATGTATGTAGGTGGGATGTAGACGGGAAAAAATCATACGGGGGGGTTTTTTTGATGAACAGTTTATGCAAAAAATTGTTTCCAACTCAACATTTTGAAGACAAAATATTTTTTTTTCAAAATTTTATGTTTGAAAACAGCCTTTGCTGAAATTATTAATTAAAAAAACCTCAATTTCAGATAAAATACTTAAAATTATTTATTTTATTAAATTGCCCATCCCGTCCAAGAAAGGGGAGATGTTACACCCCTCTAATAAGATTTTTTCTTGTCTATATCTTTTGCCTGGAAGATGCTTGTGGACTGTCCCATCGGTATCGAGAGTTTGGTTCTAGGTCCACAAACTCCAGCACCAGTCCCCTCAGACGTTCTCGATACATCAGTGTACTACTTGATGGCATTTTCCTCAAGATGTTATTTACCGTTTCGGCTACTCACTCTTTTTTGCTACTTAATTCCATTTTGAATTTGTTTTCCAAATTTTGCTTTTTAATCATGCCATCTCTTGGAATGTCCAGGAGGTAATGATGGGTCTTACCATCATGGTGTACATCCATCTGGCTTTCCCGGCTGTCAATTCGACATGTTTGTACCAGAGGACATTACTATCTAGTGCAATCTGGGACTCGATTACTTCACCAGCCGACCGGATAGGTTTCATGTGTGGCAGGAGTCGCTTTTTGGTAAATGGTACTATCGTTGTCTTTGCTGGATTTATATTTAATCCCACTTATAGACACCAATTTCTTGTAATATTCAGTCCTCTTTGAATTATAGCGCAAAAAATTTGTTCAAATTTTCCCAAGGCTGTGATGACGATATCATCAGTTAAGTCAATAATACAATTTTCTAGCAGTTCATCTATTAAATGACTCCACAGCAAAGGTGATAATACTCCTCCCTGAACACAGCCTCTATTTGTGATGATCTTCTCGTGTCTAACATTTCACTGATCCATCGAATTATGGTGATGGGTACACCTACACACTTCCTTACAAGAGCCCTGTTGACGGCATCATGGGAAATGCTGTCAAAAGCTCCTTCTAGATATAGTTAAGAAGGCGGCTAATGCAATTTCTTTTGCCTGCAGAGTTTTTTGTAAGGTATTCGTGCAGATTTTGCAACGCACATGAGGAGACACCGGACCATATATTGGGCAAATGTGATGCTCTTATGCACCAAAGACGAAGGCATCTGGGAAATCACCAGATGGAGGAGAATAAACTACCCTCTCTCCAAATACCCCAGACAATCAAGTTCCTTAAAGGAACTAGCCTGGAACTGGAGAACTAGCTTTCATTTTAATTTCGCGTCTAGAGTCATTCCCAGATACTTTGCCTCATTTGCAAATGGAACATGAGCGGAATTAAGAAAGACGGGTAGTCTATTTATTTTTTTTTTTATACGTAAAGTCCACGTGGACTGACTTTTGCCCATTGAGCTCTATTCGCCTTTTTATCCACTCAATAACAATATTAAGAGCATTTTGTAATTTAACTGTAGCTTGGCTAAGCCTAATGCTAATATTGCAGTATCATCAGCAAACGTGGCTACGATAGTGTCCTCTGTTTGAGGGATATCGCGTGTTCTGTACAAAAGGTACATAACCTGGACCTAATACACTTCCTTGTGATACCCCAGCCACTATTTCTTTGAAATAAGAATAGCTATTTCCGTGTCTAACACGAAAAAGTCTGTTATCTAGATATGCGTTTAGAATATTATAAAGTCCTTCAGGCAGAACTTGTTTTAATTTTAATTTGGGATAAAAATAAAAATCTGGAATAATTATGGAATGTTTCTTTCTTCATTAGAGCCAATTCAGGTCCATCTAAATATGACAACTAAAAAAAAAAACATATAACGACCACCCTTATGTATCTAAATACAATCTACCTATACATACCTATACAGAAACCACTTCCAGTCATATTTTATTCGTGATAACTTCCAATGAAGTATTTTAAAAAAATGGGTAGGGAAAAAGGCAAATTGCAACGTTAGTCGCATAAAATGGCAACATTGGTTTCAACCCTAGTAAAAGTAGTGTTAAGATAAAGATAAGAGTACACTCTCTCTCTCGCTATTAGCTCTGATTGGAAAAGTTCGCTATTTTCCTATCCAGGGAAATATACCCTTGATTTTGTTAACTCGGTTGCAGTGCGTAGGCGGTTGTCGTAGACGTAGCCACCACGTGCTACTTTGCCTGCTCTTAAACAATTGTTTTAATATTTGCAGTTTTTTACAAACAAATTAAAAAAATATACGAACGACAATTTTTTTTATTGAATATAATATATTCCTCTTGCATTAATCAAGTAATCTCGCGACAATAATTAAGAAATAAGCTTTAATATTTAAATACATATACAAATACATCTAGTTCTTATTTAAAAGTTGAAGGAAGTGAAAAATAATCATATAATGTTCCTTAGTAAAAAATATCCCTGAAGAAAAAATCGATTTTATATGTTGATTGAATTCTTCAACACTCTTGAAAAAAGCTGAAAAACTATCAAATCCGTGAAAAGCAATTAAAGCTTTACAGGTGCCAAAACAAGTGTATCCCAAAAAAGTAAACAAGAAAACTTATTTTTATGCTAAATTAAAAATAACTGATATTATTTTATAAAAATATGCTATGCTTCAGCTCGTGTTGGAAAAGAGGATGAACATTTGAAACTTCCAACCAAAATTCAACATCCTATTGGATGGACAGGAGAGAAAGTTCACGAGGATATTCGGAACGGGATACACTGAAAATAGTATGTACTTGTAGGAACATATCTGTTGTTTTTTTTTATATATGTATATCGCAATTTATTACAGTCAACAATTTTACCCTTAAAAAGAAAAAAAGCGAATCAAAATATTTGAATTAATTTAAGATTTAGGTAAGTGGACGTTTTTTTCAAATATTTCTAAATAAGAAATATTAAGTAGTCAATCATTTTTCATTTTAAGGCAAATGAACTTTTGTATATACATACATAATGTACCTTCATATGTATGCAGGTGTTAAATAAAAAACGAAGCTGAAGGTGTTTTGTATTAGAAAACTCTAACTTTTTGTTGTTCATGGCGAAAATTTGTGTTGTTGTTGATTGCTGTATGGACCAGGAAACAAGAACAAGGGGCCATACCAAACTTCTAAATAATTCTTATAGATTTGATACTTGCGTATATTGTACTTTACCTTTCACTACGATAAAACTTTCAGAAAAAAATACCTTTACCTGTGCGTTGTTTTGAGCAGCAAAATGATAATAACGTGACTTTAGTAGTAGGTATACTCGTCTCGTAATTGTTTTTATTTTTTAACTTATTGTTCGAATTTTCTTAAAATGGAATGTACATACGAACCTATTATGGATGCAAGTTATCTTGAAACTAGCTCGATATGTGGAAAAAGTTTAAGCATTTACTTGTTCTTCGAAAGTACAATTTATACAAAATATATGCAGACAGTTTTAATATGAAAACTTAAATCGAAAAAACAAATAATCTATTGAATAGAAAGGAAATGAGGGGTAGGTATAAATGAACAATTACGCGCAAGGGTTTTTATTATCGAATATGTTTGTTTGGCCCATAAGCATGCTTAAAATTGAAAATGCTAATAAATTCACCCATGTGTTTTTGGTAGAATGGTCACACTGGCCGCTTTTCAATATTCTATAGGGGAGAGTGGGTATGTATAGGACACTTTTCAGTTAAGTTCCAAATACTGGCAACTTATAAATCATATCTGCACAAAAGAGCTTTCTTAAAATAATATAATATTTAGGCAAGCTATCCAAAACACAAAAGCGACCCAAAGTTAACCAGAAAAAAAGTAAAAATTCATTTCATGCAACAACTAACTTTGTCCCATTCCTCTTGGTGGTGGATTGGGACACTTGTATTCAGTTTATGAATTTTTTTTTTTTTTTTAATCTTTTTATAACAAAAAAAAACTCTTAATTGAAGAAAACAAAAACACAACAAAAATGAAATCATTCAGTCTTAACAAAACAAATTTTTTAAAAAAGACTTCATTTATACCTACGAAAAACCTACGAAAAAAGAAATAAACATTCAAAAAAGTTTAAAAAGAAAAAACAGATTAATTCAAAAAAAGTTGCTATTTTAGAACAGTGATACAAATTTGGATTTTAAATACACTCTAAAGGAATAAATATCCCTTGGATTTCTTTTATTTGGTGCAAGTCGCTGATGTTGTGGTAGCTTCAAAAATACGTCTTCCCTTGAGACTGAACTTTGATCCTCAATTTTGGGGTACACGAAATAAATAGACTCAGATCCCTTCTTCCGTAAAAACCTTACTTAGAAAAGCCCTTCTTCTTCATCCTGAACAATTTTTTCCACGTAGTGTTTTACCATCTTTGAGGTAACAAATTTTACAACGACGAAGTCACCAACTGAAAGCATTGACGTATAAAATTCGTTTTCTTCTTCCGCAAATGGAGCGAAGTTCTCGTCATCCAGAAGAATCCATTAGAGGAGGTTCCTCGGATTCAGATGATGTACTTTGCGAACGTTTTCATTTAGACTTAGTTCGAAGATTTTTTTTACCCGTTTTACTGCCAGTCTTTTTTTTTGTAAATTTTCGAGCTCATTTCGCGCGTATCTGTTAATATTCGCTTCTTTCCCGGTTTCCTTCCCTTTCTTAATAAAGAACATGGTTTCGCTTTATGATACGGCTGAATGTCCTCTGGTTTTAAGGATGATGTGGAGTTTGAAGGCATTTCACATAATACAGCAGTGGGACACGGTGGTTATGCGTGATGGTCTAAGATGTTAACGTTCCGGAAAGATGTAGATGTTGAGGGCATATCAACGTCATTTAAATCAGTAAAACCTTGTGTGTTAAAGTTCTGGGAAGATGTGGATGTTGATAACACTGCAGCATCAGTCGAACATGGCAGTTGGGTGTTACCGTCTATGGCTCGAATGCAGTGGAAAGGTTATTACGAATATTCCCTTCTTTTTTGCTTCGTCAATCAATTCAACTTGAATATGGCTTTCATGGTTAAAATAATAAAATTTGTAATACGTAGCTCATTATAAACACGAAACTAGGTTCTCCAGAAGTAGCCTGCCCTATTTGTTTCACCCCCTTTGATTAAATAATTTTTGGTGGATTATGTGCCGTTGTGATCCCAGTCTCTTGCAATTCCAAATTCGATCTGCGTCAAATGGATGTCGTGAAAAAACTTCAAGCAATTTGCTGTAAAATTGGTCCATATTGGTTTTGTTAAAGCTTGTGCATCTTGACAAGCTAGTTGATTCCGGTGTTTTTAAAATCTTCCATTGTTCTGGCACATCAATGTTGCAAGCTTTAACATATTTGAACGCCAGAACTCGTGCTTGTGCTGTAGTGAGGCCATAATGCATTTTGGAATAGGTCACAAAATAAATATTTTGCCATTAGTAACTCCTGCTCATCAGAAAATATTTGGCGTGCCTTTGTGATTGCCTTATATCTATAATCGACACAGCTGTTCGATTTAGAAGCACTCACGTGGCGAGCTAAAACCGATTTCGAAATATTATGTGCCAGAGCCAAGGACCGTATAGAAGCTCCATCGGTCACTTCCTTTATGGCCACTTGTATTTGAGTTTCAGTAACTCTTTCGTTTCGTTTCCAAGCCCTTGGCATATTAAACTAAAAATAAAAACAATAACAAATTACAAACCTTCATTAACCAAAAAGTAATGCAGGGGGAATGGGACAGTGTCCCATTACCATTCCTCCTGTATAAGAGTGTCCCAATGATCCCAATGATGAAATGAATAAAACATAACATCACTTAAAATATTACAACAGACTAACCACAATTAGAATTAATTCACTTCGTAATACTTGTTAATAGATATTTAATTCACTTTTTTGTACAAGAAGTTTACTTATTCATTTTTTTTTTTTATTTAAAGTCAGCCCAAAGATTTTACTTTTTATGCACAAATTACCTTTTTCTGCTCTTCACTTCGCAAATTCAACCCACACGCCCTGCTTCGTTGATCGGTGGATACAATAACAAACGAGTTTGTGATCAATTGAAACGAAAAAAGGATACGAAGACGTAGAAGAAAATGCTTTGTGTCCCATTCGTCCTATGTCCCATACATACCCACTCTCCGTCTCTCATAACTCGGCAACTAAGCCAAATTTGATAAATTTGCATTTAAAGCTTCAAAATTAAATTTTCTATCGAAATTGATGGCTTGAAAAATTGTATACAAACATTTTAACAGAAAAAGTTAACAAAACCAACATAAGAAAATTGAAAATCAAAGATTTTTTAATTTTTCAAATTGCACATAAGCTTTTTTTAAGATATTATTGGGTCAAGACATGCATAGACAAAATAAAGTAGAGAGTAAAGCCTTCAGTATGGCATGATCAATTAATTTGTCTTACCATTTCTAATAATTTTTGCCTCGAATGCCTCTTTTTCGGTCATATACGAGTACGATAAATTTCACTTTTGTTAAAATATTCGAACTTAAGATTTTTGCTGTAATACCTCGTGGTGGTCATGCCGAAGGTCTGGGTTCGATTCGCAGACGCTGCCACCTAAACACAGAAATGTTTTTCCCGAGGAACTGCCTCTTACGAGGAACTGACAAATCCTCCAAGAGTATACTTGTCATGAATAAGTGCTTCTCATCAAGCCGTTCGGACTCGGCAAAAAGTTGTAGGTCCCCACCATTTCTGTCAACTACACCCACACAGGAATGGTTGAGAGTTGTAAGTCACTAGGCCCTAGTTCTTCATGAGCTGTTGTGCCACCAAATTTATTTATTTTTTCAAGATTTTTGATAGTTTGTTGAAAGAAACGACGAATGTGAAACTCCTTTTGTCACGCTCAAAGAAGTAAGAGGAATATGTCAACATAAGTTGTCTAACAAAAAATCACCAGGGTACGATCTAATAACTGCTCAGGTTTTGAAAGAAATGCCTTCAATAGCCTTCAAAAAATTAATTTAATCAATTTATAATAAATGCATGCCTTAAACTAAGATATGTGCCACATCATTGGAAATTGTAGAACTCATTGTTATACCTAAACAAGGTAAGCCACCAACAGAAGTAGCATCTTATATAGAAATATATCGCTTATACCAATCATGGAAAATGTTTTTGCAAAACTGCTCTTGAAAAGACTTAGCAAAATAATATAAAAAAGAAGGCTTTTTCTGAGCCATCAGTTTGGATTTAGAAATAAATATTCCACGATAGACCAATTGCATCGGATTACGGATATTGAAGAAAAACAAGTATTCTCAGATATATTCTTAGATGTTGCTCAAGCCTTTGACAATGTTTGGCACTTGGGACTTGAGTACAAACAGCATAGGGATCATCGCAGGCAGTACTACGAAATACTGAAATCCTACGTTACGAACCGACTCTTTAGAGTACGGTACGACCAAAATTACTCGGACCTAAAGAAAATTGAAGCCGGTGTACCACAAGTAAGTGTGATAGGACCAAGCCTGTATCTGTTATATACAAGGGATATTCCAGTGGACATCAACGCTATCATGGCCACCATAGGCCAGAAACAAAAGCAAATTTCTTCAACTTAAATACCAACGATATGAAGGTAAAGGTACCCATCACTTACCGACATAACTAAAAAACTAGCTTTAAAACAAATTTTTTAATTATGGTAAGACGCCGCGCTACTGCTAACATTTATACGGAAACATCAATTCAACTGAAGGCGCCAGTTATAGGGTTATAGCTATCATTGAAAACTTTAATGAAGGATTTTGAGACACTTAAAAAGCAAAATCATTAATTATTTTGATGAACGAATAAAGCTCAAGACTTTGTTAATATTTCTAGTCAAAAAAAAAAATCAAATATGCCCAACTATCCATAAAAGACTTTATTTATTTCAATGAACTACCTTACCAATCATTGAAATCCTAAAACGTAATTTTGTTTGGAAAATTGGGCCTATTAATTTAGTCTTGAACTTCATTTGTTCATCAAAAAGATAACTTTCTTAATATCTCAAAATCAATCATTAAAATTCTCAATGCTGAGTTTCAATGATAGTTATAACTACTATCTAAGCCAAATAATATTGCTTCATGGTATTTGATTAGAACCAAGATTATATAATGATGTTATGTTTTTCCATCGCATCTTTGTTAAAAATTATTGTATCAGAATTTGGAAAAAAAGCAATTTGAAGCCTAAAATCTCTTATTTTGAGCTTCTTAGACGCAAAATATTTTAAGATAACGCGCATCATGAAAACCCCGAAAATCAATTTTAAGATTTGGAATGAATAACAGGTTTATTTCAACTTAATTTTTTTTGTAGACCTTGATTCAAACACAAAGGGAAAGGATGATCAGTATAAGATGCACCAAAAAGCTAGAACAGGAAGGTTGAGTTAAGACTAGAAAAAATTCATAAAGCAAGGGGTTTATTTCCCTCAGCTTAGGCCAGATGGATAATTTTCTAAAAAACAGACTTAAAAGGGAAAAAAATATTTAAAAACAACGGTAAAACTTACAATGTCTTGTTATACCTTTTTTGGAAAGCCAGAAAACTCTTTTTTTAATTTGGATTTTAAATTAGGTTGTTAAAATTAAAATTAAATTAATTTTCAAATTCAAAATTTTATAAAAAAAAAATTTACCAAAATTTCAAACTAATTTTCAAAACTTTATTAATTATTAATTACTTTATTTAACGTAGGACTGTCATGCTAAAGGTCTGGGTTCGATTCCCAGCCGCTGCCACCTAAAAACAGAAATGTTTTTTTCCGAGGTACTGCCTTTTGCGAGGAACTGTCAAATCCTCTACGAGTGCACTTGTCATGAATAAGTATGCTTCTCATCTAGCCGTTCGGACTCGGCAAAAAATTGTAGGTCCCCTCCATTCTTGCCAAAAATACGCACACAGGAATGGTTGAGAGTTGTTAGTCACTAGGCATTGGTTCTCCACGAGCTGTTGTGACACCAAATTTATAATTTTATTTATTTAACTAAGTATAATTTTTGTTTTCAAAATTCAATGTTCTTATTAATTTTCAATAAAAAAACAGAAAACCAGAGGCTAAAATAAATCTAAGTTTTAAGAAATTAAAAAAGAAAAACACATTTTTTGGTTTTTCCATGTTTGATCTCCAAAGGTCAATTATTAAATAAGCGGATTATGCGGTTTTTTTATTGTGTGTTAATTTTAACAAAATTGAACTGAATGTCCACCTGTTGCCCAAATAAAAAGGATTATATGTATCAAATAAAAAAAAAACAAATATGTATGCTTAACTAAACCCCAAATAAATACGCAAGTATGTATATTCTGTTTGAATCTCATTTCTAAGTTATTGGAAGAACGGTAAGTGGACAATGTTTTTTGAATACGGGTTTAAATGGAGAATCCTATCTGCAATAGCAAAGAACTCTTTTGCCATATTTATTAGAAAATGTCCCTTTGGCGTTAACAAACAAGTTAATATACCAACGTCCAGCAACGAACAAGATATAGAGATCCAGCACACCTAAGCCTGGTTTTGAGAAACTGGCTCAATAATCATCTCAATGACCGATGGATTGGAAGGGGAGGTTTTACTGAATGGCCACCAAGGTCACCAAATTTAACTCCTTTGGATTGTTACGCTTGGGGATTCATGAAGAACTGTGTATATGAAGTTGAAATTACTTCTTTGGAGCAACTTAAACAACGCATAGAAGTCACTGGAGTCAAATTGCAGGAGAATATGGTGGACTTAAATTTATCTGCAGCCATAAGAAGAAGATACAACCTTTGCCTTCTGAAGAGAAAAGTTCATATCGAAAATTTCTTATAATATCATTAATTTTAGTTAGAATTGGCTAAAATATTACAGATATTAAAAATATTACTAGTTTATTAAGTAGTTTTTTTAATTACGTTTCACTTCAGCAGCGTACTAGGCTTAAAGTATACGCAGTTTGATAGTGAAATGTGAATAAAATAAACAATCGTAGTAGTAGTAGATTGTGGAGTGGAGACTTGAATCCAAGTCTCCACTTGTCTTTCACACACAATAAATTGTTTGGAGTTTTTTTCAGTTGAATTTTTATTTTGAAAAAATTGAAGAAAACTTGAAAGAAGCCGATCAAGCAAAAACTAAAAATTGCATCCACTTTGTTTGGATTCTTACCATATACCATATACTGAACACTGAAGGACGTCGAAAAGTAAAAACAAAAAAGAATGCACATCAGAGGAGAGAGCCAAACATAATTAAGGAAATATGGAAACACACGCTCCACAAAAATATGAATTCTTTGACAAGCTTATAAAATTAAATATTCACGGATTCGTTATGAAGCTGTCGAAACTGTGTTTTGGATTTTGACTTTTTGGTCTTATTATTTTTTTTTTATATATCGACCCCAAGAAAAAAATAAAAAAAATACATTTCAACGTATACAAAACATTTAAGGGAAATCCCCGAATTCGAGTAATATTAAGGGCTAGGCAGGATTCAATAAATCTCTGGCAGACGGTTACAAAAAATCAAAAAAAAGCCATAATTTATTTATCAAATATTAAATTATTAAAATTGAGATGGCTAGGTCATTAAGAGCGAATGGCAAATAATTCTAGGCTCAAAAAAACGCCACATTCAGTAAGAAAGTAAATTGCATGGAGTTCAAGATTTGGAACTAAAATTTTAAAAGATATCTATTTTAACTCAAAGTCAAACCAGGTATTTCGATATAGTGACACTGTAGAACCCAACATGCTTTGTTCTTTTTTTTCTACGAGTTACCTTTATTTTATATATGAATGGGTTATTAATTGTCAATCTAAACTAAAGCTACATTTTATTATTAGGATTGTATGGTCTTGTTGAGTGGAAACATTTAGTCATATTTTTATTTTGTAGATTTAAGTCTCTTAAAATCATATCGTTTTGTCTCTAAATTAATTTCAAAAGTATATTTAAAACCAATTTGACCAATTCAAAGTCGGCAATTTTCCCAATAATTTTGTAAGCCGCTAAAAGTAAGCTAAACTAAGAATGTAATGAAAAAAAAGAACCTCAATAAAAAACTTACTTACTTACTTGCATTTTATTATTGAATAATGCATATCACCACCCACATATTAATAAACCTTCTAATAGCCCTTCCACACTAGCCCACTGAGTATTAATACATGTCAAAAAAGTGGGGGGGAAAAATGTGTATAGTGTGGAAACAAAAAATATGACAGGTATTAATACAAGATGTGACAGCCCATCTTACACAGCTTGACAGTTATCCATACATGATTTGATATCTATTAATACTTTACAATTTTTAGGGTTGGTTCTAATTTTTAATACATTTCATCTGTGTGTCAACACAAGTTTGGCATGTATTATTACAAGCCAGTGTGGAAGCAAAATTTGAAAGTCATATTTCCCACAAATTTGACAGTCGCAAGAAATTCTTTCCCACTTTCAATTTGACATGTATTAATACTCAGTGGGCTAGTGTGGAAGGGCTTTAACTAGACTAGGCAGACGTTTACCATAAATGTAATAAATAAACGACTGCTAATATCAACGTACTGTACATCTTTATTCATTACCCCTATTTTTAAAAAGTTTCTCTTAGCTCGTAATAAATCGTAAAACCACCTCATCTAATGATATTTTATTATTATTTTTGCAGTTTATAAAGTCATTTAATGACAATTGTGACCAAAATGATTCCAAATCACTTGATTGAATGTGAAAATGCTCAACTAAACCGTTCTCAACAATTGAATCAAAATCGTCCAAGGTAAGTCTGCAATTAATCCATATTAAAGAAAAAGTAATATATATTCAACTTTCAGATCTGAAAGGGCTTCAAGTTTAGCTTTGCCTAATAATTCATTACTGGATCTTTATGATAAGGAACAGGAACAGTGCAATTCAATCGCGCTATTACCATTCAATATAAATGTGGCTATTCGAAGGCATTCATCACATTGCTATCAAATGTCAGACGATAAATCTTTTTCTTTAAGCTCAAAAGCTTTGCCAACAGAGGAAAGGAACTGTAAACTCGACCTTACTCTTAAAAATGTTAATCAAACATTAAAACATCCAATAACCGTGAAGGTAAGTTTGTATACCTTTCATTTCAGGTAAACGAAAATAAGATTCATAAATTTAGTTTAGTAATCATAGTATGTACACTCCCTTTCATTTGAATAGGTACAAAATTTTCGAGTGCGATTAACCGTTATAAAATGCAACCCCACATTTTTTAATCAATTGTCCAGTTTATATTTCTGAGCGCCACCCAAAAATAGCTTTAAAAGGTCTGATCTTCAAAGAAAAAGTGTTGATAAAGTGCATCCACGGTTGCTGTTGTTCGACTTTAGTCGCATTTTGACCCCTCTTTTTGACCTGACTTTTTTAAATACTGGCTCTTTTTACCCTTTTTAAAAAAAATGTGCGACTTTTCTGACCCCATTGCAAAACTTGGTACAGGTACAGTTATATAAGAATATTCCCCCACTCCGTTTTTATTTTTATTTTTTTTTTACCAAAAATAACGGTATATTTGCCATACATTTCTTTCTCAATTTAACAAAATTTAATTTTTCTCAAAAGCTTATTGACAACTTTTCTTAAAAAAACAATAAATTACTATTAGTGCGAAAATGAAACCCCATTTTTCAAAAAACTGTTGTGAACGGTTCCAACCATTAGGGGCCAGTTATAGCTGAAACTCATCATTGAAAACTTTGATGATTGATTTTTAGACATTTAGAAAGCAAAATCATAAATTATTTTGATGAACATATAAAGCTCAAGACTTAATTAATATTACTATCCAAAAAAAAAATTCAAATAGACCCAACTTTCAACATAAAATGACTTTTAAGATTCCAATGATCATCGGTAAGGTAGTTCAATCATTGAGAAAAGAAAAGTCATTTTATGTGGAAAGTTGGGCCTATTTGAAATTTTTGTTCGACTTAAAATATTAATTAAGTCAAGATCTTTATTTCTTCATCAAAAAAATAAATGATTTTGCTTTCTAAATGTCTCAAAATCAATCATTAAAATTTTCAATGATGAGTTTCAACGATAGCTATAACTGCCACCTAACTGGAACCATAGTATCAATATTTTTGATAAATGTTTTTTTTTTTTAAATAAAAGTATGTATTTTTCCAGAGATCCCTGTAGATTTTTATTAAACTTGGCACTGAACGGTTTTAAACACTTTTAGTTACATTTAAAAAAAAAATACTTTCATGCAAAAATAGCGGTACCAAACAGATGTTGAAAAACCGTTTGATAAAATCTATTTTTTCTCATAAGCAACTTATAAAGTTTAAATAAATTTTGTTTGTGTCCTAGAATGAGTTAGGTCTTGTATATACAAAAATTACAGAAAGGAACTATAAACAGCCTGCCGTCCTAAGAAAATAAAATGCACGACTGGATCGCACGTACTTGCTCTTATGTTCAAGTTGCTTGGAATTAAGAACTTTTAAAATATGAAAGTAATTATAAGAAAATATAAGAACATAGAAAAAGCATTTAAATCGTTCTTTTAATTGTTTAAACAACTAGTTAAAATACTTAGAGCCCAAAAACAAAAATACCATTTGATAACTTGAAAAAAATATGAATACATGCAAAAACAAAAAAACAAAAATTTAAAATCGTTGGAGCGGTTTTCTAAAAATTAATTTCTTATATATTAAATTGTAATAACATTTAAAAAAAAGTTTAGGTATGCCAATTATGAGTATGTATTAAAACACATTTTTAAACCTAGTTTCAAAAAAAATCATCTACTAATTATTGAAATATTGAATTTAAAAAAAAATATAATACTTTTTTAAAAATCCAAAATACATTTGTTTCAAAATTTTGATATGCAATATTATTAACATTTCAAAAAGAGCTTTTGCATAAAAATTTTGATTGAAATCGTTTGAGCCGTTAAGCCTACCTAGTACGCAGATCAAGCAAAGACCAATTTTATCTCTACATTTTTTTTCTCAATACAAATTTTGAAGGTGTAGAGATAAAACAAAAGTCAAATGAGAACAGTGTCGTAGCTAGAAATTTAAAGAATATAAGATTTCCTTCAATTCATATTTATAAATTTATAAAAAAATATAATAAAATATAATATAAATTAAATATATAATAAAATATAAATAAATAAATTTTATATACAAATCATATTCTTTCAAAGCATTTGCAGAGCAAGAAAAATTGAGCGACTGCACATTTTCGGGAACAATATAATGTGAATGGATGAAAATACCTCTTAAAAGTCTGAAATTTTCATTTTTACTATTTATCTAGAGCAAACGATTTTAGGGTTATAGTTAGTTAGCTATCAACTGCGAATTAAATTGACAGATAACTACGATGTTGATGGATAAAAAAAACCCCTTACGATTTTTTTGAATTTCTTACTTCTCTGCAAAAAAGTGATTTCAGAGCAATTTCTTGACATTAGAACCAAAATAAAAAAAACATAGTTTGTCAAGCCATTAACTTTAAAATTCCATAAAGGAATGCCAATGATGTCTTTGTTTTAAAATACGTCCAAAAATTCCGATTTTTTTTTAAGTTTTCTTACTTCTCCGGAAAAAAATGATTATGGCAACTGGTAGACATCATGGTAGCGATCAAAATAAACTTTTTTTGTCAAATAGTTCTTTCCCTATCTGCGAAGTTATCAGTTATAAAATTCTATTAAAGGATGGATGTGACGTCTATAGATAAAAAACCCTGCGAAAATCAGAAATGTTCAGGGTTTTCTACTGCTCCAGATATCCACTTGATTAAAAAATACGTTATATGGCAGATACCGTTACTAACTGTTTTCGGTAAATTGTTTTCTTAGCAAAAAGTACACCTTATCTACAGTAATACACTGATTTTTCTTCATCAAAATCGTTAGAGCCGTTTTTGAGATAAATAAGCTTTTCATTTACGGTTGCAGGGCAAGTACCATTATTGTTAGTTCTAAAAAAAAATTCAATTTCCCCTCTGGAGAGTTACAAAAAAAATTTAAGTTCAAAATTTTAAGAAAATTGTTCAGTGGTTTAGGCTGTAGTTCAATATACGGACAGTCAGACAGAATTGTGCCACCCACTTTTTACGTCTTCTCTATCATAGTAATGTCATATTTTATTGTTATCTCTAAATTATTTCTTCCACGAATCCAAAACTTGTCCTATAGTACCTATGTATATATAAATAAATACAAATAATGCCAAAATTCTAAAATAGTACCATAATTGGAACCGATAAATACCTAACCTAATATTTTTGTGTAAAGCTTAAAACTCATATTTCACACTGCAAAAATCACGAACGAACATTTCTTTACCGGTTTCAAGTAAGTTGCTTATGTGCCCATACTACCTGAGCTTAAAAGTCGCAGGTTCATTTTTCTTAGTCATTACCGAAGTTACTATAACTTATGCGTTCGCTTGGTAACATAACATAATTTCTTAAAAGAAATCATTCTTAAAAAAAAATATTTAATTTAACATACCTCAAAGCAACTAAAATGGATACACGTCCTTTTTCCTTATGACGGCAAAGTAGGAACCATTCCTAGAACGTTTTGTATTTCAAGTTTTTTTATTATTAGCAGAACGAATTTAAACAATTTTGTTATGCAAAAATTAAAAAAAATGGATTCAAATCCATTTTTGTGAAAATTCAATTCGATCACA
Source organism: Dasysyrphus albostriatus (assembly GCA_946251815.1). Lineage (NCBI taxonomy): Eukaryota > Metazoa > Arthropoda > Insecta > Diptera > Syrphidae > Dasysyrphus > Dasysyrphus albostriatus. The sequence goes on along the minus strand of OX276337.1, from coordinate 67,730,648 downwards.
ATTTTTTTTTTGAAAATTTCAATTTTCCATAATGTTTTGAAAATTTTGAACAATATTTTTTCTAAAACCGCTCCAGTGATTTTCAAAGTTTTCTCCCTAATAATTGTTTTTTTTTTCAAAAATTCAGATAGCATTCCTTTTTTCAGCTAAGACTTTTAAAATAATAAGGGCATTTATACAACAGCGTAATGCCGTCGTAAACGTTTACAATCAACGTTGTAAAGTTGTTAACTTCGGAACTCTGTCACAATTTGTATGGAAAACCTTACAGATTTACACAGTTTCAAACTTTACTGTGTTTACGATTACTTTACGCTGTTGATAAAATGCCCTTATTTTTATGAATTTGAAAAACTCCATGCGTTTTATAAGTATGTACATATTTTATTTTTTAAAGAATTTGAATGAATGTAAGATCTGACTTTTCAGTTTGCTATGGTCAATTGTTTAATAAACAAAACTTTATAATGCTATTTATATTTATGCTTTAAGTTATAACGGTTATAGGTCAGGTAAGGTGGGGTGATGATGCGGCTAGCCGTATCACCTAATTCGAATCTCAATGGATATATTTTTCGGCACAGGGTGCAGATAAAAGGAAGAACTTATTGGAATTCTTTGGAATGGGGTGCTTTCCTGAACCATCCTGATATCTGAATAAAGTAAAGAAAGCTTTTAAGTGGCAATTGCGACGTCACACATTGCAACATCTATGGGAGAGTGGTTAAAATTCCCTAAAAACTAAACTACCGAACCGATTTTGATAAAATTTTCGGGTATAATAAAAACAAACACAACTAATATCCACCCACTGCCAAGCCTACATTCTTAAAAATAAATTGATTTAAAACCTATTTTACTATAAGAAACTAATAATGAATTATAAATTTTGACACTTTCGAAAATTGATTTTTTTCCGCACGTGTTACCCCCTGTGCGTCACCCAGTTTATCGGGGAAATAGTCTCCGAGGACATTTTTTTTCTAGTTCTGGCTAGGCTGAGGCATACACAAAGAAAAAGAGATGAGCCCTCTTCCACCTCTATGTCCTGACAAATCAGATGTGCTGATGCCCATTCTGCTCATGTTGCCATTGCGTTGTTACACATAAGGATCCCCACCAAGAGATACAGTTGAGGTCTCCTAAGCTTCAGTAAATACTATTTTTTTCTTTGAAGTATCGGGCCTAAGTTTTTTGAGTTTTTGAAACCCGACAGGAGATTTCAATAGTTGATTATCTTTCACTAGCGGCCTTAAGGAAATTTTGTTTGACTTCTATACTTTTCTAACTCCAGTGGCATAAATACCCAGAGGTACAATTTAGCTTGGCTCAAGTGATGAACCGTTTTTTGGCCAGTTATGTGGTGCAGCACCCTGGTGTCCCATTTATGGTGGGGTATCTATATTTGTAATATTTCGTTTTATCGTGAGCAGAATCAGTTCCGTTTTAAGTAGTTTGACACTAGGTACGCAGCTACTTTCTCTATTACTGAGCTTGCCAAGGTCTGTTTGCAGGAACTTGCACAAATTGGGGACAGATTTTTCTTATGCATTATCATACTATATCATCAGCGTACGGTACGACTTTAACACCGTTTTGCCCTAATTCAACTAACATATCTTTTACGATAAGAAGCCAAGGCACACGTCCTAACTTTAAGCTTGATGATAACCCATTTCTGCATACAAAATTCTAGTTTGAAGCATGCAGACAATTCAGTTTAAAAGCATCGGGTCAACGCTGGCAGTCTAGAGCTTGCGCCATTTTCAACGTTGTTGAAGGCGCCTTCTTCTTTTACCAGGCTTTCTAAGGTTATAAGAAGAAAGGAAGATAGGGTAATTAGTCTAAAATTTATCGGTTCAGTGTGAGTGGGCTTGAAAGCTTCGGAATGAAAATGACACTGAATTCTCTCCAAATTTATGGAACATAAGTGATAATTACACATCTTTTTCCACCAAAAACGGTAAAATAACGCCTATAAAGCTTTGAAACACAATAAGAACTATTCCATCATGCACTGAGAATGAGCCTATGGCCAAAGCCACTTTTCGGGTATCTACTATTTAACTGGCAATAGTAGAAGTCTCGCTTTTGTTGGGAACTCTATGCATAAGAGATGCATCAAAAGTTCATCTTGGAAAGTGAGTGCTCATAAGTGACTCCAAGGTTTCAAAGCACTTATCAGTCCAGGTTCAATCCGGAAGAAACCAGGGGGAGTGTGGATTTAAGATTTAAGATTTGGGAAAAATAGAGATTTCACAGACAGATTTTTGTAACTTGTCTATCAGATATCAATCTCTAAGAAGTTTTTTTTTCGTGTAAGACCAACATAATGCGGTACCAAATTGCAAGTGCCCGTCCACCTAGCAAACAGGCAACTACATATAAGGGAGCTTCTCAGTAAATTATTTATTTCTTATTTTATTAAATAATTATTAATATCATGATTAAATATTTTAATGGTTATTCTATATTCGATGTTATGCATTTTTTCAGGTAATTGATCCAAACAACTCGTCATTAAATATCTTTCCACCACCAATACCAAAGCGAACATTTCGAGGTAAATTATCTTGGAATTCTGGTCGTAATGAATCCAGCAGCAAGGAAAATACGCACAATAAAAACCAGATATCAAACTTGAACAAAAACCAAAATCAAAAATTTCAGCCGAATAACATCCACAGTTTTTGTCCTATAACTTCCTCAAATACGATGCACAACCCATTCCACCATGAAAATGATAATAAATCATCTCAATACCACATTTACAATGCTATTTCACCAAACGAACAATTTTCGGATGATGATAGAATGAGTTTGGAAAACTCTGTTTTCGATGAATCGTTGACATCACCTTTTAAATCACTTTTGCCTATTTGTGGCAGTTTGATCAAGCCATTAGAACTCAACATTTGCAGCTGCTCTACTACACCCAGCATTAAATCCGGGGGAGAACCAACATCGTTAAATTATTTTGATTGTGATGCACCAAATGATTTGTGCACATTAAAATGCAGCATTCCACAAGCCGATCGATCATCTGGGGAATCGAATAAATCTCAAGCTACTTCTGACACAGGCTATATATCTAGCAATGGAAGTGAACGAAATAATACGGACTTCCGCAGCCGATTTTCATCGGTGGATACACAGTCGTCGCTTGATAGTTGCCTAACAGAAAAAACCAATGATTCGCCCCTTTCAAAAGATTCGTTTAAAATTGACTCTGGGAATGAAACTCCAACGCAAAGCATTCATGAACTTGGAAATATTATCACCAGTTTTCAAAAAAAGAATTCGATTAGTACATTAAAAGCAAATTCAGGTCCTGGAGGAGTCAGGCCGGAAGTACCGCTTCGTAAGCATTTTTCCACAACTCCTAAAATGCTTCCGCCAGTACCTCAAGCTAAAAGCAACAGTTCTACAACTACCGTTTCTGTTGCAACATCTGCACGTCCAAAACCGCCTACGCCTCCTAGTCGTTCACATCTTCAAATGAATGGGGATATTATTAGCAAAAACTTGAGTAGTGCTTCGTCACCCGAAGAAAGTTCCTTAAAAATCATCAGAAAACATAGGCCACCACCAATTGTATACCCCAAACTTCATCAGCCCCAAGATTCCTATTTATCAAGTGACAGTTTCTCTACATCGTTAAATTCATCAGATTACAATCAAAAGGGTGTGCCAATACAAGCAACTCCTTCAAAAGCAAGATCAAAGACAAGAGTTCTTCATCAGAACTCCAATGACAGTCTTGGAAAAATAGTAGCTGCAACACGATACATCAACTTACGACAGAACAAAATTGACTTTAGACAAGATTCGAGTTTTTCTAGTGATAGCGTAAGTCAAACTTCAAGTCCCGGTTACAATTCTAAGATCATTGAAGCTCCTCTTTTGCCGCAAATGAAAAGACTTTGTGAAGGTAAGTTTTTTCTTTATGTGTACTTATTTCAAATGTTGAAGCTCTATGTGTCTACATATTTTTGATAAATTTATTTTAAAACCTTAAAAGCTCCGGACATTTGATCGACATGGTCTTCCAACAAAAGGTTTCATTTTAAATCTTAGACCATTTTCATGTCATTGCGCACAGTGTATGGAAATAGTCAGCATTATTGTGAGTTTCTACCGAATCCGATCAATGTTTAATTCGAAAAGTCCCCGTGTTTTAAGTACTTATTTCAGGTGAAATATTGTGTAATTAAGACCTTAAACTTTCACTTAATTTGTGGCAGCGAACGAAAAAAAAGCAGGGGTACTTATGCCATTCACGCAAGTTTTTCACTTATTTTAGGACAAGAGAAGTTCGAACGAAGCTCATAATAGGTTTAAAGATTCCGGATGAACAAACATTTTTCCGGTAAAATATATTCCGAGCCAAACTCACAACAAGGCTGAGTGAAAATTAACTTAAAAAAATTGTAAAAATATCGTGGAAATGATCCGTTAAGTTTGAACAGCTTTTGATTGTCATCAATCACCGTTTCATTCAGTCGGTGAAAATATCAGTGGCTAAAAACCCAGGTGTGTCCAATTTAAAACGATACCAACACCACTTCCCATCGCATTTTGCTGGCTGAAATTGATTCCATAGACGTCAGCTATGTTTAATTCAGCACCACAACGCGGGGCGCTATATGGTAGAAAGCTTGTGAAACAATTGCTCCATTGCATGACAAATCTGCTGGAAAAGAGACTTCTCGAAATACACTTTAACTCCTCCTGAATTATAGAGCAATAACAGATCGTGGCTGAATGCTTAGAATTTGAGCTTCGTCAAGTACACTAGACCTCCATGTATTACTTGGTCTTCCAACTAGCCAAGCACCCTTTGGACTACAAAAGAAGGTCTGCTTCGTTATGCTCTTATTTGATTTCTTCAAAGTATGGCCAGTCCATCGTCATTTTCCTTGCCTGATATCAAAATCCTTATAAGTCCTTTTTGACAGCTCAACATTACTTAGGTATGTTTAATTTGTGGCTAAAGAATCTTTAGAAAATATCGATGACAACGGTTGATACTCGTAAAATCCGATGTTCTGACCGGTCTGCAGTATTTTTGTCTTATTGGCGTTGGATTCCATTATTCCTCTCCTTTGTACCAATCGTAGCAGTTACAGTCATTACATCTTCAATTGCCAATAAAAATAGTATTAGTGGCAACAAATCTCCTTGCCTTACTCTTTGAAGCACCTCAAATGAATCGGAAAGATGTCCGTTGTGCAGCACGTAGCTTGTTGTTGTTGTATGTTTCTTTAATAGTGCGCTTGAGATGTTCATCACCAGATCCATTCGCGATTAACCCTTTCGAATGTCTTCTCAAAATCGACGAACATAATGCATAGAAGCAATTAGTACTCAGCAGATTGTTCAAGATATATATTAATATTGAAATGGTCGACACATGATCGGCCACTATGAAATCAAGTTTGGTGCCTCTTGACTCTTGAGTGATGACTCTATCCTTTCTCGAGCTCGAGAACAGCTGCCATTCATTTTGAGAATACCGATAGAACTGTTACCACGCTAGTTATTGTAATTTTTAAGATCGTCTTTCCTTGGTAACAACTTTCCAGTCTTTGGGAAAGGTAATGTTCTCCCAAACACCCTTTTCACGTTAGCGTTACCCATCCTCTACTACGCGCAGGTATGAATAGGCAATAGAGGCTTAATAGTCGTCTAGACTGAGACAACTCAGGTGGTATTGCTCAAATATCTCCGGTGCTTCTCGAAATGGAAACTTCAATTGGCTGTCTAGATCTGTACGATACATTAGGGGCAGTTCTACAAACGTGGTTTAAATTAAATAAATCGTGATACTATATTTTCTATGTAATGCTATTACAACATGCCTGTTTGGTAACGTGAAATTTTCAACAAGTTTCCCAAACTTGTTTTTTTTTTCTATGGTTTCTGACAGCTGATTGTGAAAATTTGTGAAAATTTGCAAAAAAAAATTCACGTTAACAAATACACCTTACATTATTGAACCTTGAACCATCGTTGAAGCTCATTTAACTCACCGAAATCAGTGATTTAAAATTTCTGAAACACGGATCAAAATTTGCACCACGTCTGAACAACAGGCCCTTAGATCTTTTTTCTTTAGGGTTATATCAAAGATTTAGTCTAGACTCTAGACCAATGATACACCAACAAATTATGCACTTGAGGGAAATATCAGAACTGTTGTTCGCGATAGTGTAAATAATAATAATAAATTAAAAAAACCAACAACTCGGTATGCAGAAACGTCATTCAAAATTTAATCCGACCTCGACAGAGCATTAATTAAAAAATAAATTATAAATTTGGTGGTGCAACAGCTCGTGGAGAACCAGGGCCTAATGACTTACAACTCTCAACCATTCCTTTGTGCGTGTTGTTGGCAAGAATGATTGAATTGCATTCCCCTATTAGCTCCAGAGTTTTTACTTAAGATATAAATGAAAAAATCACCACTTAAAAAATGGAACTTTTTGGAACACCCTATAGTTATAATTTTTCCTGTCTTTTTCAGTTGTTTGATTATTTGATTAAGAATAAAGAAAAATGAATTCATTAATTTTTTCATTTCCAACTTAAAACTAGTACAATCGCATGGGCAAAAAGAAATAAGTAATAGTTATCATGCTTTCACTATAGTTGCTTGAATCCTCATCCAAACTTGATTTAACAAACAACATAATGACAACAAATATGTTACCTTTAAGTTATGCTTTAAAAATTATATTTTTTTTTTTAGTTTCCCCAAAACAATTGTTTAAAAACGAAACAACAGAAGAACTTGAACAAACAGTTCCTACGTCACCTATTACGAAGAGCATCTCAACACCGGCCAGTTTGCAGGCAATAGTTCGTTTTCAAAATGGCACATCAAATATGTCACTTCAGCATAGAGTAAGTTTGAACATTTAAGCAAATACATAATGTACATTGTATTTAAATAATAAAAAACCTTGGATGACACTTAAAATCATTTTTATATTTGTAGATAATTAATCGCCGAAAAAGTTCAAACCCTTATGTTACAAACGGTCGACTACGGTTTCGACTTTTTCAAATCCTTATAAATGCTTTTGCACTACTAGCCATAGCAGGTAAGTAAGTGACAATTATTTCATAAATATTACTAGACAAAGTCAATACAGTTTTAACAGCCATACTTTTACTTAACTTAAAATTAATAAAACAAACTTTTCTTGATAGGTAGATAGTTATTAATTTTGAAAATAGAAAAATTATTCACTTTGTTCAACAATTTTGGTCATAGGTCCAGCCCTTTGTAGTTTAATAAAATGTACAAAGAATTTATGGAAAAACACCTTTCACGAAACAAATTATACCTTACTTAATTATTCCTTTGTTTAAATTTATAGTTATAATATAGCTAATAACTTGGAGCTAAAAAAATGGTTAAGCACTATTAGTAACAATTATTATTATATAATTTCGATAGAAATCAGGTTTATTACAATTTTAATTTTATTTTATTTCTTTTTAAAAAAATAAAAGATATTAATTTAAATATGAAAAAATATGTTGAAAATCTCCGCTACCAAATCAGTTCATTTTTATTTAACATAATTCTACATAACAGGTATTTTTTTTAAATTTAATAACTAGTAAATTAATACCTTAAGTAATCACTCATGGTTTTTTTAATTAATAAACTCCTATTACACCTTTCTTTCGGTATACCTTGTTCCCGGTAGAAAGATTCACAAAATTCGTTATTGCACTTTATATACACTGCCGCTCATCTGAATAAGTTCAACTTTTTTTGCATCTTATTGTTAGCTTCTCTTCATTATACTGCAATGATACTTCTTTGTTATATAATTATGTAACTAAAGATAATCATTATACACTTAGTTTAGGAGACAAAATTTAGTCTTAAAGCTTACCGTTATTCTCACACGCTAGCTAAACCAAAAGGTTCAACGAATGAAATGGAATAAAACAAGAAAAGAAACTGTAATAATGATTTATTTTGCACTTTTGTATAGGTTAGAATATAATAACAATAACTAATAAGGAGTATTGCCCGCATTTACAAGTATTGAAGCGAATTTTCGGTCAAGGATTTTTTAATTGCTTCGATTAATGTTTTTTTATCTTCAAATTGTCTCCCTGGCTCGTATACCTGGTTAATGTGAAAGAAGTTGCCACACATTCTCTATGATATTGAGGTCTGGGAATCAGGGGCCACACCAGCATCTCCACATTTTGGCCATCAATCCACTTTTTACTGTCCTCGCTGGGGGTATTATCATGTTGGAATGTCCACGATATTGGTCCAAACAGGTCAGAAATCTGAGGGAAACCTTTTTTAGCATAGCTTTATAACTATTTGCATTCATCCTCGATGTTAGAAATTGGAGTTCTAAGGTTACGTAGAAGGAAATAGCTCCCCACACCATGAAACTGCCTTCACAGCTATGCAGACGGCTTGAATAATGCTCCTCTTTTCAAAGGTCATGAAAATAATAATTATAGCAACAGGGCTCTCTAAATTTTCATCGGAGAAAACCACTTGTTGCCACTCAGGCTTCCACGACATGTATTTTTTACAAAATTGGAAACGAATTTCTTTTATAGATTCGTTGAGTGGTGGTTTTCTCTGAACTTTTTTTTCTTTTCAAATGATTAGCCTTTTAATAACTCGTTTTACCGTCGCGTCGGCAAACTACATTTTACACCTGTTTTTATTTTGATTTTTGACGCGGAATCATGATGATTGCACGTCTATCAGCTCTTGATGTGGCCCTATAAGTGCCACCTTTCATATTTTGTCCATAATCTTCGAAATTTCGCAAATAATTGCTAATTAAATTTTGACTTCTGCTAATTTTTTTTTTTTCGCGATGTTTCGTTGGTTTAGTCCTAACTCTCGAAATGCTTTAATTTTGCCCTTTTTCTCCTCACTTAACAATTTTCCGCGATCCATTTTTGTCGTTAACAGGTAAAGCACAATTAAATTAATTGGCAGACAAAAATTTGAGAAAATTTCTTAAACTAATAATTTATATTTATATTTAATTTAGTTCTTTTTGGGGTTTTAATTTATTTACACAGATAAACAATATAAAGATGGTTATATCATCTGTCAATTTGATTTGCCTACGAGCTGAAGCGAACAGCTGATGTATGAGATTTGCAAAGTATTAGTAAAAAACAGTGAAAAACACACACAAAGAATCAACTCGTCCATTCAGCACAAGTCTTGTTGTTGTTGCAATTCACATCTATTCATTGAGACAAAGTGAAATTACAAATACAACAATGTAAACAAATGGGTTTTTGGAGAGTGAAACGAACGAAATATTGGGTTCTTGATAATTGATATTCTCTGCTGGTGGACGTTATCTTATAGAAAAATTATTTCAACAGTGATGATATTAAAAAAAAATGAAGAATGAATCTCCGATTTAGATTTTGTCTTATCGCGTTTTCCCTTACAGAGCTTTTCGGGTTTTCCCCTACAGGGCTATAAGAGCAGAATACCCTTACATTTAAGCAAGATTTATATCAGATAAAAACCGAGCTCTTTTCTTTAGAAAATTATCTTTTAATTGGGTCATAATGCGACCTAGCTAAGGTTAAAAAGAGAATCGCAAATTGTACAAAACATGGCTTTGCTTGCACATACGCGCTCTTTAGTCGAAACTCTCCAAGACAAGGATGTCAGGGTTAAAAAATTGAATCACATGTAAAATATAAATCGACAAAAATTGCCAAATTAAAAATTTTCCCCTTTATAAATGACCAAATTCAAAAATTTTAAAAATGTAATACGGCGGCTCCACTGGATTTAAGTATTTTGAAAGACCGTTAGGAAAGCAGAAAAAACATATTTTTTGAAAAAAAAAAACGTTATAAAAAATCTAGCACCCAACCAATCGATGGGGACTTCAGGATTTATAAAGCAAAGTATAAAGAAGGTGTATACCAGAGAACTGCAATAAGTAGCTCGTTTTAAAGTTGTTCACAAAATTCTTTGCCTTACACAGTATTCAGGCACATTTACATTTCGAATCAACACTCATATTGTTTCGCTTTTCATAAATGAATCTGAGTGGAGCTCACATTCCTTTGAGAAAATGATTCACTTCAACAAGATTCACTGTCTGCATGCATTCTGAGCTGCCGTAATAAAATTTTAATTTTCCTGGGCTATTTGTACCACACCACTCCACAACTAAAATCCAATTGTAGAACGAGTTATGGTATCAACACCATGCCACCGAGCCATTTATGCCTAATAAAACTTCTGTCACTGTATGTTTTATTTATCATGATCTGAAGCAGATCAGATCAGGGCCCTCATCATGACGATATCGTTTTCGATATCCACATCGATAGGTATGCTTCACGTAAACTTAAGAAATCTCAATCGATAAACGATATCGACTTGAAGATTTGGTTTTAGTCCACGTAATTAAGAAAACTGCCATTTACTATCTCTCTATTTATTCCAAGCCCTAAAAGAAAAGCGAAAATTAAAGTTGGGACTAAGCAAATTATGCCTACAAAAATTGTTTTCAAGTCTCAAGGGAATAAGATATTTAAATGACAATGGGGCTAGCAAATTAATATGTTTGCTGCTTTTTTTCTAAGGTCTAAGGACATTCAACAAGGTTGGGGCTTGTTAATTTGGCATGTAACCTGATGTTTTCCGAAGCTTCGAGAGAACTGAACAAGAAAACGGTGTTGTTAACAACTTACTGCCTGAACAGAATGCAAGACGGAGCTGGAGTAGATGTCAAAAATGCTACAGCTAGAGCAGCAAGAGTTAAACAATTAAATTTTAAATTTTACTGCAACATTTTTGACATCTATTCCAGCTCAGTTGCCAATTCTGTCAGGCAGTAACAGTATCATGTAAAATGTGTTTATTTAAGACCCTCGGCTCAAGGGAATTGAACAAAAAAAAAACAGAACGATGTTAATTTAGCAAATTTACATGTTGAATGCAAATAATGAGGTAAATGATAGCATCTGATATTTTCATTTTTAAGCTTTTTTCAGTAATTGAAAAACCGGAATTCAGGTAGGTATAAGAATTTGTATTGAGTGAAAATAATTACTTTTTGCCTTGAAAGTTCTTTTTCAGGTAAAATTTTCAATAAAGATTGATATTGTTTTTAATCCTTAATGAAGGAATGAATTTTATCGATAGCTAGGGATATCGATAGAAGTCATCATAAAAGAACCTATTGAATTTGACCACAAGAGTAAATAGATCTGTTCGTGTGCTTCCCAAAACTGCCAATATTTACCCATTTAAGTTGAAAGTTCTGTCAAAGACCATATAAAGAAAATGAAACCGACATAATTTTGGATTAAAATGAGCAGTTTTGAGAATTAATATCACCTCTTTTCCTTAGCTCAATTGTTGAAATCTTTAAAGCTTAGCTGAGCCCAGAAATCCTTAAGACCTTTAAGACATAAAAACTGTATTTCCGGCGCCAAAAAAAACTTTGGAGTCGATAATTTGCATGAAATGTTTTCGAGCAACAGCATCACAAAATTTTTGTTTATTATGCAATCAGTGTCTTCAAAATGGAATTCAAAGCTTTTATTTTAGTTTGATTTTGCAACTCGAAGATATTTTGACGGTTTCAAAACTACCATAAAAATCGCCTTTTAATCTAAGTTCTTTTTTTGTTTTTGTATTGCTCTAAAGTTTCACTCGAAAACTAGGTCAACTTTTTAGCCGAGTGGTACGCAACTCCAGAAAAAAAAATAAATTTTCGTTTCTGAGTGTACATCACTAACATATCTGTCTAAATTTAACGATCGAAATAATTATTCACGGTTTTATTCTGGAGTGAATTTGTAACAACTTATTTTTTTTTCATGTGATTTAAGTGAACATTACTTTGGTAAAATGAAAATCGAAGTCAAGAAATATTTGACAAGAAAAAATGTATCAAAGCCAAAGGGAAAAACATATTTTGTTTTAAAAGATTCACTTTGATTTATCGAACACAAATTCTTTGAAATGGTTGAGTAAAATTTGTATTAAGAGAAGAGCAAATGTTTTATTTGATATTTTCTCTACAACTGATATGTTAAAATATAGCAAGCATTTTAATTATGGTGTTTGCAGAACAATTTGGGAGCTAAAATTCAGCACGTTCTGTGTAGGTACGGCATAGATGTATAAATTCTTCAAAAAGATGTATAAATTCAAAAGATGTATAAATTCTTCTTTAAAAATATTCTTACAACTTAATGGTACAGAGCGAAATTTTAGGGATATTGTGGATTGGAATTTCCTGATCAATGCGTCATGATCGAAGCAAACTATTCACGATATCGTTCATGGTTATCGTATAGACGACGGTCATCAGGAAATTTACGTGATAAGGGCCCAGATAAAATGTGTCTATTATGTAATTGTATTTTCATAAACCAAAACACTATTTGTACTTTTATCAAAATTGCACCTAATTTCGATCCATACAAAAAAAAAACAAAAGCATGAAAACTGAAAAAATACACCTTTTTCTGAAAGTTCAAATATTTGCTATCAAAAGCTCTAAAGAAGTTTAAATGCTGAAAACTTCATAGCTGGGTAATGGTCACTCTGATTCAAAGTGCTTTTTTGGTAATAGGTAAACACAATTACAATAAGGGTTGATGGCTTTGATCTACGTCACATTCCATGACTTTATGACCCGGTACAAGAAACTTGCGGCTTATAATTAAATTTGGGAATTTAACTTGAGCCATTAAAGCAGCAAAATGGATGTTTTTGTTCTGTCCTACACATTTGTCTGAATAAAATGACACCCTAGAAAAGAAATAGGAGAGCTTCTTTAAATAAGGACATATTTAAAAAATGTATGTAAATATCTTAGCAGGATTCTATTTCGTTTTCTCCTCTAGCAGCTAGAGCCACATGTAGTGTGTTGAAATTCCTGTAGGCCAGTGGCATATTCAAAGATTTGGCAATTTTTTTTCTTTTTTAATAATTTATTTAAATATACCTACATTAATAGCATTTTAATTCTAGGTGGACTTGCAGCCTACTTTAGTGCTTATCCTACAATTAAGTTTGTTAATAAACCAATTATCAACACCATAAGAGTTGAAGAAGTGTCTCAATTTGGTAAGTGTTTTAATATTTTGTAACTGTTTATGTTAAATTAACAACCAACAATAGGAAAAAACCCAGCTCCTGGAACTTGCTTACCCATCATTGTTAAATTTTGTAAAGGGCCACTGATTCCATATAACTATACAGTTTTTCCTAATTACATTGGACATTTTGGACAGTTGGAAACGCAAGTGGTGAGGTTTGAAATAATATTAACATTCTCTTATTCTGACTTGTTTCAATATAAATCATGCAATAGGATCTAGATGCTTATGATGCACTCGTTGATGTACGATGCTATGAATTAGTTTCGTTGTTTTTATGCACACTTTTTGTTCCAAAATGTGGTTCGACAGGATCCACGGTACCTCCTTGCAGAACACTTTGTACGGAAACCATGAGGCGTTGTGGATTTTTCTTTGATGTATTTGGCCTAAACCTTCCAGAATATTTGAATTGCAACCTATTTAAGGATTTCGATAACTCCGATGAATGCGTTGGCTTACATCAAGTTCGAGACGTTATGATAGCAGCACGAAATCCAGGTAACCACAGTGTTACATTTATCACAATTTTGTTTTCATTTCAATTTGTTGGTTGTAGTTTGCAGTGGCTTTGTTTGCGACCAAACAAGATGCATTCCAAATGAATACGTTTGCGATGGGCATTTAGATTGCATGGATCAAATGGATGAGTCAAAATGCGATCGATGTGATTCTGGATCAATTTATTGCGGTGAAGATCAATGCATGAGCTCAAAAAAAATTTGTGATGGAATAGTTGATTGCCCTTATGGTCAAGATGAACGGAATTGCAGTAAGAATAGTTATTGATTTAATGCCTTGATTTTGGTCTCATAAGTGTTAAATTTCAGTTCGACTAAGTGAGCGCAACGGTGATTTAGGCAAAGGTGTACTTGAAGTTTTTCGTTTTAGTTCAAACAAATGGACCCCGGCATGTGTAAAAAACTGGGATCGTTCCGTTTCACCGACAGCTGTCTGTTCAATGCTTGGTTACAACTCAGTAAATGCAACCAGTGTTGTTACTCAAAAGACACATCGTCCACTTTTGACATCGGTTAATGTTTCTACAGACATCTGGAAAATGTACTCTAAAAAAAGATCAAGTCTGATGCAGGAGTTTTCAAGCTGTACCCCCGAAGAAGATTTCCCAATAGCTGAATTGACGTGCACTAACTTCGGTATGTAATTTTTAGGTTCTATATAAAAGGCAATAAAACCTTAATTATTCACAAATCATTTAGAATGTGGCAAAGTGAAACGTGAAAAAAAGCCTGCTAGACGTATTATTGGTGGATCAGCAGCAAGCCCAGGTGCCTGGCCCTTTTTGGCCGCAATTTTAGGTGGCCCCGAAAAAATATTTTACTGTGCAGGTGTTCTCATCGCTGATGAATGGGTTCTCACTGCTTCCCACTGCATTGGAAAGTAAGTATATATCTAACTTATATTTACAAAACGCATTTTTACCTAATCGACTAATAAATCTGTTGGTGGGAGTAAAACGCACTTTTTTGAATATTAACTGTTATCGAATTTTCGAATCTGCGAACCATTTTCGGTGCTTACAAGTATTTTATTATTATTTATCGTGAGCGGAAAACATAACATTAAAAGGGTGCGCAAGTCCCTTGAGAAATATGAAAAGTTACTTACCGCAAATAAAATATTGAAGATTGAAAAATAGCTATGAATATGTCGTCGGCTTTCTGTCAAAAGCTCGTAAGTCAAATTGTTTAAAAGATATACAAAAAACAGATTCAAAATGTAATAAAAAAGATTTCTTATATCGTAAAAGTTTTTGCAATTGGTTGATAGAGCCAGAATAAAATTCAGTTACGAGACATTGATATTTTAATTCAGTGATTGGTTTTAATCTAAAATATTTCAAAATATCAATTAAGTAATTACGATGTTTGACAGAAAGCGATATTTAAAATATTTCAAAATATCAATTAAGTAATTACGATGTTTGACAGAAAGCGATATTTAAAATATGCACGACTGGACTGTCGAAAAAGCGACAAACTTATTTTTGCATAAACACAGCATAGGGTGAAAGTGTTTCTTTTTACTTTGTGAACAATTTCCCAGAGGTCAAACTTTTAACAAAATCGACCTCGACCGTGCGTATATTTCAAAGCTCGGCTATTCAACAAACATGAATTAATAAAGGCCTCATTACACGATAATAGAAGTCATATGACCTGTCATTATTTTTTCTGTTTGATTTCTCATATGAGCTGTCATTTCAAGTCAAGTCACACGGTTATCATTTTTTCATGTTTACACGTCTTTACTTCGCATTTTATTTTCTCTATGGTTATCTTTCAAAACCAAAATAAAGAAAAAAACCTATATACAAAATAATTTTTGTAAAGCAAAATTACTTATTTTGGAACTATCCATTGTTGTTTTCATTCAGAATTCAAATTTTTTTTAGAAATATTTTTATTTTCAATACTCTGATTTCAATATTTTCCATGAAATCAACTATTTTCCGTTTCACTTCTCAAATGGAATTAGCCGCAGTTCTAATGCGTTTTTGCTTTTGAGAAGTCATATGAGATCTATGAGTGTGTCCGGATGGTTTGGTATGATTTTTTTGAGTTTTTATGAGAATGATATGAAATCTTGATATGAGAAATTATATAACTTCTATAATCGTGTAAAGTGGCATTAAACAACGACAGCGCACACCGCAGTGCATTTAACGAACACAGGCTTCAACAATGAGAGGTTCCACTACCACAAAATCCTCTAAGATGTAACCGACACCACAGAATTTACCAGTCACTTCAGAAAAAAAACCCATGATATGATGATAAATTCGTGCACCGCAAGAACTTGTAACTTAATACTCCTCGCGAGTATTACAAGGCCATCACCTAATCACTTGACTTCCCTGTAAGGCAACTCCACTACAATACCCCTTTAAAAACCTCAGGCCACATGACTCTTGAAGTCAGTACAGGCAGTAAGGTGAAAGGGTGTACCAGGCAGTACAGAAGACGCATGCCAGCTACATGCTCGTCCTAGCTCGTTGGATGGGGAAGCTCTTTCTGCAACTGTGATGCAATCTGTCTTTTGAGTTTGTTTTGAGGGACGCAAATTGCTACTTTGCACATACAAAAATCAAAAGATGTTTCCACAAGTTCAAGCAGGTGGAGGACCCAAGATGTAAATTACCCTCCATGACTACCACCACAGTATTTTTGGTGAGTGGGCCATTTGTTTTTTGACTCAATCCTTTAATACATATCCAACTAAAAGTTATGATATGATGAAGTCACATAATGCAGGAGAAAGAAAATATAACATTTATAGCTCGAACCTCGAACTCGGGACAAATCACTTGGCCAATGGTCAGTTGCGCACGGAAAGGATTCAATAGAAAAAAAGTGCAGCGCAAGTGATTTAAGGAGAGAAGGTTTTTGCTTAAATTTTTCAATATCTAACAAAACTTTACTTTTTAGTTCCAATTAAATTTTTCTTTATATGAGTTCGGAAAATTAACACACACTAATAACAACAAAAAATAGTATTTAGGCCTATTCTGGCTCATCTCTTATTCTCCTATGGATTTTCTGTTATGAAACATAAAAGATTATCATTTTTATATTTCTTATGATTGGTATACAGATATTCAAACTTTTATAAAAACTCTGTACCCAAAATCTGTTATCAAAATCAGCTGTTGTAAATATAATTTGAATTGATAATTAATTTTCTAAAAAAGAATTTAACACAAAAATACTTTAAAACAACGGTAGCATAGCATCAACTTATAAGGTTTCTTTTAAAAATTTAGATAAAAAGACAAATATTCCATCCGGAATTTAGATAATCATTCGTTAGTTTTCTGTTTTAATTAGTTTTTTTATTGTAAACATTTTTTTTTTTATTTATTCTCGATTAATTGGTTCAGATTACCCAAAAATTTACATTGCTGACAAATTAAATACTTTTTTTATCTCTCGTTCGTGAGAAATCGGAAAAATAAAATTCAGATTGAATTTGGTTTGGTCAAGACAAGAAACTGAAAAAATCTTTGAAACAAATGATTCTTGATTTCAGTACGGTTGTGAAGTGATTTATTTTTGTTTGTAAATAAAGACAATTTTGAGTTAGTTAAATATTTTTCTTATGATGAAAAAGCTGATGAATCATTAAAATATACTTTGTCTCCTATCTTTTATGCCATTAATTACCAGATTTTATTGAAGAATGGTTATAATCTAGATGGATTAAAAAGCTCTAAAAAATCAAAAAAGTTAAGTTTTTGTACTGCTCCGGAAAAATAATTATTTTAAGGCAATTCTTTGACATTTGGATGCCAAAAGGCACTTCATCTTCCATCTGTCAAGACATCAACTGTCAAATTCTTAAGAAAGATGGCTACGACGTCGACGAAATAAAAAACCGGTTAAAAGTTAGAAACCTCCACAGTTTTTACTGCTCCGGATAGAGGTAATTTAAGGGCAATCTGCCAAGCTAAATTTTATAGAAAGATGGCTACGATGTTAATAGATTGAAATAAATTATTTAATATCCAGTGTTCAGGTTTTTTGTATGTCCGGAAAAAAGTGGTTTGAGGGCTATTGGGTGGCACTCAACTGTCAAAATGACAGTTTGGCTGAAACAAATATTTGTTCCGTTCGTCAGCTCAGTGAGCGCATCTGAAATATGTGTGAAATGAAAAATGAAATAAGACTACAAAAATATCTGATCACAAAAGAGTCCTCATTTAGCGTTGCCCGGGCCCGGGCCTCTAACAAACTTAGTCCGCCATTAGATGTCAATACCAGACCAGAGAATATCAATTACCAAGAAGCCAATCCTTGGCTGTCATCCGGCTTTGCCTACAAACTGAAACACGCACACATAGACAGTTGGGCTAAGTCCACCACTAGGTTTTTGCACACATTGACAGTTGGCATCGACCCACCACTGATTTATTCGCACACATAGACAGTTGGCATCGACCCACCACGAATATGTCGGTTATTTTTGAAAATCTTCAGTTATTTTGAAATTCACTTGGGCTGCAATGGGCTTGTTCAAAAAGTATAAAAAAGGGAGAAATTATATATATAGTGCTGACCGGACCTTATGAAAATAAGTTGTGGTTTTTTTTTTAAATGTAAATTGTAGTCGCTTTTTACTAATTCCCGCCTGTCTGGAAAATAAATATCTTTAGTTACTTTTTTTTCGATAAACAGTTTGTCTTTTCTGTTTTTTTTTTCTTTTCAACTCCCGAAATGTATAAGGAATTGTAGAAAATTTACTAAAATAACTTACAGTGAGTAAGAAGAAAGTTTTAAATAATTTTGCGAAATGAAAAAAGATATTCACAAACTAAAATTTTGGCATATATACTACGCTTATATGTGTTGTTAAACCTGCTTGAAGCTCGCGTCATTTTTTGTAAGCCTGGGTTCAGTCGAAATGAGCTTGATTTGACTAGATCTCGTTCGAGGAGCGGAGTCGAGTCGAAATTTGTGACGAAAAACCGGGATTAAAGAGATGGTCTTACAGATATTGCATTATGGTCTATTTATTTGCTTGTTTGTGGGCAAATATAGTTTTGCTTTAATAATCGTCGAGCATCAGCTAACCAGTTTTAATTAATTAGTTAAAATTACTGAATATTGGATTAAATAACTCTACAATGAGCCCTATAGTTTTTGATCAATTGGTTATTAATAATGATAATATTAATATAATGCATATTTAACCGTTTTCATAAGAGCCCAAATGAGGTAATTTTGCAAATTACAGAAAAAGTGTTTTCATCTGTAAATTGGTATTTCTTTTGACAGCTCATTTCATTTTTTGAGTTTCAACCCTGCCTGTAAATCACTTTTTGTTGTTAATTTTTTAATTCAGTTTTAACATTTTCGTTCAAAATCTTTTCAGAGCTATTCAAAATGTGCCCAATTCGATGTGTTCGTTAGGTTTTGACTTAATTTCCTAGAAAATTGTGTGCAAGTTTGGTTGAAATTATCTCATTTCGAAATTTGAATTTGTGTGGAAAATGAGATGATTTCGTATCAAATTTGAAAATTTTCAACGAAATTTCCTCATTTGGTCTAACGAAAACGTAGTATTAAGGCTCTCCAAAACCAACACGAATACCGATTGATTTGCAGTGAATCATTCACAATAGTACAAAATATGACAAAAACATAGACAATACTTAACAACAACAAAAATTCATCGTCACTCCTTGTTGGCGTTGGCTTGGGAGAGCCTTTAGTTTGTTTTACTTCATTTCTATTTTGATTATACTAGTAAACATGGTCACGCTAGGAGCTACTAGCCATTTTATAATTTTAATTCAGTTTGTCACCCGAGCATATTTCTATTATTTCTCATTACTGTAAGCCAAAATGCTTTAGGTTTGTATTTATTAATTAATCTATTATATCTATCTATGTATTTATTTAACGATATGTGTTCGTATTAATTGAACAGGGTTATTGTTTTGATCCATAGCTCCGCACTTTTAGCTCACTGATTTTGTGGTTTAACTGAGGGTGGTTCAAGCATGTAATTGACTTTTATAACTTACATGAAACCTAAATCATTATTAAAACCCAGTTAATCTACAGAAATTGATGGATTAAAAATTTTTTGAACCACGGAGCATTGTTTAGCCCCGACGTCGTTTTTTTCGTCCAAGCTCATTCAGACAAGGA
Organism: Dasysyrphus albostriatus; assembly: GCA_946251815.1. Lineage (NCBI taxonomy): Eukaryota > Metazoa > Arthropoda > Insecta > Diptera > Syrphidae > Dasysyrphus > Dasysyrphus albostriatus. Next base: position 67,710,813 of record OX276337.1, on the reverse strand, counting down.
AAAAACACACCTAATGTGAACCTGGCCCTAGTTGGGTTTCTATTTGTTGAACACGTCCCGTGGTCAAAATTATTCACCTCGGTCTGTCAATTAGATGTCAAAACAAAACAAAATACATGGTGTTCCCTATTTCATGCAGGATAATTTATGAAATGATATTAAAAAAAAATCGTATGGGAAGGGGGGATTATTTATCCGCTTTTAGATAAGAGTAGTAACTTTCTTAAAAAAAAATTGAAAATCAACGGCACTACTAACTTGCAACTTGCAATGTTATGCTCTTTATTTTTGTTTAATTAACTTTTTTGAATTTTACGACCAAATATATTTAAAATGAAAATAACTAAAAAATAAGACAACAGCTAGAAGGTCATGCTAAAATTTCTTAAAACCATTCTCGAATCAATTTTTCTAATTAAGTTGTTTCGTAATCATTTAAAAAAAAAATAATTATACAACTTAAAACTTAAAAAAAGTTAATGTATTTGTTAAAACTATTTCATTTCTTTTATAGTATGAAGTAAAATTTCAGTAATAAGTATTCAGTACTCCTATTAAACACTCAAAACCAAATGCTTAGATGTCATGAAGTTTAAAAAAATAAATTAAAAATAGCTATTGCTGTTTTATTATCTGCAAAAGAGGGCTGGATTTACTTTTAACACGTGCTACGAAAACGATTTTGAAAACTCCTAATTATTTCTTTTTTGTACTAAAGTTAAATCCAGATCAAAACCCGAATCCCGAAAGAAGATAATAAAACCCACCTGACATCAACTTTAATACTTATAAATTGTAAATTGACAGTTTAGTGGAGTTTAAACAAAAAAACTAAAGTTCTGGTGTCAGGTTGCAGAAAAACTATTCTTTTATTTCTTATTTTTCTTAACTATTTTTTTCCTTAGAATATATTCAACAATAATTTTAAAATTATTCTGGATGAAGAAATGGCCACCCTGTATAATATGCGAGATGCATTGAAGATATTTGGAAATCTGTGTGATTGAAGACATTTTATGGATTCAGTTTTTGTATTTTATTATAATCGTGGATGAATATTAACTGACAATTACAATTGCTTGTGCACTTTAAATTAATTAAACAATTTCACATTGATGTTTTTGCTATCAGCCGAAGTAAAATTCTCAAATTATTTTTCCAATTTTCAAAGAAAAAAAACTGAGCTGTCAAAACAAATAAATCTCACCGCGTTACATTGTTGTTGCAATTCACATCTATTCATCGACACGAAGTGAAATTACAAATACAACAATGTAAACAAATGGGTTTTGGAGGGTGAAACGTACGAAAGATTGGCTTCTTGGTAATTGATATTCTCTGTACCAGACACTGTCTTATACAGGGTGGCGCACGAATCGTGCTACAAAAATAAAACGTAATAACTTTTTTTCTGTGTGAGTAATCGGCTTATTTTTTTTTTTATTTTGTAGGTTACTATTTAGATTTATAAAAATGGATACGGGGATACGGAGAAAAGAATTTGGATAGTGCAACGGTACCATGCTTTGCAGTCCGTCATTTCCGTCCAAAGGGAATTTAGGCGGGAGTTTGGCGGTAATCCCCCGAGTAGATGGACCATTATGAGGTTTGTAAACATGTTTGCCGAATCTGGAAGCATCGCACGAAGGCCGTACCATCGAGATGCCAATGTTCGGGTTCAGGATACAATCGCAGCAGTAGCATCTGCAATACAGGCCAATCCGAGCGTTTCGACCCGAAACTTATCGGGGCAAATTGGAGTTAGTAGACGGTCATTACAACGGATACTTCATGACGATTTAAACTTGTTTCCGTACAAAGTCCAAATTACTAGCAAGTTAAACCCTCAGGATTTGCCTGTTCGCCTGGAATTTTGCCAAAAAATTATATCAATGGCCGAAGAAGACAACACATTGATCAATTGTTTGTTCATGTCTGATGAGGCCCATTTTGATCTTAACGGCAATGTAAACAAGCAAAATTGCCGTATATGGAATGAGTCTAATCCAGAAATGCTCCATGAGACGGAACTGCACCCAGAACGAGTCACTGTGTGGTGCGCAGTTTCATCAAGGTGTATTGTCGGGCCGTACTTCTTTGAAGAAAACGATGTAACCGTTTCTGTCAATGGGGACCGTTATTTAAAGATGTTGAAGGAGTTTTTTTACCCAGAACTGCGCCGAAGACGTAAACCATTCAACAGCGTTTGGTTTCAGCAAGATGGAGCAACTGCACATATAGCCAGACCAGTTATGGCGGAGCTAAACAAAAAATTCGCAAACAAATTAATATCTAGGAACTCCACTCTTCGCTGGCCCCCAAGGTCACCTGACCTGATTGCACCAGACTTTTTTTTATGGGGTTATGTCAAGCAAGAGGTGTATAAAACGAAGCCCAGGAATTTAACTGAATTAAAGCAGTCCATAACGACAATAATTGAGGCGATCCCAACTTCAACTCTTCAGGCCGCAATGAATAATTTTTTGATCAGGTGCCGCATATGCGTGGGAGAGCGTGGAGGTCATTTGCGGTCTATAATCTTTAAAAACAACTAACTATTTAAAATAAAATTTAATTTTCTAACCAATAAAAAAAAAATAAATGAAATACATCGATTAAAAAAAAAGTTATTTGAATTTCTTATTGTAGCACAGTTGGTGCGCCACCCTGTAGGCCACGCAATGCGACTTGGGGTATTTTCTAACGATTTCTGCAGACGCTGTATTGACGAGGAAGAACTTACTATTCAACTTTTATGCACTTGTCCTGCTTTGTCTTGAAGATTTCTACTTCAATGATTCTAGTGATTAAATACACAAAACACAGAAAAAGGCAGTTTGTTATGCTTTATAAGAAGCTCCAAATTGTTCAACGAGTTGGGAAAAGGGTTTCCTGTCGTATTAAAATAGACCAACTTAAAGTCTAAGTGCGTCAGTTTTTACGGCTGATCTAACCGAATCTGTCAGTTTTCTTAGAATCAACCATATTATGTACATTACGTAGAATATAATAACTCTTCTTTTTTTTCAGTCACACTCTTATGCATTTAGATGATTGGACGATACAGCTTGGAGTTACTCGAAGAAATTCTTTCACCTATTCTGGACTTAATGTTAAAGTAAAAACTGTGATTCCACATCCTCTGTATAATACACAGATCGCCCATGACAATGACATCGCTTTGTTTCAGGTGAATTTTTATGTAATTTTTGTTTTGCCTAAATAATATAAACAATTATTATAATTTTCTTATTCAATTATTATTACAAGGAATTATTTAACAACAAAGCAAGTATACATATAAAGGGTTTTCCCATAAGGGCTGAAATAAATTGTTCGACTGGTTAGGACGATCATGGCCTCCACATACTGTCAGCATTGACCCGTCCCTATTGGAACACCCTTTATGTTAAGTATTCAAATTTCCCAAAAGAACTCTTTTCTTTGATTGATTTAAATTAAGAGCGGTTCTTGTCTACACAGTCTACTATCATTTTATTCAAACTACGGGTTTCACCAGAACTAGATATTTATATTATTGTGATCCGTTTAAAATGTTCTTTAAGATCGAAGTTAGTCCTAAAAAATTGATATTTCATTTTTCGCCTATTATGAGATTCTCCTGAAAAATATTTAATGTTCACCTTATTTCCCTTCTTTTAAGTATATACTCATTTTGGATGAAATTTATCCTAAATAGGAGCTAAAATGTTTACTTATTTTTGGCGGTGGACGAAAGTAAAATAAGGTTTTTGTTTATTTAAAACCAGGAGTTTCACCCGAACAACATTCCACCCGAAAAAATTGCCGTTTTAATTTTTGCCTATTGTGAGTTTCACTCAAACAATGTTCGAAAATTAACCTTAAAGCGAGTACTAATTTCGGGCGAAATGTATCGCAATTCCTGTCCTTTGCGAAAATTCTTTGTTTATTTAAGGCCATTTTTCGGGTGAAACTTACAAATAGGCTGAATAGCTTTTGAAACCTTAAGTTTATACATCAATGCGAAGTGAAATTGAAAACAAAAGAAAACATCAGAAGATCTCGTGTCAAAAAGTTAACAAAAAAAATAAATTTGGTCGAATGGTAGGCTGATATAATACCATTGATTTACACAAATTAGTTTGAAGCAAAATTGTTCTTCCTTGTCGCCAAAATAATTGCATTTAATTTTATCCGATCTTTCACGCCTGGGAAACAAATTATTTTTGTATATGAATATTTCACTTCAGCTTTAAAGTATAAACGAAGGCATCGGGTAAGATAAGTAAGTAATTCATTTTTTGAGATACAATTTTTTCATTACATATCATATTATTGGCTTAGCCATCAGCTCGAGTGGCAAAAAATGTATGTTTATCATTAATTTACAGTTACAAAATTTTATTATGAGAACTTTTGGACGGATTTAACATAAGAGCAGAAGGATTTAAAATTTGTTTCATTTAAAATGTTGATGGTTTCAATCATTGTTAGTATTTTTTTTCCGAAATGTGCAAGTCTTTCACATTTTAAAACTGGACAAATGCTTATAAAGTGAAATACGTCTTCCTTCGCGTACCAATAAATAAATTTGAGTGCATAATTGATTGAAACTGCCGTTGTATGGATTGCTGTTTAAGTGTAGTAGCTCACATCTAGTCTTAAATAGGAGCGAGATTTCCTGATAGCTTAAATCATCACAAAAGTAATTTTTGTTAGATAGGTTGTGATCGAGCTGCGAAAAGATAATTCGTCATTCAGATTTACGAGCTTCATCAATTTTGGTTATTTCAAGCTTTACCTTCTTGTAGTTGTATAAAGGTAAGATCTTTTTAAGCAGTTCTAAGTTCTGAAAATTCCATTGCAGGTTTACTCCATAATTTAAAACGATGTTCTGCCATTTCATCATCCACCATTCCCGGTTTCTTATCTCATACATCAGCATTTTTTCGGTAGTCTATTATATGCGTGTGAGGCAATTTTTAATATAAGATCAGCAACAATTTTGGCAAACCAGTTTCCAGATATAAAGTGTAGTTTAGCGTATTTCGTGACAAGTTAAAGAGTTTTTAAGAAAATATCTTTTCCCCAAATTTGGACAGCATAACACAACGTCGATCTCACAACACTATCAAACAATTTATATTTGGTTGATAATGTTACGTTTTCATTGGTAAAAATCTTGCGCCACGTCATGTTGATCAAACTCTGTGAGGTGCTGGTTTTTTCTTCGATGTGCTTCTTGAAGTCACAGGTAGAATTTATTTTAACTCCTAAATACTTGAATTCTTTAACTTCACGAATTTCGGTTAAAAATAATAATTTTGGATTTCTGTACGTTTACGGTAAGTCCCCATGCTTCACAATATTTGGTAAGTCGGTTTATCATTAGCTGTAAGCTTTCAGGTGATTCGGCTAAAAGAACTATATCATCTGCGTACAAGAGGACATTGACATTTGTTTCAGCGATTCGAATGCTACCGGGTTTGCAAGAGACTGTCATTTACAATGAAAAAAGCAGTGCACTTAGCAAGCAACCTTGTTTCACTCCAGAGTCATTGTTAAACCATTTCGAGTAACCAGATCCATCCCATACCACCGCTTAAAAATCTGTAAAGATTCTATTCTTGTCCACCCATTTTCCCGGCCTACTTACAAGGATACCATAAAAGATATTCCGCGTTAATTTTTGGGATTGTCACCTTTCTTGTAAATAGGGAATTTCCCAGATTTTTTAAACGAATCAAGAATTGAGCTTGTTATGAGTATGTCATCAAAAAGTTGTTTTAGTTGGTTTATTTGTTTGGGCATTTTTAAGGAACTCACATGGTACGCAACCTTCACCAGTTGCTTTTCCATTTTCGCTTTATTGATAACAGCTTGGATTTTATGAGCTGTAAACTCAGATTCTAATGTTGTATCGATTAAAAGTGGTTCAGCGTATGCAAATTGGAGACTCGGTAACTTTTCGAAGTGTATAGAAAGATTCAACGCAGATATGTTTGTACGTATCAGAAATTTGGCAGCTATTTTCCAAAATTCTTTTGAATTTTTGGTAGATCCTAAAGAGCGAGCTTGCTTGTTCTGAAACTCAACTTTCTTACAGGTGCATATTTTCTTATAATCAGAGTTTGACTGTTAGTAGCATCGGGTTAAATATTTTCTAGGAAAAATTCATAATAAGGCTACTTCAAAAATACAAACAGTTATGATTAAATTTGATTTCGTGGACGATTTTCTCTCACTTACCTGATCACCTGAACGACTTCCTCTTTTCCGTTAGCTTATGTAGACTTTCGATGATTCTAGCAGCTAAGAGCCGATAATAGTACATGACTACTTTATCAAGAAATATTCAGAATTGTTAATTGCCCTGCGGTGTTGTACAATTTTTCACCAGTGTCCGCGTTAAGCACATTCGCTAAAATTCTTCTTGGAATATCCGTCTCGAAGCCTTCAAAACAAGGCACCAAGGCCTCTACAATTCGGTGAAAGCTGCCAACACATAGATAAAATAAGCAGGCGGCATGTAAAAGCTGCAAACGTTTGTGACTCTGACGATATTTTATCGTCATTTGCGGCTTTGATAGCGTATCTTCTGAATATCCTTTTGCGACAGTTCTCATATTCATGTAAACTATTTGTGGATCCTACATAATATAAATAAGGATAAATTGGACGTGGCGTGAACACGAAAAATTTGCTTCGACTCAGTTTAAGTATTTCGAGGTTAAAACGAGTATTAGTGAAATCTAATAAATAAGGCTGAAAGTTTTTTCTTATGTTAATTTTTTAAGTAAACTAATTTTGTTTGCAAACGCGATCCGTGATACACAAATTGGTTGACACATTCATTCACATACATATTGTGTTCAGTGATAGTATAGAATTTTAAAAGATGGCTTAACTGACGTCCCTTATTTTGGCGGAATCAAATAATTTTGGTGTCTGAGATCTGAATTTTTAGCTAAATAAATGCTTATTTGTTGCGTCAACCATACGTTTTTAGCATGAGTATTTTCTTATTATTAAAGTATTCGCTTAAATAAGTCTGAAATTAGCGGTGAAAATTTTTAATAATAAATTTGTATTTGTCATCTGCATTTTTATTAAAACAAATGCTTACTTGTTGCGCAAACTTGAACTTGCAGTTCCATTTTATTTTTGAATTCTTAAGTTTCCGCTAAGTAAGTTTGAAGTTGGCACACGAAAATACGAAAATCATGATTCTTTCATTGAACAAAACTGGAGGTTTTTAAATTCTAATTTCTAATGAATTTTTTAGCTTTAGTGGATGGTTTTTTAATTTCAAAAAGGAAATTGACATTATATATTTAAATACATATTCATACATACACAAGAACATAACGGTCTTTCCTGCTATGAACTACCACAATTCTTAGCCTAGCTTCAGATTTAAATAATGCAACCAGAAAAATATGAAAATTACTGAAACTATTACTTTAGATTAGTTTTGTATTTTTCAGTTCCTGACCTAAAAATGGATTGACATCTTCTAACGGCAAAATTGTAAAATTAGTTTCAGATTTGATCAGATTAGGTCTAAAAATAATTTCCAACACAAACATTTTTAAAAATCATAAGTTTTTAAGCAATTGTTGACAATTCTTAACATTTTGGACTATATTCTTTAATTTTGTATTTATTTTTTTAGTCATTTTTATATGAAAGTTTACAATTTTAGGAAATTTCAAACATAAACTTGACTCAGTTCCTACCTTCGACACTTCTTGCTAAGGTTTTGTTTAAAGTAGATAGAAATTAGGTAGTACCACTGAATTTCGCATCCCCAAATCAATAAGTGAACAACATTTCATTAATTTGTATTAAGAATTGGAGTAGGAAATAATTTTTATTGCCGAAATTCAACAAACCGATCACTTTGTGGCGCCTCTAAAGGCTTAATTTTCTTCATACTATTTAGTAAAGGAATTTTATATTTTTACCCAAAGCTGAGTGCCACCCCACGCAGTGTGTCGCCCCGGTTCATGGTCCTTATGGCTCTATGGTAAATACGCCACCGGCTGTTGTGACTTCTATTATTTCGTATTCATCCCGAGAATCTTGTTTAACATACATTTTATTCAATTTTGCAAAGCCTGTTGATATTAACATGCTGTTATTTAAATATCGATTTTCATTTTTCAGCTTTCTTCAAGAGTATCGTTTCATGAACATTTATTGCCTGTATGTCTTCCTCCTCCTGAGCTTAAACAAATAAAACCTGGAGAACTATGTACCGTCATAGGATGGGGAAAACGAGAGGATAAAAACCGTGAGTAAATTAGACGTCTTTTATTTTAACCCTTCATTGCACACCTTTCTTAAAATCACCTATTAGACACCTAGGGCCTGACAGGCCCGTGCACACAAATTGTTTAAAAAAAATTGTTATAATAGAAGAAAATTATTTTAACTTAAAATTATTATAGATTTATTCAAAACAAAATTTTGGATTACTTAAAATATAGGCTAAAAAATATTTTTCACCATCTATTCTGCCTAAGAAATGTTGAGTGTTTGTCTCTGAAAACCTTGCAGAACCCTGCAATTTGTACTGGTTTCTATCACTTTTCGTGGGTCCAGAAGGTCCGAACCCCACTTTAAGGAAAATTTATTGACATTTTTGCAGTTATCTTTACGTTTGAGGATACATTAAAGTTTTATAAGAAGATAGATAGATTTAAAACGTGTTTTTAAATCCTCTTGGGCCTAACAGGCCCCAGGTGTGCACTGTAGGGTTAAGTCAACAAGTTAATCATTTGTATTATCATTCACGAAGTGACATAGAAATTGATAACAAATGAGGTTTAATGACTTATTTGCTTGCGGGTTTCAACTGTTCAGTTTATATCTGAGTGTCTCTCCGGCCCAGAGAATTTCCTCAAATCATTTGTATTATCATTCACGAAGTGACATAGAAATTGATAACAAATGAGGTTTAATGACTTATTTGCTTGCGGGTTTCAACTGTTCAGTTTATATCTGAGTGTCTCTCCGGCCCAGAGAATTTCCTCAAATACAAAGGAAAATAATGTTTAATTCGTCTGCTTGGATGAGCGCTCTGAAATATAAACTGAGCAAATACAAATATTTGTCAAAAAAAATTTAAGATATCAAAAAAAAAATTTTTGTTCGAAAATTCGGGAATCTAATAGGTGTAGGAATCCCGTCATCGCGGAAATGGAAATAATATATATCATTATGCTACGAATACACCGCATATTATAAAATATTACATGTACATGCGCAGTGACGTCATTTTTACGTCACATGCGTCCCAAGCCACATCCCATGTAATCGGCATGTTTGTGACAACAATGTGAACATGTGTATTGCATGCGACCCCAATGCTGCACGTGAACATATGTACACTCTCCACTGCCACATGTTCCAAACATACGACACATATGCTGCAGTTTTTAATGATTTGCATCCGGCATTTAACATTCCGTATACTCTTAGCTTTATAAAGGTAATTTTATGCACTTTCCGAAAAACTCGGTATGACAGGCCCTAGCCTGCAGAAAGTATTTGTCATACCTGTTTCAACGAAGTGACATCTGTTTTTAAAAATTAATTGTGCCTATGTAGAGTGCTGGAAAAAACATTCCGGATTTTTTGTTTAACTTCATTAACTGTTGTTTTGTTTGTGAAATGTAGTTTTATCATTCAATTAACTTTTTCAAGAAAAAGAATTATCATTATCCATCAAATAAGAACAAAATAATCAAATTTAGAAAGAAATTAAGAATGTTTTTTCCAGCACTGTATGTATGATATTAATTTCGAAACCACTAAGCCGATTAAGCTCAAATTTTTAGAGAATGTTTTGTACCCTTAACTGTTTCTGAAAAGTTTGGTTAGAATCAGTTTAGTAGTTTTTAAAGGAGGGGCGGAAATACACACCGGATCCACAGTAAAAATATTGCGTTTTTGCGTTAACATTTTTTTGAAGTTTTATTATTCTTTTTTGAAACGTGATTAATAAATATTAATTATGACAGTCTTAGATTTTTCAAAAATAAGAACTCAAAAAAAAAAAACAACTAATAGTACAGTTTCCATTTTCTATTTCTATTTGTAATTATTTAAGTAAATTAGTGTATTCCTTGGATTTCAATTTCATAAACAAAAGGATTACCTGCAGCACGTGAATCCACAACAAAAAAAATGCTTCAGAGCTCGTGCCACTTTTGACATTTTATTCTTAACCTCAAATCGCCCCAGCAAAGAACATAGTTCTACTTCAGGGTGACCTTAGGTTTCAAAAACCACAGAATTGGCTCGCCAGGGTTAGTTCAGGTTTTTCAAAAAATGCTTTGGGGCGACCCCATGGTGACTTTAGGGCTAAACTAACAAACCTATATTCAGTTCTATCACGAATTCCATCGTAATCGAAAAGTTCATACGAATCCCGAAAAAGAATATTACTGAATCCATTGTAGTGAAAAATATCAATCTTGCGATTACGAACGGATTTGGTGATAGCTTTTTTCGGGATTCGAAAAATGTCCGATTACGATGGAATTTATGATAGGGCTGAATATGTCCATTTCCACGATGAAGGGACTTTTGATGTCACCGGCTCCCGGGCTTTAACATGAATAATAATTTTTGACACTTGATTTATGTCTACTCATAGTTGGTTGCATTGGTCGCTCTCATGTTTTAATTATTTTAATAAACTATTACATTTAAAAAACAAACATTTTTCGTGATATAGCTAAAGCTACTTATGAACCGATAGTAAACGAAGTTCAGGTACCAGTTATCCGTAGACAACAATGTGACGAATGGTTAGATAATCTAACTGTATCAGATGGTATGATATGCGCTGGATTCGAAGAAGGTGGAAAGGATGCGTGTCAAGTACTTACAATTTTCTTAATTTTAAAATCAAATATAACATGCTTTATTTCTAGGGTGATTCAGGTGGACCACTTCTTTGTCCGTATCCTGGAGATAAAAGCAAATGGTTTGTGGGTGGAATTGTGTCATGGGGAATAATGTGTGCTCATCCAAAACTACCTGGTGTTTATTCAAACGTTATTAAATATATTCCTTGGATTTTAGAAGAAATGCAAAAATATTCCAAACCAAACAAACCTTCTGAGGCTAGAGGAATCAATAGAAGTTCGAATAACGTTTCTGGTTATGGTAATAGAAGCCCAACTGATATAGATTATATCAGCCACGAAAAACCATAGAAAAAACCAAAAGGCAATAGTATAAGTTTTATATGGAAAACCTCTCCCTGAAATATCAGTTTAAATAACAATTAATATTACTTTAACTTTACACATTAAAAAAACAATCAATGTCAATTTTTCGAATTTATTTGATGCAAAAAAAACCTACAGATTTAACCAAATGGTATATAACGTTAAGATATTGAAATATTTATGGAAAAGAAAAAAATATTTTTTGTTGATAAATAAAACCATATCTTAAAATAAATAATTATGAATTATACAACTATTATAAAAAATATATATATATATATATGTAAATGTTCTGTGCATGCAAAAATCGAAACAAATATTTATATTTACAAAAATTGGGAAATAATTTAAATTTTTGACATGGAACAATAATATTGAAACATAACAATAATTTTAATCAAGTATATTAGCTTTGAAAATCAAGACAAGTAGAAAATTAAATATTTAAGGTGTTCATTATTTTATGAGTACTTGAACTTAGGCTTATTAGAATACAAAACATTAAATATCAGACAATACTAAAAGCCAACGAAAGTGGCACAAATACTAAGACAATAAATATATAAATTAAGTATTATATAGAACAAAATAGAATGTTCAAATGTTGTGAAGAAAAAAATTTATACACTATATAAGAAATATATACAGACTACTATTTATTATTAAAAAAAGAAGATATAAATAATTGTTTGAGACAATAAATCTTTACTTTATAAAATGTAATATTTTTGTACAAAAAAAAATATTTAAATATACATAAAAACTATCAATATAAGAAGAAAGGCCCCAATTTTATCAAGTTGATTATTTTTTCGGAAGAAAGAACGGTTTCCAAGAAGCCGATATTTTAATGATTTCCATAGATTTTAATGGGCTGAACTAAAAATATAAAAAAAAATATCTCGCTTAGTTATCGAGATGTATTATTTAAAAGCTGAATAAGTTAAAACTTCCTTAAACTTTGTGGTGAATATCATGCTAACAAAAATAACCTACAAATAAATTAAATGAAAGATAAAAAGGATTTCGTCCTACATTGTGTTTATTTTTTTTGTACATAGATCAACACCATTCTTTACTGTTAAGGCAAAACTGACTTTTTCGTGAAGGTATCATTGACAATTTTGAGCAATTGTTGAGCAGCAGAGTGTCATAATCTATTAATTTGTTCATATGTTTTACAGGCGAAAACTAGTTTATTAAGACAAAAAAATCATTGATTATTAAAAAATTGACAGTTTTCGCATTTTTTTTAAAGCATAAACTTGGTCTTTTCTTCTTTTACCTTAAAACCAACAGGGAGGTCATTCCGTAACTCGATTATCGCCAGACGATATCGTTTGAACGATAGTAGCCGCGTTTTACTATCGCCCACATGGTTCACCTCATCAAAATAAAACGATGTGGGTTAGTGTGAAAACAGTGCTATATACCCATCTCTTTTTTACATTCTGGCCTAGCGAGGTATCCGTCGGTGAGGAATTTTCTCCGATTTCATACGAATCGGAGAACTTTTGCTTCGAGGTCCTCCTCCTCCGAACGTTCGTAACATTTCTCAGTAAATTATCTAACGCACATCGGCGATTTGCTTTGCAGTGCGATCAAGTGCATTTTTGTGTTTTATTTTTGACAGGTTTACAAAAGTTTTTCTCCGATATCCTCCGACAGTTTTTCTACGCGGAGTTTGATTTAAAATTGTTGTTGTGATAAAAAAAATAAGCAATATAGAAAAGAGCACTATTTATCAGTGTAATTTTATGTACTTTTCGACTGGATCTGTGTTTTCAGGGCAAATGCAAATGGAAAAAAAAAACACAAAGCGCCATCGCATATGTACATTTTTCTTTTCCGATGAAATGTATCTTGAACATCCGACAAAGAATGCGTTGCGGAAAATCCGACGGATTCTGCATGTCCATATAAACTTTTGCGCAAAAAACGACATCGGGATATTTCAACATTTCGCCTTTGTCTGCGATTTTGTATTGAACAATCTTACGAACAAACATTTGAAATTTATATATAAATTATCAATAACACAACGAGAATTATAGTTTGGCAATACCGTTTTTATCGGGACAGAAGTCGGTAATACAACGAGAATTATAGTTTGGCAATACCGTTTTTATCGGGACAAAAGCTTAATCCACTAAATTATCTGGACATAGCTAACTCTATAAATTGCTTTGCTTTGTTTTCGTTTTTTTTTCAGACAATATTATCTGGACTTGTAAAAAAACACAACTTTAATAAAACGCAGCTAGCGCCACCTTTATTTGCTTCACGTAAGTCGATAATCGTCAAAACGCGTTTGGACGACAGCTAAATAGGTATCGTCTTGCATTATTTTGAAGTTCGTACTGTCGTAGGTGACTATAGTTGAATAATTAGGCGCGTCTCACCAAATAAAATCTCTGAGCGCTCAGAGATTTTTTAAGTGGGACAAAAAATCTCACCTGAGCACTGAGATTTTTTGAGGAGATTACTGAGACGAAAATTTTTTGGATTCATTTCTCAATGCTCTTTCTCTGCTAAAACAGATGTTCATTTGACAGCCAAATTGCAATTTTTGCTGTTGTATAAATTGTAAAATCGATAATAAATACAAAAACAGGTGAAATGTTGATAAAAAGGAAAATAAATTGTATTTCCTATAAATTTTCACTAATTTCATAAAGTTTTGTGCTTAAATATTTTAAGCAAAGTTGAAATTTCGTTTCCCGAATTTTAATTCGAGAATTATAACACGTGTTTATACAATTCAACGGAGAATCTTGTCCCAGCAAAGCATTCCGCCTCCGTCAATCTGATATTGAGCGCTCAGTGAGATTTTAGTTGGTGAGACGCGCCTATTGAATACCTGTTGTAGTTTGACATTGTTTTATTCTGTTATTTTTATTCGTCTTCATAAATACGGACTTTCTCTTTCTTCATCCGTTTTCTTCCTAGCCAACAATAGGTGCGTTTTTTTACAAGCCCAGAAGAATCGGACGAAAAAACGGCATCGGGGCTTAGCGACGCCATCACAGAAAAAAAAAATGGGGTTTCCATACAACTATCAATTAGGCCTATTCAGCGAAATCTTTTATTCTGCTATGAATTTCGATACAAAAGTTTAAACTGTCAAAAAATCTTTTATGAATTTTAATTTTGGTATTCTGCATGCGTAATTCTGTAATTTAATCTGCTAAGAAATCTGTTATGACCTGCCAAACTTTCGAACTCATAGCAAAATCTTCTACAAATCACGTTTTTGGCATTCAGCATTCCAAAATCTGTTACGAAATATAAAAGATAAACCTCTCTGGCTTTTATCATAAAAGATTTCAATTAACAAGAAGGTATATGAAGTAAAAATCGCAAATTTTTCTTTAACCCTGAGGCCACACGAGCCAGTACTGGCTAGCCAACTGGTTACATACATTGACTGTCAAGTTCCTATTCGTGTATTGGCTGTGACGTAGGCGGCATGCTATACTAGCTTCTATACTGGCCAGGGTTCGGATGTTAATCCGAATGGAATAAATCTACTCCGATTTCAGTGAAAAAAATAGAAGTACTATGATATTCCATTCTTTCAAAATTAAATGAACTAAAAACACACTAATGCTATGCGACAAAACTAGCAAAAGAACAGAACGTTACGAATGTTTTGCGTTGGTTCTGGAGAGCCTTTACTTGTTTCTGTAAAAGCTCTCCCAAACCAACGCGAAACCATCAGAAAGAAATCTAAAATTTTACTTCTCAGAATTTCCTTACATGGCGTTAAATGAAAGCAACTACACTGACGCGATGGGAATTCACTAGAAAATGTATTCAATTTGGTTTGGGAAAGCCTTCTCACCACTTAATCAATTTATTCACCAATTTTTTTGGTTCTCTTCTCGAATGGTAAGAGGACCCAAAAACACACCACACGAGACCTATAGCTTATTTTAACCACTTTGAAAAATTCAATTTAAAGAACTTTGGGGAGACTGGCGAGACCCAAGCGAGATGATGGCAAAACATGCTCAATGCAAAGGACAGCGTGTAAATGTGATGGCGAGACCATAGCGAGAAAACCATGACATAGATTCCAGTGTAAATGGGCGTGGCGAGAACATAGCGAGACCAGCTTATTGACCATGATACTGGGAACTACGTTTCGACGACCACGGCGAGACATGTGAATCTTGAGTAAGCCAATTTGTTTTCCAAAACAATGCATGAAAATTATAACAAAATTTTGGTTAAACTCTGTTGAAAAATCTTAGGTTTATTATAACTTCTTGAAATTAAAATGTCAAGAAAAGTGAATAATATAAAATTCAGTATTTATCTGGATTTAATAACTTAAACTGACCTCCGGAATGCAGTTTAAATCCAATTGCATTAAACAAGTGAATTAAATGAGCATAAGCAAATTTATAAAACTTTGACTCCCTGATTCTTTAATATTTTGTGAAATAAAATGCGAGTCAATTTTAGTTTTAAGACCTTTTTTTCAAAATCTGCTCCGAAAAAGTACTGCCGAACCCTGTAACTGGCTGCTCTACTGGCTTCCCAACTGGCTACGAAGAAAGCAAGCCAGTTGACGAGCCAGTTGCTCATGCTTGTATGTGTCGGTAAAAAAGTGTGAGTGTATTGCGACTGGCTAGCCAGTACTGGCTCGTGGTTACTTCTTTAACAAAATGTTTTTAAATTATACAAGTCTTAAAATTTATTATCACATATTTTGTAAATGAATAATGAACAAATTAAAATAGGTATTTTTTGCTTGCAGGCGAAAGCACAAAACACTTTTAATGTGGAACGAAGATAAAAAAATAATCCCTTTGGTCTCCCCCATGTGCATCTCATACAGCTTTTTGCATTGAATATATTTAATGCAGCAATTCTATTGGACACATTCACTTACTACAAATAAAACAATTCCGTGTCAAATACCGATTTAATATTAAAAAACGAATGAAAATACATGTTGGCCACCCATTTTATGGGATTTTCTTTTGGTAAATTCAGATTTTGATTTGAAAATTGATTTTTTTCGTCGCGAATGGTATACAACTGCAGATTGATTTTTCGTTTTTATTGTATTGGTGTAAAATGTGTGTCTGTTGAAACTGTAGCGATCCATTCTTGCCAAACTGATGGCTGTGAATTGTTCTGGTGTGTAATGGTGTTAGTTAAAGAGGGGTAAATCTGCCGAAAAATCCAGATTTGCAAATTTGATTTTCGATCAAAAAATAAATTGATTTTTTCGCCATTGGAAGGCTTTTATTGTCAAAATCTGTGCTTTGACAAATCGGAAGGGGAAAAAAATCAATTTTTGTTATCAAAAGAAAATCCCATTAGTATGACATGAAAATTTTATTTACAACAGCTGATTTTGGTAACAGATTCTAGGTCTGTTCGTTAACTGATTTCGTTTTCGAAGTTTCATAACAGAGTTTTATAAAAGTTCGAATATCTGAATGCCAATCATAAAAGATCCTTTATAATGAAACTCTTATGATTCATAACAGAAAATTCATAGCAGAATAACAGATGTGGCAGAATAGACCTGAATAGACCTAAACAAGAATGTAATTTGTGCCGGTAACGCAGTTTTTATCTGGGCTAAAGTTAAGCCCCGAAAATTATCTGGGTTTCATCCAAGCCCATTCGGGCAAGAAAAAAACAAACCTAATTTTGTTTGGCCTCATACATTTTTCTTCATGAAGCAATGCTCTTCATGGGTAGCCTATCGGCACTGATTACTGCAGCCAAATCAACCAATTTGTTTATCTCATATATTTGTTTATAATTATATTCTTTGGCCAATTCGGGATGTTTTTCCAAGAACTGTTTTCATATTCCAACTTTCCTATGCAGTGAACATGTTCAGCAGTTGACAATAGTTGCGTGTCAATGCTTGTACGAAATCAATCAAACGTTCAAAGGTTTTTAGAAGGAATGATGATAAACTAATAGGTCTGAGATCTTTTCGGTTTAAAAACCCTAACTTCTCTTCAAGACAAAGGAATGTGAACAAGTTCTAAGCAACTAATAAAGATAGACTTCAGAATTTGAAGAATTAAATCTTTATTAATTTTAAGTGTGGCAGTGTTTTTGGTAGTATGCCATCTGGTCCCGCAGCCTTGTTAGGTTGAAAGCTGTTGAGAGCTTGTCCCTGATAACCAAACCTTGTGGATAGCTTGGATTCATATCAGACCTGTAATGGTCGAAACTATTGTAACGTCTGTTATTTGTTTGAAATTTGAATTTTAGTATACTCTATAGCACCATCTATCTTCATTATTTGGATTGTAGATTGTGGATGTTGTAGAACAACTTGAGGGGAGCTTTGGGCGAGCTTTCGGATTTTAAATCGAATACCAAACTCAAAGTTTCTTCTATGGAAGGGTCTAGAAACAGATACCAGAACCTTCAAGTGGTCTCCAGACCTTGACAAATAAGTATAAAAGCGCCTGTGTTCCCAACGGAGGAGACAATTTGTTTTTAATAGTGACGGTATAAAGTTGGTTGCAATAAAAGATAATTGTTTTTCTCGGAAATTAGTTTCGGTATATTTGAGAGTTGAATAACAAATTTTTTTGTAGTAAGAAAATAAAGTGATTTGATTAGCGAAATAAATAATTGGAACTTTTACATAAAGTTAACAAGTTTTATTTTTCGAACCTGAGAAAATATTACACTATATAATGTTTTGTGAGCTACCAGGGAAATGAGTATCTAATAGAAAGTAAAGTGATTCTTCGCAGAAATTGGTTCATAAGCCATCAGCATTTTTTAAGCAGCTTGGCATTACTGGAATTGTAGAGAGAATTTTCCTAAGCCTCTGAAAATTCCTCTATTTTCCACAGAAAATTCTTCAGGAGGATCTCTTTGACTTTCTCAATGCTTTCTTATAGAATTAGAGACTCGTGCCATTTTTAAAAGTAGATAGATTGAAATGCCTTTGGCGTGCCAACATACAGTCTTGAACTAGTTTTGTAGTGACTTCTAGAAAAAAAAAGTAAGTGCGCAGTATATTTGCACCGATTACAGATTGCGACGAATGGACTGCGGTGAAAATCAGACCCAGTTTTGACATTTTAAATATTATGAGCCAAATTTTAAATTCTAGTCAGACTCCTTCGGCTGCTCATTTGTCGGATTCTGTAATCGGGGTGATGGGTGACGGGCGATTATTTTTAAATATATCTCTGAACTTTGACAGTTTTCAATCCATTTTAATTAAATTAAGAAATTTCCGGTAGCAAACAAAACAAATTAAAAACCAATGAAAACCTTTGTTAGTATGACTTCTGTTGCTGCGCACTCGATGCCAAATAGAATTTTGGCTGTATTTCGTCCCTTTAAGAGGCCTCCACCAAAAATATCGAACTCAGATTCGAATTTCTCGCATTTCATATTCTTCATAATTTGTTTGTTTATTTTCCAACATAAAAAGGTATCTTCGAAAACAACCGTCTTGTGGCAAATATGTGAACTAATTACTGCCAATTAAAAAAATTACTAAAAAAATTATTAAAAAATAGAGACTTTTATAAAATGTGTTATTTTGCAATAATAGGTTACTTTTTGACATATTTTCCATTGGGCAAAGTACGGATATTTTTATTTCTTATAATTAACACCCAAAAATAAATTAGAAACTTAGCAATTTTGATGATTTTCTAGAGATGATAATTCAAAAATAGAGCCCAAACTTATACGGTTTTCTATTTCTATTCATTAACTATGTATAAAATAATGTGAATATAAAATGTGTTTTCCATTTTAGTTTCTTAGAACCGCTATTGATTTTGAGCAGTTTTGAGAAATTTTCCAAAAAGAGGTTGCCGAAATATAAAAAAAAAATTAAAAATTGAATTTTTTTTAATTTTAGTTTAAATCTCATTCTATCAGAAATACTTTAGTTTGCAATACGTGTTGTATGGACTCCCCAAGCGCTGTTACCATTTTCCGAATTCCTCGTTTTTCTCAAAATTATGGGTGTCAAACGGTTTCTAAGCGAATCTTTCATGTTATTAATTTCTAAAAATAACTATTCACAAATAACACCCATAGGTATGTAGACGAAAATTTTTTCAAGATAACTCTGACTTTTTTTTTAAGTATAAGAAGAAAACAAAACTCGATGTAGAAAGCCAGTACGTATCCATAGTATTTTGCTACGTGCCACCATGGGCATGCGTGCCATTGGTTCTTACTTGAGTAAGTGGACAGGCAGCAGCCATAGATATGTTAAGGGCTAATGTGAGATAATTGACCTTGCAGTCTAGTTCATTAGTACATATTAGAAGGAGGGTCAAAAAGATCAGGGGTGGAATCGTGTAAGGTGACTGGTGACTATCATATTTTTTACTATCAAATGTGATTATATACTAATTTCCGTCCGTGTAAGGTGATAGCTAAAAAGTCAAATTTTTTTAATGCATATGTGGTATCACTTAAGAAGAAAGTTCGTGCCAGCTGACATTGGACAACTTCAATTTCACATCAAAAGGTAAAAAATAATAATAGTAAGTGTAGTAAGAAAATAAAGTGATTTGATTAGCGAAATAAATAATTGGAACTTTTACATAAAGTTAACAAGTTTTATTTTTCGAACCTGAGAAAATATTACACTATATAATGTTTTGTGAGCTACCAGGGAAATGAGTATCTAATAGAAAGTAAAGTGATTCTTCGCAGAAATTGGTTCATAAGCCATCAGCATTTTTTAAGCAGCTTGGCATTACTGGAATTGTAGAGAGAATTTTCCTAAGCCTCTGAAAATTCCTCTATTTTCCACAGAAAATTCTTCAGGAGGATCTCTTTGACTTTCTCAATGCTTTCTTATAGAATTAGAGACTCGTGCCATTTTTAAAAGTAGATAGATTGAAATGCCTTTGGCGTGCCAACATACAGTCTTGAACTAGTTTTGTAGTGACTTCTAGAAAAAAAAAGTAAGTGCGCAGTATATTTGCACCGATTACAGATTGCGACGAATGGACTGCGGTGAAAATCAGACCCAGTTTTGACATTTTAAATATTATGAGCCAAATTTTAAATTCTAGTCAGACTCCTTCGGCTGCTCATTTGTCGGATTCTGTAATCGGGGTGATGGGTGACGGGCGATTATTTTTAAATATATCTCTGAACTTTGACAGTTTTCAATCCATTTTAATTAAATTAAGAAATTTCCGGTAGCAAACAAAACAAATTAAAAACCAATGAAAACCTTTGTTAGTATGACTTCTGTTGCTGCGCACTCGATGCCAAATAGAATTTTGGCTGTATTTCGTCCCTTTAAGAGGCCTCCACCAAAAATATCGAACTCAGATTCGAATTTCTCGCATTTCATATTCTTCATAATTTGTTTGTTTATTTTCCAACATAAAAAGGTATCTTCGAAAACAACCGTCTTGTGGCAAATATGTGAACTAATTACTGCCAATTAAAAAAATTACTAAAAAAATTATTAAAAAATAGAGACTTTTATAAAATGTGTTATTTTGCAATAATAGGTTACTTTTTGACATATTTTCCATTGGGCAAAGTACGGATATTTTTATTTCTTATAATTAACACCCAAAAATAAATTAGAAACTTAGCAATTTTGATGATTTTCTAGAGATGATAATTCAAAAATAGAGCCCAAACTTATACGGTTTTCTATTTCTATTCATTAACTATGTATAAAATAATGTGAATATAAAATGTGTTTTCCATTTTAGTTTCTTAGAACCGCTATTGATTTTGAGCAGTTTTGAGAAATTTTCCAAAAAGAGGTTGCCGAAATATAAAAAAAAAAATTAAAAATTGAATTTTTTTTAATTTTAGTTTAAATCTCATTCTATCAGAAATACTTTAGTTTGCAATACGTGTTGTATGGACTCCCCAAGCGCTGTTACCATTTTCCGAATTCCTCGTTTTTCTCAAAATTATGGGTGTCAAACGGTTTCTAAGCGAATCTTTCATGTTATTAATTTCTAAAAATAACTATTCACAAATAACACCCATAGGTATGTAGACGAAAATTTTTTCAAGATAACTCTGACTTTTTTTTTAAGTATAAGAAGAAAACAAAACTCGATGTAGAAAGCCAGTACGTATCCATAGTATTTTGCTACGTGCCACCATGGGCATGCGTGCCATTGGTTCTTACTTGAGTAAGTGGACAGGCAGCAGCCATAGATATGTTAAGGGCTAATGTGAGATAATTGACCTTGCAGTCTAGTTCATTAGTACATATTAGAAGGAGGGTCAAAAAGATCAGGGGTGGAATCGTGTAAGGTGACTGGTGACTATCATATTTTTTACTATCAAATGTGATTATATACTAATTTCCGTCCGTGTAAGGTGATAGCTAAAAAGTCAAATTTTTTTAATGCATATGTGGTATCACTTAAGAAGAAAGTTCGTGCCAGCTGACATTGGACAACTTCAATTTCACATCAAAAGGTAAAAAATAATAATAGGATAAAAAAAGAAGAAAATAAACATGTAAGTAAACATTACTTAAGGTTTTAAATAGTGTATTTAAATGTTTATTTTCTTAATAGGTCACATGCAAATAAAAAACAACTGGAAACAATAACTAAATTTATCTATAGTAAACAGAAAATTATGAGTTTCATTACATACATATGTACAAATTGATGATAAACAATTTTGTTATATACTTACTTTGCATTTGGAAGATCAAAGATATTTAATTTGTTTCTTAGATGAATGCGTATAAGTCTAACCATTCTATTTTGGTTTTAATTCTCACTTTCTTCATTTTGTTCGTTTAAAAACAATTGTACCGGCACAAACACATTCATTTTTCTTGAATCAAAAAACACAAATGTCATTTTGGATCAAAATGACACCAAAATAGCAGTCATAAGAAAAAATCACAAAAATATGATAGTCATCGATGACTATCACCTTACCCAGACGAAATTTTTAGATTTTGACTGTCAACTATCAAAAATCACCTTACACGATTCCACAACAGGTTTCAAAAGCCCTTTGAGTGTAATCCTATATTTAAGCCAGTCGGTTTTTCAAGGATTTCGAAATTCTAGGCGGCAAGGAGGTTCATCAATGAGACTGAATTGAATGTATGTATCTGTGATCAGAGAACGAGTGTTCATCCGACACTTTCCAATTCGCGAGTAAACCGGCATGTAAAATGCCACATTTGCATGCGCAGTTACGTCAAATTAGAC
The DNA here is from genome assembly GCA_946251815.1 of Dasysyrphus albostriatus. NCBI lineage: Eukaryota > Metazoa > Arthropoda > Insecta > Diptera > Syrphidae > Dasysyrphus > Dasysyrphus albostriatus. Next base: position 67,688,393 of record OX276337.1, on the reverse strand, counting down.
ACATAGGACAAGTGAACTGCATGCAAGGTATCTGAGACAAAAGTAATATCTTTTTGTCGGTTTTTAGTAATGAAGAAAGGTTAATTGCCTACATTAATAACTATAAGTTTAGTACTTAAAATAAAATCAAAAAGAGACTCACCTCGTTCATTGATATCAGAACTGGGTGATAGAAGTTCGTATCGCTCCCAATGATGAGGCATATCTTCTGCCGTTCTGCATGCGCAATCAGTCTCTCCAGTGTATGACCGCGGGGAGGACCGTGGTTGTACTGGCCTAGATACGTACTGGCTTGTACGGCCCTTCAAAATCCATTTGTTTAAATTGTTGTATTTGTAATTTCACTTCGTGTCGATGAATAGATGTGAATTGCAACAACAATGTAACTGCCTGAACAGAATGAAGACGGAGCTGCAACTGGAATTGCTGTCAAAATGTTGAATACACACAAATCCATAGATACGAACACAGAACGCGACGCAGCCGCAGACGTCGGAAGTTGGCCAACTTTTAACTTTTGCATGCAGCTTTTTTGACGTTTCAAAATTGTGAGCGCAACCAAGTGTTTACATGGGGTTTGAAGAGAATTTCAAACTGTTTTTAATCTCTGATAAAGGCGTAGTTATTTTAGCTTCCATTTCATTATCATCCACTTTTATTTTTGTTTTATTTTCTATTTTTGTGTTGAATTAAACTCGCACAGCTGACTTTAAATGCCCAAAATATCAGAAAGCTGTACAGCACATTGGGGGCGAGTAAAAAAAAAGCACGTACTGCATTTTTTGACATTTCAGCTGCAGCTCCAGTTGCAGCACTCTATTCTGGTCAGGCAGTAACGCGGTGAGATTTATTTGTTTTGACAGCTGTTTTTTTCTTTTGAAAATTGGAAAATAGTTTTGAGAATTTGACTACGGCTAAAAACAAAAACATCGATATGAAATTGTTACTGGGTCTGTTCAAAACAATAATGGGACCTTGAGAAGTTTTGAAATTCCCCAAAACACACTACAACAGTGTAAGGAGAAGTTTGGAAGTTAAGATTCAGCATCACACACATTAATTATATAATTACAATGCGGTGTTGCTCTATGCAATTGCATTATATTAACGCTGCAATATCTTCTTTTCTTAATGAAATGCAATGTATTGCCCTTTTTGGTTTTGATATCCGGCAAAACAGTAATTTTTGGCGTATTTCTCCTTCCTTTTTGTGTAAAAATAGATATCAGAGCTATTTACTTGTTAATTAGACTGACTTAAGATGCTCACAAAAGATATGCCTCAATACTTTTTACAGGACATGAACAAAGATAAAAAGATGAAAATTTTTCCAAAAATTATTTTAGTTAGTTTACAAGCATCGCTCTAGATACGATGAATAAAAATGTACCATTGACAAACATGACAGGGCGGTAGGTGACAATGGCCATGGTTTCAACCTTGTTTGGCAACTCTACCATCACCGATCACCAAACAAGATCAGGCTCACATATTTTATTCTGCACTTTATGAATCTTGAAAAAAGTGTTTAAATAATATAAATGTTCTGAATAGATAATTTATTTATAATAACCCAAGATTTGAACAAATTTTACTTATCCTAATAAATTAACAAATTTTTTTTTTATTTAAATTTGTAAAAATATGCAATAAATTAATTTTTCTCGTATTTACTTACAGTACAATAATATTACAATTTTTATAAATATCAAAAATAAAATAAAGTTATTTGAAACAACACAACAGCAAATAATAAATTACATTTCTCCGAACTTTAATCTCACTTCTGCCCGTCGTCGCATACATACATATACAAAAATTTTAAGTCTTCTACTAAAAATAAATAAAAAGCAATACAAGTTATGTCAATATAAAATCACTTAAGTTCCCTTTTGGCTGGACTATATTGGTTGGCATCAACTGAGAAAGCTTGTTGAACAAAAAAGCTCTGCGACTCCTCATTTCAAAGAGATAGTCTTGTTTGGCTAGTTTTCCACCACTCTTTTTATATAAGTTGTATAATGTACTATCAGATAATGTTGAACTGCAGTCATAAGGTTCTTTGTTGAATTCGTTTTCATTTGCAGCTGCCTCCGCTTTATCAGGAGTTTGAAATTTTACTAAATTAGTAAAGTAAAATCATATTTAAATTTTGTTTAAGTTTGATTACCTTTAGATTCCCGGTTGTGATTTTCAACTGACAAGGTAGCTAAAGTTAATTGTCCCGCAGATACTGGATCTTCTGGTCTGAACAAAAATGCAGCGAGTTTATGAAACTTAAATACAAATTTAAGGGTTGATTTATTCACAGAAATTCTTAATGTAGGAACTTACATTATTCAACTGCACTGGATCGGAGTGGTTAATAACTTCAGATATATGCGTCTGTAAGTAGCGTAGTGCTCTAATAGGATTTATCCTCGATATTTCCTCGTAGAAAAGCTTCCTTACTAGATATCGACAATGATTAAGAATTTCCTCACGCGTTGGCCTGAGATGTAAATAAAACTAAATAACTGGCAATAAAAACAAATAAAAATCACAAATATACAAGAAAGCAATTGAATAAGTTATTTAACAAAAAGCTGAGCCATTAAGAAGAGGAAGAGTTAAAGAGGAATTTTCAATACAAAGATAAGTGAATCAATTTTTTAATCTGTTTTATTGAAACTGATGAGCTTTTTGTTTTCCTGTCGAGCTTTTCAATGGTCTCGCCGAGGTGGGCTTGAAGAAAAACAGTAAACTTCAATGTAGAAGGTCTGATGAACTAGTGTCGACGATTTTGTAAAACGATTTTGCATTTATAAAACAGACTGTCATCGAGTTAACCACTTGATCTAAAGTACTTTTTGGTACTTATAATTTCTTAAAGGTGGTAAAGCTTAAACAAAACTTCGTTTTAATATTTCATTTATTTTTTGATAATTTCATCTCTTTCCGAAGGAAAGAGACAGCTAATTAGTAACCTTTGTACATATATAAGGTCATGTGAATTTGCAACTTTTGTCAGAAAGTTTTAAGGTTATATTCACCGCCGGCTCTTAAAAGTTAAAATTAATTTAGTTGCTCCAAGATTTTTGATTTTTTATTTTTATTAATTTTCTCACCAATTGTAAGTAATGTTATTAGTAGAATTTTCTCAAATTGTTAATATTAACATTCCTTTATAGAAAATAAAATCATCATCATATTACGTTTCTGGATGTCTTTTCCTTTTTTGGTTGACCAGATTTCGCATTGGATATTTATTATTGGTTTTTAAGAAAGTTTTATTTTTTCTTGGAACAACATTATTTTATTTTAATTGTAGCTACTTACCTTTTCCTTTCATTTGGTGCTCAAATTAAGTATGGAAGGTCAAGAAACACACAGTTGCTCTTCTTCGGGTTGTCGAAGACCGGACGATGATTTCATGGTGTCTTGCGACAAGTGTAAGCGCTGGTGGCATTATACTTGCCACAATTTTGAAGCCGACAAATTCGACACGATAACTCCTTGGTTTTGCGAGGAAGAGGATTGTGTCTTTCGAGAAGACGACGATGTCACAAGAGCGCTTGCGAGTCGGAGAAGTTCTTTGCCAGCTCCAGCTGCTGCTACCGCAGATGTTTCAGAGGATCAAGTGGATTTAATTATAGAAGCAGCTGCAGTTGCCCAAGCCACTGTAGCTCAACGAGACAAGGAGCTTTCAGAGTTGCGAGCTGAACTTGCTGAGACCAAATTGAAATTGTCACAGGCCTCTCTTAGCAAGGAACAGCCAAATTCCAATTCCATTAAAACTTCATCGTCTTGTTGGAGTACTTCAAAAGCTGCCAAGTTGGAAATAATTAGGAAAATCCAAGCTAATCATCAGGCACTTGTGAACAGCACAATTGTACATCGTCAGTCTACTCCCTTGCGTGAAACAGCCGCTCAACAACCAAGTATGTCTACTTCGCCGAAACAAACGTCCGGACAACATTCCAGTATGAGTGACACTTCTTTTCGGGATCAAGACATGGCAAACCTTCTCACGATACTGAATCGCAACAATGTCCAAGAGCTGCCGATTTTCTCTGGTGAAAATAAACGAGAATGGCCATACTTCGAGGAGGTCTACAAATCTACCACCATCGAAGGTAGATATAGCGCTAAAGAAAATGTGGCTCGTTTACGCAAGGCATTAAAGGGAGAGGCATACCAACTCGTAAGTGATCGCCTCAAGTATTCATCGGATTCTGATGCTATTATGGACTCGCTTCGTACTATGTTCGGTCGGTATGACGTTTTAGTTCACGACCTGACTTCGGATCTTTTGAGTCTGCCCAAGCTTACATCGAGGAGAGGATCTAAACAACGGGTATGTTTTAACAAACTTAGCTTCGAGGTTAGGAGCAGGACTTTATCAAGATTGGCAAAAGAGAAAGTCAGTTTTGCAACGAGCCAATTTTGAGCAGTTTGCTGAATTCATGACTGAAAGAGTTTTTGATTTACCTCCCGATCTGTCAAAGCCTGGTGGCCCCTCGGACCAAAAGAGGACAATTATTAGTAACAAATCTTCTCGAGTGCTGTTGCATCAACCTGTTTCGTCTTCTGCGCCAGTCGGTGTATGTTGCAAGTGTAATAAAAAACAACATTCCTTAAATCAATGTGAGGAATTTTTAGCTTTATCTCCGGATCAAAGGCAGACATTTGCTAGAGAAAATTCTATTTGCTTCTCCTGTCTAGATCCATCAAAACACCAGTGGAGAGTTTGCTTCAAAAAAAGATCGTGTGGGACCGATGGTTGCAAACGACGACACCACCCACTCTTGCATACGTCTTCAGACACCAGTAGCTCTGAGTTAAGCTCAGCCGCAGTTCCTTTCGTTCCACAGCATCATATTCACGCCTCTCATGTCAGAGCTGATTTAACAATCATGTTTAAAATTGTGCCAGTTCGTATTTATGGCAACGGAGATTTATTTGTGGATACATACGCTTTTTTGGACGATGGGTCTTCACTGTCGATGATTGAGGAAGACATTTTTAATGAGCTTGGGCTAGATGGATACCCTGAACAACTCACGCTCCAGTGGACGAAAGGGGTGTCTCGAGTTGAAGATTCTAAGTGCACGAGTTTGAACATTTCTGGAGTTAACAATCGTAAAAGGTATGTTTTGAAGAACGATTATACAATTAAAAATTTGGGACTCGCAAGTCAGTCTATCGATGTGACTTATTTGAAAAGTTTATATCCACATCTGAGAGGCCTGCCACTCTCTGACTTGAAAGATGCTCGTCCGAAAGTTTTGCTTGGTTTAGATCAAGCCAAATTCCTGCTAGGCCACGGTCAGCGACATGGCAAGGATGAAGAACCTCACGCCCTAAAGACTCTTTTGGGATGGATAGTATATGGCAAGTCAGCTCCATCGATGAATGTGTCCTGTTTGCATCAGGCTTCGAAACCCACTATAAATCTCATGTTTCATGATGCTATTCGAGGGGAAATAGACCTACATGATCTTGTTCGTCGTCATTTTACGACTGAAGAGTTTGGTGTGATGCCGCCAAAGGGTGAATTGCTCAGTCGAGAAGTCAGTCGATCCTTTGATTTAATGGAACGCACGATAAAACTGGTGGACAGGCAATACGAGATTGGCCTCTTGTGGGATGCAGATAATGTCAAATTGCCCGACAGCTATAACATGGCCTTCAAACGCCTTCTTAGTTTGGAGAAGACCCTATTGAAAAAGCCTCACCTCCTGGAGTGGCAAAATAACTATTTTCGGGAACTTCTCTCTAAAGGTTACGCCAGAATCGCTACACAAGAGGAATTAAAAAAGGACTGGCCTCGCGTTTGGTACGCTCCAACCTTTATAATCGTGAATCCTAACAAGAGTCCACCGAAACCCAGATGTGTGGCAGACGTGGCCGCTAAAGTCAACGGAGTATCTCTCAACACTCACCTAATGAAGGGCCCAGATAACTTGGTTCCACTACACGCTGGTATATTTAAATTTCGAGAGCGTGAAGTAGCCGTGAATGGCGATGTACGTGAGATGTTCCATAGAATCCGAATAAAGGCTGATGATCAACAGTGTCAACGCATCTTATGGAGAGAGGGAGACAGCTCTAGGAAGCCAACAGTCTATATCATGGAAGTAATGATGTTTGGCCCCAGATGCTCTCCGACATGCGCACAGTACGTGAAAAATCACCATGCAAACCTTTTTAAACACGAGTGTCCCGGTGCAGTGGATGGCTTGACCAAACGGACTTACGTCGATGATTATTTTAATAGTCATAACTCTGTTGAGGAAGCTGTTGCTGTTACCAAAGACGCAATTCGTATCTGCCACTCAATGAATTTTGACCTTGTGGGAATACAATCAAACAGCCGTGACCTTTTAAATCAGATGCCGCATGGATATGTGAACAACAAGTTGGTAAGCATCGATCCTAACGAAAGTGATTGTTTAGTTTCCAAGGTCTTAGGTATGTTTTGGAACCCTTCTTCGGACAATTTTTCATATAAGCTGGCGAAGGATGAGGTCATGGAAAATATGCTTTCTGAGAACGCAGTTATTACAAAACGGCTGATGCTAAAGACTATTATGAAGATTTTCGATCCCTTGGGAATTATTTCTTTATATATAATTCGGGGACGCATCATACTCCAGGAAGTTTGGAGAGAAGGGTATGACTGGGATGAGCCATTACCATCTCACCTTGGAGAGTTGTGGTTGGATTTTATCAAGCAACTAAAGTTCATTGAAGACATCAAGATTCCCCGCCGGTACGTATCGTGGAACCCTGACGAATCTAGAGTAAGTCTAGTAGTTTTTGTTGACGCCTCAGAAAAGGCATTTGCGGCAGTGGCTTATTTTCGCTTTGCGCTCAGTAATGAGGTCGAAGTTACTCAAGTTATGGCAAAGGCCAAGGTCGCCCCTGTCAAGCAGTTATCTATTTCTCGCTTGGAACTGCAGGCCGCTGTTCTTGGGGTTCGCTTGGCAGCCACAATCAAAGAGTCCCATACAATACGAATAGACGAGCTGTTATTTTTATCTGATTCGAAGACAGTGCTTTCGTGGATAAACTGCACCAACAAATTGCCATCATTTGTTGCAACCCGAGTAGGTGAAATCCTAGACTCTACCTCTTCACGTCAGTGGTTTCACATTAGATCTAACGATAATGTTGCTGATGACGGCACAAAACGCTTCGAAACAACAATGGAAAATCAAGACACCAGATGGTTTAGAGGTCCAGAATTCCTGAAACAACCTTTAGTTCAATGGCCAATTACACCTTATGCTGCGACTGTTTTAGAGAACAACGAAAATAAAGTTTGTAGAATGCTGCATTATGGTAATAAATTTAAACAAAAACATTTTTACGGGGCGTATGAATTGCTATCTCCAAGATTTCGAGCTAGATGGACTTCCTCGGTCAGAGCGATTGCATTTTTACTGCGATTCAAACACATTCTTCAAAAAAAGCCCACCGAAAATGAAGTCTACATCACACCTTTCGAGTTTCGGCAAGCCGAAAATTGGATGTTTAGGAAAATTCAGAGGGAATCTTTTCCAGGTGACATCGCCTCGCTAAGTTCATGTGGTAAAGTTAGCTCTTCAAGCACGATTTTGAGTCTGTCGCCGTTTCTGGATGATGATGGTACTATGCGGCTGCGCTCGAGGGCTCAAAAGGCTAATTCCTCGTATTCGTCTCGGAACCCAGCGATACTTCCCAAGAAACACCCTTTGGTCGACCTACTCATCGATTATCATCACCAAAAGAACTGTAACATGGGAACTGCTACGGTTATATCCGACATTCGTGAAAGCGCGTGGATAGTAAGCATTCGAGGAGCTGTTGAGAGAGTTAGCAAGGGGTGTTACATGTGCAAGCGCCTCAAAGCCAAAGTGGTTATGCCTATGATGGGCCAGCTTCCTGAAGCTCGCTTAGCCTTTGACTCCAGACCCTTTACTCATGTCGGAGTGGACTGTTTTGGCCCAATGTTGGTGAGGTTTGGTCGAGGTACAATAAAACGCTATGGAATGATTTTCACATGCCTCACATTCAGAGCAGTACAAATAGAATTGCTGAACGATCTAAGCTTAGATCAATGCACTATGGCAGTCAGACGTTTCCTCATCAATCGTGTCGTTACGAGGTTCTTTTACAGTGACAACGGTCTTAATTTTGTGGGGACAAGAAACTTATTGGATAAAGATGTTAAGGAAATGGAGGTTTCTCTGTGCGAATACTCTTCGAGATACGAGGGAGTTATATGGCGATTCATTCCAGCCTACTCTCCTTGGATGGGAGGAGCGTGGGAACGGCTCATTCAGTCCATCAAGAAAAGCTTAAATTTTGTTTTGAAAGGTGTCGTACCAAGAGAGGATGTCTTACGGAACGCGCTTATGGAGGCTCAAGGGCAAATAAATCGACGCCCGCTTACTCATATCCCTGTTGATCCGGAGGACCCTAAGCCGCTAACTTCGAACTCAATGCTTTTCGGCGAGGATGATCGAGATTTTACCGCACCTGGAGTATTTTCAGAAAAGGATTTCTGCAGCAAACTTTACTGTCGCCGCTCTCAACACTTGATGGCAGAGCTTACAAAGCTTTGGTACGCTGAATATTTGCCCGTAATCACAAGGCGTTCAAAATGGTTTAAGCAAACAAGGCCAGTACAGATAGATAACATAGTAATTGTAATCTAACCCAACAAAATACGTTCGGCCTGGAATTTAGGCCGTGTCATCAAAATTTATCCGGGTCCTGATGGAGTTATACGTATGGCCGACGTTAAGCTTTCCAATGGTTCAATAAAGGCTAAAAGATCGATTGGGAGACTCGCTGTGTTGGACTTACAGTCTTCAACCTAGGATCTAGTTCTCAGACGGCCCCCGGAATGTCATCGAGTTAACCACTTGATCTAAAGTACTTTTTGGTACTTATAATTTCTTAAAGGTGGTAACGCTTAAACAAAACTTCCTTTTAATATTTCATTTATTTTTTGATAATTTCATCTCTTTCCGAAGGAAAGAGACAGCTAATTAGTAACCTTTGTACATATATAAGGTCATGTGAATTTGCAACTTTTGTCAGAAAGTTTTAAGGTTATATTCACCGCCGGCTCTTAAAAGTTAAAATTAATTTAGTTGCTCCAAGATTTTTGATTTTTTATTTTTATTAATTTTCTCACCAATTGTAAGTAATGTTATTAGTAGAATTTTCTCAAATTGTTAATATTAACATTCCTTTATAGAAAATAAAATCATCATCATATTACGTTTCTGGATGTCTTTTCCTTTTTTGGTTGACCAGATTTCGCATTGGATATTTATTATTGGTTTTTAAGAAAGTTTTATTTTTTCTTGGAACAACACAGACACATGTGCATACACGTCCATACATATACACGGACTCCATGTTCTTATTAGATCTGTATTCATGTCCTTAAAACACATGTGAAAACACAAATAAATCCAAAATAAAACATAATAAGTAATCGTGCCCACATATCGACACAGACTAAATGGTTTTTCTGACCACTTTTTCAAATTGTAGTTTTTTACCTACGAGCGGGGTCTCAAAATTCAATTTTGGAAATTTCCTAGAACAAAAATTAGTGATTTCTAAGTCTTTTACAAGATCCACGATACCCATTTTGAATATAAAAAATAAAAATAGATTCCGACACCCCAAATGTACATGCATATACACTAGGGTAAACCTTAAAGAGTTTGGAAATTCCGAGATGGATAGGCATTAAATGGCTGTACAAAGAAAAAAATCCTAATTTTTCCAGATCACCCTCCCTGGTCTTCGTCTTCCTATTTTCACTTTAAGATACTAGTTGTTGGGTTAGGAAGATTCTTATAAAACGCAAAAAAATAATTTAAGAGTATTGATTAGATTCAGACGAAAAAAATCGTATTGAGGGGGGTTAATTTTCTAGAAATTTGGCTCAAACGGAAAGAAAATTATTTAAAAAAAACGTCAACACTTACAATGCCACGCTTTAGCTTTTTTTTAAAGCCACGATTATATTCTATAACATGCTTTCTAAATAAAGTTTCTTTTATAAATACCTTTCGAAAAAATACTTTTAATCTTAAAAAATTATAATTTTTTTTATAAGTTTTAAAATTATTTTTAGGCGCCAGTTACAGCTATCATTTAAACTCATCATTGAAAATCTTAAAGATTGCTTTTGAGACGTTTAGGAATTAAAATATTTTTTTATTTTGATTGACAAATAAAGCTCAAGACTTAATTAACATTTTTAGTAAACAAAATTTAAATAGGCCTAACTTTCCACATAAAATAACTTTTTATATTTCAATGATCATTGGTAAAAGTAGTTCAATCATTGAAATAAGAAGGTTTTTTTATAATACAAATTCTATAGACTTAACATTACTGATAAGTCCAAGTGAGTAAGCCGGACGATACGCCAATTTGTAGGACTAAAGGCCATAATAGCTATTTTAAATCAATAATTTAACAAGTGGTATTCTGTTCTATGTCTATTACAAGCAAAGCTGCCAGCTTAGCGAGGGGGAGGGTTATCGTCATAAGCAAAAACTTCAGCAGCAGCCAACATAGACCTTTGATTAAACTCTTCGCCCGACGAAGAAATAGAATACTTGTCCGAAGGGGGACAGGGACTTGTATACTACGTTTGACAGCAACATCCTTGATCTCTCCACACCAGAGGCGTCCTCCAAAAAAAAAGGTGAGGCTCAAAATGCCAATGAAGAACTTCCAAAGGCAAATGAAGAGCAGCGAATGAGCGAGCAAATTTTAGCCATAGAAGAGGAGATGGTGCGCCTCAATGTCCAAAACGTGCGACACTGGTGCAATCCTTTTAGACGAAACAAGAGACTCGCCGACAAAAAGAAAGGCTGGAGCGGGAGCACCACAGGCGCCAAATAAGGAATTAACAGAAATGACAGCTGCCAGCAGTAAACGAACAGCAACAAACAAACCAGCAGTCCATGGAAAAGTAGCAAGTACAGCAGTCACAGCAGCAACCAATGCCCAAGGAGCAGAGACAACACAAAAAACTGCAGCAAAACAAAAAACAGCGGACTCAAGAGAAGGTGCCGCCCATCAACACCTTTAAGATGGAATTGCAAGAGACCATAGGCCTAAGTAATACTACATTTCCATCTAACAAATACTTTGAAAAATAGAACTAGCCTATTCCTTTATGGCGCGTATTCATTCATGGCTGTATTCAGTTCTTCACAAATTTAGCATTCTACTTTACTTTCACTCCATAAGAAAAAATGTCAAAGTAAATATTTTGAATCTTTTTGTGTAGTGGAAACCCTAAATGGATTTATTAAATCTGAACTGAGTTAAACCATTTGTGAAAATAACATAAGTCGGCCATAGGCCAAAACTTTTTTATTAAACGACTTAGTTAAGATGTTATACACTGCTTCATAGTGGCCCAGCATAAAATTATCAAAAACTTGTTAAAAGTATCCACCACTGAGTTTTTCAGTTTCACCGCAAAGTGGATAAATGTCAAACAACCCTTTGGAAGAACAAAGATTAGCTCCGTAAAAACGAAACGTCAAGCCATTCGCTACAGTAAGAGCTAAACGGGAGAAGCATTCTTTGCCGTTCTTCCTAATTCAACTTTCGCCAATAGGAAACTGGATAGGTTAAGGAGTATCTCCGTCCTCAATTACCAGGTTGTAACTTGGGATAAATTAAAGAAACGCGGCGACATGATTCAATGCATGCGCTGCCAAACGTTTGGCCGCGCTGCAGCAAACTGCGAAATGCAGTCACGCTGCGTTAAGAGATACGCCCATCAACGCGTGCTCCTACAACAACGCTCGTCAATCCCCAAATTTCCTACGCCCAAATGGCGGCAAGGAGGGGAAGAACTGTACAGTCTGCAGCTAGGTAGCCCAACCAGCCCTCGTGCCTAAGGCTCCGGACGTTTAGGACGAAATTAGAAGCATGTTGCTGGGAACTCAAAGCCAGTTGACAGGACAGTGAGTGGATAAGTGAGCAGACGGTTAGGGGAGATAATATCGATTCTGTTTTGCCTAGCCCATCACATTTCAGAGGTTAAAGGCTATCTTTCGGAGAGGCCTCTTAGGATTCTTGCTGTGAATGAATGTTAATTCACTGATTAGGACCGACCGTAAAACTAATCTTTTGCAATTGTTGAAAGACCAATGTCCAAATACGTTTATGGCCAGCGAAACTTAGCTGAACCAGAAACATAAGTTGGCTAACAACAATTACAATATCGTTAGAAGAGATCGCCCCAACCCCACTCATCATCTTTATAAAGTTTTATATGATAGTGATCTGCGCAGATTTCGGTTGTTAGAGGCGTGCATCGTATGCACTCATTTCCAACAGAGGAAGCGGATGTATGTGATCACGGCTTATGCACCGGAATCACATCAACCAAATCATTTTAAGACAAAGCTTGATCTTGGAAGAAAATTACTTTCTCATGGCCGGTAATTTGGGAAATAAAATACAGAATCAAAGAGGTATTCATATTTTTTAATTGGATGAGCTTAATATGGTGACGACTTGCTGGCTACGCATCCGCCATCGCTTCCAAGAAGCGGTGTGCCTATCTGGATGTATTGCTAATGACAATTATTGACACTTTTGGTCAAGACAAAGAAAGTGTTTACGATCGAGTACGGCAGTGACCACTGCGGACTTCCCGCCGTAATACAGCTTCCGAACGACCTCTTGGAGTTAGATGAGTTTGAAGCTGTATACTTACAATTACAGTAAGGTGCGGTTGCCACGCTTTACCAATGCCTTATCGAGCGAAATCAGTTCGTACAACATATCCCCACCAAATGACAGGAATTTGACAAATAACGAAATAGACAAATACTTAGAACAAATGGACGAGACAATATAACGAACAATGAATAGAATAATACCCAATTACAAGCAACGGGACGCAACCGACATGTACCGGAATGCGACCATTGACACATTACACAGACAAAAAAGTGGACTATTGACGAGACTCAAACTCTTATACCGACGGTTAGCTGACCCACAAAATCTCGATATTAGGACGCTGAAGTCTTGAATCAAGATCATCAGCCAACTAATAAAGGAAATAACTCGGGTCGTAAATTCTAGCGACCCCGTATGTTTCCCCAAATTAACAAGATATTTAGAAGGAATGATCAAAACGACCTTCTGTGTCTTAAGCTTCAGAGAACGACAGAGAACAGAAACGTACTTCTGACAGCAGGTATTGATCCAGAGGACGCCGTCTTGGACGATGATCTCTTTACTGTCGAAAATCCGAAGGACAAAGTGGGGGCTGTGGGGGCTGTACAAGAGCCATGACCCAAAAAACAGAGCCTTGCTCCACCACTTCTACCTTCGGAATGACATAACGCAATGGCGATCACAGATCACAGTTTTTGAAAAAAAATTTAAACTCCAAATTTGTGAAAAAAAAAACATAAAATACAAGTTTAAAGTATAATTATTAATTGTAAATATTACCGTTATATTTTAATATTTTTTTTTATTTGTAGTACGTTGTTATAAAATAGCCTCTCTCGCGGGGGGAGCTAGACAATAAAAAATGCTTGTATCAAATTGTCCTACAAGAAACCGCCTAGCTTATCGTACTATCCCTAATAACTGAAACATTATTTAAATTTTTCAATTTAACTTATCATGAATCATTACTAAAACTGGCAATCAGCAAATTTATTTATTATGTAAAAAGATATAGAATTTTGAATAAAAATTACTCCTACATAAGATGCAAATGTAGAAATAGTTGAAAATAACGGTAGTATTAAACTTATATGATTTTTTGCTTTTGCTTCTTTAATTGAATGCTTTCTATAATGCCAATTTTGTTCGCAATCTAGGTGGAATGCGACACTGAAGGTTTAAAAAGAATTTTCACGTCATCTTCAAAGATAATATTTGGACGAATAAATTTACAAAAACTGAAATGTTGTTTTTATTGCATTAGAATTGACGTTTTTAAAAACTTACTTTTGTAGTTCTAATATCCAAAAGTCATCAAGTCTTAGCTGGGGCAATGTGGTTTTTCCTGGGTTTCCACCAAACAAGTAATGCATCTGGAACAAGAGAAATTAATTACTTTACTAATTTCGAATTTTGGTTTTAAAAATGAGGGAAAGCACGGTTTTCTTTCTTTTTTACTAAGCGTGATAGAGAATGAAAACTAAACGGTGTTTTTTTTTTCATTTCGAATATGACTTAAACGGCTAAAATTAGCAAAATTTTAATGTCACTTAATCAATACCTTTAAAAAACGTTTGCATTTATCTTCGATGTCAAACCATAAGTATTCATTGAACAAAGTCAGTTTATATTTTTGAAACGATCGAGTTGATTCGAACGTTCGACTCGCCGAATCGCAAGTTATAAAGAAATAAATTAAAAATCTTAGCTCTGTTTAAATTACGGATACTTTTAAGAAAATGACATACAAATTAAACTCTCCATCAAAATTCAGTTTCGTCTAATTTTATTTTAGTGCAAGCCTATGTAATAAGACCTGTTGACTCTAAAATTCATCTCTGATTGCTTCCCAGTCTTTTGTATATCCTTCATAACGCAATTTGGGCGTAGGAAGTTTAGAGATTAAAGAATCTTTTAGGAAATCACATTAAAGGCTCTCCCAAACCAACGCGAATGCGGAGCGATTCGCAGCGAATCATTCACAATAGCACAAAATATGACAAATACACAACGCTAAACAACAACAAAAATTCGCCGTCGCCGCGAATTCGCGTTGGTTTGGGAGAGCCTTAATGCCGTTTGCTTGCAAAATCGATTCATTAATTTTCTAAGACTTTTGACATCCCCGTTCAGGGTGCTCGTAACATCGAAAAAGGTATCAGTTTATAAGCTGTACATTCAATCACGCTTTCAATACTTTTTAAGTGATCAACAAGTACAAAATAGAATTCGGTGATGATTCCACACACTTTTACTTTTGTTTTCTCCACATTCTTAGCTTGTCAAAAATTCTCGAACACACTCCTTTGAGTTGGTGTTGGACAGTTACGAGTCGGTGATTAATTTAAGTAAACAATTATTTACCTTAGCAACTTCATCGTAAATCAGCTGATGGGCATACCGCGGACATGGCTCATTTAAAGAAGCTGTCATTTTGTCCTTCTGCTTAGTTTCAGCAACATAACGACGCGTGTAGATACGAGACCACGTATTTCTCTGCAAAGAATAAACCCAGAACGAATTTGAAGCGTCTACTTGTTGTATATCCCTGCGGTCTTTTTGCTTGCTTAAACTCTGAAATTAAAAAATTTAAGTTAAATATACACATCAAAAAGGATGATACGGAATGACTATTTTCTCTGATGCATTTTTTTGTCCGAGTTTTTTTTGTTATGTTTTTTTTCAACAATTTGGCACAGGTAACGAAGGAAAAATAAATATATTAAATCGTGCTCTCTTAGTTATTTTATAGGGTACGGTTGATCTCCAGCTATAAAATACTCCAATTATATTTCCTTACAAAAATTAGTTTATATTTTTGGTAGAAATTATAAAAAAAAAAATATTTTATTGATCAATTAACCCAGAAATAACGGAAAAAATAAGATTATATTGATTCATGGTGACGTGATGAGAGATATAGTAAGGGATAGTTGGGTTTAAAAAGTACTTCTTAAATTTATTTGATACTGTCATTATTTGTATGTGTTTCCAAAGGTAGGAAGTAAACAGGATGTTTCCAAGTTATTCACGAAAAATAAAAAATGGAACTTTTACCTCCTTTCTGGCTAAGGCTTTCGGTTCTGGGCTGGGCACTTTAGTATTTTATATCCAGAGAGCATGATTTATTGCATTTATTTTATAATTTTGGGTCTTCGATGACTGGACTCATTGCATATTTAAATATTATCAAATAAAGACGAAATATATGCTAGAAAAATTATTTAAAACAACTATTTTCCAAACGAAAATTTCCTTACTTTCCCTGACATACCCTAACCAATTTCAAAATTTTCCCTGATCAAAATATTAAAAAAAAAAATGTTTTATCAAATATTGTTTCATACTAGTATATGCGATATTCGTAAAAAAAAAGTATGACATCAAATGGTCAAAAATGGTCAACTAGTTTTAGAAATTAATCAGCCCTAGAAAACTTGTAATCAAGGTTTAAAGTTACTATTTTTGGCTACTCACTTGTGCAAAGAAAATATATTTCAGTAATCATTTTTTTGTATGTTTTGATGTTTTTTTTGTCAAGGTCACAGAAAAATGTTTGCTGCTTATTTGTACAATAAAAAGTATGTCATGTAATTGATCATAAAATATCACAACCCACAAATGAGATGTCAAAAATCGCATTGACCTTGAATGACCTTGAGAAACTCGAAGCCTTGATAATAAGTTTTCTAGAGCTGATCAATTTCTAAATTTAGCTGACCATTTTAACCAATTGGATGGCATAATTTTTGTATGAATATCCCATGTGAGGTGCAAAAATTCAAGCGCCAAAATTTACATATTAAAATGGAGTAAAAAGAATATTGAGAAAATTTTGTCTCAGTGAACTCCGAAAAAATCTGTGCTCAGGTGAGATATTTTGCCCCACTTAAAAAATCTCTGAGTGCTCAGAAATTTTATTTGGTGAAGCCTAGTACACAGATGATGCGAAACGAAAAATCCAATATAAAAACGACACAACGAAATTATAAACGAAAAATTTTGTTTATGTGTTCAACCCGAAAATATGCTGCCAGCTCTTGGTCTATCATATCTTGAGTTTTATTTTTCAAATAGTTAAAATTAAATTCTGTGGACTTAAAGACAATCGTCTAAAAACCGCTATTTTCAACCCCTCATCCTTACCACGGGCACCAAAAAAATCCTGCCAGACTTTTGAATTTTATGTCAAGTTGCATGCACCTACGGACCTTCATACGCATTTTTTGGTTATATGTTCAACCTAAATATATGCTGCCAGCTCTAAGTCTATTACAGCATCGTTGCCTGTGATTTGTTTGCATTTGCAATTGTTTTGATTTTTTGATATTTTTCCGCTTTGGTTTCGTAAGCAAACAAAACCTACCTTTGCAGTAGGTATAGTTTACTGTAATGACTAAATCAAATGCTTTTAAGACACAACAATTTTAAAAAGCGATGTCATCTAAATGAAATATTCGATCAGGAAAAAGTGAAAGAATCGAATTTTAAAAAATTTGATACAGGAAAAATCCCTGAACGCTTTCCAAATTCCCTGAAAATCCCTTACCAAAATTGTGTTCCCTGGCTAACCCTGACTTTCCAGTTTAGCGGACACCATGAACAAGCTATTCTATCTGAATTCATTGAATATCTGTGTTACTTACAGAAAAAATATAAATTTCATCTCTATCGCAATCAATTGTAGCTCGAAGAGTATAACCCGCCGAAGGTTCATTCTTATTTTCATAGCATTTATTGTCTTTATTGAGTAAGCTTATGACTTGGGTATCAACATCATACGAAATAAATTCTTCAATATCCTCTTTGCCTCGCTGTCCTCCATACACATACAATTTTCTCGTTTTCTGTAAACAAAAATCTTTAAATTACTGATTTTTTTTTTTCTATATTTATGACCTTACACTGTGAAAAACCATACAATGTGTTATTCGAGATTTTATTGATAACACTTCCGACTGACAAGCTAAAGGATGATGGCAGTCAACCAGGATTTGTGTCCATGTATTTGTTGCAATGTGATACGAGAAAAGCCCCGAGTACTCAGGTTCCCCAGATGCAATATTAGTCACACTTCTTGGAGTAAGGATTTTACCACCAAACACATAAATCATTCGTTTTTCGATGTCGATGCACATTTGATGATCATAGACAAGTTGAGGTCCGCTTACTTGACTTGTGTCATCACATATTTGTAGCCAAGTACATGTACTAGTATCGAACAGATAGAAATCACTCTTCGTATAATCGGTAGTCCTGATAGAATTATCCAAATACCGACCGAGAATAAAGATATTTTCACTAACCGGATCGAATACCATTTTATGACAAGAACGAGGCGTAGGGCCTCCAAATTGTTCAGAGTGCTCAAAAATCAAAGACCATGTACAAGTCTCTATGTGAAATACCCAAAAATCACTCATATCTTGAAATCCATCCCAGCCTCCAAACAAATAAACTAGACTTTTTTGTGCGTCCATAACTAACTGATGACCTCCACGAGTTCCTATATTTTGTATAATTACGCTCTTTCTATATATACTCAAAAAATACATTTACCTGGCTGATTGGCACTCTTTGCCTCTTGTATCTTCCAAGAGTGTTTGTAATCCTGTTTTTCCAAATACGCATCCATAAGACCTTCGGCAACACATTTTTCAATAAGTTCTTCAGCTTTGTTAAAATCCCCTTTGGATACCAAACATTGATGCAGATCAGTAATAAGTTGGTTCTCCAAACGTATATTAGTTTCGTCTTGTAATGCTTTAAAGGCTGTGTCATAGCCTTGTTGGCGAAAGTGTTTTAGACACAGTTTTATTATTTCTATTTCCCTTAACTGTTATGGGTTAAAAAATCAAAATCAATATACATTTATAAGTTGGATTAAGATAATAGTATTATGTATGTGAAAGACTAACCATGCTGTAATTCTTCAAGCTCAAGCCCATAAACATAGGATCGTCTTGTCCGTGCAATTCCACATACCATATACTAAAATTAAAACTTGGTCCCCAAGACAAAAGCGGCATAATTTTTATGTATAAAATGGGAAATTTATCACCTTCTTCTGTGAGGTACTTCAAACTAAAAATCTCAGGTATTGAATCGTTTTTGAGACCGCTGGAATAAAATGTTTTGAAGATAAGTTTTGTTTGTTTTTATTGGTGAAATCAGAATTAAAATTAAAATATTTCTTATTATAGAAAGTGTGCCATAAAGAGATTTTAACTACAATGCACATTTCTTTTGTAGTTCTGAATATCAAAATGAGGGGGAAATACAGATAGTAGAGGAGCACTAGCATTTATTTCGGAACCCAAGGGATCTACTTCGATTTTGATGATTTTTTTTAAATGTCGGAAATGTATGTATGCCCTCATTATGAATCGAATCGAACGTTCGCTTAGAAGCGAATGATTTTGCGAATTTCTATATAGCCATTGTTTGACATTTAAAATGTGTTTATGAGTTATTCATTTTTAACAGCATTGATTTTTAAGCGAATGTGGAAGCTCGCTATCGATATCATATCGTGATTAGGGAATTCGCTAAATCATTCACTTTTAATCGAACGTTCGATTCGCTATTCATAATGAGGGTCGTAAATAAGAAAAAAAATTTACAATAATTCAAAATTCGAAGCTCTCAACAGGCAACTAAAAAAAAATTAAAAATTAATCCTTCTGTTTTGTTTGATTTTTTTACAAAATTTTCTATATTTTTAATAAATATAAAAGTTTAAACAAGCTATGCGTATTCAGGTGGCAACTGCCGTGATAGGTGTGGTTTTGTTGCTTATTCAAAAAATTAACACTCCGCTTCAACTGAATAGATCCACAAATTTTCAAATTTTAACTTTGTCCATTTGTTCCATGGAACAAAGAGCTTAGGCCCGTGAGGCGCCAACATTTTAGGGGAGCCAAAAATATCCAAAATTTGAAGGATGAAAAAAATATTAATGACAAAATTAAAGAGAACATTAACTTTTACAGCGCTCCTCAAAAGTTTTTACTTTTTCTTATGGAAGTGGAAGTGAGAAAGAAGGTTTCATTTGTGTCAAACACTGATAACATTATCCAGCTTATATTCCTGAGCGCTTAGAGAATTTTCCCAGTTTTTCTGTCAAAAACAAAGGAAACAAATCTTTGCTCCCTCGGTCAGCTCAGTGAGAGCTCATGAAATATAAACTGGACAAATAAATCACACCTCGAATAAATCCAATTAGCCAGTTTATATTTCTTGAGCGCTCAGTATCTTTCCTCAGTTTTTTTGCAGAGCAGGAGAACAAAATAAAAACAGGATTCCTCACATAGAAGTCAAAACAACTCTCTTTTTCTTTTCTTCTTATGTATTTTACTCCGACAAAAAATAATTGAGCAAGCAAATGCAAAAAATTTCAGTCTCAGTTTTTAAGGGGAAATGTGAGGAATCTTGTTTATATTGCTCACCAGATATTGCGCATATTGATCAGCTTACTACAATTATAAGATACAAAATAAATAAATAAATTTGGTGGCACAACAGCTCGTGGAGTGATTTACAACTGTCTTCCTGTGTGCGTATTTTTGGTAGGAATGGAGGGGACCTACAATTTTTTGCTGAGTCCGAACGGCTAGATGAGAAGCACTTATTCATGACAAGTATACTTTTGGAAGATTTGTCAGTTCCTCGTAAGAGGCAGTACCTCGGAAAAAAACATTTTGTTTTTAAATGTGGCAGCGGCTGGGAATTGAACCCAGATTTTTGGCATGACAGTCCTACGCACTAACCATCATGCCAGGAGGTACTACTACAATTATAAGATATATGCGAAAAAATGCTGAAATCGTCGAACGATTTTAAGAACTTTTGGCAAATACAGTTTTACAATCATTAGAAAAAAAATGATTTTGACATACTGAACTGTCGTGGTCAATCTTATGATAATGTCTGTAATATGTCAGGTATATTTTCAGGACTACAAGCACGAATTAAAACAATTAATTCTTTAGTGGATTACGTTCCTTGCGCAGCTCGTTCATTAAATTTAGTAGGAACTTGTGCAGCGAAATCAGTACCTGAAGCAGACCACCTCGAAGTCAGCCGGCGCACTTTCGATTTTCGCGAAAAAAAAAATCTTAGGCGATGTATTCCTAATTGCACATTGCAAAAATCAAAAAAATTTTAATTGCACACCTCCTGTTTTTTTTTAAAAAATATAAACAAATTGCACTTTGTATGGAAATTTCAAATGCTCATATCTTTGTAACCAAGTCGAATATCTAAATGCACAGGAGCTTAAATAATTGCTCATTTTGAAATTTAATTTGCACACCAAAAATTTTTTTTTTGTTACATGCTCCCCCACTTAATAAATCAATAATTAAAATTTCCACTAAATTAATTGTTTAATAATCCAAGTAGATCTTATAAGTAACCAACCAACAGAATTTATAGTTATCAATAGCGCGATGGAAGAGTATCCCAGTCGATCTCGTACTGTGGGAGTGTTAACACGTTTTCGGCTTCCCCAGTTTATTTAAATTTCATATATCGGAGTGATTAGTTAAAGGTTACCTACAGCCAAGCTATATTCAATAGTGCCAATAGCACACAGGAAGAGGTGGCAGACCGACAATTCGAAGGTAGTGGGTTCGAATCCCAGTCGGGCATCAATAATTATTTAGCTGCTTTTTTCCACAATCGCGAAGTCGAAAACTTCATTGAGTGGGAGGAGCAGCAAATGGCATCGAACAACAATGCGGGGACATCGAAAGGTGTCCCAGCAACAACTATAAAGCCAGCTATGGCACCAACAGCAAAAGCCGTAGCAGCAACAACAACAACCAAGCAAGCGATGGCACCACCAGCCACGCCATCAACAAGTGCCGTAGCAAGAACGGCACAACCACCAACGGCAACAACAGCCGACATCAAAAACAAGAGGAGGAAGAGGATTAGCTGTGCGCCGAACCTCGTGAAGCGCCGCTCCACCATCACCTCAGCCCAGCTGCCAGCTGGGGTGAAGGAGACGGCGCGCACAGCCAAAACCACAGCAGCAGCAAAAATACAAGAACAATTGGATACCTCGCCATCCGACGATGACATCGAATATATGTCAGAGGGTGGCGAGGGATTGTATACAACGGGGGACAGCAACAGCAATCTGCTTGTTGATCTCAATTCACCAGAGGCGTCCTCCGAAGAAGAAAACGAGGCGCAAGAATTGGATGAGCGGGCCATCAGCCAAAAAATAGATGTCATTCGGGGGGAGATGGAACGTCTCAATGCCATCGTGACCCCACTGATAGAAGCGCTCAGACAAAAGCAAGAAGCTCGACGCGAAAGGGAGAAGCAGGAGCGCGAGCAGAAAAAAGTGGTGCAGGTGCCAAAAAAGGCAGCGCCACAACAAGAGCTGCCACAGAAAAACAAGCAGTCAGACCTTAATGCTCAAGAGCAGCAGCAACAACAACAAATGCCAAAAGAACAACAACAGCAGCAGCCGAAGGAGCAACGAACGAGAAAACAAACACAACAGCAACAGCAGCAAAAACCACAGGAGCGGAGTCAGCAGCAGCAGCAGCAGCAGGGAGTACACCAGCAGCAGCCACAGCCGCCCAAAAATAAAAAAGAAAAGGTGCCACCAATAAACACCTATAAAATGGAGCTACAGGAAACCATAGACCTGTGTAAGTCGGCCATAGGCCAAAACTTTTTTATTAAAAGATTAAGTAAAGATAGACATGCTATCCACTGCTCCACAGTGGAACAGCACAAAATAATAAAAGAATTATTAAAGAAATCCACGACTGAGTTCTTCAGTTTTACCCCCAAAGTGGATAAATATCAGACGGTCCTCTTGAAGGGCATAGATTCCTGCACGGAACCACAGGTGCTCTTAAATGAGCTCCGTCAAAAAGCGAGCGACGATCTCGACTTTATCGGGGTCAAGCCGTTCGCTACAGTCAGAGCCAGACGGGAGAAGCGGTCTTTGCCGTTCTTCCTAGTCCAGCTATCGCCCAGCAGCAAACTGGATAGGTTGAGAAGTATCTCCGTTCTCAACTACCAGGTTGTAACTTGGGATAAATTAAAGAGAGGCGGCGACATGCTTCAATGCAAGCGCTGCCAAAGGTTTGGCCACGCTGCAGCAAACTGCGAAATGCAGCCACGCTGCGTTAAGTGTGGTGAGGACCACATTAAGGGGGAGTGCAAGCTCGGTGAAGAACGGGTCGAGGACATGACCCAGCTTAAATGTACACTTTGCGGAAAGGAGGGGCACCCTGCTAATTATCGGGGTTGCTCAGCTTTTCAGCAAATAAGAAACAACAAAGCGGCTAAGCAGACAGCGGTAGAGATACGCCCATCAACGCGTGCTCCTACAGCAACGCCCGTTAATCCCCAAATTTCCTACGCCCAAATGGCGGCAGGAAGGGGAAAAACGGTACAGCCTGCAGCTAAGGCAGCCCAACCGGCCCTAGTGCCAAAGGCGCCGGACGCTCAGGCCGAAATAAGAAGCATGTTGCTGGCAATTCAAGGCCAGTTAACAGGACTTCACAACCAGATAAAGGAGCAGGCGACTAGGGTAGACTATCTCTACTCTGTTTTGCCTAGCCTAACGCAAATTAGAGGTTAAAGGCGCGCTGTCGGAGAGGCCTCTTAGGATCCTTGCTGTGAATGTAAATTCACTGATTAGGACCGAACGTAGAGCTAATCTTTTCCAATTGTTGAAAGACCAAAGTCCAGATGTGTTTATGGCCAGCGAAACTAAGCTGAACCAGAAACATAAGTTGACTAACAACAATTACAATATCGTTAGAAGAGATCGACCCAACTCCACTCAAGGGGGGGGCGTCGCAATCTTCATACGAAAAGGCATAAATCATAAAGTTATATATAATAGTGATCTACGTAGATTTCGGCTGTTAGAGGCGTGCATCGTATGCATTCCTCTCCAACAGGGGAAGCGAATGTATGTGATCGCGGCTTATGCACCGGAATCACCTCAGCCAACTGATTTTATGATAGAGCTTGAAAAACTTTTCGAATGTCTACGCTTGAGCTTGGAAGAAAATTACTTTCTCATGGCCGGTGATTTGAATGCCAAACACCAAGATTGGGGAAATCAAATTCAAAATCAAAGAGGTATTCATCTTTTCAATTGGATGAGTCGATACAACACTGAGTATGGTGTCGACCTGCTGGCTACGGATCGGCCATCGTTTCCAAGAAGCGGTGCCTATCTGGATCTATTGCTAATAGACGCAAGACTGACAATTACTGACACTGTGGGTCAAAGACCAAGAAACTGTTTACGAACGATCGAGTACGACAGTGATCACTGCGGACTCGCCGCCGTAATACGGCTTCCGAACGAGCTCGTGGAGTTGGATGAGTATGTACCTGTGCATACTTACAATTACAGTAAGGTGCGCTGGCCACGCTTTACCAACGCCTTATCGAGCGAAATCAGATCGAACAACATATCCCCACCAAATGACAGGAATTTGACAAATAACGAAATAGACCACTACCTAGAACAAATGGATGAGACAATCAAACGAACAATGAACAGAACAATACCGAAATACAAGCAACGGGACGCAACCGACATGTATCGAAACGCAACCATTGACGCACTACACAGACAAAAAAGTGGACTGCTGACAAGACTAAAACTCTTGTACCGACGGTTTACTGACCCTCACCATCTGGAGATTAGGACACTGAAGTCGTCGATCAAAAACATCAACCAACTAATTAAAGAGAACTATCGGTTGTCAATTAATTTGTATTGGGACAACAAAATTCGGGCCGTTAATGCTAGCGACCCGAGCATGTTTCCTCAAATTAACAAGATATTTAGAAGGAATGATCAGAACGATCTTCCGTGTCTCAAGCTTCAGAGAACGACGGACAACAGAGACGTACTTCTGACAGCAGGAATTAATCCAGAGGACGCCGTCTTGGACGATGACCTCTTTATTGTCGAAGATCCGCAGGAGAAAGTGGAGGCTGTGGGGGCTGCTTTCCAGCAAGTGTACAAGGTGAATGCGTGCATTCGCCCGAATCACGACCTGGAAAACAGAGCCTTGCTCCATCACTTCTACCTTCGGAATGACATCACGCAATGGCGATCAGAGAACCTTGGTTTCACCGGGTTCAATGAAGATCATTTGGCAAACGCCATAATCGCCGAGCGAAATGGGCCCAGTTCCCTGTTAATTACGAAGGTGGAGCTCCAGCTCATCTTCGATTCATTAAAGAAGAAGAAGTCAGCAGGAGTCGATGGCATATCCAACGTTGTACTTCGACATTTACCTCAAGAAGCAGTAGACATTTATACCACTCTGTTTAACAACGCTCTGAATAATGCATATTATCCAGTGCGGTGGAAGACAGCTGTGGTGCATCCTCTCCCGAAAAAGGGAAAGGACAACTCCAGTCCGGCGAATCTCCGGTCGATAAGTCTTCTTCCGAGTATCAGCAAGGTATTCGAAAAAGTTATCAATAGAGCTCTGTCTAAGTGGGCAGAGGACAATAATATCATACCGGACAATCAGTTCGGTTTTAAGGCGGGACATGACACCATTCATGCCGCGTCGAAACTCGTTTCTGATGTCCAATGGAACAAATCTAAGAAGCAGTGTACGGGTGCCTGTCTGGTTGATTTGGAGAAGGCCTTCGACACCGTATGGTTAGAGGGTCTTTATCTAAAGCTGACCAGACTTGGCATTAGTAAACCACTGTTATATATGCTTTATGATATGCTCAATGGCAGAAAGTTTGTTGTCAAAAGTGGCAATGTAACTTCTGCCACAACCTTTAATATTAAAAATGGTCTTCAGCAGGGAGCGGTCAACTCGCCGATTCTATTCAGCATTTACACCAGCGATCTGATAAGTAGTCTAACTCAGGCAATTGCGTATGCCGACGATCTAATTGCGTACAGAACAGCTCCAAAAGTCGAGGTCATCAGGATTCTTTTGCAGCGTGACTTCGAGAAGATTCAGCGATATTGCGATGACTGGAAGTTGAAAATCAACTTTCAGAAATCAGAAACTATCTTGTTTAGGACTCCGTTGCTTAGAGCCACAAGGGATACGAGAAAGAACTGGCGCAAGCTGGTGATCGTAGGACCAAATGGACATCCACTGGCGAGTAAAAGTGTAGTAAAGTACCTTGGCATCTGGATGGATCAGTATTTGTATTTCGACAGACATATAAATGCTGCTCTGGCCAGGGCTAGGGGAGCTTTTGCCCTGACGAAACGGTTGTTTTATAGCAGCCGGCTTGACAGCAGGGTGAAGGTGATTTGCTACATGGCCCTTATCCGGCCGATGATTGCCTATGGGTGCCCGGTTTGGTTCAACGTTGCCCCATCTCAAATGGAAAAGATTCGGGTGTTTGAGAGGCAGTGTCTTCGACGCTGCCTTGGATTGCACAGAACACCAGAGTCGGAGTACAAACACTACTATTCCAACCTGGCTCTATACAACGGGGCCAACATAAACAGGATAGATAATTTCTTGCTGAAGCTTATTCGAGGTCACATTGCAAGAGCGATGTCCTCGTCTAACAGCTTAATTTTCGGGGCTTATTACCCCAACAACGAATACTACGAGAGTGTGCGTCTAAGCGGCTTTATTCCGCCCGATGCATTCCTCCACCTAGACAGTCGAGGGCTGATCCAGGATAGAGCGGCGGTTCCGCTAATCTACCACGTCGGCCGTAGAACTGTAGATCGGCGGCTCCTTTACAGTCGAGACGTCCTCGCACAAGACGGAGCTGAGCACCTTCGGTTCAGTAGGACTGTGTCCGAACGGGACCGAAGAGATAGGGTAAAGCAGGAGAACCAGTTCTGGTGGTTGAAAAACGAAGATGAAGTTCCTTCAGACATTTAATAGTTGACCTTGCTATTTTCTCTTGTATGGCCGACTTACATAGGTTTAGGTAGTTAGTTTTAAGTAGGGACAGTCAGGGTGGCACAAAAAAAAAAAAAAAAAAAAAAAAAAAAAAAAAAAAAAAAAAAAAAAATATAAAACATACAAAAACACCAAAAAAATTATAAAATCAACAAAAATACAAAAAAATTATAAAAACCGGAAAATGCTTGCTGTGGCTGTTCTAGTTTGTAAGTAGGTTGTAATTAGTTTAAAATTAGTTATAAGTAGTTTTAAGTAGTTTAATTAGCTTTAATTTAGTTTTATGTAGTTTGTAAGTTTTATATAAAACCAAAAAATAAAGACATAGATACCGAGTTTTTTTGTGAAATTCTTCTCGGTAAAAAATAAAACCGACCTGGATTTAGTATTAAGATAGTTCTTAGGCCGAAAGGCATTAGCATTAAGTTATTCTAGTTTAACTTAGAGCGCCCGACTGGGGCCAGTAAGTTAGTGTTAAGATATTGATAAGTAGGCTAGTTTTTTATGAATTTTTGTCTAGCTTTAAGATAGTTTTAAGAAAATTGAAAAATAAAAATGAATTTCAAAAAAAAAAAAAAAAAAAAAAGAGGTGGCAGACCGACAATTCGAAGGTAGTGGGTTCGAATCCCAGTCGGGCATCAATAATTATTTAGCTGCTTTTTTCCACAATCGCGAAGTCGAAAACTTCATTGAGTGGGAGGAGCAGCAAATGGCATCGAACAACAATGCGGGGACATCGAAAGGTGTCCCAGCAACAACTATAAAGCCAGCTATGGCACCAACAGCAAAAGCCGTAGCAGCAACAACAACAACCAAGCAAGCGATGGCACCACCAGCCACGCCATCAACAAGTGCCGTAGCAAGAACGGCACAACCACCAACGGCAACAACAGCCGACATCAAAAACAAGAGGAGGAAGAGGATTAGCTGTGCGCCGAACCTCGTGAAGCGCCGCTCCACCATCACCTCAGCCCAGCTGCCAGCTGGGGTGAAGGAGACGGCGCGCACAGCCAAAACCACAGCAGCAGCAAAAATACAAGAACAATTGGATACCTCGCCATCCGACGATGACATCGAATATATGTCAGAGGGTGGCGAGGGATTGTATACAACGGGGGACAGCAACAGCAATCTGCTTGTTGACCTCACTTCACCAGAGGCGTCCTCCGAAGAGGAAAACGAGGCGCAAGAATTGGACGAGCTGGCCATCAGCCAAAAAATAGATGTCATTCGGGGGGAGATGGAACGTCTCAATGCCATCGTGACCCCATTGATAGAAGCGCTCAGACAAAAGCAAGAAGCTCGACGCGAAAGGGAGAAGCAGGAGCGCGAGCAGAAAAAAATATTACAGGCGCCACAAAAGACAGCGCCACAGCCTGAGCTGCCACCGAAAAGCCAGCAGCCAGAGGAACAGCAACAGCAACTGCCACAGCAAAAGCAAAATAAGCAGCAACAACAACAGCAGCCAACGAAACAACCACAGCAGCAGCCGAAGGAACAACGGCAAAAAAAGAAAACAACACAGCAGCAGCAGCAGCAGCCACAGGAGCGGAGTCATCAGAAGCGGAACGAGCAGCAGCAAGGAGAACACCAGCAACAGCCACAGCCGCCCCAAAATAAAAAAGAAAAAGTGCCACCAATAAACACTTACAAAATGGAATTGCAGGAAACTATTGACCTATGTAAGTCGGCCATAGGCCAAAACTTTTTTATTAAACGTTTAAATAAAGATAGACATGCTATCCACTGCTCCACAGTGGAGCAGCACAAAATAATAAAAGAATTACTAAAGAAATCCACTACTGAGTTCTTCAGTTTTACCCCCAAAGTGGATAAATACCAAACGGTCCTCTTGAAGGGCATAGATTCCTGCACGGAACCACAGGTGCTCTTAAATGAGCTCCGTCAAAAAGCGAGCGACGATCTCGACTTTATCGGGGTCAAGCCGTTCGCTACAGTCAGAGCCAGACGGGAGAAGCGGTCTTTGCCGTTCTTCCTAGTCCAGCTATCGCCCAGCAGCAAACTGGATAGGTTGAGAAGTATCTCCGTTCTCAACTACCAGGTTGTAACTTGGGATAAATTAAAGAGAGGCGGCGACATGCTTCAATGCAAGCGCTGCCAAAGGTTTGGCCACGCTGCAGCAAACTGCGAAATGCAGCCACGCTGCGTTAAGTGTGGTGAGGACCACATTAAGGGGGAGTGCAAGCTCGGTGAAGAACGGGTCGAAGACATGACCCAGCTTAAATGTACACTTTGCGGAAAGGAGGGGCACCCTGCTAATTATCGGGGTTGCTCAGCTTTTCAGCAAATAAGAAACAACAAAGCGGCTAAGCAGACAGCGGTAGAGATACGCCCATCAACGCGTGCTCCTACAGCAACGCCCGTTAATCCCCAAATTTCCTACGCCCAAATGGCGGCAGGAAGGGGAAAAACGGTACAGCCTGCAGCTAAGGCAGCCCAGCCGGCCCTAGTGCCAAAGGCGCCGGACGCTCAGGCCGAAATTAGAAGTATGTTGCTGGCAATTCAAGGCCAGTTAACAGGACTTCAGACCCAGATAAAGGAGCAGGCGACTAGGGTAGACTATCTCTACTCTGTTTTGCCTAGCCTAACGCAAATTAGAGGTTAAAGGCGCGCTGTCGGAGAGGCCTCTTAGGATCCTTGCTGTGAATGTAAATTCACTGATTAGGACCGAACGTAGAGCTAATCTTTTCCAATTGTTGAAAGACCAAAGTCCAGATGTGTTTATGGCCAGCGAAACTAAGCTGAACCAGAAACATAAGTTGACTAACAACAATTACAATATCGTTAGAAGAGATCGACCCAACTCCACTCAAGGGGGGGGCGTCGCAATCTTCATACGAAAAGGCATTAATCATAAAGTTATATATAATAGTGATCTGCGCAGATTTCGGCTGTTAGAGGCGTGCATCGTATGCATTCCTCTCCAACAGGGGAAGCGAATGTATGTGATCGCGGCTTATGCACCGGCATCACATCAGCCAACTGATTTTATGACAGAGCTTGAAAAACTTTTCGAATGTCTACACTTGAGCTTGGAGGAAAATTACTTTCTCATGGCCGGTGATTTGAATGCCAAACACCAAGATTGGGGAAATCAAATTCAAAATCAAAGAGGTATTCATCTTTTCAATTGGATGAGTCGATACAACACTGAGTATGGTGTCGACCTGCTGGCTACGGATCGGCCATCGTTTCCAAGAAGCGGTGCCTATCTGGATCTATTGCTAATAGACGCAAGACTGACAATTACTGACACTTTGGGTCAAAGATCAAGAAATTGCTTACGAACGATCGAGTACGACAGTGATCACTGCGGACTCGCCGCCGTAATACAGCTTCCGAACGAGCTCGTGGAGTTGGATGAGTATGTACCTGTGCATACTTACAATTACAGTAAGGCGCGCTGGCCACGCTTTACCAACGCCTTATCGAGCGAAATCAGTTCGAATAACATATCCCCACCAAATGACAGGAATTTGACAAATAACGAAATAGACCAATACTTAGAACAAATGGACGAAACAATCAAACGAACAATGAACAGAACAATACCGAAATACAAGCAACGGGACGCAACCGACATGTATCGAAACGCAACCATTGACGCACTACACAGACAAAAAAGTGGACTGCTGACAAGACTAAAACTCTTGTACCGACGGTTTACTGACCCTCACCATCTGGAGATTAGGACACTGAAGTCGTCGATCAAAAACATTAACCAACTAATTAAAGCGAACTATCGGTTGTCAATTAATTTGTATTGGGACAACAAAATTCGGGCCGTTAATGCTAGCGACCCGAGCATGTTTCCTCAAATTAACAAGATATTTAGAAGGAATGATCAGAACGATCTTCCGTGTCTCAAGCTTCAGAGAACGACAGACAACAGAGACGTACTTCTGACAGCAGGAATTAATCCAGAGGACGCCGTCTTGGACGATGACCTCTTTATTGTCGAAGATCCGCAAGAGAAAGTGGAGGCTGTGGGGGCTGCTTTCCAGCAAGTGTACAAGGTGAATGTGTGCGTTCGCCCCAATCATGACCTGGAAAACAGAGCCTTGCTCCATCACTTCTACCTTCGGAATGACATCACGCAATGGCGATCAGAGAACCTTGGTTTCACCGGGTTCAATGAAGATCATTTGGCAAACGCCATAATCGCCGAGCGAAATGGGCCCAGTTCCCTGTTAATTACGAAGGTGGAGCTCCAGCTCATCTTCGATTCATTAAAGAAGAAGAAGTCAGCAGGAGTCGATGGCATATCCAACGTTGTACTTCGACATTTACCTCAAGAAGCAGTAGACATTTATACCACTCTGTTTAACAACGCTCTGAATAATGCATATTATCCAGTGCGGTGGAAGACAGCTGTGGTGCATCCTCTCCCGAAAAAGGGAAAGGATAACTCCAATCCGGCGAATCTCCGGTCGATAAGTCTTCTTCCGAGTATCAGCAAGGTATTCGAAAAAGTTATCAATAGAGCTCTGTCTAAGTGGGCAGAGGACAATAATATCATACCGGATAATCAGTTCGGTTTTAAGGCGGGACATGACACTATTCATGCCGCGTCGAAACTCGTTTCTGATGTCCAATGGAACAAATCTAAGAAGCAGTGTACGGGTGCCTGTCTGGTTGATTTGGAGAAGGCCTTCGACACCGTATGGTTAGAGGGTCTTTATATAAAGCTGACCAGACTTGGCATTAGTAAGCCACTGTTATATATGCTTTATGATATGCTCAATGGCAGAAAGTTTGTTGTCAAAAGTGGCAATGTAACTTCTGCCACAACCTTTAATATTAAAAATGGTCTTCAGCAGGGAGCGGTCAACTCGCCGATTCTATTCAGCATTTACACCAGCGATCTGATAAGTAGTCTAACTCAGGCAATTGCGTATGCCGACGATCTAATTGCGTACAGAACAGCTCCAAAAATCGAGGTCATCAGGATTCTTTTGCAGCGTGATTTCGAGAAGATTCAGCGATATTGCGATGACTGGAAGTTGAAAATCAACTTTCAGAAATCAGAAACTATCTTGTTTAGGACTCCGTTGCTTAGAGCCACAAGGGATACGAGAAAGAACTGGCGCAAGCTGGTGATCGTAGGGCCAGATGGACATCCACTGGCGAGTAAAAGTGTAGTAAAGTACCTTGGCATCTGGATGGATCAGTATTTGTATTTCGACAGACATATAAATGCTGCTCTGGCCAGGGCTAGGGGAGCTTTTGCCCTGACGAAACGGTTGTTTTATAGCAGCCGGCTTGACAGCAGGGTGAAGGTGATTTGCTACATGGCCCTTATCCGGCCGATGATTGCCTATGGGTGCCCGGTTTGGTTCAACGTTGCATCATCTCAAATGGAAAAGATTCGGGTGTTTGAGAGGCAGTGTCTTCGACGCTGCCTTGGATTGCACAGAACACCAGAGTCGGAGTACAAACACTACTATTCCAACCTGGCTCTATACAACGGGGCCAACATAAACAGGATAGATAATTTCTTGCTGAAGCTTATTCGAGGTCACATTGCAAGAGCGATGTCCTCGACTAACAGCTTAATTTTCGGGGCTTATTACCCTAAATACGAATACTACGAGAGTGTGCGTCTAAGCGGCTTTATTCCGCCCGATGCATTCCTCCACCTAGACAGTCGAGGGCTGATCCAGGATAGAGCGGCGGTTCCGCTAATCTACCACGTCGGCCGTAGAACTGTAGATCGGCGGCTCCTTTACAGTCGAGACGTCCTCGCACAAGACGGAGCTGAGCACCTTCGGTTCAGCAGGACTGTGTCCGAACGGGACCGAAGAGATAGGGTAAAGCAGGAGAACCAGTTCTGGTGGTTGAAAAACGAAGATGAAGTTCCTTCAGACATTTAATAGTTGACCTTGCTATTTTCTCTTGTATGGCCGACTTACATAGGTTTAGGTAGTTAGTTTTAAGTAGGGACAGTCAGGGTGGCACCAAAAAAAAAAAAAAAAAAAAAAAAAAAAACATACAAAAACACCAAAAAAAATTATAAAATCAATAAAAATACAAAAAAAAATATAAAAACCGGAAAATGCTTGCTGTGGCTGTTCTAGTTTGTAAGTAGCTTATAAGTAGGTTGTAATTAGTTTAAAATTAGTTGTAAGTAGTTTTAAGTAGTTTTAATTAGCTTTAATTTAGTTTTATGTAGTTTGTAAGTTTTATATAAAACCAAAAAATAAAGACATAGATACCGAGTTTTTTTGTGAAATTCTTCTCGGTAAAAAATAAAACCGACCTGGATTTAGTATTAAGATAGTTCTTAGGCCGAAAGGCATTAGCATTAAGTTATTCTAGTTTAACTTAGAGCGCCCGACTGGGGCCAGTAAGTTAGTTTTAAGATATTGATAAGTAGGCTAGTTTTTATGAATTTTTGTCTAGCTTTAAGATAGTTCTAAGATAATTGAAAAATAAAAATGAATTTAAAAAAAAAAAAAAAAAAAAAAATGGAAGAGTATCCGCCTGCCAGCCGATTGTCATGGGTTCAAGTCCTGTGTGGGCATAAACTTTTTTTTTTTTTTTTGCATCTACTCATTGTTATGTTGCATTTTTCAATTAATAAGCAGATAAATGATCATTAATTACATTATAGACTAAAACAAATGTGAAATTTGCATTATTGCACATATATGTACTCAACTCCTTTCAAGGGACAATACATACATAGTATGTAATATGTGTGTTTGTAATAGGGAAATTAAATTAAATTTCGAAAAATTGTAGATTTATGAGTTCAATATGCTACCAATGATAATTTGCATATTAAAATTTTAGATTTCCCTACCACCCCACTTTTTTGAACAAAATATTAAAATCATAAAAAAAAACTACCAAAAAGACATTTTCGTGTCTGACTAAAATTGACATATCTCGATGGAAAAAAATAATTTTGAGTTTTGAGTAACTATTTTCAATTACTTACATCAAGGTCGAATTTGCACACCAAAAGTTTTTTTTTTCCACCCCCCCTTTTCACTAAAATTGATATAGAAAAACAGTGAAAAAAATATACCCAAACGAAATTTACATGTCTCACTAAAACTGTTATTACTCTTTGGAAAACAATAATTTTGAACTTTTAGTAATTTTTTTCAATTAACAACGTCAAGGTCGAATTTGCACACCAAAAGTTTTTTTTTTCCCACCCCCCCTTTTCCCTAAAATTGATATAGAAAAACACTGAAAAAAATATACCCAAATGAAATTTACATGTCTCACTAAAACTGTTATTTCTCGTTGGAAAAAAATAATTTTGAGTTTTTAGTAACTATTTTCAATTAACAACGTCAAGGTCAAATTTGCACACCAAAAGTTTTATTTTTTCCACCCCCTCAAAAAACAAAAATATTTATTAGAAGGTATTTTTATAATACAAATTCTATATACTACTGAAGTAAATCAGCCAATAAAGAGTCCAAGTGAGTAAGCCGGACGAAACGCCAATTTGTCGGACTAGAAACCATAAAAATCTATTTTGAATCAATAATTCAACAAGTCCAACTTTAATGCTAAGTCTTCTACTTGGCTGATTTACTTCAGTAGTATATAGAATTTGTATTATAAAAATACCTTCTAATAAATATTTTTGTTTTTTTAAACTTCCATATTCCCCCTCCCCAGAACTTTGAAAGCGACTTTTTATAAAACCAAAGTAGGGGTTTCAATTAACTTTGGATACAATGCAGTAGATGGTTACATTCAGCTTTGACACACAATCTTTAAATTTTAATAATATTAAATTTTTTTACTTTTGTTGGCTTTGCATTTTCCCTCCCCAAACGGATTTTTACACCCTCTTCATGCAAGGTGAAGGGAGGGAGAAATCCAATAATGTAGTCCTATGGTTACAAGGGGGCTGAATCCAACTAGAGCTCGCTGGTCATCGTCCGACCTCTGGTCCTCGATTTATAGGCCAATGTTTGAATCAAGTGGCAACCCTTTCCTCATTCTTCTGACAGTATTGCCACCTTGGCAACACTTCTTAAAAGTAAAGATAGGACATGAACTCTTATTATACTAAAACTCACCTCGTCAGGTCAAAATGAAAGGTATGCCCTCATATCGTGCACTAACGTCCCTACTATATTTTTTTTATGTTTTCCAATATCTATTTTAGAGAAAAGAGGGGGTGGAAAAAATAAAACTTTTGGTGTGCAAATTTGACCTTGACGTTGTTAATCTACAACGAGTAATAACAGTTTTAGTAAGACATATAAACTTCATTTTAGTATATTTTTTTCCATATTTTTCTATATCAATTTTAGGGAAAAGGGGGGGTGGTAAAAAAAAACTTTTGGTGTGCAAATTCGACCTTGACGTAGGTAATTGAAAAAATTACTAAAAGTTCAAAATAATTTTTTTCCAACGAGTAATAACAGTTTTAGTGAGACATGTAAATTTCATTTGGGTATATTTTTTTCAGTGTTTTTCTATATCAATTTTAGGGAAAAGGGGGGGTGGGAAAAAAAAAACTTTTGGTGTGCAAATTCGACCTTGATGTTGTTAATTGAAAATAGTTACTAAAAACTCAAAATTATTTTTTTCCAACGAGAAATAACAGTTTTAGTGAGACATGTAAATTTCATTTGGGTATATTTTTTTCAGTGTTTTTCTATATCAATTTTAGGGAAAAGGGGGGGTGGTAAAAAAAAAACTTTTGGTGTGCAAATTCGACCTTGACGTTGTTAATTGAAAATAGTTACTAAAAACTCAAAATTATTTTTTTCCAACGAGAAATAACAGTTTTAGTGAGACATGTAAATTTCATTTGGGTATATTTTTTTCAGTGTTTTTCTATATCAATTTTAGGGAAAAGGGGGGGTGGTAAAAAAAAAACTTTTGGTGTGCAAATTCGACCTTGACGTTGTTAATTGAAAATAGTTACTAAAAACTCAAAATTATTTTTTTCCAACGAGAAATAACAGTTTTAGTGAGACATGTAAATTTCATTTGGGTATATTTTTTTCAGTGTTTTTCTATATCAATTTTAGGGAAAAGGGGGGGTGGTAAAAAAAAAACTTTTGGTGTGCAAATTCGACCTTGACGTTGTTAATTGAAAATAGTTACTAAAAACTCAAAATTATTTTTTTCCAACGAGAAATAACAGTTTTAGTGAGACATGTAAATTTCATTTGGGTATATTTTTTTCAGTGTTTTTCTATATCAATTTTAGGGAAAAGGGGGGGTGGTAAAAAAAAAACTTTTGGTGTGCAAATTCGACCTTGACGTTGTTAATTGAAAATAGTTACTAAAAACTCAAAATTATTTTTTTCCAACAAGAAATAACAGTTTTAGTGAGACATGTAAATTTCATTTGGGTATATTTTTTTCAGTGTTTTTCTATATCAATTTTAGGGAAAAGGGGGGGTGGTAAAAAAAAACTTTTGGTGTGCAAATTCGACCTTGACGTTGTTAATTGAAAATAGTTACTAAAAACTCAAAATTATTTTTTTCCAACGAGAAATAACAGTTTTAGTGAGACATGTAAATTTCATTTGGGTATATTTTTTCAGTGTTTTTCTATATCAATTTTAGGGAAAAGGAGGGGTGGTAAAAAAAAAACTTTTAGTGTGCAAATTCGACCTTGACGTTGTTAATTGAAAATAGTTACTAAAAACTCAAAATTATTTTTTTCCAACGAGAAATAACAGTTTTAGTGAGACATGTAAATTTCATTTGGGTATATTTTTTTCAGTGTTTTTCTATATCAATTTTAGGGAAAAGGGGAGGTGGGAAAAAAAAAACTTTTGGTGTGCAAATTTGACCTTGACGTTGTTAATTGAAAAAAATTACTAAAAGTTCAAAATTATTGTTTTCCAAAGAGTAATAACAGTTTTAGTGAGACATGTAAATTTCGTTTGGGTATATTTTTTTCACTGTTTTTCTATATCAATTTTAGTGAAAAGGGGGGGTGGAAAAAAAAAAACTTTTGGTGTGCAAATTCGACCTTGATGTAAGTAATTGAAAATAGTTACTCAAAACTCAAAATTATTTTTTTCCATCGAGATATGTCAATTTTAGTCAGACACGAAAATGTCTTTTTGGTAGTTTTTTTTTATGATTTTAATATTTTGTTCAAAAAAGTGGGGTGGTAGGGAAATCTAAAATTTTAATATGCAAATTATCATTGGTAGCATATTGAACTCATAAATCTACAATTTTTCGAAATTTAATTTAATTTCCCTATTACAAACACACATATTACATACTATGTATGTATTGTTCCTTGAAAGGAGTTGAGTACATATATGTGCAATAATGCAAATTTCACATTTGTTTTAGTCTATAATGTAATTAATGATCATTTATCTGCTTATTAATTGAAAAATGCAACATAACAATGAGTAGATGCAAAAAAAAAAAAAAAAGTTTATGCCCACACAGGACTTGAACCCATGACAATCGGCTGGCAGGCGGATACCCTTCCATCGCGCTATTGATAACTATAAATTCTGTTGGTTGGTTACTTATAAGATCTACTTGGATTATTAAACAATTAATTTAGTCGAAATTTTAATTATTGATTTATTAAGTGGGGGAGCATGTAACAAAAAAAATTTTTGGTGTGCAAATTAAATTTCAAAATGAGCAATTATTTAAGCTCCTGTGCATTTAGATATTCGACTTGGTTACAAAGATATGAGCATTTGAAATTTCCATACAAAGTGCAATTTGTTTATATTTTAAAAAAAAAAAACAGGAGGTGTGCAATTAAAATTTTTTTGATTTTTGCAATGTGCAATTAGGAATACATCGCCTAAGATTTTTTTTTTCGCGAAAATCGAAAGTGCGCCGGCTGACTTCGAGGTGGTCTGAAGCAGTCAATTTTTTTGCTACTCTGCAAGAACTTTATAGTTTTTTTTTTACTATATATCTACACATCGTTGGGAGATCTTGCTTCAGCGAATGAAACTAAGTCTCAAAAGTCATGTCTGAGTCGACATGATGCGTGTAATGCTCTACAAAAAGAGTGGTCTACAATGATTGATGCATTGAACTTCATTGCAGAAAGCAGGGTCGAGAAACCGAAAACACGATCCGAAGCTAATGGACTACTACGAAAATTACTGCAATTGGAAACAGCTATTTTCGTCATTGTGTGGAACACAATTTCAGAGCGTTGTAATGCTGATTATGAAGAAAAAGCCAAAACACTCTCTGGAGTCCATGATTATTTTAATTATGATAATCACAGCAGAAAAATCAGACAACTTCAAACTTCAGTCAGGCGAGTTACGAGCAAATGAAAGAGCACATATTACTGAGCAAGAGAATTTTCGAACAAATATTTATTATCCTCTTGGATACTTTGATTTTTTTCGATAGGAAATATTTTTCTTGGGAATGTTTGATACCTGTGAGAGTTGAGTAAGTATACATATATATTTTCTCATAAAATGTTATAATTTTAAATGTCAACTAGGTTAACCCGTCGCAATTTTCAAAATTATATTAATGAACTCCAAAAAAAAGCAAAAAAAAATGCATTAATTCATTGAAGCCACTTAAAAAATCTTTTGCAAAATTGACAATAATATCGAAATGTTAACTTTTTTGTTTTAAGCATTTATTTATTATGTTTCTTGTATGTATATAATAAAATGTCCATTTTTTTCTTTTTGTAATCGCAGCTTAAAGATAGTTTGGATGGAATTGAATAAAACTTTTTTTTAAATCAAGCGAAATCTTGCTCCAGACATCTTGGATAACTTCGATTAAGTGGTAATTATCTTCAAACTATCTACCAGCCTCATAAACTTTTCAATATAGGCAACCCCAAACGTTTTTGATGATGTTTGAGTCCATTAATAGGGTGGTCATGGCAAAAGTTCCACGACTTTCGACTGAATTTAGCTTCTAGTTAGCCTGGATGTAGATGTTTTAAGGGAAAATCCAAGGTACAGGTCCAAGTATGACAGATAGTTGTAATTGTTTCCGTTAGTTGTTAAGTAAGTTAAGACTGCAATACAATAACCTATACAAATTCTTGTAAAGAAATTTTCCTAATTTTTTTGTATATTTTTGGACCCAACTAGACTTTTCAGCCCCTCTCCCATCCACACGGCGTGCATAATCAAAGATTTGATGGAGGAGCATAATGTCGAATTGCTTCAATGCCACCCGACCAATACGTCATTTAAATTTTTGTGAATGGTGAAAAATAAACGAGTGTACATAGATGTCAGTTTAGGGACAGAAAATCCCCAATATCAACCATAATATAAGCCCGGTTCAAAATTTAGATGGATTACAGAGACTAAGGATCGAAATTAAGAAGCTTTAACCATCTGCGACTGACGTACCTTAATTTTTATAATTCTACTTTACGAGACACCAATTTGTAAAGCTTATATTTTCAAAACCTATTTTGTATTCTGACTTTTAATTAAGATATTTTAAAGTTAGGACTGTGCATTTTAATTTTAAGCTAGGGTTTGCAAAACACCTCTTTTAAAGAGACTGATCTTTCTTAATCTTTCTTTTTCCATCAAATTCTTTTTTTGTAATCTTTTTTGTATCTTTTTTCTCTTTCCCCAATGATGGTACCTGCTAACTCACTTTTCATTATATGGTTCCCAAATATAAAGCATAAAAAAACAATTATTCACCTATTCTGTTCTGAGCACCTATATGTAGTATAATATTCAAGTTGAAAAATGTTTGCTTGGCCCAAGCCACCCATTGAAGCATTAATTTAATTAACTTATAAACTATAGGCCTAAAAATTGAAAATAATTATTTTAAGATGCAACAACTGTTTACATGCAAATAATGCCTTGAAGTTATACAACTGCTGGACCATTGCTTTGCTCGACAATCCATGACAACAATGGGTTTTTTTTTTTTTTTGTATAAACTGTAAACCAATCATGCATTAACATTTTAAAAAGAAAATATCTTTTTAGTAAAAGTGGTTCAGTTTTTTTATGGCTTATAGAACCTCTAAAAATTTTTTTAGATATTCCTGGACAAAATGTGAACGTGGAACGTATTTTTTCGTTGATGGGTTGGCAATGGACGAAAGAACGAAATCGTTTAAAAATAGGAACAGCGTGTTTTACTAGACTAGTTTTGTTTTTATAAACTTGGGGAGTGTTTTTTATAAGTTAAACAAAATCAAAACAAATTAAGGAGTAGCTAATTATTATTTTTTTTTTTTGAAAAAAATGTTTTTTTTATTATTTTTTTACGAGTATTTCCTGTTGAGCGTCGAATTTTGATTTTTGAATTATAGACTTTTTTTTCTAGTTTCAATTTCCTACATTAAAAAAATCATCAAAATCGGAGAAGTCTCCGGGTTCCTGAATAATGCACTATTTTCAGCTATCGTTCCTCCACCAAGAGTCAGGTAAAGTAAAGCATTCCACATTCCGGTACTGCGACTAAGAAAATAATCTCTGTACTATCTCTGTAATTGACAGTACTTCTGAAGTCCGGCTCAAAGGAAAACTGATGTGCATTCCTAGAAGTACGGTCGAATTGTTTAAGGATACAAATGCATCTGACTATTTCACTAGAGCACTGTTTGACAAAATAGCGATAATAAATATTCTTTTTGGTTGTATCACCTATCATTTTTAAACCTCTATTAGAATTATATCAAAGAGACTTGAATGGGTTTGACTGGACGACTTCTCTTTATAGCGATTCGGAAAGCTACCTACATTACTTTGGTTTATAAGAAACAAAAGTGAAAGTAACCAGACAAAAAGTAAAAGCAATTCAGGATTTTCTTGTATTTGTTTGTTTTCGTACGACCATTCAATTACTGCTCTGCCTTTATTCTCCGTGAGCTTAACTCACCTTATTTACCATGTATTTGCACTCTGATTAGTGCTGAGTTAGCACTGAAAAAACTGAACCGAAATGTGACTTACTTTCATCAAATGTCAGCGTATTAAAAAAACGAAACTGGCGTACCTTTCAAGAAGCAGTATCATTTGATTCTCGTCCAATCCGCCATAGACACGAAATTTTTTTAAATTGCACACATGAGACTTCTCGAACTTTCCAAACTTTATCTTTTGGACAATAGCCGGCCGTTTCAGCTTCAACATAAGAAACTGTGGAGGATTGTTTGTATTTGATGACCACCTTGAAGCCTGGTTACTGGGAGTATCTTCCAAAATATTTCTGCAAAAAAAATTGTTTGGTTTTCATTCAGACGGGATCCTTTTTAAAAACATTGTCATACGAGTCATCATTTCACCGGTAAACTGATGATATATACATACATAGATTTATAAGAATAAATAATTTTACCGGTTACTTAAAACAATAATGTGCAGTTATTCAATCAAGACAAATTATAAGGTTTTTAAAGAAAGTATTAAAATAATCAAACATGTTCAAGAAAACTCTTGTTCTTACTCTGGCAAATAAGAAGTGGCATAGCTCGAGTATTTATCAATTTCAAAAAGAAGTTTTTCGACATCGCCAATTTGACTTGCCATAATATAGTAAAATTT
Source organism: Dasysyrphus albostriatus (assembly GCA_946251815.1). Classification (NCBI taxonomy): domain Eukaryota; kingdom Metazoa; phylum Arthropoda; class Insecta; order Diptera; family Syrphidae; genus Dasysyrphus; species Dasysyrphus albostriatus. Next base: position 67,647,271 of record OX276337.1, on the reverse strand, counting down.
ATCGTATTTTAAAGATTTGTGAATTAAATATTGAAGAAAGACTCGATTTTTCTAATTAAAACAAATACTTTGCAAATTGATTAAAGACTACAGAAGAGAAAACTAGTTAAGTAAAGTCCAAAGAATTCAACTGTTTTGGTTTCGTTTAACCCAAACCCAAAGATAATCCATATAAGGAGTATACTCAGCTGTATTTATGTTTAGAGAGATTTCAATAATCAGCTGAATCATAAATTTGGTTTAGTGTTCAATGCTGAATCATATTTTTAGAAAAGAGTGTGTGAAAGGCAATATTGGCCGCGTTCAGCTTTGTATCCAAAAACTTTCGGAAAAGTCGGTATTTAGCCGGCTTTAACGTGAACCGATATTTCCACAACGATCTTTTGTTCATTGGTGAAAAGAGTATAAAGTGAGGGGTAAGGACCAAATCATCCGTTCCTGACGAGCTCACACGATTTTTCCTGGGGCCTACTTCAGCGCTACTTCCAGAGAATAAATGAAACCAATCTTTCGTTTGATTCACCCTCCAAAACCCATTTGTTAAAATTGTTGTATTTGCAATTTCACTTCGTGTCAATGAATAGATGTGAATTGCAACAACAACAAGACCTGTGCTGAATAGACGAGTTGATTCTATGTGTGTATTTATTTTCACCGTTTTTCACTAATACTTTACACCCAGACTCCAGGAGTTAATTTCTATCAGAATGCTTGTCTTGACATAAAATATCCACTCCATTTCATCTCTTGTTGGGATGTCAGAGATATCTCCCCGCGATTATATCTTGACAGAGATCTCCGACACGAATTTTGACAGATGAAGATATTTTTGCTTTTTGCATAAAAATATCTTTTTTTGTCTCATTATTTTGTATCCTTATGCCAGTGTCGATGTTAATCTCTGCATTTGCGTGTGGCAGCTAAGTTTTTGTATATTATTTAGTGTAATGTTCGGTTTCGTGATATAAAATGGCATTACATGATTTGCCCAGCGCAGATAGAAGGCAATGTCAGATACAATCTGATATTTAGTTGGAGAGAAATTATCTCCTGTGTAGTCGGGGTGTTACAAATCTAATATATCAGCTGTTCACTTCTCGCTTGTAGGCAAATCTAATTGACAACTCAGGATTGCCATCTTTATTTGTTTTGGCTACTACATCAGCTACATCGTACAACTACTACTACTTAAACATGATAAAAATACATCAGTTAGGGCCAGTTGTACACATTTTATTTGAATTGAATTGAATTGGATCAGCTGAACTCAAGCTATTACTTGAACCAGATTCAACTTTGCGTGCGTTATACAACTGTTCCATTCACCCATAAACAAAAGAAATGTCGGGTCATTTAAATACCAGCTAAAGTGCCTTCAACATTAGTTGCGAAAAGCGAACTGCGAATTGCGAACGGTCGTGAATTTTGACATTTCTTTCACATGACTGGTCGCCAACAGACGCGAAATGTCATACAAATAAACAAGTAGAATAGGTGCTAAAAAAAATGAGGTTAGATTCGAGCGAATTTTTCATTGGCAATTTTGTGGAATGCGTCCTGATGTTGTGGATTGCGAATAAGTGTTTGACAATTCGCAGAAAATAACTCGTTGGTCGTGTAGAAAATATAAAAATGCTAAATTTAACAATTTAGACTATTTTAAGCCCGTGTTTTCTTTTTAAAACTATTGATAGGATCGTTTACTCAGTTTGTCGAAAAGTTAAAACAAGAATTTGTTAGTATTTGAGCTTGGAATTGCCTAAACAAATTTATTCGCATTCGCAGTTTGCAGTGCAGCTCATATGAAAGGCACTTAACTGCCTGAACACAATGGAGACGGAGCTGCAACTGGAATACATGTCAAAATGTTGAATACACACAAATCCATTGATACGAACAGAACGCGACGCAGCTGCAGATGGTGCTGCATACGCAGCTGGACAAGTTGGTCAACTTTTAACTTTTGCATGCAGCTTTTTTGACGTTTCAAAATTGTGAGCGCAACCAAGTGTTTACATGGGGTTTGAGGAGAATTTCAAACTCTGATAAAGACGTAAAGTAATTTAAGCATTGACTTATTATATAGTAGGTCAATGAATTTAAGCTTCCAATTCATCACTATCCACTTTTATTTTTGTGTTGAATTAAACTCGCACAGCTAACTTCAAATACCCCAAAATATCAGAAAGCTGTACAGCACATTGTGGACGAGTAAGAAAAGCACGTACAGCATTTTTTGACAGCTATTCCAGTTGCAGCTGCGGCTCCAGTTGCAACACTATTCTGGTCAGGCAGTAAATGCCGACTATCCCGATAGTTTTTAGATACAAATCTGAGTGCGGCCAATATTGCCTTTGTGCTTAGGGTGTTCACATGGGCCAGCATGCTTGACAATGAATTTGATGATTTGAACGAAAAAACAAACGCTTGACAATCCATTTGGATGGGTTTCAAAATAGTTACATTGAAATCCTGCTGGTTTGTGAAGCCATCCAACTTGTGTGAACAGATGTTGGTCCAGCTTTGTATTTTTTCTGATTTTCAATGCAAAAACATTCCAAAACCAGAACCAGATAGTTAACAAACCACAAAAATGTGTAGCCTCAAAAATATTAGTTTTTGCGAGATTTTGTTAATTTGAAAAAATCTTTGCCTGAGGTGTGGAAAATTATATCATAAATATATAAAAACAAAATCTTGAAACAAAAAGTTCATATCTTTTGGAAAAAAATAAGGAGATAGACGCCACCACGAATGTAGATGTGTAAAAAAAATTAAAATCCATCTGCATTAAAAATTTCAACCAAACTGAGGTTTGACAACGTCTCGGTGTCGTGTAAACGCAAAGTTGCCTTTTTAGTTATTTATCTATCAAGCGATGTTGTCAAGCATGCTGGTTCATGTGAACCCCTTTTTTCACACACTTCTAAAAATATGCACAAGCACTAATGCCCATATTATTCACTCGTTTAATCCAGATTAAAAGTAATTTGATTGAGTCCAAAAGTTAAACCCAATTCCATATTATTCACTTGTTTAATCCACACTTAAATGCAATCCCGATGAATCCCATTGGATTTAAACTGCTCTCTGGAGGTCAGTTTAAGTTGTTAAATCCCGATTAAAATAGAATTTTATGTTATTCACTTTTTCTTGACATTTCAAATCGAAAATTTTTCAAACCTAGTTGAAGCAAAAATTTGCGATACGTTTCTTATTTTGTTTTTCCAAATCGAGTTGACTAACTCGGTTTGAAATTAAAATGATGGCAAGGACGACTATTGTTTCGGTGTAATCTTTGTTGATCTCTCGCCACGCGGTGGTCTTTCAAACGTTCTTTTCAGTACCATATGTCATTAAGCTCTTCTCGCTGTGGTCTCGCCATGCCCATTTACACGGGAATCTGTGTCATGGCTTTCCCGCTATGGTCTCGCCGTGACATTTACACGTGGTTTTTGGCATACTGCATGTTTTGCAATTGTCTCGCTATAGTCTCGGAATTTTTTTTTTATCAAAATCAAAATTTTCAAAGCGGTTAAAAAGTCCAAACGTGGTGGTTTTCAGTGTATAGGTCCTTGAGTTCGTCTTATGTGGTTTCACCGTTCCCATTTATACGGTTATCCGAGGCGTGGTTTTCTCGCTTTGGTCTAGCCATGACATCTACACGTTGATTTTATCATTGTGCAAGTTTTATCATCGTCTCGCTTTAGTATAGCTGTAGTCTCACCATTGATTTTGGTCAATTTTTATTTAAAATAAATTATCAACATTTTTTGATCAATCAAAAATCTTTTTAATAAGTATATATTGATAATATGCCTGTTCGTGTACTTCCCAAAACTACGAATTTCTACGAATTTTATTTTATTTATAAGAACTTTGACAGAACTTTAAGCTAAATTCGTAAAAATTAGTAGTTTTGGGGGGTACGCGAACAGACATAATGTTTTATACACTCGTAGAAAACATGTCTGTTCGCGTACCTCCCAAAACTACGAATTTAGCTCAAAGTTCTGTCAAAGTTCACATAAAAAAAATAAAATTCGTATGCACAATCAGTCAAATTTATTCACACTTGTTTTGGGCGTGAACGGAATGGGTACACGGAAAATCATTCACACTTGCGGAATTGGGTCCCAGGGGCCCAATTGACGATATTTGTCAAAAACTTAAAACTCACTCTTGCGGAATTGGGCCCTAGGTCAAACTTAACCTAAGAGAGCTCTATTCTTTAAATCATTCATATTATGCAAAAATCAATTACATTTTTTTTTTGAAACTAGATTTAGATTAAGAAAATTCAAATCTTTCATAATTTTGAAAACTTATTCGAAGACGAAAAAGAAGTTAATTTTTGCAAACCAGTGTAATGTTTTATTATGGATTTGGTCTCATTAGATTCAGCGTTCAAAGGTATCCTTACAACATGGTATCATATGATAAGGTTGTACCAACACAAATATTTCAGTTTGATAGACCTCCAAGCTCCAACTTCCCTTTATTTATGTGTATGATGTTTTTTATTTTGTCGTACAATGAGTTACTATGATGTTGGCGCAAAAACTATGAAAACATTCAGTACTCTGACTTCTTATTCGAAATGTTCAGTTTATGCTTGAAAATACTTTTTAAATAAAAAGCACATTAAAGTTTCTTAAATCTTAATACATTCGGCCCATTCATGGTCTACTTTCGACTTTTCTCATAAAAAAAATTCCTTTTTTCTTACGAATAGCACACACTGTCGGGTATCCGCTAGTTCAATAAATATTTACAACATAAATAATGTATATACTAAATATAAAAGGTCGGAAACATATCATTCCAATACACGTTGCTTGCTGTTCTTCTTCTGATAAAAAACACAACTTTCTCTTAAGTGGACCAAATCTAAATTATGAATATTCACAAATGAGTACTCATTTTTTGTGAGTGCACCTAATTCAGAGTTTGAATATTCACAAATGAGTATTCATTTTGTTTCAGTTGTAGTGCGGTGTGTGTTTGTTTCAAAATGAATATTCAACTCATAGTTTCAAACGTCAAGTAGTGTACCCATTCTCATTTCAAGAAGTGAGTTGAGTGCAGCAAATATTATTTAATGGTGGCTGTTCTGATACTCGATCGAATCGAGCCCGTACGGATTGAAAACGGCCAACAAAGAGATCAAAAAGTTGCGAATTGTTGATCCATTCGTTTTGCCCGAACATCCATGATTCATAGACGTTCGGAAAAACGAACCGAATGACGTTTCCAATTCGGGTTTCTTTTTGTTTTCTATTTTCAATTCGACCGAATATCAGAACAGCCGTGTCGCAAATCTTATTTTAAGACATTCATGCAGACCTCTGAAGTACACTGAAATTCACTGGTTAAAAAAATAACTTTGTTTTTTTTCGGTTGCAAATTGTCTTACTTTCGTAAATTTATTATTGTATTTTTTTAACTTATTGACAAGATATATACATACATCATTATTGCACCAAATGATTAGGATTTTTTTTCTGGTGCTGCATCAAAAAAAAAACTATATTTACACAATGTGATTTTGTCCGGTTTTAGCGCTGGATAATTCCGTTTTTAAAGCGGAATCGATGGATTTTTATTAGAGATAAAATACGAAGGGCGCTTGTGCATCGTTGTTTCACGTCAACCGAATATTAGAGACAAGTCAATTTTTTGATGATCAAATGTGCACGGATAACAACAGACATTTTATAAGGCACCATTGCTTGTTCTTTTTAAACTACAATTTATTAATAATTTATTTTAGGCTTGGAATCGCTCATCGCTAGTGAGCACGTTATAAGCACATCCAAGTGCCCATGAAATCTCATGGTTGTCAATTTTTTTGTATAACTTAAAAAAAAAGGTAATATTAATTAACGATTCAGTTATTTTGATAGTTTCAATTACCTTTATTCTTTTGGTGTCTGAAAGTCCATATCCTTCTCGTAACAAAATGGATATATATGTAAGATCGAAACACATGAACGGTTGGTCATCATTTGGAATGGCACACACTTCTCGAGCTTTCTTACGAAGATCTTCAACAGTGACTTCACCACCAGTGAATGGGTCAATTAAACCCGACTCAGTGGCTCGTTCAAAGTAATAACTGAATGCTGCAACAGTATGTTGTTTGAGTGTAAAAGGTTTTGGTTTAATAAGCGGCATCACTTGACTTTTAACCAACTCCAAGCAATCTTCGAAATCAACAACAGGATTCTCTAGCGTTGACTTTGAATTCTCTTTGCCACTGTTAAGGAAAAAATTACAATTTTTGTTATTACTATAGATAATAAGGATACAATAAGAAGTCGTGTTTTGATGAAAGTTTATAAGTAGTTCCTCAAATTTTTTACAAAAAAAAAAAAAACGATACCAAATCTATATGGGTGATTTTCCGCTAGTATTTTTCTGAGTGCAAAAATTACGTCTAAAATGTTAAATTTCTTAAACATAATGATTGTTATTCTAATCAAAGTTAGGAAAGTTGAAAGTGGGCACCAGATTTTACATGTAAAAATGAAGAAATGCCACGATTTTAGCTTGCCGTGGTAGTGACATTTTTATACTTAAATCCACGTTGCAATAAAACTGTTATAGTCAAAATATTTCCTGAACAAATTTAAGCTAAGCGAAAAATATCCAAAAATGACAAATCCTGGAAAAGACCAACGAATTTCAGTCGAGAGTGACCATCTATTCATCGACTTTAAAGCATATGATAGCATTCATCTTCAGGAGCTATGGCGATGGCTGAAGTTTGGATCCCGGGAAAGCTGATCCAATTGTTTCACGAGACATTGGAAAATACCCGATGCAATGTGCAACTAGAGAAAAGCTCTTCCGAACTATTACAAACATGGATAGGGGTTCGAGAAGATAGAACCGCGAACTCTATGAGCTGGATCAAGATGTGGATGTACTCCAGAAATTCACACGTTGACTTCATTGACCACATCGAGCAAATGCACTATAATGCTCAAGCCAAGAGAGCCTTTGTGTTCCAGCCCCTAGGTTCGAGAGAACGAAAAAGACCGAACCTTCGGTTTAAAGACCAAGTCATCGCGGATGTCAGAAAGCTTGATCCCAGAAGACTGGAACCAACGTGCTCAGAGTCGTAGAGGATAGAAGGCTGCCGTGTCTCAGGCTGTGGCCCTTCATGGATTGGGAGTCAGATATCTAACGGACTTTCCATAATTAAACCGGACATTATGAATGATCAACTAGCTTATACAGTTGTAAAAAGTGGAGAAAATGCTTAGTATTATTATTATTATTATTAACTCTTCTTTATTAATCAACTAAAATTAAATTACAGAGGAAATATTTTTAACAAAAAGAAAAAAACATGGCTTTAAATTGCCGTCTGCCGATTGATTGACATAAAGAGGAATAAATTATATAATTACAATAAGTTAAGTTAATGGATAAATAAATAAATTATTACAGATAATAAAGTAGAAAAGAAAAGTTTAGTTTAAAGCTCATTAATATGACAAAACGCGTAATTTATTGGTTTCTATTAAAAACATGTTGACATTGCAGTAGAACCTATTCCAAATAGCTATTGCGATTCTTATAGGCATGAATACCATATTGTGACAATAGTTTCCAACCCTGTATACCGTTTAACAAATCCATAGTTTCTTGAAGAGTGAGAAAGCTTTTAGAGAAGTATAATCTTCTTATTTCAAGTAAAATTGGACATTCGCCGAGGAAGTGGAAAATGTCTTCAGGTACATTTAGATTACAAAGACTACAAGTTACCGTAAGATCCTGTCTGTGTGGTATAAAATTGAGGTATAGCGTTTCGGTCCTCATTTTGAAAATAGTACTGATTTCATAGTTTGTCAAATTGTTATTGAAATAGTTCTTTACGCCTAGGGAATGGTTTAACGTTCTATATAGATTTCTTGATTCAGACGATCGCGCCCTGTTAAGACAGCTCTCATAGAAAGTTTGATCTAACTGCGCTATGCAATCATAGAACTTGTCTTTCCAATCATTTACATTTTCAAGAGTTAGGTTAAGCTACACCCTATGCTCCGCGGCCAGGTCGAACCAGTCTCTAAATGGTGATAAATTGCATCGAAACGCGTAACTGAGTATTGATACTGAAGATTTGTGTTTGGGCGCGTCATTATTTTTATAATGAAGTCTGCGTTTGCTTTGAGATTTTTACAGTATATTTGAGAGATCGGCTTCAACGTGAATAGCATAAGTAGGGATTGAAGTAGGGAGTTTGAAGATGCGTTTGAAAAAAAACCTTCGAAGCGTTCAAATTCCTCAACTTTTCTAAAACCAAAAACTTGATTTGCATGGCAAAGGCAAGAGTTGATTGTAGCGTTGAAAACTATAAATTTAGAAGCATTGTCCACATTCTTTTTGGAGTAAAATCTGGGCCACATGAGATTTATTGCTGTTTTTGCATTTAAAACTTTTTCTTCTACATGTCGTCGCAAATTGAGATTGTAGGATAATAAAAAACCGAGATATTTGAATTCATTGACAACCTCTATAGGTTCATCCGCTAGTTGCCAATTTTTTCTCTGTAGTCGTCTGCTTAGCGTGTGTTGAAATATCATGACTTTAGATTTTGAGGTGTTATTTTTTGGATCCCAGGTGTCACAATATTGTTTTAGTTTGTTAATTTGAAGCTGAAGTGTTATGGGGTTATCAGTAAGAATAACTTAATCGTCGGCATATAAAAGTGTTTTGACGTGAACACCACCAACTGTAACACCACTAGGCAAGTTTTCAGATATATCATCGATGAAAATAGAGAAAAGAATAGGGCTGAGAACACAGCCTTGTGGAACTCCCGTCTCTGTACTAAAGAAATTAGACATCTCACTACCGTTCCAAACAGACGCTGAAGTATTTGTAATAAATTTCTTATAGACGTTAAGAAACTTGGTTGAAATACCTATCAAACTCAATTTGTATAAAAGTGAGTTTCTATTGACCGTGTCGAAAGCCGCCTTAAAATCGATAAACAAAGCATACAGTTTTTTTTTTCTAGTTATATATCTTCTTGCTATGGTATCTAACGCAAAAATTTGGTCAACAGTTGACAGTCCAGGACGGAAACCTCCTTGAAAGATACTAAGTCGATTGTTACGTTCTACCCACCTAGATAAACGACTATATAAAATTTGTGCAAAGATTTTTCTCAGGCTACAGAGAATTGATATACCCCTATAATTTTCAACTGAAGATATATCTCCTTTTTTAAAAATCGGAAAAATAAGAGACTTTAAGAAAATATTGAAGAAGACCAATAGGGAATCTTGAAAGTTAGCAGTACTATTTTTCAGAAACTCGACTGGGATCCCATCAAGTCCACAAGCTTTGTTGTTTTTTATATTTCTAAGCGCAATTTCCAATTCAGTTAATACAATAGGTGTATCTAATTCATCAACAACAACATTCGGAAGAGCGTATTGAAAAAGTAATGATGTTGGTTCCGAAGTTAGAAGTTTACCACAGTATGTAGCAAAGGATTCCACATCAACTGCTAACGCAGTTGACGAATTACAATGGCCTAGTTGTCGAACCCTATGCCAGAACACTTTTGAGTCTTTGCAACCAATTAACTCGTTAGCTATTTTCTTAAAATAATTATTTCGTTTCGCTTCACAAATTGTTTTATAGACTTCTAAAATGCGTACTGTTTGTTTTGCGGAAAAGATTCAGAAGAGAGAAGGATTTTTTTCTATATTTTTAGCGCTTAGTAAAACCCTGAAATCGCCGAGGGACATAAAAGTATCAGTGTGCTGAGCCTCACAAATTTTTGTGTTACCATTTTTTCAAAAAGTATTCAAGCGATTTCGATAAATTATATATGGTTAGAAAGCCATAGTCACAAAGGTGTGTAGAATCATTAACTGGCGCACTTCGGGTTCATTTAAGTTAAGGTTAGTGATGCTGAATTTTGACACGGGGGTAGTTTTTTTTCACTTTAAGTTTTGTGTACAAAAAATAACAAAGCATTTATAATCACTTTTGTTCCGAAGACTTTTTTCTAAGCAGCCTATATACTCTCACTAAAACACGATTTCATTTTTTATTTAGTATTGTAAGCATTTTTAAGTAGCCATAAGTAGTTCTAATTAGCTTTAATGCAAGATTTATATAAATATACCAGCTGGCCCACCACGACTCCGCTTGGGACTCGTGTAGATAGAAGTTTCGAAAAAACAAAACAAAGTTATTAAGTATATAAACTTAAGAGTACTACATTATGCATAAGGTGGGTAATATTTGTGTTTTTTTGAACGAAAATTTCAGTCTTCTAGTCCCACCCCTTAAAAAAATACAAGTCAAATATGTAATACACAAATTCAAATAACCATTGCATAGTTTTCAAATTTTAAAGCTTTTTTTCTCTAATCGGAAGGATTATGTAACACGGAAATCGATTTCCTATTTAAAATCACAATCTCATTGTTTCATTTCCCCCCACTTCACCCTATTTATGAAGCTACAATTTGAAAAACTATATAGCAGTTAAGCCAACCTCTAGTCCATCCTGTGTTAACAACTTTAAGAACAAATAGAAATTCTAAAATCGAATACTCTATTACCAATTTAAACCCTATAGATATACCTAAAGTTAATTATTGAAAAATCTCTAACCCTAGAGACTACAGCCAAGCTGTAAATATAAACTAAATAAATAACATAAAAGTATTTATTTTAATCAGTCTTGATTCCCTTTATTTATTTTATCCCATTTCACCCCAAGAATGGAGCTTAGGTTTGGGAAATATTTAGCACAAATGTTTTCGTATAAATATTTGTTTATAACGCAAAAAGAAAGTCAAATCGGTTTTAACCCCATTTCACCCTACAATTAAAACTGTCTACAAAATTTTAACACTAAGGCCTTCCCCTCAGAATAACTTTTAAAGCTCCAAAGAGAATTTTTGAAATAGGATCTGTACATTAGTTTTTAAAAATATAAAATCAAAAACTTCCACAAATACCCCAAACAAAAATACAAATTTAGATATTTTAACCTTAAAATTAATTTTTGTCAAATTAAAAATTAGCCTATGTTACTCGGGGACATTGAAGCTTTCCATTAGTTAAATATTTTTAGGATCGGTTCAGTAATTCCAGAGATTAACCCCCTAAATAGAAACAAACAAAATAATGTTTCATAATATAGTATAGATATATATATATGTAGATATACAGGGTGTCCTGTAAATAATGGATAACCTTGCAACCAGGTATAGCTGGCCTTAAGACCATTCAGAAAAAATATAAAATAAATATTGCTCATGTGGCCCCCATGTTATGATGGTTTTTGTAAAAAGTGTTAAGAATTAAGACTTTACTCAGATACTTGAACACTACGGCCACGAGTCAATGATTTTTATTTTGTTTTCATTTTTATAATATTGTTAAATAACGGTATTAAGAGACAAGTAATCAAATTTAACACTTGTTGGTGCTTTTTTTTTTTTGCTATAATTTTTTTTTAATATTTTAGTACAAAAATGATAAAATATTTATTTCCTCCAAAGTTTGACTTTTTCTGAAACCAAAAAAATTTATGAGAACATAGGTGGCCAATGACAAAAAAGTTGTCTTTTCAATATGGTACAACACGTTTTGGAGTCGACAACAATTACCAGTAAAATGGGCTATCAATCTTCCGAAGTAGCTTTTTACGATTTTTTCAAATTAAAACTAAGTAACAGTGAACAGCCAATTAAAAGGCTTTTAAAGGAAGCATTGGCAAAAATTGAGTGGTAAGGTATTTTCGCCTTGATCGAAGCTAACATTAGGGTTATTCGGTAGGCAAAATGTTTGCAAAACCCATGGTAAGAAAACCAAGTTTTGGACAAGTTGGTGAAAAATTAAATTATAAAACATACATATTCATTTGACTACCTGCAATTGCCAGGCAGTTCAAAAGGGCCTATAATTTGTCCGTTAAGGATACCTGCCCGGTAATTAATTTTAAATTGATACTGTGATCTGTCCTCACGCATTAAGTGTGGATTTTGAATTTGTCAGCTGTGCAAATTATGCAAATTTACATATCCATCCCTTTTAAAAGAGATTCATCACTCCACAAAAGCTTGTTAAACATTTCTGGGTCATCGTTAATTTTTTACATTTCTTGGCAAATACGCATTCTTGCAGGAAAATTTCTTGGTTGCACAGCTTGCGCACGTGTGTTTTTTTATTTTGTAAACGCTTGTTTTTAAAATTCCTGACCGAGGTTTGAGTAGGTAGTCAAATGAATATGCATGTTTTTTAAATTAAATGTGGTCCAAAACTTGATTTTTTCACATGCGTTTTGCAAATATTTTTCATACCAAACAAACCTAATGTTGGTTTCGGTCAAGGCAAAAATACCTTACCAATCAATATTTGCCAATGCTTCTTTTAAAAGCCCATTAATAATTTTCCTGCAAGAGTGGGTTTTTTCCAAGAAATGTTGTAAAAAATTAACGATGACCAAGAAATGTTTAATGTTTAATTTTTCTTTTTTTTCGAGTAAAAAAATTTTAATAAACCTGCACTATTGAAAAAATCTAAAGCAAATGTCTCAATACAAGGAAACTGAAAAATGGCGATATTATCTTTGTGTTAAGTAATAGGTTTAAATCTGCAAGGAGCCAGAGAAACTCTAAGCAATATTTAAGTTAACTTTCAAACAGTTACCTATGCACAAATATTATAAATACCTTAGTTTATATTCCACATTTGAATACGTCCATGTTTTGTTGTGAATAATTGGATTTAAACACGAGCTCTCCAAAATTGTATCACCTTTTTTGTAATTACGAGTAAACACTGCATGTCTAATAGCCATCAACCCGAGGCCTAAATAACTATGTGTGAAAACGTGTATTTGCTTATTCAGTGTTTGAACAGGATGTATGTATTTTTCATAAATTGGAACTTGTTCTGGGTCAGCTACGGAAAATGTAACCTGAGTACTTCCTCCGCCTAAATCCAAGGCCGCGGCTTGGTTCGCTTTAGATAAACGTCCTAGTAAGAAATTAACTGTAAACCACGAGAATATTCCTTCGTCTGTGCCGTCCATAATTTCTACAGCATTTTCATTTACATTGAATTCGGATTTTGCAAACAAATCTCTCACAGCGTTCAGTAAATTTTCTGCTTTTACTTGGGGTAGCAATCTTAGGCCAGCAGTAGCTTTCAACACTAGTGGTGTATCTGACCACTTTTCTTTGGGAATAAAAGCCCTTGCTTCATCTAAGAGCAGTTTTATAGTGTTGGCACCTTTTACTGGAGAATCGGCAAAAGAAGAAAGCCCTGGTTTTCGCTCCTTGAATATTTCTTCGTCTAAAATCAATTTGTGGTCTGAAAAAGAGTATACATACACTTTCATTTGTTAACCTTTCAAAACTGATATTTTCCAATAATTTACCAATCAGACTTCTGTGGAACTTGTAAGCAAGAACTCTACTTCCAGTTGATCCAGCATCTATTATAATAGCGTATTGTGTTTTATCGTAACCGAATTTGGATGCAATTCTTTCGAAAATCGGACTCATTGAATCCATGTAAATTCCTTAGTAAATGTTAAAGGTGTAATATAAAAATATGACAAAACTAAAGGGAATCTTCTTACCTAGAACAATTAATAGCAAGAAAACAGATACTATTAAACACAGGAATGAAAGTTTTAGATTACTCGTTGCTCCTCCTGAAGGCCCTTGCGACTTTCGTCTGTTTGACGGTCTCTCAGACGAGTCATTCTGGCTGAGCTAAAAAATAAACATAATTTAATAAAGAAAAATCGCGTAAACACAAACTAACAAGTCGGTATTCAACTTCCATGACACGAAACTTAAGAGGTTTTCTGTATTTTTTGTAGCAATGTTTGAGTATTTGTCCAAATTACATTTTAATAAATAAAATTAAAATTAGAAGTATCACTTAATTGTCATGGTCAAAAACAATTGCCAAATGCCAAAACATCAAAGACCAAAGACTAGACTCAGTCAGAATGAGCACTAGCAGAAAAAAAACCCGTACGAAGGGAAATTAATTTAAATTTCTTGTGGTACGTTCTTTTTCATACACAGTCAGCTTAACACCCTGTTTATATGAAGAGTCGAAAGATCGAATTAGATTAGGTTCGGATCTCGACCCGTGGTATAAAAACAAGTCGGCATTTACGACTCAACTCACTTCACTCGCAAAAGTGACGTTATTGAAGTGAGATGAGCAGCTGGAATATAGTTTCAAACATGAAACAAAGACTAAGTATACAAACATGAACATGATACAAAGACAAGTAAAAAAAGAGACAAATTCTACTTCTTTGTCACACTGATTTCGTTTGATATTTTCACATCACCACGCCAAAAGATATTTTCTCATCAACGTGTGTGAATGAGTATCTTTGATTTCAGTAATTTTTTTTCGTAATTAAAGTTTAAATTAAGTATTTTTCCCTCACAAACGAATAGAATATAGTTTTTTTTTTAATATGCTATGATAATAAAATAAGATTTAATGTACCAATAAAGGGGTAGTTGTTTTTATCCACGTTGTTTTTTTTATATATCCAATCAATGTATAGGTGTGAAAAAGTTTCATGAGGACAAGCACAAATACTTGTTCAAAAGTGTTAATCTACCAACACATATACCAAGTCACTGCTGAAATATCCGGGGATTAATCTGACATTTCATTTCACTCGACCACTCAGTCACTTTTACAAGCTAAATCGATTTTCGATGAAAAGTGACTCATCTCACTCACTGTGTTTTCAAACTAGCTAAATCTCGGCACAGTAAAATGGGTGCTTAATGGCTTAAGAAATTTGAGGTTAACTTCAAGGAAATTTTTCATTCGCAGATATGCGGTATGCGCCCTGATGTTGTGAATTGCGAATAAGTGTTTGGCAGTTCGCAGAAAATATTTCGTTGGTAGTGTAGAAAATGTACATTTTAAAACTTAAACTAATTTCAGGCCGTGTTTTCAGTTTATTTATAAGTAAAAATAAGAATTTGTTGATATTTACGCTAGGAATTGCCTTTAGAAATTTTATTCGCATTCGCAGTTCGCAGCTCATGTGAAAGGCACTTAAGGACCATATCCTCCGTTCCTGGCATGGTATAAAAATACAAGATATGATGTACTGTTGCAATTCAAACACATTTGTTCACTAACACATGTTAATCCAAGCAACTTGCCCATCAACTGACATGGAATTTTTGAAAGTAGTGAAACAAGTTGGGAGACAAGCAAGTGGAATACAAATAGGTAGCAAGTGGGAAGCAGGTAGAAGGCAAGTAGAATGCAAAATACGAATTTGACATGCAGTGTATGTAGCCAACTTGTTTGCCAGTACTTCCCCAAGTGACAAGGTAGGCAGACAGTTTTTTTGCTTCCATTTGAAGATGACAATTAGATGGTCAGCTTCGTAATTTGACGTCTACATTTACACAAAAAAAAATGTGTTTCTAAGGTGTCAGTAAGAAAGAGAAACAGACCAATGATATGAAAAAGAAAAACTTTGTGGGAGTTTTTTAATATTTTTTTTTTCATTAAGTTATTCACTGTGTGCATTTTGTTTGTGCTACTATTTTCCAATGGCTCTAGAACTGTATCATTAGAAAGGTGTTTAAATGGGTAATAAAATATGTAGATGGGAACCATCGACTTCGTTCATTTTTTCAGTTTGCAAACAAGTTGAACAAAAGAGATGATAAGTATGATAGCAAAAATGCGATTACATAGTCTGTGCTTTTGTATGATTTTACCTCCTTATCACACTCTTCCGTTTCATTTAACCATTTGTGAATGAAATAAAATTACAAACACAACAATGTTAGCAAAGAGCTTTGGGGGGAGCAACGAACGGAGATTTGACGTCTTCATAGCGAAAATTTTGTAAAACTTGTTCTACAGTTATATTGTTATACAAAAAAGTGATTAGCTTCATAATATAACAATTCTTCAAATGGAAGCAACTTTCTTATGTCGATATGCTATCCAGTGTGTTATAGAGATTAGTGGGTAATTCATATTTCCAAATGAGATAATTTTAACCAAATTTGCATGAAATTAGGTTGGAAATTAAGTCAAAACCTATTGGACACACCCAATTGGGCACAGTTTGAAGAGCCCTAAAAAGATTTTGTATGAAAATATCACGTTTTCATTAAAGCCGAAATAAGGTATTGACGTTCTCTTTTTTGTTCCTTCTCTTATTAAATCTAACCAATCAAATCGTGTCTTACATTATGAAATAACAAAAAACACAAAGAGGAAAACAAAATCTGCATGGATTGTATTTTTGAGGACTTTTCTCAGATTATAAGTGACAACAATTTCAACGTGCATACCAAAAATCAGCCAGATATAAATATTTTCCTTTCTTTGGTATTTTATGTCTACTCTTACTGGGCTGTATATTAAAATTGTTTGTATAGTCTTCACTGGACCCACGTACATACCACCATAATCTATCTGCTCCTCAGCTGAAAAGAGAGAGGAGACTGATCGCAAATTTGCCATATACCAGAGAATATCAATTATCAAGAAGCCAATCTTTCGTACGTGGGTTTTGCTCCAAAACCCATTTGTTACCACTGTTGTATTTGTAATTTCACTTCGTATCGATGAATAGATGTAAATCGCAACAACAACAAGACCTGTGCTGAATGGACGAGTTGATTCTATATGCGCTTCACTGTTTTTCACTAATACTTTGCAAATCTAATACATCAGCTGTTCGCTTCCAGGTTGTAGGCAAATCAAATTGACAGCTGAAGATTGCCATCTTTATTTGTTTATACCCTTATTGACATTGTGTCTGTGTTTATTACAAAACACTTTGAATCAGAGTTCAGTTACCATTGTCCAGTTGATGTTAATTCTTAAGAATTTTTCTTTGGCTTTTTCTAGACAGCTTTTAGGATTTGAGCTTTTTTAGAGCTTTTGATAACAAAAAGTTGTTGACCGCTGGCGTTTTTCTGTTTTCATATTTTCGATTATTTACATACATATGGCAATTAATAATTTAGTACAATGTTTATTTCGAAGTGCAAATATGTATTTGTTTGGTTTACACCCCAACTTCACAGGAGATAATTTCTATCAGAATGCTTATCTTGACATGAAATATCCAACGGAGTCACTCCGTTTAATCTCTTGTTGGGATGTCAGAGATATCTCTCCGCGATTATCTTGACAGAGATCTTCGACATGAATTTTGACAGATGAAGATATTTTTGATTTTTGCCAAGAAGTGTCTTTTTTGTCTCATTATTTTGTATCCTTATGCCAGTTTTAATGTTAATTTTGCATTTGCGTGTGGTAATTAAGTTTTTGTACGTGCCCTATTACACGACGACTTTAGAGGCATGACTTTTTTCGAAATTAAATGAGTGCGAAGGTGAGATCACATATTTTTTCTCATTCTTGCTCATTGAATTTCGAAAAAAGTCATGACTCTTAAGTCATCGTGTAATAGGGCACCATGTTATTTAGTGTTATTTCCTGTTTCGTGATTTGAAATAGTATAACATGATTTGACCAGCGCAGATAGAGGACAAGGTGCCAGGCTTTTGGTTTTTCATAACATGAACATGCTCCTGTAAACCCTCATACTCAGATTTTGGTTATACATCCACTCCCAAAATTTGCTGTCAGCTCTTAGACTATGAGAAATACTGTTTATATTTTACTCTCATGCTCAGAAATACATCTATAAACTGGCTTATTAAAGCACAAAACTTTATGAAACAAATAAAAAGTTGAATTTATTTTCAATTTTATCAACATTTCACTCGTATCGATTTCGTATTTGCACAACACCGAGAAATTGCAATTTGATTATCAAATGAAATGAATCCAAAAATGTTTGTTTCAGTAATCTCAAACAAAAAAAAATCTCAGTGCTCAGGTGATACTTTTTGTCCCACTTTTTGTAAATCGGAATCTTAAAACAAAGCTAGATTTTGTGTTGTTTTTTTAATACATGTATTTTCGTATGCAAATCTAAAACTGGGGGAAAATAAAATACAGCTATTGTCTATTAAAATACTCAACATTAATAACTATCTACAGCTTCAGTTAATGCGTAAGGGAACGTGTTTCTTTTCGGTTTCAGCTTAAAACAAAAAAACATGATTTTTTTGAAAATAACTTTCACTACACATTTTACAAGAGAAATGTCAATACAGGGAGGATAGATTGTTTACCTCTCGTTCAGGTTTTATTGGCTTGTATACATCTATCTCAAAGTAAAGCCCTCACAGAGTTTTCGTACTTTGTATTTGAATTATAAATCGGAGAACAAAGTGCATATGGTTACCATCTTCTAAGCTAAAGCATATTAAAAAACTATTAAAAAAAAGAAGAGGTCAAACAGCCTTTTCTAATGAATATGATCACGTGATACACTGTGAATGTTTCAAGGCTTCGCTCAAATTACTTTTTTCTTCTACAAGACCAAAATCCAAAATAGTTCAACTTTATTTGAACGTCTATCAGAACTATAAAAAAATAAAAAGGAGACAATCCAAAAGACAACACTTTTTGCCCCCACCTTTATAAATTGTGTTCTCATCAGTTTCAAAACCGAAAGTTCATTAAAAAAAACTTCTGAAAAGGCTCCATTGTATTGCTTCCAATTCGCAAAGATAGCTCTGTTTGAATGCTATTTTGTTTTGTTTCATTTCTAACAGCGAAGCGAAGGTTACAACAACAGTTTCTAAAGTCAGTGGGCTAGTATCTTTTTCAGTGGCAGATTTCTGATTTTAGTGTCGCGACAGTATATACGTAGTCGTGCCATAAATTCTGTTACGTAGATAACACCCAATAAAGACATAATTAGTCTTTCTTTTTCAAATATTTTTGGTACGAGTATAACAATATTATAATAAGGGAGTAATCATATTTTATCAAGTTCATCCACATTGAGCACCATAAGCCTTTACACAGGCCTTGAGTATGAAAGGCCAGTTATGTATTATGTAATTACACAGATTCAAATCTGGACTACCGGAGAGTCATTCGTCAGCTCTGATTAACCTAAAAGCATGCTGCTCACACCACTTTTGATTGAACTTTTGCTTTGTGGGCTGCAGCCAAGTTCGTTTGAAGTACCTTTGCTTTTTCCTCCAGAATGCCTTCTTGATACTGTTTGGCCATTGTGTTGGCCTCCTATTCGCAAAAAATGTATATTTGGCCTTTTCATAGTTTGTATCTCAAATGACCATCAAAAAGGCTCATGAGTGCCTCTCTGGACCCTAGCAATTTTATTTTTAACTTTTAAAGAGTCAATGGCTTGTACTTTATCATTTTGTTTGTTGTATTTTTCCTCAACTGAGAAAATTGTTTCATCGGAAAAATATATTTTTCAATGTTTTTTTGTTTGCGTAACGAGAAATTAAAGCTTTTGATATTTCTAGGCTTATTTTTCTTAGAACATCCTTTAGTTAATACCATGTTGTACGTCGGAAGCCTCTCATCCCAGGGTCATTTTTAACATCTATCTTTGGCTTATTCTTATCTCACTGGCCATCACTATCTGCTGCCGCAAGGGTTTTCTTCAAATGCGAGCCACCACCGTTCTCACCGCCCTGCCCGTATCCACACCCTTTTATATCTACTTTCAAGGCTTTTTAGTTTCCGCGGAAGTTTTCCTGTATCGGTTTATTTGGCCCCATTTGAATATACGACTTGAACATAGAGGTTTGAGAGCTTTTAAGTTAACGAATTCGATATTCCTGACTTGATAAATTTTTTAACTGAGTCCTTTGATCTTTGAAGCTCCGTGCTGCGTTAAATGCAATGCATCAAAATTTAAACTGAGTCCTATTTTTAAGCTTATTGCTCATTATATATGATAAATTTGAAAACAAGTGATTGCAAGCCAACTCTTAGAAAATATTCACTATGTGCACAGATGTTTTGAAAAAAGCTTGCCCATAAGCTCTTTACTGAAATTTGTTTGGACAAAGTACAGTCACAGTTGAGTTCTAGTCAGATCACCTGGACGAAACGTCAATTTGTATGGACTAAAGGGACCAAGTCCAATCAAACGCTACTTAGCTTATTTTTCAATAGTACATACACACATATATAGTATTTGTATTTAAAACCCTTCATTAAATAGTTTTGTTCATTTTCCTTCTCTCATACTGGACGCAAACAACTATTTCAATAATCATCCTTACTTCATTTATTTTTGTCACAATCAATACAACCCTATCTTTTTTCATGACAAGAAAAAACTGTTTTCCAATCAATTTAAGAAATCATATTTTTTTATTAAAGATCTAGGATCTAATTAGGTAGGTTGTATTTTTTTCTTTTATGACTAGCATATTTAAAATGGGACAATCTTTTGATTCAAAATATGTTATCTTATCTATGCATGAAGGTGATGATTAGCAATTTTTGTTAAAGCAAACTTTGTGACAAAAATTATCTTAAAAACAATGATTTGAAAAAAATATAAGCGCTATTTTATCCGTATCTCGTTTTATAATGTTCATTTTTCACATTGCCTCACTCGACCGTTTGATTTTTAATTAATCACAAATTACATTGCTAAGTTGCCATATTTGGTATATTTCATGTCAAAACTGGTAGGAAAATAAAAATAGTTGTCAAACATTTTAAAAATTTCAAGCAACCAAACATGATACAGAGACATAATAAAGAAAGAGGCATGAAGCAGGGTACAATTAATTTATGAAATATTAAAATTGGTATCGTCGCAGAATTGCACCCTCTTTAACAAATCCAAAGTCTCTTAAATCCACATGTTGGCTTTTTGTGTAGTTACATTTGAAGAGTTGGAGAAGTTGAATGTTTATCAAACTGAAAAAAAATTATAAATAGAGATTCGAAGGATAGAGTTTCGAAAAACCCAAGTTTCGAAAGACAAAGGATCGAAATATTAAGGTTTTACAAGAGAAAGTTTCGAAGGACAAAGTTTCGAAAAAAAAAGTTCCGAAATCCTCGGAACTTCCTTGGTCCTAGACCTACAGGGTTGTGCAAAACATTTGCAATTTAAACCAGCAGATGGTACCATGTCATACAAATGCCTAAAAAAGCAAACAGCAAACTTCTATGTACAGTTTTGAAAACCTTACTATAACAGTTTATCCTTTTAGAAAACAAAATAAAATATTATTCACTTAAACAAAAATAAATTGAGATAAACTAAAAGATAAGGGATATCAAATATTAGCGTTTTCTTGCATAAAAGTAAGAAAATTTTAAGACATAGCTTGAAGATGCAAATGTTTTGCACATCACATCAAAAATCCTTTATTTTTAAGTTTATCTCAATTTATTTTTGTTTAAGTGAATAATATTTTGTTTTGTTTTCTACAGTGATAAACTGTTATAATAAGTTTTTCAAAACTGTACAAAGAAGATTGCTGTTTGCTTTTTTAGACAATTTGTGTGACATGAAATCATCTGCTTTTTTAAGTTGCAAATGTTTTGCACAGCACTGTATTTCAATGAATTTGATACAGGTGGTACCTGATACAGAACAAAAAAAAAAAAAAAATATTTTCAAACAGGGTGTTCCAAAAATAGGTCTACCTATTGAAACATCGTTATTCTTAGAGCGATTTCAACTAAATTGACACAGGTGATTGCTGTTTCATAAGAAATAAGAATCAAGAAAGTATTTGCTGTAAAAGGGTGTTTTTTTCAATGAAATAGAAAAATTTTGAACTACTACCATGGTACGTTGATAAAATTTGGTGTAAATATTTGACTATTCATCAAGATCAAGAATCAAGAGTACATAGAAATATCCGGCTTCTGAGCTAGTTTTTCGAGGCACAACGAAAATCTGAGTTGCTGACCTAACATTTCAAGTTTTTGAAACTGAACTACATACACATATGCAATATGGTACATTATTTTGAAATATTTTTAATGCTGAATCCAATTAAATCAAAATTAAGTAGGTAGAAGCTCCCATTTAAAAGTAATCATATATTTAAAAAGTTAATGTTTGTAAATGATTGTATTTTTTGACTAGAATAGGAAAAACATTACCTCTCAAAAAAGACCCTCTGGCCAAAGATATTTAAATGGTCTTTTTTATTTTTGTTTCTAATGAATAATCAAACATTTTCAGCAACTTTCATTGAAGTACCAGTTTTGGGAGGGGTTTCATGGTAGTAGCACAAAAATTGTCCATTTCATTAAAAAAAAACACCCTTTTACTGCAAATATTTTTGTAGACTTTGAACATGACAAATTAAATATGTGGACCAAGTTTCACCATTATACTGTTGAAATTTGAAAAATTTTACATGTTTCACTTAAAATTCAGTCATCATTTATGAAAAAGACATTTACTTTCTTTAAGGTGGTTGTATCGAGTTCATTTTGATTTAATAAGATCGGGCACTAAAAAACACCCTTAAATCATGTGCCATATGCTAATATTATACCAAGGTTAATATTTTAGTTCCTCCACAGCACTTTGAAAGTGACTTTTTATAAAGCCAAAGTAGGTTTTTCAATTAATTTTGGATACAATGTAGTAGACAGTTAAATTCTGCTTCGACACCAATCATTAAATTTTAATAATATAAATATTTTTCATCAATATTTCTCACTCGAGTTGACAGCAGTATACAAAAATGGGCTAAAAAACAAGGAGCTATAGTTCGTCTTATTAAAATGGAAGCTCTTCACTTATGCAGAAAACGGAAATGCGAATCGGAAACAATCAGCCTTCGTAATGAAGTAATACCACTCAAAACCGACCTTCAAATCTTAGGAGTTATTTTTACGAGGAAGCTGAAATGGAACCTACAAACAAAGAAAATCATAGATCATCTCAAACTCCGCAATAATATGCTTAAAATAATCTGCTCCCGGAAAAAGGTCCTCGCATGGAAACTGCACTAAACATGGCTAAACTTTTGGTCGAAGGAACACTTTAACATGGTTTGACAACCTATATGTGGACTTTTGAAAAAAAAAAAAAACGTTAAAAGCATTGATGCAATGATCAATCAAAGTTATAAAATTGTGACGGGCGCCTTAAAAGCCACCCCTATAGACGTCTTAAGAACTGAGGCGGGAAACGTTTCCTTAAAGAACTTTAGTGAAAAAAAAGCGATTTTTCTAGGTTCCAAGGCTATAACAGATTTGGGCCATCCTTTACATTTCATTTAAAAACACGTTAAGAATGGACAGAAAACAAACTAAAAACAAACCCTTTTCAGCACTTAACAACATTGCACTTATCTTGCCGATCACATGCTTCGATAAAGACAGGTCTTCCAATACCAAAGATAAGCCATCGGGACAACAGCAAACCTCCAAATTGATGCCAGCTTAACAAAATACAGAAATAAATCCACACCAGCAAGATTCCAGATTCCAGACACTGCACAAGGATATATTTAGTTGACTCTATAAAGCCAAGTAGAATTTTATAAACAGATGGATTCTAAACTGAGAACTACACCTTATACTCAGTCATAGAACTTATGCCCTCAGGGTGTACGACGATTCTTCACCAGGGTCTTCTCCCAGTTGTTGTCGGAAATTATACTGTTGAGCTTGCTGGGCTTAAAAAAAAAACAATTCAAATATCTTGTAAATTGTCTCAAAAGACTCTAATTTGCATCGATAACTTAGGAATCCTGAATGAGCTCAAGAGTGCCACCAACAAATGTTCATCACTTAAAACATTAAAGAAATACCTGAACGACAACATTCAATTTCAATTCAATTAATTCAATTCAATTCGACAACATCTTTCTTTCATAGGTCCTAGAAAATATGGGAATCACAGGAAATGAAGTAGCAGATATTGCGGCGAAGGAAATTTAAAACCTTCCGCTTATTATAGAAACTCCTAATTTTGATCAACTTGTGCGAAAAGTGTGCGAACCGCATTAGGGAACTAAAAGATCAATGGGTTAATAACAGCAGTTCCTTCCGAATACATTAGTCCCAAAGGGTTCATATTCCATACTACGTTAAACTCACCAGACAAGATTGCATCACTCTCTATCGTTTCCGAGTAGGAAAAACTTTGTTTACAACGAAAAATTTATATAACCAAAGTGAAGCTGAAGAATGTGCAGACTGTAGAGTAGCTCTGACTGTCCAACACATTCTTATAGAATGCCTAAAGTCCAAAAATCTTCCAACGTTCCTCTATACGTATCTAAGCAACTGGCTGAACTTCTTGATGCTACAATGTTAGATACTAAAGGGTGGTTAAATGTGAACCACACCTAAACATCAAGATTTTTTTCTGCATTTCATTTGATATTTCTCAATTTCAGACAAACTCAATTTGAACCATGGAAAGATACACAATCGAGCAACGCGTTAAAGTTATTCAGGCTTATTATGAAAATGGGCGTTCAAATCATATCGGGCACTTCGTGATTTTGATGAGGCACATTTTCACCTCAATGGATTCGTCAAAACGCAGAAGAGCCGCATTTGGGCGAATGATAACCCAAGAGTTACTGTCGAAAAACCAATGCACCCACAAAGTGACTGTTTGGTGCGGTTTATGAGCTAGCTGCATCATCGGACCGTTTTTTTTTCCAAAAATGAGACCGGTCAGGCAGTTACTGTGGATGGTGTTCGCTATCGTGAGATGATAACGAACAGGCAACACTTCGAAAAATATTCGTTTTTA
This sequence comes from Dasysyrphus albostriatus, assembly GCA_946251815.1. NCBI lineage: Eukaryota > Metazoa > Arthropoda > Insecta > Diptera > Syrphidae > Dasysyrphus > Dasysyrphus albostriatus. Next base: position 67,622,601 of record OX276337.1, on the reverse strand, counting down.
GGTGGTATAGACTGGGATTCGTTTTAACCTTCGTGAAAGTCCAAAACACTATAAACTACGTTAAGGGCAAGAGATACTACGGTATGTAATAGTTACAAGCAAAAGCTTTCGCCTCTGGTTATAAAAGTAGAGCCCAAAGCCTTTGCTGTAATATAAATTACAGCTTATTAATAAATAACTACAAATATATTTTATCAATTTCAATGAAGAATATGATGTTATCTGTACAGAATGACTAAGCATTCTTAAATTATATAGTTTACCGGTAACATTGCTTACTAAACGCAGAAAGCGGACTAGTGTATAAGATACACATTTTTTCAATGCTATCTGTCGAAGCATACATGAAATGTGAATAAACACATAAATCTACGTTTTGAATCAAATCAAATGAATAAACCGTCGTCGACTAATACCAATAAAATTAAATTGTTTGTTTTCGCTTTTAAGTTGTAGTTAGATATCTTCGGTCCAAAGGTAAAACTCAATTACTGGTAGGCAGAGCAAAAATGTTTAAGAACATGAGCTCCAAGCTCCAAGATATTGTGAATACGAAAACTGCTCCCGGTAAGCATGTTTGAATCGAATTTGATTAGAATGTTATTTCGTTAGCGGTAGGGAGTTTAACTTTTGAACTGCCGATAGCCAAATGTTTTTTTGTTTTGTTTTAAATAGAATATGCGGAAGTAATTTCGACTAAATGTGATCGGAGACCACACACGCTAACAAAATTCTTACCAAAAAACATTATTCTATCTATATAGGTACCGAACCTAATTACCTAGCTGGTAGCAAATGGCAAATGACAACGTGCCCACTCTACTAAATATTTTGCGGTCCTCAAGTCCTCAGAATATGTATATCATATCACGCATACCTAACTTTCAACTTCTTCTAAGTTGGTAGATAAGTTTTCTTATTATCACAAGTTGGACTTTTTAAAAATTCTTTTTGTATAGAATCTTGATCTTTATAATCAAACAGGTAGCTTCTGCCCACAGTAGACATAACAAAATTACTCAAGTAAAATCGTGAAAGGAATGATAACAATAAGAGCTATGTACATACGAACATACGAGTACCTTTTTATTTTAACACTGCACTATTTTCAAACTTGGTACAAAAATAACTTACATACTAGTTTCGCTTTTCTTTATTATTTGCTTAAAAATAGAAAAATGTTAACTTACTTTGCGCTTTCTAACATCTGCCGACGTCATAATTATATAAATTAAAATAGAGTTGATAAATGTACACAAATCAAAAGAGCGCTCAACTATTCTTTCCTCTATAAAATAGAAATCGTATTTTTACTTTACGAAATTACCCCTTGCCTTCGGAAATTGGAGTGGTCACTGTTCCACCGGACTAGTAGAGTACTGGGTTAAACGTCAACGCCAACGACAAGTTGCCAAAGACTGTTGAGGATTTTATACCATTCGAATTAAAAATTCTATTCGTGTGCAAAAAATCAGCTGGAGGTTGATTACACGATTCCTGTTTTCGTTCGTTTCATTTTTCGTCTTTTTGACAGGTACGTTCCTTCGTGAATACACACAACCAAAAAAGCCCATTCGTTTTTCTGACGATCAAAAAATATGAGGTTCATTTATTGAAAAATAGACAGTTATATTCATTGATGTATTATATAAGGATGTATTTTTTTTCATACAAAAGCTCTTAGGTAGGAGTTCAGCTTCTTATTAGCAACATAAGAGCTTCCGTCGAACATGCGGCGAACAAAACAATTAATTTAACGTCTCTGCGTGTCTATCACTGTATCATTGTCAATCAAAGTCAAACATTTTATTATTATTTTTATTGAAATAGCCGTAAATCATTTCATTTTGTTTAAAATAAAACCTAAAAAACATTAATGGAGCAGTAGTTGTATTTAACATTTCTAATAACATCAACCATCGGAAATATCATCACGTAGTCATCAAAACATGGTACAAGGAATTAAAAAAGCAAGTCAAAAACGACCTCAGAATCAGGGGATATTTAAATAAAAAGCCCCCCTTGTTCTTCTAAACTCAGAGGGGTAGCGACCACGTGGCAAAACAAAAAAAAATTCGAGGACAAAGGTAACTTCTCTTCACAGGTTTTTTGCGTTGCCTAGGAAGAGGTGAATTTCTGAAGAAACTAATCAAGTGTCAAGTCACAGATCATTCAGAAAAGACAAAAGAGAGAAATCTTTGAACATTATGTACTTAAGTCGTAGTCAGTTAATGTTTTAATAAATATTTTTTTAACTTAATACATATTGTTGTTGTTGATTGCTTTCAAATAAAATAAATAGTCAAAAGTCAAAAGTTACACCATATCTTCCACCCATTCGACGGCAGTGCTAGTAGGGTATCGCAATAGACTGAATTGAAGTGAAGATGGCTCCTGGCAGTCCATATATAGTAGGTCAATGGTAATAATAATTAAAAATATTTAAAATCACTGCTCTTTCAATTTTATATCTATTTAATCACGAAAAACAATTCTAAGGCCTTAACTACATTGGCCACTTTTTGCAAAACTACAAAAGTGAAAATATTTGTTTCCCACTGGAGCATTTTTTTGTAAAAAAGAATACACAAATTTTTTTTAAACCAAAGTTTAAGCTTTCTTCATCATTTCATAATTTTTCCAAAGGGAAACACTATCCCAAAGTGAGTTTGAAAAATTTCACTTTTGTGCTTTTTCACTTTTTTGGGTTTTGAAGTAACGGCTTAAAGCTCATTAATAAAAGTTTATAAGTATCCCCCACCTCTACTCGTTTGTAAAATCATAGACGTCAAAGTTCAACCAGAAAAAATCTTTAAATTTTCATACCTGCTTTCGTCTTTATATTCTCCCTACATTTCTACATCCCTCACCAAATGTGTCAAAAAGACGCAACACGAAACGTCCGAAAAAACGAATCGTGTAATCAGGCTCCAATACCGAGATTTAGCTGATTCGAAACCCTAGGAAATGAGTGATTTAGCCACTGATCTCTATAATACACTGGATAGCGTATCGACATAAGAAAGTTGCTTCCATTTGAAGAATTGTTATATTATGAAGCTGACCACTTTTTTGTATAACAATATGACTGTATAACAATTTATACAAAATAATCCACTATGAAGTCGACAAATTTCCGTTCGTTGCTCCCCCCCAAATCTCTTTGCTAACATTGTTGTGTTTGTAATTTTATTTCATTCACAAATGGTTAAATGAAACGGAATTACAAATGTTAAGAGTGTGACAAGGAGGTAAAATCGTAAAAAAACACAGACTATGTAATCGCATTCTCCTCATCACACTTATCAGCTGTTTTGTTCAACTTGTTTGCAAACTGAAATAATGAACGAAGTCGATGGTTCCCATATCCCATCTACATATTTACTATTACCTATTTAAACACCTTTCTATTGATATAATTCTAGTGCTATTGGAAAATAATAGCACAAACGAAATGTACACAATGAATAACTTAATGAAAAAAAATTATAAAATAAACTCCCACAAAGTTTTTCCCTTTCATATCATTCGTCTGTTTCTCTTTCTTCAGATTGAAATTTTGGAAACAGGTTTTTTTGTGTTAATGTAGACGTCAAATTATGAAGCCGACCACCTAATTGTCATCTTCAAATGGAAGCAAAAAAACTGTTATACATTATAAGGAATACACTATCCAGTGTATATAGAGATCAGTGGATTTAGCTAGTTTGAAAACACAGTGAGTGAGATGAGTCACTTTTCATCGAAAACCAATTTAGCTAGTAAAAGTGAGTGAGTGGGCGAGTGAAATGAAATGGCAAATTACTCTCCGGATATTTCAGCAGTGACTTTGTGCATGTGTTGGTAAATTAACTTTTTTGGACAAGAATTTGTGCACACACCTATTCATGGATAGGAAATGAAAAATAAAAAAAACGTGGATAAGTGCCCTATTACACGACAACTTAAGAGACATGACTTTTTTCGAAATTAAATGAGTGCAAAGGGGAAATTAGATGTTTTTTTCTCGTTTGCACTCATTGAATTTCGAAAAAAGTTATGACTCTAAGGTCTTCGTGCAATAGGGCACTAGGAACAACTACCCTTTTATTGATACTTTAAATCTCATTATTATCATATTTTATTAAATAAAATTTTATTCTATTCACCTTTGACACCATAAATATTAAATTTTGCAAGGATAAAAAGGCACATTAAACTTTAATTACGACAAAAAAAATTACTAAAATCAAAGATACTCCATTATAAAGATACCATAATGCTTACATTGTTGTATTTGTTATTTCTTTTTCCGTCCATTAGGGGTGATGAGAAATAGAATCAAACGTTATGAGTGTGACAAAGAGGTAGAATTTGTCTCTTTTATGTTTAGTCTTTGTTTCATGTTCGAAACTAAATTCGAACTTTCTCATCTCACTTCAATAGCCACTTTTGCGAGAGAAGTGAGATAAGTCGGCGAGTAAGGCGAGTCATTTCACTTCACTCCCTGAAATTGCTGAATTTCGGCACTGATGTGACTAGAGCTCACGATACACGTATTGATATACACAGATATCTATTTATGTACTATGACTTGAGTTCTGTAACCATAGATAAACAAATAAAGATGGCAATCCTCAACTGTCAACTTTATTTGCCTTCAAACTGGAAGCGAACAACTGATGTATAAGATTTGCAAAGTGTTAGTGAAAACAGTGAAAACGCACACATAGAATCAACTCGTCCATTTAGCACTCGTCCAATGGCCGCGCGTTCAATGCTGTTCCTAAAGCGATCTGGCTGACCTTGTTAAAACGGAGCTGATGAGAAAACAGGTGTTGGTAGAAAAAAGATCCTAAGCTATCCTGAAAATTTTGGGATACAAAGATATCCAATGAGAAATGTCAACAACAGCAAATCGGCGTTCAGACACATATAGGGATACAAAGCTATCCTAGATAGACTATGCATTGAACGCGACCAATGTAAACAAATGGGTTTTGGAGGGTGAAACGTACGAAAGATTGGCTTCTTGATAATTGATATTCTCTGTCTGTAATTAATAGCAATATATCACTCTCTCGTTCATTTACAAACGTTAAAATCAGCACTGTGGCAAATTTACGAAATTTGCTGTGGAAATAGGTGTGTTCCTTATGTCATTTTCGATTGGATTTTTTGACTGTTCCACTCCTTTTTGATTCCAATCGAATATGAAAACATAAATTTACACACACACTACCGACTGATGCCATTTTACAAAATGGTTTCTTCAAGCATTTATTACTTTTGACTAGTAAGGCCTGGCGGCCACTTGGCAATTTTAACTTGCCCGCCGTAGCAACTTTTTGTTGCTCCCGATTCAATTTCATTGGGTTATATGGGAGACCACCTACTAGGTAACTAAGTTGCCAGCAACTTAGTTGCCGGCAACTTAAAGTTGCTCGACGTTGCTCGTGAAACTTTTTGTCACCATTTTTAAGTTGCTCGGCCGCGCCCACTGGGCAACTTTATCTGTCAAGTTCGGCCATGTTCAACAGTTAAATATTACATATTAATTTTCAGTATATCTTAAATTTTCAAGTTATACATTTCAATTTATTTCACTTTGCATGTATATTTTACTAACGTCAAATTGGTGATCACACACAAAACAAAACAGTTGCAAAAGTCAACAAAAAAACACAAACGCCGAATTCCAAAAAGTTGCTCGGAAGTTGCTTAGTTGCTAAGTTGCCCAGTGGGTGCCAGGCCTTATCTAGCAAGATTTACCTCTAGATACAACCAAAGCCAGAAACACGCACGTTAAGTCTCAAATCTCATGGCCAAGTTTTGAACAGCGTTCATGTTGTGTTCGAAAGTTGGTTTTTTCTCGAAATGTCGTCGACAAGACAAATGATTTTTTTCTGCCTTCATTGGTTTTTCCTCGACATGCTCTTAGTCCGAGCATGGCTCATGTCCTGTGGAGCGAAAATGTAACAACCCGACTCCACAGAGCATACAAATGCACAACATCACAACCACAATCCTATCAACAAACAGCAGATTTTTTCTCGCTGTGCAAATTATGTCATGTCGTTTCATTTCTCTCTCACCACAACTTCTATCATTTGCAGCAATATTCAACTCAAATTATAGGAACAAAGTTCACGTAAATAAATAATAACTTTTGCAGCAATATTTACCTCCAGATATAACAAAAATCAGACAAAAAACTCACACGCACGTGTAATCTCAAATCTCATGGTCAAGCTTTGAACAGCATTCATGTGCTGTTCAAAAATTGTTTTTTTTCGACATGTCGTCGACAAGACATATATTTTTCTGCCTCGATTTATTTTTTTCTCGACAGGTTCATAGTCCGAGCATGGCTCATGTCTTGTGGAGCCGGATGTAAATAGCTCTTTTTCGCTTGGAAAAAATAAAAATGGCAATACCTTAAAAATTGGCTCGTCATATTTATCGGTTAGTTTTTAGGTATATAACAATTCATATCGAATTTTGCTGTTAGCCAAATCAAAAGCTCGTCAAGAAAAAATTGCCTTCAAAAATCGAACAAATCAAATGATTTAAAAATATTTCCCTATTAATAAAAAGTTCGAATAGTTTGTTGTGGTATAAAATAAATAAATTATAATGGTAAATTGAAACTCGGCAGTGTTTTTTCCTTTAGTTTTTTATTTCCACACTTTCCTGGATATCTATTCAAAAAGAAAAAAACCTATATATTATTTGCCTTATATACGAATCCCGTTTAACCCAAATATGCATAATAACAATAATTGTAATTTGTAATTATTCAATTAACGGAATTTACTCATTTTGGAGTGAAAAATGGAAATATTCCTTTTTACCTTAAATATATGTATATTATGGTTCAGTGATGCTGATATATTTTTTCTTGGTGAATTTTTCAGGGTAACGAAACATCCTTGCCCATGGAGATGTGCTCCAATTGTAAGTATCTTACAAAATTTACTAAATATTCTTGGTTATGCTGATTTTTATAATGTTTCTGATAAACGTTAAGTCCTATAATAGATAAGATACTATCATATTATAACAAGGTTTACTAATTAGAAATTGGTCCTCCTAGGCCTAGGTGTCTAACAATTTCAGAATAAAAAAGTATGTATATGTAAAACAACTTGTGTGTATGTGAAAAGGAGTTTTTCAAAGTTATATTTTTCTCTTAATCTACGCAGGATCGCAATATATCCTTTCGTGCAGATAAAATTCAAAACAATATTAATCTCGAATAACTTTCTAAAAAAACGTAAAATAAAACGTACCAGCAAAAAACAAACCCACCTGTTACGACGAGAACAAAGTAGAATAGGTATTTGTTGTAGATAATAGATGCGAGGGAAATTGTTCCCTGTCCCACCCTCTCTTCTATCGCAAGTTGGAAGCTTTTTGGCTGTAGCTAATGGTATTTATGTTTAATTAATAGGTATTTTATTCGCTTAGATTATTTATAGATTTCTGAACAAAAAAAATTATGTTTACACACTTTAATGTGTTTCCTAGCATGTGCTTATAAAATAAGAGCATATCCAATTTATTATATGTATTTCTTGTTGTTTCTTTGGAGAGTTTCCGGTTAGAAATTTAGTTAAATATCACACAATGATAGGCTAAGAGCCGGCAGCATATTTTGGGTGTGAATGATTGCAAAAAAAGAAGTATAGGCGTCGAAATCTTCATTAAAGGCTATTCAAAAAATCGAAGCCTTGAAGTCCACCATCGTGGCCTTGGTTCTCGGATTCGGTTATATATGATCCGAGGAGCTTATCTAGGGAGGGATGAAAAGCAATTTTGGCTAACACAATTACCTTCGAAATAGTATTCATATTTTTTTTTTATGTACCGTTTAATTACTAAGGCCTCGGTCATGGACAGCAAGACTTCGAGTTTTTAAATGGCTTTGAAGGAAGCTCTCCACGGTTTTTTTTTGCTTTTTGCTATCACTCACCTAAAATCTGCTGTGGGCCCTCGGTATATGATGTTGGTCGGCAATCTAAGTGTGAGCACTTTCATAGAAGAAGAATGTGTTCCTTTTTATATGAGAATTGATAAGAACCAAAACATATCATATCTTACTTCAATCAAAATTTGAGATTTTTATGCAGATTTGTTAAGCTGGGCATATTGAATAGATTTTAAGGAACATTTGACAGCCCGACCCCTCCAATCCCCTTTGAAATTGATGTCAAACATCGTAATTGTTTCCAAAACTATCCACATATCCACAGTGTAATTTGCATCAAAAACTTTCTATATCCATTGTATACAGTACGTTTGATTTCAAAACTCATCTTATCCATCATAGGCTATTGATTATGTTATAAGAAGGAACTAAAACCTTCAGGGAATTTTATTGTAAAAATCCTTAAAAGGATCATTGAAGATTGGAAAGTAGTGGAGAGCTATTATATTGAAGGATGCAATTGGGTGAAGCGTGTCCATTTACAATCCCTTGCAGCAAAACTGTTCATACCCAAATATATAAATATTTTTTAAGTGGAACATTCAATATATTTATTCTCTTAGTCATAACGTTACGATCTAAAAACTTTTATTATCTATTATATAAAAAGAAGTTGCCTTATGTTCTTTTTTTTTTATAAAGTTATCTTTCATGTTCAGGATGGTCTTTTTGTGAAGTTTGGTCAAAATTCGGTAAAGGGAAAACCGCAAAATGCATTCTTAGTGCAGTTTGGTTAAAATTTTGTAAAGCAGTTTGCCATAAATGCATTTTTAGTGCATTTTGTGTTTGTCAAATTTCTAACAAATATTTTGGTAGGATCTTCTGTTGATGCCTACAAAGGTTTCGGTAAAGCGGTAACGTCGTTCTTTTTTATCAAGCATTACTAAACCAACAGGTTTTCTTTCTGTAATTATAAATTGTTAATTTGTCAATTTTATTTAAACTGATTTAATTAAGTTGGAATAAGTTTATTATCTGTGACATTAACTCGGGTCGATTAAATAGTTTTTTTATTATTAAATTCAGTATTCAGTTCATCAGAATGGCCCAGCAAAATTATTTCAAAAAGAAGAGTTGGAAAAGTGCAGGGAAAACATCATCAGCTACATATATTTTTATTATTATTGGTTTATCGAGTAACAGTGAAGATGTCCATAAAAATAATAGAACAATGATTGCATTAAATTTAAGCCTGTATGATATTTTGTTTTATTTTCTGCTTTGGAGTGTGAATGAAGAGTGAGGATAGTTTATAAACTCGGGAACATATAGCTGACGGCAAAGAAAGTGAAGGAAGTTCGCAGAATAGTGAAAAATCCGCTTGGTGTTTTTTGATAGTCCTTTCTTCATTAAACGGCATTATCTATCCGTCTATATTAATTTAGTTCTTATCTTGCTTTATTTGTTTGTTTGTTTGTGATGGCTAATCTCAAAAACTACATATCCGATTTCAAAAATTCTTTTACTGTTTGAAAGGTTATTTTAAGAGAATCGTCGTAGGCATACAATTTTGTAAAAAGTTTGCGTTTGTAGAGTGAAAAGGGGTTAAGACAAGAAAATGGTGAGAACTTCGGGCGAACTCATGACAGTTTTTGAAATTACAGGGGAATACAATTTTTTTCGTATGAAATATTTTCCGGGCGGAACTCAAATTGTTCAATTTGTTTATTTAATTTTATTTTTTTTTAAAGAAATTTTTATCTATACCCGAGCGAAGCCGGGACGGGCCAGCTAGTACAAAATAAAATCTTTTCTAACAACTGTCATTTAGCCTTACTAAATTTTTCTCTATTTCCAAAAAATGAAATTTTGACGATTTTTGGTTCTCAACTACTCATATTTAGACACGAAGAAAAGGAAGTAAACAAAATGGCGGGAATCAATTAAAGGGGTTCTTTGAAATTTATTTATACACTAGCTTTTACCCGCGGCTTCCTTCGCGTTAATGTTTATTTAATTTTGTCTAGAACTTTTCTCATCGAAAAAACATCGGACACAAAATCCCAACGTTTCTCGACCTAGAAAAATAAACTGTGTCTTTCCATTGGAATAAGTACTGGAAACTATGTTATTGGCTGTTAAAATTCAAAATATTTATATGTTTATCAAATTTCTTATAAGTTAAATGCAGAGAATAAAGGACAATGGACAGCCACATCAATTAATTTATAACAAATAGGAAATGATGCTCTGTCATTTTCCCTACGTCGTCCATACTTTATTTTGAAAAAAAATATGGCCGGTAAGCTTCGCTTTAGAGGCTCATATATTGATATCTGAGTGCTATTACTTGGATCGTTAAAATTATAGCTTGTTTTCTTATGAAATATTAATTAGCATCATTTACCAATTAAAAAAAAATAAATTGAAGTGGTTGTACATGCCTTTGACACAAAAATTAGAAAGCATTATTTTCAAACCCTTGTCGCTATCACCGGCGTCAAAAAAATCTTGCCAGATTTTTGTATTCGATATTTTTCGTTTCATTTATTCTATTCATTTATCAACTGTCGATGGAAGATTGCTCTTAGATTTAGTACAGGTTTATGGTGGTAAAATTATAAAGAGTTAATAAATTTCAAACTTAGGAATTACTAAGAAGCTAAATAATACTTTAAGCGGACTTTTCAATGGTCGTTATTAAGATAAGAAATAGGAAGAAAATCTCTATGTTCAAATTTTCGTCTAATGGAAAGTGGAATATAATTCCACAAGGAAATAGAATGAACGAAAAACTGTCTGGAGGAAATCAAGCATGTAAAACTATGTGGTATAATTTTAAAATTGAGTGTTGAACAAAATTTTTCTGGGATGTGCATATTTCCGTAGTGGATATCTATTACTGCAAAAAGAAGATCATGTCGCGAGAAAGCTAGAAAAGACAACTGGCTGTATGCTTTTAATAGGTGATTACTACTTAAAAGGAGAATATCTATAAGATGAGATAAGTAGTACCACGTGGCATGATGGTTAGTGCGTTGGACTGTCATGCCGATGGTCTGGGTTCGATTCCCAGCCGCTGCCACCTAAAAAAACAACAAATATTTTTCCCGAGGTACTGCCTCTTGCGAGGTACTGACAAATCCTCCAAGAGTATACTTGTCATGAATAAGTGCATCTCATCTAGCCGTTCGGACTCGGCACAAAATTGTAGGTCCCCTATATTCCTGCCAACAACACGCACACAGAAATGGTTAAGAGTTGTAATTCACTAGGCCTTGGTTCTCCCTTCAGAAGCTGTCGCGCCACCAAAAAAAATCTATAGGAGAAGGTAAGCTGTGAGTACCAAAGTGAGTAGCTTCAGAGAGGTTGGCAAAGTTAAGGTTTAAACTGCTCATTGTGCATTGGAGGATATGGTGGTTTAATAGATCGATGTTAATGTCACCAAAAACAACAACATTTGGCGATAAGTGACAAATTTCTTTTAAGATTTCAGCGATTACAATAGGAGTTAGCTGAAATTGGCGGCATGAGTTGACGCCTCACTAGATCTTTTAATTATGTTGCACTGAATATTTGTCCTAACATATATAGGCTAACGAAAGAGTTTGTATCCATTAAGCATGAATTGTTCATCCCTTAATGTAGGCTTAAACCACGACTCAGACACACAAATAATATCTACAAGACTCTTCTCGAAGGTTAATTTAAATTCATCAAACTTATTAACGAGACTCTGAGCATTTATATGACAAAGTTTTAGGCCATTGAGCTCGTGCTCATAACATAACATTTAAAATTACACGAGAGCTTTCGTTCAATCATTTGAACATAGAAAAAATAAGAAGAGTTAATAAAAAAAGAATAAGAGATCAATCATAGAAAAATCTTTTACATCATTATATCATTATATGCGTATGAGTAGTTGCTGTATTGGTGTTGTTGAGTTAATTGTTGTCATCAAGGTGTCAGACCGATAGTATGTCTCATATGTTCCATTGAAATAATTTTCGCAGGTTGGCTGGGATTAATGCTGGTGTTAAGCTGGCCATTCATTGTTAGTGAGGAGTAGATTAATCTTTGACGTGTCAATTTGATGGCTTCCCTCTGAAGATAGTAATTGCGCTTAGTCAGACTCTCATTGACAAAAAAAAAACTCTTAAGGGATTTAATCCCAATATCACTCTGTTTGAGTGAAGATTTTGCATTTTTGCAATGAGTCACTATTGCTTTCAAAATGTTGATCTTATCTCTTTTATCATAAAGTTTAAACAATGCATCCATCAGTCGTTGTTGTTTCATTATCTCGAGTGGACTTTCCCCTGAAGACGGCATGTATCGGAGGAACGGGTACATTTATAGTTTGGCATATTTTATATTTTGGGCATTATTGCGAGTCTATTCGAAAAAATTCGAATAGACAAAGGTCGATCAAGAATTCTTGATAGATTTGAAATTTCTATCAAATAGAAAAATACATAAAAATCAAATAGAAAAAAATATACTAAGCTTTTCACGTTGAAGTGAATCAATTTCCAGCTCTAACCTGTTGTGGTTTTCGGAAAGTGTTTTTATTTTGTGCTGGAAATCCAGATTTATTTCTTTGAGTTTTGTGCCCATTTTGAGTTCCAATTCCGACATCTTTAAATCAAGCAATTGAGAGAATTCAAGTTTAAAATTCTTGCAATCTTGATTTAATGCGCTCCCAAAATTTGTCAGCGTTGTGTATGCTTGTGAAAGTGACTTTTGGAGAGTTGCCATTCGGAGTGTGTGTATAATTTGCTTTTGTGATGGTTAGTCTATTTACAGGCATTGCTCTGGTATGTTTTGAACAAAAGATTTTGTGATTATTTAAATTAAAATGAAAATGACTTTCCGGAGTACCAACAAAATGAAACTTTATTTAAGACAAAATTTTGTGTATCAAGGCAGAGAAAGTGGGTTAAGTAAAAAATTATTGAGACTTTAATAATGACTAAATCATTTACCAATATGATAAGTGTTGAAAATAGCTGTTTTCCGATTTTTGTGACAGGGTTACAACCAGATCAAATCATTTACAAAATAACAGGAAGTGGTGCTCCGTCATTTTCCCTCAGTCCATAAACTTTTAATTTTGACCATCCGATACCAATTTTTGTTCACCATTTCGATAAATATTTGGAGATTCGAGATTAAAAAAAAAATCAAAAATCAACAAAAAGTCTCCAAAATAAGGCCGACAAGCTTCTCTTCAGAGACTCATATCTTGAGTTCTATTACTCGGGTCATTAATATTAAAGTGTGTGTACTTATGAAAAATCAGACATCATTTCTCATTTTAAATGAACGAATTGCAGTAGTTGTATACACCTGACACAAACATGCATACAAATTCTGGGCACACGTGACACGGGCACATAATACATATACATACATATATAGATGGCCGGAGAATAGCATAACTTTCTTTGAGAAAGTGAAAAGAGATCTCAAAGCGCCTCTTTAATTCGGTATGAATGGAGTGTTATTAAATTTGAACAATTTTTGCTGAACGGGCTCGCGATGAGGTCCTTGTTAATTTTGAACAACGTTTGCGAGGCATTTTAAACTGAAAAAGAAATAAATTAAGATGAAAAAACAGTAAAGAAATAGTACAATTATTAGTAATATAACTAACCTCAAAATAATAAAAAAAAAGGACTATACCTCCAACAAAATTTCAAAATTGATTGATTTTTTTCATACTTCATTGATTTGTTTTCAAACTTTATTGATTCTTTTTCCTACTTACATAAAATGAAGTTGTTTTGGTACCAAATATTTTTTCTTTTATATGGTTAAGAAAAGTATCCTTTTACCGTTTATAGCAAAATTAATCTCAATTCATTCAGCGGTACATGTAGGCAAATGTTCGGCAACACGACAAAATTCAGTTTTTCAACTTTCGCTTGCTCTCTACAGTGAAAGCAAATCTTACCAAAAAAGTTGCCTTTTTTTAGCAATTGTTTTTGGTAGTGATGTAGTATGTTTACATTTACGAACTCGAGGGTACTCTTTAGTTGCAGCTCTTGTTGGCTAATTTCATAATTCTTATTGGATTTTTTTCTGAAAAAAGCCACATCCCGCGATTGAAAATAAAATTCGTTAAAACTCTAGCTGGTTTTAGTAAGCTTTCGCAGGGACAACTTGGTGTTAGACTCGCTACCAAATCATTACTGAAGCTTGATGAACCCTTGGAACAACTATTTTCACTTGTTGAAATTTCATCCACGGTAAAAATTTTCTTACTGAAAAAAAAAAAAAAATATTTTCACGTCGGTTTTTCGCGTCGATAAATCTGGTGGATATACCCAATACCCTGGAGTACTGTCGAACTCGTTCACGCGTTAATTTTATTTCTGAATTCATACAAGCTCCTCTTAGGGCCGAAATCCATTTCTTCAATATTCTTTTTAAATAAAGTTGTTTCAATCGATAGTTTTGAAAAAAAATAATTTTAAAACTCAAAACTGATAAAAAGCACAATGATTTTTTAAATTTATTTTATGTAATTTTATTTCTTTTTATGCTTTCGCGGTTGTTAATAGACATAATTGATAATTATTTTTAGGATTAGCCGTTAATCCGTAAAATTATTATTTATTATGTGATTCTGTATTATTTCTGATTTCATTATTCAATACTCTTAATAATTTCATGGCAAATACTAAAACCAGATGCTAAAACGTCTACTAGTTCTTGAAAAAAACATTAACCTCAGTTAATTTGTTGATTTAAAATATTTTTAATAATTATTATAAATTAATTATTGTTTTCGTTTTAAATTTGAATTGATGTACATATTTTGGTTCTATTAGGTCTACATACAAAACCGGTTTTGGGCTCAAATTGAATCCAAAATAGTTATTTAAATAATCGTAATACCCAATTGATAACAACATTGAATATTAAAAATAATAAAAATACCTTGTAACATTTATAAAATTTTGAGTTTGATAATTAATTTTTCAAAAGCTATCGATTAAAACGACTGTATTTATAAATAATACTGAAAATGGATTTTGGGCCTAAGATAAGCTAAGGGGTTTTTCGCCAGATGTTACCAGTGTTTTTAGTATTTGTTTTTCTTTGTAAAGTCACTTTTTTTTATAATTGCCCCTCTCACCTGAACTGGGCGATAGGTTCCCCCCTTCCTATACTATTATTTTACCCAACCCAACGCTGTATCACAATGGACCAACTCAGGTCTAAGTGTGTCAGTTTTAATTTACTGACAGCCACTTCTACCTAAACGCTGGGGATAGGGCTTTAAGACAAATGATTTTAACGTACGAGGACTTATTTTATAGAGCAATTGCTTATTACGATTAAATAAATAACTAAAATTTTGCATTTTGAGCCTAAAATCGTTTCTGTCTGTGGACCCAATGAGATCTCTAGGTGTAATAAGCAGTTGTTACCCTTAAATGGGTCCCAGGACATAGTGTCACTGATGACCGTTTCTTTTAGATTCTTAAATATAATAAAATAAAACACTTTTCGATTTAGAACACTTTTCGTGCATTGAGCTGTTGCTCGTTTAATGGTTTACTTCCCACTGACTACTTTCTGGATGTTAATATCAACATGAATATCTAAGTGAGTGACAAGGATAAGCATAGGTAGAAAGAAGGGATGGAATAGGAATGATGAAAGGATGTTAGTGATGACAACTCGGCCCTTCCTGATGGAACTCGTCCCGAGTTACTCTGGGTCGGCAACGTCGACGTGATCATCTTCATCCTCGTCTTCGATTTCCGGAAATAGTGCGCACCATGGCTTGAGTTTGTCGCTACTGGCAATTGTACTGAATTTTCGCTGGTTCAACTGTGCACCGTTCATGTCTTCAACAACGTATCTATCAAATCTTAGAACTTTAGCTATAGCATAGGGACCTCTGTACTTGGTCTCAAGCTTCCGGGATTCCCCAGTGCTGGGAATAGCACTTTCGATTAACCCGAGATCTCCCTCTTCATATTTGTGTGGATCTTTATGCTTAGCATCGAATCTTGTCTTCCAGATTTTGCGGGCAGCTTCGATGTTCTTAATAGCTTCTTCACGTTTTTCTTTCTCTGGTGGTTCATTTAGGTCAATATCGTCATCATGAAGTGCGGCGAGCAACTTATTTCCCCCAATGTCACGCAGTGGAAAGTCATAGACAAGTTCTATCGGAGAATATCTTGTGGTTGTGTTAGCTCTGGTGTTGATCGTCCATTGTAAATTACGAAGTTCAGCATCCCAGTCTTTAACGTTATTCGGTGATGCTCTCAAGTACGCCAATACACTTTGGTTCACTCGTTCTGCAAGTCCGTTTGCCCTTGGTGTTCTGACGGCTACCTTTATGTGTTGTATTACGTTGCTGTTGCATAATTCTTCGAAGTTACCTGAGGTGAACGCCGTACCTCTGTCGGTTACAATTTTCCTCGGCACACCGAAGGTCAAGGTTAGTTGGTTTAATGCTTCAATCACAGGTTTAGTTTTTGTTGATTTTACTGCCGCTAGTACTGTATATCTTGTAAGCGCGTCTATAATTACAAGGATGTGTTCGTTCCCTCGGTGACTTCTGACGAATGGCCCCAAATGGTCCATATGCAGTATCTCGAAGGGTACCTTTGGAATATCCATTCCGTACAGACGACATTCTTTTTGGTTTGGGTCTCGGCTATAACAACACTCGATGCATGATTTGATGTAACCTTTTACGAAGTTTCGTCTCCTTGCGAACCAAAAATGCTGTGCGATTCGTTTTATAGTTCCATCGGCTCTTGGATGCCCAGCATCATCGTGGCACAGTTTTACGACTCGCCATCTCATGCCTCGGGGAACAACCAACAGAAGTCTCTTATCGCCGTCCTTTTTGAAGAGTCGATTATTCTTTACGAGATACTCGGATAAGTACTTGTTTCGTTGACTTGAGCTTGCCTTCCCATCTATAACATCCATTATATGTTGCAGCTTTGGGTCTTGTTTCTGCATAGTCCATAGCCAATCGTCGACTGAAGTTCGGATGTTCATGATCAAAGCTCCAATATCTTCAGGCTCACTGGATGGTTCTACCGGAGCACGACTCATGGCGTCCACGTGCCTCATTGTTTCCCCCGGACGGTGTAAGATTTCGTAGTCGTACTCAAGCAGTTTCAGAAACCAGCGGGCTATTCGTGGAATTAGTGGTTTGTTTGATTTTAAGCTCGAAATAGCAGCACAGTCGGTGACGATCGTAAAATGTTTGCCGAGTATATATAATCGGAAACGTTCGCATGCCTCTACTACAGCCAGGACTTCGAGCTCGTAATTATGATACTTACTCTCGGAATCATTACAAGCACGGCTAAAATACGCTACCGGTTTAAGCTCCCCACGGTTTTCCTTTTGAAGCAGAATTGCAGCAAGACCGATGCTGCTTGCGTCAGTATGTACCTGATGTTCTTTCGTTACGTCATAGATTTTTAAAACTGGTTCTTCTGTCAATATCTGGATTAGCTGTCGAAAAGCGTCGTCACACTCGGCTGACCATTGAAACTCGGCATCCTTTCTCGTCAGACGCGTCAACGGTGAAGCGATGTGAGCATATTTAGCTACAAATTTTCGGAAGAACCCAGTGAGTCCTAAAAATCTTCTTATTTCCGTGGCATTGGTTGGAACTGGATATTTGCGGATAGCATTCGTTTTATTTCCCCCTGGCTTCACGCCGTTAGCATTTATCTCATGCCCTAGAAACTTGACACTGGTTTTCATGAATGAGCATTTCGAAAGGCGTAATGTTAGTCCCTCATTTTGTATTACCGAAAGGAATTCAGCTAGGTTTTGGAGCCCTTCCTCGAAAGTCTCTGATGCAGAACCAATTTCGTCAACATATATTGAAACTTTTGCTTGTAGCTGTTGTTTAATTTTCTGCATCATCTCTTGGAAGGTTGATGGAGCATTTTTGAGCCCAAATGGCATGCGATTGAACTCAAAATGTCCATCCCGCGTCACAAACCCAGTAAACTTTTTACATTCTTCTCGAATCTCGATTTGGTAATACCCTGACATCATGTCCAAAGTATTAAAAAAATGCTTACCTGCCATAGCTGCCAGAACTTCTTCGACGGTAGGCATTGACCATGGTCGCTTTTCCGTTATTGCGTTTAACTCGCGATAGTCAACGCACAGTCGTTCTTCACCGTTTTGTTTTCGGACGAGCACTATCGGCGATGCATAAGAAGATGATGCCGGACGGATTATGTTTAAATCAAGTAATTCTTGAACGATTTGATTCACTGTTTGTTGTTTAGGAAATGGGATGGCATATGGTTTCTTTTCGATAGGCTTGTTTGACGTGAGCTTTATAATCATTTTTACCGTCGCGCACTTTCCGAGGTCTTTCAGGTTTTCACCGAAACAACTCGTGAATAAATTCAATAACCGTAAAAGCTCGTGTTTTTCATCGGCTGACAATTCATTGCCTACATCTATTTTGTCACTGTCCAGAGCAACCACATTACACTGCCCGTTCTCTATTATAACACGACCTTTCAAGAGAATGTTCGTGCCAATTATCGCATCGTACGTCATCACTTGATCATCAATTACCAGTAGTTGACTTTCGTAATCGCGCCCGTCTATGGTAATTGGTATTGATAGCATTTCGCGGCACTGAAATTCACCACCCGCAAAACCACATAGTTTTTCATTACAAGGGACAATATTATTGCGAAAGTTTAGGGCTAAGTTTCTTTTCACGACAGAGCTGCAGCTTCCCGAATCGATAAGTGCCACGCATTTTATGCCTTTTATGAACACTTCTTTCAATGTTTCGTTTTCTTTATGCCAGCTGGAGTGATGGCCGACGATCTGTCAAATAAGTTGAAATTTTTTTGGTGCTGTGGAAATTTATTAAGTTTTAACTAGTAATAAAATCACAAATAAATCTGTAAAACAGTGCAAAGGACTCAGAACACATCAATTTAAGTTCTTACAGTCAAAACTACGTAAGTGCTAGTACTTAATTTAAAGTTTCGTTAAACAATCGCACCCGCATGAATTCTAACCCCGAAACACCTACAGCAAAAAAGCGAAATTTGTTCGAATCATCCCCTGATCACAAAGACGTAAATATTACAAAAAAAAATAGAACAATCATGAGCTCTGTGGGAGATCTATCACTAGAGAATTTTACGCGAATGCTTGATGATCGATTTAAAAACCTTGCAACGAAACAAGATCTCGAGCCCGTAATCGCTGAACTTGTCCAACTGCGAGTGAGCAACGAAACACTGCAAGCGCAAGTTAAGACTTTGGAAACGAGATGCGATCAGCTCGAACGGCGCTTTGAGGTCTCTGACCTGCAAATGAGAGATCGTAATATTATCTTCCATCTTCCGATCTCAAATAGCGAAAACCCAAAGGAGCGCCTACAAAACACATGCACTAGCATAACAAATGGTGCAACTCCGATAGCTTTCGAGCACTTCCAAGAGCTAACCACCAAGGCGTCGAACCGAAAAACCTACCGCGTCAAGGTAGCAACTGGACAGTTGGCTCGAAATATTTTAAGCCAGGGAAAACAGCTTGCAAATAGTGGCATATCTATGCATAAGGACTACCCAGTGGGGATGCGCCGAAAACGCACCATATTGTTGAGGCTAAAAAGGCAAGTGAAATTGCAAAATCCAGATCTCAAGGTTAGCTTGATGGACGACAAATTGCGCATTGAAGACCAACATTTCTTCTGGAACGATGAAACTGGATTAGTATGTGGAAAGTTAGATGGTTTAAGCGTTCTTTTGTCAAAATTTAAAATTAATTTGCAGCGAGAAAATCTTACTAACCAAAACAATAACCTGCCAATGTCATCGGTAAACGTCATGCAAATGTCATCAACAAACTGTCTACCGCCATCTACATCTCAACTAGCATACAATTTGGGAAATCACGTCGGTAATGCAGTTCAAGCTGATGGACGTTCACACTAGGAATTACCAGTCAGCCAGAATAAAGAAAATGTTGCTAGTTTTAAGAAAATAAAAATTTTAAGTTACAATATTAATGGTTTGTCAAACAAAAAAATATATTGCGATTTTTTTTATTATGTAAATACTTTTGAAATATTTTTGCTATATGAAACTCACACCATTCAGCAAAACCAAAAATACTTCGAAGAATTTTTTAACGATTATGAACTTTGTTGGATTGGAGCTGTAAAACGGAATGGAGCGTCGAGAGGAAGAGCATCGGATGGAGCACTCTATGGCGTTAAAAAATCTTTGTCGACAATACATTGCACTTTTAAAGAAATAGAAGAATTCAAATACCTTGAAATATTGATAGATGAAAAGACTGTAAATTTAGTTCCAGTATATTTAAATTGTTCACATTGGCAAACGGATTTCGCTATTCTGCTCGACGCAATGCAAATATTAGGAGAAAAACATTGCATTCTCTTAGGGGATTTTAACGCGCGAACCGGACAAGAACAATGCGTATCTTTTGGAAACTGTTCCCTCGAAAGAAAGTCTAAAGACACAGAAATCAACGCAAGGGGGAAAAACATCTTGGAAATGGGAAGTTCTTTCGATTTGAACATAATGAATGGTACACAAAAAGGTGATGAGGAAGGTAAACTTACTTTCATCAGAAATCCAGGCCAATCTGTTATCGACTATCTCTTCATTTCCACTGATATAGTCTATAATTTATATGATTTTGAAGTGGATAGTCAAATTTACTCCGACCATATGCCATTGATTACTACTCTTATCTCTACAGTATCTGATAATCAATTACAGCTCGAAAAAGAAAATGCACTTCTTCCAAAACTTAAATGGGAAAAAAACCAAGTGGAAATGTATA
Organism: Dasysyrphus albostriatus; assembly: GCA_946251815.1. Taxonomy (NCBI): domain Eukaryota; kingdom Metazoa; phylum Arthropoda; class Insecta; order Diptera; family Syrphidae; genus Dasysyrphus; species Dasysyrphus albostriatus. Next base: position 67,601,840 of record OX276337.1, on the reverse strand, counting down.
AAGCTAATTTAAATCGGAGTATAACAGCACACGGACTTCATGAACATGCACCAACGACAACGATTAAAGTTCTACAGAGCGTAATAACATCAATAGCGAACTCACATCAGCCAAAACCTGGGCCCTGTAAAAATAAATCACCCTGGTATGATAAGGATTGTGATTCTGCCCGGAAAAGATCCTTTGCACTTTTGCACCTATACCGAAATTTTAATGCCGATTCCTTGAAAAAAGATTATCTCGAAGCAAATCGAGCGTATAAAGTTTTATGTAGAAGCAAAAGAGTAAATTTCTCCAAAAAACAAGCAGAAAGTTTAACACAATGTAAAAATTCCTCGGAATTTTGGAAAGGAATACAAAATATAAAAGGAAGAAATTTCGCCACAAAAACACTCTTACCTGCAGCAACACTACGACAACATTTTGAAGGACAATTGAACGTAGAACTTTTTGCTCCATCAATCCAATACGCTAGACCAAATGTCGAAAATCAAATTTTGGATAGAGAAATAACGATTTCTGAAGTAGAGTTAGTTGTAGCAAAAATAAAAGACAACAAGGCCCCAGGGGTTGATCGGATCCCAAATGAATTTTGGAAATATGCAACAACAGGGCTCTTACACCATCTCACAAAAGTGTATAATGACATTTTTACAACAGGGGAAACACCGGAGGCTTTCAGAAAATCTATACTTTTTCCCATACTAAAAAAAGGAGATAGGATGGACCCATCCAACTATCGAGGTATTGCTTTTCTCAACACATCGCTAAAAATCTTCATGGAAATCCTAAGACGCCGCCTTACAGCATGGATTGAAAGAAAACTTCTTCTTAGTGAATTCCAAATTGGATTTAGAAAAGGATATTCCACAGTAGACCACATATTTAGCTTGACCAATATCGCAGAGATATACCTGCGTAGACGAAGAAAGTTATACGCCTTTTTCGTGGATTTCCGAGCCGCATTTGATTCTATCGACAGAAAAGCTTTAATTTTCAAATTTTTTAGAGATGGAATGTCTCTCAAGTTTGGAAGAATGATTGAGAGCATCTATAGTGAAACACGTTATGCTGTATGGGATGGGCAAAATCTATCAGATTGGTTCCTTGCGTTAGTAGGATTGAAACAAGGATGCAATCTCAGCCCTTCAGCCTTTTGCCTTTATATTGAAGACCTAATTCAAGAATTGCCGTGTGGTATAACAATCGATGGGCTTCTGATCAAAGTATTGATGTACGCAGACGATCTAGTCCTTTTAGCTGAATCACCAGAGTCCCTCCAACTGATGATAAACAAATTACGAGATTACTGTTTGAAGTGGAACCTAACTGTTAACCTCAACAAATCAAAAACAATGGTCTTTCGGAGAGGTACAGGACGACTCGCTGCTAAAGAAAAATGGTATTATGGAGTAGAGTCTATCGAAACTGTAAAGGAATACCAATACTTGGGTTACACTGTGACAAGCAACTTGAACCTGGAAAAGCACTTAGTCAAAAAACTTTCATCTGCCAAAAATGCGATTGGGACGGTGTGGAAAAATGTTTATGGAAACAAAGACCTAACATTTAGCGCAAAGTATAAAGTTTTTCTGGCAACGTCCGAGTCAATAATGCTTTATGCTGCCGAATCATGGGGTTGGAATCAATCTGAAACCACTGAAAAACTTTTGAGGTTCTTTCTAAAGCGACAATTTCGACTGCCAGACACAACACCAAACTACATGCTACTCATCGAAACTGGACTATCACCACTGTATCTTACATCTCTAAAACTTCACTTCAATTACATTATAAAACTCATGTACAGTCACGAAAATAAAGTTGCAAGAAAGATTGCAGTCTCCATAATAAGGTCGCAAAGCTCATGGTTTGAGGAATGGAAGAATTTAGCAAACTACTGTGAACTCTCTTTCAATCTTAGTTTGGATAATTTGGCAGAATGGAGGCCATTTCTAAACAACCTACTTGAAAGCCTCCATTCCAAAACAAGAGAAGAAAATATAGAGCGAGCTAAAAGTTCACAACATAGAGAATTCTATCCTGTACTCCAGCACAATTTAGGAGAATCCAATTACTTCAACGACAACCTTAATAGTGAAACGATATCACTCATATTCCGTGCAAGAGGTGAACTATTACCTCTACATTACATACCACATCGCAACGACTTACCACTTAACTGCTCTTTATGCAATACCAACGAAAGGGAAAACGTACTACATTTCATCGCAAGGTGTCCAATTCTAGCCGAGATACGGCGTCAAATATGGCAACGGAATTATTTGGAACAAACGGACCTCATAGCAATGTTAAATGGGACAGATTGGAAAAAATTATCGCAATATATAAAAATAGCACTTACATATAGAAAGCAAATAATAAGAGAAGACTTTTAATTTAAATTGTTACCTAAGCACCATTAATTTACAAAAATTGAAAATGTAATAAAGGCTATCATCTGGCTGACGGCCCTTCCGGCCATGCCTTAAAGGATTTATGTTTAAAAATCAACTGTTTTTGTAAACACTATTTTTGTATGAATTAATAAATCTATTCTATTCTATTCTATATTCTATATTCTATTTATGCCAGCTGTTCCCGATTGCATTGACCGGCGCGCTATTCACATACGGACAATTTTTCGTTTCATGCGTAGTTGTGGAGCACTTTTCACAGCGAGGTTTTCTTTGCGCTTGCATACAATTTCTGGAAACATGACCGCGCTCGCGACAGTTATAACAAATGGGGCCAGTATTTTCCCGAGGCCGTCCACTTACTTGCGATTGAATAACTGGAGCAAAGCGTGGTGCTCCCGCGTGAGGACCTTCATTCGCAAATACCCGATTGAGTGTGTTCAGTAAATCGGAGCACTTATGAAATGTTATCGCCGACAACATTCGACGTAGGCCATCATCGAACAGCCCGTTGATTACATAACTTATTATTGCGTTGTCATCTAAACAACCCCGACGACCGAGAGACAGCACTTTATAATAAAATTCGATAGTGGTTTCGTCTTTCATCATTCGCGTTTGCATCATGTTCCTATGCACGTCGGCTGTATTTATGACACAAGGAAAATCCGAAAGAAATGCAGATACGAAATCCGACCATGAACGAAAAACATTTTGTGCATCCACCCACAATTTAGCGGCACCTTTCATTTTGCTCTGCACCGCGAATAAAACAGACGTTTCACTCCATTGATAAGCGTTTCTTAATTGTTCAATACGGTCAACGAATTGCCTCGACGAGAGATTTCCGGCGCACGGATCAAATTCTGGCAAAACATAGAACAAATCGCGAATGTTACTATTCTGCATCGATGGCAACTCGGTTTGCTTTGCAGCTGACACTTGAGTTTGATTTCCATTTAAATTTTCAAGGAACAACAAGTCACTCGCGCCTCTGTTTACTCCACCCGATGAAGGTAGGTATGTTTTCAGTAAAATGAACGTTGGCTGAATAAGTTGTCGCTGTAGTTGTGTCTACATGTTGTGACGTGAGTAGTGGTAAGGACAAAGCGTTTGTTGTTAATTCATTAGAACGAGACGATGCTAGAACCGAGTTTTGCTTATTATACTGCGCATTCGTTGGTACGTGTATTGGTGTTGACGGGGGAGGCAAATTGGACGAGACAACATTATTTGCTTGTGTATTCCCGGCGACCGTTACATTTTTCGAAAGATTTTCTGCGGCGGACATTGGTATAGCAACAATTGTGTTTCGATTTTCGTTTGATTTCGTCGCGTCGATTTCCTTCGATAGCCTAGCATTGTCCTGTTGCAGCTGTGTCGACAGATGGATGACGGTTGCAAGTTGTTGGGTCAGCAGCTCCACTGAACGCTGGAGCGTACCGACATCGTCCCTCAACTTACTTACGTCCGCTTCATCCTCCTCTGTACCCCGACCCGCTTGACTATCAGACGAGACCGATTCTGTTGCCTTTTGTAGTTCCGCGAATTCATATTTTGCAAGCCGCGCCAATAACTCGTTTTTCGTCCCTGTCGTTTTATCACTTAACTGTCCCAAAATGCATTTTAGTTCTTTGACTGTTAGTTTATTCAAATCCATGACTGAAGTATTTATATTTAATTCAGACGTAGACACTGTTCACGAATCCCACTTCTGATTTTGTCACTGATGACCGTTTCTTTTAGATTCTTAAATATAATAAAATAAAACACTTTTCGATTTAGAACACTTTTCGTGCATTGAGCTGTTGCTCGTTTAATGGTTTACTTCCCACTGACTACTTTCTGGATGTTAATATCAACATGAATATCTAAGTGAGTGACAAGGATAAGCATAGGTAGAAAGAAGGGATGGAATAGGAATGATGAAAGGATGTTAGTGATGACAATAGTGACATTTTTGGTAACGAAATAGCAGATAAACGGCCAAAAACGGATCATCTCTTGATCCGAGTCATGTCGAATCCTTGATGCTTGCGCACCACTTGAGAAAAAAGTAGAATTAACTTGAATTTCTTCGAAGCTTCAGAAGTCCATCAATTGACACTTGTCGGGTTTCAAGAAATTTATGGCCGAATATTTCAAAGAATCGAACTGAATATTTACTTAAGATTAGCAAGCCTCAATTATCACTCCTGGTTGAATCCTAACGGGCTACACTTCATTGGGGACCTACATGAGAAGAATGGACATCAGCCATCGGACTAATGAAGTGGGTGCTAAGATGAAGAAGAAGAGGAGGGCGCATGCCCCAGCTTGGCTAGAACTAGAAAAGAAGCCATCGGAGAATACTTTATCGACGAAATGGGCAACATCTCTTTCTAGTCACTAAAGAATGTCTTGAAATTCATTTAGAATTCAGGATGATTCAAGTAGGCATCCCATATCTAAGCTCCCCTCAATCCCCTCTTCTTCATACCTACCTTCCTTAACCCTGGTTAAGGAGATTCGAGTGAGATGATGCGGCTGCCGTATCATCACCCCTTCTAACTTAACCTACCTATGTAGACCCAATAGTCTCCAAAATACACCAATTCAAAAAGAAAATCGAAAGTTAATTTATAAAAAGGGTACTCATGCAACTTCGTAAACCCTAGATAAGTTTACAAATTGGTTACATTTATCTTTTGGTTAATGAACTGTAAATTTTGTATGGGAAATGATTTACACAATTTGGTTAATTTTATCGAAGGATTTTGCTGCGGAAAATTAACCAAACTGGTTAAACTTATTCAAACGGCATTGTGACTCCTTACTCTGATTGAATTACCAAGCATTTCATCAAATGTATAAAAAAGATCATTCATGCAAACTTTGCATTTTACAAAAATTTGTAAACTTACGACGTTGCATGAATACCCTTAATAATTATTATAAATAGTGTAAACAGACAGTAGGTATTGTAACAATTTAACTGGACTGAAAAAGGTGACGTAGATTAAGTTATATCCAGTTTTTTTTTTCAAGACGTTTTAGCATTTGGTTTTCAATATTTGACTTGAAATGTTTAAGAGCATTGAATAATGAAATAAAAAATAGTACAAGATTACATAAAATAATTTTTTAAAAATGATTGTTTTTATCAAAGTTTTGAGTTTGAAAATAGTTTTTTCAAAAACTTTCACTTAAAACAACTTTATTTAAAAAGAATATTGAAAAATAGGTTTCTGGCCTAAAGCCTAGTTTAGAGTTCCCATGTGTAAAAAAAATCTATGCCAATATTTTCGCATGTCAAAAAAAAATAAGAAATTATTTTTTGCATGATCGGTTTACAGTTTCATGCATAACAAAACCACTGCTGACATGGAATGTTATACAAATCAATAGACCGGCAATTGTTTTGCATGCAAAAAAATGTCATTGTTTTCCTGTAAGGCCAAGATTATACATGTAAGATTTTTTTTAAATCACCGATTTCGGCGAGTTAAATGAGGTTCAACGGTGGTTTAAGCTGGTCATTGGCTATTATAAAATAATTAAACCTTAGACCTTGGATTTAAAATTGCTGAGACACGGATACAAATTTGAACCATTTTTCCTATCCCGGAAAAATTGGGAATTCGAATTATCCTTTTTTTGTTCGAATTTGAAGCGGTTGCGCTATTCAACCGCCTTGGAATACCTATGAGAAAAAATGTTCTTTCTTTATAAAAGAAATAACAAAAAAACATTGTGAATTTTACCTTGTTTGCTGCTTTCCGAATATACACTTCCGTTCATTTGAATAGGTACACAATTTTTGAGTGCGATAAGATTTTAGAGCTATTTTAAGATTTTATATAATGGATTCTTTGATATGTCAAAAACAAAATTAAGAAAAAGTTTAGAATGGGTCGAGGAAAAGCTCTTTTTTTCATGATGAAGGGCTAATGGACATCGAATTTAGGAAAAAAAATTAATAGAATCTCTTCTTTGATATATAATTATCTGAAAAATTCTAAGGCTTGCATATAATTCGTCAGTTTTAAACGTTAAAATAAGGGAACAAGCTAAGTTCAGTGCCAGTATTCCGTTCTGCATATCAAAAAATATGAAAATTAAAAGAAACCACCCCTAAACAAGTTAGCAAAAAATAAACCGAATGCAGAAAAAACAACTGGCGTAAATTCGTTTTTTTTCCAATGAAAGACTGACCAAATTCAAGGGAACAGATCAAAATTTATTTCCATGACAGTGGTTAGAAAATGTGGGGTTTGATTTCTTTTCATTTAAGTTCCAATCTGAGGGAACTGCTTTTAATTAAATGGTGGTTTCATTATTTTTTTTTTCTTTTTCGATATGAAGAACTTTTAATTACACTCTTGGCTGTAGAAATTCTGGCACTGAACCTAGCTTGTTCCTTTATTTAAGCCATTTAGACCTTTTAATTAGACGCTGCCCTCAGGATTGTTCGTCTATAACATATGAAGGTAGTAGGTTTTTTGCTCGCAGTAAGTTGGTGGTATTTTGGTCCATTCTTGCAGCAGCACCTTCTTGAGATCATATTTACTGGTAAGATTGACCAATATTACCAGTAAAAATTATATGAAGAAGGTGCTGCTGCAAGAATGGACCAAAATACCACCAGCTTATTGCGAAAAATTGGTAAGATCTATTTCAAACTGGCTAAAGACTATTAAAGACAATAAGTGTCGTCCAACGAAGTACTTACTTATTGTTTTTCTTCTATTTCCTAACTTAAATGCATCATGTACGAGTTTAACTTTGGCTTGAATTTTGCAAGTATTTGATTAAATGTTAATTTAAAACTGTGTTGCATTTTGTTGTTTTACTTAAATCATACTATTTATGGTTAACATAGTTTTGTTAAAAAAAATAAAAATGATTACCAAAAAAATTGGTTACCAACAAAAAAAGTTCTTAACAAAAAACTAAATGTTCGCATTGCATTGTACGAGTTTTACTTTGATACACTGTAGTAATCTACTACGATTTTCTATTTTATTGACATTTCTTTTTTCGAGCTGCACACTACATAACAAAAGTCACAACGAAATTTTTCGTTTCTGATTTCGTTGTGTCAATTTCTGTATGAAATTTTTCGTTTCGCTTCAGCTGCGTACTATGCTTAAAGTATGAACAGTTTACTTTAAAATTCTTTTCGAATTTTTCAAATATTTATTTTTCATTTATCTTCGAGAAATCATAAGACTTCGTCTTGAACTATGTAATTCTAAAAACCAAGTTAATTTGTGCTCAAAAAGGCACATAGCATGCTGCGTGACGGAATTTTAGTCGCAAACGTCAGATTCGGATTCAGCACCCTGGTAAACATAAATTTGGAACAAAATCAAAACTACCCCACAATTTGCTCGCTATGTGCCCTCTTGAGCACGTTTCTTGCTTATTTTAACAACACAATTGAGAGCCCTTTGGTGTTTTTTGAGAACCGAAAAACCGAGGTTTTGACAATTCTAAGAGTTGTCAAGAAAACCTGGGTCAACCCTGGGTAGACTTGAACGGAGGGACCTATAATAGCCTTGCTTTGTGGTGCATTTTAATCTTCGCTTAAATAAAAGTAACATGTTTAAGCGAAGATAAAAATGCACTAAAAAAACATGGCTAATATTATATTTCAAGTTTTACAAACTAAACTTTTCATAATCGAAAAGGCAGAACAATTATTTGTTAGTACTTTTTTCACACTTCCGTAATTTAATTGTATTAAAAAACTGTTAATGTATTTATATCGTCAATACCAAGCCAAATGTTGTGTGCAAATTTTGTCATTATACTGTTAAAAATACAATTTAAAGATAATTATGTAGCGGAGGTTTTTCATAAGGTGTGACAAAAAGTTGGGGTGTTAATGTGTAGTTTAAGCTGAAAACAAAATCGTATGCGAAAAAACTAAATTAGAGAATGTATTTTTGTCCTTCAAATAGGCTATAGCATTTGGCATTTTAAGTGTTGCCGTTGTTGTTTTTGTATTTTAAGTAATTTTTTTTTTATAAACTGTTCATTCCTGTTTTTTTCTTGTCTCGGCTCAACCTTAACGCCCTAGCTTGTCGTAACACCTTATGCAAAACAGCCTGTATAACAAATACATAATTATTTAATTAATATATACAACCGTTAGATTTATATGCAATGGTACAACTAAAACTAATTTTATCAAAACTTTATTTATTTAACAGTTGATGCGGACGAAATTCGTCGATTGGGTAAACGTTTTCGAAAACTCGATCTCGATAATTCTGGAGCGCTAAGTGTCGATGAGTTTATGTCCCTTCCGGAACTGCAACAAAATCCACTGGTACAACGTGTCATAGATATATTTGATGCAGATGGAAATGGTGAAGTAGATTTCAAAGAATTTATCCAAGGTGTTTCACAGTTTAGCGTCAAAGGAGATAAACTATCAAAACTACGTTTCGCATTTCGTATATACGATATGGATAATGATGGTTATATATCAAATGGTGAACTGTTTCAGGTAAATAATTTATACATTTTGGGCATAGTCCTGAAATCATACCAGCGAGTAATTGCTAGCGAGTTACTAATAAATCGAAATTTTTCCTACTCGCTAGTAAACTGGATTGCATTTTTCAAAGCAAGTTGAGAAGAGACTAAAACGGCGAGTGATTTGACAATTAATGTATGTACCCAACTTGCTAGCTAGTACTCGCTCGTGTGGGTCACTGTTTCATTGTGGTTATGGGTCACTGTTTCATGGCAAACGCTTCAACATAATAGACAGATCAAACCAGTGTGGAAAATCGGTCATAGCCTTATTTCTAACCCCAAAATTTCAGTACTGAGTTAAGCGGGAGTGGGCTTACCCTGCTTATAAACTAGTTTTAATAATAAAATTTTAACTGTAATTTCAGCCTTATTCAAAATATCTACCTAGAGTTAAACTACCTAATGTAGTGAGTTTACTCCGAATTTCTGATTGCTGAACTTAAATTGCACAAATGAGAATAGTGGTTTGATCGCGGGTATCTTGCATCTATAAAACATACTTGAATCTTTTCACAAATCTGAAAACGAATATTAAAAGAAACACCTTATAAAAACTTTGCTTGACGTTTCTCAACCTCAGTCATTTCTTACTTAATCAATACGGAACTTACTTACTTAAGTACATTTTGATCCAGCTCGAAGGGCTAAAATCTTTAGCTTTGAAAAAGCTAAATAACTGTCCTTAATTGACTGTCCCTGCTTAAAACTAATCACCTGAAACTATTAGACTAAGAGCCGACAGTAGATTTGTAGATTTTGGGTGTTAAAGCATAGGCGTCGAAAGTTTCATTAAAAGCTATTCAAAAAATCGAAGTTTTGCCGTCCACAACTCGGGCCTTTGTGATTCAACAGTGCACAAACAAAATATGAATGCGAATTCGATGGTAATCGAGCTAGCCAAAATTTTCACCTCTTCCTAGATAAGCCCATCGGTCATTTATCACGGAATCCGAGACCATTTAAGTGTATAGTTCGCCATGTCCGACTGTTAAAAAACCCGTTTTTCACTTTGAATTTTGAAATTTTAAACAGTCTGGCAGGGGGAGCTATGCACTAAAATTGTCTTGGATTCCGTGATATGTGATCCAAGGAGTTTATCTCCTGTTTTACCCTTTTTTTCGGTCCCGATCGGAGACAGCCCTACTGAATTAAAGGCGCTCTGCTCCAGCTTGTGCGAGGACGTCTCGACCATAGAGGAGCCACCTATCCACAAATCTACGGTTGACGTGGTAGATTAAAGGAACCGCCATTCGATCCTTCATCAACCACCGAACGTCTAGGTGGAGAAATGCATGGGACGGGATGGAGTCGCGTAGACGCACTTTTTCAAAATATTCGTCGTTAGGGTAGTAAGCCCCAAATATTAAGCTGTTGGTCGAAGACATCGATCTTGCAATTTAACCTCGAATCAGCATTAACAAAAATGTATCTATTCTGTTTTTGTTGGTGCTGTTGTATAGAACCAGGTTGGAATAATATCGTGTGTACTTAGACTCTGTTGTTCTACGTGTAATCCAAGGCAGTGTCTAAGACACTTCCTCTTAAACACCCGAATCTTTTCCATTTGAGATGGGGCAACGTTGAACCAACCCGGTCATCCATAGGCAATCATCGGCCGGATGAGGGCCATGTGGCAAATCACCTTCACTCTGCTGTCAAGCCGGCTACTATGAAACAACCGTTTAGTCAGGGCGAAAGATTCCCCTAGCCCTGGTCAGAGCAGCATTTATATGTCTTTCGAAATACAAATATTGATCCAACCAGATGCCAAAGGTATTTTACTGCACTTCTACTCGACAGTGGATGTCCATTTGGCTTCTTTCTCGTATCCCACGCAACGGAGTCCTAAACAGGATAGTTTCTGATTTCTGAAACTTTTTCAACTTTAATTCATCACAATATCGCTGCAAGAGAATTCTGATGACCTCGATTTTTGGAGCTGTTCTGTACGGAATTAGATCGTTGGCGTACGCAATTGCCTGAGTTAGACTACTTATCAAATCGCTGGTGTAAATGCTGAATAGAATCAGTGAGTTTACCACTCCCTGCTGAAGACCATTCTTTACATTAAAGATTGTGGTAGGAGTTACATTGCCACTTTTGACAATAAACTTTCTGCCATTTAGCATATAATAATGCATATACAATAGTGGTTTACTGATACCTGGTAGCTTAATATAAAGATCCTCTAACCATACGGTATAAAAAGCCTTCTCCAAATCCAGACAGGCACCCGTACACTGTTTTTTAAATTTGTTCCATTGGATGTCAAAAACAAGTTTAGACGCTACATGTCATGTCATGTCCCGCCTTAAAACCGAACTGAGTATCCAGTATGATATTATTGTTCTCTGTCCAGTTAGACAGAGCTCTATTGGAGGAAGACCGGAGATTCGCCGGATTCGAGTTTTCCTTTCCCTTTTTCGGAGAGGATGCACCACAGCTATCTTCCTTTCCCTTTTCCGTAAGAGGATGCACCACAGCTTCTTCCACCGCACTGCATTATTATGCATTATTCAGAGCGTTGTTAAACAGTATGGTATAAATGTCTACTGCTTTTTGAGGAAGATGTCGTAGTACAACGTTGGATATACCATCGACTCCTGCTGACTTCTTTTTCTTTAGTGAATCGAAGATGAGCTGAAGCTCTACCGTCATAATTTACAGGGAACTAGCCCGTTTTGATCGACGATGATGGCGTTTGCCAAGTGATCTTCATTGAACCCGGTGAAATCGAGGTTCTCCGATCGCTATTGTTTGACGTCATTCTGAAGACAGGAGCGGTTAAGCAAGGCTCTGTTTTTCAGGTCACTGTTTGGGCGAATGCACGCATTCACCTTGTACACTTGTTGGAAAACAGCCCCCACAGCCTCCACTTTCTCCTCCGGATCTTCGACAATAAAGAGATCATGGTCCAAGACGGCATCATCTGGATCTATTCCTGCTGCCAGAAGTCAACTCTGTTCTCTGTCGTTCTCTGAAGCTTAAGACACGGGAGATCGTTTTGATCATTCCTTCTAAATATCTTATTAATTTGAGGAAACACACTTGTTTCAATAGAATTAACGGCCCGAATTTTGTTTCCCAATACAAATTAATTGACAACCAATAGTTTTCCCTTATTAGCTGGTTAATGTTTTTGAACGACGACTTCAATGTCTTAATCCCCAGATCGTGTGGGTCAGTAAACCGTCGGTACAAGAGTTTGAGTCTTGTGAGTATTCCACTTTTTTGTTTGTGTAATGAGTCAATGGTCGCGTTTCGCTACATGTCATGTTCGTTTGATTGTCCCGTTTATTTGTTCTCAATATATATGTAAGTATGCACAGGCACATATTAATCCAACTCCATAAGCTCGTTCGGAAGCTGTATTACGGTGGCGAGACCGCAGTGAGCAACCGAGGTTTCAATTTGTTGTTTTTGTCCAAAATAAAATTTCCACTTAAAAAAATGAATAATTTTTGAATGAACAACAACAACTTCTGTGCATTACCACCAAGTAGTATAGGCAGGAATTATAGCTATTTCATGAGTGCCACCTCGATCATCAGATTCCTTTAGTGGTGCTCAATCCGGTTATGCTCGTTTTAATTGAAAAACACTTTTGCCGTCATCTGGGAGCGAACCATGAACCTTGTGATTCAGCTGCCGATACACTACACACTGCGCCACTGAAACCACATAATAAGCTCAATCCCAATACAGTTTTCGTTGCTTCCGTCTATTCATCGACACGAAGTGAAATTACATATACAACAAAACTCATTTGTTTTGTAGGGTGAAACGTACGAAAGATTGGCTTCTTGATAATTCTCTGCTATTTACCTGAATTGCGTTCTTTTTTTAACCAAAGTTAACTATTTTTCCACAGACGATCTTTTGTTCGTTGTTAAAGGAAGTATAAGGATAGGGGTAAGGACCAAATCGTCCGTTCCCAGCAAACTGACACGATTTTTCCAGATGTTTGCGTTCTCTCACAGTTTTTTCAGTTTCTTTTGTGTAAACCAGCTTTGCCACTAATCGGGAAAATTTTCTGAGTAGATTTGAAAGAATGCTGCAGGTAGATGAATTTTTTGGAGTATATAAGAACTTTCAAGTTTGTATTTGTGTTTTAGAAAAACAAAATAATAATAACTGTTTTTCGGCGAAGTGAACAAACGATGCTTTTATAATTTTAAAAAGAAGCATGGCTTAAAATATGGTGTAATTATAAAATGTCGCATTTTATTTTTTCCACTCGGCCAACAAGTTATTTTCTAAGAAACGCATTGCACAAAAGCAGAGAATGAAAAATTCGCTCGTATTTAACATTTATTTTAACATTCATTAACTTGTTTATTTTTTATGACAAATCACGTCATTCGGCGACCAAGCAAATAACTCATGTGAAAGAAATGTCTGAATTCACAACTATTCGCAGTATGTGGTTTAAAAAAGGGATGTTTCTGGGGCAATAAGAATGACTGCGTTCCAGAGATAGAATTGAAAAACGAGTTGAGGTTTTAATTTTGTTGATTTTTTTTTTCGTAGAAGCAAAAAGTATTTTATCAGGTACTAGAATTATTTTAAAAGTTACCTTTTTAAACTTTTTGACGTCACAGAATCGTTCCTAATTTCAAAGTTAAAGTGTCAACTTTGAGTAACTTTTTTCAACTCATCTCCTTGATAAGAGTTGAAAGGGTTAATCTGTCAAAAGCTGCTGAAATCACAATGTTTTCATTTTGGATTATCTTTTGCTTGCTTCTCGATCGTTTGGTTTGAAATTGATTTAATTTTTGTATTGATATATTTTTATTTAATTGATTTAATCGTCGATAGTGAGCTTGGAAATTATTTCCTATGCATTGCAAATTTTTTGTATCCAATTTGATCGATTTGAAATGAAAAAAATTGTGCATTTATGAATAAAAAAAGATGCAAACACTGCTAAAACATTCAATTTTGTGTTAGAAAGTTGAGTGAAATTTTATTTAAAAAATTTATGCATGTTTGAAGTGTTGATCTTTTCAATAAATCTAATCAAATCACAATTTGTTCTTGATTTTTGAATCTAAATGCATTTCGATTTTTTTTTATATGAAGTTTTGATATAATTTGAATCGTTTTCTTTTACCTCAACGTCACTTCTGTAATATGTGAAGAATTGTTTTTTTATTTAGAATAAGAAAAAGCCGTAGTCAAACGGCTAATAAATTGATGTTGAAATTACTTAATAGAATATAAAATTTTTTTTTATTGAAGTGCTTGAGTGAAAGAGAAGGAATCCCAAGAAAGGATCTTACATGAATTTCTTATTTTCCGATGTGTTAACCAATGTTAGAAGAAAAAGTAAAATTGTAGGCACCCTCAACTATTATTTTATTAACGTCATTCTTTAGATCAGTTTTGCTGCAGAATTTAAATCCTTTGTCTGGTTTTCGAAATATTCCCGATAGAAAATGAAGAAAAATGATTTTTTTTGCTATTTTTCAGATTATGTAACAGCCGGAGAATATTTAAATTTGCAATCTTTCCTGAAAGTATACTAACTTTCTTCTTCAAAATTCAGTTAAAAAAAAGCTTAATTAGTTTTTAGTTCTCATCTTACCCAACTTAGTTTAAAACGAAGAATAATATTTCTTAACACGTAGGTAAATTGAGGCCGTGAGACCCATAGTGGCCTAACTGCAATTTATTGAAATTTAGTGTGGCCTATCGGATCACTTAAAAAGGGATTTTGAAGAAAAATGAGAGCATACTTTTCAAGATGGTTGGGTAAATTTTAATGAACAAATTTTTTAAATTGGTAGATTTTTCGTCGAATTGAAAGTTAAACTAAAAAAAGTGGTTACCATGGTCTTTCCCGATCGGACTTATAAAGGGTGTTTTTTTTTTTTTACAGGTATAAAACTTTAAAATGGAATAAAACAAAGATTATTTTTTTTAATATACTCAATAGAGCGGGGATCTTACACTTGGTGGAAATTAATTTTAGGTATAATATTGTTAAATTAAAAATCATTTAATAATAATAAAAAGCAAACCCTCGATTTTTCCCACTGTGGAAAAATCAAGTGTTTGCCTTTTATTATTATTAAATAATTTTTTTTAATTGACATGAAATTTACTTTATTCGAAAGATAATCTTCTGGCATTATATTTTAAATATGATTTCTGGCATATGACCGCGGCTGGCTCGGACGTAGTCTAATCTGGAGCTCCAATTTTCGATAACTTTTTCCAACATTTGTGGCCGTATGTCGGCAGTAATGCGGCGAATGTTGTCCTCCAAGTGGTCAATCGTTTCGGTCTTATCGGCATAGACTAGCGACTATACATATCCTCACAGCAAGCGGCTTTAAATTGCATGGTCTTGGAGGCCGTAACGTGAAACTATGCGGTTACTTAAGGTTTCCTTCAATAAATCAATTTTCGACATGTTGCGCCGTCTTGTTGAAACCACGGCTCTTGCACATCATGGTTGTTCAATTGATGAACGAAAAAGTCAGTAATCATGGCTCTATAGCGTTCACCATTGCATGTAACGTTCGTTCAGCATCGTTTTTAAAGAAGTACGGACCAATTATTCCACCAACCCATAAAGCTCACCAAAGAGTCAGTTTTTGTGGATGTAACGGTGTCTCAACATACACTTGAGAATTATTATCACTCCAAATACGGCAGTTTTGTTTATTGACATATCCATTCAACCAAAAGATTCATCGCTTAGCACAATTCGCGCGATCCGTATTTTGAACAAAACCATGATTTTCAATATAAATTTGCACAATTTGGAAACGCTGTTCAAGCGTCAGTCTATTCATGTTGAAATTTTTTAGAGCGATTAAAAAAAAAAGAAATTTTGTCATGAATACCCTCAAAACGTTGCGTTTGCCCCAAAAATTTGCTTCTATATACTAAAATCTTTACTAAACCCAAAAAAAAAAAAAAATTAAATTGCAATGTTTTAATTTATTTCAGGTACTTAAAATGATGGTAGGAAATAATCTTAAAGATACACAATTACAACAAATTGTAGATAAAACTATATGTTTTGCCGACAAAGATGAGGACGGTAAAATTTCATTCGATGAGTTTTGTTCGGTTGTTGGAAATACCGATATCCACAAAAAAATGGTTGTAGATGTTTAAGTTAATGTATGCCATGTTTAAATTTTTATACATTACTTTTTGTCATGTTTTGTATTTCTTAGACCATGTTCTTAAATCTTGTATTTTTTTAAACTAACATCAAAATTGTTTTCCTCATATTAAATATAAAATAAATACTTTAAAAGGTCTTTTATATGTGTAAATGAAAAAAAAGAAATTAATGAAAAACGAAACAATTTTGGGAATATAATATTGAAATTTTTATATGATTTCGCAAAAAACTCAAACTAACTTTTAGTATGTAAATCAATTGATTTCGCATTTTTTTGACAGCACTAAAAAAATAAATGAAAGATGATCAAAAAATTATTGAACTAACACAACCGAAACAAATTTAAACACTAAAAAAAGGTTTTTTTCATTTCTTTCTAACAAAAGATATCAATATAAATTAAAAAGCAAACATTTTCTACTTCAAACTTAATACTTATATTTAAGTAATAAAAATAAATCTATAATAAATATTAAAGGAACAACATTAGGATCTTTAGAAGAATTAAATACAAAATTAATAAATAATAATTATTATAGTAAAGAAGACAGAAACTAACACGAAAGATTCCCTCTTTGTGTAATCTTTTAATAAGATGCATGTTAAATAAATTGAAACAAACTGTTACACCTCTCCCATTTTTTTTGCAATTTTTTTTCAAGATTCGATTGTTTTATTTAATCTGTAGTATTGAAAAAAATGAATACTTTTATATTTCTTGCATTTTTTTGTAAATTGTAAAAAGAGTAAAAATTATTTACATATAAACTCTAGTCAACGTGAATTTTTTAAATCCTTTTTACTGTCATAAGGTTTTATTTTTTATTTGCCATATATAATGTTAATAGAGAACAAAGAATAAATATTTTTACAATATGTATATTATTATTTTTTTTATTATGAAGATATAAAAACATATTATTGGTTTTGTTTTTGTTTGTTTTCCTTCTTATAGCATCTTTAATTGATTTTATTTCAATCGTATCGTTTTTTGTAATAACTTGATTCAAAAGAGCAACAGGCAAAACTTACGCTGAAGACAGGATTTTATCCCGAGGGTAGAGACATTTTTTTTTTTTTATTACTCAAAATCACATAATATTTATTCAAAAACAACGTGCACAATTACATTATTAATGCGTGAAAGAATATTGCTTGACCCCACTTTTTTAGGTTTATAAGAAGTGGAGAGACTCACATTATAATTATATTGTTAGAAAATTTGGTTCCATTAACTTTAAAAAAAAAAATGAGCACGGTGAGAGTGAGAAGTTTAGAGTCTAGTTTAATCTACGGGTTGCGTTAAGTTGAAGCTGAGGTATATAGTGTACAGTTATACTGGAACCCACACCCGAAGGTTAGCAGTTATGTGAATTCGAACAGCTATGAAGAATTTTGATTTTTTCGAACAAACCTAATATGTTGTACTAAAACGAAGATCATCCTTAAAATTGCGCACAGAGATTTTGTAATCAATGTTGTTAGAGCCATTTTCGAGATAAATAATAATAAACGTTATACCTCAAATACCTACTCATTAATAACTCCAGGAGCCGTATTATGAATTACGAAACCAAAGGCAACAAAACGATACTCGAGGAAACGATAGTCACGACATTGACCGATTATGGTTTACGAGAATGGATGCTTAAAAATATTGCCGGATAAAGTCGAAAAATGTAATTGTAATCTCAAAAAACAAACATAATAAATGTGGGACAGCTACATAAATGTTTCAAAACCGCCAAAAGCAATCATAAAATAAAACGAGTATCGTATAAAGAAATCGACTTTGGTAAAACGTAATCGTAGTTTTGAAAGATCATCGTAATTCATAATACAGACCCAGAGACCTATTTCTGTTCTATTTCATCAATTACATCAACTTTATTTTACATTTTCATCCTAGAATTACATCAGTTACAGTTATTATGTATCAAACTTTTTATATTTTATTTCATAGTTTCATGGTAATCCATAAGAATGACTTCGTTTCCGGACGCAAAAGGAACCAGTCAAGCACGAATTAATTGAAAATAGATCGGTAGCCTACAGCAGGGCGTGAAGGATAGCAAAGAAAGAAGTATAGGCGTCAAAAGCTTGAGTAAAGGTCATTTTAAAAATCATTTTCGGCAGGCCATAACCAATTTTCTAGGATACGGAAGCGCCTGAACATGAGCGCACATTAAACGCTCTCAGCTATTATTTTGCCCACGAGCGTAAGCCGGGTTCATTCAAAGACTCGCGAGTCTCGAGTCGCCAGTGCTTTAACTCAATTGCGAAATGCCCGCTCATAGACAGGAGCATACAAAACTCAAGCGAAACTTAGGCTCATGGGCAAGAGGGAAAACAGCATATGAACATAGCAATGTATGAACATAATAAGTTTCCTTAAATGAATATAATAATTTTAATTAACCAGCACAAGAATTAAAACTTAAAGATATCTCGTTTGTTTTCAAAATTCTTAAGGTCTCGCTCTAGTCTCACGCTCATGGGCGTGCGGTTTTGCCATTGCACACAATGGGAGCGCTCTTCATGTGAGCGTTTGGCTATCGCACATAATGAGAGTGCTCTTGACATGAACGTTTTTATATCGCACATAACGAGATTGCTTTTGACGGGAGCTTTTATAAATCGAACGCTCGCGAGCGCGAGCCAAACTAAAAGTGCTCACACCTGTTTGCACATTTAAAAAGGCACGCTCGCGAGCCATTCATGAGCGTGCGTTTCCGAACCCTGCAATTTTCTACCCTATTATTCATAGCTTTCCAAAACTTAACAAGCACATAATTCCGCAAGCGTGAATGATTTTCCGTGTACACATTCTATTCACAATCAAGACATTGATATTCTGTCGAATTGTATCCGTACGGATTGAAAACGGAAAACAATAAGAAACTCCAATTGAAAACGTCATTCCGTTCGTTTTACCGAACTTTTATAAATCATACACGGCTGTTCGGATATTCGTTCGAATTGAATCCGTAAGAATTTAAAACGGAAAACAAAAAGAAACCTCAAAAACGTCATTACGTTCGTTGTTTCGAACAATTATGAAACATAGATGTTCGGCAAAGTGAATGGATCCAAATCCGCCCTTTTTTACCTTTTCAATTCCGGTATTTTTTGTTGGCGGTTTCCAATCCGCACAGGACCGATTAGAACGAATATCAGAACAGCTACCATATTTTTGAACTCACTCTTGCAGAATCACAAAAATCGGACGAGAATTGAAACTAAATACATAAGTTATGTTTCAAGTTTCTCGGCCGATTTCATCGATGCGAAAGTTACAGAACGTAGGAAAAGTGCTGGTAATCAGTGGGCCCCCGGCCTCATATAAATAACCCAAAGGTTAACTAATTTCAAGACTCATCACTTTCTTCGTTGTCTGATGTACGTGAAATACCCTGTAAAAAACTGACATTTCTTTTTCAGTTGAATTTTGGAACTGTTCCATTCCTATCGAGAATGGAGAATTTAAAGGAAGAGTGACAAAGGTTTCACTCAGAACTTTTCTGATTCTGCAAGATTAAAATTTTTGGCAGATAACATTAACGATCTTCCAACAGTATCTTGTCATGATAAAGTGCTCTCATCTAAACCGTTCGGATTCGCATTTTAGGTACTCTTCATTCCTGCTAACTAACAAAAAGAGTGTAAACTATTGGGACTCAGTTCTCCGAGCTATTAAACGAATAATATATTTTACAATACAATTTACATGTATGGGCTTTGGCATAATTTTAAGTTATCATTACTAGAAGTATTTATGTAGGTACATAATAGCTGTTTTTTCTTGGCTTGGACGAAAAAACGACTTTGTGGTTAGGCAATTTACATGTTAAATGCAACAACAACTTAGCCCCTTCGGACTTAGTTAAGCCAAAAGAATTTTCGGGGCTTAGCTTTAGCCCAGATAAAATTGTTTTACCGGAATGGATTTCATACTTACTATCGTAGTTTGTATGGAGACTCTATTTTTTTTTCTACGATGGCATCGCTTTAAAAAAAATACACCTAATGTAAGAGGTTGGAGTAATTTTTGAAACCATCCACGATCTAATCTTTAGATAACCTGACAGACAGTTACTACAATGACTATTTATTCATCTCTTATTATAATTAATATTATTTTTTTTGTTGGAATATTATCAATGTTATACCTTCTACTTTTTTTTTTTTTAAATTCCATCTTTAATACCTATATGAAGCTTTACGTATTACAAGATTGAATCTTAAATATAAATTATTTTAAGAATAATAAATATGAATAAATCTTAATAAATGCTAATTTAAAAATAAAATTTGCAACAGTTTTTAGCATTCAGTTTTACTATAGACATTCATAATATATTAAACATGGAAAGATCCATGCGTTTTAAGCAAGTATGGAAGTGGAATTTGAAAATGAAGATTTCCTTGATACGACCCCATTTTCGAGTGCAGAGCCCTAGCTGTGTTCCGTCGAAACGCAGACCTCAAAATGTCTGTTTTTATCAGACTCGTTTGTCCACCGTTTCTCCAATCATTTAAATCGTCTACCCCAAGGATACAAAATATTTTAATTTTCTATTTTTATAGCAAACTTCGAAAAACAAAATATTCCCCTAAAACCCCTGAATGAAATCAAAGGGGCGGTTGAAGAAAATTGGATTCGTTTGTCCATCAGCTTCACAAAAAATATTCGCTTGTCCACCCCCAGGAAAAAAAAAAGCGTTTCAACGCCCCCAAATAAAATCTTAGTAATCAGTGAGTGCCTTTTTCATACGCAATTTGTATAAGGTTCAGTTCAAATTATATGAATACCTTAACAAAAATCCCATGAATAGAATTATTAAAAAAAAACTTCAAGTTCAAAATTTGAAGGAACGCTTCGGTTGTTTTAACTCTATGTTGATATTCAGACAGCGAGATTTCAAATATCCACTTTTATTTTATTTATTATTATTTTATTAACTACATAAGCGAAATGTTATGCCGGTTCCCAAAACTACGAATTTCTACGAATTTAGCCTGTGAAAGTTCGTATACAAAAAAATAAAAATTCAGTTTTGGGAAGTAAACGAACAGACAAAATATGTTATAAGTAGGCCTTCAGAATAATAATTTTCCTACAAAATTTATCAAGACTTATGTTTTAGGCTATCAAATTTTCTTACATGAATTTTACGTGTTTAATTTAACCACAAATTTATTTTTTGTTCAAAAAGAGGCTCTGTCCTGTAAAAAGAGGATGTCTGGTAGGCCTTCATGCAAAAAATGGAAAGTTTAAATTTTTTCTCGTGAAGTGGATAAACCAATTTTTTTTATTCATGTCGAGCTGATGTATCAGCGAACTCTATTATTCAATTTGGGGATTTCAGACGACTTTTTTGCTCTTCGAGGTTTGCTATAAAAAAAGAAAAGTTCAATATTCCTTGCTGCCTGAACATAATGGGAGACGGAGCTGCAATGATGTCAAAAATGCTGCAATTAAAGTTAAAATTTGTTCAACTCGGACTGCAAAAATATATTGTAGTTTTTGAGAGGATTGAAAATTAAAATACCTATTTTCTTACTACTGGAAATTGGGTTTTTGTAGGAAAGAATTTGAATTCAAATTCAAATAGTGTCAAACTACAGGAAATCTAGATTTTCTTTTCAGAAACTACAAGACATTTTAGAATACGCTTTTCAGTATTTGATTAAAAATTGATGAACGTATTTGAATACTAAAATAAAAAATTTAACTTGATTACCCGAAACTTTCGAAAAATAGTTTAAGCAAAAAATCGGGTTTTAATTTTAAATTTGAAATTATTTTTTTCAAAATATATTAACAAACTAACTTTTGAAATTGAATAAAAATAAATTTCCAAGTCCAAGTTACACACACTCTAGCTTTTAATCACTTCGGTCTCGTATAACTCAAGCTAGAACTATAATGCTCGGAGGGGCACTTCAGTGGTCGAAAGAAAACAAGCGAATACACGGAAAGCATATGGTGTGGCTATAATTACGGGGTGGAACGTTTCGTTCAACTTTCCTTACAGAAATAAGGTGCGCTCCGGAGCGCACCTCACCTCACCTGAAGTTGTAAGGATCACAATTCTCTCTTTGAAAAGATAGTTCAAATTCAAATACACGAACACAATTTATAAGTAGATGCAAATATGTGTACATATATTCAACCTTTCACAGAAAGCTTTTACTAATAATAAATAATATGCATTTTATTAATAATTGACCCTAATCTCTTAAACCTCTTTCCCTGACTACGCATATGATATCATTTTGGCTGTCGACATAAATCCATTTTGGAAAACATCAACAACAATACAGGTTTGTTTACATTTTTCATCTTCAAAATAAAGGAAATTATTCATAAGTATCGATACATATTCGTCTTGATTTATAAACTTATATATATTGTTATTCCAGGGCAACTATTATAAAGATGAGTGTTCATATAAAATTAATTAGAAAAATTTAACTTTTCAACCCCTTTTTTTGGTTTTTTCTAATGGAAAATACATTTTATATCTCACATGTAGGCTGCACGCCATGATACAACTAAACAGATAACGCCGTTCTGTTATTTTTTCGTTTTGTTCTGCGCATCTACGTCATCGACGCACAACTTTCCCTGATACTTTTGTTCTTTTTATAATAAAAATGTGTGTGCAGAATCCTAAAAACAAGTGCATTGCTTTTAGGAAATTATATTTAATTAATAAATTTTAGTCAAAAATTCTTTGTTTTATTAATCTTGGAAAAAGTATTTGTGTGCGTCGATGACGTCATTTTATGTAAATGATGCGCAATGCGCTATTTTATTTAGTTGTATCATGGCTACACGCGCTGACTGCTAGGTGCCGTCACTCCATTCGCCAATATGGACTGTCAGGAGCCAACTTCACTTCTGTTCAGTCTGTTACTGTACGCCACTAGCGCTGCCGTCGAATAGGCGGCAGATATGGTGAAAATTTTGACAAATGAATTGAGTGTTTTTTTCGTTTTTGAATTTTATTTTGATTTGTTGTTCAAAAAAAAATATGAATTAAGTTTTTAAAAAAGTGTGGAAAAACATTTAGCCAGTTTCCAGTTTATATTTCTGAGATCTCAGAGCGCTCAGAAATATAAACAGGATTCCTCCCAAAAATTTCTCACTTTTCCCCTTAAAAACTGAGACTGAAATTTTTTGGATTCACTTGCTCAAATTTTTTGTCGCAGTAAATTAATTACATAAGAAGAAAGGAAAAAGAGAGTTGTTTTGACTTCTATGTGAGGAATAGTGTTTATATTTTATTATCCTGGGGTGGAATCGGCTAAGGCGATAGTTGATGGTTGATCATCAAAATAAATGTTTTTGCTTCAGGTAAGGTGATTATCAAATTGACTATCGCTTTTTTCCTATGGTTTTAGGTGACAGCTATTTAGGTGTCACTTTCATACATTTTGTACAAATTTTTTTGAGAAAGATAAGTTTTGCCAGCTTCAGTCCCACTTAATATTGAAAGTTTTGTAGAAAAAAAGAATATTTATCAAAGTTAAAATAAATATAAGTGAAAAGCAATGTATATTTTTATTCAAATTTTCTATGCGGCGCAGTACAAGAAATGAAAAAAAAATTACTACAAAAACATAAATAATTGCTCTGAATCAACTTAAGCAATAAATCAAATATTTCGACACTCCCCAACACAATTTTCCTATAAGATCTTCTATCGATGTTCACCAATGTTATGTTTACATATAAATTTAATATTTTTAGCGATCACTTTACGCAGAATAAAGAAAAGGTGATTATCAAAATTGACAATCAAAACAGTGACAGTCAACTATCGCCTTAGCCGATTCCACCCCTGCTCTGTCTAAAAATTGAGGAAAAATAACAGTAAAATATTATATATTAACTTTCAGTAAATCTTAAATTTATAAGTTTTACAGTTCAATTAATTTTACTTTGTAATTATATTGTATTAACGCCAAATATGGTATCAGACCACTGATCTCTATATACACTGGATACTGTATTCCTTAAAATGTATAACACTTGTTTTGCTTTCATTTGAAGATGTCAATTGGATAGCCCGCTTCATAATATGACGACAAGATGTCAATCTGAAGAAAGAGAAACAGACCAATGATATGAAAGGGAAAAATTTTGTGGGAGTTTGTTTTATTATTTTTTTTTTTTCATTAAGTTATTAACTGTGTGCATTTTGTTTGTGTTATTATTTTCCAATGGCACTAGAATTATATCATTTGAAAGATGTTTAAATAGGTAATAGTAAATATGTAGATGGCAACCATTGGCTTCGTCCATTATTGCAGTTTATAAACAAGTTGAATAAAACAGCTGATAAGTGCGATGAGAAAGCAATTACATAGTCTGTGTTTTTTTTATGATTCTACCTCCTTGTCACACTCTTTACGTTTGTAATTCCGTTTCATTTAACCATTTGTGATTGAAATAAAATAACAAACACAACAATGTTAGCAAACAGATTGCGGGGGGGGGGGGGGCAACGAACGGAGATTTTACGTCTTCATAGCATAGTGGATTATTTTGTATAACTTGTTATATTGTTATACAAAAAGCGGTCAGCTTCATAATATAACAATTCTTCAAATGGAAGGAACTTTCTTATGTCGATACGAGATCCAGTGTATTATAGAGATCAGTGGATCAGACACAAAACAAAATAGTGACAAAATTCAACAAAAAAAAAACACAAACGTCGAATTCCAAAAAGTTGCTCAGAAGTTGCTAACCCCGACTCCACACTGGCAAGTACTGCCAAGCAAGTTGCAATACACACACATTTATTCACTAACACATACAAACCCAAGCAGCATTAACTGGCATGGAATTTTTGAAGCCAGTAGTGAAGCAAGTTGAGAAGCAAGTGGAATGCAGGTGGGAAGCAAGTGGAAGGCAAGTGGAATGCAAACCACGAATGTGACAGGCAGTGTATGTAGCCAACTTGCTTGCCAGCACTTGTGCGTGTGGTCTCGGGGTAAGTGGGCGATGGCCAGCAACTTTAGTTGCTCGGAGCCCAGTGGGCGCCAGGCCTTTTTGCTTGCAATCTCGTCCAACTATATATGAAGATAGAACCTTTCTGCTCAACACATAAGCGAAAATGGACTAATTTAGTTATGAAACGTGAGTGCTAACTCAAATTTTTATATTTTCTTTTTGGCTAGCCCCTCCCTTTCCAATTCACCGATTTCAACATCGAACTGCCGTCATGTTGTAGTGACACCAACCAATCTAAGCACAGGTTTACACTTGTGTGAAAACTACCAAGTGTAAACACGACTATTTACTTCATAGTGAAACTAACCAATGTAAACAGGGACAAAGTTAAGGCATGGGAAACGCATGGCATGAGAGCTTAACATCTTCGTATGGAGTATATCTTTGCTCTTTGGCTCGAACCGCAAAAGTTGTGTCAAAAATCAACTGGGTTCTTCAAAACCAAAATTGGTACTGAAAACTGAAACTGGAAAAAAGTTTTAAGAAATAAGAAGGAAGCCGATGCTTCATAATTTCCGTCTTAATAATAAAAACAAAAACTTAATTGAAAAAAAAAAATACTTGTTGGTTTTTTTTTATAACTGTAGTTTCGAGATTTATCTATTTTAACCTGCCCAATCTTATCAAAAATATACATACGTAGTTGCGCAATATTCATATATTTTTGTGATAACATTCAAGAAGCAGAAAAAACAATTTTGCCTCGTATAGTATATTGATTGTGTGACATGTCTGTAAACACAAATTTTGAAAAATTGGACATTACACGTGATGAATTTGAAAAATTAAATATAGCCCTTCATAAGGACGAGTTTAGGAAACTTTTTCTTGATTATTGTGAAGAAATACAAGACCCAAAAAACCTCCAGCAGTATGAAGCAGAAATAACGCAATTGGAAGCCGAACGTGGCGTTGAAGTGATTTTTCTTCATCCCGAACCGGGATTTGTCATTGAAACTTCGGTAAATGGTGATTCCAAATGCTTTCTGAACATAGCTAAATGCGAGAAGGTTTCTGCACCTACGAGTGAACCTAGCATTAATCCAAAAAATGGTACAAGGGGTGTTAATTGGAGCATTCCTCATGGACTTCCCCCACCGCGAGATGATTTTGATGATAAAAATTGCCGCTGTCAAGTCTTTGACGTGATATTTCATCCTGAGGCGCTGTTTCTAGCGGAGAATAATGAGGCTTTTAGGCAGTGCCTTATTGAAACTGCTTGTACTGGAATTGAACAACAGTTTAAGGTGCGGCTGGACCGTGTTAATTTAACATTTCCCAAACTCAAGTTTAAAGGCATTCAACGAGCCTCTATTATTCGACGATTGTCGAAAAATGGCCCTGACCATTCGATCGAAGAGCACAGCCCGTTGAGTAATATCTTCCCACCAAAACCCATACCGTTTGTGGAAGCAGCGAAGCTGCTCGTAACAGACAATCATTTAGATGAGTATACCGAGCCGAAGTACGTGGTTAAACACCGACGCCCAGTGGAAATGTCGGAAATGACTTATGAGATTGATGCTAAAATTAATATCACTGTTCCCACAGAACTAGTGGTTGAAATTGAATTGCCTCTTTTGACTTCGACCGTCAACTGCATGTTGGACATTACTGGCAAAATGCTTTACTTTGTTAGTGAAAAACCTGTGAAGTATAAATTGAATATAGAACTACCGTACTTCGTAAACGATAAGGATGGCTCGGCGAAATTCGATTCTGATAAACATAAGCTTTTTATTACGTTGCCAGTAAAAGAGCTAAATAAAGAGCTATCCATAAAAGATTTTTACCGGGAGGATAGTGGCGTCGAAAGCGATATCCGCGATGATATGCCAACTAGTACTACTTTCAAAAATCCACCAAAAGAACTGTCAACAAATTTAAATACTGATGAAGGTAATTATGTTTTATAATTTTTTTGGGTTATTTCGAAATCGTTTGAAAGAGAAACCGCACTTACCATGTTTTAGAGATAATCCAACAGTTTTTCAAGTTCCAGCTAGTCAAACTTATCCAATAAAATTACCAGACATTTTTACATAAAATTGGAATTTTTTAAAGTATTTAAGATATTACTATTAACTATTCTCAATCCTATCATATCCAAAAACATTTTCTTGTAAGAAATGACAAACAAATTCTCAAATAACATTGGTCAGCAAGGATTTTGTAACATGAACCAAAAAATATACTTTTGTAAAGGTTTTAGGTGTGTTGAACTTGAATCCAAACACAGAGTCAAATAATCAATCAAGTCAGGTTTTTGAGATATTACCGTTTGAAAATTGAAAAAAAAAAACAATTGTTTGCTGTTTCCGAGGTTATGATAAAACGTACAAATAAAAAATAATAAAACAAAGAAAAATGCCTGTTATCATAAAAAAAATTCATTCTTGCGTGATTTAAACAAATCTATATTTATTTTTACAAATTTTTAGCACTTTCTGCTTTGTAAAGTGATTTTTTAACCCTTAACCACCTAAGTGCGGACCGCTCGCAGATTATTATCCTAAATTCATGATTTCTGGTATTAACTAAATGAAAAACTTAAACTTTATTTAAAAGACTTCAATATCATAGACTAAAGTTAAATTTTATAATATTCATACAATCTTCAAAAAATCACCCTATTACGGTAGTCGTTTTACTAAAACGCTAGTAAAACGACACGGCCTTAGAAACGACAATTGGTGTTGGAACGAAATTTAAAGTTAAGCGTTCACTATTTTAACGGGAATCGTTTCACTGCAACGCCTAGTGTCGTTTTTAGAGACGTGTCGTTTTACTGTCGTTTTAGTAAAATGACTGGTAATAACGGTGATTAACTCTTTAACCTAAGAAAATGGCGTTGCTCATACCACGATATCTGTGGCAGTAGGAGCTTAAAATTTCAACTTCTTGGTTTTAATTCTTATAAATTAAGGAACCAAACAATAAAATTAAAGCAACAAAAACCGAAACTTAAAATGAAAACTTTGACAAAATTACAGCACACCAACATTCACAATTTTTGGCAGTAGTTACCATAATTTTTTTTCGAAAAGGCGTGAAATTCTCTGTCTCAGGAGGTTTCATGTTACTACAAACCTCGTGTGACATATCTTCGCTATCAGACATTATCTAGCTTAAGCAATCTTTTAATATATTCGTCAATTCTATTTATTTTGACGGTAAAATAACATTATAATGTGGATTCAAATTGACATAATTATTTATCAATTAGTCGAGTCTTAAATTTTTGGGAGACAAAAAGGTAAAAGAAAATAAGCGATAAAGTAGCAATTCTTGTCAATTTAAAAATACATTGTGCAGTTGTTGGTCATTTGAAAATTCGACAAACAAAAATTCGTGGTGAATACAAAAATCTTAAAAAATTTATTGGCATCAAATGAAGGTCAGTAAAAAATAAAACAATATTTTTCATCAAATTAGAACAACTATTTACACTTACATTTACAAAAATTGAAAAATTACGTAGAAAATTTTCAACTATTTTTTTTTCGAGTTTGGCATTATTTAAAACTGAATAATGTTGCGAAGTGAATTCCCAAATCAACCAACAAATGAACCTCAACAAATTAAAACTTAGTTAAATTATAATTTATTGAAAAATTATTCTTTATAAAAATGGGTTCTACTCTTAAAGGCAACTGAACATAGATTGAATTTTAATAACGGAAGAAGAACGTTAGCAAAAATTAAAAATGAAAGATAACTTAATGTTGTGAATTTCTTTGATAAGCACTGTTTGTTTGCTAAATCAGAGTGCGTTTGAAACCCAACAAATATGTGCCCAAGTAGCATAATCATCCCTTTACATGAAACAGAAATCCAAATCGTGCGCAAATCTGAAAAAAAGAAATTGATTGAAAATTTTCTATGCAACTCCGATTTTTTGTGAGGGGTATACCCACTTCAATTCATATATTAAATATAGGAAATGACCTTCTGGTCTCAAATAATTACTTCTTAGATGTTTCCGTTTCAGATTTCCAACCGGCACAAGTCCATCAAAGTGGGTTAAAAACCACATTTTGATGTCAGCGGTATAACCAAATGTGCGGCACATCAGTAGTTGCCAGACATTTTACTTTCGCGCTAGAAACCCTATTTTTTACTCTAGTGGTATAACTTAAAGTGTAGTACATAAAAACATCAGGAAAAATCCCCTGACTTAAAATAGTCAGTCCCAGGCTTCAATTTGCCAATGGAAGAAAACCCCGTTTTTTATGCCAGAAATATGTAGGTATAACCAAAAATGTGGTACACCAAAAAATCAGGAAAACTCCTTTGACTAAAAAATGTCAGTTCCAGACTTATAGCTACCAGCTTTCACCCCACCAGACACCCCCAAAGTTATGAAAAACCCCCATTTTGATGCCAGAAGTATAACCAAAAGTGTGGTACACCAAAAATCAAAGTTTATTCAAAAATTCAAAACGGCTTTAAATTTCTTCGTTATTCGTGTTCGGTGTTAACATTTACACCTACGTTGTTTCGCGTACGGGCAAAAACGAACAACGTACACGGATGATACACCAAAGGTCTAAATGCGGCTTTAAGCTTTCAGCTAACCAGGTGTCTAAATGCAAAAACTAAAGCGTTTAACTGAAACTGCAACTGAAACTGATGGAACTCGCAATTCAGTTCAGTTATTATTCAAACTGGTGTAAATACTTTTCAGTTCAGTTGTCATTGGCGGTGATGAATCAGCGTCTTCGAGTCCTTATTTTGTTCCAATATGTCAAAATCGAGTGATAATTTGGTCGGTTTTATTGAAATTTATCGCGTTTTTCCGTGTTTGTGGAAGAAAATTGATTCGTCAAACTGAAATCTAAACTGAAATGAAAAATGAAAGTCTAAATGGAGCTTAAGACATCAGTTTATCTAGAAGATAAATTGACAATTTACCTGAAACTGAAACTGAAATGATCTTCTAAATGGGTTTTTATACCCGTGACACACAAGTGGTACTGATATTATAGTATTCACTTATACCGCAAGTGTATCACGTTATACCATGGTAAAACCGATCCCTTCGTACCTTGGGTTGGGAAGGGTGAAAATCAATAATGTGTGTGTTTTCATGTTTTCAAGTGTGTTGAATGTAACGAGAGTTCTCGCGTCATCATCCCAAACCTGGTTTGGGGGTTTTAACCTTGAAGGTAGCAATCCTTTTCTCGTCTTTCTGACAGTACTTGCACCACGGCAACACTTTTTAAATGTTAAATTAGGACTTTAAATACTAAATAATACTAAAGATCAACCCTGGTATGACAGGTATGCCTTCATGTCGTGTACTAATGCCTACTATACGAAATAAGGAAATGTAAAAGCCATATTTTTGATTGAGACATAATTAAGCCTACATAATGTATATCTCCGAAACGATTGGTTATAGGAAAAAAGTTCCATGACCGTTTTTGAGCGCAATTTCAAAAACTTTTTAGTTTAATGTTTTCGAGAAATTAAAAAAAGCAGGAGTAAAACCCTATTCACCTCTTCTCACCCAACTTACAAGAAATTTCTTGGGTGAAACTAAGAATATTTTTCAGGACATTCTCAAGACATCAAAATACAGGTTTCCATGAAAAATCAGCTTTGTCGGGTTATTTTTCCAGTTTAAATGAATAGATTATGAAATATATTAAAATAGTGGGCACGGACCTTTAAACCATGATTTGAGCATGTTCTGCCCCAGAAGTTCTTAGTAATTTCTGGCTAAAGTACTCTTATATTATATATTTTCGAATAATCTTAGCTAGAAACTTTTGTCACGCATGTGTCTACCTTATTTGAAGGCTTTTCGGTGTTGAGTTGCAAGCCAATTATTATTAAGTTATAAATTTCCAAAAACAAGCAAAAAATAAAAAAAACGCAGCTGGCTTATTCTTTTCTGCATATCTTCATCAGCGGGGAGTCCGCAAAAAACCACTGTTGTCATTAATCTCTATGTAATTTGTTGATGTAAATTGACTCCCATACGTTCAAATGCCTAAAACCCTGAACCTCTTTTAATATCGAGATATTGTCGTTTATCACTCCATGTTGTTTTTGATTTCTTCTCTCTCTCCCCATAGTACTATTTTCGTGGTGTCCATGCTTTGCGAAAGCTGTTTTCTCCGTTTTGTTTTGAGTATATCTATCTATCTATCTATATTAATAAAGCTCTGATCTTGCTTTGTTTGTTTGTTTGTTTGTGACGACTTATCTCAGAAACTACATATCTGATTTCAAAAATTCTTTTGATATTTGAAAGAGGATCATTTTAGGCATACAATTTTGTAAAAAAATGCATTTGTAGGGTGAAAAGAGGTAAAAACAGGAAAAATGGTGTCGGATTTTTAATTATTTTTTCATGTTTGAAAGGGTCTACTAAGAGGATTAGTTAAGGGCTTGATGTTTTCCGAGATTTAGCCTCATATCTGTAGCGTGAAATGTTGTAAAAAGAAAAAAAATATCCAATTTCGATTTCTTTTTGTGTTATAATAGTTAATTTTACATGATGGGCTTATTGCTACACATTTTTCAAATCAAGCTTTCTTTATAGGGTAAAATGGAGGTAAAAACATAAAAGGGAATCCAATTTTGAAAACTCTTTTTCTGTATATAACGGGTGATTTTTTAAGAGGTTTAGAACTTAAAAAAAAAAAAACACAAAAAATTCGAAAAAATTAATGAAATATTTATTTGAATCGATAGTTTGAACCTTGCAATTTAATGTTTAAAGATAATTTCATGCAAATGTTGACCGCGGCTGCGTCTCAGGTAGCCCATCCGCTGAGTCCAATTTTGGCATACTCTTTCACACATATCGGCCGGTATCTCACGAATGAATGCATGGATGTTGGCTTCCAGTGCGTCAATCGAAGCGGGCTTGTCCCTATAGACATTAGCCTTGACATACCCCCACAAAAAATAATCTAATGGTGTCAAATCGCACGATCTAGGCGGCCAATTGACCGGCCCGAAACGTGAAATTAACTGTTCACCAAACTCGCCTCGCAATTGCGCCATTGTTTCGCGTGCTGTGTGGCATGTGGCACCGTCTTGTTGAAACCACATATCATGCAAGTCAAGAACTTCCATTTCGGGCAAAAAAAAGTTTGTTATCATCGCTCGGTAGCGTTCACCATTGACAGTAACGCTGCGATTCGCATCATCTTTGAAGAAATATGGCCCAATAATGCCGCCGGCCCATAAACCGCACCAAACAGTGGCTTTTTCGGGATGCATTGGTAGCTGTTGCAATGCTTCTGGCTGATCTTCACTCCAAATGCGGCAATTATGCTTATTTACGTACCCATTCAACCAAAAATGAGCTTCATCGCTGAACACAATTTTTCGATAAAAAAGCGGATCCTCGGCCAGCTTTCCAAGAGCCCATTCACCAAAAATTCGGCGTTGTGGTAGGTCGGCTGGCTTTAGTTCTTGCACTAGCTGTATCTTAAAAGGCTTTACGCCCAAATCCTTCCGCAAAATTTTCCACGTAGTGCTGTAACAAAGGCCTAACTGCTGGGAACGGCGCCGAATCGACATTTCGCGGTCTTCTGTCACACTAGCTGATACGGCCGCAATATTTTCTTCACTACGCACAGTACGTAAACGTGTTGGTGGTTTAATGTCCAACAAAGTAAATTTGGTGCGAAATTTGGTCACAATCTTCCGAATAGACTGCTCAGAAGGTCGAGAATGCCGACCATAAAATGGAAGCAGCGCGCGATGAACATTTCGAACCGAGCACGAATTTTGATAGTAAAATTCAATAATTTGCAAGCGTTGTTCATTTGTAAGACGATCCATGGTTAAATTGCAAACCAAACTGAAGCTGTTTGACAGTGACACAAGGTACTAAACACACGTCAGCTGTCAAAACCAGTGTTGCCAAAACCAAACCCGCTAAAAAATCACCCGTTATATTATTGGGTGGGATGCGGTTTTAAATTGTAACACACACTTTTTTTGCATGGAAGGTTATATAAGTATTTATGGTAAGGGTTTCTTAATCACCGGCTTTATATTTTTAGAAATTAAGTTATTAGTTAAACTAATATTTCTGTTTTTAAAAATTATTCTTAGAGGTTGGACTTAAAACCAGATATCTTTCAAAATTTTGCTTCATAACTCCAGAGTGAAATGTGTGAAAGAGGTCCCTATCTGATATTTAAGTCTCTATCCTCTGAAAGTTTTATGTTATAAGAAAAACATAAGGTGAAATAGGGAGGAAATAAAAAGTTAACTACGAATTGACATTCTTTTAACGTTGGAAAGATTATGCTCAAAGGACAGCTGGGGCTCCAATTTGAAACATTCCTTTTGTGTTTGAAAGTTTGATAAGTTTAGAGGATCGATTTTGAGAACTACTCGCTTTTTTGTTTTCTATTTAAAGGAGGAAAAGCTTTTAAATAAAAAAATGGTAACCAATTTTAAATTTCAAGTGCGTCATAAGTAGTCCTCCAATCAAGTTCGAATGGCTGGACGTATTTATGTATTACATTACATTTCAGATTCTTTAATCCAGTGAATCAAGTGCAGTTATAGACATCATAATTTTATGTCATGGACACTGGTTGCGTTGGGCCATGAAAGCGGCTTAAGAAAATATTTCCATGAATAAATACGCAAAGAATTCCGAAAACATGGCCGTTCATGAACTAAGTAGATATAAGAACGGAAAGCCGGTTATAGAGTTTCTTTTGTTCACTTTTATTTTAAAAGTAAAAATGAGTACAGGAAAACACACCTATTGTTCACCCAACAAATACATCCTTATTGTGAGTTTTATCCGAAAAAAATTGACATTTTTTGAGTTACACCCAAAAATATATTTTGATGTCTGAAAATTGTGACTACTTACTCATTTTTTGTAATTAAGAGCCAAAATGTTAATTTTTTTTGGCGACTTTATTGGTAATTGTGTACACTTAGACTTTTACTGCTTGCACCGATATTGAAATGGTTGAACTTTAGGACATGATCTGCGATGGAAGAACTTTTAACTTTTATTTTGTTTTATATAAGCATTAAGTTCCTTAAATCTTTTTTCTATGTTTCGTTTGTCTATAGTTTACTCCATCACAGTCACCACATTTAAGTGCATGTATGCCTGAGTTTTTCATGTCGTCGATGTTATCTTTGATTTTTAATTGTTCGCGGAAATTTTTGAAAATTTTGTTAGTTATTTCAGTTATTTATTTTGGTAAGCACGATGCCGTGAGGAATGATATATCTGATAACCAACATGGTTTGGTTCAGGGGCGGTCTACTATGACCAATCTAACACTTTTTACTAATATCTGCCTAAAAAATATGGAAAACAGATTGATTGATTTTTCTAAGGCATTTGATAGAGTTGGTCACCCTATTTAAGTAAAGAAATTGAGATTTTTGGGTTTTCATTCATCACTTCTCGAATGGATTAGTAACTATTTAATAAATCGTTCGCAATTCGTAAAAATTGGGTCTGATTTGTCTTTTAAAACCTCTATTGTTCTTGCTGTTCATAAATGATCTTCCTTCAGTAGTACATTTCTCAAACTGTTTAATGTTCGCGGGTGATGGTAGGTTAAGTTAGGTTAGAAGGGGTGATGATACGGCAAGCCGCATCATCTCACTCCGTGGATCCATTGAGCTCCCCAGGGTTAAGGTAGGTAGGTATGAGGAAGGAAGGGGGATTGAGCGGAGCTTAGGTATGGGATGCCTCCTTGAACCATCCTGAATTCTGAATGAATTTCATGATATTCTTTAGTGGCAAGGAAGAGATGTCGCCCAATTCGTCGAAAAAGTATTCTCCGAGGGCTTCTTTTCTGGTTCTAGCCAAGCTGGGGCATTCACAAAGAAAATGTGATGAGGGTGATGGTAAAATCTTTAAATCAATCAAGGGCCCAACTATGTAATTCGATTCTACAGTAAAAACGTTCGAATTCGCAAAATATCCGCTCGCTAATTTTTAAGCAAGCGCTTATAAATGGAATTAAAACAGCGATAATTGAAGATTCTGTGACAAAAAGTCGGACTCAATAAAATTTGATCCCTTTTTACTGCATATTACCACTCAAAATAAGCATTGACAACAACTTTCGAATGGATTCGAAAGTAGAACAAAGTTACATAGTAGGCCCCCAAGTCTGTGGCTGATAGTATTTATTTGCAGAGTGATGTGGATAGATTGAATGATTGATGTTTAAAAAATTCATTACATTTAAATATAAGCAAATGCTCGACCATGTCCTTCTCTAGTCTAGATCATCAATGTTTGATTATAAACTTCAAAATATTGTATTTCTTAGGATTTTAACTCAAAAAGATTTAGGTGTCATTTTTGATTCTCATGTAGCTTTTAATATGCATTTGGATTATCGTCGACTTAGAGTGTAAACCGGCTAACTCCACATTTTTTTACCATTATAGACTACTTCAAAAATTGCTAAAAAATACAAACGTCTATCAAATCTTTTCAATTTCACTGAATTTGGCAATAACGAGTGTTAAAATATATTTAATGTAATTTTGGTATTATTCAAGTAATGCGAATACTTTGTTTAAAATATTTGTTTGTAAAAAATGCAAAATAGGATTTAGGTTAGGTTTTACATTAAAGTCCATTTACACTGCTTTAGTTCGCCCAATTTTGAAGTACTGTTGTATTGTATGTAAGATTCACTAAATTTTAACTTCGCAAATTAAATTAGTCCGATTCCCAAACTTCATATCAAAGTACGTGATCATTGATTGGTTTAATGCCCTTATCTAGTAGACGAACTTGTTTTTTTGTTACATTTGCCAGAAATGTCATAACGGGACATATCGACTGTGGTCCTCTTTAAGCATTGTTTGGTATCTATGCTCCTTCTAGAACTCAGACCGAGAATTAATGATTTTTTCTTTATTCCACAACATGCAACAAATTATGGTCTTCAATCACAAATGTTTATCTTAATTTCAATAAATATGCAAATGTAGTCGACCTTGGATCTAAGTAGAAATTGTTTAAATAGTATTATTTTTCAAGCCATTCATGATTAATTATTACATTTTTGTTCTGATTTTTATGCATTATGCTATATACTCGTATATTATAAAAATTGTACTGTATCTTTTTTTTTTAGTCTAAGATAGTTTTGTTACTTATAGACGCAAATAAATAAATAAACTGAAAACTGTTGCATTTGACAATGTGAACCACTTGTTATGACACGGAGCGCACTTGTCGATTTGTGATAACCGAAACTTCTATTTTATTGTAAGATGCTTTTGTCACTTCTAGTTCTAGAAAATAGATTTTTCCAAATTTTTCCGTTTCAATTGTAAACTTTGTTGTTTCAAATTGACTGTTTAGGACACTTAAAGTATTTTCGTAAGTATTATTATATGTTATTATATAACATATCGACAGAACCGCGGTAGTATATTTGTATTTGTTTAGTTGCATTTCAAATGACGACATTAACAACTCAGACACTAGAGGGCTTAAGGGATCTCCCATATTTGTTCGCATTTCTACTTTATAAAACTTGTTTCTAGATTGAAAACAGTTTTGTTGCATGCACAGTTTTGCTACACTCAAAAAAACATACTTTTTTCCCATGGTCTAAATCGAGGGCATTCAAATAATTTTCAAATTCACATAATGCAATATCGACTGGAAAACTGTAAACAGTCCGAAATGCATACGAGTACGTGTTTTTAATTGTTCGTTTGTTTCGTTTTAATTATTCATTTAATATAGGTAGTATACTAAACAATAGATTTTATTTAAATTTTTACAATTGCAATAGAATAATAATAAATATTATTGCCAATTTGTAAATTATGAAGAAAATACATAAATCTTTTAGATTAAATTAAATAAGATTATGATGATTTTTAATGTAACAAGCTATTTCTTTTATTTTGTTTTTACAGAATCGGAGCTTTGCCCTTCCTCACCGGTCTCAAGGAATCTTAAACATTTTCTCAAAAATTCTATTAAATATGCATTTCCCCAACATTTCGACCTCAACTTTCTTGACGAAACAATCGCAATTGTGCTACATGTTCGTAACGTTGATAACGAATCTATTGATTTAATAAAAGATGATAAGTTCTTCCACATAAAATTTACATCAATAGGAGCTGGGTTTTATCCTTCCCATTACGCATTTTATTTTGAGTTCCTTGAACAAAGTAGTGTGCAAATAGATTCTATAGACGCAGAAGCATGGGATAACAATGTCGTTTTGAGTTTAAGTTTGAAAAATTTCCAAAATATTGAATACTATCATGCTGGCCTCGATAATACCAATTTGAAACTATTTAGAATTAAAGATGAATTCATATTAAACAATGCAAAAGAAAAAAAAATTGATGATCATCAATCTAAGTTAGAAGTATCTGTAGAACTTTCAGATAATGAAAAATCTGTTCAAATTGAAATTAAACCGAGAAAATCAAAAGTTTTTAATTATTGCAAAGATGAGGAATATGATGAATTAAAAACAAATTCAAGAAGCAAAAAAAACAGAAAAACCAACAAAAAACTTCGCTCTTTTTCCGAGTCAACTTGTGACGACATTAAACAACAAAATAAAAAAACAACACCTTCTGGCTCTAACAATAAAAACATTAAAGTCAATGATTTCAAACCAACTGAAAATAGCAATGCGAATAACAACAAAACCAATGTTTCATCTCCGGTAATAATAAATAATGGTGAAGGAAATAACATTCAAATACCATTCAATCGAAAACAAAGAAGCTATTCGGAATCGCGTAACCAAAGCGCTCCGACGTTCAAAGGTATTCTCAAGCATAACTCCCGATATTTGCGCAATATGTCGGACAGTTGTTCGTCGATCGAAGAGCAAATATCATACTCGTGTCTTATTGACGGCGAGCTGAAGTTCTCGCATTCATTTAGTGATATTCCAGAAGAAAACTCTTCTCAACATGGTCTCTCAGAAAGTTGCAAGAAGACTGTTAGATTTAATGATGTCATCAAGAAAAACATTTTTCGGTAAGAATTTAACTAGTTGTATGTATGTATGTATATCGTCGTCTTTCGCATTCGGTACTCCTAAGTTCCGTTTTTTTAAACTGAGATACGTTTCGTAAAACGCCATACCTATTTAATCAAAAAACATTAATTTTCTTAAAAAGCAGTAAATCTTATGTTGCTCTATTTCTAAATAGAAAATCTTAAAATTCCTTTGACTAAAAAAAATTTTGCAAACACAAATGTCTCAAAATAAAAATAAATGGATTTATAGAGTTGCAGATGAATGACGACGAAATATTATTGTATTTTTTGTTGCTATAAAAGCATTTAAGTATGATTTCCAATAACCTGTTATAGATCAGGCAATGGGAATAATGAGTACATTTGTAAAGTCTACACCTAAGACCCTAACAATATAAATATGAAACCCAGACTAAAATAATTCCCTGAAAAGTTATATAAGCAATTTAATAAATTAAATAACAAACACACTTTCTTGTAACAATGTAAACGAACTATAACCCACAAAAGATTTCTTTTCAAAATAACAATGGTATGCCTACTTTGTTTAGTAATACACCAAATGACCGGGTTTTGTTCACGATGAAACTACACTCGCCCCTTCCCTCAATTTTTCAATTTAATCGATATGAAATTAACTCTGTCAGTGTTAAACTAGTGTTCTTTAATGTAATTAATTGTATTAATCCCTAAACCTGTGTATTATACTTTGAACATTGACAATTCCATTCGTGAGCCAAACCAGTGATTTTTATTTATCTGAGTGAAAAAAAGGAAAAATGTTGCTGTTTCTCTTTGTCGATGTTATTTCTTTAATAATCTTGCGTTTCTATTGCAAACTTCTGTGCTTCACTGCCTGAACAGAATACAGGACGCAGCTGGAAAAGATGTCAAAAATGCTGCAGCCGGTTCTGCTGCACGAGTTAACAATTTTTACTGTCGAATTCTTTACAATCAAAAAAACAATTTTTTTGTAAACAAAATCGATTTTATTCCGTCAAAAAAAATTTAGCATTTTCAGCAATTGATCAAAAAATAGTTAATATTTAATAATCAAATATCTATTAACTTGGATTCAAAGCAGTGTTGCGGGAATTTTTAGTTTAAAGTGCCATTGCCAACAACAGAAAATTCCATTTTCGGCCAGTGGATGCCACCAACTAGTTTTTGATGCATACTAAATTTTTTAAGGAAAAACAAACTCTTAAGACAAGTTTCGCAAATTGGAAAAAATAACTTACGGCCATATTATTTACTCCGGATTAAAGTGAATTACCTAAACCATTGAATTCGGATGTATTAAATCAAAACATTTGAATAAATGTGGTGATAATATGGAATTGGATTTAATTTTCAGATTTAAATTATTTTAAATCTGGATTAAGGGCTTGATCTGAATCAAACGAGTGAATAATAAATATAATAAGGGTATTCATGCAACGTCGTAAGTTTACAAATTGTGTAAAATGATAAGTTAACGCGAAGTTTGCATGAACGACCTTTTTAATACATGCTAGGTAATTCAATCTGAGAAAGAGTCTCAGTGACGTTTGGATAAGTTCAACTAGTTTGCTTAATTTTACGCAACAAAATCCTTTGATAAGTGTAACCAAATCGTGTAAATCATTTCCCAAACAAAATTTGATAGTTCATTAACCAAAAGATAAACTTAGCAATTTGTAAACTTATCTAGGGTTTTACGAAGTTGCATGAATACTCTTAATAATATTAAAGTGATGAAAGTGTTGCTTTATAAACATTCCAAGAAATATTTTTTGCGTAAATATTTTATTTTTCTACTTTAAAGTGCCATATGAAGTCTTTAAGTGCCCCAGTGCCAATTAAATGAAAAGGTGCCAAAATGCCAAAAGTTCATGATCGTGCCACATCGGTAACGCTGCTTCAAAGTCGATTAAAGATATAAAGCTTGTCTCTTTGTTTTTTAACTTAAATGGCGGCACAATTTTCTTTTGTCTATTTTTGCAACTTTTCTCGGAAATATTTATGTTTTTAATCAAAAAAAATACGTGGTAAACTGAATGTACTTCTGAATTTTTGTTATTTATTTGTATGCTCACTAGTTTGTTTACTTTTTAACTCAAAGCTACTGCCGTCAAATGGCACACACCCAATCGCCTGGAGAATGAAAAAACGAAAGCACATATGAACACTATGATTTTTTCTGATTGAACTTTGATGAACGTTTGAAGTAGAGGCCGGAGATGCTAATAAACTTTTAATAATTAGCTTTCAAATTGTTTTTCGTGATTAAATAGATATAAGATTGAAAAAGAAGTGATTTAAACTTTTACCATTGGAAGTTATTGTAATTAGTCCGATAATTCTTCTTTGAATTAATCCGATTTGTCAAATCGAAAATTTCGACATATGTATGTATCTTCACTTTTTAAGCTCCCTAGAGTTTTAGCGTTTTCGTTTGGTCGACCGGAAGTATTGGGAATGCTTCTGAAAACGTTCATTTCGCACTAGACGAAAGTTCTTCTTCTGAAAAGAAGAGAAAAACGATTCTGGAATTGAAGAAAGAATCAAATGGAGCAACACTGCGTGGGTTTGAAGGAAAATACTTTTAATACTATTAATGCACATATCCTGTGTGTGACGATGATGTTAAACGCTAAGACAAAATAATTTCACCATTTTATCTATGAAACTGTTAAATATTTTGAAGAAGGGAACAAATCCAGGGGCGGGGCATAATCGCCTTAAACTTAATCTTCATTTTCTTCGCTAATTTCTTTTTATCAACATGTGTTTGTGTATCTATGTTAAAAGAAAATTAAATAAAACGGGTTTTTGCTTTGGCGTGAAAATGTTGATTTCCGCTAATTTCTTTGTATCAACATGTGTTTGTGTATCTATGTTAAAAGAAAATTAAATAAAACGGGTTTTTAATTTTTGGCGCTTGTTCCCTTCTTCAAACTGACGATTCAATTTTTAATTCCTCCATACCGAAAAAGAAGAAAAATCACAAGAAACCATAACTCAACGAAGTTAAAATAAAACAAATACAGTTTTCTAAGCTTTGTAAGACTTGAAAAAACAAGTTTCGAAAAGTAGTTTTTTCGTAATGAAAAAAGGATGAAATGATTTAATGACTGGGCGTTTTTTTTAATTCAACCATAATCTTATCAATGGTTCAAAAATGTGGGGTTTAATTTCTTATTGAACCCAAAAACATCTTTAAAAGGTCTGAATTTCAATTACTTCACAGCAAATGTGATGATATAGGCACCCAGTGACGTCTTAAGGCCTGTGTCCGGAGGGCCAGGGCCCACTACTGGATTAAACACCAGTATACCGACCGATGGTCGTTTTTGGAAGTATTCGAAGTTGGGATTGGATTTAATAAAATAAGTGTAAGAGCATTATTTTTTCATCCTTAGAAAGAAAACAAATGAAGTACCTAAATTATTAAAAACAACGTTAATCAATTATATATCGTCCCCTGATTGCAAGGACTAGGTAACTCAATTTTCAATTTTTGAAATATCTCGGCAAAAACGGTATTATTTTGTGTAATTTTGAAGACTTTTCGTCAAATTTTTGTCTACCAAAGAAAAATATAAGATATTTGATAAGTATAAAAATTAAACTGTCAGTCGTTTTCTAGAAGCTAGGTATCTATGAACATTGCTATCTCCAAAATTTTAAAAATTGAGTTACCTAGATCTTGCAATCAGGGGATGATGTTCTTTTTTTTTGGGAAAAAATACAATAAAGTGTTAAGAGTATTTATTGGGTTTTCATAATAAGAAAGCAAAAATTATTCTCAAAAAATAGTTTTTGTTTTTGTCAAAAAATAATATCAAAGCTAATAAAATTCCAAAATTTTAAAAATGCCGTTTGCTAAAAGATTTTCAAAAATCCATTATCCGCACATGAATTAATTGTAGATAAGAGGTCAGAAATTCTCGTTCGTTTAAATGGTTCTGTTTTTGTTTGGTTAAGATAGAAAAAGTTTTAAATAAATATAAAAACAAAGTGAAATGAAAAAAATTTAAATTTTAATCTGTGCCACCCAAATCGATTTCCCTTTGCAATTTTTTTTTTTAACTTCGTTTAATCAATATTTTAAAACATCATAAATTAAAATATTGTATGAGAAATGTGCATTATATGGCCAGAAAATTAATTCTTAAATGATATTTGATTCTAAGAACTTACCAACATACCTAATGCTTGTATCAGTCTTTTTTTCATGGGACTATCCCGTTTTAAGTTCCAAAAAAGGTATCTCGTCAGCATTTTTTAAATCCTTCGTTATCCTTTAATTGCTGCGTTTTTTTGCTTGTCCATATGCACATTGGTGAAAAAAACGACATCGGGACATTTCAACATTTGCCTTGGTCTGCCATTTTGTATTGAATAATTTTACCAACAAACATTTGACATTTCTATATAAATTATGGATAACACAACGTCAATAGTAGCCTGGCATACCGTTTTTATCGGGACAAAAGTTAAATCCACTTAATTAATCTGGACATAGCTAACTCTACATATATGGACATAGTTGTTGTTGTATTTGAAATGTAAATTGCTTAATTTTGCTGTCGTTTTTTTCAGGCAGAATTTACTGGAGTTGCAAAAAAACACAACTAATATGGAGGCACTTACAAGAACACTGGTTTTCAAACTTTTTGAGTACGCGACCCCTTTGTTAGTAAAAACATTCTTGCGACCCCCACATTCATAATAATTCCTTGTCGTAACACTTAAAACAAAGGTCCTGCTAATTGCTAAGAACTGACAAATTCTCCAAGTGTCTCGGACTTGGCAAAAATTGCAGGACCCATCCATTCCTGCAACCAATACTCACTTAACAATGGTTAAGAGTTGTAAGTCACTAGGCGTGGTTCTCTACGAGCTGCCAACAAGAAATTTTTTCAACGTTTGTTTTTTTTTATTTAATGGTTTGCGACTCTCTTAGTAATTCTTGGGGACCCAGGGGTTCGCAGATCACAATTTGAAAAACACTGTTCTAGAATATTGAATTATCGTGAAAACTGTCTGTATCCCTTTCTTAAGAGCAACAGGGTCAGAACTATTTAATAATTACAATTTGTATTAATTCAATGGTCAGAACTCAATTTCATTATTAATTGAATTTACAAAAGTGGGAACGTTATTTTTTATTGCTGTTTTTTCAGTCATTCTTCGACAATCGACAAACAAAAGCGTCAAATGCATATTTCTGCTTTAGAAGCCACATTAAGATGAACTTTTAACTTGAATTATAAATCCAGTCGCTTTACTTAAACAGAAGAATTTTTTTTTTCAAATGTTCTTCATATTCAATTATTATGAACAAAATATGTATAAAACCAAATTTCTATCGTCAAAAATATTGAAAGTCACGAAAAAAATGCACTTGACATTCATCTTAGGCTCATGTGAAGTGCTTTTTACAGATTATTTTAGATTATAGGTTTTATCAAAAATTATTGTAAAATTCAGGTATAAACAATTATTATTTCTCAGTTCTTTCAGAAACTGTTAAAATTTTTTTCAAACAAATCACTTCACCATATATAACATAATCTATAAATGTTTGCGTTCAAGACAAAAAAATGCGAAAAGATTTTCTATACTTTTGA
This sequence comes from Dasysyrphus albostriatus, assembly GCA_946251815.1. Taxonomy (NCBI): domain Eukaryota; kingdom Metazoa; phylum Arthropoda; class Insecta; order Diptera; family Syrphidae; genus Dasysyrphus; species Dasysyrphus albostriatus. Next base: position 67,558,105 of record OX276337.1, on the reverse strand, counting down.
TACCGCGAATTTGTTAAATAACAATTGTTAATAGTTAAATTTTGCAAAAATTTTTGGTAAAACTTATAATCTGCAAAAGTTTAAAAAAATTTTTTTCAAGAAGCCCCCATATCCTAAAGAGCTTAGGGCCCTCAAATGTCTAAAGACGCCCCTGGGTCTGAATGAAAATATGGGCTTCGATTTTTACATGAATGAGTCATGACGATTAGGTTGTGATAATAGCTCTGTCTTTTAGTACATTTTTATTTTCGCTTTGAAAAAAGTAGCATTTTAAATACAACAACAATAAGGAATTATAGCAGTTTGTTGTTGTAATTGACATGCTACTTTTTTAAGCGAAGATAATATGTTCTTTTATTCTTTCCCCAATTGCTTTTTCGTGCCATTCGGAGTTATAACGGTTAATCGCACTCGAAAATGTTGTACCTATTCAAATTAATGGTAGTTTATCTTTATATTTTATACATTATCCATAACTACAGCAAAATATTTTCAAAATTGCTTAAGCTTACTATTGTCTCTTATATTTCAGCTTGGACTCGAGTATCTTAGGTCGCCGAAAGTTAAACCAGAAAAAGAAAAACAAAAAACGTGCTCTTCAGCGTCGTCACAGTGAGGGTGATTCGGCAGATTATGAAGATAACAAGGTAATTGTGTTCTTAGATGTAGATCCTTTCTCTGTAAACTATTAGGTATTATGTGCCAAAATTGATTTCTTTCGATGACCAATTATCTTCCTAAAAATGGAAAAAGTGAATGTTCATCATTTACAAAATTAACGTAGAGCTTAAATTTGCAAGTAACTTAAACAACTTTTGAGTATTACAGTCCAATCGTAATGGAATAATAACATAAAAAACGATGTTATCAGAAGAACTTATTCAGTTCTTTAACAGTTCACTTTGTTGCAATTTAAGAAGGCTTTAGGTCTAAGTAGTAAACTAGCGGTTATGCTTGGGAAGATCTTTAAACTTCTTGATTCTAAGAAAAAGGAAGCGCCTATTTTTTTTTATGAAATCAAAGATATCAAATTGGAAACAATATTAGCTTAGAGTTCCCCATCTTTTTTGTTTTATTCCATTAATCAATTCAATTCTAATACATGTTTTTTAAATTAAAATTACAGTCTCCAAACAGCAGCGAATGTTGCCATAAGCATTGTGAGAACGAGAGAAAGCCTTCGAAACACGACAGTGGACTGGATCTTTCAACTCAAGGCCAACACGAACATTCCTGTTCAATGCGAAACCGGATTGAATCAGAATCGTCTGATCTGGATTCAAAAAATAGCCTTATGTTTGATATAGATATTTAGATCAAACAAATATTTTTTAACTTGTTCCGAATAATAAATAAATCTTGCATAAGAAGCTATGTATGTATTTGAAGAACTTTTATAACAATTTTGTAAAATATATTGAGTTTTTAAACATTATGAAGTAAATACAAATGAGTTTCATTATGTTTGTATTTATAAATTTACTGCTTATTTTGCGGACATAACAAACACGCTTATTTAAGTATATTCAATGTACAGAATACAAGCAAAAGATTAAATGATTTCACAAAAGAAAATACAAAAATTGATAGCAACTGGACTAAGTCGCAGCAACTTATAATGTTTCGGTTTCAGTTTTACATTATTCGTTTTTATTTGGAAAACTTCCTACGAGTACATGTGAGTATAAATCGAAGTGGATAGGGTTGTTTGCGAACAGTTCCACCAACAATTCTGAAATAATGTTTGTATTAAAATAACGAATATTTAATAACTTTGTCTTATTTGTTCATTATTCTTTTTCTTTAATTCATAATCGAGAATCTGCGCTCAGCATTTAAACATGGGCAAATACAATGGAGTTCATATAGGTAGATTAAATTAAACTTAGGTTAGTTTTACGTGCTTGCTCATCATTCGGTGGTTCATATTAGCCACATAATCCATAATGCCCGATTTTTCTCTTTATATGTACAATTATTAGTATTATAAAAAACGTTCTTATACAAAGGACCCAAATATAATCACTTAAAAGAGAAAATCTGTTTTGAACTACTAAATGTTGATCAGTTAATACTTCAAAAAAGTATAAATGCAAGCAAGAACAAAAATATTGTATTCAAATATTTAAGTCAACAATCCCGGAAATCCCGGGATTGGAGCATTGGAATCTCGGGATTTTCGGGATCCAAAAATATATCAAGATGTTGGGATTGCAATTTCTAATTGTAAGTACATTCACCCTGATTACGATAGTCGTTTTACTAAAACGCCAGTAAAACGACAAGGCTCTAGAAATGACAATTGGTTTTAGAATGAAATTTAAAGTAAAGCGATTTCTCCGCATTTCATGACACTCATAATTTTAACAGGAGTCGTTTCACTGAAACGCCAGGAGTCGCTTTTAGAGCGGTGTCGTTTTCCTGACGTTTTAGTGAAACGACTATCGCAATAAGGGTGATTACCTTTATGTTCCTAGGAACCTACCTTATTAACAAAAAAAAAAAAATGTGTCGAAAAACCTTCATTTTCCTTCTACACAAAAAAGCACTCAGAGGTAATACGAGCATAACCAAACTAAGCACCACTAGAGGAGTCTGATGATTGAGGTGGCACTCCAGCCTAAATACTTGGTGGTAATGCACACAAGTTGTTGTTGTGCATTCATAAAATACTCAATATAATTTGATGTATACCTGGCAGCATGTACTGCACTTGTGTGGATTTCCACTTATACACAAAACCCTTAGTTTTATTTATTTTAATAATTGCACCGATAGGGTCGGTGCACATAATGCATTACTAATTAAACCAACTTCTCGACATAGTGCCCACGTTCTGTAACTCTCGCACCGATAAGTTTGATCGAGAAACCATAAAAATTGAAACAAAATACATGAGATTTTCAACATTTTTCAACTGACTGGCACAGGTTTGATTTTACGTCACAAATTTTGACTCAACAGTTTATTGAAAAATATGCACTTAAAATAAATACATTTATTATGAAATTTTATGATTCATAGGCCAAGATTACACATACTCAAGAAAGTTACTTACTTAAGCATCTTTTGACAAAATTACTAGTGTTAACAACTCTGTGAGTTAAAGTAAATTTTATCAACTTACGTAAGCTGTAAGTTGAGAGACCAACTTACAGGTATAAACATGTTTTTTCTGCACTTACGGAATTCTCACAGCCTACTCACATGGCACTGATAAGTTTTCAGCTTACGATAAGTAAAATTTACTGTAAATTCGTTTTTACTATAGTTGCTCTTTTAAGAAACTTCTATAAGATTTACGTTATTCATAAGTAAAATTTACGTGTGTAATCCTGGCCGTAAACATAATTTGGTCTTAAGCTTTTAAATGTTTTGAGGAATCCTAGCGCTGATAATAATCTTTAACAAAAATAGATCCACGAACATTGTGCGGTAGTTTTAAATATTTATTTATGTATTTTATAACATGTTTTAATTTTTTTAAAGACAAACTAAACTAAAATAAATCACTTATAATATTTTGTATTTGATTGACGTTTGTTAATTCACGCTTCTTCATCTCCAGTATATACAAAACAGGACAGTCCAAGGATGAACAGGTAATAGAATGAGGACGACCACAGCACGATTGACAAATCTTTAATAGAGAATTGTTCAAACTATAATTTAAATTTTAAATTTCAAATAATTAATTACAAATTGTGTTAGGAAGTATCCTCTCTGCAGTTTTGATATTTTCTCTTCCAAAATGACTAAACTATTTGAGAAATCTGATAAACAAACTGAACAAATTGTCTGCTTTGTTTGACGCCCACAATCAACGATGCACTTCGTTGAGGAAAAGTATTGGGATATTGTACTCTTTTTTATTGCATTTGATGAAACAACTTCGTTGGCTGAAGTAAGTGCAGTGTTGAATAGAATTTTTCTTGGTAAACTTGCAAACCTATCAATGAAATTTTATTATTAATTTTGTTTATTACCAAAAAAAAAAAGCTAATACAAATAAAATTAGCAATGACTAGAGATTCGCCACCCACATCATGTTACTGTGTTTTTAAATATTTTCACGCATCGCATACAAAAAGTTGAGAATATGGGACTGACAAAAAAAATAAGTTTCTTAAACAACTCACCATACGTTTACATCCGCTCCAATCAATAAAAGACATCGGTTAAGCGGAGGAATGATCGCTTTTGTTATGTAGTAAATTGCATTAATTTGTAACCCTTCATCTGTTAGAACATCATGAGGACTACGAACTAGCTTAATTAGTGGCACACCAGGTGGCCCATTTGTAATAATAAATTGTACCCGTTCTCCAGAACGTGGAATTTTACGAGGATCCGATTGCATCCACTTTCTGGAAAAAATACCTTTTTTTAATACTAACCGAATATGTAGAACCTTGTCTAAATTTATGCATCATTGCCGAACTTCAGAAAGTTATTTACAAACATTTTCAACTGTTGTCTTAGGGAGTGCTTATGTTGCAGGTATGATAAACGATTCGAGCTTCGATTCTTTTATCGAGGATCTTCTGTTGTATCAAAAAATATACGGACAATTAAATTTGGACAAACCGTCACTGTTTGTTCCAAAAATGTATATCAAAGAAAACAAATTAAAGTAGTAAACAAAAGTTTGCATGAACAATCTTTTTTAAACAATTGATAAAATGCTACGTAATTCAATCAGAGTAAGAGTCACAATGACGTTTGGATAAGTTTAACCAGTTTGGTTAATTTTATGCAACAAAAGCCTTTGATAAGTTTAACCAAATTGTGTAAATCATTTCCCATGCAAAATTTGACACTTTAAACAAAAGATAAACTTAACCAATTTGTAAACTTTTCTAGGGTTTTACGAAGTTCCATGAATACCCCTAATGATTTTTTTTTTTACCAATAATAGCTGCAGGAAATATTTTTCTAAACTGTTTTGGCAAACTTCATGGAACACAAAGTGCTAGAATGTAGAACAGTTTGGGGCAAAGTTTTTACTCATAAAACACACAATCCTCTAGTTTTCTTATCTTTTTTGTGTAGAATAGATTCATTAAACACACCTACTGCCATTGTTTTAGTCGTGTTCAGATGCATTAAAATGAAGAAATGGATTAAGCACGATACTACTTTTTCTTTCTTTCATTAAAGTTAAGAAAAAGTTAGTAACTGTTATAAAGTTAGTAAATTTTTAACTAAATAGTATCATACTAATTACTTGATAGGCTGTTTAAAATTCTGCACCAATATTTTTTGTTTAAATAAACAATTAAGGTATACATCAATAAGCTAAAATTACATAGTTCTTACCTTGTTAACTCAAGAGCAGGCACACATGCTGTTGGTTTGTAACCCTTCAAACCACGGAACTCTTTCGCAAATAAAAGGTCTTGAATATTTGCCTTTCCAGACAGAAGTTTCGTAAATTGACGGCAGATGTAGTTTTTAACTTGGCTAACGTCAGAAGTATCAAAAAGAATTTTAAGTGTCTTTTCAAGCATTTTAACTGCAGCCGGGCAACCATCTCTGCGCACAGTTTCTATGCCTTTTGCTTCAAAAATTGGTTCCTTCTGTTCAGGTGATTCGAACATATAGCCGACGTAACGTTTTTTTGTCTATAAATAAAAAATAAATTACAAGTACCTACAACACACTCAATATACTTTAAACGTTATTTAAACCAGTATATATGCAAGTGAAGCATGCAAATTTTTAACTGTTTGGTTGGCTCTGCACGACCTTGGCTTCCGTTTGTGGACCCCCTGAGCTTTTTTAAGGAAACTTTTAGTTGCAAAAAACTTTGATAATTGTTTTAAATTAGCATGCCTCTAGTCTTACCAAAATTATATATATAGCCCATTAAGAATAGATTTTTTCAAGGAAAAAATTTGTAACAGGCTGATTTTTGGTACACACGTTGGAATTGATTGATTGAAAAGTCCTCAAAAATCAGTTATAAGGGGTCAAAGGTCATGAAAATGGGTTTTTGACAAATTCTTGAAAACGGTAATTTTAGAAAAAAATTGTTCACATGTTACCACCTGGTCATCGGATAAGTAACATCAATCCCAACGTGCGTACCAAAAACCAGCCTGTTACAATTTTTTTCCTTTCTGTGTATATGTTTAGATTTGTAGTCCTGGGTTTTAATAGGTCTGTTTCTTTACCCGCCCGCGGGTTCCCAAAGTAACCCAAATCTACCCAAAACGTGTTTCTTTACTATTTTCTGACACAAAAATGCCAGAGCTTTTGACTTTTTTTCATTTCCCCTCCAGCAAGAATCTACCCGAACATTTTAGTTCCGGCACTTTCTTGCTTGTCAAACAAGAAATCAGCTGATCAAAAAATTTGAAATTAAATTTGTCAAGTAGCGTATATAAAACGGTTTAATTTAAATAAATTAAATGAAAATGATACAATAGAGACAAATATAAATTAAAATATTTCTTTTGGTATCTTTTAATAGAGCCCAACATGATAATTGCTAATGTTAATAGAATTGAAATTGCATAATTTTATATGCGTTGAGCCTACAAGCAATGACGTCGAATGGGTAATTTACACCGAAACGAACCAGAAACATCCCAAATGCGTTTCTTTACTTTTCATTTCTGGTTAAACATTACAACAACAACATCAAAAAACCCAAACTTTATCCCAAAAGTAAAGAAACAGACCTTATATTGCATTAGGACAAACTTCATACGAGGGCTATTCGATAAGTTAGTGATTTTTCATAGATGTAGTGCTTGGATTTCATGACTGATTTTTTTCCGGAATGTTTGTTAGTTTTTAGCGATACACAAAAAAATGGCTTTTACAGCCAATATTCCTTATGTCTAAGTTTTTTCACCTTAGTACAAACAAAAATAATTTCGTATTTTCGAACGAGATGAGGCACAAATTTCTGAGTGCTAGCAAAACGGCAAAAACCAGCGCATCCACATTTAATCATGTTGAAAAGAGTGGTGAAAAACGAAATTATGTTGGACAATCGTCAAATCATGGTTTAGGTGATAGCTTACATCGCACCCATTTCATGAGTGCTTCATTCAGTTTCCTGCATCACCATTTGAACATGGAAAAACAATGCCGCTTTTACTAAAAAAATGGAATCATTTTCAAATTTCATAACAGTGTTAAGGTCTTTTCAAACTTAATTGAAAGACATTTTTACAGCGTTTCATAACTGCACGTTACCCCTGATAATCAATTACACGCCAGGAATTGAAAAACAATCGAAGCATAGGACTTCTTTAAATAAAAGCGCTGGATAAAAAGGCGTAAATTTCAGAGTTTGAAAAATTAATTTTTTGGAAAGGTTAAAGAAGTTGGATCTATTTGAATTTGTTTGCTTATGACTAAAGAACAACAGAATAACAACTATTTTGCAAGTTACTGCGTTATCGAACAGCCCTCGTACATGATTTTTTTTTAATTCATGTAACAATTCCGGACTGGACACTTTTGAGAGTTTACTCAGAATTTAAAAGAAAAAGAATTTTTGTTATATATTAATATATAAATTATATTAAATTATATTAAAACCAAAAATACAAAAGCATTAGTCATTGGAAATTATAATATAGAAACTCACCTGCAAAATACACGGTTGATATACTTTTTCTAGTTTTAGTTTTACTGGTTGTGGATTATTTTTCGTAACCAATTCAGCTATCTCAGCGCCAATTTTGAAAGCTTCTGTTTTGCTTCTTCCAGGTACAAGAACGAACATAGAATCTGTATCACCATAAACTACTTTTACATTCCATTCTTCATTACTTTCTACTAATTTAATTGCTCGTTCGAGTGTTTCACGTCCCTTTGCCACAACACTATCTCCGACTTCAACACATGGCATTCGTCCACTGAAATTGGCAGCTGTATAACCATACGTTACATTCGCAATCAATTTTAGGCCTAGCTGTCGAGAATGAAGGATCCTCTGGAGTGCTGTATTGTTTTTGTGTAATTTCATTGATTGCTTCACCATTTGACGGGTATCTAGGATCTCGTTTAACATTCTGGGGAGAACGCCTTCTCGAATATCTTTTTTTATAAAAGCAATTCCGCAAGGTGATATTGTTATCATATCGATTTTCAAAAGCTTTTTAAGTATTTTTGGTGATATACGAAGCTGAGAAGCACCGAATTCAAATGGTGTTGATCTGTTTTTGTACAACCCTATCAACATTTACATTAATGATTATATTTTTGATTAAAACTTACTGTCCTAGGTGCTCCACACGACCAAGACATGTTGAGAAGCAATAGTTATACGCCATAATCATGCTAGGATAGAGACTTTGAAAGTCCAAAACAATAATTGGATCAGGATAAAATCTTGACTGCGGTTCTAATATAAGTGGTAAGTATTCTGGAGCACGCATATGAGCACGCTGCTGAACACTAGGTGAAAGTGGAACTAAATTTTTTGGTTTAGCAATCCTGGAAAAATAAACTAATTATTTCCGCATGACCCTTTGCATTGAGGTGAAATTATTGATTTTTAGCATCTCGGACCACTCAAATAACTTTTTTAATTGACTAAGCTTACCGCAACATCATACTCTCTACTCTAAACTGCGATCCACGGGAAAGAACTTCATAAAACTGTATACCAATAAGTTTTGCCATTTCACTAGTTCGTCCTATTAAATCCAGCTGATCGAGTAATTTCAGCGTGCCACGAACTCTTTGAAGATAGTATTCAAAAACAATCCATCTCGTTTGTGGCGAACGAAACCACTTTGTAAGGTCTTTATGTGTATGCAGTGGACAGCGTCGGTGCAAAATGTGATACATTACATTTTCAAATGTGTAAGACGTAAGCGCGATTTCTGATCGCATTAACCTCCATACGTCTATCAAAATTCTGCCGCAGAGTTTTGTCTGATTTAAAGAAACTATAAAATAATTTTAATTATTTCTTCAGATTATACCTCCACATCCAAATCCGTTAGTTTTTCTCGATCTTCATCTGTAAAGTCACGCACAGTTTGTGAAGGAACACGAGAGAGCAACGGTGCAATATCGAAATTAAGAAATTTCGCTCTTTCCATCACATATCCCCAAGAAGACATTTCAATTTCATATCCCACAAAAATATCAGGATCCCAGTAGGCACACACGTCTATAAGCTGAATAAGTCCTTCCATTTCATTCGCAACCTCTACAACCTTTACACTAGCATCAATGCAATTTAATTTAGAACTAATCAAACTGTTGCCATCAGATATTATAATAAGGCCACTTTTTTTCGAAAGTTCTTCAGACTTCCCTGAAGATGGAATACTATTTTCTACGGCATAAAATATACAAGAAATGGCATCAAATTTTGGATTTGGAAGTAAATCGTCTCGTGTTGAAACAAAAATCTCTAGCGATAGAGTTGTAAGGTAGTTGTGCTGAATCAGAAAGAATTAATTTAAAAGTGTTTTTTATTGGTACTTTCAAGACTTACTTCAATATCAGATTTAGCTTGTTGTAGATTTTCTAAATTTACTTTGAATCCAAATGTGTTATTTAAAGTCGCGTTACTTATTCCAAAACTGGAGTCAAATGATCCCTGCGAGTTGCGGAGGTTATTGATAAAAGATATCTTTTCTAATTCCGCTAGAACCTGCTTTTTTATAAAATAAAAAGAAATGATTGAGGCCGAAATTTTTAATGAATGGATGTTTAAAAGCATTTTAAGTGGTATACATAATACAAAAGAATTTCTCGACAGCAATGGATGCTTCTTTAGCATTATGTTAACAGTGGTTACATATTATAGAATATATCTACTAATATCGATTTAATACTCACTGTTTCACTTGGAACTGTTTCAGAAGATTGCATGGGTTCTTGATTGATCTTTACATCATCTTTAGAGCTTTTTGTCTGTAACACGTTATCTTCACTACATTTTTCCAAATCGTTTGGTAAATCCCGGTTTTCCGAACATTCTCTTACTCTGATATCACTTCTTACGGCCCCTTTCACAATCTCTAAGCAAGTTATATTTTCTGTTTGTGTTTGATTATTCTCTATATGAGTCAATGGTGGTAATATATTACTTGGCGTTGAACTTTCCGCACTTTCTAACACTTTACATTTGCCTGTCAATATGCCCACATTTTGGTCATGTATTTCTATGAGATTGTCTCCTACAATGATGTTTTCGCACACATCAAGATTTATTTTATTTAGATGATCTTTTGCTTTCAGCCAAATTTTAGCATCTCGCCTGCTAGGAGCCAGTTTATTCGGCGTTGCTATAATAATTGTATCCTTAGATAAATATTCTCTAATACAAGAATCATTTCGTAACTGAATATTCATTGCTTGAACTCTTTTCCTTCTATGATCAGAGAAACTTTGAAGGCTAGGTATTCGACTTTTGAAGTCTTCTACGTCGTTAAGTGAGATGCCAGGAATACAGAGAAGAGTATGTCCTACTTCCTTTTTGCTTGTCGCATCAAGATAGTTCCCGTAAAAAGGTTGTTTGTGTACCATATCTGGAATACCGTGAATTTTAAAGCTATTTTTCACTTCTTTGTAAGTTTCTGTTTGAATTTTCGGCTTGATTACGATGATGTCAGTATTCGATATAGTTTGGACACCGGCAAAATCACTATAAACTGTCTTATCTATAATAAAAGATTGCTCACAAAAACTTTGCATTCCATGATCGTCTTCTATGTCTTTTAATAATTCCTCATGACAGGATTTTGAAGTTCGCGGGGAACCCGATATTTTGTTTCTTAATTTACATGCATTTAAAAGATCACCTTCTGAATATTTGTTCGATTTTTCCGTTTGCGTTGTTCTTTTTCCTATTTGTGAATTTGCTTTATCTTTAATTTTAAATCTTTTAAGGACTATCCGAAGATTTTTCGTTATTGACTGAGGAGATTTTCTGAATTTGTCTTTACTTTTAATAAAGTCATCAACATTCACACCATGCACATCTGTTGTGCTGCTTGAACAATTAGTTATGGATTGTTTTTCTTTGTTGGTCTTTTTGAATTGCTTGTTTGATTTAAGAGCCAGTCGTTTTCTCTTTTTTGAAATAGATCTTTGTTTAATACAATTATCTTCTTTTATATTATCATCAACGATATTATGATTTGTGTATCCATTTTCCTGTTCTGTCAAAGGCGTTAGCAGGTTTTCATCACTGTCTTTTCTTTCTGTTTGAACAGTTAAATTCAATTCTGATACTCTAACATATGATTTTTTACTGTTTGAAGGACTCAGTTCGTGTTCTTTTGAAGATTTGTTGGATGAATTTTGATTCAAGACTTTTGTAGGTGAGCATCTTTTAAGTTTACAACAACTCGTTTTAATAAATTTACTTTTTGAATTTAAATCAGCTGCTTTCAATGGCGATTGACAGGATATTGGAGTGATTTCAACCGGGGAGCATTCTAAGCTTTTAATATGATTTTTATGAACAGAATTAAAAGAGCAAGACATCTTATCTTCTTTCGGTAGTACCATTGCTTTTGGATTATTTTGTTGGTTCTGCGAAATTTCGTTTAATCTTTTTTGTATAGGTAACCGTTCAATATTTACTGTAGGATTAAAATTGGATAATATTAAGCGAAATTGGTCATCGTTTTTTTTAAGAGGACACTTTTTATATTTTGATATTTTCTTTCGATCAGGGCTCCTTTCAGTTGGTTCATATTCAACATTTCGGGTGTTATAGGTTTTGAGCTTAACTTCACTTCTGTTTCGGTAAGGGCGTAGTTCACAAGTTATGTGTGTTTTATCCAAATTCTGCCTTTGCCTTAAACTGCGATTAAAATATATTAAATTTCGTTCGAATTTTATTGTGTTAAGAATTTAAAATGTGAAAGAGAGATTTGTACCATTAAACATAAAAATGAATGTAGTATACTTTTTGTTTGTTATAATCTTAGATTTTTTTTTAATTAATAGTAAAGATTAGTTATTTATGCTTTTATTCATTATATAATATTTTTCTTGTTCAATACATTTCTTTTCATTATAAGTAATGTATAGTTATTTGGGCAGATTATTACTTTTCAGATAAATTAAATTAAATTAATAAAAAACCGAAGCGACTGTATGTTCTGAATGATTGTTTCCTTTTCTTCAAATTTCTTCAAGTCAGTCGTGATCGAAAGTGTGGCCATGTTTTTTTATACCGCCCTACTTGTAGTTTATTCTCATTGATAAAATATTTATTCCTTAATACACACGTTTTCACGTTAAGTCATTTTTAATGAAATTTTTGGTGCTGGATTCATTAATCCACCATCAGCATAATTAGGTAAGAAAAAAAATAAAATTGCTATGTAATTTTTGGGGTGAGACTACTTTTTATAATGAAATTTGATATCGAAAAGATTTGAACTTTTTTTTAGGAATTGTTAATTTTAAGGTGACGGATTTGAGTTCAGCGCCTAAAATTATGCTAAGAAACACTCTTGTCTTCTCAGTTATAAGAGCTAACCGGATTTTGGGAACCTGTGTTATTATTTGTTAATTTGTTTTCCCATACTTATCGCTTGTTACTGCATTTAGATTAGTCATGATGGTTCTAATAGGGCTCTCTTCCATTTGTTTAGTCGTGTCTGAAAGATTTTCTTTAAACCAAAGCAACATTAAAAACTAGAAAAGTTTTCAGTGTGAAAAATAATACTTTTTACGGATCGCGATTTTATCACAAGCGGTAGAGGTCCATATTTTTTTGCTGTGCTTTTGGGAGTTCTGGGTGATTCAATTTTAATCATTCTTTTTGGTGTAGTAAGAATTGGTGTACTCGGCAGCTTACTATTTAATTTTTTCTTCGGAGTTCTCAATAGATCATCAGCACCGTCCATTTGCACAATATCTGGTAATCTGATAGAAATTAGTAAATTTATATTTTGAATTAACGAGTAAAGACTTACGAGGGCTGACTTAATTGAATCAACAACTCATCCATATCGTCCATGACCATTGTGAAATCATTAAGACATTCATCATCAGATTCATCTTCACTCGATTCGTTAGACAATTGTTTTTCCCGCATAACATGTTGTGAGTTACTAACTTCAATTGTATGTGTTAATTGTTATAAGTGAATTAAACAAAAAAAAAATTAATTCAGATTCTTACACTTAATATTTTGTGAAAGTGGTGCCAGTGTGCTGTCTAGATCTATATTATTTTCATCTTGTCTGTCTTCTAACTCTTGCATCACTTCTAACAACTCCATATCCTCTTCGCGTACTGAAGAAAATTCAATTTGTTTTATATATACCTTTTATAATCTTAGTAAATTGCATACAAGTTTTATTGGCAGTATCCTGCTGAGTGATACATCGTACTAAATCTTCATCAACAATAGTATCATCCATGAAAGTATTAGCTGATTCTTGGGTTGGAGGTGAATTGGAAAATCTATTCGATGTTTCAAGAACTGATTCATTTGAGAAGTGGTTTGCTATGAAAGATGCGTTTGTCAACAAATCATCTTGAGTGCATTCCTCTGGGTATACAGCATTAGTAAGTAATTTTGTAAGATTGAAAGTTTTTTTCTGCCAATTACAAACAAAATTACAAATTTACATAAAAATCAGATATAAAAAAATGTCCTTATTACAAGCACGTATATAGGTAAATAGTAATTATTATTGATTTTAATTTTTTTTAATAGGGTATGATTTCCCACTGGGAGCCAATATTGCTAAAAGGAAATACTACTTCTTCTTCGGCCCTAACTAACAACAGTCCCCATATCAGCTTATTACTAAAAACCAGTTTGTTTGCAGCACTATTTGTTGTTAGTTCGACTCTTCCAGATTCCTGAATGAAATTACTTGTACTTGAGAATGCATCAGCATTGAAGAACTAAAGAACTAGTAATAGCTCCAATGGTTATCGGATGGTATGGTATATATATATATCTCAATGAGAAGTGGCAGAAGTTTTTCAATCACATTCTATTTGCCGCAGCTATCAGTTCTCGGTGTGTATTATAAACCACAATTTGGAGAATAACCAAAAATGATGCGAAGAGCTTAGCTTGCTTGTGAAGATGCAAGAATTTATCTTCCATGTCACACATGTCTATCATATATATAAGGTTTTCATCCGTCCAAAACTCGAGTACAATTTATTGTTATACATGGACAGTTGCTCCTATAAATCATTTGCGTTTATTGGATATAAACCGCATAACCTACGTCACCGTAACAATCTAAAGGCTAGGCCACATAATATACAGTACAATAATTTGAGGCTTTGCTTAAAATACACATTAGCTGAACAATGGTTAATCAAAACGAAAATTTAATACACATATGATTTACGAGGGTACAAAATTCTGAGAAGTAGCTGTAAAAAAACAGTCCACTTACAATAAAAGTTAACATAGAAAAAAAAAATGGAAATATTGATCAAACGAAATAAAGATAATTAGAAAGAAGGTTGATTAACTAAGTCACACTTTTTTGATAAGTTGCAATTACTGAATCACTAATAATAATTATTTGGGTGTTGCTTTAACCGAGAAACTGCGTTTAAGGGTTGCTTTTATCGAGGGTGTACTGTAATATCAATAAGGTCAACTAACATCTTAGACGAAAGAAATAATTAAAAATAACAAATTTATTTTTAACTAAAACTAATTACTTCAACACACAACATACTGCAAAACTTATTCATGCTTTAACTTCGAATATCTTGAAACCCTAACGTGCTAGAGCAATTTTGAAATTCAATAATTAATTGTGAAAAATAATCAATTTACCTTTTCGGTTGGCGCAAATTTACTAGTTTCAGCTGTATCGTTAATAGTTTCGTCCAAGGATTTTTCTAATTGCTGTAGCTTATTCATCAACCCACCATAATAAAAATCATGACTTTTTGTGGGTTTAATATTTGAACGTGGCTGACTTGGAGGTAATTCTAAGGGAGGAATCTATAAAAACGTTTTTATTTTCAGTGATTCAAAAAACCCAATCTTAATTCGTACTGTTTTTAATTCTTTAGAAAGATTTTGTCGGCGAACTTTTTCATCTTGCCAAATTGATTCGATTCCTGGATTTGCATGTGTACTCGTTTTATTTTCAAGCTGAAAACGGTTCAATATAAAACAAGAAATAATGTCCACTTCCAGTTTTGATGTCGACTGCTTAGCAACGACATTACAATCCAAAATTCGCTCTTTTGGGATATCGTATGGAATAGCTGTAAAATATCATTTATAATTTCTTCAAAAGCCTGTGATTTTTTATTGAATTACCATCTTGTTCGTCATTGCGGCGAAACTTTAATACTTCTACGGGGACATGTAGAAAACTCATTCCGTATAAGTTGTAGTCAATAAAAAACTGTAAAATGTAAGGTACATGTGACTCATGAGTATGGAATGTTTTGCCCATAATTGCTCCATTTTGTAATAAGTTTGCAGCTCGTCGTATAAATCGAGGATTAAGCATGTATATTTTAAGAAATTGATGTTCATTTGCGTGATATCCATAAAATGGACTGACGTGAAACATTTACTTTAGATATCACTTCAAAAATATTATTTTGACTTACATTCCCTTCACCAATTGAATTTTGAAAACATGTTGACTTCCTGAACTACTCTGGCCTAGGGAAATGTTAATAGCCTTATCAAGACTTGAAGCTATCAAGTAACCTGACTTGTCCAGAGTCTCAAAGTTTTTTTTATCGTAAGGGATGTAGAGATATGGAAATATGCCATGAACATGCATACACGTCTTTACTCCTTCAGCAGTCGAACCAAATATTCGAATAATGGGAACCTTTGTAAAATATTATATATTTGAATAAAATTCACTTTTTATGTATGAATGT
The DNA here is from genome assembly GCA_946251815.1 of Dasysyrphus albostriatus. Classification (NCBI taxonomy): domain Eukaryota; kingdom Metazoa; phylum Arthropoda; class Insecta; order Diptera; family Syrphidae; genus Dasysyrphus; species Dasysyrphus albostriatus. The sequence continues at coordinate 67,542,268 of OX276337.1, read as the reverse complement.
ATATAATATACTACCTTATTTATTTCTTTAGCACGAAACTCCGAAAAACAAAGATCGAGACCTGGTTTTGGTTTTTCCATATAATAATCGGCGGTAACAATCCGAATGGAAAATATTCCCGCTGAAGACATTATAGAGTTAGATAGAGAAAGCTATTATGAATTATTTAATTGAAAATTTTCTTTTATTAAAAATCTAAATTATTGTTAGTTCTTGCGCTTTCAGGAAATTTTGAAAAATTGCAAAAATATCAAGCAATGTATAATTTTTTCTTTTTTTTCAGTTTTGACCAAAGATATGACATTCCCTGCGTTCAAGGATCCAGAAATCTGAATTTTTGTGCTTCTGATTGGTCAGCTGTCAAAAAAAATCTGAAAATTCAGATGACTTTTCGCTACGTTTGCTTACGTTTTTCAGATAAAAATTTTCATCTGAAAATTCAGATGACAGCTAATAAACAAGACAAAAAATAAGAATCTGCACATAGAAGCTGAACTTAATAGTAGATGCAGCTATTTTGTGTTCTGTTGTCGGTTTGGTACGACTTGTTGGTTTTTTTAAGTTTTGTTTTTTTGTAAGTGCATAAAATAAAAATATAAGATTCAGAAGTAGGTTTTCCATGGCATTTTGGCTTTAGTTTTTCCTTAACAAAAAGTGAAGTTTTCCCCATTTTTATTTATAATAATTACATTTGGTGGAAAATCGTGAATAAGACGTGCATTTTGGAGTAATAACTGTTAAGATGTTTTGGTAGCAAGTGAAAAGTGTGGCTTCATCTATTTTCTTAGGTATTATAATCCAAGTAAAAACAACGAACAAGCTTTTTCCAGAGTCACTTATTATGTGACAAAAAAAGTTCTTCCTTATATTACTTTCAGTAAAATCAGCAGGTTAACACAAGATTATGGCAGAAAAAAAATATATGACATTTGGCTGAAATTTCAGATTTTTTGTGCGTTCAACGTTACGTTTCAGTACTGAATTTTCAGATTTCTGCCGATGAACGCACCCATTGGTTGTGTTCATCAAATTTAACATCTGTCATCTGTACAAAATTTTCAGATGACTTTTATGCTATGGTTCCACTGAAAGTTTATTAAGGGCCTAGTCAAAGCGAACGTCAGCCAGTCAGATCGCACAGTGGTTCAAGTTGAAGCAGTCAACCGACTACATGATTTATTGATAAAAAATAGGTGTTTTTTTTCTTGACCGAATGGGCTTGAACGAAAGAAACGACGTTGAGTCTGAGCAATTTATATGTGAAATGCAACAACCACTAAAATAGAATAACAACCACTAAAACTAAGCCTAGAGAATTGTCGGGACCTAACCTTAGCCCTAATAAAAACTGTGTTACCGGCACGAATTTCATACTTGTTATTGATAGTTCGTATGGAAACATTTTCTGTGCATCACTAAGTCCTGATATGGTTTTTTTATCTGTCCGATTCCATTAGGGTTAAGCTAAGCTTGTACTTCCGTACATAAGTCATAGAAGGGTATGATAGTCATCTAACTGATGAGCCCAACTATCATACCTGGGCGAAACGCAATGGTGTTGAGCTCATTTGAACTTTTAACTTCAATTATAAATTCGGTCACTCCACTTAAACAGAAGAATTTTCTTTTTAAATTTTCTTCATATTCAATTATTATGGGTTAAGCTACGCCATCATAGAAAAAAAAATGGAGTTCCATAAAAACTGTCGATAACAAGTATGAAATCCATGCTGGTACCACAGTTTTTATCTGGGCTAAAGTTAAACCCCGAAAATTCTCAGGACTTAACTAAGCCTGAATGGGCTTAGGGCTTCAAAAAAATTGAAGGTACCTACACAAAAAAAGTAGACACTGGACCCTAGAGAGCACTAGTTTATGATGTATATTGACTTTTCGGAACCATTGTAATTGTGAAAACTAATTCAGAGATATGCTATCCCTTTCTTACAAACACTTCTTATTCTTTTTTTGCTTTGCTGACACTTTGATTGATTTAATGAGAAATAGAATGAAAAAAAAACGGATGTAATACGCGCTTTAGAAATATTGTAGACAGTTTAATTGGTAAGACCAGTACATATAGGAATTTTCGTGAGGAATCGTAGTCTCTGATATCTCAAAAATATAAACTGGCTAAATGTGAAAAATTCAAAGTATGCGCAGCACACACAAATAATGAAAGAGAGCAAAAATTATTTGCGTTTTTCAATTAATTTGTTTTCAATATTTCTAGCTATTTTTCATCAACTTTAAAGGGAGTTAGGTGTCTGCCTGCCTAATTGTAGTTTGAAGTGGTTTCCTTGATGTAGGTGAAAAGTATTTTTTTGTTGAAGACATGATCCAAGAATTTATTGCATCTGAAAATTGTCGGGGCTAAGTAATTTTATATTTACACATTTAAATCTTCGTTTGGGTCAACGTTTTTATTACATTAAGGGTATTCATGCAACGATATAAAAAGATACTTTCGTCCAATTTTTTTCCCATTTTATTATTTTTCTTTTAATTGTATCTTTCTTCGGCCATTTTGATTGAAGTTATCAATTTGTTGGAAATGATTTCTCATACAAATGTTGACACTCCATTTATGATGTAGTAAACTTTCCGACGATTACGATGTTTACAATAGTTTTCCGACGTTGTATTAATACTCTTATTGTTAAACATAAATATACATCGATTAGTTTTTTAGCTTCATTAATATTATATGCTTTTCCCTGCAACGAAATCTCTATTAACTTTTTTGATTGAACATTACTGAACATTCGCTCTATGTTCACATATTATAAATTTACTAACATCTGTTTTTTTCAAGTATTTCATATAGGTACCTAATCTACTTTTATATTTTTTTTGTTTTGTTTTGTGTCCTCAAATTTGCTCCCAAATATTGTATGAACTTTTTTCACCATATCTTCAAATGCTTTCGAGGGACCTGTCAACTTACCAAATTCAAGGCCCAGTTTTAGTGGTTTTGTAGGTACATATATCCTCAACTTAATAAGACCTGTCTGCTCCCCCCTTAGTTCTTTTTCGCTTATTAACCTGTTTCTGAAAATAATGCATTTCAATTTGTTACTTATCTTGAAGACTGCAAGTCCCCCATTTAACTTAACCGGTTTCTTAAAGCTTTTTTAAACATCCTTTGTTATAATTATTGCGGTATCACTATCATAATTATCTGTAAGATTCTAGATTTCGTCTTCCACATCATGGTATTGGTATCACATCATGGTATTCAATTGTACTCAAAAGGATTTGGCCTGTTATATCCACTTCCACTGAAGTTTTAACTTCATATGGCTCAACAATACGCAATACTGTTGCATCCTTTTTCATGTATCAGTGAAATAAAATAAAACAAGTTCTTATGGAAGCAGAAAAATTCAAGAGCAATATGCAGACCAGAGCAGGGTTGCCAGGTCTTGAACAAGTTCGATAGCCTATTTAAGAAATTTTTGTAGCCCAAAATCGGAGCCGAAAAAGTAGCTAAAAAAAATAAAAAAATGTTCTCATAGTCTTAATCACAATTTAAAAATTTCAAAGGAAATGAGTATAATATCCCCTCTATAGCACGACTATTCTTTGCGTCTGACTTTTTTCGAATTTCCGTATTTCATTTCACCTTCACACCCATTGAAAAGAGCTAGGCGCAAAGAATCATCGGGTAATAGTGGACTATTCAGTGAATAAAAAGTGGTGCAAAATTGTGGAATTTATGATTTATTTATACAAAAAATATAGCGCCCAAGATTAGATTTGAGCTATTAGTAGCCCAATTATGATTGGGGTGTCATACTGAAATTGATGTCGGCAATTTCGGAAAAAATAGTCCAATTTCCAATAAATAGCCCAATCTGGCAAGCCTGGAACAGAGCTGCACGATGTCTCTATTTCTGAATTTTCTGTTTAGCTCTGCAGCAACAGTGGTTGTTCGTTAAACACTGACCAGGATCAGTGGAGACAATTTCTGTTATGTACAAATAGCCTTCAAGTTGATCGATAGGAAAGGTTATAACTTCAGTTTTAACTGTCCGATCTTCAAAATTATTGTCTTCTCTTAGAATATTTAATTTTTGTTCACACTAGAGAGCTGAGCTAAGTCCCACATCGGCGTTTATGTATTAATTTTAGTGGTGAACAATAAATTGTTTTGTAGTAAGAAAAGTAGATAAGTGTTTTATTTTGTGAAGTAAATAAGTGGAGGATTAAAATAAAGTGATAAAGTTTTTTTAATGAATTGAGAAAACATTACATTATATATTTTGGATAAGATATATTTTTGCATATCAACATGTTCTTAATCTGATTTTTTTTAATTTTGTAGGATTTTTATTTTGTTTTGCTACATTTAAAGTTTATTTTGGATCCATAAAAGTTCCTTTTGTTTCACAAACATGAATCGACGGACTAGAATTAAAGTATTTATTTTTTTATTTTCTTTAATTGAGTTTTAAGTTTTTTATATATTAAAAATATTAATATTTAGAGTTTGACAATTGAAAAAAATATAAAATATTAAAAAAATGCTATATTAAAAACATTTAAAAAACTTGGTGATACATGTTTCATTCATTGTAAATAGTGAATGAAGTTTCGGATATTCAAAAGTATGGAGAAATCTGTTATAGTCATAGTTATAGTTATAGTTATAGTTATAGTTATAGTTATAGTTATAGTTATAGTTATAGTTATAGTTATAGTTATAGTTATAGTTATAGTTATAGTTATAGTTATAGTTATAGTTATGGTTATAGTTATAGTTATAGTTATAGTTATAGTTATAGTTATAGTTATAGTTATAGTTATAGTTATAGTTATATAATATAAAGATAATAAGTATTCTTATTATTTTAACACCCCTACCTACTTAATAGAATATTTGAATAATTTTTATTTCAATCCTTCGGTACAAAACAAATGCTTGTTTCCTGGAACGGATTTTATGAGATTGTCTGCAACCATATTTTCTGTAGATATTGTTAGATGTTATAGAACCATCATTTATTCGATCTCTTATAAAATGGTGGTGTACCTCTATATTTTTGGATCTTGATCTAGGTTTAGTAAATATTGCATGTATATGCGTCTGTTTCTGCTAACTAAATAGCACTTTGACTGTTGCATTTGATCGTATTTTATCGAGTTCTTTTATCGAGTTCTTCAAATTGCCTCAGCCAGATAGCTTCTTGCACAGCTGAAGATAACGCCATGTATTCTGTTTCTGTGCTAGATAGAGCAACTGTTGGCTGTCGTTTTTATTGCATCAAGAAATTGAAACATTACACGTTTTAAAAACATATCATGTACAAGAACGGCACGGCAATTTTCCACGTCAGATACCCAGTCCACATCAGAGAACTCAGTTAAATGTTCGGTACCTGAGAGTTTTTTTTCGGTAGTACCTTAAAGATACCGTAAAATTCGTTTGATAGCACTCCAATGGGCGTTTCCATATTGTCTTGTTCTTTGCGCTAGATACAGTAAGCTTCCCACTGCTTCTTGATAGGAAACATTTTTAATTTCTGGCTTAGATCGATTGGTGTAGAAACTGAATTACAACTTTCCATGCCAAATCTTTTTAAAATTTCCTTTGTGTATTTTGATTGATTAATGCACATAGTTTTATTTTCGTCTTGATATATTACCCATGTCCTTAATTTTTAAAACAAAATGTTTCAACCTTATTCCATAAAATGAGCAAATCATCCACATACACCAACGATTAGTTTTATATCTTGACAGTAATAAACACATACATAGATCAACTTTTAATTGAATAAGTCCAATTTTCTTCAACGCGTCATCTAATTTTATATTCTATTGACGACTGCTTTGGTTGAGAACGTAAATAGATTTTTTTAATTTGCATACACGACCACTTCCATCATCGCATCCTTCTAGCTTTTTCATGTAAATATCTTCGGAAAGATCACCTTTAAGGAATGCAGTGATAGCGCCCGTTTGATCAATTTGTATGCCTCTTTTAATCACCTACGCAATCAAAAATCGAATGGAAGTATAACGAACTACTGGGGAATAGGTTTTATTATAATTGACTTTTCCATTCATCACAGTACTCACGTTCCCTGGCTTTAAAAAGAGTTGAATGTTCATCATCCAAGTTGCTAGTGGTCATAAAATATCTAACATAGTCATCAAAGTAACGAGGTGCTGGTCGTCTTTCGGATCGCCTTGCTATTTGGAGTTGTGATGTCAGTTCTTCTGAAATGTAAAATGAATTATTTGCGTCCAGTAAACTTGCATTTATATTTTGAGAACGTGATGAACGGTCCGCAACTGAATTAATAAATCAATAAGAATTGCATCGGATACATTTTTGATTCACTTTCCATAAAGACTACATCATGGCTAGCTACCAATTTTCTTTGTTTGGCATTAAAACATCTGTAACCTTTTATCTGTTCGCTATTTCCAACAAATAGCATTTTATTTGATTTTGAAGCCCGCATTTTCTTCCTTTTTGCTTGAGCACGTGTACCATCCAAGGTGTTCCAAAAATACGCATATAACTTAAATCGAACTTTTTTCCTGTCCATATTTCTTCCGGAATTTTGTTTTGAATCGCGGAACTTGCAGATCGGTTTATAATTTGAATAGCGGTATTCACAGCTTCTGCCCAATATTTATACATCTGGCTCTCTAGACGTTGGTAGTTTCATGTACATATGTAACCGGGTTTCTAACAGAATAATTTAAAATTTTGACTCTTTAAATTCTTTGATTATTTTGAACACTTCTGATTTTGACTTCAAGAAATAAACGAAGGTCTTGTGAGAAAAATCATCGATAAAAATCAAGTAATATCTAGCTACGCCAATAGATTTAGTTTGCATAGTGTGGTCCCAGTGAACTAAATCCAACAATTTTTTTTGGAACGGGATCCAGTGTTCTGAAAAAGGAGTTGAGTTTGTTTACCTTTGAGACATATCTTTGAAACATATTTTTTTAATACATCAATATCTTCGTTCAAATTAATACTATCTACTTAGATCAGATCAACGTAATTTATATGACCCAACCTTCGGTGCCAAGTCACAAAATCTAACGATCTATTTGTAAACAAACAACAAGGATTTTCATCTTGAATCTTGAAAACTCCACCGGACATCTTTGCTTTCAGGAGTAACTCTTTTTCTTTGTTAAAAACTTTACAGCCGTCAGTGTTGAATACTCACTTCAAACTTCAAATGTGCTCAACATTCCACATAAATGACTTTTATTATTTCAAGGATTAAACTCTACCTTACCATTGATAATTGACACATTTAATGTATTTAGAAAGTAGGGATTATTTTACTTTTTTTTTAGCTAGAAATGTTTTAAGTTCTAAGCTTGTTTCATCCATCCAAAAAGTAAATGATTTGCTTTCTAGGTGTCATAAAATTAATCATTAATGTCTTCAATGATGATTTTCAATGATAACCTTAACTGGCGCCTTACAGCCTTTTTTTGAGCAACAAGATCTGTATTTTATTTTCCCCTAGATCTGATTTGGATCTTATTTGCATACGAAAATACATATATTGCAAAAACAGCACAAAATCCAACTTTTTTTTGGATTTGGGTTCACAAATTCATTCTGAGCATGCACCCTTAGTACTTTTTTGCAAAAAAATAGTTTTTTCTCTGATGGGCAGATGGCTTTTGTGTTGAAAATAGGGAGAAAATAGAAAATAGTGTAGAGACGTAATACATTGACAAAAGGAAAAAGGGAGATAGTTATATAAGACTCTTGTCACACTTAGATCATGTTTGTTTTATTACGATAACATAATCCTGATCAGGGGGTCAATTCTCGATCTGTGAAGATGTGAAGTGATAAATATGATAATGACTTCACTCCAAATGCGAATCTTCAAGTCTCAAAAATTAAAACAAATATTTTCATATGATAATTCAATTCATTCTGTGAAAACCTGTGAAAAGATAAATGATAAAGAGAAACAATTTATGCTCATTAGATACACCCAAGCCGCCACCTTGGTCTCTCTATGACACAAGAATTATCTTTTACTATTGCGATTGAGAGAAATGAGCGGCATTTCGCATGTTAGTACTTTTTAGCACTCTCTTTGGCAGTTGTTTTTCATAACGAGCTCGGGAATCGCCTTGAGCGCGTTGTGAAGTGATAAAATGATAAAACTCTATGAGAACTGATATATACTTTGTTTTCATTTCACAGTTTCACAGATCGAGAATTGACCCCCAGCTCTTGGAGATAATAAAATGCATCTAAGATTTCAAAATCTACTTGAACCGTTCACACCACACATTATCTAGATTCTGTTTTCAAAAGAATTAAAATGCTCATGGAAACTATAATCCATTGCATTCAGTCCAAGTCCCAGGACACAATTGAAGGTACATCAATTTTTCTTTGAATAAAACATTAAAAGGGCCACAATCTGTTTACACTGTACTCATAAATATGAAATCTCTTTTTTCTATCTTCTCTCTTCTATGGGAAACTGTTATACGGGAGAGAAATATGAATAATTAAGGACCCGTTGTACAAACGTGGTTCAAACTTTGATCCGTGGTTCAAAAATTATTATTGGCTGATTTCAGCGGAATTACTCAGACTCAGCGATGATTCAAGGTTCAAGTATGTAATAAAGGCCATTTTTATGAATGTACTACCTTCGAACCTCTGTATGTATCTGAAGTCAGTGAGTTAAAATTGCTGAACCACGAGTTAAATATTTTTAAAACTGGCCCAAAGTGTATTTGGCCAGTTTATGGTTCTTGAACGCTAAAACCGGTTGTACAGACATGGTTCAGATTTTTATCCATGGTGCAACATTTTTTACTAGCTCAACAAGGCGAAATTCTTTAGGTTCAACGATGGTTCAAGGTTCAAGTATGTAATAGTAAGCGAACTTAATGCCTGAGCCATTGTTGAACCTCAGTAAGTTCGCCGAAGTCGGTGAGTTAAAATTGCTGAACCACGAGTTAAATATTAGTACAACTGGCCCTTAGTATATTTCCTCAATTTTTTGACAAAGCAGGAGAGTTACAAATTACAAATTAGTATATAGAATTTGTATTGTAAACAAAAAACTTCTTAAATTATATATCGTTCTAACAACAAATTACTTCAAAACATACATGCATCATTTATTTTTAGTTTTTTTTTCCATTTTACAAAAAATTGAGATCATTCAATCGCAATGACGTCACGAATCGTCTCCTTGAACTGTTAAGCATACCTTGTTATTCTTTTGCCATGCGTTATTCCTTAAAGGCCTTGTCAAACAGAGCACGATCCGGTGATCTTTGTGAGATATTACAAACAAAATTTGATCGCTGTGATCTTTTTTCGCCATTGTAGTATTGATCGCATCGCCGGATCGCGTTCTGTTTGCTCAGGCTTTAAGCAAAAAAAGTTATAAACCCAAAAATAACATCGCCCATGAAGCACTTTCGGAAAATACGAAGGTGGCTCCGTGGATCGATATTTATAGTATATAGCCGGTGGATTTTCTGTTAGTTATCACGTTATTTATCACTTGCGTTTACTTCCAGACTATAAGCTTTGTCATGACACCAAACAACACAAAAATATAAGTTCCTTTTGTATTAAGTATTCTTATTTGTTTAAGCTTATTTCTTAATGGTATAATAATAATTATAACAATATGTTTTTCTTATGTTTTGTAACCAAAACTTATTGAACGTTACAGTCATCCCCAGCAGCATTGTTTATTTGTTGTTTTGTTTTTCTTGATGCTCTTCGAATAAGTGACCTGAAATGATAATAATTAAATAATAAGTTTTATTAAAGGAAGAATTTTAAACTTTTGGAGTTGTAACATAAATAATTTGTAAGCAAATATATTTGTTCAAGTAAAACAGTCGCTATGAACATCTATATTTTACTCTTTGAAATATGCCTATTTAGAAGTTACGTTTCCGAAGGTACAGCGTTTGTTCAAAGTTCACTGTCATTTTTTTAAGTTTTTGTGAAATTTAGTACAAATGCGTTTCGAACAGGTACAACGCGCCCAGGTGAAACGCATTTGGACTAAAGGTCACAAAAACTTTAAATAGAATTTATATTCAAAAGTCCACAATAGCAAAAACTAAAATAAATGTTAAGATATTATTTTTTATGACTTCAAAATCTAAATACTGGATTTCTATAAATTTTCTACTTTTATCGTATTATGTATATTTGGCATTTGTTGATTTTAATTTTATAGCTCTGATTTTTTTGCCCGAGAAAAAATCTGGGGTTTATTTGTGAGAGTGAAAGCGAATTCAGTTTGTGCACACAGTGCAAATAAACTAGTGCGAAAAAAAGTGTCACAAAAAATAACCTTATAGCGAGTTCGAGTCACAGTACACATATTAAAGGTAATAGGTGTGTTCCTTAAATTCTTCGCACTATTTTGGACTAAATGTCAAATTGTGACAGATGGGAAAGAAATCCTCTCAGAGAAAAGAAAAACTGTCAAAATGTTGGGAAGGGTTTGGGCACTTATTTGCACCACGTCAAAAGAAATATTTGACTAGAGCTGCCGTAGTGCAATCATTAGTGAATCATTTTTTTATAAAATCACTACAAGAAATAGAAAATTAAGAAAAAAGAAACGTACATGTATAAAAATAATTAAAGAATGATTAGAAGTAAAAACATAATATAATTTACAGTGTTTTGGCGCTGTAAGTATAATTAGTTGTCGGTATCCATCGATTGAAAATAATGCGTTTTAGAAGGGTACAACAGCATCTAACTGATGAGCCCAACTGTTGTACCTGAGTAAAACGCATTTGGACTAAAGGTCGCAAAATCTTTATTATGAATAAAAATGAGTAAACTTAAACAAAGAAATATTCTTTAAGCACATATTAAATCAAAAAACATCAATTTGTTAAAAAAACAACAATTAAAAAGAGTTACACAAATTTTCATTTCTAAAATTTCTTCTTCGGAAAAAGATTTGCCTAACGACACATGCATTTTAAGAAAATCATTTGATTGATAAAAAGATAAATAAATTAATAAATTATGCACATCTACCAAAAACAAAAAAAAATAACACTTGGGTTGCCCTAGCTATTTGTATTATGTCTGGTTATTTAACTTCAAACTGACATTTTTTTTAAATCTGACAAACGAACACTTGGCATTTGACATCCAGTACAAAACAGCCATCAGAAATTTCTCGGACCAATTCTGGCAAGTAGGGCATTTTTTTTCCTCTCTCATGAGTGCTCTCTTTAGTCCGAAGAAGTAAAAACTTTCACTTGTTGAACGACTTCGCACTAAAAATGACTAAATCTGGCGGTTTCAAACTGTTTGAAACTCGTTCTGGAACACACCTAATATCTTCCCAGTTTTGTCCCCTTTCATACGAAGAAACTGAGATGCTAGCAGCTTTCAGTTCCTGGCTAAGAAGGGCAGAAGGAAAGAGGGGTGAACAAAATTTCCCCGGTAGAGGATTTGAAGAGATTTGTTTGACATTTCCTTTCACATCTACAGTTCAGGTGCGTTCAACCAATAGGCAGGAAATCTCAAAATTGCCTAGATTTTTAAGGAAATTATGTTTCTTCGTGTGAAAGGGGACTTTCACTTTCGTTCAAAATCTCAGAGACCTGTCAGTTCCTTGAATGTGTACGGTGGCATGTTCAACACATTTTAAATTAATTTAAATTTTCAAAATTCTGGATTTTCCAAACTTCTTATTGGCCAGAATTCAGAAATCTGAATATTCATTACAGAAATTGAATGCACCCACTTCAAATTTGACAAGGTCTCTGAGAATTTATTTGTGGTTTTTTTTGTTCATTATCTGACAACCAGTTTTTGAAAACTTGCGCAATATATTACCGTTAATATGTGTAATGTGGGCTCAAGCGGCCCAGTTTACCACAGTGACGACATCGAACAAACCTAGAGCCTGATTACACGATTCGTTTTTTGGAACATTTTTTTTTTCATCCTTTTGACAAGTACGTACCTTCGTGATTACACACATTTTCATTTCCATTCGTTTTTCTGTCGTTCAAAAAATATTAGGTTCATTTATTGGAAAATAGACAATAATAATAATTTAAAATATTTTTAAATCACTTCTTGTTCAAATTTATATCTATTTAAAGTTTATAACTATCTCCCGCCTCTACTCTTTTGTCAAATCATAAACGTTAAAGTTCAACCAGAAAAATGTTCATATATGCTTTGGTTTTTCCGTCCCTTAACATTTCTACACCCCTCACCCAATGTGTCAAATAGACGACCGAAAAAAACGAATCATGGAATCAGGCTCTTCTCTTTTTCAAGCTGAGAACCGCAGTACACAAATAAAAGGGAATTTCATTAGCATTTTAATTTTTGTTCAGTTCTGCGCATATGTCAAAATCAGTGGAAAATGATGGATCCCGTGATGTGTGACTGAAATTTGATGTATTTTATGTGTGTTCCTTTGTTATTAAGAAAACAATATTGTTTCGAGCTATTTATTGTTTATTATTATTATTTTATTACTTTTACAATAAAGAAGTTGGCTTTTAATGATATTTAAATTATTTTTTTCGTGTTTGTTGCTATACGGCGGAAAAATAACTAGAACGGCTGTCTTGAATTCCTTCTGACAGTTTAGACAAACTGCGCAATATAATACCTTCTATTTGTGTCTGTGGTTTAAAGCATCCAAAGTCAGATAATCAGAGCAATAAAACTAATGGAAAAATTGAAGAAAAAAAATAATATAGTTGTTTGACATGTGTCTCTCGTCCCTTCTTTACCTATGAAGTTTCCAGGGAAAAACGGCTTAGGTTCACTTGGGTTGCTTTTGAGAAAAGTGAAATTCAAAGTTTATAAATTAAAAACGCTTAATTCAGAAGAAAGTTAATGAAACAACAAATTATTTTGTCAAGTACAAAGCATCTACTTAACTATGCAAACGTATGAATTTTTACTTTTTTTGCCAGATGCCCTGATATGAACTTTGACGTTGGAGCCAAAATTACGAATATATTTTTTGCATTTTTTTAAAGAACTGGAAATGGTTTCTTGCGTTTTTGTTCAGATTTCTTTAAATTTCCAAAATCTTAGTTTGAGAATAAAATAATTTTCACAGGCGTGACATCTTCGACACCTTTCGAACTCCATTTTCAATCCCACTCCTCCAAAAGCCTTTGGTTGGCTGTTCCGAGTAACGTTTTCGGAGTCTTGTTCTATTCCTAATTTCAAGAACGAGTAGATTTGAGACATACGCATACAGACAAAGTGTTTCGTCGGATTACTTTTCAAAAGTGATTATTGCTTTTGAGAAAGTCATTTTGTTAAATGGCGTCATTGAGTAGTGTGTACGTAAATTTGACAACACGATGTTTCCATATTCGGTTGGAATCGAAAAGGAGCATAACAGTCAGAAAATCTAATCGAAAACGACATAAGCCAAAAAGATTTTTATAAGTACTGTTTTCTTTGCTGATTTATTAAAAAACTAAGACTATGCTTTAGAAGATTTCAAACGCGTTTTTGAACTGAGATAAGTTGAAAAGGTACCTAAGATTCAGATTCAGCGGTGAAAAGTACCCCAACATCTGTCATGTTATACCATAACAAAAATATCAGTTTTATAAACTAGCCCAGGAAAATTAGACTTTCACTTCGAAAAAATTCCGACAAAGCTAACAAATTAAGCCCCTTTGCTAATTTACGGAACTTTTCAGGAAATGATTAAGGCGCCAAAACAAAGCTCTCCACCAAAATTCAGCTTTAGCGGAATTTTTTCGTAGTTTTGCCATTTTGTTGTCTAATTTTTCTAAGCTAGACTACCACCTTTCCCTCCTAATACTAGGTTATCATTAGGCCAAATGAGGTAATTTCGTTGAAAATTTCCAAACTCGAAACTAAATCATCTGATTTTCCATACAAATTCACATTTCCAAATGCGATTATTTCAACCAAATTTGCACGAAATCAGGTTGGAAATTAAGCCAAAACCTGTAAGTCTATTACACAATGATTTCTTGCGTCTGACTCTTTCGAACATAATGAGCGCAAAAGAGAAAAAAATGAGACGGAAGATCAGTTACCCTGTGCGTCGTGGGTCAAGATTTCCGAGACTCTTTTTGACGTTTCTTTTTAGCATTTTCCTAATTTTCGTATTTACCTTTACAGACACTGTATACACCGCTTAGAAAGTAAAGAGAGCTGTCAATTTAGCATCTATGACCGAGAAGCTCCGTGTAATAGCACGTGACTCACCGGATGATTTTCAAAGAGAAACTCGAAGAAAGAGTCAGACGCAAAGAATCATCGTGTATTAGAGGACTAACTTTGAATATGCTATCGAGGATGCAATTATACGTCAATACCAATACTAAAATATTATGAGTTATTTTTGTCTAGGTTACCCTTAATATTCTTCTCAGTCTAATGTCGTTTTCGAATAGACGTTTGGAGTACACCTTTTCTATTCCATTTTTACTCCAACTACTCCAAAAACCTTCGTTTGGCTGCTCAGAGTCTTTCTCTGTTCTCGATTTCAAGAAGGAGTAGATTTAAAATACACGCATACATTTATAAATTTTCGTAACACTATTTGTCAAAAGTGATAAACGCCTGAAGAAGCCATTTTGTAAAATGGCGCCATTAGCTAGTGTATGTGTAAATTTGACAACATGATGTTTTCATATTCCATTGGAATTAAAAAAGAGTGATGGTCAGAAAATCCAATCAAAAACGAGATTAAACACACCCATCCCATATAACAAGCTACGCAACTTACCGTGATCTTGGTTTAAAGTTTGATTCTCCCATGGCATCTGTATTAGCTTCAGCTGTTGATGACTGATTACATTTTTTATCGTTAGATATTGATGGGCTAGCGGTGCGATTTTTATCTACAAAAACAATTATGTTAAATTAAGACAATTTTAAATATTCTTATATTAAAGTGTGTTTGATAAAGGGATCAAACTAATGATCCAGAAGCGTTTGGATCAGGGTATATATAGAATCTATGGTATGATATCCTATCTCTCACACGCATTTGGCAACAAATAATACAATTCTCTTTGCATGTTTTCGTTTTTGATTTGTTGTTGTCTTTCCTACACTTTTTTGTCCACAAGTGACGTATGAAAATGCGCAGAACGAAAAACGAACGAATCAACTCGGAATAGCATACCATGTATTCTATATATAAACCTTGCGTTTGGATTGTTTCTGAATCATAGTTTTTCCTCTAGAAAATGCGTTTCTTTTAGCTCAGAGCACTCTACTTGTTGCTTTTTTTAATCAGAGTCAACTCGCCAAATTCACTCTTTCTTGAGAAAATATTCGCCAGCTGTCAGATGAAAATTAAAAGTCAGTATCAGATTTTGGTGTTCATACTCTGTTCATAGCTAACCTCTGTTCTATACTCTGTTCAGAGCCAAAAAAGAACAACCTCAAAGCAAATAGAAAGTAAAAGCTAGTTACCAGACTCTTATTGGTCACCTGTCAATATATTGCTTTCCAATTAAGGCAACTTTATTGAAAATTATGTCAAGAAACATCTCCCGTAATAGCTGTGTTTAGTGAAGAAAAATTAGATCAGAACAGAGCAGAGCAGCACAAGTGTGTGAAAACTGTCAGAACAAAGAAAGAACAGAAAAGTGCAGCTTTGCGTTGACGGAATTGACCACTGCCTATCAGCCGTGCAACTTCAAATTTAAAAATGTTTCTATTGTTATTTGTTTGCATTAATTTTCAAATTTAAATGATTATAAATTCACACTTTTTATATTCTTTTATGTCTTTTTCTTAATTTTAAGTCCATAAATACAAAAAAAGTATTTCTGTGATAGATTTCAGCTTATTATTATCCCAAACAAATAAATCAGGTAATACTTTGACATTTCTAAATCACTTGCTCTACCTCAAAGCAATGTGCAGGAAATATTGTTCTTAAGTGTTCTGAAAAACGTCATGGAACACAAAATGACAGAATGAAGACCAGTTTGGGGCAAGTTTTTTACTCATGGAACACACAATCCTGTACTTCTCTGTAATTTTCTGTTCGGAACAGATTCATTAAACACACCTAATAACAGTCAAGTACAGTTGTGTCAAAATTTAATTCTTATCATTTAACCAGCAAGGTTAAATGGAAATCAATTTTCTCGAAATTACTCTCATACCAATTAGGCACATAAAAAAAATACTTTGAAATTTTCGGCATTTTTTTTTTACTCTTGAAAGTTATTTTTGTAGGGAGAGAAATTTTCTCTTTTTGAAAATTCTACCTTAATTATTTAATATTGTCATACTGAAAAATTAACTGTTATATATATATTTGGAAATCAAGACTTACTTCTACTTGAGGACGCACTAACATAAGCTGATGATCTCCGCTTTAGACCAGATGTACTCTCATTTTTACCTAGTGGCAGGTATCTGGAGAGTGTGAGTAAGCTTTTGAACAGTTCTGTTGTGTTATAGTCATCTTTCGCTGAACACTCTAACACCTTGGTTCTGAAATCATTACAAATATATAAATATATTTATTTTAAGAAAAAAACAATTTTCTTTTAAGGCGTTAAAAGTATGGTTGAATTTGATCTCATGGATAAGTTTTGTGAAGTGATTATATATCCTAAGATTTAACCTGTGGTTAATTTTTGACATGTCTACTATGCTCTTGAAGCAGTGAGGGAAATAAATATTTTATTTTGCTGTTGTCAAGTCGCGAATCCAATAGGATCCGATTAATAAATGAAAGTATTAACTCAGAGTAATTTTTAATTGTATAGGCTCTCGTTGTTCTTTTAAAAGTATCAATTTTCAAACGTAAATGTTTTCAGGCGCTTCGACTGGTGTCCTTATAAAATTTCGAATTTCTCTACGCCGTTTGTTTGTATTACTTGTGATAATACAAAAGAATCAATAAAATTTATTGAGAATACTTTTTCAGATGATCATTCATTTTGCAAACTAAATTGTTTGTTTGGCATACTTTCATTACTGAAAAATGCAACAACAAAACTAATGGGAAATACTTATATGTTTAAAAAATCCCATTTAATTCAATTGACACAGCTGAAACCAAAATTTTATTTAACCCCATTAAAAACGGATAAAATATAAATGGGATCAAATTTAACCAAAACTTGAACGCAATTGGCAGAGATAAGTAAGGATGACTATTCAAACTATTAAACTATTACTATTCCTTTCGTATAGGGTAGAACTTAAAAGTCATTTTCGTAGAGGCACATAACTTAAAAATGGAATAAAACAAAGATTATTTTTTTTAGTTGACATGGAATTTCCTTTATTTGAAAGATAATTTTCTGGCATTATAGTTTAGATATGATTTCTGGCATAATGACCACCACAGCTATAGGGTTACCATCAAGAAAAATTTAAAAGCCTGATTATGAATTGATAAAAGCCTGATATATGAGGAAAAAAGCCTGACAAAAAAACTGATTCTGTTATCAAAATATAAAAATCCACATTTACAAAAAATCTGATAAATAAAAGAATTTGAATTTTTAAATAGTGGTAGACAAATGTAAACACGGTGTTCAACGATATTGAGCCAACTCAGTTCCAACGCTCGTCTTCAAAAAAACAAGTGCTTTTTTCAGCTCATTAAAGTTGATTTCATGGAAAATAATATTCATTCGTACTCATAGTTCCTGATAAAAGTTGAAAGACGACTTAAAATTTGAATAACCATGAAGTTGCTGCTCTAGAAAGTCGGTAGGTATTTACATTGAATTCGATTTTCCCTTACCATACTAGTCTATTTTCTTTTCCCAGTGCAGTGTTGGAAAACAACATATGCCCGACCCGTCCTTAATAAGCGAATCTTTTTCACCTTCAAACCTACTCCAAAAGCATTTCATAAATATCATTTAAGCTGTTGCTAAGCAAAACTGGAATTTATCAATATCTATGGAAATGTATTCACTTAATATTGGACTATGATACAAGTTTATTTGTTCAATTGGAGTGATAGGTAAATAAAAAATACAAATCAAAGATAAATCCTGACAGAGCACGAAGCAAGAGCACCGGCCTGGGCCCAGAGACGTGAAAAGCTTGACGTGGCAGGCTAAATCCTGACGTGTGGTAGCCCTAGCCATGGCTGGGGCTCGTACGTAGTTTAATCTGGAGTTCCAATTTTCGATGACTTTTTCTAAAGATTGTGGCCGTATATCGCCAAAAACGCGGTGAATACTGTCTTTTAAGTGGTCAATCGTTTCGGGCGTATCAACATAGACTAGCGACTTCACATTTCCCTACAGAAAATAGTCAAGCGGCGTTAAATCACACGATCTTGGAGCCCAATTCTCGGGCCCATAAGGTGAAACTATGTAGTTACCAAACGTTTCCTTCAATAAATCAATTGTGGCACGAGCTTTGTGACATATTGCTCCGTCTTGTTGACGTTGTTGCTACTGCACATCACGATTGTTCAATTGATGAACGAAAAGTCAGTAATCATGGCTCTATAGTGGTCACTATTGACTGTAACGTTCTGGCCAGCATTTTTTTTTTAAAGAAGTATGGACCAATTATTCCACCAACCCATAAAGCACACCCAACAGTCTGTTTTTGTGGATGTAACGGTGTTTTAACATACACTAGAGGATCATCATCACTTCAAATACGGCAGTTTTGGTTATTGACCTATTCATTTAACCAAAATTGAGCTTTATCGCAAAACAAAATTCGCGCGATACGTATTTCGAACAGAACTATGATTTTCAAAATAAATTCGCATAATTTGGAAGCGTTATTCAGGCGTCATTAGTCTATTCATGTTAAAATGCCAAACCGAACCAAAAACAAGTCACTTGACAGCTGACAAATGTTGCCAACTTAAAGTTCTATACCTCTAAGAAACTTCCTGTATATAATTCTTAGAGGGGCACTTAATTGGCCGAAAAAAAAACAAGTGAGTACACACAAATCATCTGATGCAGCTATAATTGCAGAGTGAGACGTTTCGTTTAGCTTCGTTCAACTTTGCTTTCGGAAGTGAGGTGCGCTTGTTAGAATTCCAGTCTTCATTAATTAGAAAAATAAAAATTGAAAACCTGCACCAAGCACCAAATCGTTTTTTTTATTGATTCCATCATTTTGATTTTTTCAGCAAGCGGTCAATGAACGTTCTTTACTACCCACAGCTAAAGTAAACGAAGAATAGACAAAAAAAACAAAACAAAATCATAAGTCAATTTTTTTTTTCTTATACCGATTTGAATTGTTTTTTTTGTTTCTGTCTTCCTTTCGCTCTTTTGGTATTAAGAGTTTCAACCAATGGTGTGGTCTATGTTTTTCATTTGCTTCTTCCATTTTAAAATAAAATTCAAATGCTAGGTATGACAATCTGTCAAATTTTCTTCAAGAATATTTAGCCAGTTTATATTTCTGAGATCTCAGAGGAATCAGAGCGCTCAGAAATATAAACAGAATTCATCCCAAAAATTCCACTTTTCCCCTTAAAAACTGAGACTGAAATTTCTTGTATTCGCTTGCTCAATTATTTTTTGTCGTAGTAAATTACATAAGAAGAAAAGAAGAAGAGAGTTGTTTTGACTTCTATGTGAGGAATAGTGTTTATATTTTATTCTCCTGACCTGTCTAAAAATTGAGGAAAAATACTGAACGCTCAAGAAATATAAGCTGGCCAATTGTATCGGGCAATTAATTGTGTGTGAAAAATAAGTGGAGACTTGGATATAATAATCTACTACCGTTTTCTATTTTATTGACATTTCACTATACTACTCGTACTTACGAAAAATCACAACGAAATTTTTCGTTTATGATTTCGTTGTTTCAATTTCTGTATTAAACTTTTCGTTTCACTTCAGCTGTGTGCTACGCTTAAGGCAGTAAAAAGTTGTTTTTAATAATAATCAAAGAAAAACATTTTTAACAAATTCGAGAATTTTATTAAGCAGAATACTAACATATTATATGAACTTACCTAATTTTCGGAAGTTCACAATTCACCCATTCGGTCACATCATCCAGTCTCACCTCTCGATGAGATAATGATAGATCGGATTTATTACCGGCTATTACAATAGGTATGTCCTGTGAATACAAAAAGAACGATTTTGCGATGATAAAGTATATAACTATGTGTAACTATGTAAAACAAGTAATTGTAATAAAGGTTCTGTGCAACAAAAACAATAATAGGAAATAGGAGAATTGTTTGAAAATCAAAACAGAAACATGCGGTTACTGATTTGAAATATGCAGTAGTTTCTTGTGAACAATAGACTTTGAAAAATCATTGACGCATTGAAATACTTTGCTTCTTCATAAAACCGAAATAAGTAATAAGAAATAATAACAATCTTCGAACTAAAATACACCAAAGCCAAACAATAACGCTTTGTTTTGCTTTGGAAGCTGTTATTACATTTTTGAACTATGATGGGAATTTAAGCGGCATTTTACGGTATCCACTGAAATTTGGCGAAATTTGTGAGTTAAATCTTGCAAAGGAAGCAACACTGTCAGAAGGACGAGAGAAGGGTTGCCATTTATCAGTGAACTTTCGTTGGATTTAGCACACTTATAACCATAGCACCACATAATTGATTTTCTCTACACCCCCCCCCCCCTGAAATGAAATGAAAATATAGTAAATATAAGTAGATTAGTAAACATCATCAACAGAAATTTCCAACATCGAACAATATTCCTTTTGCTCACAAAACTTTATTTTCTTCCCGCCAATGATACTTTTTCTGGACAAGGTTTAGCAAATTTAATTAAAAACTATTTATATGATATTGGTGAAGATAGTTCGTTAATGTGTGGTCAAGAATCATAGGAGCTCCAGTCGACTGTTGAATTAAATGCAGCACACGAGCTCATATCGTCTCCTTAAAGCCAGAAATATGAATGGGCAAAAATGAAAAAAATACAACACCGCTTTCGAAAGTTTAACTAGATACAAACAGAGTATTAAGAACCAGTCGTATAATCATGGTTCACATTTTGATCCGTGGTTCAGCAATTTTTAATTATCGATTTCGGCGAGTGATATGAGGTTCAACGATTGTTCAAGTTTCAAGTATTTTATAATTATAATAGCCAATTATAATCTTGAATCATCCTTGAACCTCATTTAACTTGCCGAGATCCGAGCTTTAAAATTGCTGAATCATGGATCAAAATTTGAAACACATTTGTACGGTCCTTAATCAACTAAAGACGGTGTTCATACCGGCTTTGCGTCAGGTGACGTCTCTTATTTGTATCTCACTCTAATTAGACCAAGTGAGGCAGAAGTTTTTAAGAAGTTTTCCGCCCCGGGCGGCAGAATTATAGGGGAAGCCATCAGTAACAGTATAGTACAAATTTTTCACATTACACAAAATACACACAAACACAAATTAAACAATAAATTTTGTCTTCCAAATGCCTACCTATATGTGCACATGAATTTCGTTTCTGACCTATTCCCTCAAGATAGGCTTCTTATATGGAAATAAGAAAATTACTATCGCTTAAGAGCAACAAACAAAACCAAAGCGCACTCCTGTATTCTGTTCTTTTTATTTGAGATATATTTCTTTAAAGTTATGAGTTCTTTCCTTCGTTTTGTGTTCAAATAACGGTACGTGGTTCTTATTGCATAAACTATGTATGTATGATGTTGTAGGAACTGGGGGCCTCAGGCTGTATCTTTTCCTACACATCAAGTGCTTACATTACCTCCAAGTTGGTAACCGTCGGATACTGGTCTTGGCTTTATGTCATGACTTGCTAAACTTGTAAGTGCGAGTGTTGATCAAGGAAAGAATTGCAACACCAAACCCATGGCCCTACAGATTGGAGGTTAGTGCGTTGAGCTTCGACACCAACTTAATACCATTGCACATATGTAAAAAAGGGAAAATATCTGACGCAACAGAAGAATATGAAATTTATAAGGCCAGTAAACTAGAACAGCATATACTACTGAACGACAAGTTGACATTTAAAACAAATCCACTATACGATACAGCAATAAGAACAGTAAAGAAACCAATTGTTATGAAAGAGAAGCGAGAAGCCTCGGATAACAACCCCCCTCAAATGGCAACCCGACCCGGAACGAAAATGGACTACGACCTGCGAGTATGCACCTGGAATGTAAGGACACTCTATACGCCAGGTGCTACTCAAAAACTTGAATCTGTCCTCACGCGGTACAAGGCAGATATTACCGCGATCCAGGAGATACGATGGATAGGATCAGGGATTATGAAAAGAAAAGATTGCGACATTTATTACAGCTGTCATCAAAGATTGCACATGTTAGGATGCGGATTCGTCGTGGGAAATCGACTTAGATCGAGAGTCATCGATTTTAAGCCGATCAGCGATCGCCTGGCTGTGATCCGCATCAAAGCTACCTTCCAAAACATCAGCCTAATATGTGCACACGCCCCTACCGATGAAGTGGAGGAGTCTAACAAGGAGGATTTTTACGACCTCCTGGATGGAGCCTACGGAGCCTGTCCAGAGTACGATGTCAAAGTCGTGCTCGGAGACTTCAATGCTAAAATCGGAAAGGAAAATATCTTTGGGGAATTAGTTGGAAAGCACAGCCTCCACGAAACGACCACAGACAACGGTTTTCGACTAATCGACTTTGCTGCAGCTCGTAATACGGTGATAAGTAGCACTAGGTTCCCCAGGCGAAGGATACACACAGCAACCTGGCGATCCCCAGATGGTCGAACCGCCAACAAATCGACCATGTGCTAATTGGCGCAAGGCACGCATCGAACATCTTGCACGTGCGAATTTTCGAGGTGCAAATGTGGACTCTGACCACTTTCTTGATGTGACAAAGTTCAGAGCCCGACTGTCCAATGAAAAGAAAGCGAAGACCGCCCAAAGGAAGAAATTCAACATTGCATGCCTTAGCACATCTGAGAAAGCCAGAGACTACAGTGAGCAATTAACCGGGAAACTCTCTGCCGTACCCCCACCCACAAGTGTCAACAACCAGTGGAACTTGTATCGCGACGTCATTAAGGAGACAGCCGAGACCACCATAGGCTATCAACCACCTAAAAAAAAGAACCCGTGGTATGATGAAGAATGCGCGGTATTGAAGCAGGGGACGGAAAATGCATGAATGCAAATGCTGCAACGGAAAACAAGAGCAGCAAGAGAGGAGTACCGTGAAAAGAGAAGGAAAGAGAAGAAAACCCTGCGTAGAAAGAAAAGAGCATCCGCAGCCTCTCAGCTCAGGTATCTCGAGGAGTCGAGCACTGCCACCAACACCCGCCGGTTCTACAAAACAGCCAAGCAACTGGCATGTGGTTATAAAACCGGCACTCAAGCTCTTCGAAACAGCGAAGGGAACCTAGTCACCGAAGCACAGGGAATTGTTGACGTGTTTAAGCAGCATTTCCAGCAGCTGCTCAATGGGCATTCCGTAGAGGAAGCGACAGTAGAACAAAGAAGCATGAGACCAGTCAATGAAGATCCAGTCCCAGCGCCCAGTACTGAAGAGATTAAGAAAGCCATTCACAAGCTTAAGAACAACAAATCCGCCGGCTCGGATGGCCTACCTGCGGAACTCTTCAAGTATGGAGGAGATGTCCTGGTAGGGTGCATACACCAGCTCATCAACCAAGTATGGGAGGAGGAAAGTATGCCCGACGACTGGTCAATTAGCTCCATATGCCCAATCTACAAAAAAGGCGATCCTATGTCCTGCAAAAACTACAGAGGTATATCCCTGCTTAATGTTGCATACAAGATCCTATCCAACGTACTATGTGAGCGTTTTAAACCTTTCTGCAACACTATGATCGGCACGTACCAGTGTGGCTTCAGGCCAGGCAGATCAACGATAGACCAAATCTTCACATTGAGGCAAATCCTGGAAAAGACCAACTAATTTCAAGTCGAGACCCACCATCTTTTCATCGACTTTAAAGCCGCATATGATAGCATTAGTTGCCAAGAGCTTCTATTGGCGATGTCCGAACTCGGGATCCCGGAAAAACTGATCAAGCTATGCCGCATGACGTTACAAAATACGCGGTGCAACGTGCAAATGGGTAACAGCTCATCCGAGCTATTCCAGACATGTACAGGGTTCAGACAAGGAGTTGCCTTATCATGTGACTTCTTCAACCTAGTCCTGGAGCAGATAGTTCGCAAGAATGATGTTAACCTGGAAGGCACTATCTTCAACAGGTCTTCGCAACTGCTTGGCTATGCGGACGACATCGACATCATCGGCCGCTCCAAGCGAACTGTACTAGAAGCATTCACAGCTATTGATGAACAGGCGAAACGGAAGACAAAGTGCACGCTATACAGAACGCTTATTTTACCAGTTCTACTCTACGGCGCCGAGTGCTGGACGATAAGTAATAAAGGGGAATTGATACTGGGCACTCTCGAGAGAAAAATTCTTCGGCGGATATTTGGTCCAATATGCGAGGAGGGCGAATGGAGTAGAAGATTTAATCGTGAATTATACGAGCTGTACCAAGATGTGGATGTAGTCCAAAGAGCCAAAACACGCCGACTACGCTGGCTCGGCCACATCGAGCGAATGGACAACAATGCTCCAGCCAAAAAAATCTTCGAATCCCAGCCCCCATGTTCGGGACGACCAGGAAGACCGAACCTCCGCTACAGGAATCAGGCGGTTTCTGACGCAAGAGCGCTTGGTCTCAACGACTGGAGGGAGCGTGCGAGGGACCGCAACCGATGGAAGACCGCAATATCTCAGGCAGAGACCCTCCATGGATCGGGAGCCGGATAAGTAAGTAAGTAGTAATATTCGAGCTCAGGGATATGATAATGCTGCGACTATGATGGGTTTTCATGGAGAAGTTCAAAAATTAATTTGGAAAATGAATCCAAAAACTTTGTCGAAGCCATGTACAAACCCTTCTTTAAACCTTTGTGGAGTTCACTATTTAAGGAGCACTCCTTTAAGTACAACGTTTTTTGCGACAGTGGAAAGACTTTACGCATTTTTCTCTCCATGTACCCATCGTTGAAGTATTCTCATTAAAAATGTAGGTAGGTGAAGTCAAGAGACATGTAAATACTGGATGAAGCGTTCATACCACTAGGCTTTTAATCCATTTCAAAATTTGGAGGTCTGCAACCATATTCTTATCTGCTGTATGCGACTACACGTTTTTTGTGTTATATTGCATTCTGGTGCTATATTTTGGAAAAAGTTTATGCAACACAGATATATTTGCCAAAATCCGGACTCACTCTAGAAGAAAACTCGCACTCGCAAGTTTTCTTCGTGAACATCCTGATGACACAATAAAAAGGGCCATAATATCCACAAGAGAACAATGTATACTGAGCTAGAAATTTCAATTGAAAGGCGGAGAAGAACAAAAAGATGATGGAGCCTAATTACCGAATCATATTGAGCAATACGTTTTGATCAATCTTGGTCACTCGTTTTTGATCATACTGATGGCACTCATCCACTTGGTCACTGACGTGGTAATTTAGCCCCTGGTTTGAAGTTAGAAGAGATGTTAGGATAGGATACATTTTACACTGAACTTATTCATCGGTCCAGGCCATCAATGACATTTCGTCCGTTTTCTTAGCTCTTCAACCGAAAATATTACGTATTGAACGGCAGCAGAAGAACTGCGTGCTATTATTCCAATGCTTACCTTGACATTAGCAGAACTAACAGACAACAGTATCATATTGGAAATCGGATGACTGCGGTGTCATGTGCCACTGTAAAACGAAAACAATAAACAATCTGTAAATCTTTCCGTTTAAAGCAACTTAATATACAATAACTTTGAAAATTTTCTACTAAAACTCTCTTTTTTTTCAATTTTAATTATATTATTTGATTGACTTAACTCATATTTTGCGGGATTGTTTTGGACAGCATTGATCGGTGGTGTTTTTCTCCTCCCTGAGGAGAAGCACCCATCTTCAGAGTATAAGATAGTTTTAATTTCGATATGGCTTCCCTCTGCCTGGAATCTGGGGGCCGAAGTCACAACAGAATCCCTTTGAGAGCTTTCGCTTGCTGCTACGTCACACCTGACCGCTCATGTGTCTTCGACACCCCTTAAAATCTCAAGAGTTTTAAACATCATACTCAAGACTCTAAATAGGTCCAGAAAAACATCAGGATTTAGTGTGGCTTACAAATTTGTATTAATAACAGAAATAATTAATTAAATTACTACTATGAATGGCGAATGATATGGGGATTTACAAAAAAAAAAAACGAATTACAGAATTATTGAAATTAGATTTGCAAAACTTTAGTTCGTGGAATTCATTAGCCTTTTGTAAAACTTCAAAATTTATGAAATAACAAGGTAAGCGTAAAGAAAGTTGATAAGACAGGGATTAAAAAAAAGAAAAATAGACAATAAAAATCAATGAAATCAGGCTTACAAAACAAAAAACAATTAAAAAGGCAAAAACGATGTAATAAAAATTATGATAAAAGCATAGTTTAAAGTTCCATGCGAAAAAAAACAAAATTTTCAAAACTATTTTCCACCTACATATGTATTATTATTAATAATAAAATGTAGGCCTAAAAATGAGAAACAATTATTTTGGCATCCAAAAATAATACAGTTTATAAATTAAGGTGGCTGAGACCAAAGCAAATATTTTTCACCTTGAATATTGTACAATATTTTGTACAGAATAGGTAGATTTTTTTTAAAAATTTATTTTTCGTATGGAAATGTAAACTATGGTAAAAAAGGAGGAAAGTCTATGTAATTCGCCGGTGGACCATTTTGTCACACTCGGTATGGCACACTTCTGGTTTTCAAAACTTAAAGAGACACCCAGCCCCCTCACTCAACGCGTCGATAGTAAAGTGTTGGGCCTTGCGTAGCCTGGTCCGTCACTTCTCATGCAAAGACCAACCGTCTTATACCCGTAACCCATGATACAACTAAACAAGATAGTGCATTGCGCATCATTCACATAAAATGACGTCATCGACGCACACAAATACTTTTTCCAAGATTAATAAAACAAAGAATTTTTGACTAAAATTTATTAATTAAATATGAAATATAATTTCCTAAAAGCAATGCACTTGTTTTTAGGATTCTGCACACACAATTTTATTATAAAAAGAACAAAAGTATCAGGGAAAGTTGTGCGTCGATGACGTAGATGCGCAGAACAAAACGAAAAAATAACAGGACGGCGTTATCTGTTTAGTTGTATCATGCCCGTAACCTTCCTAAAGAGCACTCTGTAGGGGTTACACGCTTTCGTGCCCGTTCTCGTCGTGAAATTACATGGAGGAACCCATCTTCGACCTTTCGAAGTATGGCACGACGACACCTTTACTCTTATCTCACCCTTCCAATCACTCACAATCAAAATAAAACAGTGCAAAATAAAAACTAAAAATGATAATCAAAATTTTCAAATATTTAAAATGCCAACGCTCAAAAATATTAAATCTTTTAAATATATTGCAGTTTTAGTGAAATTCGTTATTAACTTCGACTTGGGTTCTTGCTTTGGCTTTTCTAGTTCGGAGATATGTATGTTCGAGAAATCTATATCCAAACGTTTTGTTGTTGCGAAAATTTAGGTTAGTATATTCGGTATTCTAGATTAAAATCAAGGGGTCGTTGAAAGGTTGGTCCCTTCAATTTCTGGCAGTCATCGACAAGGACAGGCCTAAATATGGAAAATAATTATTTTTGGATGCAAAAACCATTTGCATGCAAATAATGCCTTGAGGTGAATAAATATTTATTTTTTTAAGTGTAAACCAACCATCCAAAAAAATATTTTATTCACCACACTTTTTTTGCATGCAAAACAATTGCCGGTCTATTGTTTTGCATGACATTCCATGGCAGCTATGGTTTTTTTTTGCATAAAACTGTAAACTAACCATGCAAACAATTAATTTTGCATTTCACCTCAGTTATTTTTGACATGCGAGAATATTTGCATAGATTTTTTTTTGCGAATGGGAACTGTAAACTGGGCTTAAGGTTCTTAGAAGTTCTGAAATAAATAAAAACATGGAAAGATTGAGAAAAAGATCAAGATCTAGGAAAGGCAACGCAATTAGCAGATGACGTTTCTGTTGATTTCAAAAAAGGGCCGAAGAAATCCGATTCTTGTTTCCATATTATTTAATAACGTGTTGCTGAAATTTGGTCGAAGTATGTAGATATAACAGTGCCACGTGACATCGTTGCGGTCATAATAGAAATATGTAATCTCGTTTCAGTTTATGAAACAAAACAAATCATCACAGCAGACAAACTAGTTTTTAAAATTTAAATTACTCGTAGGCTTTTTTTCAAAAAAAAAAAAATACTCCGAAAAAAGTGTTTGTACGAGGGCGGGTCAATAAGTTCGTGACTTTTGGAATAAAACACAGATTTTTTGACAAAAAAAATAATTTTATTTTTCAACGTAGTCTCCCTTGAGCTGTATACACTTTGTCCAACGCTTCTCCAATTTTTGTATCCCTTCCAAAAAAAAATGATATGTCGAGGTCCTCAAAATAGGCCTTTGTTTGCGAGATGACTTCATCATTGGAGTCAAATCTTTTTCCACTAAGCCATTTCTTCAGGTTTGGGAACAAGAAGTAGTCGCTCGGAGCCAAATCTGGAGAATAGGTAGGATGAGGGAGCAATTCATAGCCCAATTCATGGATTTTTGCCATGGCAACAGCACATGTGTGCAGCCTTGCATTGTCTTGGTGGAAAAGAACTTTTTTCTTGGCCAAATGAGGTCGGTTTTTTTCCAAATCGTCATTGAATCGGTCCAATAAGTTGGCATAATATTCCCCATTGATTGTTCTTCCCTTTTGAAGGTAGTCAATGTGGATTATCCCGCGTGCATCCCAAAAAACAGTCGCCATAACTTTATTGGCTGACAAACCCACCTTGGCCTTCTTTGGACCCGATTCACCCTTAGAAACCCACTGTTTTGACTGTTGTTTGGTCTCTGGTGTGTTGTGATGGATCTATGTTTCGTCCACGGTTACAAAACGGCGCAAAAACGCCTCCATATTGCGATTAAGCAACGCCAAACCTTCCTGTGAAGTTGTTACACGATTGCGTTTGTGGTCGACTGTGAGCAAACGCGGCACCCATCTTGCGGAAAGCTTTCTCATGCCCAAGTGATCATTCAAAATTGAAACCACTGAGCCATGCGAGATCCCTACGGCTTCCACAATCTCTCGCACTTTCAACCTTTGGTCGGCCAACACCATATCGTGAATTTTTTCGATTGTTTCGGGTGTAGAGACCTCAACTGGGCGTCCAGGACGTTCGGCATCTTCAGTGCTTGTACGGCCACAACGAAATTCAGTAAACCACTTTTTTACCATTGAAATCGATGGTGCAGAGTCCCCATAGTATTTATCAAGCCTAGCCTTGGTCTCGGTAATGGTTTTTTTCGCAAGAAATAATGCTTAATAAGCATACGAAATTCACTTTTTTCCATTTTCTCCTCAAATTAGTGAGTAGTCTGATAAAAATAGCTGTCAAACACAAACTAACTGACGCAGCAAGTTTAAATTTTGACAGGAGTCAACTGACAGATGCCTGTTGACAGGAGCAGTGTTGCTGTTTCAGTAAAGAGGTCAGAAATTCAAAAAGTCACGGACTTATTGGTCCGCCCTCGTATTATTCGAATGAATCCGAAAATTTGGAAAGTGTTTCCATGCACTCGTGATTACTCAATTCATTGAAATTAAAAAAATTAATTGATTTTTTAGCAATTTTTGAAGTTATCTCAACCTAAAGTCCCATTTAGACGATCCTTTCAATTTCAGTTGAGTTGTCAGTTAATCTTTCAGGTCACTGATGCCTTAAAATGCACTTAGACTATCATTTCAGTTTCAGTTGAGCTTTCAGTTTAAATTTCAGTTTGACTAATCACTTTTCTTCCACATACACGGACACGCGCGAAAAATTTCGGTGAAGTCGACCAAATTACATATCACTCCATTTTGCCATATTGGAAAAAATAGGAACTCCAAGACGTTGATTTATCACCACCAACTGCAATTAAAATGACAACTGAACTGAAACGTGTTCACACATCAGTTTAACTGCTAACTAAACTGAAAACGTATGTACATATGAAAATTCCATTAGTTTCAGTTAAACGCCTCAGGGGGCCTATTCAATGGCGGATTTGTATTTTCCTATTCTCAAAAGCGATTCGCTTTGCATTCAACCTTATATGAAAAGCAAAAGCACTTTCCAACTAAGTTTCATTCTGCACGTTTTGAAAGCGATAGGTTTGAAGTGGCGGATCAAAGCAAATTGTAATTAAACACATTAAAAGTTTCTCAAATAAAAGTGTTCCTTTGATTGTTATTGTCATTTTTTGTCGAATCTCTTGAAAACAAGTATTTTATTTACTGTATTGTCTTTTGTGTTTGAAAACAATAGGTGTTTTGGTGATGGATAGTTGGGGGATCGGATTGAGAAAATATAAATACACGTATTAAACCATGTGCCAATATTCTTCTCCTCATTCTAAGCATTTAAAAACAAATATATTGAGTCTAACGAAATGTTCTATTTCTTAAATTCAAGCAACAAATGGTGAAATCATGAATTTATATACTTTTTCTACAAAATAGAAGAAAAAATAATTTTGATGATACAGAGCCTCTGTCAAATTTATAGAAACAGCTTTTATTTTAATTAGAGAGTGGAAGTAAAAAACTGGAAGGATCATCGTTTTCGTTCATTTTCGATTTTGGGAACAACCCTAAGCGAAGACGGTCCAAATTGTGCTATGGCTTTTAATTTGATCCGCCGCGCTTTCTAGAAAAGGCCCCCAGTACTTTTTATGAGCGATAGGTTTTAAGCTGAGGAATTAGTGGCAGATGAATTTAAATACTTTTTGCATAAAATTGAAAAAAAATTTAATCACCCTTCTGCCTTAATGATAAAAAAATTGGAGTAAGCCGCTTTTCACTATTTCACGTCATTCTTATTTGTTATCAAAAAAAGGTTAAAAATTAATCTCTTAGCCTTGTCATGTTTCAAAAGCTGTTTACACATACAATAAACACAGGTAGCTATGCATTTAATTATAATGGTCTTTAATTAGGCGATTTCAAAAAAATCCGCAGCGAGTAAGAGATAATAAGGGTATTCATGAAACTCCTTAAAACCCTAGATAATTTTACAAATTGGTTGAGTTTACCTTTTGGTTAATGAACTAGCAAATTTTATACCGGAAATGATTTACACAATTTGCTGCATAAAATTAACCAAAGTTGTTAAACGTATCCAAATGCATTGTGACTCTTACTCTGATTGAATTACCTAGCATTTAATGAAAATGTAATCAAAGGTCGTCCATGCAAACTTTTGCGTAAGCTTATTATTTTACACAAATTGTAAACTTACGGCGTTGCATGAATACCCTTTATATATGCATATACTTACTTGGAAATCGGCTCTCTGCTCACGAATCTCTTCAAAACATTGTTTTACACATAGAAAACTTGGGGAGGATGTGGTCGCATAAACAAGCAAGAAAGCATTTGCTGTTGCGATAGACAGACGCCGCATGGCAGGAAACTGCATATCTCCAGAAGTGTCCAGAATATCCACCTGTTCGGAAAAAATTGATTTAACTGTTGGATTTGGAAATTTAATAATATATTAATTGAATCCATGAATTTCTTTCTTGCAAGGAAAACTTTTGCAACATTCGGATTAAGTTTAAGTTTAGAATGATGAATTTAAGATTAAGTTTAGATTAATGAATTCAGACCGATGACGTCTTGAGGCATGGGCCTAGGCCACTCTATCCTGGATCAGCCACACACGACAGACGGCACCGATCGGGTTTTTCGCACACCGTGTACCATACTGAAATCGGTGCACACACCACACATTTGAGCACCGACACAAATGTGGTGTGTATGGGCCGCTTTAGAAACAAAGTTGATCAAAAGGTAAATAATTTTGTATTTTTTGCGATCCCTTTAACTTTAAATTTGTTAATGTGCTTAAAGCCGCCTACTTCACAGGAAATACACGAATAGGAATTTGGCTGTCAATGTATTAAGCCAACTCGCTAGCCAGTACTGGCTCGTTTGGCCGCAGGGTTAACTGGCGCCTAGGGAACCGAGTACACTCTTGATGTGAAACAAAATGCTTTCGAGAATAGACCATAAATTCAAAAAAAGTTTCAGCGATTGCTGCAAAGGATATCGCTAAAAGAGTTGCTACTGGAGTACAAAACAAATATGAAAAAAACTATCAAACGGTATTTGAAAAATCTTAAAATTTGCTCAGAATTTTTTCAGGCCTATGCTAGAGCATATAATATATACATAATATGGCTATCGGTCTCCTGGGTTTAGTGTATAATTTATGTTTTTCTTTTGTGGCTCTAATAAGATATAGTCGTTGTTCAATGAAAACTCCCTAACTCCATTATAAATTACAGTACCGCCGATCAGTCAGTCCATTCTTAGAACAGGGCTGGTGAGATCAGTCAGGTCAAATGTGTCAAAAAATAGCATGATTTGAAAAATTCAGGGGAGAAGAAACAGTAACGGAGTCTTGTAGAACATCTACATAGATGCAAGCATTTTTTAAAAGCACTAAAAATCGAAAATATTTAAAAATAACGGTAAAGCTGGACATTCACGTTGAGACAGTCGTAGGGACGGTCGAAAGGTTCGTACAGTACAAACGTGATCTTTTCACAATAGAACTTGTCAATTTTCCATAGAAAATCTCTACGATTCTTGCGAGTTGAAATTATCGTAAGGGCTGTCGCAAGAATCGTACAGATTTTCCATCACCAGTGTCATGGTTATAGCCCGTTGCTTTCCTCTATTGGCAAATTGCTATCTATTTAATACCGAGGAGGTTGCCTGAAACTACTTGAAAACGATTTTATTTTTCTTCACATTCCATTGGGGTTGGTTTATGGTTACTCAAAACTGTGAGAATTTTTTTTTAAATTTTATATAATGTCAAAACAAAATTCAAAACTGATTATTTTGCTGTACAGTGTACAAATTTCATATTCGTACCCCTTCTATTAAAAAGTTTAAATCTTCTCACAATCCTAAATGACTTCAGATAAAAAATAAATAAGAAATGCAATTTAAGTATATAAATGGTTAGTATAATTTACCAAATTTTCATAATTGGTAACAATCATTTTACTTGGAAAATGCAAAAAGAGAAAAAACTACTGTAAAACTAGGTCAATTTCGTATTCGTACGCTGAGTTTTAAGTAGCCAAGGACTTCAAATTTCCGTTACATTTTCTGTCAAATGTGTTTTGTCAATTCATTTGTTATTATTTAACGTATCCTGAAGTCATCATACATTTTTAAGAACGTTTTGGACAATTTTCGAAGCAATTAAGGACAATGGGAAGGAAACAAAGTGAAACCTCTTAAGAGCTTCGAGAACATATTGTAAAATACCATCAAGAAGGAAAATCTTATAGAGAGATTTCATCTTTAGTAAATCGAGCTAAATCAACCATTCAAACTATAATAAACCGTTTTGTAAATGAAAAAAGAATAGAAAACTTGCCTCGTAATACGACGAGAAATATTTTCAACACGCAAGACAAGAGGGTAATTGTGCGAGAAATAAAAAAAAATCCAAAAATAAGTGCACCAAAATTGGCCCAGAGTCTTCGTCAATCCCTCGATAAAGAATTTTGCAATGAAACCTTGCGAAAATGTTTACGAGTACATGGTTTCAACGGAAGAGTAATACGCAAAAAACCTTTTATAAGTCATGTCAACAGACTTAAACGGCTTGAATTCGCTAAAGAATACCGATCAAAAGACTTTGACTTCTGGAAAACCGTTATTTTCACAGACGAGTCAAAGTTTAATATTCATGGCTCGGATGGCAGACAAATGGTTTGGCGTAAGCCGAATACAGAATACCTTCCAAAAAATACGCAAGGAACAGTCAAACATGGTGGCGGGTCAGTGATGGTGTGGGGGTGTTTTTCAGCAGCTGGAGTTGGAAAACTGCACATAATTGAAGGAATTATGGATCATAAGGTCTACATTGATATCCTGAAAACCAATTTAAAAGATAGTGCTGCACAAATGGGTCTAGAAAACAACTTTACTTTT
This sequence comes from Dasysyrphus albostriatus, assembly GCA_946251815.1. Classification (NCBI taxonomy): domain Eukaryota; kingdom Metazoa; phylum Arthropoda; class Insecta; order Diptera; family Syrphidae; genus Dasysyrphus; species Dasysyrphus albostriatus. Next base: position 67,508,144 of record OX276337.1, on the reverse strand, counting down.
TATCAGGATAACGACCCAAAGCATAAGGCTAACGCAACTCGAATGTGGCTTCTTTATAACTGTCGGAAAGTCTTGGACACACCCCCGCTATCACCTGATATTAATCCGATAGAAAATTTATGGGAAGAACTGGACCGCAGAATCCGAAAATATACGATGAAGAATAGAAACGACCTCAAAGAAAAAATCCTCTATGAGTGGACACAAATAACAACTGAGACCACAGAAAAATTGGTAAGGTCCATGCCAAGACGATTGCAAGCCGTTAAAGCGTCCAAGGGTTACGCTACAAAGTATTGAAACCTAAGTTTTTTAATTTATTAAAACAGGGTACGAATATGAAATTGACCCAGTATTACTGTAGTTTTTTTTCTTTTTGCATTTTCCAAGTAAAATGATTGTTACCAATTATGAAATTTTGGTAAAATATACTAACCATATATATTCTTAAATTGCATTTCTTTTTTATTTTTTATCTGAAGGCATTTAGGATTAGGAGAAGATTTCAACTTTTGAATAGAAGGGGTACGAATATGAAATTGATACACCGTATATCTCAATTGATTTATTTTTTTGTAACGTTATCCGCACAAGAATAATTGAATAGAACATTTGTGTTAATAAAAACATAATTTTAAAAATCTGTCGGAATCTGGCAAAGATAAACCAATTTAAAGAAACGGGAGCTAAAATCATTAATTATAACTTCTAAACGAAGCGAAATTGAAAAAATTACCTCCTGAGTTTTTCGACTTAAAAGAATCTCGAAATCCTCTGCGGCAATGACAAGTGGACAAGTGGAGTGGGTATTAAAGAACATAAATTATAGTCCTCTATTAGCTAGCTTAAAAATCAAGTAAAATGTATATGCACAGTTAAAAAAAAAATTATTTTAAACTAAAACTCTGCGAAAAATAACAAAAAAACAAGTTTAAAGCGTGATTTTTCAAAACTGTAAAATTATATATTACTCTTTTTCTAAAATTTGTTGCTGTTACTAGTTCTCAAACAAAAACTGAAAACTAGATCGTTTTATGTCTTCTAGCTTTTGAGAAAATTGAAAATTTTTGTTAAATTTTTATTTTCGACTATTTTGCTTTGAGGAATATGAACAAACTAGTTCTTTCCAATAAGTACGAGTATTGTACGGTATTTATGGTGATCACACTTTGAGGTTTTACTGTCGAGGACTTTGATTGAAAAAGAAACTTTGCATAGACCCAACCTCACACCAAACCCCAAATCCTATAGTTTGCTCAAGCAGGGGGTTGCAGGGAGGGGGGAGCATGGCCCCTACATAACTCACTGTTTGTTTTTGTACTGCGTAAGCAAGCAAAAACCCAATATCCCATAAAAGGTAGTTTTAGTAATCTTTAATTTTCTCAAAAACTAGAAGACATGAAATCATCTAGTCTTCAGTTTTTGATTAAGCATTGATTAGAACAATGAATTCCAAAGAAAAATAAGAAAAGTAGCGTGGAGTTCTCTAACTGCATGAGCCTAGTCCAACGGCTACACGTCCGTTCAGCATGGCGCATATCAAAAGACTGGCTGAGACACGTCCGTTCACTTCGAAGTATTGGACGGATATCCTAAGACTGAAAGATTCAATACTCTGTCAAGTCTAAATACAAAATTTGTATAAACCTTTACTGACAGCGACAGGTCACCCACCACACCTTTTCCCTTTTTTCCAAATTTAACCATGTTTTTTTTTAACTATTTATTTATTGATTTATGTTTCTCTTTAAATATACTTTATTTCTTCTTTTTCTAAGACAATTTAACCTTTTTTGTTTATTTATTTATTATTTTTGTGTTTCTCTTTTAATGTACCTTTTCTTTCTATTTTTTCTGCACAATTTTTTTTTTTCTTTTCTGCACAATTTAATGCCCTTTTTTTCGTGTATCCAAAATTTAATGCGCCTTTCTTTTTTTTTACTGCACAATTGAATGCACTTTTCATTTTATAAACAGCATAAGTTTATGCGCCTCTTTTTTTGTTTGTCTGCACAATTTTATGGGCATCTCTTTTTACTATCTGCACATTTCAATGCGCCTTTCTTGGTTTTTTGTCTGCACACTTTTATTTGTTTCTCTTTTTTCTGCATAATTTAATGCACGTTTTTCTGTTTTTTAACTAAACTTAATTAAATCTAATTCAATTCCCCATCTGATCATGTCAAAAGTAACTGCACATCAATTATTCACTTCATTCCATATACATAGTTTGACTTATTTCATTTCGCCTAATCTTAATTTTTTATTTTTTTCCACTTTATATCTTATATTATTTTATTTTATTTATTTAAGTTTTTTTTTGTTTTATTTTACTTGATTTTATTTTTATTTTATTTCATCTCAATCCACTTAACTTTATTTCATTTTATTTTATTTCACTTCACCTCTTGTTATTCTATTTTATTTATTTCATTTCACACCACATCACTTTACATCGATTTTATTTTATTTTATTTTCTTTTCTTTTCTTTTGTTTTCCTTTCCTTTCTTTTATTTTATTTTATTTTATTTTATTTTATTTTATTTTATTTTATTTTATTTTATTTTATTTTATTTTATTTTATTTTATTTTATTTTATTTTATTTTATTTTATTTTATTTTATTTTATTTTATTTTATTTTATTTTATTTTATTTTATTTTATTTTATTTCATTTTATTTCACTTTGCTTTGTTTAGTTTCGTTAAGTTTTGTTTATGTTTGCCATAGGCAGGGCCGTGCCTTAGGGTGGGACAATGGGGCAACTGCCCCAGGCACCTTGCTGTAAAGGCCCCCCGTCGTACCGCGAATGGCTCACCACGCTTGATGAAAGTCTGACACAAGGCGAGCTAACGTAGAAAAAATTGAGAAATTACACTGAAAAAATTTACTTTTTTTCCGCCTTAAAAAAAATTTTTTGGAACTAAGAAATATTCGACTTTTTTCAGCTTTCTGGTTTTAGAAAAATTCTATCGAGTTTTTTAATTGATTTTTGAAAAATGTGAATGATTTGAAGAATAGAGCCCTCTAAGATTAGGTTGACCTAGTACAAAAATAAAACTGTTGTGCCTTTCCAGCTCAAATTTGGATGACTTATTCCACATAATATTAGTTTTTTACATGAAATGAAATTATATTTGTCTTTATTCTTCAATGTTTACTCATTTAATTGATTAAAAAAACAGAAGAAACATCAAAATAGCGTAGTTTTTGTGGTTTACATATTTGGGAGATAGTGGAACTTCTTTTCTATCTCATTAATAGTTTTGCAAAAACATATTTAGTGGTGAAGAAATTTGACTTCAAATGTACCCAAAAAATGGGTTTTTGATATGTTTATGTTACTCGTATCTCAAAAAAAGCACGTGTTAGAGCAATTTTGACTTCAATTCTGATTCAACATGCCAAAATTCATAAAAAAATACGGTTTGGTTTAAAGGCGATTTTCGTTGCAGAACAGTGTTATTATTGCTATTATATTGACCAACAAATGAATTGGATTTGGGTACGATGTGTCGATAAGGTCGATTTTTATAATCTCGGCATTAAAATTTTTATAGTGGTTTAAAGACCGCCTCGACAAAAAATAGACAGAATTTCGACTGTGATCGATATTTTATGAATCGAGATTTCAAAAGTCGATATTTAAAAGCCAATATTTTAAAAGTCTTCTGTTCAAAAACGCAAGTACCTAATTTTACTGCTTTAGCATTGTTTAATAATCTAGCCTGCTTAAGTCACATGTTTGAATGCATCATCTACGGTGCAACTAACTTATACAAAAATTGATTTGACGAATGTTGAAAAGCCAGAGATCGTGTTTGTTAACGTCAAATGCGTTTGCAAGTAAATTGACTGGCGTTGATCAAACAAATTTTCTGCAAACGGGGCGGTTACATACTACTTGTCATGACGAAATATCTGCATCAAAAACGAAGATCCTTTGACGACTAAATTGACTTTGATTAAACAATTTCGAAAACGGCCGCTATTTTGATGAGTTCATAGTTTATGGACAAGAATGTATGATTAGAGTTTTTGCTGATTGCGGAGTTTCGTATTTTAAGTTGCGTTGGAATGAACGACCGACAAAATGTCGAATTCTTAAAATGTCGACTTATATCGTCATTCGTACATGAGTGTCAAGTTAGCAAAGCAACTTTGACGAATCGAAAATTAGTAGGTGGATAATTTGCCATTAATTAGTCGTTAATTAGATATGACAATTTAGAATTTGTCGTTCAATGTTTTCTATGTTTTTTTTGGGTGCTTTGCTAACTTGATTTGACATTAGTTAGTCTTTAATTAGTTGTGAAAAATATAATCTAATCGTGCTATGTTTCTATGTTTTTTGCGTTTTTTGCTAGCTTGATATCAAGTAAGCAAAGTACGAGTATCACCTAAAAAAGGGGTAAAAACTGCTAATACCAAATGGTTTATCGCTCAATAGTTTGTCGTTAACAAGTCTTTAATTAGCTGTGACAATTTAGAATTTGTAGTGCAATGTTTTCTGCGTTATTTGCACTCTTTATTAACTTCAAATCAAGTTAGCATATCACTAACTCAAAAAAAGGTAAAAAATGTTCACACCGAATGATTTGTGGCTTAATAATTCATGATTATTTAGTTTTATTTTGAATTTGTACTCCTGTTTTCTATGTTTTTTTTCAAGAAGTGGTAACATCTTCTAGAAAAATAATTTAAATACTTAATTATTTTCCTTTAATTAAATTAATTGTGATAAAATAAATTTTCTCATGCGATGTTTTCTATTTTCTTTTCAACAAAACCTCATTTGACCCAATGAAAGCCTAATAAAGTAATAAACAGTTATTAAAACTTAGAGGTTTTTACCACTTTTGAAAACAAAACAAAGAAAACATAGAACGACAAATTCTAAATTGTCACAACTAAATAACGACAAATTATACACCTATACATTTTTAGATCCGTGAGCGTTAGCAGAGCAACCAAAAAAAACGACAAATTCTAAGTTTTCACAACTAATTACAAACTAATGAACCGCAAACTATCCACCGATTAATTTTTCATCAAAGTTGCTTTGCTAACTTGATACTCATGAAGTTTGAAGTTGTAGAAGCTGTATTCTGTGTTCATAAGCTGGCAGGTTATACTGATCAGTCCCAGCGAAGAAATTTCAAGGCTTTTATACATTTCGTGCGGTGTCAATACTTTGGAGGCTTATATTTGGCGTGTTTAATTATCTTCTATCGGGATCTGGATCTAGATTTACCTTAAGCACACTCTACAAAAACAATTTTGAAAATTTCCCGTTATTTTGTTTTTTTTTACGTGTTAAAAGAAAATCCCGATCCAGATCCAGATCCAGATCCCGATGATAGTAAAACACGCCTAAAAATAATTTTGAAAATTTCCCATTATTTTGTATTTGTATTACGTGTTAATCCAGATCCAGATCCGGATCCCAATAGAAGATAATAAAACGCAGCTATTAAGTGCCTTGTTATAAGTGCTGCCGGTGTTTTATATATGAATAAAGTATCATGGATGTGTGTATATGAAAAGACAGCTGGAAACATAACAGAACTTACCTTCAATGTAACGCCACCTACGTCATATTCTCTATTATATAAATCCTCTACAGTTGATCGATATTTGTCTGTATACGTTTTGAACAGGAACCGCTTAAGAATACTACTTTTTCCTACCCCAGCTCCACCTAGTATTACCAGTCTTATTCGTTCCAGGTCTGACATTATATTATATCCTTTTTGCTTTTAAATTTGGGCGTTTGTTGTAAATGAGTACATATTAATGCTGTTAATAGAAAGATATACTCTTTGGAGTATAGTTTTGATATTTTTTTTAAAGTTGAACTTATACAGTTTTCAAAAGTAGTATTTATATGTTAACAGCACGTTGGAGAAATTATATCTGAATTAAATACAAATGCATTTTTTTTTCCTGAAAAGACAAAAATTAAAAAGTTTTATAGTTTCAAATTTTTAAAAAAATATTATTAATATTAAATTTGACTATAAGCTTTTACTGTCTATTTAAACTGATCGTAAACAGTTAGAATATTTTTTGTATATTCCCTAACTCAGAAAAAACTTAAGGTCTTAGTGTAATCTGATTTGTTGATTTTTTCAATTGTTTTTCAAACGCAAAACCGCAATTTGCGGAATTACACTTCCTGAAGTCCTGAATTTTAGGACTCGGTAAAATATTAAAACCTATCACAGATTTTACCGTTATTTGCCGCAGAATACATGCGGAGTACATTCGAAATTCATGAAATTTGATATCACTAAATTTTTTTTGTATCCGATGGAAATCTTGAGGGAGGTTTAAAGTTATAAGACCTTCCCACAGCTTTTAGACCATCAGCTCATAAGGATTGGTACTTCTTAATATCCAAAGATTGTCTCATACATTTAAGACGGTCTCCATTTCAGAGTTAGTATGACTTTGCACGTTTGCAGTCGTGGATTGTGTGATACAGAAAGTTTTTTAACCACTTCAAATTGAAGGTCAAGGGGGTATTTACTATTCCACGAAGAACTTTGCTGTGGAGTTTTTTGATGGGTTCAGCATTTGTTTTCTTTGTACAGCCCCATAGTTGGGTGCCATATATCTTAAGGGGTTTCAATACTTGCTTATATAACAATAGCTTGTTCTGGATAGATAGGTCAGAGTTCTTACCTAGTAACCAGTTCATTTTTCTTTACTTCAAGTTAAGTTCTTTTCTTCTTTGTTATTTTATCTTATTTTATTTTATTTTATTTTATTTTATTTTATTTTATTTTGTTTTATTTTATTTTATTTTATTTTATTTTATTTTATTTTATTTTATTTTATTTTATTTTCTTTTCTTTAATTTTTTTTTTATCAATTTTGCTATCCATTGCTGCTAGGTATCAATTTTCATTTTAATATTTTTTATTCTGAATAAATGGCTCATAGAGCACTTTTTCGGGAAATTGAGTTAATGATACAGTTATACTAGTTCGAATTTTCTCTATCGTTTGCTGCTATCCCCGTTGCTCTATCTCTATTATTAAGCAAGTTACAAAAACCATATTTGCTCTAAAGACCACATATTTATGAGTCCTCTTAGTGCTTAACTGCCTCATACCCAAATTTACACTAGGTGGGGCAAAATTTTCAGAAGAAGTCTTGAAATATATCTTCAGTGCTTAATTGCCCCATATCCAAATGTGATTTTTTAGTGAAGCTGAAAAAACTAAAGGGCTGAAAAAAACATTAAATGAGAAAAAACTTTAAAAACTTTATTGAATTTAACACAAGGTAATTGTAAAAAATTTTTATAAGCAAAACCGAATGAAATTGAATGTATTTTTTGATTTATTTTAACGACTAATGTAATTTTTTAGTTTTTTTAATAATTTAGTGTTAAAATACTCTACCTATTTTTTTAAGGTTTTTAAAGACTTTTGAATAATCCAATGTGATATCAAGTAAGTCCTAGCCACCGAATTAATATAATTTTTTGTTTTATGTCCTCATCTATAAAAATAATCTACTATCTAAATATATCTATTTTCTAGTACGTGTCAGGAAAATAGACACCACTTATTTTAAATTTGTCTTTCGTCTCAGCTCAATCTACACTTAAATACAAATCTTAATACAAGTAAAAATCTAAACTTAAATACAAATGTTCTGAAAACCAACCACAACAGATATATTTACAAACAGACTTCTTAATGTACCAATGAGTAAAGATGATTATGATGATGAAGTCAAAACAATAAAACACATAGCTTTAGCACATGGCATGGATTCAAAACAGAAATAATTGATAAATTAATTTACAAGAAAAAGAAAATAAAAGACCAAAATATAATCAAAGATGACTTGCCTAGCAAGAAATACACATCTTCAGAAAACAAAACAAAACAAACATTCTTTCACAAATAGTAAAATATGAATTTAATAAACTCAACATAAGTATCTCCTTTAAAACTAAAAACAATATACAAATAATATTATAATATTAATAATAATAATATTACAGGAAAAACCAAAAGGCGATTTAAAATGTAACTCTGGTGTCTACATGATCAACTGTGATGACGACAACTTTTACATTGGACAGACGGGTAGAAATTTTTACGAAAGATTCTTGGAACATAAACCAAAACCTAACACAAAGTCAACCTTTGGACTACACCTCATTGACAATAACCACAACTATACGAGCTTCGAAACTAATTAAAGACCTATACACATATGCAAAAATGGGACAACATTTGACGCTCTTGAGGAATTCGAGATTTATAAAGCTAGCAAGATAGACAAAGACAAACTACTAAACGACAAAATAACTATAAAACAAAACACACTATACGATTCACCACCTCAATAGTAACAGAAGCTTAAAAGAGACATACAAATTCCACGATCACAATAAAAAATTAATATTTGACAACCAAATTGGCACAATAATGACAAAAAAAGTTAACTTAACCGAGGATGGATTGAAAATAGTCTTTTAGTCCTTCGTCACACCTAATGCAAAACACCCTTTATAACGAAATACGCACATGTCATTTTGGACAAATGCAAAGAACCGTCTCATTATTGCCCTTAAAAATAAATATCCTATTTTTACAAAAAATCAATCATGAGATTGTGTTTTATTTATAGAACCTCCTCTTTGTACATATGTATGTAATTGTATTTGCCTTTAAAAATAAACTAAAATGCACAAGCTTAAAAAATACTTTCTTAACTCATGGGAACATTTTTGTTCATTCAAAAAGAACGATTCAATGGCAGGTACCGTGTTGATAACAGTTTCTAGTTAAATGATATACATTTTTTATCAAAATCATTAGAACCGTTTTTCAGGTAAAGCGAGGTTTTTCTTAATTATTGTATAAAACATACCATTATTTTTAAAGCAAAACAAATTTCAGTTTGTCCTTAGCAGGCACGGATACAGGGGAGGGCGATGGGTGCAATTGCCCCCCCCTGAGCAGGAACGAACCAAGCGTACATTTATCCAAATGCCATCAAAAAATGCTTTTCGTTCTACATTTATAAATTTTTTTCTTGGCAGTGAAAAGAAGACTACGTTTTTATTTTCCTGATTTTTCATTTGACTAAAAAATTTAAAGATATTGGCAAAAAAGTTTAAACATCGCTCGTTTAAGGAACAGAACCGTCTCTAGTTAACGAAGTTGTTATTCCACTCCCTTGGAAATTGTTGCAATTTAGTTGAATTTAGGGTACAGTGTATGTGTATTTCATCGCCATAATAATGCAAAATTGAAACTCCATTAGTTGGATTCATCCTAATTTTATAATGTCTAAAATCATCAAAATTCTGAAAAAAAAAACTTTTGAAAACATTTTCCTTTAGGTTATTCTTCTTCATGAAATAACTTTTTCTATGGATAAAGTATACTTTTAATGAGATAAAGAAGGGTTTTGCTGCTTTTAAAGTTAGACGAGTGCTATAGAGTTAAAGTATAAATATCTTGTTTAAAATTGAAAAAGAGCCGACTCTCACTTTAAAAAATTATTTAGAGCAAACTCTCATTTTAAAAATAATTTAGTGTTGATTTTAAATGTTTAAAATTTTGCGCCATTAAAACCAACGATTTACCAGATGTGAAGTGGAGAAAAATTCCGGTATTCAAAAATAACCTTCAAATCGAGCGATTGTAAAGCTTATTACGTCGGTTTTATAACGTCCAATCTTCAAATTTAAGGTCTTTAATTAAAAGATAAATGTCCGGCTACATCCCTATGTAATATTTTTTTAGAAAAATCACATTATTTCATACTAGAGAGCAGATTGAGTCCCACATCGATCTGATTTCACTTTTCAAATGCAAATGTGAATGAAAAATGACACAGTTTCGACAACGTTCCAAAAAGTTAATGCCCCAACCCTCCTCTACAGATATGTAAGTGTTTTTTTATAGTTAAATGTAACGCGGAACTAATTCTAACTTTGCTTCAAATGCTCAGATGAACAAGATTAAGATATTTAAATAAATTTAAAATTACTACTTTTTGTATAAAAATTATTGAGAAAAAGGTACCAAAAGATTTCATACTAAAAATATGCGTATCAATTTGGCAGTACTTTCACTAGAAAATTGTCGAGAGTAACTTTCGCATGTCTGGTGAGCTAATTTCATGAATTGTCCACTTGCGAGCTTAACACTCTAGAGCTTGTCCCCATCTTTTAACTCTCTTATGTACTTCGAGTGCGGTTCAGTATGCAACCATGTTGCACATCTTTTTTAGCCATAACATACATTTCTGATGGTAATACAGTAGACGTTCGAAATAGTGAAGTAATAAAAAATCCTCAAAAATCTTAAATCAAAAAAATATTCATCAATCGCCAATTTGTAAATTTGGAAAAAAGATTTGTGATCACCACTTTTATTTCATGATATTGCGACTTTGAAAGATCAATCTTACTTCTACCACCCTTCCATTGGAGTCAGGTATACACATTTAATTTAATTCATTTGAAGTAAATACTTTAACGCTTGCCTCTACTTGGATTTGAACTCACATCCCTCGAGTTGCGGAGCGAGCATACAACCACTAGGCTAATTTGTATTACAGATCGTTGGTGTCAAACATTAATCATTAGATACATACCATGTTCTGGTGCTTTATCTTTTCGAGAAGTAAATTGCGATAAGAAAGTCGTGATTTGCAGTTATTCTCATTGAGTTGCAAATTGCGACATAAAAAACGTAAGTCTGTGATTAAGCAATGTAAATTATAAAGATATTTATCGCAAATCAATATTTTTAAATGCTGTTTGTGAAATTATTCTTTTGGAGAGTATATTATGCCAACAAAGTTGTATTTTGCTATGAAAAGTACAAGCTTGAATCATGAATTTTAATTGCAAATCACGAAAACACAAATTTTGCAAATTGCTACGTTTTGAATGTTAAATTACCAGTTTTTGTATCAATTTGGGATCAAAATGCCTTGATTTACGGATAAAACTTGATTCGTAAATTGCGACTGCAAATTTTTCAATTGGTGATTTTTCAACTCTTTCCGTGTGTTGTGGATAGTTAACTATTTTGAGATTTACTAAATCGAGCGTTTACTGTATTCGTAAAGATTTTTTTCACTTTCATGGATGAGTTTTAGGAGTTTCCGTACTATTCATCCACAAATCAAACAAAATTTATTTCATCGAATATTTTAAAAATTACAGGTTTTTGCCCATTTACTTGGTTTCATATTTATTTTTTTGTTGGTTCTGTTTGACTGCTAACGACACGGTGCCAGTCAATTTTGCTTGCAAGCATATTTTACGTTAACGCACACATTCTCTGGCTTCTGAATACTTATTTGTTCCGTCAACTCGATTTTCTTACGGTGCGGTGTGGTGAAATCGCACTGTAGATGGTTTTTTGCATAGATGTGACTTTAGCAAACTGCATTATCGAACCCAGACTGCTATTGCAGTAAAACTTTTATTTGCTTTTTTGAATAGACGATATTTTCAGGGAATATTCTCCAAATGCAATTCTGACTCAGATAACGGCCTTTAACTTGTCTTTGGCCACAGAATCTTATCCCAGCAATGGCTGAAACATTTGCTCGAACTCGAACGTTATGTGTGGGAATAGGAACGTACCGGTGTGCTGTTATTCTTTCCAAAATTCTAGGTGGTGCTTCGAAGATCTAGAGGGAATTCGAAAAAGCTGTTAAAACACCCTGTTATGGTCACAAACTGCATAACTTCATTTCAGAAAGTTTCAAAGTACTCGCTGCTCGAAGCTCTTTGCAGATATAAATGAGGTAATTGCATTCTTCAAATTTTGAGTAGTATGAAAAGTACTCCAATTGTCTGTAGATCTTATCAAGATGGAAACTCTGTAAACAATTTCGAATTAGTGTGACCAAAAATACACTGAAATTGTCCCCCTCCCCTGAACGAAATTCTGGTCCTTAGGGTATAAAATAAAAACCTTAGATTTCAAGTTTATAGAACATCCCTTCAACAGTTTTAGGCTGATGATAACCGTACAAACAAACAGAATTGTTATCTTCTGTTATCATATTGTTAAGTCTGATTAAAAATTCAACTTGGATTTTACTAACGAATCCCTTTAGCTATAGTACCTACACACATAAAACATATATAATACATCAACATTAAAATGGTAATCTCAAAACATATCGACTTCTTCTATATGGTAACCGAAACATGTAATATGTCTGGACGAAAACCAACACACCTCAAAATAGATTTAAGTTTTTTTCACGAGGAGCAAAAGAAAATTATAAAAGACTTTAAATTCTGTTAAAACGAGAAACTAAAAAAAAAACAAAATTGAATTTTGGTGATTTATTTGTACCTACATCTTTAGAATTTGCTTTAAAGTAACTACCCCAAATTTTGATCAGAGCGAACGCACTTAGGGTTGTTTTGTTTGTAAAATCATGGAGCAACGGTTCGCTTAACCCTAGTAAGATAATCATCGTCAATTCAATGAACATCATCAATTTCTATTTTTTTAAATAACTCTTGATTGTCTTGATTATTTTTGTTTTATTGCATTTTATATTTGTATAAACCTGTAATATGCCTTGCCAAAATATAAATCTTCATACCTAATATATGAAAGTATTTATTAGGGCAATTTTTCTCTTCATAACATCAAAAGAGTGCAAGTTCGGTTGTCTGCATCTCGACCTACAGTCCAAACTGCTGAAGTAATTTTCTTCAAACTTAGTGCTTAAAAGTTTTAGTTGATTCCCTATGGGGCAAATTGAATTTTGTATTAGCTTGAAAATAACGGTATCTCCCATTAATTTGCCATACAGCCCTTAAGCTATAAGAGCGCTTCCATGCGGCCGGACACTTTCTATCCAGTACAATATATGCAAAAAAATTGAAAAAATAAGAACTGTGCAAATTTATTTAAACTTACCCTAAAATTTAAATCTACTCGTAAGTTATCCAATTGATTCGCTAGCACCTTTTACGCATATAAATTACTACTTGCTATCACATTTAGACACTAAATATTAAATATTAACACAAAAATTCTCAACTCTGGAGCAAAGGAATATCTTTAACGAATGGTTTTAATCTCAAAATTCTTAGCTGCAAGTAATAAAAAACAAGTAAAAACATTTGTAAACGTTTTTTTCAGTAGAACTTATTTGATTTTTATATTATGGGCGCATTTTTATGTGCAGCAGCGCGTTAAATTTGTATGTATTCAACATAGTTTGCTTTAAGAATATTCAACCACTAAGATGAAAAAAAAATTACAACATAATTTCGACGCGGCTTTCTTCAAAACGTTTCGATTACAACCTTAGTAGATTGCTTCCGAACAGGACGTATTAAAGTTACAGACTGGACAAGAATCAAGCAACTACAGCTTGCATGACTGTTGTTTACAAAACAAATTATCGTAAACGTATCAACAAGGACCTAAGATGAATATGATTCATTGTGGCGGAGGTAATTCGCGAACATATTCCAGTTTTAAAGAGCGCATGTCCGAAATTCTGGGTTTCGATTTCGATTGAAAATTCGAAAATATACTTCTTAGTACAAAATGCTAACAGGAGAAGAATTTGGGGAAAGACTTAGATATGCTTTTCACTCAAATATTTTCGGCTCTTTAACTTCGAAAATTTAAAATAGAATGCTACAAGCGACAAGGATAAGGGAAAGGAGAAAATGCCTATCTATGTATATACAGTTATACATATCTTTAATTTTTACTGTTCGACAATGCTCTTGATAGTAAAAAGAATGAATACCTTTAATAATCTTCTGTCTGGACGAAAACCAACACACCTCAAAACAGATTTAATTTTTTTCAGGAGAAGCAAAAGAAAATAATAAAGGACTTTAAATTCTTTTATAACCAAGGGCAAACAAATGAAAATGGCCAAACTCCAAAAAAAACTTCCGACAAAATTAAATTTTGGTAGAGAGATTTATTTGTACTTGCATCTTTAGTATTTTCTTAAAAGCACCTAGGCACCCTTAATTTTGACCAGGGTGAACGCTTTTGGGGTTGTTTTGCTTGTAAAATCATGGAGCAATTAAAAGAAAGTCAATGAACATCAATTTCTATTCTTTAATATCTCTTGATTGTCTTGATTATTTTTCTGATTGTATTTTATATTTGTATAGCTCTAACCAAGCGTAAGGTAGTACATTCATAAATGTATGTACCTATGTTGATGTAAACATTTTCAGTGACATATCAAATTAGGAAGTTATGAACTGAATTGATAAAGCTCCAATATTCATATAATCGGCGTAGATTACCTTTATTTTAACGAAGCTCTTAGTTGCCCAAAATAATAAATTTTCAAAAATAAGTTTTTAAATTTCAATTATAATAAAATCGCGACAGTATAAGTGCAATAATCATGAACAAAAGGTTAAACCTAAAAATATTCCTCTCAATGTATCTTCCATATATTGGCCTCCGCGTTGCAAAATTGATAAGAGTAAATTTACTACATTGATAAACTCACTAAGCCCAAATTTAAATGTTGTTGGTGACTTTAATGCAAAGCACACCTTCTGGGCCTCAAGATTCATATCTCAAAAAGGTCGAATGCTATATGAAGCATGAATGGAAAATAATTGTGACTTTCATTTGACTGGCACACCAACTTACTGGCCAACTGGTCCGTCAAAAATACCTGACCTAATCGATTTATTTATGGTAAAAGAAATACCCTTTAACCGTGTAGAAATTTCAGAGGATCTCTTCTCAGATCATTCTGCCTTCATATTCACTATGAGCGAAAACCTTTTCAAAATTGAAAAACCACCCAACAGTAAAACAGTAAACGTTGAATTAAGGGTATCATAACAAACGCCTCTTGAGCTTAAAGACCCAGTAGATACTTTTGTTGATTTAATACAAAAGACAGCTTGCGATAACCCTTATCAAAGGCTATTGCCTAGATATAAAATATCTGCAAGAAATAAAAGCTATAGTGAAAGAGAACCCGTGCTCCTCAACACAAGGCTCATAAATCGCTTAAGTAATATGCTAAAAACGGCGATATCTAGATTTCAAAAACAAATCAGAGTTGAAAATTACCTTGAAGGCTTGACATTGGGGAAAGAATCCATCTACTCACTTCGGAAAGCTATGGTAGGTAGAAATGGTGGCACGGGCGTAACTCTCGCCCAGTACCCAATTAGCGCTGAATTGCGTCTCTTTGATACCATAACACGTTTGACTTGATTCCTTCCGGGGTCTTCCAGATACATGATTTTATGCGAGATCTCTACCTTGGCCTCTGTATACCCACTCGGCATGACCGGAGGTTTTCAGTGGAGATCAGCATTCACCTCGAGCCCAGAGTTCTTTGATTTGAATTAGAATGGATTTGGAATATAGTTTTAGTATATTTTGGGCTAGCACCAACGTCAAGAGGCGGGACTTAAGACACTCAGTCGATTGGATCGCAACTCACCCAAAGCCAGCTGCGATATGCCGAGCACAGCAGACCGCTGTCATTGAGCATCATGAAACCCAGAAGAGGCCCGTATTCCGATTGCTCACGGTCTTGGGGTCTGGGGGGGAACATGATACAGTAGCAACCGATTTTGTCTTAGATCCATTTCGTCGCGTTAAGAGAGGAAATCAAGTTTTTGATTTTCATTTCAGAAAGTTCGTTGAGGTCGTCAAAAAATGCCACTCCAAACGAATGTGCTCTCATTTTAACCAGAGCAGGACATTTACAGAGAAAGTGAAGGACTGTTTTCTTTTCTTGCTGATCATTGCAGCTACGGCAGTGGGTATTGCAGGGAATACCCAGTCTCGCTGCATGTTCCCCTACTGGCCAATTTCCAGTACAGGTTGCAATGACCCTAGCTATGTCTCGCCTGGGTCTACATAACAGATCAATTGTTCGGGATTTATTATAGGTGGAACAGATCTTTCTGGATATTTTGCATTCGGTTAAGCTATTCCACCTACGATTGGATTCACTTAGGAAGATTGACAGTAAATTGCCCTTCACAACTTCCAGGGGAATGTTGACTCTTTCCGCAAGTGAGCTGGTGAAGGGCTGATCCTTGCCTGGCCAGTTCATCTGCCCGTTCATTTCCTTTAATGCCCCTATGGCCAGGAACCCAAATAAGGGTGACCTTGAGGTTAATATTAAGGGTTGCGAGCTCCTCCTGGCATTGCTGGATCCGTTTGGAGGATGATATAGCCGAATCAATGGCTTTGACAGCTGCCTGACTGTCTGTGAGGATAGCTGTATTACGATTTTGGTTTGGATCAAGTTTAAGTAAAGCTATAATATATAGCTATCTAGTAAAGGAAGGCTATAAATACAACGAACAATCCAAAGCTTCCAATATCCCCCATTAAGAAAAGCCAACACGAATGGGATATAAATGAATGAAGAAGAAGCGACGGTATTCGCCGATTACTTGGAGAAAATATTTAACCCGTCGATGGGCAGGAACTCAACGAAAATATTAATATGAATTTTACCTCAAATGAAAGCTACATAACAAGAAATGCTACACTTGCCGAGTTAAAAGAGAAATAAAGAAACCTAGGTCAAATAAAGCTCCTGACTATGACTTAAGCACGGCAAACATTTTAAAAATGCTCCGTCTTTAACCTCCTTTAAATAATAAATGCCGCTCTTAGGTTTGATTATGTTCCGAGCTGATGGAAAGTTGCGGAAGTCATAATGGTTTCGAAACCTTGCAAACCATCTCACGAAAGGAAGTCTTACAGATCGATTTCGCTTCTGCCTATAATATCAAAAGTTTTAGAAAGAATACTACCCCTGCGCCTGCAGCCGATAATGGAAGAAAAACAATTAATACCTGCACATCAGTTCGGATTAAGAAACAAGCATTATTTGACAATTGATCAAGTGCATAGAATTACTAACGTTATTGAGAGAGCTCTTGAAGAAATAAAAATCTGTTGGACAGTCTTTTTAGACATGTCACAAGCGTTTGACAAGGTGTGGCACGAAGGCCCCAAATTTAAATTAAGACAAATTCTGCCTGAAGGACTTTATAACATTCTGAACAGATTTCTAGACTTTTTCGTGTAAGACATGGAAATGATAATTAATAATAAAAATTTTTTTGGATTCGTTTGCTCAATTGTTTTTTGTCGCAGTAAATAACATAAGAAGAAAAGAAAAGGAGAGTTGTTTTGACTTCTATGTGAGGAATACAGTTTGTATTTTATTCTCCTGCTCTGCCAAAAAAAATTGAGTAAAAATACTGAGCGCTCAAAAAATATAAACTGGACAATTAGCTTTTTAAACCTAATCGGCATTTTTTTTTGAGACTTTATTTTGTTGATTTTTTGTTTTGTTTGAAATCACCAAAAACAGGGGCTTGAAGGAAATTGTTTTATCTTGAGCTCTATTTATCGGGCCACCATGATTTAGGTATTAATGCTTCGGGAAAATGACAAAGCATTATGTTCAATTTTTTTTAAATAAATGGAATGGAAGTGGTTATAAGCCAGGCAGTAAAATAAAGGAAATGGCTCTTTTTAACTTGACACCCCCCCAAAGGCTGAGAAAAAATCCTGCCAGACTTTTGTATTTGATATCACGATACATGTTCCTATTAACCTTCATAGTCAAATTTTGGCTATAAATTTACTCTCAAAATTTGCTGTCGTCTTCCTAGACTATCATAATTTTGAAGTTATTGTATTGATTTGCTGATATCTATTTCCGTTCAATAAAGATTAAACTAAATTGTATTGATTTGCTTGAAAATTAATTTTCTAAAAATTTGGAGTTAGGTACACACTTTTCTGGTTCATCGTCGAAATGTGACCTGCAAATTGAAATGGTTACAGAAGTGGTTAAAAACACGCTGTTTCACACAATAAACGACTGCAATGTCATATCAACTCTGAAATCGAGACCGTCTTAAATGTACGAGAAAATGTTCGGAGATTAAGAAGAACCAAGCCTCATTAAGTGATGGTCTAAAAGCTATTATGGGAAAGTGTTATAACTTTAAACTCTCCCCAATGTAATTTATGAATTAAGAAAGAAAAATCATTTGTGGATCATTCATAGATTGGTACTGCGGTATGGTGCGGTAAGAGTCCAACACTACTCGATACCGATTCTTACCGAGTGTCTTATGAAGATTTCCATTGGATAAAAACAGACACATTTAAAAAAAATATCAGGTTTTAAAATTTTCAACTATTGAAAACGGATAATTGTAGTGTAAACTACCCCTTTTATTATTTTTATTACATATTTATATTATTTATATTTAGGGTATTCATGCAACAGCTTATAGTCATCGTAAACGTAGTAAAGTTGTTAACTGCATAAATTGCAGTCACAGAATTACAAAGTTTTAAGCTTTACGCTGTTGTATAAATACCCCTATTATTTCAGCGTACAGCAGTCGTTAACGTAGTAAATTTTTAAATTTCGTAAGTCTATCACAACTTGTATGAACAATTAGACACATGTTCTGGATTAAGGCTTAGGCCCAGTCCTAGGGCAGCAAAATTTTAGAGCTAGCAGAAACTTGAAGGTGATCAATTTTTGAAGGCGCAAAAATGTGTATCTGAAGATGAGTTTAATTAAAAATTTTGTTGGATTCGTTTCTTTTTTTTTTATTAATGTCTTTATTTTTTTATTGAATTAAGATTTAAGTTTGTTAATATGGTACCTACTTTTTATTTTTAATTGTGGTAGAGGTAAGTAGTAAGTACTAGTGGCAAGTTCTAGTTCCGTACAAAAATTTTACTATAGAGATTTGAATCAAATTTGACATTACAAACAAATTAGAAAAATCGAACAAAGTGGCTTCCACAATTTCGTCTGTCTGTCTGTATCTCGACCTATTAATAGACTATTGAAGGTATACACCGAAAGCTGAGGAATATAAAGGAAAAATTACGTTCAAGAGTTTTTATTATTGGCTATAATGGCTATGTTTGCTTGGGTATGGTATAAATGGTACAAAATTCACTGAGAGAATGGTCACACTGACCACTTTTCAATATGATTTGTAAGTTATACCAAACTAAGCCGAATTTGAAATTTTATGTGGTTTTCGATTGGATTTTCTGACAGTTTTTTTTGATTCGAAAATGAAAACATCATGTTGTCAATTTAACACACACACTACCTACTGACACCATTTTACAAAATGGCTTCTTGAAGCATTTATCAGTTTTGACAAATAGTCCGACGAAAAGTTGTACATACATGCGTGTGTTCCAAATCTACTCCTTCTTGAAATCGGGAACAAAAATCAAACAAAATAAAGTAGAAGCTCAAAGCCTTAATACAATGAAGCATATTCAGTTCATTTTTGTTATTTAAGCTATTACTAGACAAATCTGGAGTTTACCTGATGGAGTTTCAATATGATAAACTTCAGATTTGCCTAGCAACAGCTTAAACATCATCAATGAATATGCCCCAGTATTTTTAAAAAACCATTGTAATTTAAAAATGAAATTTTTCTTATAATTTCTCCCAATTTTCTCCGAAATCCTACTTTTACATGTCGATTTTAGCATCTGTCCTTGCGAAGATTCGTTTAACACTGGAAAACATTCGACATTGTTTTTCCGTAGATGCACAGGTAAACCAATTTTTTTTGTTTAAAATTTTTTGAAAAAAATTATATCTGCTCAGATACTCGTATTAACAAAAAACTATTATTTGTTCATTTACAGTACAAAATAAAGTGTTATTTTGATGCGCTGCAAAGATTAACAAACCTACAGAGTTCTCTAATATGTAGCTAATTTTGTAGATAGATTTAATTGTCTAAATGTTATTCTTTCATGATTTTGTTGTTAAATAAAATTTCATCGTCATCCCTTTACCACGGGCCCCGTTGTTCATTTACAGTACAAAATAAAGTGTTATTTTGATGCGCTGCAAAGATTAACAAACCTACAGAGTTCTCTAATATGTAGCTAATTTTTTAGATAGATTTAATTGTCTAAATGTTATTCTTTCATGATTTTGTTGTTAAATAAAATTTCATCGTCATCCCTTTACCACGGGCACCCCAAAAACTTGGTTTTGTAAAAAAGAGATCTAGCCAAACTCAAATCGTACAAAAACTTTAGCCCATCAATTATGGAAATTTTAATAAATTTTTAGACAAAATTAAATCCACCTTGAGGTTCTTGCATAATTTTCCCTTAATCTATTGCTTGTAGGAAAAAAAGTGTGTTTGTGTAGAATAACATAAGCTACAATTTGTACCTTCACATTTTTTTCAAAAAAACTTATAGTTTTCGAGAAATTAAGAAAAAACAGAATTTTACCCCCTTTAACCGCCCCAACAAAATTAAGCCCCGGTCCAAATTTACGGAACTTTGTCGGAATTTTTTCGAAGTAAAAGTCTAAGTAAAAGTCAAACATTTTTTTAAATTATTCCCTCGTTAATGAGCCCTTAAGCATTTAATAAATAACAACAATAAAATTAAATTACCAGGTTAGGTTAGGTAGAAGTAGCTGTCAGTAAATAAAAACTGTCACACTTAGACCAAAGTTGGTCCATTGTGATGCCACATGAATCTGGAAAACTCCTTCCTTACTCGCTAAACCACTTGGAGCTTCTGACGAAGCGAATAAGATTATTTATGTTGATGTTTGCCAGATCACTAGGATCGTTATAGAAGTAGTCTCCTAAGTGGAGCCTACGTATGTTGGAAAGTGCTGGACATGTACAGAGAAGGTGGGGAATCATTTCTTCCTCCTCCTCGTCCATACAGCTTCTGCAAAAATCGTTTGAAGGTATGCCAAGCCGCTTTGCGTGCCTGCATATTAAACACCGCACGAGAAAATTTATTTTGTCACAACTAATTAACGACAAATTAAAAGAAAATTATTAAGTATTAAAAAGTTATTTCTAGAAGATTTAACCACTTCTCGAAAAAAAACATAGAAAACATATAACGACAAATTTGAAATCGTAGAAACTTATTAACGACTAAATAATCATGAATTATTAAGCTGTTAATCATTTGATGTAAACAGTTTTTATCACTTTTTGATGTAGTGATATGCTAACTTGGTGTGAAGCTAACAACGAGTGAAAATAACATAGAAAATATATGTTATTTGCACTCGTTGTTAGCTTCACACCAAGTTAGCATATCACTACATCAAAAAATGGTAAAAACTGTTTACATCAAATGATTAACGGCTTAATAATTCATGATTATTTAGTCGTTAATAAGTTTTTATGATTTCAGATTTGTCGTTCTATGTTTTCTATGTTTTTTCGAGAAGTGGTAAAATCTTCTAGAAATAACTTTTTAATACATAATAATTTCCTACAGAACTACAAAATCTAAATTGTCACAACTAATTCAAGACTTGTTAACAATAAATTATTGAGCAATAAACCATTTAGTATTAGCAGTTTTGACCCCTTTTTTAGGTGATACTTTGCTTACTTGAATCAAGCTAGCAAAATTGTTACGAATATTCTGTTTGATGCTAAAGGTTGGTTCTTTGATGTGTTTGTTCGCATGGCCTGAATCACGTGACGAACCCAATCTAGCCAGCTCATCAGCTCTCTCGTTTTCCTTTACATCACTGTGAGCACAAAGGCTTAAAGAATGGTTTGTACATATCCAAGACAAAGTTTTTGGGCTAATTTGCTGCTATAATGTTTGAACTCCTCAATCATGAATACCCGCCATAGTCACAGCATTATCATATTCCTGAGCCCGCTACGGATATACATATGTAGTTATATACGATAAAAATCACGTACCGTTATTTCAAAACGAAACGAAGAAAAATACTCATATAATTAAAGAAGAAAAGAATAGAATACAGGAGTGCGTGATACCTTTCTTGACGAATCGAAAAATGAATAGGTTGATAGTTTGCCATTAATTTGTCGTTCAATGTTTTCTATGTTTTTACAGAAAATCTGTAAAAACTTTTTATACCTGATGGTTGATGGCTTAATAATTTGCTGTTACTTAGTTGTGAAATATTCAATTTGATCATGCAATAGTTTTTTTATGTTTTTTTTGGTGCTTTGCTAACTTGGTATCAAGTAACTCTCACAGATCAACAAATGGTTACGTGCATAATTTGTCGTTAATTATTCGTTGATTAGTTGCGACAGTTTCAAATTTGTGGTTCTATGTTTTCTATGTTTTTTTTAAGTGGTAAAAACTTCTACATTTTAATATTTTAGTACTTAATAATCTGCCGCTAATTAGTCGTTATTAAGTTTTTGAAAAAAATGAATTTTGTCATGTGATATTTTCTATGTGTTTTTGGGTTATTTGTTTTCTAATTGTCAAGTTAGCAAAGCAACTTTGACCAATCCAAAAATGGGTAGGTGGATAGTTTGCCGTTAATTAGTCTTTAATTAAGTGTGACAATTTCGAATTTGTGCGTTCAATCTTTTCTGTTTTTAAAAACCCACTTCGTGAATGCACCGAACGTGTCTAATGCCTTGTTTTAAACCATCTTCACGTTATTGCATTTCTAATGAAACCAGTTTGAGGCAAATCAGTTGGATGGCTTTAGAGTCTATAAACGACATGTACACAAACATTTTTTATGTTTTATATATACCTCTAGATTTAAGCAAGAAACATTAACAAAGGCCAACATAAACAAAAATTAAGTTGTGTGACATCTATGTACTTCGGCGATTGCTTCAAGGAGCAGGGTCAGCGGCTCTTTGATTGTGGTTTTGTGGTAAGGGGAAGACTTAGGCAAGAAGTCTTGGGCTTCAGAAATGCAAGCGAGCGCCTGGTCACAATCTGTATCAAAGCTAAATTCAAAAATATTTCATTGATCTGTGCCCACACCCTAACGGAAGACAAAGATGACTACCTGAACAGAATGGAGACGGAGCTGCAACTGGAGCTCCAGTTCCAGTACTCTATTCTGTTAGTCAACCAAGGAAGACTTCTACGGTCTCCTCGAGAGTACGTATGATAAGTGCCCAAAGTACGACGTCAAAATTATTCTTGGCATCTTTGATTCGATAGTCGGAGGATACAGCCTACACGACAACACTTCCGGAATTAGGCTGATTGACTTTGTGACGGGGTGGAATGTTATCATAGCTAGCACTCGATTCCCACACCTCATTAAACAAAACCAGATTGATCGTATTGCGATAGACGCCAAACATGCTTCCAGTATCCTGGATATCCGAACGTTTTGACTCCGACCATTACTTGGTTGCAGCTCAAGTACGTTTGCGGATATCTAAGACGCCACAAAACCGAACGGATACTGTGAAAGGAAAAATATGCCTGATTCTTTCAGGGGGGTCTTTTCGTAATTTTTAAAGTGATAATCGTCAAAACGATAATCGTCAACGTGATCGTCAATGATTTGCTTCACGTAACTCAACCACTATCGTCTCGTCTATCGTTATTTTAAAAATGCAATTTGAGAGTATTTGGTATTCCCAAACTGTGGATAAAATGTCATATTGGCTGTCATAAATAACAATCTACAACAAAAAAGAAGACAAAAGACATGATGTCAAATTACAGTGACTACTTTGTCATTCAATTACAGTCGCCTACACACTTTCAATCACAAAAAAAGTATAAAGTGAGCTTCAAAATCTATGCAAACGATACCTATTTAGCTATCGTCTCAACGCTATCGGTTTGACGATAGCGTTTTGATGATAATCGTCTTACATGAAGCAAATATTTTATTCTCAAAACGATATCGCCCAAACGATAGTCATTTTCAGTTTTACGGAATGCAAGACTATCGTCAAAGCGCTATAATCGAGTGATAATCGTTTTACGGAATGAGTGCCCAGTTCTTTCTGTTCAAATTCCGCTTTTTTAAATTTTGTCATTCTAAATTCTGTAATTTTAAATTACAAACAATAAGATTCTGTTTATTCTGTTTTTTTCTCAAATAACTCATATTTGTGCCCTTGATTATGAAAGTGGTCTTATTTTTTTTATTTTGAGATTACGTATTTAAGTAATTTGCGTTTGAGTAAATTAAAAAATATTTTTGTTCCCAGTGACAAAATGTGTCAGTGAATATTGGATCACTTTATCACTTACTGCATTTCAATTCCCCCAACAATGAAAAAAAAAAGTTTTAATATTTAAAAATTAAGACTTGGAATTTTCGCAGAGTTCTTTGAAATATTTTTCATAATGTTGGAGAAAATAGGGTTATAAATTCACCACATTTTTATGTTTTTTCTATTAATATTGTTTGATGGTGGTATATAATGGAAGTAAATAATTAATATTTTCGAATAACTTGGCCTTCCTTTTTTAAGTAAAAGGTCCAAAACTTCCTGTTGGTGCCTTCAGAAAGGTAACCAAAGATCTGGTGTCTTTGATATTAGAAAATCACCAACTCCAGATTTTTAAAAACTTTATCAGCTTTCCAATATTCAATCTATTGAAAAACAAAGTTTAAGGCTATTAGGTTTGCATGTTATGTAGTTATTCAAGACAAAAACTTTTTCAATTAATTTTGTTAGATTTTTTGATTAAATGAAAATGACTGTATTTCTTGAAACGAAAAGTCATTATACCTAAAAAATCACCTTCAGAACATAGATGTATGGTCTCTTGTGGCTCTTGGTCTTGGCAAAAAATCAAACATTTTCACCAACTTTCATCAACGTATCAGTTTTGTATTGTACTTTTTGCCACCCTCAGCGTGCCTGGCCATGGGGCGTGCCACCCTCCGGTGTGCTTAATCAAACGAGAATTCTCCCGTCATCATCCGATAACAGCCCCACTAAAAACAGAAAAAAACTGATTTTTCAACCAGAATTTGGAAAATCAGAATTTCGAATGTAAAATTTTGCAAAACGAATTTTTACCTTGCCAAAATTCGACAAGGTAAAACAAAATCATTTTTGTTGGTATGAACCATCCACAACCCAAAAATAAAAATTGCCGGAAAACAAAATTGCTGATTTACTTTTTAAATACTCTCAATAACCTAATGTTTCATCAAAATCTTGAGTTATAATATTTTTACAAATGTTAAATTTGCCATGTCGTACCTGACAAATTCTGCGAAAAATTATAATAAGAAACCGTAAAGTTTGAATGGGTATTCAATAATAAAAACTTTTGCATGTAATTGTTACTTTATTCCCCACCATTATCCTGTTTATTCAATAGCCTAAGGATACCTCGTGTCATAATGGTTATTGCGTAGGACTGTCATGCCAAAGGTCTGGGTTCGATTCCCGGCCACTGCCACCTAAAAACAGAAATGTTTTTTTCCGACGTACTGCCTCTTGCGAGGGACCGACAAATCCTCCAAGAGTATACTTGTCATGAAGCCGTTCGGACTCGGTAAAAAATTGTAGGTCCCTTCCATTCCTGCCAACAACACGTACACAGGAATGGTTGAGAAATAGGCCCTGGTTCCCCATGAGCTGTTGCGCCACTAAATTTATTTATTTTAAGGGTTGCGCTTAATACTAAGAAATAATTGCAACTCAAATAACAAAACAAAGCGAAAATACAAATATTTTAAGTTCTTCGAATTAAAATGAACTCAGGAACCCATGGTTTTCAAATGCAATGAAGACTACTTATCAATGTATTCTAAGTGGGAGTCCAATACAGTCTTAAGCTTCTTTCTGATCATGCCTTTGACTGGAATGAAGCTATAAGATAAAGCTGGACTTTTGGTAAGTACAAGATGTGCAGAAAATTCAAGCTTTACTATATTTTTCAAGAGGTTTCAGTTCTAAGTGATGTTTCAATTACACGAAACAACACTGTGGAAAAATATTCGATAAATCAACGTGTTTTAATCGTTTAAACATTTTATCAAAATCAATCATCGATTACTGTGACGATGAGAAAGTTTCGTGAAATTTTTGGTAGAAACAACGTGCCAACAAAACGCACTATTTATGGTGTAGTGAATGATTTCGAAGAAAGAGGGTCTGTAGGTGATAGGCCCAAGCATGGACCACAACGTACTGCAAGATCGGCTGAAAACATTACTGCTGCTCAAGGAAGTGTTCAAAACAATCCATCAACCTCAATTCAACGCCGTGCTCAGGAACGTGATATGATTGAAAAGTTTTTAAGGCCACAACTGCACGCTTTGGTCTTAATTAACATGTGGTATCAACAAGACGGTGCCACAACGCAACAGCCAGGATTACAGTGGAATTACTGCGAGACCTCTTTCCACAACAAGTTATTTCAAGAAATGGTGATGTTGATTGGCCTCCACGCTCGCTTGATTTGACTTCTCCGGGCTTCTTTTTGTGGGGATATCTGAAAAGCAAGGTTTATGCAAATAAACCAGAAACGCTTGAGCAACTCAAACAAAATATTCGTGATGAAATTAATGAAATACCGCGGGAAATGTGTGAGAATGTTATGAAAAATGTGCTCAAAAGGGCTCGCATTTGTGAGACTAACAGAGGCGGACATTTACCTGATATTGCCGACAGTTAATAAAAAATTTATCAATATCCATTCTCTTTCATTAAATCAAAAATTATAAACAAACAAAGTAATATACCTTCCCGGCGGACACCCTGTAGTATCACTTAAGTGCTTTATTATCCTGCCTTTCACCACTACTTACGATTTTCCATACGATTGCTTTTTCCATAATCACTCGTTTTATAATTAATTAGTTGTTTTTTATTTACAAAAATAGCTTCTAAATTGTGTCAAGGAAAAAGCACTTGGGCCCATATTAGACAAAAAGGCCACTCCCATTTTTACTTTGTCAGGTCTGTGCCATCAAAATATTTTCTGCTCTATTTTGTGCCAAAAGTATATAGCCAATAGGAGAACACAAATCCGCCATTGAAACCGATCCCCGGTAGATGGTGAACAATAAATATTTCGCACAATATATGTCGCTACTCGACTTCTTGGAGCGCTCTTTTGCTCCTATCAGTCTAAAAAAAAAACTCAAAAATTAATATTTTCGATCGCAAATTTATATTTATTTAAATAACAATAATTCTAATTTTGACTATCAATAAATACAATTTTTCATTAATTAGAGTAATGAATATAATGTATGTTATGTATGTACTTATAATAACTTCTTGATTTAAACTTATTGATTGAAATAAAATCAGTTAAAACATGACTCACAACCACTGAAAAGTTTAAATATTACTAGTAAAATGAAATTACTTTTCAGCTTAAGTAGGGTACATACAAGCGGTCTAATTTTCAATTAACTTTTTTTTTATTTAAATGAATTTATAAGCTGTCAAATGAAATTTGCCTTTTTGCTTTAGCAGTGCTGGTATTAAGTTCATATAAACTACTTCGAAAAGATAATGTTTGACTGGTCGGCCGGGCTACTGAACTCGCATATGGACTTACGTTTTGTTGATCAACTCCAGTAAATTTCTTTTGATCTGACCAACGTTGCTCACAATCAACATTCTCCCTAAGCGCTATTCCATCGAGATTATTTTTAGAGGAACTCTTTTGCA
This sequence comes from Dasysyrphus albostriatus, assembly GCA_946251815.1. Taxonomy (NCBI): domain Eukaryota; kingdom Metazoa; phylum Arthropoda; class Insecta; order Diptera; family Syrphidae; genus Dasysyrphus; species Dasysyrphus albostriatus. The sequence goes on along the minus strand of OX276337.1, from coordinate 67,480,684 downwards.
AAGTAGCATTCGGTTGAACAGTCAATCTAATTGCACTCTTTGATTCATTCAATATATCATCAAGATTTTTTATGTTATGGGCAGGTTGGGATAAGCACATTGACGAGCTTTGACTTAAGGCAAACGAATCCATTGAGTTCTCAAAACTGCAGAGACTGCTTTGATTTAACACTAATTTACGGGTCTCGAATTCTTCTGGTGCAATATATCCAGATAATCTCGCAGAAGACACCTTTCTTTCTTCGTCTATTTTGGACTTAGCGAAGATATATATCTCATCGGCACTCTTCCCAGAAATTACATTACAAACATATTTCTTTGCCAATCTGCAAAAAAAGAAATGCATAAAGCAACATTTTTAGTTTGATATAAATGTTGGTAGAACCTTAGCATTGTATCACTGGTGCTGGAATTGGCCTTCAGGAAATACTCTTGAAATATCCTTTTCACAACCCTGGCTAAGACCGAAGCATACTGTTTAAAACTAACATGTGTAACGTTGATTTGTTTTGACTGCAAAGCTTGTGAGACTGCCCACAGCAATTTCTGAAAAAAAAACAAAGAATTGGTTAAATTATAAGAATCTATAAACCTTGGTTCAACTAATATATTACCTTTCTATGGTTTTCCGTTAGTAAGTTAGACGTATGAAATGTTGTGTCAGAAAAAGCTTTTGTTATTGGTCTTCCATTACTGTTTTTATATGAGGAAGCAATCGACGTGTTACTGTTGTTGCTGCTTCGCAGCATGTTGTTACTTTTGCTTATAACGTTTGTGGAACCAGCCCCAATACAAAAACTTTGGCTTTTTATTTTAAGTGAACGTGGAGTCAAGCTTTCATTCTCATGACGAAATACCTTTTTACTGTTATGTGTTAAGTCATCATCATCGTCTATGCGCTTTCTTTTAAGTGATAAAAAGTCTAGGTTTCCACCAAAGAGGCTCGATTGTGATGCTTGGCTAAGACTACCAAATTCACTTAGATTATTTAACAAATTTGTCGAGTTTTGAGAAGATTTATCAGGGGAAAACAAAGCTCGCTTAGATTTCTCTACCCGATTTGCTATTTCTGGTTTAAGAGATAATTTTAGTACTGCAGCTTGTGTCCTTTGTTGTTTGGCCGGACTCTGGAAAAGTGCCCGTTTTGAAGTTTCTCTGGAAGGACCCGGTTTTACAGCATCTAATCGAAATACAAGCCGCTTTCTTGCAGATGATGAAGGAGTTTTGCGACCTAATTAAAAAAAATAAGTTAACATTTCGATCCTAACTTATAATTACTTGAACCAACAATTATCATTTAGTGTCACTAGAAAACACGTACTAAACCTTCAATTAATAAATGTAAAATTGACGTTTAACTTCTTAGTAACATTTTAAAATACCGTTAATTTTTATATATGTATGTACAAATGTACATATATACATTATTGCTGAAACATTTTAGCAAATAAAAAGGAAGTGGAACGCAATATTGTTGTACCTAATGTATAACTACCCCGAATGCCACACGAGCAAGTAATTCGAAAAAGGCAAGCCCGTTGACAAGCGAGTAGGAAAAGTTTCGATACATTAGTAACTCGATAGCGATTACTCGCTCGTGTGGCCTCAGGGTTTTGGATTTGACTGAAAATTTGTAATTCTGGATTGATTTTTTACTAACGCCAATTTTGAGAGGTACATAATAAGATCAGTTTTGACTGAAACGCCAGCGCCACTAATATTTTTTTTAATCATGTTAAATGTTAATTTGTTCTACGGTATGGACAACTATAAAATAGAAGAAATAATAGTAAGACTCATTGACTTGAAACTTAATGCTACAAGTCAAGTATTATAATGAAATCCGGATTCAAAGGCTAAGCGATACTCGTCGGATCCCAGGGATTAAATTAAAAATAGTAACTTTAGAATTTGTTCTTTATTGAAATTTCCAAAATTTTGTTGTTGACAAAATGTATAAATTATATTTTACGATCTGTACGTATAATGAACCTTAGCCGGGAATTCCGTTGGTTGCGGATTTTTAAAATTATAGCCATGCCCTCCACGCCTTGCAGTCTTAACTTTTGACTTTTGGTGCTTTTTCTTGTCAAAAATAGTGCTTACTAATTGAAAGCTTTTCACCTTCTTAACCAGTGTTTTCATTTCCACTAGCTTATTAACGACTTTTAAACGGCTTATAGAACAGTTTTTACACTATCTTATAACGGGTTACAATATGCACTAAAAAGCGTTTTTTTGCATCAAATATTTTTTTATTGAGTATTTTTTTAATTTTCACACCCAAATTGATTTGTTTTAAATACGTTTCGCGATAATTTTAAAATATTATTAGAGTATGGTGTAGTGGTTGCAGCTTAACATTGTTAACTGAGAGTTAAGAGTAGTGGATAGGAGTCCTTTTTCTTAACAGTATTCTTTTCTATAATTCTGAGCTTTAACTTGACACCACACCTGTACCAACACTTTTTTTTCCTCTTGTTTTCTTGTTAGTAGTACCGGGTAACTTGAGGTGTTAAGCAGTGACATAATGTACATAATATATGCAAAACAATTTTTAAAATCAGAATTTTTTTAGAACAAACTATGCGTGTGTTCCTATAGTAAAGTAATACTATAAAAAAGTAACGCCTTAAACTAAAAACATTTTTTTGTGACTTTTAAGATAGTTTGATATAAAAAGTTGATTTTTGTATTAATAACTTAGCTTTAAAATAGAGTTTAAGCGCCTATCTGTAGTTGCAAAAATATTAATACTTGTTAATATCTTACCGGCTTTCTTTTTACTTGAGGGTGTCATTCTTTTAGGTGTTGTTCCTTTTCGACGACTTTTCCCCTTTCTAGCGCAACCAAAAAAAAAAAAAACAAAAAAAGATAATAAAGATACATTTATGTTGGTCACTATTAATCTTTACTTTTTATCTAATAAGATTTGCATCCCACCCAAAAAACAGCTTTGTGGTTTTAACAAAGTGGTTGCCAGATTTGCAGATGAGAACGCAGCACGTCGTTTTGCCAAGTGACTTAGCCTATTGCAACCTGATGTTTGTGTCAGCATTCTAAAAATAACATTTCAAAAAAAAAATATTTAGATACAAAATATACATAAACACATTTTTCATAAGAAATCTACTTACTTTTGCCTTAAGTTTCGTTTTTTAGCACTTGAAGGGGAGCTTGAGTAGTTAGCAGTGTAAGATGTTGAGGTTTCTGCTCCAATAAACCTTTCAATAACTGCCAAACTTAGTAGTTCTATACTCTCTGAGGCTTTACATAAGTTATAACTGAAAGAAGAGTCTTGTTAGTAAATTTTTTAATAGAACTTTTTAATAAGATAATGTACCTCAAACCATGTCCTCGAACACCGAGAGTATCTTTCCATGGCATTTCTAAAACTTCATCAAGAGGATGGGTTGGTTTGAAAAGTACTTCATCTTCGCAAACAATCACTGAAGCTACTGTCTCTACTTCCGTTTTAAAGTTAAGTATCTCATCTTTATTGTTTGCAATGGCAGAAAACATATCTAATTGAGGAATAGTTAAAGATGGAGGCGGTGGTATTCCCGATAAACAAGTTTTTATCCGCTTTAAAATTTCTTTCTCTTTTTTTATATTCAGCCGTAGTAAATTTGCACCTTCATCAAGTATGTTTTCGATATTTTCCTCTGCAAAACTCGACTCTGTCGGACAATTTAGTGATTTATTAATATCCTCTGTAAGTCTTTCTTCGTTTTCACAGACCAAGGACTCTGTCTCTACTTTATCCGTATCGTCGTCTTCAAACAAATCAGGAGATCTATCGTTAGAGTACTTCAAATAAGATGTCTCAGCCATTTCTACGACAGTGTTGAGAATTTTTGGAGGTTTGAATGCTGATTCTTTTTGGCAAATGAGTTCGCTTGGGACTAACGTCATGTTTTTAATTTTTCCATTAAAAGACAATTCCGCCGAAAGAACTTCAGGAAGTTTTTTTTTTATTTCCGGATTTCCAAAATAGTTTCTACTCGTTAACTGCATGTCTACCGCATTACAACTATTTTGCTCAATCATTATTTCATCATAAAAACTTGAAATCCTTCTTTGTTTTTCTGAAGTTTTAATTGACTCTTGTTTTTGTTCAGTTGCTTTACAATATGACTTAAGTTTACGACTCGATTTGCTTTTGGAAAATGTTCGTTCTCTTATTTGATAATCTGTAAAACCTTTGAAATCCGATTCCTGGCTAGAACCAAGTTTTGAATCATTACTGGTGTCACAGAAAGAATTATTTTTATCAACACTTGCATCATTTGCAATAGAATACAAATCTGGATTTAAATTTTCATATACGTTTTTAACTCTTCTTCCAACATTTTCAAACTCACTGGCTTCACTAATTGATGACTAAAATTAGTTTATAAGTCAAAAAATGTCATTAGCTATAAGTATCACTCACTCACCCCGCTCCCAGATGATGGTTCTGATTCATAGCTGTTATTGATTTTAATTTTCAATTTTACTGTTGTCATATTATCTGTAAATAAGATAAAAGAAATTGTTAATAACATTTAATATAAACTGTGCATATTTTAAACTTCAATATTTTATTTAAGACCACGAAAAACAAAATTGCTACATCCAATAAAGTGCATTAAAGCAGATGTAGCACCGTACCGATAAATGTCGATGCACGATTTTCGACTAACTTTTCCATACTATTTGAGTTCAGCACGTGTTATGAACAAATGAATGAATTTGTTTAAGGGTATAAGTACACTGCGACTATAAGATGTATTGTGCTCCCTCACTAGAGCTTGATGAGGTTACTCATTCTACAGCTCGTCCTCCAAATAAGTATCTTTAAGAAACTTGAGTATTTGGAGTACCCTAAAAGAGGACAGTCTGTCTGGTGATTTCCAGATGCATTAGTCTCTGATGCACAAGTGCATCACATTAGCAATTTAACAAAATCGCATTTTTCTCAAAAACAGCTCCACATCTTTTTAATAAATTTCTTTTGGTAAAAGATACCTTTGGATAGGAAACCATTTTTCAAAAATGTGTTATTAATACTACATCCCAAGGAATCATTTTTTTTAATTTTATTTACTTCAAACCGGTTATTTTAATTTCAATAATTTTTTTATTCAGAAGTTTCTAAACAATTTAAATAGTTTTTCTCAACAAAATTTTCAAAAAAATATTTTTTTGGATTTTTAAAAAATATTTAAACCTTTTTTTTTATAATTAAATATTATTAAAACTAAATGGTCGATTTACTCTGTTGATACTTCTTGTCGCTTTTTAAGCTTTTTTTACACTCAGCATCTGCATCTGCATCTGTCAGGTCTTAAAGTATCTCCGTATGCTATCAGATTTTTTGATTCTACGCAGATAGTTTATCTATTTTTTGTTTTGATTGTTTCAATATGCTGATTTCAGCTGCTTCAAGGATTCCTTTCTCTAATTGATTATATGATAGCTGCAAGCAAGTTTTTTTCGAGAATATCCCAATTGCATCTGTCCTCGAAGGTTTGTTTGTATTGTACTAGTATTTGCTGGTGCTCTCTTTTTACGGTGATATTTTCGGTGATACTTTTATGATAATTCTTGGGTTTATGGCCTATTTTAAACATTCTTACAAGCCTATGATCGCCATCAAAATTAAAGTTATTGAATATTAAAACATCCATCAAAATCGATTTCTTATTGGCGATAGACTTCACGTCTAATTCATTTTTTTACAGTGCCGCCAGGTGATTTCCATGTCCATTTTTGTTGTTTGGATTTCTTAAATAGACTGTTTTCAACACATAGCCCATGTTGCCAACATCATGTTACAAGGCGTTCTATTAGGGTGCAAACAATGAGTGTAAAGTGATTGGGTTCGGGGATTTTGATTTACAACCCTCATAGTTATCAGCCGGGGGGAGGAGGATTGGTTTCTTATTGATGGTTGTTTAATAATACTGTGTTCGTGTACTGTTACATTAAAAAGCCTTTTAATTGGATTATTACAACATCGATATTAGAAGATGTGTCACTAAATGTTGTTTTCGGCATGTTTTTACTTTCATTCTTTTGTGTTGGTGTATGCGGACGACTTTTCGTTAATCCTATTCTTTTTTTATGGTTTTTAGGTTGATGATGCTGTTGGCCTTTCCATCATTCTTTTCCTTTAACAACAAGCTCAACAAGTTTAAGAAAATACTTTTATCCCTTGTTTTTTTAATTCTAAAGGCGAGAGGTTTTGTAGCGGATTCTTTTATTGGTCGAATTTTTTCTTTCGTTTTTTTTCCTGAACGGTAACTTTCAAGATCTTCAGTTATTAGTTTAAAACTAGAATTACTTTTATTTAAAATATCATCAACTACTGGCCTCGTTTTTATTTTCAATCAATTTGAAAATTATTCAATTGTATCTCCTAGCTTTTACTTCGAGTCGAGTAATACGTTTTTCTTGTTGATCACATTTTGCCCCTTTTCCTTCAATTAAAACACTTTGGGTTTCAACCATTTTTTCAAGTTTGTCAACCTACTTTTTCGTCGGTATTTTTGATTACTCTGTCTGTAACTTTTCCAATATCCTTGCTATGTCTTCTTTTTGGTCTTTTAGGACTTTTAAAAGCATCAATTATTAAAGCCATATTATTACTACCTCAATTTGGCCCAAAACTGTTATTGTATTCCACAATTTTGTTAAAATTCGAGATTTTGTTTTTTTTTTAATACAAAATTGAGCTTGTGTCACAAATTTGTAGACATAAAATTTGATTTTTGTTGTATACAAAACTTTGTTATTTTAAGTAACAAGCAAAAATTGTCAAAATCGTTTACAATTTTGTTCAGTTTGTGAACGATTATACAGGTGAATAATCGTATGCAAATTCTTCTACAAATTGTAGACGGTAAATCGTATTCGAAGCTAACAGTTTTCTCGTCTCTTCACAAATTTGATAACAAATTTTTGGATCACAATTACAAGTTTGTCATTTTAAATTGTAAACTGGCGCAATAGGCCACAGATTGACCGCAGTGCAATCACGGAAGGAACTTCTCAAGGAGGAACTAACAATGACTCGGACTACTACCTCATTTTAGCCAAGTTACTGCTGCGGATATTCTGCCCGACCAAAACCAAAGCAGTAAAATGCTGTAAGAAAATTCGACTTCACACATCTACAGTTGCAAAATTTCGCCAGGTTCTTTTTCGATCGGGAACATATGCATCGATTTTTTTGGTTTGGAAAAATGGCAAAAAACGGTCGAGATGTGTTTACCTTCTTTTGAATCTAATTTATTGATTTTTGTACCGGACAGTCTAGGATCCCAGTCCCACCATAAAACGACCTACCCTCACAAAGGTATCAGATGAGCGATTTTGTAGATAGCAGAGAATATCAATTATCAAGAAGCCAATCTTTTGTACGTTTCACCCTCCAAAACCCATTTGTTTAAATTGTTGCATTTGTAATTTCACTTCGTGTCGATGAATAGATGGGAATTGCAACAACAACAAGAACTGTGCTGAATGGACGAGTTGATTCTATGTGTGCGTTTTTACTAATACAGTAGACTCGCGATAACGTGAACTATTGAAAAACTGAGCGTGTTCACGTTTGCGAAGTTGTTCATGTTAAAGAAGATGTAATTTTTTACCAAATAAATTAGAGATGATCCTATTGTGTTTTAACTCAAATTCGTTTCATTTATTATCTTGCATTTTGCTTTTGTGCATATTTACCTAATTCATAGCTGTGATGAAAAAATGTACATGTATGTACAAAGCTACGTTTAAATTATTGAAAAAATGTTTTCTTTTTCTGGATTTTCGTTAAGCATAGTTTACAGTACCATACGAAAAAAGAAAACAAATTTTCAAATCAAGCTTTCAAATATTCTCTGCATAATAGTGAAATTATCAAGAAAAAATTATTATTTATATTTTAATTGCAATTCAACAGCGTTTTAGCGTAGACGTAAGTACTTACGCTGAATTGTTAACTTTGCAACATTGTACTGACTTGCTAAGCTTATGGTAAATCAGCAGCTCGCACTTAATTTAATAAAATGGCAGGAATCACGAGCAATCATTTATAAAAATGATTTTGATAACCGACAAGCCCCGAAAGAAACAACATTTTATATGTTGAGTACAATTTGAATTTGTTCACGTTATAGGGCCTTCTAACCGTGTTCACGCTATAGAGTAGTCAATCTAAAAAAATTATGTTCACGTTAGCCGGTGTTCACGTAAGGCGGTGTTTTTGTTAACGGCGAGTCTACTGTACTTTGCAAATCTAATACATCAGCTGTTCGTAAATTTTGAAAATTACTTGTTTTTTTGAAAATTTTTTGATGATTTTATATTCTTAATTTCTTACTATCGTTCGAATTTTCTTTGAATATTTAAATGGGGATAACTCCAATACAAATGCAATTGTGATAGGTTATTTCCAAAACTTTGTCCATACCCAGGGTCGCACACTTAAAGTATTTATTCTAGTATAACGGCGCGGCGGTCCAGTTACTATTTGCATTATCACCTGACTCTTATTATAATCTACTATGTAACAAAAAAGTAACAGCACTCGGAAAAAAATAGTTTTTTTGAAAATTGTGAGCTAAATAAATGGATCAGTGCAAACAAATGCCACCATAATGCGCTTTAAAAATGCAACGACAAAAATAGTGCAATTTAAGTGTTTTATGCCGCTATAAATTTTGTGAGCACTCAATATTTATCTATGCAAATTATATGCGACCAACCTGGTGATGATACCGCAATCCTTTGAGCTTTGACCCCCAAAATGAACTTCCAGAATGCAACAAAAAAACAAGTATTTTTTAATTTTGTATAAACAAATATCTCTGAACAAAATGCACTCAACTACGAAATCTCATGACAATTGTAATCACTTACTTAAAAAAAAACCAAAAATTGGTCTAAATTTCTTGAAAACATTTCGAAAATTGTTTTTTTAGACACTATCTAAAAAACTGGTACCAACTTTAATGATGGTAGGCCGTCCTATGGCAGGATCTTCTACTATGAGGTCGATTCTTCAATCCCGATTTTTAGCTAGATTACTAGAAATTGCACAGACAAGTCAACCGAAATTTATATAAATCGGGACCTTAGGAAAAGAAGGTTCTAAGTGCACATACATCAGTTTCGAGAAAACTAAGATTGATTATTTCGCCTTGAATAACTTTTGTACATTTATTTCAATCGAGACGTGGGCATATGTAATTATGTACTTTAATTTTCAGTATTTTTTTCTATTAATAAATTGAAAATGTATCGAAGAGTTATTTAGTAATTTATGTTCTAAAAAATCGATAGAACTTTGTTGCTCAACGATAAGGTACTTGGACGTAGGACAACAAGGTTCTAAGTTTTAACTGCAGATAGAACCTTGTGTCACGGTTTAGATTATAATTCACAACGCACTTGATTCAAATAGTGGGATGCCTTGGAGCAAGGAAACAAGGTTCTATCTACTACTCCTTTTATTTTTGTTTAGTACGCAAGGTTCTATTGGGTAGCTAGAACCTTGTGAACTTAATATCGAATGGAATATGTGTAGATATAACCCAGTTTACTGCTTTTTCTTCAACTATTTCCCAAAACCGTGAGAAATAGAACGATATGGATTCTGGCAATCGAAAGTGCGTAGTCGCTTTAGTACGATTCAATATATAACTCAATTTTGACAAAAATGTTAGTTAGAACATTGTTGTCCTAAGGTCGCGAAATACCATTGTTGTCCTAAGGTCGCGAAATGCCGCATTTTTGTTTTCGTGTTGCTTCAAAATACTGACAAAAGAAAAATTCATTATTTTGGTAATTATACTGGCAGTTTTACAGTCGTGTTAATGCGGTATTAGTTTTAATTTGGTATATCGCAGTTGTTTATTTTCCTATAAGAAGTTAGTGATATGTGATTTCCGATTTCGATTTTGTTCTGATTTTTTTAACTAACTCTAAAGCCACACGAGCGAGTAATCGCCATCGTTTTACTATATGTATTAGAAATTTTGTTCAACTCGCTTGACGTTTTTGATTTGACAATAATATCAAGAGGCCAAACATCGATTTAAATTTGTTTTCGTAATCTCCCCGCATTCTCGATTGGTCTGTTTGGATTCGATTCAGAAATCAAATCTCAAAGGATTATACCCTCTTTTGCGATGAATTATAATTCTAAAGGCCTTTAAATAAAGGTTTCTCAGTGAGAGGTATGTGTATAAGTCATTATTTATAACCTAATATCTGTATTGCTATTATTATACATCATATTGCCTGCAAACAATGTTAAAATATTTTTTGACCACGAGCTTGGAGGTCCGAATTTGTACCTATAATTTTGTTGACACACATTGAATCTATTTTTTTGATCTCTAGAAGAATTAGTATGAAGCCTAATAAAATTTGAAAGACATCGAAAATTAAAATTAAATTACGTTATGCACACTCAAAAATGAGACTAAAAGAAATCTTTAGATTTTCTCAATCTAAATTACTTATATTTCTAAATCAAATATTTATGTGAGAAAAATAAATTTCAGAACTTTTACTCACCAATGTACAAACACAAAGCAGATCAAAGGGCGGTACAAAGGAGACTTGATTTAGGGATAATATATAAAAGAAAATCCCCCAAGTATCTTAAGATTTGTGATACTATTGTTCATAATACTCTAGACTGCATTTTATTTCAAATATTTTGTATATATTTCAAAACTTAATTTAAGAAAAATAGGAATTTAATTTGCCTTGCTGGCTTAAATCACAACTATTGCGCGGTTAGAAATTTGACAAAGATGACAATTGAAATGAAATCATCCAACAACCAAAAACCTAATAGGAAATGGGTGAGTTCAACTTTAATACCACGACTCCACAGTGCACACTGATGTCGTAACATCGCAACCGCAATCCAATCAACAATCAGCAGATTTTTTCTCGTTGGCAAATCATGTCATGTCATTTCATTTCTTTCTTATCACTACTTCTTTCTTTGCAAGAATATTCAACTCAAATTATAGAAACAATGGCCGTGTTTTATTATCTTCTATCGGGATCCGGATCTGGATCTGGATTAACTTTTACACGTAATACAAAAACAAAATAGTGGGAAATTTTCAAAATTGTTTTTATAGTACGTGTTAAAAGTTAATCCAGATCCGGATCCCGATGATAATAAAACACACCTAATGATCACGTAAATAAATAACAACTTTTGCAACAATATTTACTTCCAGATACAGATACAACGGAAACCGGGGCTCGTATTACGGATTACGAAATCAAAGGCAGAAAAAACGTTACTGAATGAAACGATAGCCACGATATTGACCGATTATGATTTAAGAAAGTGGATACTTGAAAATACTGCCAGATAAAGTCAAAACATTTAAACCAAAACAACAAACATATTAAATGTTTAACGTTACATAAAGTGGTGTCAAGACTATAAAAAACGACTGACAAAATAAAACGAGTATCATTTGAAAAAAACAACTGTCGTAAAAGGTTGTCACAATAAGACGATTAAGGTAAGACCGCACTTGACGGGACTAACATCAGCGGAACTGCACAGTGTGGAGCCTACATTTTGGAAATATTTCATGCTGAAAATAAAAAAGGTGAAATTATATCGGTCAGGTCATTGACCTACTATATATGGACTGCCAGGAGCCAACTTCACCTCGGTTCAACCAATTACTATACGCCACTAGCTCTGCCGTCGATTAGCGGAGGATGTGGTGCAATTTTTGACACATGAATTTTGTGTTTATTTATTTTGTTTTGAAAAAAAAATCTACACAAAGAATTATAAAAGTGCAGATACGATTGTCGACGCTGGAAATTGAACCTTTTTTTGTTGATAAGTTGCAGTTTGTGTGTTTGGAACTGGTTACAACTGTAAGTTTATTTACTTAAGCTAAGCTATCTTTGCGTATTTATTTTTTTCTTTATATATTTCACTAAGAACAATACGACAAAACTCGAAGTAGCATTCTTGGTGACATTCTTGAGCAACATTGGTGGCAACATTCAACTGGTCAGCGCACTGTCCTTCAACCTATTCAATGTGCAACAATTCTTCCAGATTCAAGCTATGAGCGGCTGAAGAATAAAAAAAAAAGCTCGGTTACTCATTGAAGAGAACGAGAAAAATGTTAAACACGAAAAAGACAACAAAGATGTTTTGGTATTGGGAGTAATTTCCTAACAACCTTCCTCAACTAATGCAAATCTCGTTCGAATGGGACTGATTTCCGTCCACTATTCATTCATGATTTGTTGGCAACGGTAAACAAGCATCAGAACTACTTCTCAGTTTGCTGGACACACTGCTGTTTAAGTATGTCTCGCACAAGACCATTGAACACAGTTTTCGGTAGGAGTTGAGTCCAGGTGTAAGGTGAATCTCATTGATTCAATGATCAAGTGCAGCAAGGCAGAGCAGGAAAAAAAGAGTAGAAAAACCTGCCAATCGTGAATGTGAGTAGTGATGTTAGTACTTGTTGTTGTTTTTACTCAACATTATTTCTTTTTTCAGACAGAGCAAAATCCAACTCGATCCCGAAGAAGAACGAAAAGAGTTTCTGCAAAAGATTCTATTAGATTTTTTAACTGTTAACGCTCAAGAAGATGAGCTGGTTTGGGACATTTCTATTTGGCACACTGGTATCAGGATATAATTAACCAGCGAAGGCGAATAGCTGATGGCGAGAAGGGAAATGTTTAGAGAAAAAAGAAGATGACAAACAAAAGGAGACGAAAAGGTCTAATATTAAACCAGAAACATTTCACTTTTTAGGCTTTCGCGGTTGTTAATAGACATAATAGATAATTTTTCGGATTAGCCGCGTTATAAGAATTTTAAGAATGCACTTTGGTGACCACGCTCAATGCAACTTGAAGCGAAACGTTCGGGGTGAGTACCAAAGTGCACTCTTAAAATTCTTATAACGCGGCTAATCCGAAAAATTATCTATTATGTCAGAAACATTTCAGCTTTTACTTATTTATCAAAACGTTTCGTTTCTTTCTTTTTTTGGTTTAAAGATGAATCATCAGAATCGTCGTCAGATAGTGATAGTAGCAATGGTGATGATGATTCAGATAATGGTGCTTACGGTTCAACAGATTCTCGCAATAATAAACCTCGAACTAAAATGGCTCAAAGAACACAACCGATCAAGAATTAAATTTGGAAATGTTCAATGTGCTCGAAGATCGAAAGAAGTACCTTCTGAGCAAAAAAAAAAACCAAATACGTATATGAATTGCACATCACAACACATAAAGACTTATATAGACAATAATAATGCGCATTCAATTGCATAGTATTTGGCGGGTAAGCGGCCCTTCAGTCAATCTTTTGATAAGTACTTGCAGAAAATTATATTTGTTGTAAAGTAAGTATTCCAACTAAACTGTAGTTTATTTTTCCAAACATTTCACATTCTCTGAGTTTATTTTTTGCAATGAATAATAATTATTTAACCCGTAACGAGTTACCAAAATTTTACTGTGATCTATTATGAAGCGAAAATATCGATGCGTGTATAATTATTTGTATGTGAAATATTTTTATTTATCTAACAGAATCTGAAATTTATATGCATAATAAAGAAAAAGACTATTTTTTTGTTAACACATATACCAATTTGATTAAGATTTGCGTTTTTCCAGGGGAAAAACAACAACAAACAATGACGTCTCATCGGGTATGGCCAGCAGAATCATTCAATTATATCTGCAAGATATCCAGGACTGTTTCTTAAATCGAGATGATTCAGTGCGACTGTGGGCAGTGAAGGTTGTGCAAATAGTATTGCGATGAGGTTTAGTACATCCTGTGTGGATGGTACCATACCTTATAACTCTAAGTACAGATTCCCAGCAAGAGGTGAGGGGTATTCATACTTATTATACAAACTTATTATCCTTATTTTTAAATAAACTTTTTGAACAGGTGGCCTATCGAGCAGATGCATTACTGAAAGAAATCGATAAGACTTATTCGGGATTTTTTCAATATGCAATTTGGCTTGCAGCTGTGTTTTAAGCTTCAAGAATTGCTTCAAGGGAATCGGGGCAAAAATTTTGTGATACGAGGACTGGTAATTTTTACCACACACATGCTTTTCTTAGAATCTATTATTACTTTTAATTTTGTGTTTTGATTTTTCAGCAAAAAGGAACGCGATATAGTTCCGGCAGGTCTCAATCATTTCCTATATACACTACTGCACACAACGAAACCTCAACGACGTGCTCTAGTCCAAATAGTAACCAAGCAATTCGATGATCAAAAGACAACGCTGCGTCAAATGCTCTACATCGCTGATAACTTGGCCTACTTCCCATATGTCGTTCAAGATGGAGCTATTTATCTTATTCATCAAATCGGTCTTATGATTTCAATGGCTGGTACAAATATTTTGTGGACATTCAAAAAATGTCTCAATCCTGCCGATAATGCAGACGATATCCTCATTGGTGATGATGATAAGGAGGATACGGATGTTTTGTTGAGTGAAATTCAAAAATGCATTACTTCTGGTACTCAAACAGCATGTGAAAGATATGTATGGTCTGACGGATGGTGAGAATTTAAGGAAATCACCGTCAGAAACACAAAAAATCTATGAAAAAGCTTGCACGAGGAAAACAGTGCCCGATTTTAATTTCAAGTCGACAGTTGAAGAGATTAAGAAATCGGTACCGAAGACAAGTGATGTCGAGATTTATGCAGATGATAAGAAGGATTAAGTTGTAAAATATTTAAAGATATATGTGATACAAAAACAATAGGAACAATATTATTTCTGTTTATAATTTTTAAAAATTCTATTTTTCGTTTCAGTTTAAACAACTTATGCCTATGTTCGATCCAGATCATGCTGACTCTCTTAACGAGGAGCGTGGTAAATCAAAACTAGGTTAGGTTAGGTTAGAAGGGGTGATGATACGGCGGGCCGCATCATCTCACTCGGATCTCAGTGGATCCATTGCGCTCCCCAGAGTAAAAGGTGGGTGGTGAAGAGGGATAGGGAGGGGTTTGATGAGGAGTATTAGTTGTAGGGGGCCTCCCTGAACCATCCTGAGTTCTGAATGAATTTTAGGATGTTTTTCAGTGGCAATACAGAGATGTCGCCCAGTTCATCGAAGAAATATTCTCATAGGGCTGCTTTCCTGGTTCTAGCTAGGCTGGGGCATTCACATAAGAAGTGAAGGGAGCCCTCTTCCGCCTCTTCATCATGACACCCTCTACATAAGTCAGATGAGTCGATGCCCATTCTTTTCATATGGGTTCCCATAGAGTTATGCCCCGTTAGGACGCCAACTATGAGTGATAATTGAGGCCTGCCTAGCTTGAGTAGGTATTCAGTTTTTTTCTTCGAAATGTTCGGCCAAAAGTTCCTTGAAACCCGACAGGTGTCGATAGATGGCCATCTGACATTTGCAGCTTCCAAGAAACAGTGGTGTATTCTACTTTTTTCTTCCTCCAGTGGCATGAGCACCGAGGCTACGATTAGGCTCGGATCAAGAGATGATCCGCTTTTGGCCAGTTCATCTGCCATTTCATTTCCGTGAATATCCCTATGTCCTGGGACCCATTTTAGGGTAATTGTGTTCGTTGCGTTGAGTATTCTTAACTCATTTCGGCAACGATCGATCAGTTTGGACTTTATGGTGATTGAGGAAATGGCTTTAATTGCCGCCTGGCTATCTATGAAAATGTCAATATTTTTGTTGACTAATTTACGTGAAGCAAGATGTTTCGCGGCCTCACAAACTGCCAGCACTTCCGCTTGGAATACACTGCAAAAATTTGGAAGCTTCATTGATCTATATATGGGTGGGTTATCTGAATAGATACCTGACCCAACACCCTCCAAGGTTTTGGAGCCGTCGGTGAAGACCGAAACATGGTTTGTATTTATGACCCTGTTTTCGTTCCAGAGTTCCCTGGAGGGGATGTCTGTCATGGTTACTGGGTTGAAATCAATGTGCGGCGAAACATAGTCCGTTTGAATGTCAATGTCTGTAAAGTTCATTATAGTTCTGTGACCGAAGAGGCCCCTTTTCCAATTGTTACATTGTTGCAGTCGTAAAGCACTTTTTGCCGCCAACTCTTTCGTAAACAGATCGAGTGGGGCAAGTGAAAGGAAAGTTTCTAGGGCGGCCGTTGGTGTGGTTCTTATAGCACTGGTTGTTCCGATACACGCTAGTCTTTGAATTTTAGTCATGGTTTTTAGATTGGTTTCCTTATCTAAAGGTTGGCCACCAGACCATACATGCGTACGTTAGGATTGGCCTTATAATGGCTGTGTACATCCAATGAATGGTTCTAGGGCTGGGACCCCATCTTCTACCAAAAATTCGACTGCACGTATAGAATGCTCCTGTGGCTTTTTTCTCTCTTTCTTTAATATTCCTTTTCCAGTTCAATTTACGGTCAAGTACAACACCAAGGTATTTGGCGGTATCCGAAACTTGAAGTGGAGTTCCGTTGATGGTTGGCGGGTTTATGTTGGGAATTTTGTGTTTCCTTGTAAACAACACCAGTTCTGTCTTTTGAGGGTTAACGCTAAGTCCGCAACTGCTGGCCCAATTACTGAGCTTGTTGAGGGCTAATTGTAGGAGGTCGCATAAGGTTGGGACAAATTTTCCCGAAGCCATTAACACAATGTCATCGGCGTATGCAACGACCTTGATGCGATTCAGATTAAGTTTAACCAATATCTGGTTGACTACAAGGAGCCAGAGCAGAGGAGATAGAACTCCACCTTGCGGAGTCCCCTTGCATGTTCTAACTTTTAACTTCGTATCACCCATTTCTACATTTATGAGTCTTGTTTGAAGCATGGAGTCAATCCAGTTTATCAGTAACGGATCGATGCTGATCGAGATGAGGGCTTGTCGAATTGCACTATTTTCAACATTGTTAAATGCCCCTTCTATGTCAAGGAATGCTACCAGTGTAAATTCCTTGAATTGGATCGATTTTTGGATTGTGCCGACCACTTCATGAAGCGCTGTTTCAACAGATTTGCCCTTCATATATGCATGTTGGGCCTGTGAGAGCATGCCGTCATTAAGTTTTAGGCGAATGTGAGTCTCCACTAGTCTTTCTAAAGTCTTGAGAAGAAAAGAGGATAGGCTTATAGGCCTAAAATCCTTAGGTTCGGTGTGGGTGGGCTTGCCAGCTTTCGGAATAAAGATGACATTGACTTCTCTCCATTTAGAAGGAACGTAGGTGATGTTAATACAACCCCTAAAAATGTCCACTAGAATTGGAACAATTATGTCTTTAGAGCTTTGGAGCATAATAGGAATTATTCCATCAGGCCCTGCAGACTTGTATGCTGGGAATGAGTCTATGGCCCAAGCCACCTTTCTGCTATCTATGATTTGGTTACCTATGTTAGAGATTACACTTATGTCAGGGCCTCTATCCGCAGACGATGAATCAGTAGTACATCCTGGGAAGTGAGTGCTCAAAAGTGACTCTAAGGTCTCAGAGCAGGAATCTGTCCAGGTTTTATCAGGTCTTTTTAGAAAACCTGGAGGAGTGTAAACCTTTGACATAACTTTCCTGAGCCTAGCAACGTCATTTGTTGACTCAATGTCTGTACAAAATTTTTGCCAGGCTGCCCTTTTCGCGTAAGTTGTTCGGTTTTTGTACATATTTTTACTGATCTTGAAAAGATCCCAGTCAGCAGGTACATTACTATGTTTTGCTCTATTGAAAAGCCTCCTTGAGTTTTTCCTAAGGACAGATAACTCTTTCGACCACCATACGGGGTTGAGTTTACCTTTGCCTTTTGAAATGGGGCAAGAACTTTCATAAGCATTATTAATAGCCAATGTTAGTTCATTGATATGTTTTTCAATATCTGAGCAATTTGTCAATGTCTGATTTTCATATTGACCCAAAGATGATGTATATTCGAAAAGTGACTCACCTCTTTTATTTATGTCTGAGCTCCCCCACTGTATGTGATGAGCGTTCGCGTCACAACAAACCAGGAGGTCCCAATCGTTCTTACCAGTCACTGTAATGAGGTCATCAAGAGCATCTGGCGGCGGAGGCCTCGGTGAATCACCTGGCATGTAGACGGAGGCTAGGATCAGGGGCGGAGCCCCTTTTCTTTCGCACTTCACCGCCTTCATGTCTGCACTACTGTGGGAAGATAAGAGGAAAAGATTTATAGATTTTTTCGCCACTATACATGTCCGATAGTTACCTTCTGTAGGCCCTTTCTTGAAGTAGAGGATATACTCTTTGGACCTTAGTCCGCAGATCCTCCCGCTGTTGATCCAGGGCTCCTGAATAAGGGCGATGTCAATATTATCTCTTGTCAACAATGAGGTCAGGGTGGCCGAGGCCAACTTACTGTGCTGGAGGTTTAGTTGGAGCACCTTCAACATTTTTAAAATTTTTTCTTTGTAGGTTGGCAGCCGACATCGGACGCACCTTGACCTCACTGATGCCAACCATCAACTTGAAACCCCTTGACGGAAGCATGGCCATTGTATCCTGTTTCTGAGGGAGCTTCTATATTCAGAACCTTCCAATCGCTACTAGGGAATCCTGAGTTTTGACCCCTAAGGAGGTTTTCCAGGAGTTCCTTTGATACGCGAGGGCCCGGGACGTTAATGCGGACTTTGGGTCTGGTCGGGAGTTCACTTTTAGGAGCAACTTTAAGAGTTACCCCCTCAAGTAAACCTTTCATCTCACCAATCTTAGTTCGAAGCCATTTTAGTGTGGGTTCATCCCTACACGTCATGATTTTGAACCCCTTGACTGTCGACAGCGGCCCGAATCTCGGCACGAAACCAGTGGAAGCGAGAATCTCGGTGTTAATAAAATCGAGGATTTTTACCTCCACCTGAGCCCACTGCTCACTAGTTAGGTGACTTTCGGAGCTCCCCGCATTTATGACAGCCACCTGAAGGCTTTGTGTCCCTACGTCCGCTGGCGTACCATTGTTGGCGCTGTGTACAGCCTTGTGTTTTTTGTTTGCGGACGTTATGGGAGGCGTCGAGTCATTATGCCTCATCCTCTTTCCTTGACTGCCAGTGTGTTCGGCCCTTGGGTGCTTTGGGCCATTTATCGGCCTCACTTTAGGGCTACTGACCGCCAGTTTGGGAGGAGAGACACCTTTGTTTTTCTTTCTTATTTCAGACATCTTAGTGTCGATAGTGGTCTTGCTGTTGGGGTCCATTTTGTTAAGAAGTTTTTGAGCCCAGCTCAAGCGCTTCCAGTCTCTTAGCTTTAGCAGTTTTGGATCACCCTTGCCATACCTACGTACGGCCCTCTTGGCGTTTTCTATCCTTTTGAGATCTGGATTCGGATCCCCTCCCTTGTTCTGCTTATTTGGAAGGTCCTTGTTAACCTGGGTCGGTTTTGGCCCATCGATTGACGGGCAGCGACCTTCGGAAAAGGATGCCATCACGGTCTTGGAGGACCCTGGGCCATCCGCGCAGACTTCGGTTGGTTTACCTCCACCAGACCTTTTATAGGGAGTCGAAGTAGTCTTGGCTATCGGCAATGCCAGGATATTTGCCGCAGACTCGCCTTGAGGGGGTACCTGCCCTTGACCTTTCACAGGATTCTCAGCCACAGTGACGTCTGCGTCCGAGCTGTCCGAGCTGGCGAAGGACTGGTAGTCGTCATCATTGAGGATGCGGTTTTCCTCATCAGACGCCATCACTCCATCGTCAGTCCCAACAGCCTCGTCCTCAGAGTTCGGAAAGTCCATGAGGTATTCAGAGAACATCCCATGGACCTTACTGGCATGACCACTGCTACAGGCAGAGGTGCAGTCTACTGCTTTTGTTGTTGTTGTTGTTGTTATATGTGTCACTGGCGACTTAGCCTTAGCCAAGCCCTCGCCGGCAGCCGTGACTTCTGCCGACACTTGAACGTATATCCCCGTTCGATTTTTTGTTTCAATATTGATTCTATTCATTTCCATTCTTTTTGTTTTTTTTTTTTTTTTTTTTTGATGTATTACCTATAAATGGTTAATTTGTTTTTGTTAGATATAGTAAAACATCTCTATTGGTTTTTCTTTGTTGTTCGATCCTGCAGCCGGATTACTGGAGGAACGAACGTAAGCCCCCCCACCACATCAAGGTGAAAACCACGGGGGGGTAAATCAAAACTAAATAACACGGCAGCATCGATTGATACTCCATCGACGCCAGGATTGAATTCAACCGGTGCTAATCAATGTAGTTTAGATCATGTAGCTGGCGAGAGTAGTAGCGGAGCGAGAATGGGTAGTGCCACAACACCGAATATAAATAGTGAAAATCATTCGACGGTTTCAACACCAGCCCAACACAAAGTACATAGATCGAATAAAAATAACATTTTGATTTGGTTGTTTCCATTATATATGTGTATTTTGAATATATAGTACAAGTACAAAAAACCATTAAAAAATAAAACGTGGTTTGTCAAAGCATCGTGAGTGAGTGTTTTCTTATTCACAAATAATACATAATTTTTCCAATCTATTCCTATTTTTGTGTCCACAGGATATCCCAGCAACACCTACAACGCGAATTACTAGAACGACAAAATCATCTTCTTGCAAACAACCAACACACAGCAAGCGGAAAAAACGAAAAATTATTTCATCAGACGACGATGAAAATGAATGTTTTTATAATAATGAAAATATTTTTTATTTAAGACAAAATATACAAGTGATATACTACAGATAGGTGAGCGAGTGTGTATAAGTTATTTAAAAAGAAATAAAATAACAAAAAATAACGCTACTATTACAATAAAATATTATATTTATAAATATTTTCATTTTTTGTAAAAAAAGAAGACTTTTTACTTAAAAAGAGTAATGAATTAATTTTTTGTAAAAAAAGAAGACTTTTTACTTAAAAAGAGTAATGAAATTATGTTAAGAGCAACTTTTATTTATTGAAACAAACAATTTAAATTATTATTTAAGCAAAGAACAAAACAAAATACACACAAATTACACAAACAAAACCCACACGCAAAAACAAATATGTATATAAAAAAGAAAATAAATTAAAACAAAAAATGGTGCTTAAAATTGTATATTTATAGCCCACAAAAATTAAATAAAACAAATAAAAATTACTGTTACCATATAACATAAACATATATTAAAAAAAAACTAAATAAAATGGAAAATGCTTTTCATTAAGAAAAGAGAGGAAATTGTCGGTGTTCTTATGCAAAAAAATATTTAGAAGCATATAGCTGTACATTGAGATATAAACATAAACAAAAATTAAACACTACGAGCAATAATATTCTAGATTTTTAACATGTTAATTTAAACCAACACAAAAATACAAAATCGATAAGCTTCTTTTTCTTCTCCGCCCTTTTTGAAACAATATAAAATAGATTAATGTTCATTCAATCACATAACATACAGAATAATTATTTTTTTGTTCTAAACATGTATATTTTTATATGTATTAAAAAATATAATGAATAATATCAATTAAGTTAAACAAAATGAGAAGTGTTATAATTATAAGTTGGATCAGTAATCCGTTTTTGTTTACTTTTTTTAACAATTTATAGTTAAAGTTATTAAAAATATATCCATTCAAATAAGCATATATATAATATGTATATATTTTTTCATTTTACTTTTACAACTCAGAAATAAAAAATGACGAAAATATTATTCCAAGTGAATTTACAAAATGCATTTTGTTCTTTAATTTATAAATAACAACAAGCCTCGGATATGGATGATCTTAATGTTGACGACCCCAGCAAACGAAACAAGGACAATGAATTTCGGATCTGCAAGTGGAATGTCCGGACCTTCAACAGACCACGTGCAGCCGAACAATTAGTGGAGAACCTGGATAGGCTAAAGGCTGATATAACAGCCATTCAGGAAGTGCGATGGGATGGAGAGGGCATACGAAGGATGAAGTCGTGTGACATCTACTTCGGCGAGTGCTGCAAGGAGCAGGGTCAGCGGCTCTTTGGTTGTGGTTTTGTGGTAAGGGGAAGACTTTGGCAAGAAGTCTTGGGCTTCAGAAATGTAAGCGAGCGCCTGGCCACAATCCGCATCAAAGCTAAATTAAAAAACATTACGTTGATCTGTGCCCACGCCCCAACGGAAGACAAAGATGACTCAACCAAAGAAGACTTCTACGATTGCCTCGAGAGTACGTATGATAGGTGCCCAAAGTACGACGTCTAGATCATTCTTGGCGACTTCAACGCCAAAATCGGAAAGGACGGCATCTTTGGTTCGATAGTCGGAGGACACAGCCTGCACGACAACACGGTAATGGACACAGGCTGATTGACTTTGCGGCGGGGCGGAATGCCATCATAGCTAGCACTCCATTCCCACACCTCAATATACACAAAGGTACCTGGCGGTCTCCAGATCAACGAACCGTCAACCAGATTGGTCATATTGCGATAGACGCCAGACATGCTTCCAGTATCCTGGATGTCCGAACGTTCCGAGGGGCCAACATTGACTCGGACCATTACTTAGTTGTAGCCCAACTACGTATGCGGATATCTTTGACGCCACAACACCGAACGGATACTGTGAAAAGATTTGATGTCGCGAAGTTAAAATCGCAAGAGATCGCTAGGACCTTTGCGGACCGAGTCTCCCGTAACCTTTCAGCAGCTCCGCCACCAGCACAAACTGCAGAGGACCAGTGGAAACAATGTCAACAAGCCATCAGAAGTGCCGCCACTATGTGCTGGGTTACACTAGGTGACCACAACGAAACCCCTGGTTCGATGAAGAATGCCGGCTGGCGCATGCAGCCAAGAACGAAGCCTACCAGTCAATGCTGCAAACTAGAACCAGAGCTGCTGAGAGGGCAGCTCGTGAGCTCTACGGGCAAAAACGAAAGGAGGAACGCCGAATTCTCAGAAGGAAAAAGAGAGAGCATGCGAAACGGGCGGTCGAGTCTATTGAGGAGTGTAGCGGCAGGGGGGACGTTCGAAAGTTCTACCGAAGGGTGAGGCAATCTACCCAGGGTTACAAGACTAGAACGGAAGCCTGTCGAGACGAGAGTGGGAATATGGTGGTAGACACACAGTCGGTGCTGAGGATCTAGAAACAACACTTTTCTAGACTGCTAAATGGCGATGATAGTCCAAATTCCGCTGTGAGGCAGAATAATCCATTCAACCTGGACGACGATGGCCAAAATTTCCGTCCACCCGACCTAAATGAAGTGCGGTTAACGATAGCTAAGCTTAAGGCGTTCAAGGCTGCTGATGCAGATGGCCTGCCAGCCGAGCTATTCAAAGCAGGGGGAGATGACTTGGTAGGGAGTATACACCAACTTATCTAAAATTTGGTCGGAAGAAAGTATGCCCGATGAATGGAACCTCGGTATAGTGTGCCCCATCCACAAGAAAGGAGATGCTCTGAATTGTTCCAACTACAGAGGTATAAGTCTCCTCAACGTCGCATACAAAATTCTGTCATCTTTACTGTGTGATCGCTTAAAACCATTTGTCAACAATCTGATCGGCCCCTATCAGTGTGGTTTTAGGCCCGGCAAATCAACCGTCGACCAAATGTTCACACTACGACAGATTTTGGAAAAAACCCAGAAGTTTCAAATCGATACACACCATCTCTTTATCGGTTTCAAAGTCGCGTATGATAGCGTAAGCAGAGACGAGCTGTACAGAGCCATGTCGCATCTCGGCATCCCTGCTAAACTCGTACGCCTATGCAGGATGACGATGGAGAAATCTAGCTGCTCCGTCAAAGTCGGTAAGAACACCACCGACCCCTTTGATGTCGAGAAAGGTTTGAGGCAGGGCGATGCATTATCATGCAACCTCTTTAACATCGTACTTGAAGCAATTGTACGCAACTCGCAAGTCAACAACCGAGGTACAATTTTTCAAAAGTCCGTTCAGCTACTTGCTTATGCAGATAATATTGACATTATGGGAAGAACGAAGCGAGCTGTTACCGGTGCGTTTGCAAGTATTGAAGCGGGGGTGGCGAAAATGGGTTTGGCTGTTAATGAGGACAAGACGAAGTATATGCTATCTTCGAGAAAGGAATCTCAACATCGGCGACTCGGGCAAAACGTCACGATGGATAGGTACAACTTCATTACTCTGACCAATCGCTGTTTCTTCGGGCTAAGAAGGCATTTGAGTAGTAAAGCCCTCTCTCAAAGAACCAAGGAGACTTTATATAAGACCCTTATCATCCCGGTCCTGCTGTACGGGGCAGAAGCATGGACTCTGTCAAAAACGGATGAGAGTCTACTTGGGTGCTTTGAAAGGAAAATTCTTCGGGTGATCTTCGGTCCAGTCTGTATCGATGGAGTATGGAGGAGAAGATTTAATAATGAGCTCTACAGGCTATACAGCGACGTCGACCTGGTCAAAAAGCTGAAAATACAGCGGCTGAGATGGCTGGGTCACGTGGAGCGAATGGACACCTACGCACCAGCTCGACGAGTCTTCGAATCCACCCCTGATGGTCTGCGCAGCAGAGGAAGACCCCACCTAAGGTGGCGCACACAAGTGGAGAGCGACCTAAACCAACTTGGAGTGCGTAACTGGAGGCAGTTAGCTAGGGACCGAGCTGGCTGGAGGGGCTTGTTGGTTGAGGCCGTAGTCCATCCTGGACTGTGAGCGCCATCTAAAGTAAGTAAGTAAACATGTATATTTTTATATGTATTAAAAAATATAATATCAATTAAGTTAAGTTAAGTTAATATCAATTAAGTTAAACAAAATGAGAAGTGTTATAATTATAAGTTGGATCAGTAATCCGTTTTTGTTTACTTTTTTTAACAATTTATAGTTAACGTTATTAAAAATATATCCATTCAAATAAGCCTATATACATATAATATGTATATATTTTTTCATTTTACTTTTACAACTCAGAAATAAAAACTGACAAAAATATTATTCCAAGTGAATTTACAAAATGTATTTTGTCCTTTAATTTATTTTTCTATTAACTTAGCTGGTATTTCACTTGGTTTGTTTAAGTTTTTTGTTTAAATAAAAGTTTAAAGTCTTATGACACAATTTCCATTGAAGATAACGAGAAAAATGTCTATTGCTGGTTGCTTGCATTCCACCACCAGTAGATAAACACCAATGTCGATCCTGTGTAGTACGCAGTGCCCAATGCAGTGCTGACCAATCGAATTCTAATTCGAATGTCTCATTCTCGAAACTTCATCCTGATTAGAGGTCACATCAACACCTTGATTCACGGCAATAAAAGAAGCCTGTGGTAGAGAATCCTCCAACGAGAACAATTCATCGCCGGTAACAGTCGACTAGCGAGACTTGAGTACGGCCTTCGAACCAATTGGCGAATGATATTGACTTTGTCTAAAAAAGAAAATGATTATTGAACTTTTCTCAATGCAAACATTTGAATTGGTATTTACCTATCCCGAAGAGCCAAATGTTCTTCATGGTACTCAGCACTAAATAAACAATCTTCGTTGCATTGCACCTAGAGTTTTCCGTTTGCATTCAAATACCTAAGGAAATATAAGAAAAATACATTATTTACCAAGCATTACTTTGAATAGCAAAAGCAAACGCAGTTGTTGTTGCATGTGTAACGCATATCGACCCCCCATATCGGCACGGAACTCCAAGGTGAACAGAGTATCCTCACCCCATGGAATATTTGCGTCCAAATGAATCTCATCTTGTGTCTCGGACAAATGTGCGAATCGTTCCCTTCCAATCGAGCGCAGATTTACCTTAGGTCTGGCCGTCAAATGCACTGTCCAGAACTCTCCATTCGATCGAGTCTTTTCTGTGCATACGAGCTTGTCTGAAGTGCCACCTAAGAAGTAGCCGCGTGACTCATTTTTCAGCACCTATCTGCCGGTATTATCCTCGCTTGTACTAATTTGAAATCGACTTCCAGCATCGCGTTCCACAGTCTCGCAAAACAAATTTCCGAATGAATCCACTGAGAGATATTTATTGAGATGAGATCTTAGGTAGATAATACCCAACTGGGAACAATTAAATGCATGCACTATAATTAGCACTTCATAAGTAATGAGAGATATGCACTAAGAAATGCTAGAGATTTTCGGTTACCTTTATATAGAAGAGCCCAAACACAATACCATCTTCTTTATAAAGAGTCCAGTTGTTTAACCGTCTTCCAACTAATGTTAAAAATTTAGTCAACTTAAATACACTTATATCTAGAATCAACTTCTTATTAAAAACAAATGTCTTGTTAAAAATTGCACGAATAAAATTAAGAGATTTCCAAACTAATAAAAACAAATTAAAAAAAAACAAGTTTGACACAATGTCATTTACACACATGACGTAAAATTACTTATTTTTTCGCCGAAATTCGACAACAGCTCTCATGTCGCTAAGGAGCAGCTAAACCCCTTTCTATAGGGCTTTTGTATGGAAATTACACACGACTAGCAGTCCGTATATAATAGGTCAATGGGTCAGGTGATCAGATAATTATTTTGTTGCTTGGTCGAACGTATAAGTAGTACCACCACAAAGGCACTACTAATAGGTTCACTTATGGGCAATACTGAGTGAAGCCAATGTGTACTGTAGCGTGGTGCGGTATATGAAAAATTGGCGTAAAGTGCCGCGCTGTGTAGCGCAGTTCCGCTGAAGTGCAGTTCCGTCGAGTGCAGTCTTACCTTTACGATGGATTTCAAACGGTACGGTTGTAGTTAGTAATCCGGCCTAGAAAAAAAACACACACGCACGTGAAATCTCAAATCTCATGGCCAACCTTTGAACAGCGTTCATGTGTTAACAATTGCCAACATTGCTAAACGATATGTTGACCCATGTAAACCCCCCTAGTATCAATTATTTGATACACATTACCAGTTCTGTTTGATATCCAGCACATGAACGCTGTCCAAAGCTTGGCCATCAGATTTGAATATTTCACGTGCGTGAAGGGTTTTTGACTGATTTTCGTTGTATCTAGAGGTAAATATTGCTGCAAAAGTTGTTATTTATTTATGTGACCTTTGTTCCTAAATTCATTTTTGTGATTGCAGAAATCGGGCAGCCAGACATTTATGTAAGCCCCCAATGTGTACCACGTTAAAATATAATTCAGCCACGCACACACAACTTAAAATATGATTCAGCTAAAATTAGACTTCTTTTTCAAATAGTAGCGGCTTCCGTTTATGGATTATCTTTGGTCATAGTTTTCATCAGAAGTGGGATTTACATCGATCGACATATCGTTGAACATTGTTGGCAGCCGTGTTGTTAGATCATATAAACGAAAAAAAAACAGTTTGTCAACATGTGTTGCATTGTTTTCAAAATATTTTGTAAGCTTGCTCCTATTCCATCAAGCAAAGTTGTCAACAAGGTTTATCCATATAAACCCCCCTTATATTTTTAAAACTTCTTCCGATTCCTTCAAGCAATGTTGTCAACAAAGTTGATCTATTTAAACCCCCCTTTCTTTAACGTTTCACCATGTGCCCTATTACACGACGAAATTAGAGTCATGACTTTTTTCGAAATTCAATGAGTGTGAAGGTGAGATCAGATGCTTTTTCTCATTCGCACTCATTGAATTTCGAAAAAAAGTCATGACTCTAGAGTCGTCGTGTAATAGGGCACCTCTAAAATAAATTTCAGTACATTATTTGTAATATCACTTCGTGTCGATGAATAGATATTGCAACAAACAAGACTTTATGTGTGCGTGGTTCACTGGTTTTCACTAATGCTTTGTTGATCTAATCAATCCAGCTTCTAGGAAAATGAAACTGACAGCTGAGTATTGCCATCTTTATTTGATAATCTCTGGTTTTCAATTTTCTAATTGAAGTATACAGTACACAATACAAATTTGCAAAACTTTTAAATTAACTAAATTCGTAGAAAAATAAACAATGCCATTAACAGCAGAGAGTGCTGCTTTGCAAATACAAGTACCGAATTGGCAAGTTCTAGCATTATTTTATGTTATAACAATTTATTTTATTTAGGAACGTCTTAAATCCCTTCAGAGGATCATACACGAAATAGAAGATGAGAGAAGGCGTTGTGAAACAAATCTAAACGGAATAATAAGGGCTCAGATGTCTAATTTACCACCACAAAAACTGAAAAGCTTGTATAAAACTGGTCTACAAGACGCTGCACAAGAAGAGTTAGTTATCAGACAGGCCCTAGCTAAAATTCAGGAGATAAGAAATATTCGGAATGAACGTCGTATTCAGGCAAGAAATGCTGGTAATAAGGAAGCAATTCGCCGTGGAGCTCAGTTGAAAATGCTTCAAGTATCAGCTCAGACTCTTCCCCTTTTTGTGAGCAAACCTGGTGAAAAAGTTCCACCACTTTGCGGAGCTGTACCAGCAGAAAGTAATTATATTGCGAGAGCTGGGGATATAGTTGCTGCCGTGGTTAAAGGTTTGGAAGATGAAGAGTGGATCCTTGCTGAGGTTGTGCAATTCCTTAGTGGACAAAACAAGTATGAGGTGGACGACATCGATGACGAGCAAAAAGATCGCCATGTTCTTAGTAAACGCAAAATTATTCCTTTGCCCCTAATGAGAGCCAATCCTGAAACGGACGGTCACGCACTTTTCCCAAAGGATACAATGGGTATGAAAGACAATTATTGTGCATAATAATTAATATATTCACTTGCTTGCGATATATCTAAGTACTTAGGTACTATTATATTAAGTTTTGGTTTCGTACAGAAAAATAATCAAAATTTTAATCAAACATGAAATTACGATCGTAGGTCTCGCTATTCCGTTTGCCTATCTATACCTCCACCAACCGCCCAAATCACTGAATCCATTTTCTTAAAATTTGAACATGACTTTTGTTTGGTAATTCCCTAAGATGCTCTGAATGTATTAAAGCTTAAAATTGTTGCAGTTCATTAAAATGAAGAGTATACGAGAAGAAATAATAACAAGTTTTTGTAGAACAGTTAGATACAAGATTTTTTTACTATTTAAGAGGGAAAAGCTTATTTATCTCAACAGCGGTTTTAACGATTTTGATAAAAGAAATCTGAATTACTGTAGACACGGCGCCTTTTTGGTACGATTACTTATTAATATGTATTGTACTTGATGATTTAAAAAAACTTTATCAAACTGTTCAATTTAATCATATTGACTCAGCTATAGATACCTTAAAGTTTGTTGATGTGAAATTCCCTTTGTCACGCTCAAAGAGGCAATACATCAAGTATCAATATACATAAGTACGATCTAATAACCAGTCAGGTTTTGAATGAAATGTCTTCAATAGCCTTCAGAAAACTCCAATTTATAAACACATGCCCTTAACTAAGATATGTACCACATCATTGGAAAATTGCGGTAGTCTTTTTTTTTATCGAAAAACTGCTTCTAAAAAGGATTAGCAAAATAATTGTCGAAAGGAGACTAATTCCGAACCCCGGATTGAATTTAGAATTAATCATTCCACGATACACCAAGTGCATCGAACAACGGATGTTTTGAAGAAGGCAGTTGAAGAAAAAAGTATGCTCGGAATACACCAACAAGAAAACGAGAACAAAACTTGAAGTGCAAAAAGCACTGACCCATCTACCCAGAGCAAAATAATGTTATAGAAGCAAGTTATGAAACCAGTTTGTGTCTATGACATCCAACTATGGGGCTGTACAGAAAAATTGAATGCTGAACCCATCCAAAAAATCCAAAATGAATGCCCTTTGGTTCATAACAAATAGCGATCTACATCGTAACCTTCAAATAGAAATTTATTTTTTCCGTCAATAAGTAAATACTACTTTCTTAGACATTAGTATACATTAATAACCTGAATAAGGTTATGTGAGGACCGAAAAACGCTTGCTGTGAGATTCTTACTACACTTAAGCTGCCCTCACTTCCCGATTGCACCTAACAATTAGTTCAAACTAAATTAGCAATATATTTTTAACGAAGCTAAGTAACGTGTTGCTGGTAACTTTCCGGCGACTGTAGGAATCCTTTAAAGATCTTCGTTTCTTAAACACCATGGAGCATTTATAAATGACCTAAGCAATTCATTTTCGAGTAGCCAGGTTCATATCCCTTTATTTACTCTTTAATTCTTCGCATTTCTTTTTGAAGGTGTGGCTTTCATTTTAATTTCGCGTCTAAAGTCATTCCCAGAAACTTTGCGTAGTTCGCAAATGGAACACGAGCGGTATTAAGAAAGACGGGTAATCTATCTATTTTGTATACGTAAAGTCAGTTTAATAAGTGAATTTTGTAATTTAATTGTAGCTTCGCTAACCGTTTTGCTTACTACTAATATTGCAATATCATCAGTAAACGTGGCTACAATAGTGTTTTATGTTTGAGGTATCGCGTGTAAATAAAAGGACCTAATACACTTCCTTGTGGTACTCCAGGCGATTTCTTTGAAATTTGAATATTAACTTCCGTGTTTTTGACAAAAAAATATGTTTTCTAAATATTCGTTTAGAATTTTATAAAGTCCTTCAGGCAGAATTTGTTAACTTCCCATTGGAGGTTATTGTAATTAGTCCGATTTGTCAAATAGAAAATTTTGACATATGTTCACGTTTCGAGCTCCCTAGGATCAGAATCCATCATTTTTAGAGAGATGTCTGTGTTTGTACGTAGGTTCGTATTTTCTTACGTCCCTTCGCATTTGTTTAGTTCACCATATCTCAAGAACGAATAAAGATATCGACTTCGGATGAATTTTATTTTATAGATAGTAGTTTCAATACGTGCAGAAATGTCTTTCAAGAAAATTCAATGAGCATTTTTTCTTACTATAGCAATTTAAGAAAAACGTTGTTGAATTTCTTTAGTCTCGAATATCTCAAGAACGAATAATGCTATCGTATTCGGGTTAATTTTATTCTTCGCGTATATACGTAACTTAGTTCCTCGTGGCATGATGGTTAGTGCGTTGGACTGTCATGCCGAAGGCTTGGGTTCGATTCCCAGCCGCTGCCATCTAAAAACAAATGTTTTTTCTCGAGGTACTGCCTGTTGCAAGAAACTGACAAATCCTATACTTGTCATGAATAAGTGCTTCTCATCTAGCCGTTCGGATTCGGCAAAAAATTGTAGGTCCCTTCCATTCCTGCCAACAACACGCACACAGAAATGGTTGAGAGTTTTAATTTACTAGGCCCTGGTTCTCCACGCGCTTAGCCACCAAATATTTATTTTTATTTATTTTATATATACGTAATACAGAATTGGTAAAACTATGTGGAAAGTCGGGCTAATTTGAATTTTTTTGCTAAAAATATTAATTAAATCTTTACCTTTATTTGTTCATTAAAATAAATGATTCTGCTTTCTAAATGTTCCAAAATCAATCATACAAATTTTCAATGATGAGTTTCCGTGATGTTTCTTTTGTCATGAAAACCAATAAATCATAAGAATCCCTACAAATATCTGTGGTATTTTTTTTTTTTTTTTGCGTGATTGAGAAAATGGTGGGACCTGAGACATAAATGGTACACTAAACTAAGTTAAAATTTGTTGAACTACCAGATAAAAAATCAAACCCAATCTCACCGAAAAAAACTTGATAATTTTTGTACGAATTTTCATGAGGGTACCTACACCATTTTCGAAGAATTTTGAAAAATAAACCCACACTTCCCCTTTCATCAAAAAAATACCCTTTCATGCAAAATAATTGTATACTCTTGATTCATGGTATTCTTATACTATGCTCTGGATTCTTCACTTTAGTACCTAGTTCAAACACACATTTTTATCAAGTTTCATGAAGTTGAAGGTACCATTTTTTTTGTATAGAATATGGTTATAATGCCACCAGTTCCCCAACCCTAAAAAAAACACGCTTTCGGCACAGATAATTTTTAATTGTTTAACCGTTTTCATGTATTGTGCATGATGTTTGAAAGGTGCAGATTTTTAATTCCATACAATAGAAATTTTGTATATATTTTTTTAATATTTTACGCTTTTTTTTTGTAGTAATGGCGCTGTACCCGCAAACAACTTGCTTCTACAAGGCAATAGTAAGTCGACTTCCCCAGACTTCAACAGAAGAATATGAACTTCTTTTTGAGGATAGCAACTACTCATCGGGATATTCGCCGCCACTTCCAGTAGCTCAACGTTATGTAATTGCGTACAAACCCACCAAAAAGAATGCTGGAGGCCTTTCATCTGCCTGACATCAAATCGTTTCGGATAGCTCATGCGAAAACTTGTAGCCCGAAAATGAAAAATCTTTTAGTCTGAATTATATATTAATCATAATATAAAAATAAATCTTATATGTTAAATAATAGTTTTATCCTATTCATCATCAGCCTTGCCGTTCGCTTCCATTTCAACATCGTCTTCGCTTTCACTATCTGCCTCATCTTGATTGCTGGAATCATGCATTTCGAATCCATCTTTTTGATTCCAAGAACATTTTATCGTCAGATGAAACTTTGCCATCGGCTTGCCTATGAGTTTAAGTATTCTGGCTTGTTCCGGTGTAAGGACTTTTGATTCTTCGCAGACGGTATAGTCACTGTAAAGTGTAATAATTCCCTTCTCTAATTTTGTTGGCATACCAAGGGAACGTAAATGTGGTTCCATAGAATGTGCAAATTCTTCCAGTGGCCCTGCAGGCAATACTACTGTTTCAGTTGCAACAAACCCACTACGAGCATACTCTTCCGCCCAATAATTTTTGGCCCATTCTATCACGTCTTCTTTAGATTTTTCTGTAAATAATAAGCCACACTGCCCCAGCAATTTTCGGGAGACCTATGGCAGAAATAGATAGTAAATATTATTCCGCGCACATGAATCATTAACTGATTTACCTTGTGTAATTCAGGTTGAATTTCTTCGGCTTTTGTTCGCCCTAATCCAATTTGCATTATACGGTTTTTACCAAATATAAATCTTGAATTGTGTTTCCATTCGTTCCGAAGTTCCTTTAAAATATTATTTCTCATATTTTGTACCGAAAAAAGAAAAATATTTGGGTATTTTTCAACGCATCTTCGTATGTCTTCTATAATTTGTTGCTTCCAAGCAAGTCCTTTCTTATCTGTTTTCGTTAACGAAACTGAAGAAAAAAAATTGTTATAAGAATTGTTAAAATAAATTAATAGATTTTAAACGTATGTACTTTTTTTATCTCTTTTCGATCGAGGCATTTTTAAAATGAATTATTTTAGAGTTAAATTTTTAGAAATATAAAAGAAGTTGATTTAGAGCTTCAAAGCACGTGTATTTCTATTTTTCGTTTGCTAAATAAATGTCAAAGCAAAACAGTGATGTATTTTACGAAAAGGGACGTTTACATGGATCAGCATGCCTGACAACATCGATCGATGGAAACGGAACAAGTTTGTCAAGCGGTTTCTTGAATTCAAAAGGAGGTTTACATTGAACATGGAGGTTTACACAGATCGTTTTTTCAAAAGGATCGTACCTTCGTGATTACATAAAACGAAAAAAGTCCATTCGTGATTTTGAGGTTCATTTATTTGAAAATAGATGCTGTTTAAAGTGCCTCTACACTATCTCACAAAGTATTAACACATGTCAGAATAAAGTGGGAAAGAATTTCATACGACTGCCGAATTTGTGTGCTGAAAATTATTTTCATATTTCGCTCCCACATTTGTATCCAAACGAATTAGTTTCACCATAACCTCAAACCCTCAAGTGGGATAGAAAGTGTGATGATTTTATAACCGTTCCTAAATATTTTCATGTATAAACACATGTTAAAGCCTGTAGGATGCACTGTCAAGTTGTGTGTGATGAAATTTCATATTTTGTTTCCACACTATTATACATGATTTTCTTCACACTTTTTTGACATATATTAATACTCGATAGGATAGTGTGGAAGGGCTATAAGATACTGGTCTCACGGTAGTTTTTGGACAAGGAAGCGAGGGGTCTGGTATATAATGCTGTTTTGTAATAAACTACTAATAATAAAATAAAATATAAGGCTTTACTAATAAACAATCGTTAACAACGTGCTAGCGTTTATACATTTGTTAATTTGAAATTCTTATTAATACTATGTTCCCACCAAAATGAAATCCGAGATTTCAGCTGAAAACTTTCGAGATTTCGTCTCATATAAAAACACAAACAACTACCATTTAGCCAGTTTATATTTCTGAGATCTCAGAGCGCTCAGAAATATAAACAGGATTCCTCCCAAAAATTTCTCACTTTTCCCCTTAAAAACTGAGACTGAAATTTTTTGGATTCGCTTGCTCAATTATTTTTTGTCGCAGTAAATTACATAAGAAGAAAAGGAAAAGAGAGTTGTTTTGACTTCTATGTGAGGAATAGTGTTTATATTTTATTCTCCTGTCTAAAAATTGAGGAAAAATACTGAGCGCTCAAGAAATATAAACTGGCCAATTGTGTGCTTATGTAATTGTGTTTCTGTGTAATTTGTATTTCTCTCTCAAACGTCAAATACAATATCATACTCTCTCTTTTTGCCTGCTACGTGTTGGAGCGAAAGATCTTAATTTTTATCAAAAAGCTTTTCACCTTTCTATCGTGAAAGCTGAAAATTTGTCTGTTCATAGAGAAGAGTTCCCATCGTTACTATATTTCATTGAGATTCCGCTCCGGTAAGAACATAGTATAAGGGTATTCCTGCAACGTTGTAAGTATACAAAATGTGTTAAATGATAAATGCTAAGTAATTTAATCACAGTAAAAGTCACACTGACGTTTTCAAAAATTTAACCAGTTTGGTTAATTTCACACAACCAAATCCTTTCATAAGTTTAACCAAATTGAGTAAATCATTTCCCATACAAAGACAGTTCATTATAACCAAAAGATAAAACTAATCTAGGGTTTTACGAAGTTTCATGAATACCCTTACGCCCATATTACTCACTCGTTTAATCCAGATTAAAACTATGTAGAACATAAAGCGCTTATGTGACAGTTTAGGTTACATTTAGAGCAGTTATAAAACAAACAAAACAGTTTGCCTCGAATTTTAAAATATGTTTAAGATGGCTTCAACAGTCCAATTCTCCCCCTTTTGAGGAGTCACAAGTCACAAGCTCTTGTGACCACTCCTTGTGAGGATTGTTGTGATACGATAATATTTTGGTATTATCGTTACAAGAAAACTCACAACGAAGCTCACTACAGCATTTTGTTAATAGCGTAAGTAGTCTTGAACGATAAGCGCACACATCAGCAATTCTATAAGCAATCGCAGAGAACTTCTCCAAAATACCGACAATTTGTATTCAGCTTTTCGGTCTCATAAATACAAAGCAAAAGAATATCACGCCTTTGTCCTATTCTTTTGCTTAAGAAATAAAAGAACATATGCATTTTGTTCTCTTTAAAAAACAGAGAACATAATATCCGCTTTGAACGAATATAATTCAATGATTTGTAAAAACCAAATTAAATTGTGAGTTGTGACCTGCTCTGGAGGAGAACACAATTTCGATGATTTTGTGACTTTCGCAAGTTGTGATTTTAGGAGGAGAATACGAAAAAGCCACAAAATGAGGTTCACCACTACTTGTAACTTTTGAGGTATCAGTGATGATGGAGAGAATAGGTCTATAAGTACCCTTTAAAAGCGGTGAATGGTGTTTAAGCTAAGATGCATTTAAGTAACGTAGCTTTGAAAGTGAAAATTGATTAAAGATACCGATTTTACACTTAATAGCTATTTAGGGGCATTTTAAAGTTACGAAGGCTTTAAATTTTCTTAATAAATATGGCTGTAATAATATACATAGTTTTTATGAATTACATTTATTTCAGGCGTCAAATGGACAAATTAAATAACTGTTTTTTTAATCAGTTTTTTTTACAATACACAAGTTTTACTTTTTTTGAGTAGCAAACTTTTACGTTTGTTAGCTTGACATAGACATTTCTAATAGTGACAGTTGAGCACTCAGGTTGTTCATAATTAAATCATAGAGCTCTGAACATAATTCTGCTCAGAACTCTTCTGTTCAGTGCTCAGTTCTGAACTAAAAAAGAAAAACGCCAATTATTTTGGATTTTGGACTGAGTAATCCATATTCATTCCGATCCAGGTTTACATGAACCTAAATCATGATTTAATACTCCATGTGAACGAGGTAAATATAATTCAGCCACGCACACTTTGATAAACACGCGATTCAGCTGATTTTCACAGTAGTTTGCAAACCGAAATGACAGCCTAGATTTCCCATAATCTTTACAAATAGAGTATCTTTGAATTTTTAAAGTAAAATTTAACCTTACTTATATCAAAAGAAAGCAGAAGTTGTGCCAATAAGCAAATTGTTTCTTTCGTTTTGGAACTTGTGAAAAAACTATAATAAAGTTTTTTAAATCATTGTTGAGTGTATTTTTCCGGAATTATTTTGTGGTGAGTTTAAAAGATTATAAAAAGTTATGATTTTCCGAAAAATATATACTTGGTTCAATCGTGAAAATCTCAAAACCATGTTTTTCTTCTGCTTATCAAGTCAAGATATATATTATTATAAGGTTAAGTAATTTTTCACAAATAAAAGTGATATGAACATTTATATTTAAATTCGTTTACAAAATAAAATATTTTCATTGTTTGGGGATTTGGTAAGCGCTCTTCTAAATACTCCTATTCCATTTTTCTTCAGTGCTTACTGACCGTGCCTACGCAGTGCACATAAATTTAACGTTCGTACTTGCTTAAATTTTCAAGAGTAGTAACTAAAGAATCCAGTGACGTAATCAGGTTCATTGTTTATAAGGGTATTTATATTTAGGCAGCGATGTAAGACCCTTAAACTAGCATTTAATTTAGGATGTAATAAACATACGAAGTTCACCGGAATGTTGCACCATTGCATGGACAATTGGTGTGTACCACAAACAAAATCTGAGTGAAAGGTTAAACAAATCTTACCTTAATTTGTTTTTTTTAGATTACTGATTCAAATTTTTGGACCAGTTAATGTTCAACGTGCAGTAGTATGTAGTTAAAATTTTGTTTCAAAAAGTTCGGTACAAAATTTTCGATTTTGAGTTATTTGCACATTTTGATTTGGCTATTGTCTCTGATTTTTCTTATTAGTCCAGTAACCTTGTACTAGCCCAAACACAATATACCTAATTGGTCTACCCTTTTATTATTTTTATAAAGATTTATTTATTTGAACTAGAAATCTACAAAAAGCAAAGAAAAAAATGCGATCTTACAAAAAAAAAAAAAATAATATTTTATTTACTTTTTTAAGATGCAAAATAGTTGGTCTATGGGACCTTATTTTGATTTCGCCATTGTGTTTGTCGCCTTTGGCTTTCAAATGTGGCATAGTGTCAACTAATTTTTGGCACTCTTCGGGCCGAAAAGATTATCAATGTTTGATATTCCGCTTCTTAGGTCTCGATAAGACCGTTCTGTTTCTTGTCGCAGCTATTGCTTTATTTTATGCCTAACGGTTTCGATTATTGAAAGACCAGAGATGCTGGTAGAGCCTCTCATCGAAGGCAACTAAGTGCATCGTCAATCCAGCTGTATGACAAGAAGCATCATCTTGTTGGAAAAAAGTCTCCCTTACTCGGTTAAAGCAGTGATATTGATAGAAAAGCAGCTATCCCAAAATGTATTGGTATCTACTCTGTAGTTCGTACCAATCCAATTCAAAGGTTGTTTGAGAGAGTCTTTCTGAAAAACTTCTTTTGCATTTCTTATCATATTCCTGTCCTCGGCGCCAACGCAAACTTTGAATTTGGTATTATCATTTCAACGGGCCACCTTCTGAAATCTAGTTTTCCGTTGTTAGGTCCACTCAAATCACCTCTTCTTCTGTAAGAAATGTCAACAGTGATTTTTCATTTGACTAAGCGAATCAGGTAAGTAGCTTTAAAGTTTGTAGAGTTTTAATTTTTTTAAATAACCACTATAGAATTTGTATCCAATTTTTTTCAGCACCCCCTGACATGTGTCGGCTGAAATACTTTTTAGAACTTATTCTCTCCATTTAACAGTTATTTTACCAGCACCATTTTCTTTAGTAATATTCTTTAAAAGCGGGCAATCACGAGGTTTTTCATCGCTGGGTGCATCGATTTTCACAAAAATTTTTATGTTTCTAAATAATGTTCTGCACCGATGAGCGTATTGAGATACCAGAAAAATAAATGACATTAATGTATTTATTTCAATGCAAAACAAATATAATTGAATTAACACGAGCACTTACAACACGTATCTATACAAATACACAAACAAGAAAATAAACATACCATAATGCATTATCTGTAAAACCAACTCCACCCAGGTTTTTCTTCACAAATTTCGACTTCAATACGCTCCACTCCCCGAGCGAGATCAAATTTTTTTTTACTTCAACTGCAATGCAGCAGCTTGACAGTGTTGTATTATTTCTGTACATTTAAATTGTTAGCAACTTTATAACTCTACAATTCCGTTTCAAATGCATTAATTATGATTGATTCCCTTAGGTCTCGTGATATGACATGACATGAATTGATTGCTTAGTTGCATAAGTGCCTGTCTACATTGTGTTCTTACTGAAATTCGTTATGATGAACAGCGTATCTACATTACCTGCGGTCTCCACGATAATGGCGATAAATTCAAAGCATGCTTTAAAGTGTAAGAGCCAACGACATGAAAATTCAAGCCATTTGCGCAACATTGTAAGTTATATCAATAAAAGCATTGACGGTGTGGAACCAATAACCGTTTGCTGCCTGCATAAACACATGTCATACAGGTGTAAATTATATAATTTAATTTCTTTCAATTGATATATTCAGCTTGCAATTTTGAACAATTGTTGTCTTAGGTCGTCCAACTCTGTAGTTATTCCTAAAGATGATATAAAGCGCAAATTACTCAGGTAAACAAGTAATGTTCTATTTTCATAGGGACTAACCACAGAAAGTTTGACCTATGACACCAATTGTTCAAAATTGCAAGCTGAATGTTTCTTGTTTGCACACTTTTTCCCTCCGATCTATATATATTGAAATTGATTGTTAAAATTTTAACGTCAAATTGTACACGTGTTTATGTAGGTAGACAAACGTTTTTTGGTTAAGCACCTCAAGAAGCTATTATTGATATATGACTTACAACCCTTCGCCAATGACTTGACTTTTTATGTCGTTGGCTCTCGGTCTATTAAGAGTGTTCTGAACTGAAAGCAGTCATTTGCTTACCCTTTTTTGTTGCATGTATAAGTCCGGTTTTTTTCACTTTCATCATATACTTTGCTGTATAAAACTTTATTTTTACGAACTCACTTGTCAGGCGTCATATTTTACTAAAAAAAAAAACTATTTTGTAAAAGTAACTGATTTTAACTTCCAAATTTTCGCATTTTCTGTCAAAAAGTGTCTTTTAACCCTCTACGCCTAAAGCATACAACACCATATATGGCTTATATTTATGTAGGTGTAAACATGAAAGGGTCTAGGAACTATGCCACTTCTGCAATTAATAGATGAAATATTTTAAGAATTGTGTCCAATTCATCAGCTTCGGTTCCCAAAATAAGGAAACTAGCTGGTGTCAATGCAAGTGTTTCAACAATTCGGAAAGTCATTATTAATTCTCTATACCTTGCCTATAATTCCCTATAACTTCAAAAGAAACAACTGAAAGAAAGAAAAACAAAAAGATTGCTGTTTTGCAAACAACATTTGACGTGGAAAGAACAGTGGCGTAAAATCGGTTTCTCTGATGAAAAGAAATTTAATTTCGATGGACCGGACGGATACAACCTCTATTTTTATGATCATTACCGAGGTGGAGGTGTCATGGTGTGGGGCTGAGTTTCGTTTTAGAATTAGAGTTTCCTTTCACTAAAATGACCGAAAACTCGTACAAAAACATTTTAGAACGGGCTTTTCCTTAATACTCGGAATTGTTTGGACCTATTCAGTGGACTTACCAGCAAGACAACGCTCCCATCCACACTGCACGCCTCGTTAAAAGTTGAATAGAACAACAAGATGTGAATCTTCTTCATTGGCCACCCTATTCACCTGATAGGAAAAATGTGTGGAGGTTAATGACAAGAAAGGTGTATGAATCTGGAAGGCAGTTTGATTATAAAGACGCCTTAATCAATGCCATTAAGACAGCTTGGAGTGAAATTTCACTATACTATCTTATGCAGTTATATGATTCCATGCCAAGTAGAAAGAATGAAGTTATTTTAAACAAAGGTGGAAATACACGCTACTAACCAAATAAAATTTTTTAAAAAATAATATTTATTTTATTGTTAGACATAGATTTTTTACTTTTGCAGCGCATTTGTACCTATTCAAATGAATTAAAAAAGGAGGCATAATTTTGACTTGTAATCAAAATAATTATTATAAAACAAGTCACAGTGGTATAATTAGTTTCTTTTTTTGTCAATGGTAACAACGGTTTTACGCTCTCGAAAATTTTGTACCTTTTCAAATGATCGCGAGTGTACATACATATATACATCTCTAATTCTCCAAGTTTTTGTCGTAATCCGTTGGCACTCCACGCTTTTTCATCATATATTTTTTGAGGTTTGGGTCAAAAACAATTTTCGAGCTTAGTTAACCTACTCGTATCAAAGATAAGTTTATTTGCGTCACATTGTTCTTCAAGCTTTGACAGTATTATTAAAAGACTTTCGAAACCGGGTCTGTTTCAGTGTCGTTATTTACGGCTATATTTTTGGCCGCTATTTGAGCATATGTTTCTACATTTCCTTGCTTTGATATTTTCTCCGAAGGTACTGACACTGTTTTCTTTTCCTTATGGATACTAGATTTCTGAACTTTCCTAGATTTGGAAGTCTTGGGAATTTTGATTTTGATCGTAACTTTTGAAATTCTTTAGCTACTTCACAGCTCCTATAGTTTGTCGGGTGATTTCTTCCATTACAATTAGTGCACGTCGGGGGACTTTCGCTTTTTTCGTGGCAGTCAACGGTTAGATGTTTTCCTTCACCTTCACCTTCACTCTTTTTTGCAAAAAGTTTGGGTGTCATTGAATTCTTGGCAGCGTTTACACTGAAGGGCTCTTTCGATCCTTACTACCATGTTTAAAATTGTTTTAATTTTATAAATTTCATTTAGTTTTTCAGTCTTATGGAACGAAAGTATAAATAGTGGGAGAGGAAGCGGGTCGGAATTCTGATTTTCAAAATTTTGTTTGGTCAAAATTCTGCTTTTTTTGTAAATTCTGTCTGTTTAAAATTTTGTTTGGCCAAAATTCTATATATCAAAATTCTGTCTGGTCAAAATTCAGTTTCCCAAATACAGTATTCACCTGCGCTTTTGCGAAAAAAGTTAATTTTTTTGGTTGTTTATGGGCTTATACAACCCGAATTCATTTTCCAACCAAGCCTTTCAGTCAGCGACTCAAAAGATTGACACTGTTTTATGTTCTTGGAACAACTTTCGTATTAGGCTTTTCATCACCAAAAACAGACCAAAACTCTGCCTTAAGATAGTACGTATTTAGTTAATTTAAAATTGTTTCAATACTGTAGATATGTATGTTCTTAGCACGCAAGAAATCAGAAATAGAATTTTGAACAAACAGAATTTTGGATATAGAATTTTGGTCATGCAGAATTTTGTATAACCAGAATTTTGGAAAACAGAATTTTGAAAGCAGAATAATGACCCTTCGACGCCAACCCATTGGGAGACCACGTTGTACTGCTGTCGCTTCACCCTCTTTTTTCTGTTTCTCTCTTTTGACGATGTTCATCTTCTAGGTCTCTTAGAAATTAATCGAAACATGAAACGATTTAGAAAAGAGTGATGCTTACTTATTTAAGGTGGCGCTTCAGTTTCAACCAACAAGTATCTTCCAGCCGGCTCGGTTTAAAAAGCTATCTGCACTTTGTCGAGATCGGGTGGAGGGAATTATTGGCCTACGTGTCGTCCAGGTTGATCTGCATGGCAGCGGAATTCGGTTCGTCATCGCCGTTTATACAATTTGCAGAAATGGTTTTTCCATATCCTCAGCACCGACTGCGATTCTACCACGATGTTCCCCTGATCGTCCTTGCATGCTTCGGTTCGGCCTTTGTATTCCTGGGAGGTTCTTTTTACCTTTTGATAAAACTTCCGAACTTCATTCCTGCAATGGTATCCCTCTTATTCCTCGATCGCTCGCTTCTCATGCTCTTTTCGTTTCCTTCTGAGAAGCCGATGTTCCTCTTTCCTCTTCCGCTCGTAGAGCTAGTGAGCAGCTCTTGTCCTTCTATGCAGCGCCGCTTTGTATACCTCTTCTTTGGCTGCATGTTCTTGCCGGCATTCTTCGTCGAAAAAGGGGTTTCGCTGTGGTCATGCGAGGCCCAGCAATTCAGAGGTGGCATCTCTGATAGCTTCCTGGCGATTCTTCCACTGGTATATAGGACTATTTAAGAGGGCGCTCATTCCGTAAAACGATTATCACTCGACGATAGCGCTTTGACGATAGTTTTGCATTCCGCAAAACTAAAAATAAATCGTTTGGGCGATATCGTTTTGAAAATAAGATATTTGCTTCACATAAAACGATAATCGTCAAAACGCTATCGTCAAAACGATAGCGTTGAGACGATAGCTAAATAGGTATCGTTTGCATAGATTTGAAGCTCACTTTATACTTTTTTTGTGATTGAAAGTTTGTAGGCGACTGTAATTGAATGACTGAGTAACCACTGTAATTTGACATCATGTCTTTTGTCTTCTTTTTTCTTGCACCAAAGACATAAAAACAACACAGATTGTTATTTATGACAGCCAATATGACATTTTATCCACAGTTTGGGAATAACAAATGCTCTCAAATTGCATTTTTAAAATAACGATAGACGAGACGGTAGTGGTTGAGTTACGTGAAGCAAATCATTGACGATCACGTTAACGATTATCGTTTTGACGATTATCATTTTGAAAATTTCGGAATGACCCCCCTGGTGATTTCTTGCGAATGTAGCCGACGTCGAACTTCCTCACAGTATTCCCCTGCTTTGGCTTCAATCTGGATACCTGTAGCATTACCTTGGCTACAACGAGGTAGTGGTCTGAGTCAACGTTGGCTCCTCGGAACCTTCGGACCTCCTTCATACTGGAGGAGTGCCTTGTGTCAATCGGTTTTCAAAACTGTACAAAGAAGTTTGCTACTTAAAACTAACTACCTAAACCTATGTAAGTCGGTCATACATAAAAAGAAAATTGCAAGGTCAACTATTCTATGTTTGAATGAACTTTTTATTCGTTTTTCAACCACCAGAACTGGTACTCTGACACGCTAGCCACTGAGCTGTTTCGCTGTTGTGTAATGTTGAATGTTGAAAAAAGAACTATAAACCTACTTTAATTTTTCTTATTATTGTATGATGGGTTTAAAATATATATTTTTTTATTTATATATGGGGAAAAAAGACCCATCGAACAAGTTTTTTCACTAGTATTTGACAAGTTTTCCTTTTCTTGATTGCCTTTACCGAAGCCTTTTCAGGGCCTTGACTAAACTTAACGAAAACTTGCCATTTTTCCAGGCGGGAACGGTTCTGAAAGAAAAATTATTTGCATACAAATCTCAAAACAAAAAACATGGAGCTGTATAATGCTGTAAAACAGTAAAAAAAACTGAAAACACAAAAAATTTCCTTCGATTTTTTATCTGGTGTATAAAAAAGTAATTTTTTCGAAAACCACCAAGCATTTTTTGAATTTTGTTTTTAAAAAATAATATTTGTCTAAGGCTTAAGATAGAGGTTTTTTCATCTGAAACCATTAAAGAAGTTGTAAATTCTGTGGTGTGTGGTAGAAACAATAATTCCATTTTATATATTTTATATTTATCGTGTTTAAGACCAATTAACCGATTTCTTTTTCAAATTTGTAATATGAATTTTTATTAGTTTAAAAAAATATATGTATTCCAAATTTGAAGAAACTCATGCAAGTGCCTCCGTTATTTTTCAATATATCTTTACTTGCGATATACACGGTGTTCCTTTATTCGTCAATAATATTTGAGGGACGTGAGTATATACTGAGAAAAAATCGCTTAAAGGAAATCCTATCTCCCGACAATGAGGCACGGTAGGGGGCAGTTTCTTAAAATTTTACTGATAAAAAAAAACACGTACAATAATGTGCTATAGCTTTGGAAGCTAGTTCTGCAATCTTTTATTTGTTTTTTAAATCAAGTTATTTAACTGAATAGTTTTTGAGAAATTTATTTTCAAAATCAAAATTTTTGAAAAGAATTTTTTTCAAGTTGATATTTTTTGAAATTTTTTTGTAATTACATGCTAATTTTATGTTCGATATTCAATGCCCTTATCAATTCTTAATCAAATACCAAACAAACCAAACGTAAAAATCTTTCTTAGTTAAAAAAAAAAACAAAAGAAAGATTCCTTAAAAAACGGAAAAAAGTGGTTAATATTATGAACTGTATTTTTTTTGACACTAACAAGCAATGGAAAAAGTACTCTTAATTTTGTTTTAATTTCTTGAAAAACTTAAAGATTTTTTCATTTGGCATTGAATATCGAACACAAAATTGAATATCACA
Source organism: Dasysyrphus albostriatus (assembly GCA_946251815.1). Lineage (NCBI taxonomy): Eukaryota > Metazoa > Arthropoda > Insecta > Diptera > Syrphidae > Dasysyrphus > Dasysyrphus albostriatus. The sequence goes on along the minus strand of OX276337.1, from coordinate 67,436,091 downwards.
TAATTATTAAAAAGTTTAAATACGAGTATATCAAACAAGAATTATGCCCTTAAATATTATTGACAAGGGGCACTCTGTATATAGGCATAGGCACTAATATGGCAAGTAATGCATTCATAATAAAATCTTCAAATTTGGTAGAAGCAGTTTTTGGCAATTCGCTGCATGTTTTTTTTTCTTTTTGTTTTTTTCTTTACCAAAAATAATGGTACCTGCCAAACCATTTTTTTTAAACAATTTTACATAATCGCATTTTTCTCAATTTGTGTTAAAAAAAATCAATAATTTGCTTTTTAGTAGGCGAATCTATATAAATAATCAAAACAAATTTAAAAAAGAGGTTTTCAAATATTTAAAATCGGATAGTTAAAAACTAAATGGCTTTTTAGCCAAATGCGAAGATAATAACTCATAACTTCAATATTTTTTTTTTGTAAAACAATAATGCATAATGGTGATTTAAATAATATCTAATTGAAAGTAATAAATATTCATTTAATTTAATATAATACAAATAAATAAAAAGGTCATCCCCGCGCGCTGGTTGGGAGGGGAAAGAGCGCGGACATAATAATAAAAAGCTACTTTTGAGTGGAAACCCTTTTTTCGATTTTCTTAACAATGGTATGTCTCATTCTAATATTTTTTATGCAGAAGCTTCCTTAATCTTAAAATTGTTTTGTTAACCAAAATTTACAAGACAAACATAATTTTGGTATTTTTAAGAAATATTCACGTTCCTCACACTGGGGTGTGACAGTGAGACTTATATCATTGGTCTAACTCTCTGACTTCACGAGCGCCACCTGTGGGTTGGTAGGTAAACCAAGTTACATTCAGTAACAAGTGGAAACATACAGGGTGATGCAAATGTAAGCCCAGAAAAACAAATTTTTTATCTTTTGAATTTTTGCAAATGTTACTCCACAGTTTAGGTGAGGGTTTATACTAAACAGGAAAATTAAAGAAAAGTAGTCACTACGGCATAAAAAATAACTGGAGAGTAGGCAGCGACTAGATGAAGAATCCAAACCCACCAGTCTATGCAGATTGAATTGTGTTATTGGCGACTACACAGCGAAAGCAAAGATCTGAGCCCACTAAAATAAAGCTTATAGTGATTAAGTGTACCAGTCTACTGCCTATATTCAACCATCAAACTGGGGTGTTAACCTTAACCAAACTGGACCAATCAAGTAAACGTTCGAGAACACAGCTTTCGCCGGATTTGGTCGGGATACCGAGCAAAAAACCACATCCTCGAAAAATGCCTGAGAGCTCAGATGAAGAATCAGCTAAATTAGACCAAACAGTGGTAGAAAAGACCACCTGGGACTCTATGATGGAACAATTTAGAAGAATTATTTTCATTTTTAAGAAATGAAGAGCACAAAGGATACGGTAGATTTGCATTCTAAAGAGATAGAAGAATTGAAAAAAGAAAACTCCAACCTTAAAAATAAAATACAACAGCTTGAAGAACATAAAGAAGAGAGCTTAAGAAAAAATGAAACGTTTGATAAATACACACGGAAAAACAATCTTATTTTTAAAGGATCCGAAAAGGAATCACTGGATAAAAATGATATATGGGTGCTATGTAAAAGTATCCTTAAAATAAATGAAAGCTTCGAAATTGTAAGAATCTTAAAAATAGGAAGAGGTGATAAGAAGAATTTTCTCGTCGAGTTTGAAACTCACTCAGCAGTTGCAACAATACTACAAAATACCTCTAAGCTAGCCGTAACAAAGTATGGTATTCAAAGAGATATGACTCAGAAAGAAAGAGAACATCACAATTATCTCCTGCGAAGAAGGAATGAAATACGAAAAATCGATAAAGCAAAGACAATTAAGTTCAAGGGTAGAAGCCTGGAAATAGAGGGGAAATTATTTATAATAAGGATTTCTCAAAGATAGATTTTCATCTGGAATCCAGTAAAGTAGAGCCCTCTGCAGAATAGCAGCTAGAAGTCTGTTGTGATGAAAACTTAAATATTATAGATTATAAGAAAACAGAAATAAAAATCGTGTCCTACAATGTATCAGGACTAGCAAATAAGTTAATAGTTCCAAATTTTTTTAATTATTTATGTAAATTTAACATTTTTCTACTGTATGAAACATTTCTTGTGGATCATTTTGAAAGATATGAAAAATTTTTCCCCGGATTTGAATTGACATGGACACCAGCAGTACGTTCTGCACAATATGGAAGAGCGAGTGGTGGACTACTAGTTGGCATTAGCCGAGAGAGTAACAATGAGTTAAGAATTGATTGCACAAAAACATTAGATAAAGTCATTGTCCGCATCGTGTCAACCAACTGTGAACTTTATGTGCTACCTACATACTTAAACTGCAACAAATGGGAAGGAGACTACCTTGTGTATAATAGAATCTTACAAGAATCAAACTTTCAAAACGCGGTTCATTGAGACGTGCAATGATGCGGGTATTGTAATTCTTAACGGACGTACACCGGGTGACTTTGAAGGAAATTTCACCTTCATAAGCTCAATTGGTTGCTCAGTTAATGACTTGTGTGGTGCCTCGTATAATGTTCTTAGCCAAGTAAAAGAACTAAAAGTAGAGGAGATGGTTTACTCAGATCTTATGCCTCTTGGGTTAACTCTCCAACTATCAGGCTTTCAGCCCTCCGAAGAACTGAGTCTGCTTCCCAAACTAGCATGGCTGAACCAAAACGAAAACAACTACAAAATTGGAATACAACAAAGGATTCTGACAAAAGAGGTGGGTGATTTTGGAGAGGCCAGTTGGACGGGAGAAGGGTTAATATCAATCATCAAGGAAGTAGTGGGCGAGCAGAGATATTACTCAAAAAAAAAGAATTTCAAAGAAAATTGGTTTGATGCTGCGTGTATGGCCTCAAGGAAAAATGCTTTTAAGTGGCTTAACAGGTGGAGAAGAGAACCATCAGAAATTCTGAAAAAAACATACCTTGAAGCAAATAAAAAATACAAACAGACCTGTAAGACGAAAAGAAAGCTATACTATCAATCGTTATGTATTAGTCTTAGAAACGTACGAAATACAAAGGATTGGTGGAATATTGCTAACAAATTGCGAAATAAGAACCACAGAATAGGACCAAACATAAAAAGTAAAGATTTCAAAGAACATTTTCAACGGCTCTTGAATCATCCACTTCAGGCCATAGCAACACTGGAAGATACAATAGAAGACTCCTGGGATGAACAGCTTGATGGCGAGATTACTAACCTCGAAATCTTAGAAGTACTGAACAAAGCTGAAGTAAATAAAGCTGCTGGATATGACCGTGTCCCGTATGAATTTTTTATTCATGCGCCCCAGATACTTTTAGATCGCCTAGTCGGAATCTACAATAGGATCCAACTCACAGAAAGAGTTGAACCCTCTTTTAAGAAGTCTTTGATATTCCCCATATACAAAAAGGGAGATGTAAACCTGGCACAAAACTACAGAGGAATATCTTTCATGGATGCCATGGCGAAAATTTACACGGGCATACTACTCAAGAGGTTACAGGAGTGGGAAAAAAGAAAAAGTATTTTGAACGAATATCAAGCAGGGTTTAGAGAGGGATATAGCACATCAGATAATATATTCAATTTACTAAACATTTTAAAAATCAGGATGAATGAAGGCCAAAAAACATACTGTTTCTTTGTAGATTTTAAGGCAGCGTTTGACAGTATTTGTCGGAATGCTCTGTTTGTCAAGCTAAAACGAATGGGAATGTCAACAAAATTTCTAAACATCGTTAAGGAACCTATGCAGGGACAGCAAGTGCAGTATGGGATGGAAAAAAACTATCAGAGTGGTTCGATACAGAGATGGGTGTGAAACAGGGGTGTCTCCTTAGTCCTATGTTATTTGCACTGTTTATCAACGACATGCATGATTTCATAGGTGGAGGAATACAGTTAAATGAACAAGTCATCCGAATGTTATTGTACGCAGACGACATTGTAATTTTTGCAAACACGCCAAAAGACTTGCAATGTATGATAAATAAGCTTGTTGAATATTGCCAAATGTGGAATCTCATTATTAACCTCGAGAAGTCAAAAATCATGGTATTTAGAAAAAATGGAGGCAGAAGAGGCAATCAAGAAAGATGGACTCTCGGAGCGGAAGAAATTGAGGTGGTCAACAAGTATAAGTACTTAGGTTTATGGCTGACACCAGGGTTGAGTATGACTGAACATTTCAAGGAAAGAGCACAGCAGGCGAAAACGAGCTTAAACTTGACTTGGCATACCTTTGTTTCGAAAAAGGACATCAGTAATTCATCAAAACTGGAACTGTTTAACGCAGTAGCAAGATCAATCTTGGGGTATGGAGCACAAGCGTGGGGACATGAGCAATATGATGAAATGGAAAAGGTCCAACGATATTTTCTAAAAAAAACAATGAAGTACCAACATCATCCCCTAACTACATGCTCACCTTGGAACTTAAATTAAAACCTCTCTTTATTCACACAATGAAATGTCACATGACCTACATTAAGAAAATAATTTGTGTGTATGGCGAGAACCGTCTCCCTCGAATATTAGCGAACATAATAGTAACAAAAATATATACTGGATTACACAGTGGACGAATTTATTAGATGGAAGGCATATTAATGAGGTTGTTGGAAACAACAGGTTGTTTCAGAATGCAATTGATTTGGCTGAGACACAAATATTGGAAAGAGAATGGGATGTGGCATTTCAAAGAGCACAAGCGTCAACATCACATGGACTGTACAATGCTCTCAACTACACCGTGGGATGTAGATACTCTCAGGAAGAAAGGACCTTATCCGAAATAGGATGGATCTTTATAGCAAGAGGAGGACTTCTGTATTTAAACGGCACTTTTTCAATAAGCAACAGAAGTACTCAATGCACCATGTGTAACATGAGAGAGGACGAAACATTTGTTCACTTTCTTGGAATTTGTCCCGTATTCAAAGAATTACGTTTGTCGCATTTTGGGTTAAGAACTCTCAGCACTGAAAACATGGTGAGCATCCTTAACGGGGACTGGAACTGGACCTCATTGGTTAAATACCTTTCTAAGGCTATTAAATATTGAAGTGAACTAATAATAGAATATAATGGATAGAACAACAACAACATCTAGATCAACATCAACACCAACAACACCAACGAAAACATCAACACCAACAACACCAGCGACATCCACAACACAAACAACACCAAAAACAACAACAACACCAACAACACCAATATCTCCAACAACACCAATAACACCAACAACACCAACAATGTCAACAACTCCCACAACACCAACAGTACCAACACCAACACCAACACCAGCACCAACACCAACATCAACACCAACACCAATACCAACCCAACACCAACACCAGTACCAACACCATCACCAACACCAACACCAACACCAACATAAACACCAACACCAACACCATCACCAACACCAACACCAGCACCAACACCAACACCAACACCAACACCAACACCAACACCAATCACCAACACCAACACCAACACCAACATCAACACCAACAACACCACCAACACCAAACACCAACACCAACATCAACACCAATACCAACACCAACATCAACACCAGCACCAACACCAACATCAACACCAACACCAACACCAACCCAACACCAGTACCAACACCATCACCAACACCAACACCAACACCAACATAAACACCAACACCAACTCCAACACCATCACCAACACCAACACCAGCACCAACACCAACACCATCACCAACACCAACACCAATCACCAACACCAACACCAATACCAACACCAACACCAACACCAACACCAACACCAAACACCAACATCAACACCAATACCAACATCAACACCAACACCAACAACTAACATAATAAGGAACTAATAAAATATGGATATTTCATCGCAACAGACGGCTTACAGAGCCATTGATGCAAAATGCAATGGTTTTTAGTTTTTATTTAAACAAATCTATGTATGTATATATATCAATTTTTTTCATGAATTTATTATTCCTTAATTTATGTACATACCTAATCTTTTGAGTTTCTGAATAAACAATTACTTACTTACTTACTTACTTACTTACACTGGGGTGTGACATATCCCAAACATAAATAATTTAAAAAATTATGTTTGTAATAATCTGAATATTGTATTAGCAATTTAAGTTCATTAAACTAAGTTAAACTCATTGAACACTTTCAACAATTACAATTACATAAAAAAAATAAAATGTTCATAAGAGAAAAATGCCGTTTAAAAATTAAATACATACAAAAATCGTTAAAAAGAAGTGTTAAAAAATTCTAATTTTCAAAAAAATTTAATTTAATAATAAAAAAAGAAAATTTCACATATCCTTTTCGAAATGACATTGAAATTTATAAAACTTGAGAGAGGAGAGAGGACTTATGTACTTGAATAAATGCAATGTATTTTGCTGTAAGAAGAAATTTTCCAAAACGTTTTTTATTACTGACCAAAACTCCTCAGGCTCTGGACCTTTGGCATCTCATATATGGGAAATTTGATATTTTAGAATGTCATCACGCGGGATTTTTGGCACCTCATTTATGGGAAATTTACAAATAAAAGGTGCCACCTGAAAGAATTGTATGTCAGCTATAGTTTTTTTTTCTATGAATTTTCAAAACTCGTTTCAAGGTCACAAAAAAAAACTTTTGGCACCTCATTTGCGTAATTTTCCAAAAAAAAAATATACCATGTGATAGGTTACTCGGTCATCATAAAAGGTCAGTTAGATTCAGTAATAGGTCAGTCATATTTTTTTTTTATTGAATTTTTAAAGTATTTGTATGTAGGTCACAGTATAGATTTTTGGCACCTCATTTGTGTTGTATTTGCATAAAATTTATACCATCTAAAAGGCCACTAGATGGCGATAAAAGGTCAACTAGTTTCAGTAGATATTTTTAAATTAATGCTTGATGTTTTTTTCGAGGTCACAAAAAAATTTTTGGCACCTCATTTGGGTCGTTTCAAAAAAAAACATACCAATTGGAAGGCCATTTAGCGGCCATAAAAGGTCAGCTAATTTCAGTAATTGGTCAGTCATGGACTTTTTTGTATGAGTTTTTGAATTTTCGTCAGTAGTATTAGAGAATGATAGTAGCTAATTTTGAACATGAAAGCAATGCCTAGTCATATTGATAAATTATCTATTGATAAAACTATCTTAAAGCTAGACAAAAACTCATAAAAACTAGCCTACTTATCAATATCTTAAAACTAACTAATCGTTCGTGACCTTGAATTTTTTTTTTTATCGTAAAAAAGAATCTATCGCTGACCAATTACTGAAACTTGCTGACCTTTTATATAGGTCTAGAGATCTTTCAGATGGTATGCAATTTTCCCAAATTTCCCATGAAGGAGGTGCCAAAAATCGCTATGACCTTGAAATTTAAAAATAAAATTATTAAAAAAAATCTATCGCTGACCAAATATTGACAATAGCTGACCTTTTATATAGATCTAGAGATCTTTCAGATGGTATATATTTTTTTTACAAATTTCTCATAAATGAGGTGCCAAAAATCGTTATGACCTTGAAATTTTTTTTTTAAATTAAATTAAAAATTCATAAAAAAAACTATGCCTGACCAAATTCTGAAAGTAGCTGACCTTTTATGACCATGAAATGGCCTTTCAAATTGCATACTTCTTTTTTTGAAATGACCAAAATGAGGTGCCAAAAGCTTTTTTTGTGACCTTGAAACGAGTTTTGAAAATTCATAGAAAAAAAAACTATAGCTGACCAATTACTGAAAATAGTTGACCTTTTATCACTATCTACAAAATTCCCATAAATGAGGTGCTAAAAATCGCGCGTGACCTTGAGTGACCTTGAGAATTTGTAAGGTTATAACTAGTTATCAAGGGCTGGCCAATTTCTAGGACTAGTTGACCTTTCCTGACCAATTAGATGACATTCTAAAATATCAAATTTCCCATATATGGGGTGCCAAAAGGTCCAGAGCCGATTATCATTCGCCGAAATGCGGCAATTCTGCTTATTGACGAATCCACTGACGGTGAAAATGTGCCTCATCACTGAAGATGATTTTCTTCGAAAATTGATCATCCACTGTTGCCATTCCTTGCCACCATTCTGACCATTGACGATGCAAGTCTTTATGCTTAATGTTCATCAACGAGGAGCGTGAGAGGTGCAATTGTTGGGCACGACGACAAGTTGAGGTCGACGGCTCTTCAGTCACACTATCGCTAACAGCAGCAATATTTTCTGCAGTATGAGCTGTACAATCATGCACCGGTGTTTTCACATCTTCTACAGACTCGGTTTGCGATTTTTCCGATTGTACGCACATTTGGACGATTAAATTAACCGAAAAAATCACGAAGTGCTCGATATGCATTTTGATTTTAACGCCCATTTTCATAATAAGTCTTAATAACTTTAACGCGTTACTGGATTGTTCAAATTGAGTTAGTCTGAAATTGAGAAATGTCAAATGAAATGCAGTAAAAAACTTGACGTTTGATGTGGTTCACATTCAACGGCAGCCCTTAAAATTTAACCACCCTTTACATACATTTAGGTACCGGTACTTCAGAATTATTTTGTAGGTTTCATCTATCATGAGAAAAATCAGTGAGATGGTAATTTTAAATGTACACATATTTTTAACTTTTTTTAAAAATTCGAAGACCATTTTTGGTCTGCATTAAATTTTTTTGAACAGCTGGCCAATACTTCACTTGTTCACTTTTCAGGCTTCAATAAAAACAAATTGTGGAAGCTATGAGTTTTTGCCAAAAATAAGAGAGTATTTCTAACTACCACAGTATTTGATCGATTAAGGACAAAATTATCTCCTCTTAATCTATTACTTTGAAACATCAGATAAGAACAAAATTTAATGCAAATTGTCGCTCAAAACTGTCTTCAAATGTGAGGCATATCTATGTACGAGTACGTTAAATTTTAAGATTACCATCTCCAAAACCTACATATCCATACGAAATATTTTTGGTGCACAAGAGGCACACCCTCCGACCTCAATATCATATTGAAATTAGGGATCTGTTTCCAAAGTTCAGCTTAACAAAATTTGAGTTTTCCACAGAAAATAATATAAATAATTTTTAAACTTTGTCAACAAGTAATAATAAGCAGACGCTCGAGCTAGTTAATTTAAACAAATTAATTATCCGCAAGTATTAAACATTGAACATCACTGAGGAATTGTTTCTTTTTTTTAAACTTGATTGAAAGCTTTGTTTAGCGCTTAAATAAACGGAAAAACATTTACACATCGAACAAAATATACATTTTTGATAAAATTCATCTTTAGAAAGCATATTAAAACTCCTGCTCAAAGATGCGAACAACCTCGAAAGAGTAAACAGGCTGGTTTTTATTACTTCACTTCATTGAGCGTCTACTGTATTTTGTTTTAAGATGATAAAAAAGTTAATTGAAAAAAGAAGGAAAAAAGGACACTATTTTTAAATTTTCCGAACTTTTCTTTATTTTGTCCGATTTGGAAAATCAGAATTTTTAAAAACAAAATTTCGAAAAAAAAATTTGCAAAACGAATTTTGACCTTGCCAAAATTTCGACCCCAACTCTTTAAAATTAAAAAAAAATTGGTAAAATTTGTGGAACCAGCAGAAATTAATTCGAAACGACCAAAAAGCGAAAAGTCGGTCCTTTGATTAAAAAGTTTATAAGTACTGATTTGGGTAATTTTTTTTTGTCTGACATACAATAATGTAAAATTTAGAATATATTTTTTTTCTCAAAAGTGGCTCCACAATTTTTTTTAATAAAAAATCAATAACTTGCTTTGAGCAAAGCCTGTCTTAGTGGAAAACCATTTTTCAAAAAATCGTCGTTTTAATGGTCCCAAAGAACGTTTTTTTTTTTATTTTCGATTTTCTTGTAAACAGTATGATGTATTTTAATATTTGTTTGATGCAAAAGCATCCTTAATCTTCAAATTGTTTTGGTTAACAAAATTTAAAAAACAAAAATTATTTTATTTTTAAAAGTACTCCAAATTTTTTTTTTTGAAAACTTAATACATATTTCGAAAACGTAGTGGTTGATTTTTTCTAACCTCGGTACATAAGGGTTTCATAACCCTCTTTAGGAAAATATTTTTCTTAAAAAAAACATGACAGTACATTCCATACAAATGTTAAAAAACCATTTAAAATCGTATTTTTTCAAAAACAGCTCCTACAATTTGATAAAATTTATTCGGTATGCTTAAATATGTATTGTAAAAATTTACACTTATTAACTATTAATAGTATAGTTACCTCCCATAGAAAAGATTTTTTTATTTTGAATTTTCTCATTTTCGGATGAACGGATTTGAATAAATTTTTTATATAGAAATTTCAAAGAGTTGAAAATTTGATTTTTTTTTAATTTAATATTTCAAAAACGGGTTTAATTTTTCTGTCGAAATTTTATTTTTATGAAAATGCTAATAAATGTTTAAGATTTGCATAGCAAAATTTTTCCTTAAAAATGTTTTTAGAATTTTATTAATTAAAAAAAAAAAACACTCCAACGATTTTTAATTTTTTTTTACATTCATATTTGATCAAGAATTCAGATGGAATATTTGTTTTTCACCTTAAACTATTAAAGGAGTTGTTTTAGCGAATATAAATATCTGATTTCATGGTAATTTTTCGTCATAATTTCCATACGTGCGACCACGTCCTGCTTTTTATGTTTTCTGTTATAAACCATGTTCTAAAAAAATAGTTTTGAAAATATTGTAAGATAAAAAAATGGCTGTTTATAATCAGTTGAAACTTAGTGTATTTAACAACATACAAAAATTTAATGAAGTTGAAAAAAGTTTGTTGTGACAGTTTTCGATGATAAGGGTTTTTTGTTTAAGTTGCAATCATAGCTTATGGTAATGAATGGCCAATCAACCAAAGAATGTCAAATTTAAACACTTAAAAAGAAAAAAATTGTTTCTTCTTGTAAATGGAATCAGAGTACCTACTTTACTCAAATTAAAATCGTCTGTTTGTCCAACATAATCGTTCTATTCCCAAAATGAAAGAATAGCATATCAGCTCTTATGACAATATTGTTCTTTCTAAGTCACCGACATAATACATTTTCTCTATTTATTCGTCATCGTTTGAAACTCATTTAATAAAAATAAAAAAAATTTAAAATAAAATAAATTCTACTCCATTTCTTTAAACTAAAAATAAAAATTCTGCTACAATTATCCATGAATTCGAAAAATACTTCCAGCTCACTTACACATTTCTTACAGAACGAGTAAAAGCAGCACCAATCTATAATCTTTTAGAGTCTACAGTTCTACAGTGCAGAGAGATTTTATTTCTCGCTGTCGTCGTTGAGGTTGAACTTAACGAACCATCATCGTAGTCTGATGAGTGTGTATTTAATATAGTGTATAGACTTGTGCCATTAGATTATCTGTGCTAAATTCTTTTCGTCCCTTTCGTCACTTAAAAGTAAGTAAATTACAAGAAAAAATATAATTTGGTATGCATTTGATTTTCAAAACTGAATTATTTTGTGCCAAGAATCGCGAAATCCTTTACTTTGCCTACCTACATAAAATGAAAACGTCAAAAATTCTTTCGGAGAAAAATCGATTAGAAAATACAACGCAAATTCTTCCACTGCAGTTGACTACCATCTATGGATTGAAAAATACATTCATCGACCTCAGATGAGCAAAAAACTCAAATTAAACGTGAATTAATTTATGAAAAATAAAAGTATTGATAAGAATTGCACTCGAATTAAGTCGTGGAATAATAATAAATTCTTCGGGAAGTCTAGAGTTAAAAACAAAATGTTGCGGTATCTCATCAGCTTCGTATTAAATATCTACATATATGGTTAAACTCGTGTACTATATATCTTGACAAAGATATTTTCTGAGTCGCGATAGTACTGCGCAAGTTCATATGCTTGGGTGTAGACAGACTATCGTTTGTGGTTCGTAGAAAATATTGCTCATTAAATATTAGCGAGGTAGTGTGACGCATTGAGGAGTGTTCATCTAAGTCGGCGACGAGCGACGACTCTGTCCGCCATTTTACACATTCATGCAGTGAAAAACTAAAAATAAATTATGAAAACCAAAGGCAATGTCAAAATCAGAAGAAAAAAATATACCATCTGTCAAAAAGGCATAGAGAACTATATGTCCCTGCGTTTTGTTGTTTTCTTTTAATTTGAGTTAGTTGTTCTTTACCTTGTAGCACAAGTACGTAATCAAGCCTTACTTTTATTGTAATTAATAAAAGTTGACATCATTTCCGCCTATCGAGGCGTTGATATCCAGTATCCACTCGGTGCGGTGAATGAAACTGCTTTCCGTATTTTCACACTTTATTTCTTCCCGCATTCTTTATTTAATTTATTCCTCTCTTTCGTGTTGAAAATGTTTGCATTCAATAGGTAAGAGGAACAAATCAGGAAAATACGAGTTATGTCAAACAATGAAAATTAAAATATATTAATAATTTTATTTGTCATGTCAATGGTCACATCTTGCCGCGTTTTTCTTCATTCCGCAAGGGATCTTACTTAGTCGTTTCAATTGTCTTATTTTTTTTATTGTACTTTTCTAATGAATCGGAAAAATAACATTCCTTTGATTTATGGGTTCCTTATACCTGTGCTCTATTGTGGCGCTGCTAGTTTTTGGTGCACAAAACAGTTACAAATATTATTTGTATGTATAAATGTTTGTATATTCGTCTTTTTCGAGTTCGACGCTATACCTACTAAAATTTGTATCTTTAAAAACAGCAGTGGTGAGGAAGCCACGCATACACTAACACTTTAATGATATTTTATTAGTAGGAAAACAGAAACCATCGCGACCGTATGGTCGGGAGACTAAAATACGAACATACAGATTTTATTTTTAACTTCAGCTTCATAAAAGTGTGAAAAGCACAAGAACAGAAGTAAGCGCAAAGATTGTTGTCTTTTGATTGCGATTTCTGTATTAGCATAGGCTAAAAATACAAAATAAATGCTTGGGCATTTTTTTTATAAAGAAAATAATTGTAAATGTTGTTTTATTTTGTACGAATGCATTCCGGTCCCTATTTAAGCATAGGTAATTCACAAATTACCATTGGCTTACATTTACAACAGTATTAATGTTTTTTTTTTAGTTACAGTAATTTGCTCAATAAAATGGAAAATTATGACGTCGAACTTGAAATTTTGATCCAACACGGCACTATTTCGATGATGTCTGTTGGGAGGTTCTAGACCACTGAATCGATTCTTTAAACCTGGGCACTCATTCCGTAAAACGATTATCACTCGACGATAGCGTTTTGACGATAGTTTGCATTCCGTAAAACTGAAAATGACTATCGTTTGGGCGATATCGTTTTGAAAATAAAATATTTGCTTCACGTAAGACGATAATCGTCAAAACGCTATCTGCAAAACGATAGCGTTGAGACGATAGCTAAATAGGTATCGTTTGCATATATTTTGAAGCTCACTTTATACTTTTTTTGTGATTGAAAGTTTGTAGGCGACTGTAATTGAATGACTGAGTAGCCACTGTAATTTGACATCCTGTCTTTTGTCTTCTTTTTTGTTGCACCAAAGACACAAAAACAACGCAGATTGTTATTTGTGACAGCCAATATGACGTTTTATCCACAGTTTGGGAATACCAAATGCTCTCAAATTGCATTTTTAAAATAACGATAGACGAGACGATAGTGATGGAGTTACGTGAAGCAAATCATTGACGATCACGTTAACGATTATCGTTTTGACGATTATCATTTTGAAAATTACGGAATGACCCCCCTGACAAATTGTGAAGATGGGGCTTTGAATATTTTGTTAGGAACTGATTATAGTAGCTGTTATACAAAGTTTGGTAACCGTTAAGAAAGTAAAATTTAAGTTAAAAAATGGATACGTTCCGACGGCACAAGGACTTGATATTCATTGAACGCAAACCCGACCAAGGGAACTAGGTTTCTTTTTAAATGTCAAACTTGGAAATTTACTCCAAAACCTTCATTTGATCATGAAGAAAGTACCGATATTTTTATTTTTAAAAGAAACACTACACGCCACAAAACAATGAAGTTTAGCTTTCTGTATAGTGACAAAATATATAATCAGCTGATATTCTGACACAAGAAATGCACTGGGCTTTATATTAGGTCTGTTTGGTTACTTAAATTTCGTACGAATTCGTACGATGTCGCATTACTTTTGACAATTCCTGTTTGTTAACTCTAAAACTTGCAACAATAGAGCACAATTGGCCAGTTTATATTTCTTGAGCGCTCAGTATTTTTCCTCAACTTTTTGGCAGAGCAGGAGAATAAAATATAAACAATATTCCTCACATAGAAGTCAAAACAACTCTCCTTTTTTTTCTTCTTATGAAATTTACTGCGACAAAAAATAATTGAGGAAGCGAATCCAAAAAATTTCAGTCTCAGTTTTTCAAGGGAAATGTGAGGAATTTTTGAGAGGAATCCTGTTTATATTTCTGAGCACTCTGAGTCCTCTGAGATCTCAGAAATATAAACTGGCTAAATGAGAGAACAAGAAATTTCTCCTCAATGAAAAATCTTGCGAATTTCTGCTACACAAATTTATGTTAGCGTCTGTGTGTATTTCTATTTGTGTGTGTTTTAAGATGTGGTTGATAGTGTGTGTCAAGTTCGACGTTTTTGCACACCAAAGTGATACAAAACTGATTTAACGCGTTTGTAAACTTTGTGTAAGTTTTCCCATCTATGAAAGATTTTAACCCTCCTTTCAATAATTTCGCAGTTTATGAACTTCGTGCTACAAAAGTAACCAAACGCACCTAGGGTCATGTCATCAGTAATCGAACACTTATGTCAAATTCCTTACAACCATTTCAGATCAAATATTTGTTTGGTTGGAAAGAACTTGTAATTTTTTTTTTATTTGTGATTACTTACATACGTGTGTCTTAAAACAGTAGTTTTAAAGAAACAAGTAAACAAATTAAAGCGCACACTAATTCATTAGTTACTCACATCTATTTGTATGATTAGAAACAAATATATTTCCGATGATAGTTACAAAAATAAACAAAAAAGTTGTGGGTCCATTAAAGCTAAACAAAATATTCCAAAATCCATCAATAAACCTATCAATCGGGGGACACTTGGCAAACGTGTGCCTTGTCATCAAACGAGCGACGAACAGTTTAAAATATTTATTAAAATTCGGAAAACTACTTTCAACTCCAGAGAAATGTCACATTTTTCTAGTGTGTGTGCAAGTCTATATAAAACTTGCTTCAAATCCAAGATTTGGTTTTGCATCCAAAATTGTTTTTTTTTTCAAAAAAATCGAATTTTTAGGTTGAAAGGAACTCAACATTAGTGATTCACAATAAAATAATCGTTTACTGTGAGGGAACCATTCAACGTAAATATGTGATGTTAAATTATTTACCAACTTTAACTCAAATATTTGTTATTTATTACTTTTATGTTTTTTGTAGTACCTAACTACATAAACATATAACTATTTTTCTAATTCCCCAGTAGTCGAACACTAGGACTAGATTCCTAATAGTCTAGAGAAATTTCCTCAAAATTGTGTGCAAAATCAAAGACAAGTTTCTAACACACCACTCTGAAACATTTTTAGGGCCCAACCGCACAGTGGTTTCTCCCATAGGCCAAAATTAAAAATTTCAAGGTTAAACAAACCAACTTTTTTTAATGCAATAATTATCTATGATAAAGGCGCAGTAAGGTTTCTTCTCTAAACAGTCAGTGGCAGTCAGTCGCATCTCGAAGTCGAGTGTTTTTCGCAGTTTTATAAAAAAAAACGTTAATATGAAAATACGACATTGCCGTTTAGCCATTTATGGTCTGTTGTTTAAAGATAATTTTGGAAAAAAGGTTTGTGATAAATAAAAAAATGTAAAACTATAGCTTTTAAATATTGTTTCTAAAAAAATATATATTTTTATTTTTACCTCTATTGAAAATGGTGCATAGTGAGTGTTTTTTTTTTCATATTTAGTGTTTTTCTGTAGAACCAAAACATTAAATTCTCATAAAATCCCTCGATAATTTATATAGAATAATTTACTCTAAATTATTCTTTCCGCTTTGACCATAGAAACCTACCAGGGGTATATCACCCTGCGTTTAATGTAGATTTTCGTTTCTTTTGTATTTTCTTTTGACTTTGTGTCCTATCCTGTGATTTTCTATTTAAAAATGTACCAAAGTGAATAATAAAATTATTAAGAATGTTAAAAAACTTGTATTTACAAAAATATCTTGATATAAAAACCAGGGTGCCATGGTACCCATGGATAGCAAAAGTCCACTCCAAATATGGGTATGGTTAAGAATATAGGCATATGAGTTTTTCTTGTGCAAACTTGTCTAAATTGTAAAATTTTGACCCGAAGTAAAACAATATTTTCTTCTTGTTTGTAAATTCAAGTAATATGGTCAAGTGTATTGATATTTTCCATTTGCAGCATAGGGCGAAGAAAGAAAAAAACATGGTTAGTTTTTAAGGAAACTTACAATATAGAAAGCTAAGGCCCACATAAACGGATAATTTCGCAATTAACACCATAACGCCGTAGAATGTCTTGCTAATAGAGTGTTTTAAGTTTAATTATTATTTTTTCTCCAATACATCTCTAATAAGTGTGTGTAATAAGAACTTTGTATGAAATTTTTTTTTTAAAAAAGGTATTTCCTACCATTTTATTCTACGTATATTTTTAGAAATTTTGTCAAAAACACCCTAAAAAGTGGGAGGGGCAAACATTTTCTATCATATTTTGTTCTTAACCTGTTGTTAGGGCAATTCGTTTTTTTTTTTTACAGAAATTAGTAAAAAAAAAAACAACAAATTTTTGGCCAAAAACTCCGCTAAAAGTGGGCGTGGAACAAGGAAGAAAGGAAGGAAGAATTATTAAAAATTATATTACCTACAACTTTGCTATAGAAACTTTCGACGATTAGATGACCTTTTTTAAAAAGTAGGCGTGTAAGTGGGTGGAAATTTTCTCTGACGATGTTATAATCATGTCTGAAAATTTCATGTAATTTGGCCTTCTGCTTAAGATTTTATAGATTTAAGACCTCACTTTCCATACAACGTTAACTACTGTGCACCTTCCCCAAGCAATGCTGTTTATAAACATTTCTAGTTTTACTTGAAATAAATCGATAATTCTATCAACAGCACACTTACAAAAATTATTCTCAATACGATTTTATCTTTTTAAATTCTGCGATTTCTTAAAAGGTATACATCTTTCTGAAAAGTTCTTGTCATGAAACAACTTCCTTCAGTTTCACAATGGAAGTGGAATTCCGCAAACTTTACTTTAGTTCAGCAGAACAATTGACCTCAGCTCAAGATTTAAATGAGACTTTGAAACTGGCCACAACTAGTCTTACAAAAAGTCTTTCAATAGTAATGCTTAGAATCTGTTAGATTTTAGCGCCCATGCTGTTAAAGCAACATCTGTTTAAATTGTTGTTAATTGTTCAGTAGTGTATGGCAAATTATTATAAAAAGTTATAATTATTAATTGTAATTCGTTTTATTTATTTATTATTGTAAATTTTTAGATATTCTTGAATTGCTGAATCTTTCTTTATTGTCCAGAAAAGTCTTTTTATTTGAATGTTTTGTGCTGTTAAAGGGATGACTTAAGAATAAAAATAAAAAAAATTAGAATATCTACTGTAATTCGAATTAATAAAACGTGAAAAGAGTGAAAATCCTATACAAATTTGTATGGGAAAAGTATGGGCTTAGAGCCACGTGTAAATGACCTCGGACAAAATTTTGTTTGGCCAAATATTTTTTTAGGGCGAACACTTTTGATTCGGGGAGTGTCTTGTATTTTTAAAAACGATTTTGGAAAATAACGGGTACCCTAATGCAGCGGTTCTTAAACTTTGGGAACCTGCACAAGGTCAAAATATATTTTAGAATCCCAAAACTTTACTGGTAGTCCAGGCAATCTAAGCTAAAAATACCCTAAACATGGGCAAGATTGCAACAGAAGCTCCGACCACGGGAACACCCCCAAAAACAGATTTCAAAATAGCGGATTGATTTGAGTGTTGTTTAAGGTTGTTATGTTTACTACGCTTACGCTTTTTTACTATTTTTCTGTACAGAATTCAGTTGTTTATCCTAGGGAAGGGCAATGATTGTTTTTTTTTTGTTCAGAATTCAGTTGCTTATCCTAGGAAAAAGCCATGAAAGTAACCAGTCATCCCCTCCCCTAGTCCTGACCCCTCCCCCACATCTGGCCCTCGCAGCCCCAGAAAAAAAATGGACACTTCGAAGACTCCCCATTTACCATCCACCTCCTTCATAACCCCTCCTCCAGCCATTTTCCATTTATTTTAAGTGGGGGCCAGATTTGGGAAGGGGTCAGGACTAGGGGAGGGAGTGACTGGTTACTTTCATGGCCTTTTCCTAGGATAAGCAACTGAATTCTGTACAAAAAAACAATGAACTCATAAGAGCCAAATAGAAAATGATAGACACGGCAAATATTCACTTATACATAGTCAACAAATACTGAAGAAGGAAAGAAAAATACCACAGTCATCATGCAGTCGACCAGTCCCTCTCCCCACTAGTCATGGACCACCCAGTGATTCTATAAATTGCTGGGTTTTATTTCGATTAAACGTAGACCTCTACAGTAAAGGATGTATATCATGACGCGACACTCGGTACAAAGCGACCAGTAGAGATATTGAATTTGAGTTTATCGAGACCGAAAGGCAACCGTGAACCTATTTCATGATAGGTAGTTTTTGAAAAACAGAATAGCAACCAAAAGATAGTCTTAGACTTACTTCACACGGCAATGCCCCGCACACTTTTTCGCAGGATATTTCAGTGCGAATGATTCTACATAGAACCTTTCACATGAACGGCGACGTTTGTACGTTTGCCGTTTGGATTTATAAGGCAAAAAACCGTGCGGTACATTGCCGTGTGAACTAGCCCTTAGTGAAATCATTTACAATGACCGTCTGTTGGGCAGGCTTGTCAGACAGTTATTATAAAACTGAGTTAAATCATATCAAATAGCTAAGAAAGTGATCCATATAATCTTTAAGAGATGAAAGCTGTCTAAACATCAACATCGTATTTCGTATAGAAAAAAATTAATTGCGCAACATGTTAGGTCGGTAAACTGAAAAAGCTCCTTGATTTTCTGAAATTTTGGACAAAAGCTACTTGTTGGTTTCCCATTTTTCAAAAGCTACGATGAGATTATGTACCGAAACTAAAAGTCGCAAACCGGACTTATTCATGAAGTAAGTTGGCAAATTTTCAAAGCCTATGCAAATAACAAGCATGCTTTAATAATTTCCCTCTTTTTTGAATTGTTGAAGAAACAAGGATGGAGATTGTGATAGGAGACGACATTAATCGGCTGATTTATCGTTTTTACCATGCAAAGGACAATGAGATCAAACTAAATTGTAGTAGTAACGTAAGATGTGGATCAGCTCCAAATTCGGTGTATGAATGGTGCAACTTGCTTCTATTTCTCTTTGCTTCCACTTCCACGAGCCGTGATATCACGCCCTGGATCTTTTCAGGCATATAAATGGGGCTTGTATGCACAGCATAAGTTCATTCAATTATAAGTGTGTGCTCAATATAACCTAATACGACTCTAACTTGTCTGAATACTGTCAATTTACAAAATATAATTATAGTTCTTTAATTTCAAATAAACTGTTTCGTTTGGGGTTCTCGAAAAACTTCTTTTAAACTTAAAGTAAAGATTCTGATTTTGGATATGTTAAAAATGCTTCTGTTACTATATTGCCTATGTTCAAGAAATTATTAGCTTAGTTTGCCTGGACTGAATGAATATATGTCTTTTCTCTAGTGATTTAAGGTACATACACTCAGCGACAAAAAAAAGCCCTCGCGAACTAACTGTTTTTGTGTGCATGTTATATATATTTAACATAAAATAACGGTCTTTATGTTTTTAAATTGTATTTGTATTTAAAAATATGCATGCAAAAAAAGCAAAAATTAGTCATATTTCAAAAACAAAAAATTATTAACACTTAAGCATAAATCATTTAAAGAAAAAAACATGTTTTTTCATGTTTCATACTTTTTGCTAAATTGTTGAACCATTGATTGAACTGGTAATTTTTGAGTACATTGCGCACAATCAACTAAATGGTACTGACCCGAGGTGCTTTTTACCGCTTGGAATAATTTTCCTTATGTGGCTACAATTCGAACCTTTGCGACAAAAGATAAAGACACGTGTACTTAGGTCTGTTTGCTTCAGATTTGTCGGAACAAAATTATAAAATAGTAATAGAAAAAATAAAAATAAGGTTAAGCCCCCAAATAACGAAAATATGTATAAAGGAATGAGTGCCAGGGTCTTTTTGTCGCTGGGTGGGTGTATGTATCTATGAATTAAGATGAAATAAATAAAATAAATGCGTGGGGCCATAAATGAGAGGGTTATAATTGGGGAGTGTTTCTCGTGAAGATTGTTCGCGTCTATCTTTTTCTCTAAAGTTCCGAAGGGAGTGGGGGGTCATAAATGGCGGAAGTGTCAAGACTGAGGAAGGGGGTTATGACTCACGTATGTCCTAGCCCCCTCCTCGGATCATCAAGTGATAACTGAACATAATTAAAAGGAAAAAATCACAGCATAATACAAATAATAACAAAAAACAACATAGCTATAAATCCGCCATTTTGAAACCCGTTTTTCGGGGTGTTCCCATGGAGGGATTTTGTCCGACTTTGGATATATCATTTAGTAGTGGCAACTGATAATAAATCAATTAAAAAAGCTTCTGTTGCAATTTTGCCCATGTTAAATCGTATACTGCCGGACTATGGAGAGGATGCCTTTTAACGAAATTTACAATCTTTACAGCTCATCAAGAACAAGAAAAGCATATTAATTGAAAATGAAATGACTGCTATAGCTTCCGTGTGCCAAGTGTTTTATTTATACAAAAAAATAAACTATGAATTTACCAAAAGCCACTTACCTATTTTTTTTTTGTCTGGAACACAGTTGAGAGCCGAGGTCCTAATGTACATCCATCTATCTATCTTTTGTAGCAATGAACAACGTGTGCAAAACATAAAATTTTATTTTCAAAACTAGTCAACTGTGTTCGATAGTCAGAAAAAAAAATAATTTTATCTGCTTAATATTCAATAATTAACGCAATACAATTTATTGAACGACCTTTTATTTATATACATATGCATCTTTGGCCCTTTTATATATTATTATAAATAACAAATTTACGCTAAATAAAATTTTCTAATCTAATCTAATCTAGTAAGAACATGATAGATCCAAAAACCAATTTGCTTCTTCACGTCCTTAAATTGAGCTAGACAGATTTGGAAAATAATTTCTTTAAAAACATGTTCAAAAATATTCTAAATTTAAACACAGTCGAAATTGAAAACGCAAATTAATTTCTTGAGTTAACGATTTGATAAAAATCAATGTGTCAAAATATGCAATTAACAATTATCCAAAAAGATATCAAATTTTTTCAGGTTGGAATGAAAAAAATCACTTTATTTTTAAATTCTCAATTATCTTATTATTATGGTTTTTTTTTACTACACGAAACCAATTCTTGCCCTATAAAGCATTTGTAAACTAAAAACTTATAATTAAAACGACAAAACTGACCACATACATATTTTGACCTCCAGCACCATATCTTTATCAATTTTTTGTCATGAAGAAAAAGCATGTTCATCATGTTGAATGTACCTGTCTGACTAGATTTTCTAAATCTGCTTTGGTGACTCAATAATAAGAGATTTTTGTTCTTGAGATTGACGCAGAATCAATAAACGATAGGGGTAGACAATTTTTTTTGTTAAATTAGAAATGCTAGAAATATCCTTTCTATGCTTCTAGTTTTTACACTGCTAGAAACTTTGTTCTACCAGCAAATTGACTACATATAGCTACTCTTCCATATGAAACAAAAAACATTGAACTGCCTTAAGACGAATTTTGATTGAATTGATTTCTTTTTGAATCAAGTAAGCAGGTGCTTGGCTACATTATTGTTTAACTAATCGTCTGCTGGACGAGACATAAATAGAATTTACGTTAGAAAAGAATAAATGTCACCGAAAATTCGCCACTTTGAAAAATAATTCTCGGTGTATACCTACAGTGTACATGAACTTTGTTAGTTTGTGAGTGTGTGAGGCAGATGGATCTTAAGTGAGTGAAAGAGGAAAGATTAAAAATGGATTGCACTGGTATGTACCTACAGCGGCGGCGTTCTTTTTAATGAAAGAGGAAAGCGTTAAGTTAAACGACCATGTAGCCAGGCACTTATAATTAAGCAAGGATATAAATTGTACATTCAAATAAAATGGTATTACTCCTTTAGTCTTGCTTGAGAAAAAATAAAAAAAGATTTCAAAAAATTTGGATGACAAGTTCATGGAAGAGAGATATGAGTTTTGTTAAATGGCCTTATTTTTGTTTAATAAATTACAAACAAAGTTTATACACAGACCCTTCTTTCGATTATATGCAAATATTTATTGAATATTTAGTAAAAATAATATATATTTCGCTCAACATGTTAATGGGTGCTTGCACTCTAAATGTTGAAAAGGGCTTTGTCTAGACAATTAAAGTTCAATTTTTTTTTGATCTGCATTGTGAGTCTTTGTGTAGAATAAATGTTACAGATTTTTTTTGTTTGAAATGGGCTTTTACTGTAGTCATCTCTACAAAGGACACTCCTTATGCGCCAAAATAGCCTTAGTTAAACGACGGGTACAGCGCATGGCTGCGCAAAATATTGCGTCAGTTTATGATCACAGACAAGAGCGATTGAAATTTTAGTTGAAAATCGTATTCAATGAGTGTGAGAGTATGATTTATAGATAAAAGAAGCACTAAAATAAGTTTCTACAGGCAGTCTGCACTTCTTCAGTCTACTCTTCGCTTTGTCTCTGTTCTCTCTTATGTCATTACACATTGACAGTCGTCATTACGTCGAATCATAGAAATCCCAGCAATACAACAACATTCTTGATGATGAATCCAACAACTACAATAATGTCATTAACAACGCATTCCGTTTTTGCCCTTGTTGCGATGTGCACAACTACCTCGGTTCTCAAATGATTTTCGAGTGTTCTTAGTCAAGCACTTACGAAATCGAAAGCATAAGATGATTAAATTAAATTAAAACAAAAAAAAAAACAAAATAGTTAAAATAGCTATACAAAATCAAATATTTTTTTTACGGAAACTAAACCTAGGATAAGTGGGAATTTTGTATGTGTGTTTAATACTGTGTTTCAAAAGCTTGTAGTCTTTTGCTTTTTTAAGTGATAAAAACTTCTTTTAATGCATAATATAGTCTGCAAATAAAGTAATACAAGTGTTTAAAAAAAAAATTAGCAAACATATTTTTTGTGGTATTGTTGGTGCATGCCAGTGAACATTTGTGTGCTCCTCTGTAAATCTTTTTATTATAAAAGGTAATTACAATTTTTATCGATTTCTGTATAAAATGGAGGAAAATATTGGTTTCATATTATGTTTGTTAGGTGTGAGAATAGTTTAAGAGGATAATTATTGTGTATAGTATTGCACATTGTCTCATCATATATTGATTTTTCTATTGTCAAAGAATTTGCATCACGTTTAACCAGTGAATACAGAACTGTAAAGTACATTGGCTACAATATTATATTAATTTTTCCTTACTAAGCATAAAGATACAAAAAAATAATGTTTAATTTTAATAATTTTAAATTTAATCAGCTGTGATATCTTCAAATGTATGTAACTATAATGAATTATATTACAAACTCGATTTAAGAAATTTTATAAATTCTTTTATATCAGGTCTGTTGCTAAGGATTTTTTGTTCAATGTATATACTAAAATTTTTAACTACTGAAGTTCAGATGAAAAGTCTCAAGTCTTGCGCATGACATAAAAGTTCTGTTCTGATGGTATGATTTATTAAGTGATTTTTTTTTTTTTTAATTTTACAACTTATAATTATTTATAATCTAGAATTTACACTTGATACTTAAAATCATTAACGACATTGTGACTTAGATGATTAATTGATAAACTGCTTAAGTTGTTGCTTGAGATAAAAGAATAAGTTTAAAACAATAATTTAAGTTCTTAAAATGAAATCGATAATCAAATATACTCGTAGTATAAAGGTGATAAGGGAGGAGAAAATAAGTTGATCCATAAACAATTCAGTTTATGCGTACCTATAGTTTGAACGGCCTAGCTGATTTTCCTTAAACGTTAAAAGTTGTTTTCATCAATTATTTAACTTTACTCATGTTTACGTACCGCAGAAACAAAGAGAACCAACAATTTTTTATACATAATGTGCTATGATTCAAGTTCCTTAAATATCTATCATCTAATGTGAAATGATTAACAAACATTTTTTTTCAATATGGTTAGTAAGAAAGTTGCAATTAGAATTTTGACATTTGATTTGAGCTGAAGTTATTCAGGTATTTCACCTATTGTGAATAAAAAAGGTTTAAATATTGGATTTTGAATCTTAAGGAGCCGTCTCATTTGATGAGTTTATTTGTGGAGCTTTTTTTCGGAAAATTTTAATGACTAATCATATATGTACATATTTATTTACATATGTAATGGAACCATTTACAATATGTATTTATTATCATTCCAACAATATTTTAAAATAAGATACTAGCCAAAAATATGAGTACATGATGGAAATAAATCTAACGTTAGACACATTCAAAATATAAGTAAAGTATGATTCTGCTGATCTAAATTATCTTAGCAGTGGACCTGTTGCTATGATTCAAGTCAAAATATGAAAATTTGATTTTTTAAACACTCAGCCAAATGAAAAAAACGCGGAATAGTGAAAGGTTAGCCTTATTCCGTGGATTAAGTGCAAAATGTTACTAATAACACAAAATTTCTTCTAAGTGACGTTTACTCAGCTAAACCACCGTTGCAGATGGTGTAGCGAAGGAACAATCAACAGATTTTTTATTGTATTGGTGTTGGTATCAACTTTTTTTTTTATTTGTTTGGTATCAAGAGTTTTATATTTTCGATATCATTTTTATTTTCTATGCACAATAATCCCAGTAGATTCTGAAGAATACAAAAAAAAATATCTTTTTTTGTGTAAACTTTTTTGGTCATTGATGCTCCAATTACTCGCTCCTTTTCCATCTTTAAATACAATTTTCCATAATAATAATAGTTTAGTTAGACATAAACAAAAGAAAATTCTTAGAGGTGTGTTTGGTAACTTGAAATTTTAAGATGTCAAAACCCATACAAAAAAACCCAAGTTTTCGAAACTTGGTAAGAATTCCAAGTAACTAAACAGGCCTCGTAAGATAAACGTCACTTTAATATTCCACGACCATATAGTTTTTTTAATGAGAAATTTTAACTCGTGGCTTACGTCTTATTCCGTAGTTTAGTAAAAGCGTGAACTAAAGGGGGAATAAGCGGTTTTTTTTAATACCGCTGTTTGAATTCAAGAAACAAACAATACGATATTTCCGATCGGAAGTAAGTGTTGAGTCGAAAATGTCATTTAGTCATTTGCTGCAATACCGTTTTTTTTTTAAATTCTAAGATGAATGCGGTTGAAATTGAAAATTGCTTGCAAAAAATTACTCTAACCTTCTGAGAAACCAATGGAAAACGACTTCCAAATTGAAATTTTTAGAATACTACCCAGTGGCCCAATTCGAAATTCGATGAATATAAAAATTAAATTCTACCAGAGTGATTGGCTATAAATTGTAGAATCACCCATACATATTTATTAACAGAAATTTTTCAGTTCCTTTCCCCATTGTGCACAATTTTTTTTTGTTTTATTTCTTAAAAAAAAAGGGCTTACGTCAAATAACAACGTAAGATGACAAAATTGTACGAAGGTGCTCAGCTCCGTCTTGTGCGAGGACGTCTCGACTGTAAAGGAGCCGCAGATCTACAGTTCTCTGGTGTTCTGTGCAATCCAAGGCAGCGTCGAAGACACTGCCTCTCAAACACCCGAATCTTTTCCATTTGAGATGGGGCAACGTTGAACCAAACCGGGCATTCATAGGCAATCATCGGCCATCTCCTTCACCCTGCTGTTAAGCCGGCTGCTATAAAACAACCTTTTCGTCAGGGCAAAAGCTCCCCTTGCCCTGGCCAGAGCAGCATTTATATGTCTGTCGAAATACAAATACTAATCGATCCGGATGCCTATGTACTTTACTACACTTTTACTCGCCAGTGGATGTCCATTTGTATGGAAGCCTCAACTTTTAATTAATTTATAACATGGTTATTCAAATGTTATTTCGAAAAATAAAGTTTTCTAGATTTGTATGTTATTTACAACAAATTTTCTTGCAGTTTGTCAATTAGACAATAATGTTATAAACACTCGGTCAGATGCTTAATAACTTTATTATATCTGTGGCTACGATCACCAGCTTGCGCCAGTTCTTTCTCGTATCCCTTGTGGCTTTAAGCAACGGAGTCCTAAACAAGATAGTTTCTGATTTCTGAAAGTTGATTTTCAACTTCCAGTCATCGCAATATTGCTGAATCTTCTCGAAGTCACGCTGCAAGAGAATCCTGATGACCTCGACTTTTGGAGCTGTTCTATACGCAATTAGATCGTCGGAATACACAATTGCCTGAGTTAGACTACTTATCAGATCGCTGGTGTAAATGCTGAATAGAATCGGCGAGTTGACCGCTCCCTGCTGAAGACCGTTTTTAATATTAAAGGTTGTGGCAGAAGTCACATTGCCATTCTTGACAACAAACTTTCTGCCATTGAGCATATCATAAAGCATAAATAACAGTGGTTTACTAATGCCAAGTCTGGTCAGCTTTAGATAAGGACCCTCTAACCATACGGTGTCGAGAGACTTCTCCAAATCAACGAGACAGGCACCCATACACTGCTTCTTAGATTTGTTCCATCGGACATCAGAAACTACTTTAGACGCGGCATGAATGGTGTCATGTTCCGCCTTAAAACCGAACTGATTGTCCGGTATGATATTATTGTCTTCTACCCACTTAGACAGAGATCTATTGATTATTTATTTCGAATTATACTTGGAAAAAGACTTATCGACCGCAAATTCGCGGAATTGGAGTTGTCCTTTCCCTTTTTCGGGAGCGGGTGCACCACAGCTGTCTTCCACCGCACTGGATAATACGCATTATTCAGAGCGTTGTTAAACAGAGTGGTATAAATGTCTACTGCTTCTTGAGGTAAATGTCGAAGTACAACGCTGGATATGCCGTCGACTCCTGCTGATTTCTTCTTCTTTAATGAATCGAAGATGAGCTGGAGCTCCAATGGGGCTGGGCCCGTTTTGCTCGGCGATCATAGCGTTTGCCAAATGATCTTCATTGAATCCGGTGAAACCGAGGTTCTCTGATCGCCATTGCGTGATGTCATTCCGAAGGTAGAAGTGGTGGAGCAAGGCTCTGTTTTACAGGTCATGATTGGTCTAATACGCTAATTACTGAGCTATTTCGCAATACAGTTGTGTGATGCTAAAAATAAAAAGTATATAGGTACTTTAATTTTTCTTACTATATTATGATT
The DNA here is from genome assembly GCA_946251815.1 of Dasysyrphus albostriatus. Lineage (NCBI taxonomy): Eukaryota > Metazoa > Arthropoda > Insecta > Diptera > Syrphidae > Dasysyrphus > Dasysyrphus albostriatus. Next base: position 67,408,357 of record OX276337.1, on the reverse strand, counting down.
TGTATAAAATGTTTTTTTGTTTTTGTTATATATGGGGTATTTGGGAGGGATAAAAGGACACCTCCAACTAGCTTCTTCTAGCAAGGTACACTAGTATTTGACAAGTTTTCCTTGTCTAGATTGCCCCTTCTGAAGTCTTTTCAGGACCTTGACTTTAACTTGACATTTTTCCAGGCGGGCTGCTTGGACACAGAAAATAATGCATGAATAGAAACACTTTTTTCTGTATGGATTTGACAGAGATAGAGATATGATTGAATTTGATATTGTTTGTTCGTATTCACGATTTTATTTTGCATATTCCCTACACTGTTGAATTCCTTTCAACAAATAAATCGATTTGTTTAGAAGAAAAGATCAATTTTTCTAGACAAATCAAATCTTTTGTTTTTAGCTAGATCTACACCTACTTGCACACACACTAAGAAAATTTGACATTTCTCTGCAGTTGAAATTTTTTTCGCGGCTCTTAACAAATATTGAGAAGTGTTTGTCGCTCGTTTAAATAGATGTAAAACGAATATATTTATAAAAAAAAATTTAACTCATCAATAAGCAGTGAACAATTAATTAGAAGTCGATTGAACATAATGAAGTTCGCGCTCGCCGATATGTTCCTCGATTGAGGTTTTTTTGATCGCTTTAGGACTGTATTTTTTTATTTTAACGAACGCTTAACTAATTTTGTTTATTTTTGCAACTTTTATCGGAAATATATTCGTTTTTAATCCTATCAAATAATGTCAAAATTGAATGCACTTATCAATATATGTATGTTATGAATTTGTGTGCGCAACAATTTGTTTACTTTTTTGTTTAAAAACTTCTGTCAAATGGCACACACTCGAGCACATAAAAAATCAATTTTTTTTAAATTTTTTAAAATAAAAAAAAGCAATCCCCAAAGGTTGAAAGGAATTCGACATAAATGACGGCTTGAAAGAAAATTATTCATATGAAAGATTTTGTTGTTTGTTTTCACATTTGCACAGAACGGGAATCGGAATCAGTGTGAAAGCATGAAAAGTTTTTTGATTCACTTTTTCACAGAACCAGAATCGGCCTGGTCGGTACAATAGAACATTATTCTCCGAGAGTTAACTTATCAGTTCAAAGGAAACTAAAAAATTACTTATTAAGAATCAATTAATAAAGCTATAAATAAGCCCAACCCTTTAACTTTTCCTCAAACATTTTACGTTAAAGTAACCCTTATTGACTTAACCACATATAAACCAATTTTTTGGACTTTGACCCACTATGAAATGATGAAATAATGCCTACCTAAGCTTCCGTTATTAGAGTACAATCAACTCCTAGCTAGACTATGCTAGTGTACATATTTTGTGTAACTCGTTTGCTTCTCATAAAATTTGTATTAATGAAAATATTTGTTTTGAATTACTAAATCCACATACATATGTACATATATTATCGTTGATCTTGTGAATCACATGGTAAGCAAAGAGTTATACGTATTTTTATATCTTATCGAAAATGAAAAATTATAAGATATCGCCATGGCGACGATTAATATTTAGCTCCCAAAAAAAAATAAATATTTGTGTTTAAATTCATAGTTTTTGTTTTTTTAATTGCATTTCACTCTTATCTTTTAACTTAAAAATATCCTATATTTTAAATCAAGTAATAAATTACGCAACAAAATTGAGACTGCACTAGTAAGCAACCTGTTCATATCTGTTCTGTTGAACTCAGTAAATTATTTTCAATCAACAACGAATTACGTATTTGTGATACTGTAGCCTAAATAGTAAATATATTTTTTTTTGGAAATTATGATTGATTAAAATCAATTTTCGTAAACATATTCATAATCTATAGCAGCTATGCGATCCTGGATTAAATTCAATTAGATCTGTAATTGATTGTATTATTGAAGTTAATGCATCAAAATTTTATCTTAAAAATACATAATCAGCCCTTCTATAGAGTCTCTCGTATATAAGAATGAATTTACATCATAAACTACGCATAGAGTCAGAAAAAAAATCCATCTAATTCGACTTTCTGAATCATCTCCAAAATAAAAAAAATTCATGTTGTTGTCTGGTTCTTGCAATCAGGTGACGATGTGGTTGTTTTAGTTTAAAGATAATTTTGTTCAAATTCGTAATTTTGAGTAAGACTAAGGAAAAAAATTCTTTGAATATCTGGAACCAAAAAGACCACATTTCAACAGAAAACTATAGAAAAGAACATAAAAGGAATTTTTAAACACCTTAATGCACATATTATGTACGATTTAAAAATACGCTTATTTTGGAATGTTTTTAAATTCATTTTTTATTTTATTATTTTATTAAAATCCGGTATAATAAATCGAGATATATTTGATTCTGAATTTGCAATGCACAAACAGAAATTGTTGAAGAATTAATGATAATCATATGGTTCATTAAGTGCTCATCTTACTATGCATAAATGCGAATGATCTTCAAAAAAATTGGTGTATGCCATATATACCAAATTACAAACTTTAATCATATATCACGTACTTTGGACGAATGAATAATCGATAATGATAATTTTTCCTACAATTGTTAGGCTAATGTCGAACACCATATTTGTTTTTTTGTTTGTATTACATGTTTTTACTAAGCCCTTGAGTTAATTTTCTGTTTCTTTTTTTTGCAGGGGTTATTACGAGCGGCGCACTTATCTCTGTACAGATAAATATATCTTTTGTTAAAATCTCGGAACTTCCCTTACTTTACATTTATATAGATAAATTTCCCAGTTAAAACAAAAAAAAAAAACACATCAAAATGTCAACAGTCGACAAAGAGGAATTGGTCCAAAAGGCTAAACTTGCTGAACAATCCGAAAGGTAAAAATACTTATCATTATTATAAATTTATTTTAATATAATACAATTTTTGTTTAAATGAAGGTACGATGACATGGCACAAGCTATGAAATCGGTCACAGAAACAGGTGTCGAACTTTCTAATGAAGAGAGAAACCTTCTTTCAGTTGCATACAAAAATGTTGTTGGTGCCCGCAGGTATAGTCCTATAAACTAACTTTATTCAATTGTTTGTTTATAAAACTTAACATTTAGATCATCTTGGAGAGTAATTTCTTCAATTGAACAAAAAACGGAAGCATCCGCCAGAAAACAACAGCTCGCCCGAGAGTACAGAGAGCGTGTGGAAAAGGAGCTTAGGGAAATTTGTTACGAAGTTTTGGTAAGTCAAAATTAAATACAAATCCTTTAATACGTAAGTCGAGTGAATTAAATAGCGTATTCTTCCTTGCTAGAGTTCTGATAGTACCTTATCGTCGGCTTTCTGACAAAACCTCGTAAGTCGGTTTTAAAAAATTGATTAAAAGACACAAACAATCAGTTTAAAAGTCAATAAAATTGGATTCTTAGACCGTAAAAAGTTTTGAAACTGGTTGATGGGACCAAAAGGAACCATGATACAGTTACGAGACATTGATATTTTCATTCAGTGTTTTGTTTTGAGACTTACGAGGTTTTGACAGAAAGCCGACGTTATTTAAGTTTGATGCTTAATCAAATTGAAAAAAAAAAATGTATATATGTATGGGTTTTACTCTTCAAATAAAAAAGATAATGATTTTTGTCAAAAGTTGCCTCCGACCACAGTACACAAAGCTAAGGTTAAATATACTGCTCAGGTTGTCAAAATTGAAAGTGTCGGATATATATGGCTGGATATAGATGGCTGTGAACGTGAGGCCTTATAGTGTTTTCGTTTGATAATACGGAAGAAGCCTCCGGAGCTCTCCGATGCCAAACGAAGTATTTGCAGCTTCTTCGTTTGGCATCAGAGAGCTTTTCTTGATTCTGAAGTTTAGGCTTGGTTGTATTTGTACACTTGAATGTTGCATTTGGGTGATGAAAAACTCACAGCTGTTTCTCTGAATATTGATATTTCTTACCACTTTGGGATTTTACTTTGAGTAAACTCTTTATCTAAGAAAAAATCCCACAAGACGGTATGAAGATATGATGATGGACAAGATGAAATTTTTGGCCTATCCCTTTTGCATAATGCAAAGTCGCAATTGCAAGGTATTGAGGTACTAACGGGTGATTTTTTAACTGGTTTGGTTTTGGCAACACTGGTTTTGACAGCTGACGTGTGTTTAGTACCTTGTGTCACTGTCAAACAGCTTCAGTTTGGTTTGCAATATAACCATGGATCGTCTTACAAATGAACAACGCTTGCAAATTATTGAATTTTACTATCAAAATTCGTGCTCGGTTCGAAATGTTCATCGCGCGCTGCTTCCATTTTATGGTCGGCATTCTCGACCTTCTGAGCAGTCTATTCGAAAGATTGTGACCAAATTTCGCACCAAATTTACTTTGTTGGACATTAAACCACCAACACGTTTACGTACTGTGCGTAGTGAAGAAAATATTGCGGCCGTATCAGCTAGTGTGACAGAAGACCGCGAAATGTCGATTCGGCGCCGTTCCCAGCAGTTAGGCCTTTGTTACAGCACTACGTGGAAAATTTTGCGGAAGGATTTGGGCGTAAAGCCTTTTAAGATACAGCTGGTGCAAGAACTAAAGCCAGCCGACCTACCACAACGCCGAATTTTTGGTGAATGGGCTCTTGGAAAGCTGGCCGAGGATCCGCTTTTTTATCGAAAAATTGTGTTCAGCGATGAGGCTCATTTTTGGTTGAATGGGTACGTAAATAAGCATAATTGCCGCATTTGGAGTGAAGATCAGCCAGAAGCATTGCAACAGCTACCAATGCATCCCGAAAAAGCCACTGTTTGGTGCGGTTTATGGGCCGGCGGCATTATTGGGCCATATTTCTTCAAAGATGATGCGAATCGCAGCGTTACTGTCAATGGTGAACGCTACCGAGCGATGATAACAAACTTTTTTTTGCCCGAAATGGAAGTTCTTGACTTGCATGATATGTGGTTTCAACAAGACGGTGCCACATGCCACACAGCACGCGAAACAATGGCGCAATTGCGAGGCGAGTTTGGTGAACAGTTAATTTCACGTTTCGGGCCGGTCAATTAGCCGCCTAGATCGTGCGATTTGACACCATTAGATTATTTTTTGTGGGGGTATGTCAAGGCTAATGTCTATAGGGACAAGCCCGCTTCGATTGACGCACTGGAAGCCAACATCCATGCATTCATTCGTGAGATACCGGCCGATATGTGTGAAAGAGTATGCCAAAATTGGACTCAGCGGATGGGCTACCTGAGACGCAGCCGCGGTCAACATTTGCATGAAATTATCTGTAAACATTAAATTGCAAGGTTCAAACTATCGATTCAAATAAATATTTCATTAATTTTTTCGAATTTTTTGTGTGTTTTTTTTTTTTAAGTTCTAAACCTCTTAAAAAATCACCCGTTACAAATGCATAATTCAAAGTCGCAATTACAATAGTAAATAATTTAAAAAAAAATTGTTTATTTTGACATTTCAATTGTGTGCATGTGTGCGTACTTCTAGTTTTGATTCTTTCTTCAAATCCAGACTAGTTTTTCTCTTCTTTTCAGAAGAAGAACTGTCATCTAGTTCCAAACGAACGTTTCCAGAAGCATTCGGAGTGCTTCTGGACGTCCTAACGAAAACACTATTAAACACACGTAAACGCAACAACAAATTAAAATTGAAACTGTAGGAAATACAAAATGGTTGTGAACGTAATGACGTAAATACACATTAACCCAGCAAAAAATATTGGCAATTGACACTAATTTTGATATATGGGCAGAACTGGACGAAAGTCAAAACTCTAATGATATCACCTTTAATATGTGTAGTGTACTGTGGCCTCTGACAACAGTGGAATATCTGTAATATTTTGATCTTTTGTTAGAAAACAGCATTTCGGATATTTGGCTATCATTTCAAACTAAGTATAGGGTTTCCTTTATTTTCCTTTAGGGATTGAAATGGTTTTGGTAAATGTTTCATGTGAGTGGGTGTTAAAGGAAGCTTAAGCTATCAACTAGTATTAGAGAACGAAACAGAAACAACGCTTTATTAAATTATTTACTCAATTTGAAACTCTAGTCCTACACTAATCGATGGCAAATAACTGAGAATTTTGCGTGTCAATAAAATTTCCAAATAAACAATTACTTTTGTTGGAAACTTATTAATTTATTTTTCTGATCAGTTTCAGGAAAATAAATCAAAACGTTTAAAACAAAGAGTAATGCAATTAAACAAATTATTTGTACACAAAATTCTTTGAATTGTTTGTCATCAGTAAATTATCCATTCGAAACTGTTTCAGGTTTGTTTTCGTGGTTGCTATAACTGGTGCCTTGTCTAAAAAAACATGACTGGGTCGCATCTAATTGCTCTTATGTTAAAGACGCTGAGTGCTTAAGAACATTATATATAAAGATGTGGAAATTATGAGAGAATATGTTTAAAAGCATGAAATACGATATTCAAATTAGCTTAAATAACTTCTTTGGGAGTTTTCTTAAAAAATAATTTTATTTTGCTTAAATTTTTATAGTTTTCGCATACAGAAGAACTTTAATATAAACCGTAGAAGCCGTTTTTAAGAAACAAATATTTTCCTTAACGGTTTTTTAATATTAATTGAATATGAAGAAAATTTAAAAAGAAAATTCTTCTGTTTGAGTGGAGTGACCGAATTTATAATTCAAGTTAAAAGTTCAAATGAGCTCAACTCCATTGCATTTCGCCCAGGTATGATAGTTGGGCATTTGAAATTCTAAGTGTTTGAATTTAACCAAATTCCCTTAGAATAATAAAATTCACAGTATCTCCAATGCTGTGATTTTTTTATTAGTCGGTAATCATCGATAAAAATTTGCGTCTTAGAAGGGTATGATAGTCATCTAACTGATGAGCCCAACTATCATACCTGGGCGAAACGAAATGGAGTTGAGCTCATTTGAACTTTTAACTTGAGTTTTTTAATATTTGTATGGAAAGTACCGTTATTTTTTTTTTTATAAAAGTGAATTTTTTCTTAAAATACTTTACAGAGTGTAAAAAAAACCCCTTTTCATAATATTTGATTTTCAAACAAAAATCCAAAAACTTGTTTTTGCAAAATTTTAGTAAGAAAAACTATACACATTGTTTAGAAGCTTCTGAATAAAAAAAAAATATTGAAATCAAAATATCCGTTTTGAAGAAAATCGAAAGTAAAAAAATGGTTTTTCGGGGAGGTACCATTAATCATTTTTTTTGGAAATGGTTTCCCATCCAAAGGTAGCTTTTCCCAAATGAAATTTATTTTTTATCGTTATTTTTATTTCTAAAAAAAATCAAGAAGAGTGTGGGCAGAATCACTAAAAACCATTTTTATATCAAGTTTTAAGAAAAAATATCTAGCCGTTTAGGCTGCAGCCGAACAGACGACAGAATTATTTCCTCTAAAAATACTGAGTCTTAATGCAGAAAGAAATGTTTCAGTGTATCTCAGAAAATAAATTAAAATCTTGCAATCTTATTCTATACAGTATGAAAACACATATCTCTGCGAAAAACTTAAACAAAATTATAGCTCCGTTGTCTATGTAAGAAATTCGAAGCACTTAAAACAAAAAAAAACTATGATTTTAATTGAAATTTACTGGGATGAAATGAAAAAAGGTTAACTATGAAGAAAAATAATAGAATAGGAAATTGTGTAAAAATATTTACATTTCTGAGATCTTACATTGTTGGAATTAAATATTGTGTTATAAAAAACAAGAAACTGCTCTTTAATTTTCCTTCAAACTCTAACACATCTGGGATATTTGATCGTGAGCGGATAAGTTGAGACTAGTCCAAACTTATTTCAGATGAAAAATATGTTTTTATACTCCTCTATTTATGGATTAACTCTTCTTTTTTATTTTTAACCACCACATTAACCCTTTATACTTTTATTTTTGATTACAGGGTCTTTTAGATAAATATCTCATCCCCAAAGCAAGTAATCCAGAAAGTAAGGTATTTTACCTAAAAATGAAGGGAGATTATTACAGGTATTTAGCTGAAGTGGCTACAGGAGACGCGCGCAACAGTAAGTACATTTTATATAAATATTTTTAATTGTATGTATACATTTACCTATACACATTTAAAAATATGTTTGAAAAGAAAACCTCTGAAGCATTAACAAATTTCCCAAAATATTAAAACAGCCGTGGTAGATGACTCCCAAACTGCTTACCAGGATGCATTTGAAATAAGCAAGGGTAAAATGCAACCAACACATCCAATCAGATTGGGTCTTGCACTCAATTTCTCAGTCTTCTATTATGAGATTCTAAATTCTCCAGACAAAGCTTGCCAATTGGCCAAACAGGTTATTATCAAACATAAACGAATAAAAAAAAAACACGATATAGGAGTAAGCTTAAAAATTTAGATTGATTGGAAAATGCGCTTTGCAAAGAAATTTTGTCGATAATAGATCAAAACAAATACTGGAAATCTTTGTTTAAATTTAGTAAAAACTAACACATTTTTAAACACTTTAAACTATTTATATTTATTTATTGTTTCTTTAATTTATTCTAATTTTTTGTTTTCACTTTTTAAACATATAACTGAAATCGTATAAAAACTTAAACATAATGGCACCATTACTCAAATAAACAATAACCAGCCGTGGTCGAAGATTCGCAAAAGGCATATCAGGAGGCGTTCGATATTGCTAAATCAAAAATGCAACCTACGCATCCAATCAGATTAGGTCTCGCACTCAACTTCTCGGTCTTCTATTATGAAATTATAAATTCACCAGCGAGGGCTTGTCACTTAGCTAAACAGGTTTATATATTCAAAACATCAATTTTCTCTTTCATATTAATGCATTTAAAATAGTTTATATGTTCTGTGGCTCTTTTTTGCTTAATAATATATTACATGTTTTTATTTAGTATGGATTTTTTTATTAACAAACGTAATGCGTTTTTTCCTTTTAACCTAAATGAACCTGCCTAGTCACATAACCAATTTCATTGCGAAGTGTTTTTGTTTAATACTTGGTATCAAATAAGTTTATTGCATTGTCGTAACACGTTTAAGCTTGCAAGGCGTGATGCAAAATCATATTATTAACTTGTTATTGTTTTTTCCGCAAATTCAGGTGCTTATTACGAGAACATATTCACAATAGAAACATTCTAAACTGTTAAGCAGTTGATATAATTTTTTCAAAGCTGATCTAATTTCAGCTATAGGCAAGTTTCACCTTAACGGGTAGTGTTTTCCCGACATTTAGGGGCTGCTTTAGGGACTCCATGGAACCTTCTCATTAAACTTTTTGGGTGTATGAGATTTAGAGCGCTGATATTGATTGCACAAAGGTCTTGGTCTCCACCAAAAGTATATCAGTGCGTTATTTCGCCAGAGAGAGACTGCATACTATAAAATACTCCATATCTTTCATATTTCCGTTTGTAATGTATTTTGCCGTTGGTAGATATCTAACACCATATGAGACGGATGAACATTGGAAATGCTATTTGCATAAAAACTAAACGTTTGCTTTTTTGTTTAAGTAAAACTAAGGACTTTTGTTTGTTCTTAAATTGGCCTCCAAAGTTCAGCAAGCTTAAGGATGAAACGCTAGTGGACGGTTACCATTCGATCGAAACGTAGGATTTGCTGTAAATAAGATGTTTTCGCTTTTTTGTCCTAGAATCGAAAAATTTCTTCTTGAACGCGTATTTACCTAGCTTGATTGTTAACCCCGCGCACCTCAAAAAAGATCCTTAAATTTTTCAAATGCCCATCTTTTTTTGGACCCGATATAAACAACAAAAATAACGTTAAACAAAGCTGCACCATATATAGGTCTGGTGAATAAAGCCATGCAGTAAAAACAATATTTTTTACTGCTACTTGTTCGATTTTTTCTTTTAAAACCTTTCAAACTAGAAGTAGAATTTTATAGAATGCTGTTGAATAAAATTAACACCCAGTGATTTCGTCGATTCCCTCAAGCCGCCAGATCTATTTTGCAAAAGTTGTTCTAACGTTACAGCTAAAAGAATACTTATTTCATTGAGAAATTTTCTTTTCCAGGAAAACTTTATTAAATCCTCACATAAAGATAAAATATAGTTCAGCCGTGGATGTCATTATGAAGGTACCAAATCAGATGGGTTTTGGTAAACCAGATTTTCAACATATGAAAGTTATTCCGATAGATTTTCCCGTTTAATTACTTACTTACTTACTTAAGGTGGCGCTACAGTCGGGGGTGGATCAGGGACTCAACCAACAAGCTTCTTCCAGCCGGTTCGGTTTCTAGCTAGCTGTCTCCAGTTTCGCATGCCAAGTTGGTTGAGGTCCTCTTCCTTTTGCGTGCGCCACCTGTTGCGCTGTCTTCCTCTACTGAGCCGTCCCACGGGGTTGGATTTTTTTTTTTTTTTTATTAAGTTTTTAAAATTATTAATATAATATAAATTCAATACATACAAAATCAATAATTCATTTATAATTTTAACAAAGTTGTTATAAAATATATATATTACATATATGTACTAATAATTTTAGAAATAGGTATCATTCTGTAGCACTTGCGTGACTAGAGGCGAATGATCCGTCAGTTAGAAATAGCAAAATTGTTTTTAATTTGTGTTTGTGGGGTAATATTTAAAAATTTCAATTTAAAAAACAAAAATTTTTTATGAGAGCAATGAAAAAAAAAAGTTAAATTTATAAATTACAAGCTGAATTCAACAATATTTTGACCAAAGAACTATCCATAGTGAAAAGCCAATTCCTTACTTTATTAATGAACAAAGTGGATTGTGTTTCTGTTCTTACTTCAAAGGGTAGTCTATTAAAAAGCCTAGGTGCCGTTGCAGTATAGAATCTATAAAAATGTGTTTTCCTAGCTAAAGGAATGTTTACCATTGCCATACTATTCACTCTTAATCCGTGAGTATTTGAACTTCTCAAGGTAGCGCTGTACCCGCTTCGCATAAAAAAAACCTTTAAGACCTTAAAGATATAAAGGTGAGCGACTGGAAGTACGCGGAGACAATGAAAAAGTGGCCAGGTACTTGTACGCCTGTTGACTCTACAAATAATTCGTATCAGATGTTTTTGGGCAACGTTTAATAGTTCGATTGTGCAGTTTGTATATTCCACCCCAACTTGCAATACCATACTGTAATTTCGAATGTGCTAACCCATAGTAAATCATCAAAAGAATATTAGTTGAGCAGTGGGGTTTTAATAGATACATTTTGCGCGTTACAGACAACATATATTTTTTTAATTCATCTACATGCTTTTTCCAACTCAAGTTTTTATCAATTAAAACACCTAAATACTTAAAGCTTTCAACATTTTCAATTTTAAAACATTTTGTATTACACACAAATTCATTAGAAAAGTTCTTTTCTCCACAAGTGTGAGCAGATAACGACATTTTTGGGCAATTAGTGGAATGAAAAATGATCTCGCAATCATCGGGGAAAGGACTTTTTAAGTTACAAATCATCAATTTAGTTTTTTCACTTATAAGTAATTGATGTCTAGCAAACCACTGTCGCAGAATTTGAATGTCCATATTAAGATTAACTGTGGAGTCAAACAAGTTATTATTCGTATACGTAAAAGTGATATCATCAGCAAAGGCAGTAATTTTACTTTTAAACTTTTGGTTAAATAGTGAGTTCAAGTATATTAAAAATAAAAGATTTGTACAATTTGTCTAAAAGTATATTGTGGTTGACCATATCGAATGCCTTAGTCATATCTATGAATAGAGCTATAGAAGTATTATGTTTGTTAAAACCATCATTTATTTCACTAGATACTTTAAGAATGGCATCTTCAGTGGATCTTCCTTCTCGGAAACCAAATTGCTCATTACCAAAAAAGTTGTTTTTGTTCAAGAACGATACTATTCGCTTTTTCATAAGTTTTTCAAAAATTTTACTAAACGTTGGAAGAATGGAAATAGGTCTGTATTGAGACATTAAATTTCGATTACCTTTTTTGAATAATGGAATAACCTCGGCGGATTTTAAAGCAGCAGGAAAGATGCCAAAATGTACACTTGCATTAAATAAATGACTCATTGCATCCACAATATATAATGAAATTTCCTTTAAGAGGCAGTTAGTAATATTGTCGGAAGCACTTGAAGTTTTGTTATCAAGAGATAATATTTCTTTATAGATTTCTAATGGAGAAATCTCATTAAAGACAAAAGTTTTGCTTTGAAATGTCTCATCAACTAAATCTGAAAATAAATTACAAGAACAATTACTTTGTAGTGGAAGAGGTTTGGACTGAATCGGGATAGATACAAACAATTTATTAAAATTATTAGCAATGGCCACAGGATCTAATATTATTTCACCTTCAATTTCTATTTTAGAAATATTGTCCTTCTGAGGTTGATTTTCAAGGATGTTGTTGACAACTTTCCACTCTTCTTTTACATTCCCTCTACAGTTCTGAAGCTTATTAGCATAAAAATTATCTCTACTCATATTTAAATATTTTTTAACGTCCTCATTTATCTTTTCGTAGTGTTTTTTTAAATTTGAATTAAGTGGATGTCGTGAACATTTTTTTCGAATTTCATTTTATCCACTTATCCACGGCCTTAAACGTTTCAATTTGGAATTGTTCGGATTTACTACTTCAGTACAACATTCAATATGATTTTTCAAAATACCAAGAAAAATTGTATAAGCCATTGAAGGGTTGTTTTCTGCATAAACAGGCTCCCAGAACTCAAACTTTAGGCGTCTAATTAATGAAATTAAATCAATTTTTCGGATTATTTTAAATGGTATAGGTTGATGAATACTAGGTGACTGACATTTATCTATAATAAGATTTATCATGCAATGGTCGGAAATTTTATAGTCTAGTACTTGAGCTGATAGTTTCTGTAAGAATTTGCTGTCTAACCTTACGAAAATATGGTCAATGCATGTTTGTGATGTGCCTGTAATACGCGTAGGTTCCATGACAAGAGGTTTTAAACCATATGAAGACATTAAAAGCATATAGTTATCAGTGTCAGGGTTACTTTTTAGTATATCAATATTAATATCTCCTAAGACCAGTAAGTTCTTCACCTTTACATCTTTAAGTAAGTCATTCAAATGTGTTATAAAAATGCTTTTATTTAAACTATTTTCATGCAGACGATAAACGCTTAAAATTGTAAACTTTTCCATACCAATAATACAGTTAATTTTAATAATATCGGCGCTACTCAGACTAATTTTAATGGCATTACATTCATAGTCATTTTTTATATACACAACAACACCACCTGAGCTATATGAATTATTGCAGTTTGCGTATTGATCGAATCCAGGAATGGTATAATTGGATAGTTCATAATCGTACAACCAAATCTCAGATAAAACAATTAAATCAACATTAGGATGAAAAGCATTTAAATGAGCTAAAAATGAATTGAAATTTGCTCTCATACTACGTATATTTTGATGAATAATATTTAGTGTAGAAGGGATGGAATTAGCATCATTTTTTTGATAATTTGAGTTTTTTGAATTCATTTCAAAAGAAAGTAGTTTATAGTTTATTGAGGTCTTCGAAACACCTCACTTTAATAACACTATCTCCCTCATTTTTACGCAAAAAAAATATGCTATTCCTCATCCATATATACTTAAATTTTTTTTCTACTTTAGTTTTTTTGGTGGCATTGAAGAGTGCTCGCATGTGAGACGTTAAGCTATCGTTGATGTACATTTGAGATCCATCCTGATCATCACCTAGTAGTTTTGTTGTTAGCATTTTCCTTTTTTCATGTTTCGCTTTCATAATTTTCTCTTTGATTAAATGATGAGTAAACTTAAGAGAAAGAATGTTTAAGCATGGTTTGGTTGGGTTGTTTGGTGTTTTAATTTGTTTTACAAAACAGTTGCTAATGTCACGTTCATCCAAGTCAATACCAACTCCATCGCGGACGATTTTTAGTGCGCTTTAAAGTGCAGCCGAAGTATCAATGTCTGGCACATTGACGATTTCTATGGAATTGCTAAGCTTCGATTGTTCCAATGAATTAATGCGTTCTTGCAAAACACACTGTAGTTTTAAGTTCAATGTTTTCGTTTTGTAGCACAGATATTTTAGATAAACAGTCCTGGTTAATTAATTTTAGTTCTTTAATTTCATTAAAAACCATTTCAATTGTTATGATGTTTTGTGTTTGTTTTTCTTGTTCCACTTTGTTACTAACCGGTTTCGTATGGTTACACGATGTAGGGAGAGGGGTTTCGGCAGAGAATGAGGTTCTTCGCAAAGAATTGCAGTGACAGCACTTCCAGGGTGAGCGGTTTTTTTTCATAAACTCGAGATCAGCGGGCAACACATTCAAACAACTTGCATGGAAATATTTTTTGCAATCATTGCACTGAACTTTTAATTCGTTTCGATCGACTTTTTTTCCACATAAACAATTCATTTTATATTAAATGACAAAACGAACTTCATATTTCCTTGAAAAAATCTTAAATTTGAATCAGTTTTAGTCTTTTGTTTAATTTATTATTAGTTGAAAATTGAAAAAAAAAATCGATTGATTTATTGATTAAGTTTTTCTCGATACGTGTGTACCCCACAACACTCACAAGACAAGTCCATTTCAATTCAAACACTTTTCAGGCTGGATCATTGTTATCCATTCGCTCTAGGTGACCCAGCCATCTCAGTCGTTGCCTTTTCACTTTACTGGCTAGGTCGGTGTCGGTGTACAGTCCGTACAGTTCGTGGTTGTATCTTCTCCATTTCCCATCTATGCAGACGGGACCAAAAATCACCCGGAGAATTTTCCTCTCAAAACAGCCTAAAGCGTTCTCATCTACCGTTAAAAGCGTCCATGTCTCTGCACAATACATCAAGACCGGGATAATAAGCGTCTTATACAGGGACACTTTAGTTGCTCGAGAGAGGGCTTTGCTTCTCAATTGCCTTCTTAGTCCAAAGAAACAGTGATTAGCAAGAGTAATTCTTCGTTTGATCTCAGCAATGGTATCGTTCGCTGAGTTTATAGCGGAGCCTAGGCAGACAATAGCTGGGTTTAATATTTTCCGGGTCTGGGTCGAGGTTATCTTTTTACACGTATTACAAAAACAACATGGCATCCAGGTTTCTATCGGGGTTAATTACAATAACCAAGATACAAGTTTTCACTGTGACCGGCAGACGGCTATTTACCATTTTGAATGATGTCAGCGTTTTGTAAGCAGTTGTCATAAGTGTAAGGAAAAGAGACAGGCCTTACATGTTTCATGAGGTGATCCATAAGGAAAAAAAGGATGGGTATATAGCACTGTTTTCTCATTAACCCACATTGTTTTATTTTCATGAGGTGGGTTATGAGCGATAATAAAGGTGGTGGGTATCGATTTGATTTCATTTGAATATCTTTTAATTGTTTGTTTGAAGAGACTCATTCAAAAGGCCTATTAAATTTTGTATTGCATCTACTGTAAGTTTCATCTTTCATAATTTTTTTCCTTGCGAATCGTACTTCAACTGCAATGAACTATTCTGCCGGAGTAGTGATCAACAATTTTAAGTTTGATTTTTTCAAGATAATTTTGCTGAATATGGTGAAGTCTAAGTATAGCCACTTTTCGTTTTTCTATATTCGAAGAAATTCAATGCAAACAGCAACGCAATTAACCACTTATTTTATTTCATAATCATAAAAGAAACTTATTAATACTAAAAATTTAAAAAAAAAATCTACATAACTACATATATATTCGAGGATAGAATTCGACATCGCATAGTTCACAAACTGAGAAAAAATCATAATTTTTAAATCAGGAATCATGAACATAGGTGGTGTTTGGGAGAAATATGATAACTCCATTTGCGTCTTTACGTCCACTTTACATCAAGCTAGAGCCTTTCTTCAAATTTGAAATAACGGGTGATTTTTTAAGAGGTTTAGAACTTTTTTAAAAAAAAAAACACAAAAAGTTCGAAAAAATGAATGAAATATTTATTTGAATCGATAGTTTGAACCTTGCAATTTAATGTTTAAAGATAATTTCATGCAAATGTTGACCGCGGCTGCGTCTCAGGTAGCCCATCCGCTGAGTCCAATTTTGGCATACTCTTTCACACATATCGGCCGGTATCTCACGAATGAATGCATGGATGTTGGCTTCCAGTGCGTCAATCGAAGCGGGCTTGTCCCTATAGACATTAGCCTTGACATACCCCCACAAAAAATAATCTAATGGTGTCAAATCGCACGATCTAGGCGGCTAATTGACCGGCCCGAAACGTGAAATTAACTGTTCACCAAACTCGCCTCGCAATTGCGCCATTGTTTCGCGTGCTGTGTGGCATGTGGCACCGTCTTGTTGAAACCACATATCATACAAGTCAAGAACTTCCATTTCGGGCAAAAAAAAGTTTGTTATCATCGCTCGGTAGCGTTCACCATTGACAGTAACGCTGCGATTCGCATCATCTTTGAAGAAATATGGCCCAATAATGCCGCCGGCCCATAAACCGCACCAAACAGTGGCTTTTTCGGGATGCATTGGTAGCTGTTGCAATGCTTCTGGCTGATCTTCACTCCAAATGCGGCAATTATGCTTATTTACGTACCCATTCAACCAAAAATGAGCCTCATCGCTGAACACAATTTTTCGATAAAAACATGCGATGAACATTTCGAACCGAGCACGAATTTTGATAGTAAAATTCAATAATTTGCAAGCGTTGTTCATTTGTAAGACGATCCATGGTTAAATTGCAAACCAAACTGAAGCTGTTTGACAGTGACACAAGGTACTAAACACACGTCAGCTGTCAAAACCAGTGTTGCCAAAACCAAACCAGCTAAAAAATCACCCTTTACAAATGAACATAATCATCGAAGAATTATGTTTCAAATTTGAAGAAAGTCAGTTAACCCGCTTAGGCTCTAGCTCGATGTAAAGCGGACGTAGACTCAAATTTTAAAATAGAGTTATTTTGTTTTTCCCAAGCACTACAGTCCACAGATATAAACTATTAATAATGTAATTAAGTTTATAAAGTAGTATAAATATGCATTCGGTTTTTGATAGTAACAAATTTGTATATTTAATTATTGTTGTTGAAAGCGTGGTGCGTGATTGAAACCCAAAAAGTTGCTTAAGTAAAAGTTTGTGGTATTGCTTATTTAATGATGAACGGGATAAACTACATAGATATAATACAGTAAATATATACTGCATTATTAATAGAACAATATGTGAAACGGTTAATTAACCCCGTGGCCACAAACAAAAAAGTCTTCCCAACTATTGACAGTCTTAAGTGTACTTTACACGATAATAGAAGTCATATACCTGTCTATTATTTTTTCTGTATGATTTCTCATATGTCATTTCATGTCAAGTCATACGGTTATCATTTTTTTATGTTTACACGTCTTTACTTTAGCTTTCATTATAAAGGCAGGCCACTTTTCACGATTATAGAAGTCATATGATTTCTCAAATGAGCTGCCAAATAAATCAAACCAAACCGTCTGAACACACTCATAGATCTCATATGACTTCTCAAAAGCAAAAAGCATATGACTTTTTTGACATTAGAACTGCAGCTATTTCCCTTTGAGAAGTAAAACAGGAATTGTTGTTTTCATGGAAAATAGTGAATTCAGAGTATTGAAAATAAAAATATTTCTACAAAAAATTTGAATTTTGAATGAAAACAGCAATGGATAGTTCCAAGAAAGTAATTTTGCTTTACAAGAATGTATTTGTTTACGAGTTTTTTTCTTTTATTTTGGTTTTGACAGATAATCATAGAGAAATCAAATGCGAAGTAAAGACGTGTAAACATAAAAAAATTATAACCGTATGACTTGACTTGAAATGACAGCTCATATGAGAAATCATACAGAAAAAATAATTGACAGGTCATATGATTTCTATTATCGTGTAAAGTACACTTAAGTAACTTATACTTGCTATTGGTTGGCGTCGTTTTTCTGCGTGACCGAGATGATATAGGTAATCTAACGGTCGTCTCCCGGACTATTTGTTATTCTTTAAATATAATGAGATTCTTAAACTTAAATGATAAGTCATGCTGTAGTAAATAAATGTATAATTTATTTAAAACCGATGAATTTCAGCACACTAGATTAAGATTGTATGCTGTTTACTAACAGTTAAGTCAGTCAGTGGCTTAGAGAATTTTATTTATTTGTTTCCTCCAAATTGGCTTCAAAAATCAAAGTTACCCAAAATGATAAAAATAACACACGTTTAATGTCAAATAAAGCCAATTTGCATTTAGCATTCAAAAATTCATCAATTCATTCATGCAGATTTTGTTTTGCGTTCTTCGATTATGATCTTTTTATTAAAAAATAATTATAATGTTAAGCAACATCAATTTAATTTCCTTGAAGAAATTGAAAGTGATTATGAAAAAAATAGGGGAGAAAATATTAAGATAGACAGGCTAATACCAAACATTCGAAATAGTTCTTATGTCTTAGAACTCTAGAAATTATTTTGTATTTTCGACTGAACAAAGATGCATTTTTATAAATGTACTAAACGAAATAAGTGATACATTCAAGTAAAAAAGTAACTGTGCAGTTTCACCTCTAAAAAAAATTAGCTTGGCCATCTATCAGTACTAAACAAATAGAGAAATGTAAAAAATTAACGTTTATTTATAAATTAGAAAGTTCAACGAACCTATTCTGAAAAGAAAATTTTGATTTTTTGCTTCTCAATGAGAAATTTTCTATTGAAAACTATTCTAATTGAACAGAGTAGTCTGCTTTTTACTAAAAACCGCTTAAAACTGATTCGTTAAAACTATCAAAATCAACTGATGTAATTTCGTCGCTGCAAATTTTAAATTGTTTTCTGTTTTTAATTTATTTTGTCTGTATTTCAGCCTTATTAAGTATTAAAGTAATTTGATTTTTAAGACTTATTTGTCGGTATGAAGCTACATAAAAACAGTGCTTGGAAAAATTGTTGTTGATCTACGTCTGAGGTAGACATTTTCTGTTTCTTTCTGCAAATTTTAAGTCGAATTCCTTTTAACATTCTTCTTCATTTGAATTCACAATTGAAACTAAAAGCACTTACATACATAGCTATGTACATGACGTAGTCATAATTCATTAATGTGATTGTTTTTGTAGTTTTCTTTGATTCAGTGACTAAACAATAAAAATAAATTGAAGTAAAAAAAAGGAAATCTTTAAATTGATGCAAAATAGTTATATCCAAAGTAAAATCATTTTTAATTTCATGCTTAATTCATAAGAGTTTGCTGTTTGAGAAAGTTTGCAAGGCTATTTAATTTTTGCAATAACAACCTAATTAAACATATTATCCAATAAAATATTTTCTATTTCTTAATATAAAATTTCCTTGTTCTATATATTAACTAAATAAAACACTGTTTTAACTGGTTTTCATTTAAATAACTACCTTCAGCAACAAACTTTAAAACTAATATCAACAATATCAACACAAATAAAGGAAGCAAACAGAACAATAAAGTTAGTTAACCTTGCTGTTTAATTGTAAAACACAATCAGCATTTTGTCGAAATATCATTTCTGCATATTTTTGACACAATCCCTATTCAAATGGTTTTCCAGAATATCTTTGTGCATTTCAACTCTTATTTTTCTATTGATTTAAATAATAAGACCATCTCCAGCTGAGGTGAAATATTTCCAAAATCCCACCGATGAACCACCACGCCTAAACAGTTCCAGTTCTGGAGTTCAATTATTTTAATGCAGGACGTCTGAATTATGATCTTCCATCATTTCTAATAGCATTTAACTTCGATGCATCAAGATGGAGATGTTCTCGAGAGAACCATGGTATTCGTGCAAAAATTTTTTTCAACACAATTAGCCTACGTCTCGTAATTCGTCCATCAATTATTTTTTTCATAATGTCATCTTCCATGCGATTTTTACCAATAATTTATAATTTTTGCAAAACTTAATATAAAAGTCGGGCTTACCTTGTCGTGCTCGGGTTGTTCAGTGCCGGTTGTCAAGTTACTTTATTGGTTTAGGGTTGGGATAGGATTGGCGTTTAGCCATGATAATGGGCTGACCCTGGATCAGAGTAGAAGTGTCCTGCTTCATCGTTGATTGTTGTAGTTGTATCCAGGTTAATTAAACACAATCAGCCTACGTCTCGTAATTCGTCTATCAATTTGTTTTTCATAGTATCATCTTCCATGTGGTTTTTGCCAATATAATTGTACGTAGCTATCCATCTCAATCTACGTTCTTAATTGCACCGATATTCTAAGAGGATCCGAATTGCTAGGTCTGTTGAGTTTCCTATTTTCAGCAGGAAATAATTTACGCTGCTCTTTTTTTGGGAAAATCAAACAACATTTGTCTTACTTTTTTAATAATTTTGTGGTTTTGGAAGCAGTTGAAGACAATTTTTCTCTCAGATGGTAGCTCCTAACTGGACTAATGATTTAAACACATTTTAATAAAAAAATGTTCGAGGGATTTAATTAAATTACAAGTATTTAAGGAAGTGACCTAATTATGTGACCACTTGCACTACAACCTTATTATAAATAACAGCGCGCAGTTTAAAAACTAACGAACTTTCTTCTTTGATTGACATGTGTATTTCATACAGTACTAACTAAAGTTAGTAACCGTCAAAGAAAGTAAAATAAAGTTATTGGAATTTACAGTATTTATCTACTTAGAGGCTTAATTACATGGCCATAAGTGTATATACGTTAATAGTAATAGATGCAGTTGTAATTACATACTTATAGTTAGGCCAGAAAAAATAAAAGCATGCATGCGAACAAATTCTAACTGTTATCAACAACTTAGGAAGATTGTTTTATGAAAATTGACCTGAGCAGTTAGATTTTCTGCGATCGTTAAAATACATATGGATACCTTTCCGTAAGAATGTACTTAGCGACATAAAATAAAAATTGATGCACATACATGTTTAATTTTTGGCGTCAAAAATCATCACATAATAAAACGACAGATACGAATTTTGTGGTACAATTTACGTGGTCTACAAAAGCCGAGGTATATAAATTATATATCGTTGGAACGGTTTTTTTTACAGAAGTGCAGAATGCAAACATTTATGCACCACAAAAACTAAAAAAACAATAAAATAAAATTGTGTAATAAGTGCGAGCAAGAGTGAGAGCGAGACCGAGCAATTATTTGTTGTAAACTAAATGTGGCGTTTCGATTTTTTGCACCCACCATTCAGCATTGAATGGAAAGATTAGACCCCTATTACACGATGATTCTTTGCATCTGATTCTTTTCGAACTTTCATGAGTGCGAAGGAGAAAAAACATCTGATTTCACCTTCGCATCCATTGAATTTTGAAAAGAGTCAGACGCAAAGAATCATCGTGTAATATACCCCTATATATTGCATAGACTTTATTTAAAAATAAAATATTAAAATGGACTTGGCTTTAAAAAGCCAAAATGTTTTTGTTGTTTTCTAATATTTTTGTTTGTTCATTTTATGTACTTTGCCTTCTGCATGAGCGGGGAAGTATAACACCCCTCCCATAGATTTTTTTTATTGTCTAGTTCCAACAAATACATGCTTTGGCTTTTTTGTAACGAAACACCCAGTATATAGTAATTAAATCTGAACAAATTAGGAAATTATTTGTTTGTTTTTAGAGCTGATTAATGGCCATTCAAGATAATTTTTTTTTACGAACACCCAATATATTTATGTACATAATGATTTTTAATTGATATCCCGTTTCAGAACAACAAAAGATCAGAGATTGAAAAATAGAAATTTAGGACAATTTAGGCGACAAGGGGGAACAAATTTTCTCGAAATAAATTATACTACAGTGCTGTGCAAAACATTTGCAACTAAAAAAAGGTGATGGTTCCATGTCATACAAATTGTCTAAAAAAGCAAATAGCAAACTTCTTTGTACAGTTTTGAAAACCTTATTATAACAGGTTATTACTGTAGAAAACAAAATATTATATTATTCACTCAAACAAAAATAAATTGAGATAATCTCAAAAATAAGGGATATTTTGCTGTGCAAAACATTTGCAACTTCAAGCAATGTCTTAAAATTTTCTAACTTGTATGCAAGAAAATGCTAATATTTGACTGCCACACCCTTTATTTCTTCTCGCAGCTGCACATTTTCTAGACATAGAAGCAGTGAGGTTATTAATAATATTTGCTGGTATGTCATTCCACTGCCTATTAATCTCAGCATAAGGATCGCCCTTCCGCTTAAAAACTTGACATCAAGTTATTTTTTTAAGTAGCTCCCACAAGTTTCTAAAGGGTTAAGGTCTAGAGACTGCGTTAGCCATTGCAAAACCATGACTTTTTCTCTGAAAGCCAAAATTGTAGCCTACTTCGTCTAATACTTGGGGTATTGTCATAATGGAAAGTCCAGGCAAGTGGTATTCCCCAATCGAATAAGGCATAATGGTATTTTTTTGGAATTTCATAGTTCATTTTTCTCTCCACTAGTCGAATTAGTCACATTCCTTGGCCAGAGAAGCAGCCCTAGACCATAACAGAGCCACCGCCATGTTAAACTGTTCCCCTAGTATACTTTGGATTTATAGTACCTCACCTCTTGGTCTCCTGACATTTCGCCTTCTATCCGATGCGTGCATGTTGAATTGAGATTCATCAGAAAACAGTCTTGTTGATGAATGAAATTCATCATGCACAGATCGGATGGAAGGCAACGTGTCAGGTGACCAAGAGGTGAGATACTATAAATCCAAAGTATACTAGGGGAACAGTTTAACATGGCGGTGGCTCTGTTATGGTCTAGGGCTGCTTCTCTGGCCAAGGAATGTGACTAATTCGACCAGTGGAGAGAAAAATGAACTATGAAATTCCAAAAAAAATACCATTATGCCTTATTCGATTGGGGAATACCACTTGCCTGGACTTTCCATTATGACAATACCCCAAGTATTAGACGAAGTAGGCTACAATTTTGGCTTTCAGAGAAAAAGTCATGGTTTTGCAATGGCTAACGCAGTCTCTAGACCTTAACCCTTTAGAAACTTGTGGGAGCTACTTAAAAAAAAAACTTGATGTCAAGTTTTTAAGCGGAAGGGCGATCCTTATGCTGAGATTAATAGGCAGTGGAATGACATACCAGCAAATATTATTAATAACCTCACTGCTTCTATGTCTAGAAAATGTGCAGCTGCGAGAAGAAATAAAGGGTGTGGCAGTCAAATATTAGCATTTTCTTGCATAAAAGTTAGAAAATTTTAAGACATTGCTTGAAGTTGCAAATGTTTTGCACAGCAAAATATATATTTTTGAGATTATCTCAATTTATTTTTGTTTGAGTGAATAATATTATATTTTGTTTTCTACAGTAATAACCTGTTATAATAAGGTTTTCAAAACTGTACAAAGAAGTTTGCTATTTGCTTTTTTAGACAATTTGTATGACATGGAACCATCACCTTTTTTTAGTTGCAAATGTTTTGCACAGCACTGTAAATGGGCTTTTCCAACCCATATTTTTTGACGAAAACTATCTGTTTGAAACCCCTTTGGTGCATAAATTATTGATGTTTCATTTCAAATTTGATTTTACTTCGCTTTGAAGTATAAACTAGGCTTATTTTATGTAAATGAGATTAATTTTGTCAACAGTACAAACAAAATTCCTCTTATGTTTCCCAACTTTTGTGAGGTTATAAGTACAACCCATGTGTCTTAAAATAATTTTTTAATTTAAAAATATACCTTCAAAAAAAAATTGCTAATTGTAAGACTACAACTAATAGTGTTTTTTTCCATCATGGGCTTATATTAAAAGGCCGAATTTAATTTCAAAATAAGTCTCTTGCCAAGTTAGTAAATATAATTACTTTTAAGAGATTATGCTTTGCAGCAAAGATTTTACTCCTTGTATCGTGTTTATTTTTTTTTCTTACTAATGTTTCAATTTCTATTCCTATGAAGTTTGCATTATCATTGTAATAACATATTTTTTTTTTCAAAATCTACACAGGCGTTCGATGACGCGATAGCTGAGCTAGACACTCTTAATGAAGATTCATACAAAGACTCAACACTTATCATGCAACTGTTGAGAGACAACCTCACTTTATGGACATCGGATACGCAAGGGGATGCTGATGAACCACAGGAAGGTGGTGACAACTAACCAAACTAAATGTTCCCTTTTGACTATGCAAATATAATAATAAAACAAACAATTAAAATACAAAATAAAAACAAACAAAATCATAAAAAAATATAAGAAGGAAACAAAAAAAAAACAAATTCAGAAAAGATAAAATCTTTGAAGGAAATATAGCAAAAATGGCACTAGCTGCAAAACCAAAACTTACAGAAAATAGACAGAAAAAAACGGTTTCTTTCACTTTTCTGTTAGTTTTTTTTTTTTGCAGAAAATTTAATGTCAGTGAAACAAATAAAAGCTACCTTTTACTGTCAACAAAAACACTTTTATTTGTTGAAATAGCGCTTTATTTATTATTTTTTTAATAAATATTTTGTTTGTTTTTTAAATATAAATTTTGTTTTTCTTTTTTATTATCAATAATTTTGTACGAAAATTTGACTCATCTAGATGTGGATGTTCAAAAAAATAGTTTTATATAATTTGTTTACCTACTTGTCAAAAATATAAACAAAATTGTCTGTTATTTCTTTTGTAAAGAATTTGAAAAAAAGTTTGTGATGGTGAATTTACAATATGAGGATGCACATTAAATACAATAATAATGATTTTTTATTATTTGTTTTTTGTTCTTATCCATGATTAGCAATATACAGTTGTACAAATATTTTCTCCTTAAGCAAAAAAAGCATAGAAGAGAAAGGAAATTTTGTCGAATCAGAAAAGAACGATTAATTATTGTAATTGAACATTGAAATCATTTTATATTTCTTCTCCATTGGTTTCAAACTTTTTCTTTCTGCCTCTAGTTTTTGTACAAGCATGTATCGAATCGTATTACACATTAAATTATTTAGATACAACAAAATAAATCATTGAATAAGGCAAATTGTCACTTAAAAATAATAATTCAACTATTGATGTTGCACTCAATTAAATTAGTCTGTTTTCAAATTTTTATATAACAAGAAAAACAACAGTCACTGCATACTCGTATAGGTCCAAACAACTAATAAAAGCTATAGCGAACAGAAACTAAACATTCCACTGATTATTTATAACATCACATTTTATGATTTAAATAACTTTTCCAGCAAATTCTTATTGAAAATTTCAAATCAAAGTCAATTTGCCCTGCAAGCGTGATTGATGTTTTCGAACTAGAGCGTCATTTCAATTTTTACTAGCGATCTGCAGCGCAGATGTTTTATAATAATTATGAACTGTGCAAATGCATTATATCATAGGCAATGCTAATAGAATTAAACTTCGTATTTGGTTTAAAAAACGCCTTAAATGTGCGTTATGTTTAAGGCGTAACTCAAACATGAATTTCCTTTGATCAAGGCCACAAATGGAAAAAAATGTCTGTTTTATCGCCATGCCTAAACCCAAAACATTAATTTTCATTGAAAAATTGTGCTTAGTTTTGAACTGACTTCTATATGTAACGCCCGTGAAATTTAATGTTGCTTCGATTGATCTTCGAATGACTTTCTTCGTCTGAAACGGAGAGCAAAACATGTTTCTGGATTTGATTTCAGACCCAAAGCCGGAAGCGAGGAGAAGAGAGGATACTTAAAATGCACTCGAGTGAAATAAATTATCTTTTTTATTCCTATTTCACCAAATGTCATTTTCACTTTGGTTACGAAAGCAGAAGTGAAAGAAATTAAGGTAACAATCATCAGTTTTTGCATCACATGATTTCCTTCTACATAATTGTTTCGGACCGACCACTAAAGTGCCCCTCATAAGACAATTAATTAGTTACTTAATAATTGAAAACTCCATAGGTAATGTTTCAGAGTGTTCCGGACTGAAATGGTGATTTCATGAAAAAAAATTGTGAAGCGTGTACTTGTCCGATCAAAACGATTACGGTATCTATGGACAGAATAACTTGTTCTCTATCATTGGAACAAATATTTAATTTTGTGCTCTATTATTTAATAAAAGCTTTTAAGAAAACTAGAATATGGCGAAAATGGCAGTTTTGCAAAGCAAATGTAACTAACACTATAGCATATTTTGCAAAAATATATGTAATAACATTAAATTCCATATTTTTTTAGGACACTATTGAAGAAAATTTTTAATATAGTACCTAATAAAAATTTTAATAATACAAAATAAAAGTGCTTGTAAATTTTTTAAAAATTGCATTTTTGACGGTAAATTTTTTTTTACCTAACTGTACTTTTTTGACAATTTTGTATAGTGGATATAAATTCCATTTGTTTTTCACGATTTTCATTAATTATAAAATCATAATTGTGCCATTTGATATTGAAAATTTCAATTCTTAAAAGGTATTTTTTGACAGAAAACTCATGTAAATTTGGAACTTAAAATGGTTTTTTTAGTACAATAATACGCCCACAAGTGATCAATTAGTAAAAATACAAAGTTTTATAAAACTAAGTATCTGATGAAACTTAAAAAAAACGGTCTTATACATATATGCAAACAAAAATGTTAGCAAATTACTGGTTTAGTGGGGAATACTCTTCAATTTCAATTTTGAATAAGTTTCTGTTAGTTTTCTCGGCGTTTTGTTTTAAATGTAATTTAAAATCAAAATCCGATTGAATAGCGTTTTCTATTAGTTGTCCACAAGCCTTCTCAGTAATTCTGCTGAAAAGAGAATGGTTTCTGTGTTTCATTTCAGAATCAAAACCAGGCGACTTCTGAGTGACCCACTGGTTACGAAAACGAGTTGACGTTTCTGAGATCTCTCAAAAGTGAGTAATTTTGCTGAGTAAATCTGAGATTGTTGAGACCTCTCAGATACCTTAAAGTTGTCTTATAATTATTGGCTCTGTCAAAAGTAAGCAAATCAATCTAAAAATATTTGTCTCAATATTTAAAAAGCAAAAAGAAAAGCTATGAAACAAAAGTGTGTTAGTTATAATAGCTTGAAAATTGACTTGGTTACCAATGATTTATCTAAATTTTGTGGTATTTGGATTCTTTTTTATTTTATGTGTTTGCTGTCGTAAATTAATGTCTAAATGTTTATAAACTTTGATGTTAAAAAAGTGTATTTGTTGGGATCCATTATCAAAGTTTCTGAGTGTTTAACAAAAAATAATATTAAATAAATCGTGTTTGTGTATAATTTGCATGGATATCTTGCTATAGTTCAATTGAAGAACAGGCAAATATATTATCAAGTGACTTTTTGAGAAACACAAACCTGGTGAAAAAAATCACGAAAGCTCTTTGGTAAAAATCCCTATTCATGAATGAATACATTTGAAATGCGATTTTAAACAAAAATGTGAGATTTTTCTAACTTTAAATGTGTTTAATGTATAGCAAACATTTTTATTAGAGATTTTTACTAATACTAATATACATACTTTATATAATGATTAAATAAAGTGTTTATAGAAGTCTGGTAAGTAATATACGTTTTTCATTAGGCATATTCCATAAAATGTGCATCTTAATCTTGTTATTCAAATATTGCTTGGACATCCACGAATGATTTTTTTTTCTCTAATTTTAATATGATATTTTATTGGATTTTATGTCAAACCATCTATTAAAGATATAAGAGCTAAATTGAAAGGATACACAAAATCGGATTGTTAACAACCTGTATCAGGTGAAAAGGATTTTCGAAAGATCTAATAAATTGACTAGCACAATTCTTTAAGAGTAGGTTTTAAAATTTGCTTATTTCATTATATTTCGTTTATGATTAGGTTTGAAATGTTAAATAAAGAAACAGTTTGAAATTTAAAAAAAAAATGCTTTCACAAATTTTATCTCTAAAAATCCATTCATCTCATTTTAAAAAGGCATGATTACTATGTTAAGCAGAACACAATTTCCTTTCTAAATTTTAACTTCATTCTTGCGCAAAAAAATATGAATATAAAATATACCAAACTTTTTTATGTATTGCATGCAAATATACGTGTATTTTCGTAAGGACAGAAAAAAATGTATTGCAAATATTTGAGACTTGGTACATTATTTATAATTACGAAAAGAAAATCACTTCAAAAGGGACTGAAACTATTTTATTTATTTCAAATAATGGAATTCGTTTGAGCTAAAAACTATAAAGTATAACGACAACCTTAAAAAAAGCTTAAGACAAAATAAAAACAATAAGTAAAGCGGATTTAATTTTAAAATAAAACTAAACAATTGTTGTCCAGCTAAATGATTGTACATGAAAAAAACAAAACGTTATGTTTAATTAAGAGGGGAAAAGATTATTTATGTTTATTGAAATTACAGTTTCTTAATTAAAAAAAAAGTGTTTTATTTTTCTGGCCTTTGACATGAACCCCTGACTTCTGAGTTGCATACCTTTTAAAATTTCGCTAAATGAGTAGGGAAGAGTCGCATAATCTCGAACACCCCCAATAAACACTTTTTAAAAAAATTTTATAATTTGTGTAATTTCTCTGATTTTCAATTCCTATAAACCATTACGGCCCTATTACGTAAAATGATTATCGTTAAAATTCTATCGTTATCGTTTAAATGCGATTATACAAAACGAGAATCGTTTTTTCCTTACGACTGATTTTTCAGTCGTACAGCTTTCGTTTTCGTGTAGGTATCTTTTTATAATTTTGTCTGCGGTCTGCCGGTGATTTGTTTCTTGTTTTTTTTTTCGATTGGCAACATCTTTCTACCGCCTTTCTCATTTTACATAATCGATCTGCGTAGTGACTATCGTTTGCTTCAGTATCGTTAACTTGCCGTTCGTTCTGTTTTACATAATAGGGCCTCTGAACTAACCCTGACGAGCCAATTCTGTGTTTTTTGAAACCTGAGGTCGCTCTGACGTAGAACTAGGTTTTTTGCTGGGGCGAGTTGAGGATAAGAATAAAATGTCAAAGTGGCACGAGCTCTGAAGCATTTTTTGGTTGTGGGTTCACGTGCTGCAGGCGATTCTTTTGTTTATGAAATGGAAATCCAAGGAATACACAAATTTACTTAAGTAATAACAAATTTTTAAATCAATTTTTGTTTCTTGCTTATCTCAACAGAACAATTGAAAGCCATTTGGTTTTTTCTTTGACTATTCTTGGGGTTGTCAAGAAAACCGGGGTCAACCCTGGGTAAACTTCAACGAACAAACCTATTAACTAGACCAATTTCATGACAGAGTTTTAAAAAACGGGTCCATTTCATAAAACTATAACTAGTCTTGTAGTGTCGTAGGCTTGCAGCTACAAACATAAATAAGTATGGAGTTGTACTTTTTCCAGTCGAATTAGGAATTGTTTTTCAAATAAAAGTGTTCTTTTGGTATTTATTGACATAATGAGCCGTCATCTTGAAAAGAGATTGGTTTCGTTTTTATT
Source organism: Dasysyrphus albostriatus (assembly GCA_946251815.1). Classification (NCBI taxonomy): domain Eukaryota; kingdom Metazoa; phylum Arthropoda; class Insecta; order Diptera; family Syrphidae; genus Dasysyrphus; species Dasysyrphus albostriatus. The sequence continues at coordinate 67,378,852 of OX276337.1, read as the reverse complement.
TAACAACTCTTCAACGTTTTATTTTACAACAAAATGTCCACGTTAAACCTTATAGAGGATACAATTTTCAACAAAATAAGCCTTTAATGACTTCTCTTAGTTGTTTAGTTATTAAGTTATAGTGGTTCAAAGTTCACCTATGAGCTATAAGTCATGTGTTGGGAGTGGTATGACACTTCTTGTTATATCACTTTATCCTTCGTCTTTTTTAGATAAAGGTTCTCACAGAATAATTTGTAGTCATTTCAATTACTTATTAAGTGGGCCTTCGACTGATATTATTGGCCACGTATTGTGTGATCAATCTAACGCCAAAGTACAAATTTTTTTTAGAATCAAAAAATAAGTTGGGTTATTTTCGATTTTTTTTTGCAACTACGAAGAAACAGTAAATTATAATACTGTCCACAAAAACAATATGAATTAAACAAATATGTTCTTTATTTGTGGTTTAGTCTCCATGTTGTGTGTTGTATGTATAATGAAAATAAAAATAAAATTTTTAAAACATTTTATTTTTATTTTCATTATAAATATGGTCTGTTTAGGTCCATTCTTGGCACAGAGTGTCATTGGTCAACCGTGAAGCCTATGATACCAACGTTACTTGTTTTAAAACATGGATTTTTCACTCTTAACTTATGCCGCTGCAGAACGATATAAGTTGCATTTTCCTATCTTTTATCGGGGTCCGGGTCTGGCTCTATTCAACGCATCCGTTCACAAAATTTCATTCGTATATATTTGGTAGAAGTTTCGTTGCAGACAAGAATGCTTCAAACTAATCGAATGACAATTCATACTGCTGAATTCATGAACGTGTAAAGTATTGCCAAACTACGTGTTGTGGCTTTCGGACACTTATGACACCATGTCAAATCACAATTTCAGTTGACGAGTTACACGTTAACGTATGCGGTGATCATAGAGTACCTTTATTATCTAGAGTCGCGACTCAGGGGGTTCGTTCTCTTGAGAGTACTTTGTCCAAATTTTCTAGCATGAATTGGTTGTTCCGTTTTTTTAAATGGAGACCGCACCAACACAATGAAAGTAATGTGTAATTTGCTCAGTGCGCAAATTTTGTGGACTACCGCGCTCAGATATTTAAAATATGAATCAGTTGGACTCAAAAATTGAAAATATTTTTTTATTTTTTCAATACAATTAGATTTTTAACTCTTTATGAACAAAAAGTATATGAAAGAATGAAAGAAATTTTTTGGGGGTTGTTGCACTGCGACCTTAAGATCTATTGTGCCCCCACCTTAGACTGGATGAGGTTGCTCATTCTACAGTTCTTCCTCCAATTTTATTTCCCTAAGAAATTTAAGTATTTGGAGGACTTTTAGAGAGGAAAGATCACTCTCTTCTACCTGGTAGTTTCCCAGGTGTTTTTTCCTTTGGTGCATAATTGCCTCGCATTTTCCTAGTATATGGTCTGGTGTTTCCTCATATGTGCAGCAGAATCACCAAGGATATTTAGGTGTCTTTTAAGCTTACAGTGCCCGGTGAGGAGACCAGATATTATCCTAAGGTTGTTCCTAGTTAGGTTGATGCAGTCTTTAAATCGTGCTCGGTTGTAACTACCAAGTAATAATTTTGTCTGCCTTAGCTTGAGGAGTTCTTTCCAGTTTTTGGATCTTTTTGCCTCCTCCAGTTCTTTAATTTTGTTTTTTATCACATTTTCTCCTAAGCCACAATAAGGTTCAGGCCCCATTAATGGAGTCTTTGCCCCTATTTTTGCTAAGGAATCTGCTTCTTCATTACCCTGGACACCAACGTGACCAGGTACCCAGTGAAGTGTGACACTGTTATTCTTGCCCAGGACATTCAGCTTGTTCACACACTCCCAAACTACTTTAGAGCTGATTGCGTAGGAGCTCAGAGCTTTGAGTGCAGCTTGACTGTCTGACATAATGGCAATGTTTTGGTTTCGGTAATTTCTTTCGAGATTACGTTGTGCACATTTTGCTATGGCGTGAACTTCCGCTTGAAAAATGCTAGTAGACTGTCCCATCGGTATGGAAATTTTGGTTCTAGGCCCAAAGACTCCAGCCCCAGTCCCTTCAGCTGTTCTCGATCCATCAGTGTACCATTTAATGGCATTTGGTTTGAGAGTATAGTTTACTATTTCGCCTACCCACTCCTTTTTATTACTTAACTTCATTTGAAAGTTCTTTTCGAAGTTGTATCTCTTAATCATGCCATCTCTTGGAATGTCAATAAGGTTTGTTACCGCTGACTTTGGAATGCAGTCCCTAACCCTGAGACTAATGCATTTACCAGTACCGGTTCCTTCTTTGGCAAACCTCATGATGGCTCCCTTTGCAGCACTTGCTATAGCTTCATGTAAGGGGGATAGATGAAGGATAACTTCCATGGCTGCTGTGGGGCAAGTTCTCATTGCTCCAGAGCAATTCGGTTCTCTTATGCCATGCGACCGCACCATAGGTAATGATGGGTCTTACCATCATGGTGTACATCCACCAAAGGATGTTTGGTTTGCAGCCCCATGATTTGCCTGCTAGTCTTTTGCAGATCATGAGTGCTTTTGTGGCTTTCTCGACGGTTATTTCTACGTGTTTATTCCAAAGGAGTTTACTGTCTAGTGTGATACCTAGATATTTAACCTCTCTTTTTGTTTGTACTACTTCGCCCACCAACCGAATGGGTTTCATGCGTGGCAGAAGTCTTTTCTTCGTAAATGGTATTATCGTCGTCTTGGTGGGATTAATAGATAATACAACAGATATGCACCATTTCCTTGTAATAACTAGCCCTCTTTGAATAATGTCACAGAGGGTTTCTTCAAACTTCCCTGTGGCTGTGACCGATACAGTTAATGCCTTGAGAAGTAAGCTTTTCTAGCAGTTCATCAACTACAAGACTCCACAGCAAGGGTGATAATACCCCTCCCTGCGGACAGCCTCTTGTTGTTAAGATTTTCCGCGTATTTGGACCTGCTGGTGCCTCAGCTGTTCTAGTGGCTAACATCTCACCAATCCATGTGGATATGGTGCTGGGCACACCTTTCCTTACAAGAGCTTTATTAACCGGATCATGGGAGGTATTGTCAAAAGCACCTTCTAATCCGGGAGGTGTTCTGCCTTGATAAGAGGTCGACGCTCCTCCTGAGGACCGGTTCTGTGAGTTCTCGTAAGGCATCCTCTTCAAGAACTTACTGATATCCGGTCTCAGATCATTGCCACGGAAATCTTTTTCTATTTGATCTGCGGCTTCACTCGCGGTGACATCCCGCAGAGTGTTGAACTTTTTAAAATTTTTGTTGTTTTTTCTTTTTTGTAGTTTAGGCATATAGTTCCCACGAGTAGCTAGAGAAGTAATGGGGTCGAGCCATACCAGAGCTCCGCATGGTATGGTAAAGCCGTAGTTACTCTTCAAATCGACCAACATCAAAGAGGTTCCGTTAGAATACAGCCGGTATACCCCCTGGCTGCAAACCATCCAATAGGCACGGGTCACTTAACACCCTGGATTAGGGGGGGGGCAGTTCTTAGTTCGTAACTCCTCAATATTACCACCGATTAGGGTTGCCCCAGAATCAGTGGGTCAGATGAATCTTTGATACTTAAGCCACCGCACCACAACAAGGTGACTGCCACGCGGCAGAACAAAAAGTATATAAAATATAGTTTGTTGTTGCTTCTGGCATACAAATAAAATAATATTTCTGTATATTTTTGTTAAAATTAAAGAAAATTCATTCAAAAGAAGCAGTGCCCCCTTGAAACTCAGAGCGTACGTGCCTAACTTCTACCATATCAAATGTAGGCAAGTAGCTCAATATTTTGACAGATGAAAAAAGGGTAAAAAAAAATTTTATAATTGTGGTAATTCGATCGAGTGATTTTGTGTTTTGTGATTCATATAAAAATAATTTAATTAAATACTTTTTAATAATCCTGAAAATAAGTGATTTATTCTTTCGTATTAAAAGTAAGTTTTTATTAACATATACCTAATTACATAGTCATATAAGCAAAACTGGGCGAACAAAAAATTGTGAGAAAAAAATGTTTGGCTAGAAGTAGTAATAGATAATATAGGTACTCTATAGTGGTGATTCTACCCCTCTGTGAATTAACTTTAACACGCAATGTAAGAACAATTTGGGATCTTGCTTTCTACCTATTTCAACAAGAAGAATTAGTTTTGTTCTGAACACCAGATGACAATTTTGTTTCATACATATATGTTACCACCACTGTGCAAAAAAAAGTAAGTTGTTATAAAGTAAAAGAAATGTTTTTATTTACGTAAACTTTCAAATTCTACTTGATGCTTAGGTATATCAACTGGCAAAAACTTTTGGGATAGATACGAATGCATGACGAGCTTTAAACTTTGAAGCATCTGACTATGTTTAAGAAGTGTACTGACGAACTATCCAATGAGCTAAGACCCAGTCCTGGAAGTGACTTCGAAATAATGGAAACGATGACAGTAAGAGAATATTGAGAAGAATATATATTAAGACAGTTTATATATTTGAGATCTCAGAGGACTCAGAGCGCTCAGAAATTTAAATAGGATTTCTCTCAAAGATTCCTCACTTTTCCCCTTAAAAACTGAGACTGAAATTTTTGGATCCTTTATTTTTTCATATGTATTTGTCACAGCAAATTACATATGAAGAAAAGAAAGAGAGAGTTGTTTTGACTTCTATGTGAGGAACACTTTTAATATTTTATCCTCCCGCTCTGTTGAAAAATTGAGGAAAAATACTGAGTGCTCAAGAAATATAAGCTGTCTAATTAATTAATATGTACATTTATCAAATCGAAAAAATTCCTTTAAATCGTTCAAAAGTAACATGTCAAGATCTTTCTGAATTTTCGTTAGATTTTCATCAAAGCACTTACATTGGTCCCAAGTTCAATTTTCTTTGCTTCTCTCTTGGAATCAATATTTTCGATTCAAATGTCAAGCCTTACCTACCAAAACCTTTTTGAATTTGCGGTAGTTTTCCATCTGAAACTAAAGAAAATTTAAAAAGGGTTTGGCATGTGACTTTTGAACGGTTTATGCTACGGGAATAGATGGTGCCATTTTGGAATCTGCATTTAGTCCTTTCCTTTAAAAAGTTGCATCAAAGATTTAAAAAAAGTGAAGCAAATAAAATCAAACTTGGGACCAATGTTTGATGAAAAATTGCCGAAAATTCCAAAAGGTTTTAGCGTGTTCTTTTTGAATTTGCGGTAGTTTTCCATCTGAAACTAAAGAAAATTTAAAAAGGGTTTGGCATGTGACTTTTGAACGATTTATGCTACGGGAATAGATGGTGCCATTTTGGAATCTGCATTTAGTCCTTTCCTTTAAAAAGTTGCATCAAAGATTTAAAAAAGTGAAGCAAATAAAATCGAACTTGGGACCAATGTTTGATGAAAAATTGCCGAAAATTCCAAAAGGTTTTAGCGTGTTCTTTTTGAATGGTTTATGCTACGGAGATGGGTGATACCATTTTGGAATTTGCAATTGGTGCCTTAAAAGAGTTGTAAAGAAAACCGAATTGAGATAAATGCAGGTATTTCCATGGAATTTGTTTTTCATTAATTGAAATTTCCAAAAACAATCTACTTCTAGAACTTTCCCTCGAGGAATAAGTGATCTGAGCATTACGTAGATGTCAAAAACGTGGGCATAGATAAAGACACGACGGATTTTCTAGCTTGTGGACAACTTAACAGAGCCAGAGTATTTGACCAAACAAATTGCAGAAGCAGATATATGCCAGTATTCTGCAAGACAAGTTGACATTATTCGTTTCAAAACATTATATTTGTATACAAATAATCAACTGTTTTACAGTTGTTTTACAAATAATAAAAATTCTCGCTAATTATTTATTGTATATATGAAAATAAAACCAAAAAATTTTGAAAAGATTATTTTTGAATTTTTAATTTATTTTATTTATTTATTTATTTAAAAAAAATAATTTTCTCAACATTCGTTTATAATTTTTTTTCTTTTATTTTGCGACGCGTTTTGGTTTGAACATCCATATTCGTTGAATTGAATTTGGCATCCATCATTGCTAGATGCAAGTAGAAAACTCCGTTGTGAAAGAGCTTCTGAGCTTTACTATGTGTACAGATAAACTAAATCTGCGTTAAAAATAATTGATGGTCGGATTTTATAAAGAGTTATACAATTATTGTAATGTTTAATAAAGTACTTCAACTACGATTTCCATTTTTATTTTTTGATTCCATATGTCAAAATTGAAAACGTCAATAAAAAGTCAGGTATACTACAATTGTAATCGTTTTATTATCAAATGATGATCCATATGGATCTTGGTCGATAATAAAATGCAGCTAATGGAACATCTCTGATGTCTTTTAATAAGTTATTTGACTAATGGTATAGCCTTTTCACACCGAACAAAAATCAAGATTTCGAGCCAAAAGCCCAAAATCTCATAAAAATCAACGGGATTTTCCATTTACTTTAAGATTTCGTAATCTAGTAGATTTCCACCAAACTTTCATAAAATCTAATTGGCGTTTTCACAATCACACTACTCATTTTTTTCTCCTGTATAATAGTTTGCTCATAGAAGAGAGAAGATAGAAAAAAGAGATTTTATATTTATGAGTACACTGTAAACACATTGTGCTCCTTTTTATGTTTTATAAAGAAAAAGTGAAATATGTGCAATTGTGTCCTGGGACTTCGACTTATTGCAGTGGATCTTTGTTTAGAGTTCCTAATGGGCACTTAAATTCTTTTAAAATGCCAAACAGAATCTTGCTTCTTTTCGGTGTGAACGATTCTAGTAGATTTTTAAATATTGTTGCTCAAAATCGAGATTTCGGTTCGGTGTGAAAAGGCTATGTAGATTTGCTTAGCTCTTAATAAATACAAAATTTATTAATTTGATTGATTGATACTATAGTATCTTATACTACGTGTTCATTAGGCCAAATGAGGTAGTTTTGTTGAAAATTTCCAAATTCGATACAAGATCATCTCATTTCCCATGCAAATTCATATTTCTAAATGAAATAATTTTAACCAAATTTGCACGAAATTAAGTCAAAACCTATTGAACACACCCAATTGGGTATCGTTTGATGAGCTCTGTAAAGGTTTTGTATGAAAATGTCAAAGCTCAATGGAAGTAGAAAGAAAAAAACAACAGCAAAAAGTGTTTAACAGCCAGTTGAAATTCAAGAAATGATAGCTGTCAAACGAAATTACCAAATTATAAATGAAAACACTTTTTCATTTCGGCTCTAATGAAAACGTATTATAACTGGAAATCTTCTTGTACGCACTCACAGAACACTTACTTAAGGTAATATCATTAGCGTTTTCATTTTTGTTCAGATCTGCGCATAATGTCAAAATCAGTGGAAAATGGTGGATCCCGTGATGTGTGACAGAAATTTGTTGAATGTTATGTGTGTGTTCCTTTGTTACTTGTTTAGAAAGAAAGATTGCTTGGAGCTATTTATTTTTATAAGTATTAGCTGCGTTTTTTGCTACTCAAAATAATACTATCTGAAAAAAAAACGACACCAAAACAAAGCAATATACATGTCAAATACATCAACAACTATGTCCATAGAGAGATATGTCCTAAAAATTAAGTGGATTCAACTTTTCTGATAATAACGGTACTACCATCGGGGTTGTGTTATCCATAATTTATATAGAAATGTCAAAATGTTTGTTGGTAGGATGGTTTAATACAAAATGACAGACCAAATTTTGAAATGTCCCGATATCTATTTCAATAGCGGATTCGCAACACAATTGATGCGGATATAAAATGGGTAAGTTTAAATGAAGAGATAATATTTTGCGGTTTCACTAAAATCAAATAAGTTGAACAAAATATCGGTGGTGCAGGTTATGTTACCGACATTCGTTCAATTTTCTATCGCGAATTCACTAATTGCTAAAATTTCGAAAATGTGTTGAATGGTGGTGGAAGCTCATTCGACGAATTCATAAATAAAGGTGAGGTATTTGAGTTATGAGCCTAATAAACTAAAGAGCTATATGGGCCGTCGGTGAATACCGCCCTAAATCTCGGCATAGGTTAAAAGTTTGTTGGGGCCCTTATCAAATTTTCAACTGAACGACGTGTTGCGTCACCTACATCTGAGACTTTGCATATGTCAGTGTCAAAATACTTTCAAATTCAAACATCGAAATATCAATTAAAAGGGAAAAAGATACCTTCAACTACTTTTTAAATATTTTGCAGTATTTTTTTCTTGAAACCTAAGGTCCTAAAACTCAAAGTATCTACTATAATTTTATATCGAATATATAACTAACGCCTTAAAATTGTTAAAATAAAATACTCTGTCATAACAAGAATATCGATTAGTCAAAAGGTCACCTTGAAATGTCATCTTGTGTCACCTTGGTAAAGTCTTCTCAAACCAATTAGGCTTTTCATAAAATTACCGAAATTCGAAATCAGTTTGGATTATATCCAGTGATTGAAATAGCACGAAATAAAATATCCAGCAAAACTTGGATTACAGGTATTGAATTGATATCATTGTTAATAAATGATCAATACTTGTTGAAATTGACGTTATTTATTAAACCTAATCAACTATAGAAGACGAGAAGAAAAGTGGTTTGTGCAAGGAATTAGATAGTTATAAAATAAAAAGACAAAGTTCAGGATGCCCGGTGACGACTCTACTCAACGTTTCATCGAGCGTGGCTCCCACAAAGGTAAAGGCATCGCTGTCTTTACAAGTGGTGGTGATTCTCAAGGAATGAATGCTGCCGTACGCGCAGTGGTACGCATGGGAATTTATCTTGGTTGTAAGGTAAAGTACATTGTTGATTTTCAAATAGATCTTATTATTTTTTTTAAATATATTATGTAGTATAACAAGGTCAGTAATTGTACTGCAAAGTTCAAAACATGGGTAATATCCTTCATAATCCTCAAACTGTTTTAAAATACTTTTCATAGTTATTTTAATGAATCGCTACCTATGTTATATAGCTAACAGTCTAATCCAATTATATTTATTAAAGTTGTGTTCAGTGAAACATTACTGGGATATTTCATCAGTAAATAAAGGCGTAAGGAAGAGCATCAAGATGTTCGGAATGTCTAGAATATTCAGAACAAAATGCTGGCCATAAAGAAAATTTATATTTTATATTTGTTGTTGTGTCACATGTAACAATCTCTTTATTTATGAAATTTGTTTTTATTTTATCATCCTTTTAATAGACTATTCTACCCCTACATTTATTATTTTCAAACCTATTTTAAAAGGCATACAATTTTATTCAATAGATTAAATAGCTTTCCCGGTGCATTGGTGTATTTCTAAAACAAAAACATTTACCAATTAAGCAGTTTACTTGAAGTAGTAATTTTTTGTATGAAACCCGTCCGAACGTAGGTTAGTTCTTAAAATACAAATAAAATAAAGTTGGTATTATCGCCGTAGTCCCCATTGCAACAGACTTTCATCGACGTATTCACATGACTAAAGTCTGAATGTTTGAAATTTGATTCCAGGATCTGCAGGAATATATATGCATGTATATACTCACCAATTGAGTCAAACCATGATGGCATATATTATTTAATAATTAATAACATCTTATTGTCAAATACTACATCCAATGGAGTTATGACTAATAAGATCGATGTTTTCTTTTTCCCAAAACTAGTTGATATCCAAAAATCATCATCATCAGCAGGAAATGACATCACGGGGTAAAAACACACACCTAAAAATACCTTATCGGTTTTAAGTGGTTTCCCATTTTTATTGAGTTAATGTATATCTAGTCTTCCCTTAAATTAATATTCAGCTCCCTAGAATATTATAATTGGCACCTCGGATGTCACTAACATCCAGACCCTTTTAAAAGAAACCTTATCATTTTATCTCCTATGTATTCCGTGATCCAATTTCTACTTGTAGTGATGATGACAATAATTTTGATTAAACTATGTACAAAAGAAAGCTCTCATGAACTTCTAAATCTAAATTTAAAATTTTCTTTAAGTCAGTCAAAGCAATATCTTCGAATCTATAATCCGTTGGTAATTTCTTAATAATAATAAGCAACATTCAGTTTGTAATGCTATTTTCGACTTGAGACTTAATTGGAAGAACTTAATATGTAAACAACTGTCGATACTCATTCCATTGTTTGTTTTTAATTCAATTTTTATTTTTAAAAACAACAAGTGGTGTATTAAGAATAATTATTTTTATATTACTTCTTTATAAAATAATGAAGAAAAATCCTTCATCATACATACTTCGTTTTAGATTTGTTATTTGGAGGTGTACTTAAGAGTAGATGAGTGTTAACATCTATGTATGTACATTAGGGTGGTCCTTATATTGTTTTTTTTTTATATTCTGAAATGGATACGCATCAAATGGTTCTTCTTAGAAAAAAAAAATTAATTTTTTCAGATTTTTATTTCACCCCCCTGGTCTTCCTCTTTTCACTTTAAGGTACTAACTATGGGGTTATGGTGATTCTTATAAAACGCGAAAAAAAACAATCTGAGGGTATAGATTAGATTTAAACGAGAAAAAATAGTCTTGGAGGGGGGGTCTATTTCCCCGTTCAAGCGGGTGGAGTAATTTTCTCAAAATTTGGATCAAAACAGAAAAAAATTATTTTAAAAAAACGGGAATACTTACAATGCCACGCCTTAGCTTTTTTTAAGGCAACGATTCCATTTTATAATATGTTTCCTAAATAAAGTTTTTATTTCAAATAGTTTTTAAACAAATAATTTTTAAACTAAAAATTAAAAAAACAAACAATTATAATTTTTTAAGATTAAAACATTATTTTTTCAAAAACTATTTAATATAAAAAATCGTGGCTTTAAAAAAAGCTAAAAGCTATACATTCTGATTTGTTTTCGCGTTTTATAAGAATAATCCTTAACCCATAATTGGTACCTTAAAGTGAAAAAAGGGAAACCAGGGGGGTGAAATAAAAATCTGAAAAAAAATTAGGGAAATTGTTTTTCAATGTTTTGAATCGAATGAAGGCTATCCAAGACTACGTCCAATTTAAGGACCACCCTAATGTACATATTAAGCTCTCATGTGCAAGTAGATGAGATTTACTAGCGAAGCCGTATTTGTCCGCTCCATTGAAGAATAATCCGGTTGAGTATTCTTAGATGCTTTGCAACCTATAAAAAAACGCAGCTTGTATCTCGCCTTTGATTAATTAAATTTTATTACCACTTCGTTTTCAAAAATGTATCCAAAATAGTTTTGGTCTCTTTCTTTAGCCTTTCTAATTTATTCTTGTCGTTATTATATTTGTAGCCGTGACCTTGGAAGTTCACCACAGCAGAAAATATTTCATGTGGACGAGATTTTTCCAGGAAAATTGAATTGTCTTCTCTGCGAAGTTTTAATACTAGTAAAAACTTTTAAGATTACGAGTTCTAATTTATTAAAACAAGATACTCAAATTAAATTCAACCTATTTATTTTAGCTGAATGACTAATATATAGTCTTGTTAATCTGTTATTCATTTTGGCATAAATTAGAGGATTTTACTACGACCAGAAAAAAATTAATCAACTTTATAAAATATCAAACAAAATTTATTTTAAGGTATATTTCATTCGTGAAGGCTATCAAGGAATGGTAGATGGAGGTGACAACATCGCTGAAGCTAATTGGTCTTCAGTTTCAAGTATCATTCATCGTGGAGGAACAGTTATTGGCTCTGCACGTTGCTCTGACTTCCGCGAAAAGGCGGGCCGTTTGAAAGCTGCGCAGAATCTTATTCAAAAAGGAATCACGAATTTGGTTGTAATTGGTGGTGATGGTTCTTTAACTGGTGCTAACCTATTCCGTAGCGAATGGTCTGACTTACTCGATGAGCTTCTTAAAACTCAAAGAATTACTCCAGAGCAAAGGAAAAAATATGCATATTTGCATATCGTTGGCATGGTAAATTGTTTTAAATATCAAAGCTTCATCTGTGCTTATTTATTATTAAATACCATTTAAGGTCGGATCCATTGACAATGATTTTTGTGGTACCGACATGACAATTGGTACTGATTCGGCCCTGCATCGGATAATTGAGGCCATTGATGCCATTGTAAGTACAGCATATTCACATCAGAGAACATTCATCATGGAGGTAATGGGACGCCACTGTGGGTGAGTTAATACTATTTTTATATTATCCCTTTAAGAATAAAAAAAGTTTAGTATAGAGTCAGTAATATTGTACTGTAGATTGTTAATGATTTTAAAGATGGTTTTTATTTAAATGTCAATTTATGAAACTACTATCGCAGTTACTTGCCAGTAGTAACAGGCGTCATCTCAGAAGCCGACTATGTATTTTGCCCAGAATCACCGCCTCCGAACGATTGGCCTACGAAGCTTTGCGATAAATTGATACAGGCAAGCGTTTTTCCTTTTTTGCAGAGAGTATTATAAGAATCGTTTTCTATCACATTTACTTACAACCCGCTCGTTTATTTTTCATCAAAAGCAAACAAGTATAGAACCAAAACTTTTTTTCTATCAATTTGGTCGAGAGGTTTGAGTGTTGATTGAAGTGCTTAGTCGAAACAATGTATGTGTTGTCTAAATATGTAGTAATGAAACCTGATCTCCCTATGTTAATCAAACAAAAAAGAAAACAAACATTGCATACAAAGATACACAACCAATTCTGATACAACATCAAATTCTTTAAAGCATTTTGAATTTATGTAATATTTTGCAGCTATTTGGCCCTTGTAGCTGGACTTTCCTCTGAGGCTGATTACATTTTTATTCCCGAAGCTCCACCTAAGGCCGACTGGCCGATAAGGCTGTGTCAGCAATTGAGTCAGGCAAGAAGAAATAAATGTGAAAATAAACTAATTTATATTTTTATTTTTAAAATTGCACCATTTGGCTATTCGATATTTTTAATAATACAAAATTAATCAAATTGGAATGTTATAATTTTTGTTTAAAGAAGTCTGTGCATTTGCTCAAGTATTATTGTGTTTGTAACTAAATTTTACTTGACAAATAGCAAGTCGAGCACTTAATTGATTAACAATTCTCCATATTTATTTCTTTTTTGATTAATTGTTACAATATGCTTCAAATATTCATACAACAATCTTAGCTATTTTTTGTCCACGTAGATGTAATAGAATTTATGTTATATTCACTCCATGATTATGCTTTTTTCTGTTTCCTTTATTTAATTAATTTTCTTTATTATTTCGCTATTCATCATTAATCATATTTTCAAGTCAACACGAAACTAGATTTTTTTTGTGGTTGGATATTAAAAAAATTGGATAAATTGTTCAAATTTAACCGTTTTATAGAAAAGTGGCATGTATGTGCTCTTTTATCGAACTCCCAGAAAACAGCTATAAGAATTTTGGAAAAAATTTCATATTTCTCGATTATGACAGGACCTCCTAATAAGAAACCAAATAACTGTGTCACTATATTAATAAACCAACACCTTACATCTTCAATGCTTATTCGTTCTTAGTTTAGAACCAAATTTGAGTGATGCAGTCGTGCTTTATTTTTATTTACAATTTTAAAATAAATTCTATTTTTTAAAATAATTCCACAATTATTTCATGTTGGAAATTTACGCAAGAAATTTAATGCATGGTTATCAAAAACTCAATTTACTAGATCGAACATTTTTCGATACATACATATGTGTGTAACTCAGTCTTATTTTTTTTATAATGTCGGGTTAACCTTAGATCTTAGAAAGCGGAATAAACATTATTGTTTTCTACTACTTCATTGGAGTTAGTAATACGTGATCTAGCTTTATTTCATGAATTTATAGTAGGCTTACAATTTGACAGGTCAATCCACAAGAGGTGTCACTTTAAATCAATTAAAGAAAAACTGAAAATTATATTAAAGGGGTGATACTTGTATTTATTAGATAATATAAAGTACAAACCTGAGGTAAGTAATGAAATGCAATAGCTACCTCAGCTCTGTCAGAAAAAAAGTAATTAATTTGACGAAATTTTTCATCAGGTTCTGATTGCGACTCTATTTTGCGAATAACAGTTCTGATATTTTCTTTGAGTGCATGAATATTCGGAGAAGCATTCGCATTTACTTTATCTTAAGCATAATCCCTAACGAATGAAGTGCTAAATCGAACTCTCCTGGCTGCCAATGGAGAACTTCATTTTAGATCACATGTCCAGGAAATAGAATTTTTATTTCATGTGACGCCGCGTTTTAAAAATAAACGTCGTACAGGTACAAAGTATATTTTTTGGCAAAAAATTTCATTTCATTTCATTTCATTTATTTCATCAAACAAAGTTATAATACTCTAGTGATTACTTGATACATTTTAATAAAAAACATTATACATAAGCAAAAATATTTAAAATTAACGAAAGATTACTTTTAAATAAATATCTACTAAGATTGAAGTCAATCATATCAAAAACAGTATTTGTTTCTCTTAAACACCTAGATATAGGTTCATTGGCGGCATAAACAGTTCTGTGGTATGGAACATTAAAAAACAACCGGTTTCTAAGCATTCTCGAAGGAACATTGATCCCAATTAAGGCTAAAATATGAGAACAATCAATATGGTCTGTTAATATATCTCGAATGAACATAATCGCTGTGAACTTCCTTCGAACACTTAGAGGAAAAATACCGAGTAATTTACACCTCGTTTCATAAGAAGGCATATCAATGTCCCAGTGCAGTCTTTTCACGACAACTCGCGTAAATCGTTTTTGGATTTTTTCGATTCTAAATGAATGAACTTCATACGAAGGATTCCAGATAACATTGCAGTACTCAAGGTTTGACCTTACAAACGCAAAAAACAAACACTTCAAAGTATGTGGATCGGTGAACTCTTTAGAGTTACGCAATATGAAACCTAACATTGAATTGCCTTTGGAGACCAAAAAATCTATATGTCTTATAAAGTCAAGTTTACTGTCAAAAATCACACCAAGATCTTTTTTAAAGTTTATGATGGACAGCACATTGAGATTTATTTTATAGGTGAAATTAATTGGTGAGCGATTGCGACAAAACGTTAAGCTTTGGCATTCAGAAATGTTTAGATTTAGGGAGTTAACTAAGCACCAATTCGAAAGCTTATTAAGATCGTCCTGCAAAAGATAGCAATCCTGTTCGGATTTAATGCAACGGAAGACTTTTAAATCATCCGCATACATTAAACACTTCGAATTTAAAAATATGTCAGGAATATCGTTTATAAAAAGCAAAAAGAGAAGGGGGCCGAGATGGCTACCCTGTGGGACGCCTGATGTAACACGCACTGGTGATGAAAGGATATTGTTGATACGAACGTACTGAATACGATCGTTTAGGTATGAACTTTTCCAATTTAAGAAATTTGAGTGAAACCCTAACTTATTTATTTTCTTTAGTAGAACATTGTGATTGACTCTGTCAAATGCTTTTGCAAAGTCCGTGTAGACAACGTCGTACTGAGAGCCTTCCTCAAGTCCATTCAAAACTAAGTTGCAAAAAATTGTTAGATTTGTGGTAGTAGATCTACCAGATACGAAACCGTGTTGGTAAGGAGAAATTATATTTTTAAGAGATGGAGTTAATCTATCATAGATCAATTTTTCAAAAATTTTAGGAATAGTAGAAATTTTACAAATTGGACGGTAGTTTGAAACCTCTTGCCTACTTCCCGATTTGTAAATGGGTGTAATTGTTGAACGCTTCCAAATATTAAGAAACTCACCCTCTACTAACGAACGATTAAAAATAATTTTTAAGGGAATAGCCAATTCTGACGCGCACATTTGTAAGATGATAGGTGGGATTCCATCTACATCTCGTCGTTTGTCAGCCTTGAGCTTAGACAATGCTTGTTCGACTTCATAGGTAGAAAGACTTAAACTACCAATATTCAAAAGACTATCTGTAGAATTAGCAGCATCAGGATATGGTAGAGTAGAAGAACTATCTAAATAAATCGATTGAAAATGTTTAGCAAACAAGTTACACACAACTGAGACAACAAAATGTCATTCAACATCATCCAACAACCCAATCCATTCACTAAAACGGTTGCAACAGTTTCATTTTCGAATCAAATATGGTCCAATAATACACCAAGCCCAAAAAAAAACAACAAACTGTCACTCGTTGTATTTGGAGAGAATTACATATGTATGTCGTTTTCCATTGGTTTCACTCAAGAAGACAGAAATTTAAGATTTTATTTTAACTAACTTAAAACACTTATTTTATTTATTTATTTAATTAAATGCATTTCGGAAGCTATGCCTTTAAGTGTTTTTAAGCTATATAAAATAATATATATTTTTTTTTTCTTTCATTTCATCATTTCATTAAAAACACTTTGGAAATCTCCACTATCAAATCAATTCAAGAAGACACTATTCTGAATCCAATGGGTCAGTGCTTGTTACTTTTATTCAATTCTGAAATGTTGTCTCTATATTGGTGAATCATTAAATAGAAACATTTTGCTGGCGCACAAAAAGTGAAATTAAAAATAAAAGTGTACCTACCCCTAACCTACAAATACTAATTTTTCAGTTTTTTTTCATTAAATTATTTTTAATTCCTTGCTTTCGAGTGCACAATCATTTAGAATGGAAGTTTTACTGCAGTTTGTTTTAACGATTGAGTTTGAATTGATATTGATGCTTCTCGAGTAGATTCTGATTTCAAATCGAGAAGCGAAATTCTATTCTCAAGATCGTCAAAAGAGGTTTTTGTACCAAAGGTTTCAGAAGACTTCCAAATGCTTCATTTTTCCAATGAAAAACTACATTAAACAAAGAAAACTGATAATTACCAAATTGAAGCTATTTCTAATTAATATGACACCCTTGTGAGATGACCCAATACCAACCGAAGTTAAGAATAAAATGTTAATTGTTAAGTGGATTTAGAAATTAGATACAAATGATTGAAACACCTTTGAAGATATAATTCAACACGAGGAAGGTCCGAAGCTGGACGGTAGTATCATAGGAATTCATTTTACTAAATTATCCTTGATTTCATTTCCTCCATTTTATTTTTTTATTTTCTTCTTGCCGCTGTAGTTATTTAGCTATTGTATCTTCGTTAGCAAGCGAAGCTGATTTCATTTTTATCCCAGAAGATCCAGCAGTTACTAATTGGCCGGAAAAATTATGCTCGAAACTGTATCAGGTCAGAATTTTTCGCAGTCGGAGGTTTTTTTAATAAAATTTGTACTTACCACTTAACACTAAAATTAAATAAATGCTTAAATGAAAAAAAAATATATGTATATATATATAAATCTTATCTTTACCTTACACTCATTCAACTAACACTATCTAAACATTTAAATATTCATCTAAAATATCAATATCTCCAAAACGACGAAAGGCTATGCAAAATCCTATATAGGCCAGTCGGCAGTTTGAACGGGAATGATAATTGAGAGTTGGTAGATAATAAAATCGAAAAAATAGTTATAATTTTTTTGGATGATAATCGTTCTCTAATTATTGAATAAATCCTACCAATTCCTAAAATAAATTATATCGTTATACTCGTATTATTAAAAACAAGTTTTATCTCTGCCGATTGGCTAATAGGCTTGTAATTCAAAAGATTTAGCGGGTACTCTTGGTAAAAATCCGAAATGAAATGAAATCATAGTTTTTTTTCGCACTTCTATTGAAAACGTATTGATGTTATGACCAGGACCATGGTCTAAAGCCGGCCATACACAACCGAGCTATCCGATCCATTTAGCTTGGTTGGATTTCAGACTAGATTCGATTGGCGGCCGATCCACTCGGCTCTTTGGCTCTGTCGTGTATGGAAAGCTTAAGTGCCCGTCTACGGTCTAGTTGTATGTAAAGTGTCGGTAACACTGCGTAATTCACATTTCATTTCTACAGGAAAATAATTTCTTTTAAGTAGTATAGTTTTTTTTTTTATAATTGTCAGTGACATTCCACATTTATGAACTCGAAATTCATTAAGCGCAGAAGAAAGAAACTAAAGCTTGAGTCAACAAGATCGGAAGATTTCTTAATGAGTAGGGAGTTAATGCGACGAGAGTATTACATATTAAAAATTTGTTTGCGTTTCTACACTAACGTTAACGACAGTAAACCTTTTGTACAGTGCAGTTCTATCGATTTGTTTGTATTTCATATCTCTTATTTAGAAATAATCTTAAATTACAATTTACAACTCTTAACATTTTATTCTAAATGTAAATAATAAAATAAAAATTAACTTATTAGTGTAGGGAAGCTATGTTAAGACATGATTAACATTTGTAACAGGCTGCTTTGTATTTTATTTTCCTCAAAATCTACACAACCATTTAGTGCAACCATTTAGAGAGTGAACCCCATTTCCACCCGGTATTTTTTTTAAATAAATAAATTAATTTACTTCAACTTTATGGATCGGAGAGAAAAAGTATGTGGGCATCAACTATTAAGCTTGCAATAATAAAGCTTTTATTTTGTTTATAATAAAATGTGGCAGTTAATCTGGGAACTGTGCAGGCCATGGAAGCAAATCAATATTCGACAAAAAAATAAAATTGATAGGCCGTTATGGGAGGATGCATAGTGCATAATATAGATGAAATGTATATGTTCGATCACAATAAATGTGTCCAAAAGATGGAAGTAACATGTCAATGTCCTTTTACGAGGACCATTAGAAAGAAATGTTTTACCAAGTGATCATGATGCTGACCCTACCGTGTTTGACAGTTAGTACAACGCATTTCGTACAGCAAAAAGTTGGTTAAACACTTTGGTGAAGGCTGTTTGTATGTATACGACTATTATTCTTTACCATTAAGCTTTTTCGATGATAAAGAATAAAAAAAGTAAAAAGTAAAAAGTTTTTGTTCAAATGCTGTCGAATCGCAAACCAAAATCAGATTATATATATATTAATAAATAACTTTCGATATAGTAGATACGATGAGTGAAAAGTGATTTCATAATGTTTCGGACATTTACCTGTGAAGTTAAAAATGTTGAATTATTGGCATTGTTACAATAACACATGTACATAATTATCGTTGTTTGTATTCGTATGTTTGTCAGTAAAAAAAAGTGATGTAAATTGAAACTGAAATTCATAAAATTTTGTTTTTCTTTCATAGTAAGTTTATTTCTTCATTTCATCGGTGATGGCTTAAGTATACTTTTTTTCTTTTATTTGTTTACCGTCATATTTTTCATGCTTAGTTATTCTCATATAATTTGCTTTTATTAATTATGACAACTTTATTTTAAAATAAAATAAAAATATAGTAAAGAGTTCGATTTTCAATATGGTTTGCATACATATAAATAGTTTTAAAAAAAAAACATTTGAATTGAAAATTGTTTTTGTCAAAAAAAATTATTTCTGAAGCACTTAGTAACAGAAAAATTAACTTGATCTTACTTTTTTTGAAAATTCGGCCATTCAGAAATGCAAACCACTAATTAGATTAACTTTCCATTTATAGTAGTCATTTAAGAATATAGAGTATAGTTTTAAGAAATAAGTAAAAATATGCCATTCTATGACTCTCTTCCTTTAACTTTAACTTAAAACTAGAGATATTTTCTAAAACCAAAACGATGAAAAAGACTGATATAACGAACTGTAGAAAGACATTATTATTTGTTACCTAATACTGTTTTGAAAGCGTAAGACGATCAAACTATTACATATTTCTATGTTCTTTTAAAATTAACGTGACCTTTACTATTTCATACAATTTGACCAAAACTATACTTCTTTTTGTACTCATTTCACCCGAAGCAAAACCCTTATTAAAAAACAGCACAAATCGCACGTTTGGTATAATTAAATCACAGCTCAAAGCCAGTTTTGAATTTAGTAGATGCATTTTTGTGTTTCGTAAGCTAAAGAACTTTTTTTTCTGCAAAAAGATTTTGGTTTTTCTAAAAAAATTGCCATTAGAGAGCGGAAGTTATTTTGAAGTAGATTGCACATTGTCCCTTATACATAGGTGTCATAACTTCTCTGTACATTTCCTGTTCTATCCCAAAACTGTAGGAGATTTTTACTACAGATTCTAGCAATCAGGTTAATACATTTAATTGCTTTGACGAGTAGAAAGGAAGTCTCCTAGATTCAAGTGGTATAACACTGGATCAACTTATGGTGTAAATATGTCAGTATTCCCGCTGCAGCCACTTAACCTAGCCCTGTGCTTTGGATTCCTGCAATCAAAAATATAATATTATCTATGAAATTTCAATTTAGACTCGTAAAAAAAGTCAATTTTGTGTAGCACCAGAAACAAAAATAGAAGCTAAAAGGTGCTGTAGTACCATTGAAACCTTAGTTTTTGTGTTATATATTACCAATTTATAGTCTTATGATTACTAATTAAGGACCCAAGACAATTACCAAAAACTGCACATTTATTGTTTGATTGGCTTAAAAAAATAAACTAGATACCGTTTACAAAATTAAAACTATTTTCCAATCAAATTAACAAATATCGTATATGCCGCACCTCCCCCCCTCTCCCCTCATCAACTCTCCTTGCATTAATTCTTTTTTTTTTTATATTGTTATCTATTGATCGAAAAGTTGAAATAAGTAGTTACTATAGGTCGGTGCTGCCAACAATTCAGCTTGAAAATCTGAACTTTTCTTGTCTCCAAACAAAATCTGGGTCTTTTTTCCAATGAAAACCTAGATGATATAGTTTTTTAGTGCTTTTTACTACTTTCTTTTAATAATAACCTCTTTAATAACTTCACCTTATTTATCAAATTTGAAACAAAAATTAAAATGAAAGTTTTTTAGATAGCGATCGAACTCTTTACCAAACAAAATTTTTGAGGATCTCTAGAATTAAAGCTATAAAACATTTATGAAAATAATTGAATAATAGGAACGAAATGCAGGACAACGATTAAACATTATTATCGTTGCCGAAGGTGCAATTGACCGAGAAGGCAAGCCCATTACTGCTGAAGATGTTAAGAAAGTTGTTGTTGATAAACTACAACAGGACACACGTATAACTGTTCTTGGACACGTACAGCGTGGAGGAAATCCAAGTGCTTTCGACCGTGTCTTAGTAAGTGTGCATGAAATAAATACTTAAATTTTATGTCTTGAAAATGTATACATAGGGCTGCCGTATGGGTGCTGAAGCTGTTATGGCTCTGATGGAAGCAACTGATACAAGTGTATCGTGTGTTGTTTCTTTGGACGGAAATCAGGCAGTTCGTGTTCCATTGATGGAATGCGTTGAACGCACAAAGGCTGTAGCAAAAGCAATGGAAGACAAGAACTGGGAGTTAGCTGTTAAACTCCGAGGACGTTCATTTGAAAGAAACTTGGAAACATACAAGATGTTGACCCGTTTGAAGCCACCAAAAGAATCTTTCGACGAATCCGGCAAAGGCATTGTGTGTTTCAAATTTCTAATTTAATTTATAAATTTTATTTAATTAAAACAAAATATTTTTCAGGAAGGGTACACACTAGCGGTAATGCATATTGGTGCGCCTGCGTGTGGAATGAACGCTGCCGTTCGTTCATTTGTACGCAATTGCATTTATCGGGGAGATACGGTTCTTGGTATTCATGATGGAATTGAAGGTCTTATTGCAGGAAATATAAAAGAAATGGGATGGTTAGTTAATAATTACAGTACAAAAGAAAAATGTTGAAACACAATTATTCGTATTATAGGTCTTCTGTTACTGGTTGGGTTGGTCAGGGTGGTGCATTCTTGGGAACAAAACGCACCTTACCAGAAGGAAAATTTAAGGAGATTGCAGCTCGACTTAAGGAATTCAAAATCCAAGCCCTTCTCATTATTGGCGGATTTGAAGCCTATCATGCATGTGGCCAAATTTCTGACCAACGTCCTAATTTCCCAGAGTTCTGTATCCCTTTGGTTGTGATCCCCTCCACTATCTCGAATAATGTCCCCGGTACTGAATTTTCTTTAGGCTGTGATACTGGTCTCAATGAAATAACTGAAATTTGTGATCGGATACGTCAGTCCGCTCAGGGTACAAAACGCCGTGTATTTGTCATTGAGACAATGGGAGGTTACTGCGGCTATTTAGCCACCCTTGCTGGACTAGCTGGTGGTGCCGATGCTGCCTATATTTTCGAAGAAAAGTTTTCTATTAAAGACCTGCAACAAGATGTATATCACATGGCGTCAAAAATGGCTGAAGGTGTACAAAGGGGTCTCATTTTGAGAAACGAAAAAGCTTCGGACAACTATAATACTGACTTCATCCACCGGTTGTATACTGAAGAAGGCAAAGGTCTTTTTTCTTGTCGTATGAATATTTTGGGTAAGTGCTTACGTTTTTGTGTATTGATTAAATATTAAGACCTAAGGCAAAGACAAATATTAATATTTAATATCGTTTATTTCGTAGGTCACATGCAACAGGGTGGCTCCCCCACACCATTCGATCGAAATATGGGAACAAAAATGGCTGCCAAGTGTGTTGACTGGTTTATAGATCAATTTAAAAAAAATACCCAACCTGATGGCACTATCAAATGTGAAGGCAACGACTCAGCATGTTTATTAGGAATCGTGAGACGTCAATACAAATTCACTCCGTTAGCAGATTTAATCACCGAAACAAATTTCGAGTAAACAAATCGATTAATTTAATTTTTTTTTTTAATTCTAAATCTGATTTTTCAGGCAACGTATTCCTAAAAAACAATGGTGGTTGAAACTTCGTCCACTTTTGAGAATCCTTGCCAAACATGATTCTGCCTACGAAGAAGAGGGTATGTATATTACAGTTGAAGAAGAACTGGCTAGTGATGCTGCTGTAGTTTAATGGGTCCAAACTGGCCCTCAATATAATTTATTTTATTTTAATTAAGTATTCTGTGCAAGACCTCAAAAGTCCCACTTACTCACCAAAATTCAGAAAACTTTCATTACATAAGTAAAACGTTGATATAAAATAAAATATTATAAATTTCTGATAAAAAAACATTCAATATTTAGCGCACATAAAATGTATTATGAGCTAAAACTAGTTGCTGTTCATTATATACAGATAAATTTGAAACTAACTAAAAGTTATGTAGTTCTAAGTAAACATTTAAACAAATTCATAACAGATATCTCAGGTTTAGAAATATGATCACCAGAGTATACAATACACATCCATCTTGTGTCGAAAAAAATGCATTGCTTAATTGATCAATGTTGACCTTAATATTCGTTAAATGTTAATTTGTAATTCATTAAGCTCTGATGAATATTTCTCCATTAATGCAAAATATAATATTAGAAAAAATTGATTTTAAATAATAATTATTATTTTTTTTGTTTCCTTTTTTTCTTAATATAAACAAAGATAAATAAGGATATTATGTCTCAAAGTTTTCTATTTTTTAATGCGCAGACGTTGCTAGTAAATTTTTAAATTTGATAAATTTTGAATTTTTGTTTTAAAAGAAAATTAATTAATTACAATGATGTTGAATATTTACACTCATAACTAAACAATAAATTATACTATCAAAAAATCAAACGAAGTTGTTTTTTTTATTATGACTGGGTATGGAATTGTTGAAGTTGCTTGGAACATAAGAACTTATAAACATATGCAAGTTATCAAAAAATATTGCAAATAGTATTTAAATTGAGTCAACAATCATCAAAAAAGAACTTTGTATTTCAGTTTGAACTGACTCAATTGACTTATTTTAACATGAATTCGTATATCTTAATGCAATGTGTACTTTACCGCGTTTAACAGTCGCTAAATTTGTGCCCGCTAAAGAATTAATTAGAATTTATTAAACTAGAAAATACAAGTTTTGAATTCAAAAATATTGTATTCCTTCCCGTTCGGTTGAAAACAAAACCCGTTTAACTGCACCTCGTTAAGCTGACTTTCCCGCAACACGGATTTTTTGTATAAAATGTGATTTAAAGCTTTATTTCTTCTTTTACCTTGATATTTGAGAAATACTCAACCTTATTATGATTTTCACGTGAACAAATTGACATTTCACTTTTCGCCTGATGTGAGTTTCTTTTTTTTCATTTCGGTCGAAATGTTTCGTAATTAATAGCTTAAATTGTCACTTATCGACCGCGAGCCAAAGAAAATAGAGGGTAGTGGTATCTTTTGTTTTTTGTTTATTTTAGGCCAAGAGAAGTTCGGGCGAAACTCATAATAGTTTTAAAAATTCCGGGGGTACAAAATTTATCGAATGGAATATTTTACACGTGAAACTCACTCACTCACTCAAGACTGATAATAGCTTTTAAAATTCCGGGTAACAAAAATTTTTTGGGTGAAATATTTTGCATGTGAAACTCATAATAAGGTTGACTAGCTTATTATATTCAATAGTCGAAACACTAGAGTCGATTGAAAATTCCCGAAAATAATAAATATATACGCATTTTCAGCACCGTGTTTGATATTGTTTGGTATTGATATGCGAGTTTGATTTATTTTGTGCAAAAAATCTTTCAGCTTTATAATTGCATCTAAATCATTAAGATATATTTTATTTAAAAATTATAAAACAATGACTTTAAATTAGGAAGCTGACGCATGCCAAAATTCCCTTCCTGGTAACCCTTCGGTACTCATAAAAGTGGCTATATTTGTACGAAAATTTAAATTTTTCTATCAATTTATACAAAAGTTATAAAAATTACGTTTTATTGAACATTTTACATCTGTTTTGCCCACTTAAATTAAACAATAACCTTTGTAAAGGCCATGGTTATAACTTCGTAGAGACACTAATCTATTGACGGTGTCGGATGCTGCCATAAAATCGACAAAGCATACAGCTTTTGTTTTCTTATTATACGTCTTACGGTTAACAGTTGACGGTCTAGGACGAAAATCTCTTTGAAATAAACTAAATAGTCGATAATGTAGCACCTTTACACTTATCCGCTCCATAAGTGCTCCCAACTCCCCCATAATGGGGGCTATCGTGAATAAAATTTCCCAAGGAATTTCCCTCATTTTTTAAAATAAACAAATTTTCCACTTTTCCTTGTAGGCTCGAATTCGGTCAGTCAAAATTACATGGAATATTTATTCGATGCCAATTAAATTTATGTACGATAGTCCCCAGTAAAATATTGTGGATTTCATAAGCGGCATAAATAAAAGAATTTCTTCGAGAAATCGCATCAGAATTTTTCTGCGGAATCGTGTTTATATTTATATACCAAAAATAGCTTATTTAAATCTAGGATCTCCTCATACTCAACATTGTATTGATCTCCCATATGATGATCCGAGTTCGGTCGATGATTTCGCGGAGTTGTTTATTTTTAAGCATAACAGTCTCGATAAGTTCGCGATTTTCTTGCATGGCCTTCCGGTACTCTTCACAGTGAGTGGGTTCAGATCGATGATCTGGTTCGTCTTTGTAGGGAATCAAACTTTCAATATGAGTGTACTCCATTCCTAAGAAATGTTATTTATTTTTTTTTTTTATTTTTTTTTATTTCACAGCTTACCCTGAGGATATCCATCATTACACTTTTCATAAATGATTCGAACGCGTTTAAATAACAATCGGATAGTCCTGAAGTATTCTTGAACTTTTTTTTCTGTGTTGTTTTCTCGGTTACATGTAGGTTGTATAATTTTGAGTGCTGCAAATATTTCTTGGAAACGTGATGTAATGTCCTGAACTGTTTCTTGTCCCAAACGTGAAAGCCCAACGATATTAATTTCTTTTGGTGGCTGCATGTTACTGATTTGGGGTTGAGTTTGTGCAGACGGCTGAGTCATCATTACTGAGCCAGTTGTTGGAGTGGATGGAGTTTGCAATGTTAGTTGTGGAGCTTGTTGCGGATTTGGTGGCTGGGTCTGGGATTGCTGTTGTGTTTGAGGCAACTGTTGCTGTTGCATTTGTTGTTGTTGTATTTGTTGTTGATGGATCTGTTGCTGTACCAATGAACTTCCAGATTGCTGTGCATGGGAAGGGCTTGAAATTCCTGCAGTGTTCAGAACTGGTGGAATTATACTACCTATACCAGGATTTTGCATTGAATTGGGTTGTTGCTGCGACGGTTGCATCATTCCGGCTTGATTATACCCGCCCATCATGGTCATTTGATTGGGAACCATTTGGTTCATGTTGACCATTGGGCTACCGAAGTTACTTCGGTGACCACCAACCGGGTTATTATAACCTCCGGGATATTGACCAGACATTGATTAAATGCAAAGGTGATACCTCTTCTTAACAAAGAAATAAATATATTTTGATCTTCAAATCTTTTCTTAATCTTATTATAATTTATAAAATTAATTAATAAAATCAGAAAATTTCTGGCGATAATCAAATCACATAGAATCTGGAAACTAGAATGTCAGATGAGACATGAGAGATGACAAATCACAAAACTAAAAAAATAGGTTTGTTCGTGTACTTTCTGGTCTAAATTTGACAATCTGTCAAAATCTACAAATCTGGATTTTTTTGACGTTTCAGTATTCACATCTCGCTCCCACTTCTTCAGTAGTAGTAGTAGAAGATGTAAATACTGTAACGTCAAAAAAATCCAGTTTTTCAGTCCAATGTACACAGTCATGCAATTCTCTAAGACCCCTATTACAGGATGATTCTTTACGTCTGACTCTTTTCAAATTTTCATGAGTGCGAAGGAAAAAAACATCTGATTTCACATTCGCACCCATTGAATTTTCAAAAGAGTCACATGCAAAGAATCATCGTGTAATAGGGGTCTAAGAGAGAAGTAAAATTGTGTGAAAGTACACGAACGCACAGAACAAAAATTTCTACAACAACAGAACAGAACAACAGAAAACCCCATACAAAATCAAGAAAACAATGCCACACCATTGGAATTTCAATTTTAACTTTATATTAAAAACAAAAATTGGTGTTTTTCTATATTTCAGCCCTATTCTGGCGTTGTGAGGTCTCACAAGTCATTAGCTCTTGTGAGGTTTGTTGTGATTCGATAACATTCTCGGTATTCTGGGAAAATCCTCACAAGAAACTCACCACAGTAAATAGACACGTTCAAGCATGTCAGATTTTCATGATTTTTTGATTTCTGGGGCTCTGATTGGCTGACTGTCATAAAAAGAAATATAAGTGAAATTAATAATTTTCTTGATTTATGTTGAAAGCACCTATATACTACGAAAGAAGAAACATATAATTTGTTCGATTGTTTTTTTTTTAATAATAGGTAAGCTAAAATCAAATAATACATGCATGCATTGACATACTATATATGGACTGCTAGTCGAGTTTCATTTCCATACAAAAGCTGTATTAAAAGGTTGTCAAATCTTTTTACCGACATAGCTGCTTGTTGGAGCACACTGGCAAAAAGAGTTATTATTACTAATGCCATCTCTTGACAATCTTAAACTAAACAAGCTTTGTTGACATAGAAACTAAGGCCATCTATTATTATATTCAAGTTTATTCTTTGACGTCTGACGTTTATTACCAATTTTTCATTCATTCATTACAATAATTGCGTCTGTTTGTTATAAATTATAAATATTTTTTAGTTTATTAAATTAAATTACATTTATTTATATATTTTTCTAGTCTTTTCTTTCAGTGTTTTTCTTGTTGTTAATGGGCGTGGGTGAGTGCAAACTTTGTATGCTCCTTAAAATTTGGGTGAAGTGATTTAGTGATTATGGACGTAATATATTTCTTCAGAACTCATGCCACTCGACAGTTCATTCTTTACCTCAACTTGCTCCAGCATAAAACCTAGATCTACTTTAGGGCGACAGTTTGATGGCCAATAATCGGCTCCAAGAATTATATAAACTTCATACCACTCATCGAAAAACTTAAAAAAAAAGTTGAAAGGCTTAAAATGGACGTAAGTTTTTGCTAGTATTAATTGTTTTCCGTTTTTTCCTTAATATCCCCAATCCACAGAGCATACAGATGTCCAACATCGCAACCACAACCCAATCAACAAGCAGATTTTTGCTCGCTGGGCAAATCATTTACTGTCGTTTCATTCCTTTCTCACCACTCATTCAACAATATCCAACCCAAATTATAAAAAAAAATGTCATGTAAATAAATAACAACTTTTGCAACGATGGAGGTAAATCCAGGCACAAAGAAAACCCGAAACAAATTAAAAAAAAAAAACTCACACGCACGTGAAATCTCACATCTCACTTTCTTCGACATGTCGTCAGGAAGACATGGATTTTTCTGGCTCCATTGGTTTTATTTTCGCCATGTTCCTAGTCCAAGCATTACTCATGTCAAGTGGAGCCGGGTGCAATAAACTCTTTCAGATTCATCAGTTGCCCGAATCAGTTATAGAGTTAGAGTAGTTAACTACAAAAATGTTTGTAATCGATGTAACAAGGAACCAATTACAAACCAGCAAAACCAGCACCTTAGACAAATAAAAGTGAAGAGCTCATTGCCCAAAAAAAGGTTCGCAGTGAAATGATCCAAATGGAGGACGTACTGGCCCAAATTCGGAAGAATATTGAACCTTTAGGATCGAATTTGTGCAGAATTTAGCTGCTAATGAGCAAACAGCACAAATTATCTGAGAAATGCGGCATTTGATAACTCCTTTACAGAATCACAATGGACAGCTGAAAGGCGAAGTGCAGCGTTACAAACGTAAATTTAAAGATATATCTGCCGATAGCTTAGAGGTAATATTGTTTAATTGAAAGGGAAGACCGATTTATTTTTTTTTTTTGCAGATAAGGAAAGACCTTGGAGATATGGTTATTAAGTTAGAGAAGGCAGTCAAAATCAATCATCTCTAAATGATGGAATTTAAGCAAGAAGGATCAATTAAAGAATAAATTAATGCCGATGCAATGCTGTCTGTCAAGGAGGAAAGCACTGAGGCACATATTAAAGGTATGCTCGTCTCTACTTTTATTTGCAAATTGGAATTTTAATTGTCGTATGGGCAAAATGTCGTATTTGTAAATTTGTGAATGGAAATGTGAAAATGTTTCTCGTACTTTCTTTGAATTCAACATTATTTGTTGTTTTATTTTGGTAATATATTTAGTATGAAGCCAGAATAGCAAAGAATAATTTAACAAGGGGATGCAAGGGACACTTGAGTGAGCTGCTTGCGCCGTGTCGCCTCGTCGGTGTCGTAGGTCATAGCAAACAGCAGATGTTGTAGATTATGTGAATGAGAAACGTAGGTATAACTATAGGTATATTTAATCATATTATTATTGAGGGTAGGCATTGTTTGATTTAAAATGTTCGACGATATCTTTTCGTATAGTTATTTAGATATAAATTTTCTCGTATAACTTCGATGGCAGGATACCTATAACTTCTGGTGGATATTTTAATAAATTTGAATTGTAATTTTTTTTATTATTAATTGTTTCGAGAATATATTTTTTGGTAGGTGTTTAAATAAAATATGTAGGTATTGTTATGAAAGTTCAGAGTTAGGCTTAGGTAAAGATACGTTTTATCTTTTGGATAGGTATTAAAATATTTTTGTTGAAGGTGGGGTGGGTTTATGTAAACCGAGCTACATAGGTATTTCTTTTGCTAGGTAGGTAGGTATTTTAATTAAAGTTTGTTTTGCTAAATTCTAGGGTAGGTAGGTACTTATTAATTTATAAAAAAAAGTAGGCAGTAATAGAAAGATTTTCGTGAAATGTTTTTATTTCTTCAATATCTGTACGTAAGTGTGAGTGCATATGCTAAACTTCTTATCTAATAAAACTTTTTATAAATTTATTTTGAATAAGTTTATAAGTTGGTATGTAGGTACCTCCTTATTCAAAATAAATTTCTTAAAATGGTAACAGATACCTATGACCAATAGCAATACTTATGAAAATGATTTCCCCAATTCTGTCTAAAAAAATTCTCTTAACACAAAATAATTTTTCTTATGATTCTATTATGACCCAGAGCTCACAGCAAATTTTGTATGTCAGTGATATCAAAAAAAGAAGTATAGGCGTACAAAACATGAGTCAAGGCTATTCAAAAAATCAAAAATCTTGGAGTTCATTGCCGGTTATGGACTGCAAGACTTTTGTTTTGGGAATAATCTTGACTGATTGATTTTGCTAAGTATCACTCACACAAAACATATTTACGAATTTTAAAGTTTTATTACGTTTACGTCGCGTTTTTTTAAAATTCAATAAAGCGTAACACTCAATAATGCATTTAATTTTAATTACATAGGTAGTTACTATACTATATGGCAAGTTCTGCATTCGTAAAGACTTGGCATTACGATGATAAGGAAGATAAAAAAGTAGGTCTCACAATTCTCTTTGTCTGTTCGGCTACAACCTAAACGACTGGATTGGTTTCCTAAAAGCTTGGTACACTTTTTTCTCATTTTTTTTTTTTCTTATGAACAAATTAATCACAACTTACATATGTTGTTGCCCTGGCCTTTGGCTTGGAAATGGTCATTTCAATCAATTCATAGTACAGACTTTATTGTTTACCTTTTTATTGGATGACTTTGGCCTTACGTTTTGACAGTGGTTGCCATTTTATTTAGAGGAAAAAGATAAAAAAACAAATACCGCATTTCAAATTACTCAATAACATTTATTTATTTACTTGTATTCAATATAATTAGCTTATAGATATTTGAATAAAATAAAAACAAACAAATTTCTTATTATATATTAATAATTCTTATACTTATTTGTTGCAGAATATTCTGCTTCACGAAGATCGAATCGAGCCAGTAAATCACCTTCGTATTTGTATAATCCATAGTAAAAGAAATCGCAGTGTATAGTAAAATAAGAGTACAAGTGGTTTTAAGGTAATTTATCATATTTTAAATAACATAAATTATCTATAATTAATTAATATTTTAGCTCAAGATTGATATTCTTAACTCTTAACCAAAAAAGCCGTGAGCACATTAGTGACGGAGATGAGGATGACGATCAAGAAGCTGATGACCTCCACTACC
This sequence comes from Dasysyrphus albostriatus, assembly GCA_946251815.1. Lineage (NCBI taxonomy): Eukaryota > Metazoa > Arthropoda > Insecta > Diptera > Syrphidae > Dasysyrphus > Dasysyrphus albostriatus. The sequence continues at coordinate 67,347,849 of OX276337.1, read as the reverse complement.
ATGATTATTATTCAAGCGAAGCAGTTGTTAATGGTAATAGTAATAAAGATGAAATGAGAACTCAAGATTGTATGACAAAATTGCAGCTTGATGCCATGAAATGTTTTTGGGTATATCTTGATTGTACCTATTATTATTATTAATTTTTCAACTTTGATTTATGTTTATTTTGGATTTATCAAATTTATTATTTTGTATTACTTTTTTTAATTGCTATAAAAATCAATGGTAAAAATAATAAAATGTAAAATATAAACAAAAATATGTCCTTTTTTGTTTTAAAAACAATAAAGAAAGTGCTTATTTGTGTGTATATGTTTGCAAGACAATACAAATAAATGCAAACTTTTATTCTAAAAAGAGCCTGGGTGCGACCCAAATTGGTAACTTCCCATTGGTGCGGTTGGAAGCAAGAGGCCCGATATTATATTATTTTAAAAACATCGCCTGTTAAAGATCTTCAAAAAAGTTCTTATATATTAAATATGAAATCAAGTGAAGATTAGTGAGAAGAATAAAACTAACCCAATGCCAACATCATTGGTTGTTCACAAGTTATTTGAAAAGAAATAAGTTTAATAATTTTTGGTAAGGTTTATAGTAGTTTTTTTACTTTAAAAAAACAATAGGGGTATTCATGCAACAGCGTAAAGTCGTCGTAAATGTAGTTAATTTGTATACTTCGTATATCTGTCAATTTTTCCATAAAAATTGTGACAGATATAACGAAGTTTAAAACTTTACAACATTTACGATGAGTTTACGCTGTTGTATGAATACCCTTAATGTTTGTTGAAATATTTTATAAAACCAATCAAATATCAATTAGGAACTAGTGTACAGAATTTAATTAATTAAAAAAATTCAACGATTTTGGTAGTTTCTTGTTTTTTTTAACTATTTGGCGAATTCTTTTTTGGAAATCCTATAATTTATTAATTTAAAGCAAATCTGTAAAATTAAATTAACCCAAAGCCAACATCATTGTTTGTTCTCAAGATATTTGAGACGAAAAACAATTTTCTACAATTATTGGTAAAGTTGTGTGTAGATTTTTTCGTTTAAAAAAAAATGTTGATTTTTTTAAAAAACCTATCAAATATCAATTACTAACTAATATATAGGATGAAATCAACCGGGAGCCAATATCGTTGTCTGTTCTCAAGATATTTGAGGCAAAAAAATTTCAGCATTGGTAAAATTACTTACAGTTTTTTAGCTTTAAAAAAACTATTGATTTTATATTTTTAAAAATTTCACCAATTTTTATTAGTAAACTTGTGCATAAAATACAATTATCGGCAGTCTACATAGATCGTAACGAAGAATCTGCGCTGCTTTATTTGAAGTTGAGGAAGAAGAAGTCGGTTCTGATTCGATCCGGGAATCTCATTTTTAGTTCCAGCTTTTCCTTGGTCAACTTTGGCTATTGGTTTCAAAAAACGAAACATATGGGAAGTTGATCTCGTGAGTGGGGATTGAAGCTCCGGATCGATATGGTCTTTGTGTTGCGGCCAATGACCCCGCTGATGCTTGGCGGAGCAGTAGTTGATGCTGTGCATAGCGGACACACTAAATTACCTCGACAACCACAAATGGAGCAAACTTTGCAAGGTGGTTCAACAGCAGCCTAAAAGTAATGATTTGTCATTTAGCGTAAAAACTGTTTGAATTGATGTTCTTACTAATTCCTCATCCTCGTTTGGGTGAACTGCTGTGTTGAATTGATTTTGTCGAGGAAGTTGAGATTGAAATGCTGAGAAGTTTCTATCTTTTATAGAGAACAATACAATCAAATTTAAAATATATAGGAAAATATCCAAATACCTACTCTGCTGAGTTCTGAGCAGAACAAGGTTCACGACAAATGAAGATGTAATAATCGTTCTATGGAAACACTCGGACTTTTGTTCTATGGGTGCATAGATCTATTAAAGAAAAGAAGTTTAGTTGTTGACCAAAAGTTTACCTGACACAGAAAAGATTGTGGAGCACCACATTTTCTGCATTTCAAATCTTCGGTTGCTGGAATTTTTTCCAAATCCATCCAAGCTGGTTTTCCACAAATTTTACTGGAAAATACACATTTCACCCAAGTTGGACTCACATTCTACGCAAATCTTAGATCTATTTGTTGTTCATTGCCTGAGGCGATTTGTTTTTTTTTTTTTTTAATATTGAGCTTTTCCTTAGAACCTTTGAATGTAAAATCATCATGCATTATCAAATGGACTCGAACACTTTCCAGGAACAAAGGAAGCTGATGAATAGATTTTTAGCAGAATGGTTGTAGTTTATTGCTTGGAGATTTCCGTGGCGATTGATTACAAACTAGATGTGGCTGTGTGATAAACTACGTCGTTAACTCCTGTACTGCAATGAAATTGGTCCAGGTCCATTGGATGTTGGTAGTGCAGGATGAGACAGCGTCGTTTAGATCCTTTCTTTTAGTTTTTCCAACGCAATTTTTTTAATGAAAACAGAAAACTTAAAATAAAAACTGATTAATTTAAAAAAGAAAAGTTATGGCTTTTAAACCATTGTTTTAAACTATTATTACTATTTTCTAAAAAAGTAAATAAACAAATAATGACAACACAACTGTCAACCAAATTGTCAAAAGTTACACCATTTTTCTGTTTTGCTCCAACAAGCGCTGCTGGCGCTTAGTTGTTGAAGATGAACTGTCGTGAAGTTGGCTCCTGGCAGTCCATATATAATAGGTCAATGCATGCATGCATGTTTATTTTTCAATGAGTTATATAATTTTAAGTGAAAGTAACTAGAAATAAATACAAATGAACATGTTAATGGGTTATATGTGAAATCAGAGGTGTTTATTTTTAGTTGTGACCTCCTCCGGATGGGAGATCACATTTTCGATAGTTTTTGTGAGGATCACAACTTGTGATGTTGCTGCCAGAATACGAAAACCTCACAAAACCAAATTAACCTCACCTTATGAGGTAGTTGTGACTTGTGAGGTATGAATGAGGTTTGCCAGAATAGGGCTGTTAGTCTACTAATCACAAACTTATCATTCCAGAAATAAAAAAAATAAATACTTTCACATAAAACAAAATTTCTTTATTATTAAAAAATAACTTTTTTGCTCTAAAATATCAGTTTTTTCTTACCAAAAAGCACTTTACAATAAACAAAAACATAAAATTCACTATTAACACACATTTTCTGTCTTGAAAATTGATCATCATCATCATCATCATCGGCCGGTCCTGGCCTCTTTCAACAAGTCTCTCCACCTATCCCGGTCTCGAGCCGACGCCATCCAGTTGCGCACCCCAAGGCTTCGGGCGTCCTGGTCTACGCCATCTCTCCAGCGCAAGCATGGTCTACCACGCTGCCGTCTACCATAGAATGTACCACAAAAGACTTTCCGAGCAGGTTCCGCTCATTCGAGCTAGGTGCCCTGCCCACCGGAGTCTACCGAGCTTAATTTTTGTCACTATGTCTGCTTCAAGGTAGATTGCGTACAACTCATGGTTGTACCGTCTCCGGAATCGTCCTTCCTCACATATGGGGCCAACAATTCTCCGTAAGACTTTTCTCTCGAACGCGGCTAAGAGGTCACAGTGCCTTTTGCTAAGCACCCAAGTCTCGGATCCATACATGAGTACTGGCAGGACCATGGTCCTGTACAGCAGCAGTTTTGAAGTTATGGTTAGATTTCTAGATTTGAATAGCTTTGACAGACTGTAGTAGGCTCTGTTGGATTTGAGAAGCCGCCCGCGTATTTCTTCTTCTATATTGTTATCGGCTGCTACTGTTGACCCAAGGTATTTAAAGGATTGCACCACTTCAAATTCGTGCTCCGCTACCTTGATTGTTTGACCAACTGTTCTTCTCGCATTCGACGCCACCATGTACTTTGTTTTACCTTCACTAATGTGCAGCCCCAGATTTTGTGCCGCCTGCTCGATCTGGATGAAGGAATCGTGTACAGCTTGTTCGGTTCTTCCGATGATGTCGATGTCGTCTGCGTAAGCCAGTATCTGGCTGGACCTGTTGACGATGGTCCCTCTTGTTGCCGTGCCAGAGTCACGGATTGCTTTCTCCAACGCCAGGTTGAAGAGGAGGCAGGCCAAACCATCCCCTTGTCGGAGTCCATTAAAGATGTTGATTGGTCTGGATAGCAATCCGGCTATTTTTACTTGGCTTGTTACGTTGGTCATGGTCAACCTACATAGTCGTGTCAATTTATTTGGGATGCCGAATTCTCTCATGGCTTTGTAAAGTTCTACCCTGGCTATGCTATCATAGGCGGCCTTAAAGTCTATAAACAGATGGTATGTTGGAATGTTGAATTCAAGACATTTTTCCATCGCCTGCCTAAGGGTAAAGATCTGATCAGTTGTTGATTTGCCTGGAATGAAACCACACTGATATTGGCCTATGATTGTTTTAGCGTATGGGGTTATCCGGTCTTGTAGGATAGAGGAGAGTATCTTATAGGCGGTACTCAACAACGTGATACCTCTATAATTGCTGCACGTTGTGACATCTCCCTTCTTATGTATGGGGCATATGATACCTTTTCGCCAGTCTTCTGGCATTTCTTCATGCTCCCATACGTGCACTATGATATCATGAATTGCTTGACGTAAGGCTGGCCCGCCGTGGTGGAATAATTCGGCTGGTATGCCATCGGCTCCCGGGGCTTTGTTTTGTTTGAGCCGTTTTATAGCCTTCTCAACCTCTTCTATGCTTGGTGGCGGTAGCACAGGGTGTTCATCTTGAAGTAGTGGAGCCTCCACTTCTGCTGTGAGCTGACCATTTAGCAATTCATTAAAGTACACTTCCCATCGCTCCAGTATGCTTTGTGGATCGGTGATCAGATTTCCCTCTCCGTCCTTGCAGTATGTGCAGCGTGGTGTGTACTGCGTCATGTTTCGGACGGATTGGTAGAACTTCCGCGCCTGGTGCGGACCTCGCTCTCGGCTGTTCTCTATTTCACAGATTAGGTTCTTCTCCCAGGCTGATTTTTTCTGTCTGTGAAGCCGTTTTTCTGTTCTTCTGAGCTCTTTATATTCCTCTTCGCGTGCCCGCGTTCTATGAGATTGTTGCATTGCTCGGTACGCAACATTCTTACGTTCAGTCGCTAGCTTGCATTCATCATCAAACCAGTCGTTCCGATTTCTACGACTGCTGCCTAAGATGGAGTTGGCAGTACTAATGACAGTATTCTTAAGGCGTGTCCACTTCTCATCTACGCCCAGCATACTGGCTCCAGGACTTACTCTCCCTAAATCGAGTGATTCTAGGGCGAGTCCTAACGCATTACCAAAGATGTTACTGGTGTTTTCATTGCGTAGGGCAGCCGTGTTGATTCGAACCTGATCGGCGGATGCAATGCGTCTCCGTAAGGCAATCCGCCCTCGGAAAACCATACCAACAAGATAGTGATCCGAGTCGATATTGGCACCTCGGTACGTACGTACCGTCATCAGGTTCGAGTAGTGGCGACGGTCTATCAACACGTGGTCTATTTGGTTTCGAGTGACTCCATCAGGTGATACCCAGGTGGCTTTGTAGATATCTTTACGCGGGAACCTGGTACTCGCAACGACCATGTTTTTCGATGCTGCCAATTCTAAGACTCGAAGTCCATTGTCATTAGTGTTCTCATGCAAACTATGGGTGCCTGCGTAATGCCTGAATACCGGCTCCCGACCTATTTTTGAAAATTGATCAAAAAATGTATTTAATACAAAATAAACGAACAGATAGAAAAATAAAAGCACTTTTACCAAAAAAAAAAACACAAAACTAAAAGTAGACAACAGCCATTTTGTTTTTTTGTGTTGTTCTCAACTCAGAACACAAAACTGACAATTTCTGCCCAAAGAAATTTCTTGGGCAGAATTTAGCAAAAATTGTCAGGAAGGGGAAATTTTGTTCTCTCTCGCGAGCGTTTTCTTCTGCCAAAAACTACACAATTTTTGAATACGGGAACAGCTTTGGGCTAAATTTGGTAGTTTTGTAGAGTACACGAACAGACTTGGTGTGTTTGGTTAGTCCCCTTTCACACGAAGAAACTAGTTACTAGAGATTTTTTGACGTTTTCTTTTAAGGTAAGACCGCACTCGACGCAAATGCATTTCAGCGGAACTGCGCTGCACAGTGCGGCACACTAGGGCTCTTTTTTTAAATATAAGTAAACCCATTAGTAGTGCCATTGTGATGGTATTACTTAAACGTTAGTCCAAGCAACAAAATAATTATTTGATCGCCTGACCAACATAATTTTTCCTTTTTTATTTTCAGCATGAAATATTTCTAAAATGTAGGCTCTACCTCCCTCATTCCCTCATGGCATAATAAAAAACAAAGCGCACAGCAAAATACAACGTTTCGTGACGCTTGCTATCGCACTTGCAGCAACGGAACAGAACGGATCTTCAGGCCGCGGCAAAGTTAGTCAGATTATCAACTCTGCTGCATGGTTCCGTGCCGTGAAGTTCAGCGACAGCTTAGTGCGATAGAGCTCATACAATTCCATAAAAAAATATTTTGAAGTTCAGTTGCGGTGGAGTTCCGCTGAAGTTCAGTTCCATCGAGAGCAGTCTTACCTTTAATTTCTTTAAAAATGTCTAGTACTTTTCACACAAGGAAACAAAATCTTAGCAATTTTGAGATTTCCTGCAATTCTATTGCTTGAACGCACCCTAACCGTAGATGTTAAGGGAAATGTCAAAAAATCTCTTCAAATCCTCGACCGGGGAGATTTTGTTCACCTCTCTTTCCTTCTGTCCTTCTTACCCAGGAACTGAAAGTTGCTATCAACTCAGTTTCCTCGTGTAAAAGAGGACCTTGTTTACTGGGTTTCCGGAACCAAACCCGACTTTTTACTTGAAGTGCAAATTGTAAAAATTCTCAAGACATATAACTTTACCAAACACACCTAAGCCTGTTTGTTAGGGACCTACTACACGATGATTCTTTGCATCTGACTCTTTTCAAAATTCAATGGATGCAAAGTTAAATCAGATGTTTTTTCTCCTTCGTACTCATGAAAATTTGAAAAGAGTCAGTCGTAAAGAATCATCGTGTAATAGGGGTCTTAGCATGAAATTTTAACCAAGTTTCCGAAACTTGTTTTTTCTCCTATGGCTTTTGACAGAAAATTTGCAAGACATTTCACGTTACTAAACACGTTAATTCATTTTGTTTTGGAATGATGGTTTATTTTTGCCTGTACGCCAAAAGATTGACATCTTTAATTTTGTTTTTTTACTTTTTAAAATTTTTGGTTATAATATAGTTTAAAAATATTTCATTCGATGGAAAAGCGAGAAGATGTTCTTCGTGAGGTAAAATACTGAATTGATTTTTTGATTCATTATAAAAATACAATAAAACGATTTTTGCAGGCTCTTGAACAAAATGAAAAAGAAATCAAGCAATGGCAAACATTTATTGAAGAAAATGAGACTGCAATTAACAATATGAATATGTTCAGTAAGAAGTTATCTGTGGACGTAATGGTTCCATTCGGGAGAAAGGCTTTTTTTCCTGGCAAAATTATTCATACCAACGAAGTTTTAGTTGCTCATTACCAAGATTATTTCTCGGAGTGTTCTGCATATGTTGCGACAGAAATTTGTAAACTTCGGATTGAAAATGGAAAAAGACGTTTAAAAGAAATTGAAGCTGAAAGAGATTTATTTCAGTAAGTATCGGTAGCCTTACCTTACTCTGTGAGCTGTACCCCAAGTTCATTAATGAAGTCATACTGCAACTGTGCCAAAAACAATTGTTAAAAAATGATACTATTTATGTACATTTTTAATAAAATTAGTTGTCATTGTTGGAGCAAACGCTCACGCTTCTTATAAAGTAAAAAAACTGTAGATCCGATATTAGTTTCCAGAATAAATGGAATATTGCTTTTGCAGTGTTGCGGCATTTTTTCATTTGTGAACTCTGCAGTAACCTCACCGTAGCATAGTAAATTTATTTTATAAATAATAATAAGAATAGAGTTTCAGCAACCATCTCGGCTTAAGCCAAGAGTACCCATCTCTGCGTCGCAGAAGATTGGGCTCTATATTTATAGATTGATTAAAAACTCAATTTATGAGGTCTGGAAACCTTTAGAAATAAAAGTAAAATTAACATACATTAAAATTAACTACCTTTTATGTACCAAACAAGTTTATATTTAAAAAGATCAATACTTAGCTCAGACTTTACCTCATTTGGGAGGCTATTGAAAAAGTTAAATCCCAAATACATTACAGAATTTTGGGAACTGCTTCATACGCATCTGTTTGGCCTCAAATTATCATTATTTCGCAGATTATATGGTTGCACTTCACCAACGTTGACAATGAACGTGTGTAGATAATCTGGAACTAAACTGTTTTTCATCTTATAAATAAACATCATTGCACTATATTTCAGTCTCTGATCTACATTCATCCATTTTAACGCACTCAACATCACCGTAATTGGTGTGTAAATGTCCACTTTCAAAATAACTCTCATTGCCCTGTTCTGAAGTAACTGGAGCCGATTTATTATTTCTCTCTGACAAGCATATAACAACGTTGCACAATAATTAAAATGAGGCAACACAATAGCATTATAAAGAAGTAAGGAACTTTCAAATGTTAAGTCACGCCTGATTCTTCTTAAAAACCCAATCTTTTTAGCAATTTTCGTACACACATACTTTCCATGTTCTTTAAAATTCAAGTTTGAATCTAAAGTCAACTCTGACATTGAATTTGTTTTTCTATTGCTTTGGATGTGAAACTTATTATAAAGCCCAGTGGGTCGATTCCCTAACTGTGAAAACATGAAGTGAAAAAAAGTTATCATTTCAGTTTTAACAGAGTTTTATCATTTTATCACTTCACAAACACCAGCAAGGCGATTCCCGAACTCTCTCAATCTCTCATATTTATCTATTTATTTATTTCAAAAATCGCTTACTAGGTAGGACACGAGTCTTATAAAGGACTGCAAGCCTTAACATTTATTTCAGAATTTGAATAAAATTATATAAAATTTCTATTTACATAAACGTACCTATTAATAAAAGAAAATCAATTATTTGCCAAATTGTTGAAAAGTAAAAACTTGAATCTACTTATGCTTCTTATTTTTCTGATCGCGATGGGCAGAGTTCCAAAGGCGTGCAATATGAATAAAACATTGACGCTCATTATTAAGAAAATTATATCGAGGTAATATTAGAGCAAAAGACCTTATTGAATGAGGGAAATCAAGCTTACCGTGTAGATAATCCGGTTGTTGAGTTTGAATGATTTCATGAAGGTAACTCAGAGAGCGAAAGTTTATTAAACTGTCTAGTCTACAACCAGAAATCCGTACCGCAAAAGAAGATACGTGATCATAACGTCGAAGATTATAGATGTAGCGGGCGATGTTGTTATAAGCAAAATTCAATTTGCGGGTAGTAGAAAAGTAATTTGCAAAAGATTCCTCACCCATAGCACACAGCATAAAAGGTAGTAAAAGGGCTTTAGCGAGTAGAAGTTTAGTTTTGGGCGGGATCAAATTTCGAGTGACTTGAAAAATACGGAGACTAAAATAGACTTTACCAATGGTACTATTTAGGTGGTCATCCCAAGTTTGATTGCGATTAAATAGTATTCCTAGGTCTTAGCAGTGCTAACATATCCAATAGTTTCGTCGTCAAGTTTCAATGGGTTTAAAACACACAAATCAAAGTTTTGGCGATAAATGGGAAGGAATGTTAATTTGACAGGGTTAAGACGAAGATCCTTCCTTTTTTGACCACCGTGAAATGCGGAGTAAATATTCATTCATTAAAGCTACGGCATCATTTTTAGCCCCAAAAGGTCAACTAATCAGGAGCTGTACATCATCAGCATAAAGATGAATTAAAGAATGTTTGGCAACTTGTGGTAACTCATTAATGTTAAGTGAGAAGAGGATCGGTCCAAGGATGTATCCTTGTGGTACTCCACTCAAAACATTGAGAAAAGTTGAGATACGAAAGAACTAGCTTACAGGACTCTACAGAAAATCCGAAGTGAATTCGAAGCTTTCTACAGAGAATTGAGTGGTTAACAGTGTGAAAAGCGTTTGAATAATATAACAATGTTAGCAGTGTAACATTATCACTATCCATTGCCATTCTTATTTCATCAGTGACGTAAGGCGAATTTGCAGCTGCGATAAAACTATAATTCTTGGAAGGGCACTAAAGCTAATGTCAAAAACCAACGAAAAGTAGCTTTCTGTAAAGTCCCATACTGTACTTATCTATTTTTTTTTTGACATTCCTATTTCACTAAATGTCAGTTTTACTTAAGTAAAGGTGTGCTACAGAGCGCACCTCACCCCGTAGTCAACCCGCCAGGAAAATGGCAACTTTTTATCAAGTTTAGTCAAGGCCCTGAAAAAGCTTCCACAGGGGCAATCTAGACAAGGAAAACTTGTCAAATACTAGAGTGCGGCCCTCACAAAAAAAACTTGGTGGATGAGTTTTTTATCCCATCACAAATACCCTACATATAACAAACACAAACAAAAAATATTTTATGCCCATCATACAATAGTAAGAAAAATTAACGTAGGTATATACTTTTTCACTTTCAACATTACACAACTGTATTGCGAAATATCTCAGTACCTATAGTGTTGGACTGGTAATCAAAAGATCGCAGGATCGAATCCCAGTTGAGACAATTTTTTTTGTTTTGTTGTTCTCTCTAGGCAAAAGGTTATCTAACGGACAAGGCCGTAGAGAAAATGGATAGTTACCCTTGCTAGCATCAATGTTAATATTTTTAGGGCTTCGTTAAAAACTAGATTATTTTTCCAGATGGGAAGTTAAACGAAAATTGACGAAACGCTCAACTCCGCTATTATAGCCCCATCATATGCTTTCCGTGTATGCGCTTGTTTTCTTCCGACCACGGAAGTGCCCTCCAAACATTATAGTTCCAGCTTCAAACTTGTAAATAAATTGGAGATACCTATCGAGCGAACGACATAAAATAACCGTTTGTCATGTCATGTTTAGGGCTCGGAATTTAACTGGCTGTAAATATTTGAGTTTTTTATTAAGTTTATAAAGTTTGAGAAAAATGGTTTTTAAATGAGTTTTCTGCTAGATAAGTGAATAAATAAAATTTGGCGAACAAATTTTGCAATTACCAAAATACTAAAATCACTCCAATCTTTGCCCAAATTTACCATTTTCTATCTATTTTTCCTGTATTAAGTATTTGCTTTTTATACAGAAACAAGCTTGAAAAACCACACCTGGATGGAGTCCTACCAAGTTCAGAAGAGCGTGAGATCATAGAAGAATACGATGAGGAAAATGAAAGAATTTGGAGAGAACAACATCGCCAGCGCGTAAAAGAAGCAAAACTAAAAGAAAAACAAGAACGAGAACAAATTATGAGCAAATCTGTCGAGAATGATATCTTTCAATCACTTCAAGAAGAAGATGAAATATCAATATGTGAACTTAATGATGAGCTTACTGAACTTGAAACTGAATATGCGAATGAAACCAATGGTCTCTTGAATAAGCTAATTTCTGGTGAAATGAAACTACCTCCACCCAAGAAAAGGATTGCTCATGGCAGTACAGTGAAATGCGATGAAGCAATAAAATTAGAAACAATAAAATTCGATAAGGATAACCAGTTGGAGCTAATATTAAAAAATCCGCCTCAAATTTATGAAAACAAAACTGAGTTAGAAGATGATGAAAATGAATCGGATACTTCCACTACTGAAGTTCCAGAAGAAATACGTTTGATTGAAGAGCAAGCCAGCTTTCTGCCCGAAAACGACAGAAGTGGATTCTATCAATACCAACTTCAAATTATTGATCAAAAATTAGTAAAACGCACATTCAGCAACAATAAAGAGCTAGAAGAAAAATTGCACTTGTTTAAAGTAAGAGATTATTTGGAAGAGCTTCTTGAAGAAGCTTTACCTCTGGAGCCTGATTTTGAACCAAACGTTGTTGATAAAGAAGATGATGTTGAAAATAATTTAAAAAACGTTCCCAAAAGGCGAATATCGTTTGCAATGGAAGACCAAATGCTTGAGTTTCGAAAAAATGAGACCGTCGCACAAATGCTACCAAATATACAACCAAAAGAGAATACTCCGAACCGCGATATAATTCGACTAGATGAACCTATTTTTAACGAAGAGCCAATCACAGAAACTTCCGAAAATAAATCAACAGATCCTGTAGATAATAGAAAAACAATTCTTGAAAAAGTTGAGGAAAACTTAAAAAACAATAACCTTGAAGATGCGGATTTAGTCAATAAAATTATTAATTCAACGGCGAATCATATCCAAACACTCCACATACATTTCAAACACTCGTCAGGTTTTGGATCCAGCTTAGAAAGTATAAACTCAGAAATTCCAAACACCCCAGCGGACTTTTATAGTTTATTTAGCAAAAATGAAAACGACTGTCTTATAACAAACGCAGATAATAATTTCTACTTAAAAGAAAGTGATCGTGAGAGAGCCTATATTGATGTTAGGTCAGAGGTATAGCTGTTACTTACATGGTAAGATAAGAATCTTAACTTTTTTTTGGTTTATTTTTAGTTTTTAACACCAAATAACAAACTTTGTGAAGATAATTTATCAAAATCGATTCTGAAAAACAAAAGTGCGGTCGAGCGTGAAAAACATGTCGTAGAAAAAGAAGAGAAACCAAAAATTATACAGAAAAAACAGAAGAAACCCGCAAGCGAAGAAGAGTACCTTAGTGCTTATAACAAAGTAATATTTTATTATTTATTTAATATGATCAAGGTATACTAAAATTTGGCCCGATTTTAGGTAATGGGAGATGTCATTGAAAATAAAACTGAACCAGATCCTTTGCCAGAGGTTAAATTTGTTGATATGCATGCTCCAAAGAAAAGAATAAGTAGATTCAAACAAATGCGAAAGGAAAATAATTAACTCTATTGTAAATGTTTTAGTAATTTTGTAACGTCCGAAGACAAAAACTAATAGAACAAAGTGTATAAACAAATAAAAATAAAGTGAGATAAATCTTTTTAGATTATGAAAACAGTAGTTAGTGCTGAGGGAGACTTAAAAGGAAAATCTTTCCAGACCAGTATCGAAAATACCTTCTTTTGCATTGGACCATTTCTATTTTCCATTTTTACTTCTCACAGTAGAAAACTAAAGAAAAGAAAAGATGCTTTTTATAGGCTGAGGTAATCATGTCCATGTAAGGATTTACAAAAGAAGCACCATTCTGTGGTTCTTAATTGGCCACTTTATATTTCATGAGCGCTCAGCATTTTTCCTCAATTTTTCGACAGAGCAGACACTAAAAAGAACATGTACCGACTGTGCGGCTAGTCTAATTAAAACATGACCAGCGTGTGATGGTCCAGGGTGGCCTCCCCTCCGGAATAAGCCCCGTCAGTTCAACATGGTCGCTGGAAAATTGCATTATTGCAACAACACACATTAAAATTAAGTTCTCATAATAATCTTTTCAACGATAATATAACACATTTGTGTTGTGTAGGTAAGCCAGCGCCCAATGCAGAATTGAATTTTTTGTATTATTGTTCTTTTTAGTGCTTTAAAGCCGAATATCTCGCAAACCCCATGGTTTAGACCTTAATGGCCATATAATGAAGTGAGGAACTCACAATAGCCTTTTCAAAAATGTATGACACATGCATGTTGAGTCGCAGAGTTGCATTATTTTTCTCTTCGCCTTTTTGTATGCTAAATAACTCTCAAATCCCTTGGCCTACAATTTGACGGCCATATAATTAAATTAAGTACGTGCAATAACCTTTCCAACGATTACTGTTTATTTGGTAGACCAGCTCCCAATGCGGAATTGCCTTATTGTGCTAAAATTGTTTTTGAAAAAATGATGGCTATCGTGAATAAAATTTCCCACGGAATTTTTCCCATCCTCGAAAGTTGGGAACGTGAATTGTGGCCACCGGGTTGCCACTTTGACTGACCAAATTTGAATTTGCAAGGAAAATTGTGGGCATTTAAAATTTTAGAAGATGGGAGAAATTCCTTGGGAAATTTTATCCCCCAATGGGGGGCTCTCTCGAACCCCATGGCTACAGCTTAACGGTTGTATACAAAAATGATGTACGATGTACGATATACAACTCATTGATGTTGAGTAGGAGGACAATGTCCAAATACAGAGTTGCATTGTTGTTGTTTAGAGCTTAACGGCTATATAATTAAATGATATATCTTTTTTTTTTGAAGAACAGGTGTAATCGAAGAAGAGTAGAAGATTTTCGAGGGTTATTTTTTGCTTTTTTACTTACATAATTTATGTTAAGTAAAAGAATATTTTTAGTCACGTATGCAGTTTGATCAAAATCATTATTTATTATTCCCGATACATTTTTACTACGAGTGACGTCAATATTCTTAACAATTCACCTAAAGCTGAAATATTTACTCCATAGGAGTAAAAATTCTTTATTATTTAAAAAAAAAAGTTAAATTTAGTTCTTAACAACGTTTTCGATTTCTTAAATCGAATAAAATATTAATTTTACACTTAATTTTTAGTCGCCTAGTCCTAGAAACTCTCTCTCTAATGCGGCTCCCATCATGTTCCAATCTCCATCATCCTCGTTATCTTGCCGGTCCGATCCGTCATTTGATTCAGAACCAATGTCTAAGTCAGATGGTAAATGCTCTCCTATAATGAATACATAAATATATATTTTTTATACATACATATGAACATATTTTAAAAAAATACTAGGCTGACAATCAGTGATGAATTATTATTTATATGCTTATTAATTTTGTTTGTTTCAGGTGGGTTTGCTAGCTTTAGATTATTTGCATAAAACAACTGGATCTGGACGTCTAAGTGCTCACGTAATATATGTCATAATCATAACTATTGGTTACTACATTACATATATTTGGTTAGAGACTCTCCAACACTATGTAAAAAGATAAGCCTTTTATTAAGTCATGTGGTAGCTAACCGAACCATGCGATTGTCTTTTGTCTTGTTTGATGTTTGAAACTGCTTATATAAAAGGCTTTTGAGTGGATGTAGGGCGATAACAAAAACATTTTCGATCCCGCAGAAAAATCTACACACAACACGGAAATAGCAGAAGGTTAAAAATAAACGTTAAAATTATATACATATTTTATAAATGTTCCATTTGTGTCAACACCGCAGAAAGAAAAACATCCTCGTACCATGATATTTAACCATGGATTTTTTCTTGGACTGCGTGCTCCATATTTGCCTCTAGGGGTCTTTTCTCACAGTCATATCAGTCCTTGATAGATTGACCTCTTAACGAATCTCGATTGCTTGGGAGTGTCATTTTTCACCTCTTTTTTGTGTCTTTATAAATATTTAATAGCATTTGAGATCATTTCAGCTGAAGAAAACAAAAAGGCTGTATTTCCTTGTAGGGCTTGACTTTTGTTCGCAAATCGTGATACAACAAATTTGCGCTGCAATTCGTTGCAGTGTTGGCTACTGTTCACTTTTACAAATGCTAAAAAAGCATTTCTCTTATAACAACTCATTTGTTTTCTTTTTCTAGCATTTACAAAATGTTGCTATTTTAGTCTTCACTTCAAAAATCGAATCTACTATAATTCTGAAAGCATGGCATAATTTCTAGTTTTCTCTTTTTTAACAATGCTTAAAATTAAGCCTTTAACTGGATGTAGTTGTTGAAAAGGTGTTTTTATTGGGAGGACAAGTCTAGAATTATTTCCATAACATCCACGAAAAAGGTCTTACACGCATGAAAGTACTTTTATTATAACTCTTTGTTTAGTTTGATCAAATGATTAAATTTGATGGCGCGATAGCTCACATACAATTTTCTGTCAAGTCCCAACAGAAATTTAGATGAGAAGTACTTTTTCGTGACAAAAGGTATTCTTGTATTTATCACTTCCTCGTTAGAGGCAGTACTCCTAAAAAAATATTTTTATTTTATTTCTAATTGGCTTGTCTGGGATTCTATCCCCAGACCTCTGATGTGACGAAAAGACCTAAAACATATCCATCCGAAACAAAACTTCTAATAAATATATTAAAATATCACTGATTATCGAGTAATAAAAATCGTTACAAAATCGTTTTTACCTCTACGGAATTTTGTGCTCGGCATTTCATCTTCATCTTCCGCCGAGCTTTTCTCATCGTTTTCTGGATTTGCTTGTTTCAGAAGAAGGCTCTTCTGTTCTCTGGAAAAAAATTCACGCTGTCGTTCTTCCTCTTTTTCTTGTCGTTTTCTTTTTCTCAATGTTTTATCAACTGGTGGATTTTCTAAAACGACAGTTACAAAAGTTAAAAGTTAAATGTATTTCCTAGTTTTTTTCTGCAAAAACACGACTGGCTAGAAAGCATTCAAAAAGATCTGTGACTACAATTTTCGTTTTCACAGCTGTTGCTAAAAATGACAAGTTAAATTGAATCAGCAAAACAGGAAAACTAAAATTCATTATAAGGTGATTTTTCCTCTGGATTTGTACCCTTCTTCAAACTATTTACAATATCCACAGATAAAATGGTGAAATTTAAAAGTTCATAGTCTAGGCATTTAACATCATCGCCACCTACAGGATACCACGCAGTGGTGCTCCAAAAATTTTAAAGGAGCCAGCTTCGAAAATTGCAATAGTATTGAAAAGTATTTTTTTTTTTCATTTTTGTACATAATCTTTAAGATATTGTTTAACCAAACTCATATCTATTATGTGGTTTCATTAAGATTTTGAGTTATTAAATTTAATCTTTTCATATTAACACCGCATTAGTTTGAAGAAGGGAAAAAATCCATCAAGTATTTTCTGTAAAAACACGTACTTGCTCATATGTTCAAGACGCTGAGGGTTTAAGAAAATTATATCGTCAGCTTAGAGTGAAAAGCAGCTAACTCCTATTTTGTATTTTGTACAAGAAAAAAACCCTAATAAAAAGGTGTTCGCATTACTTGATAAAACCTAAATTACATTTAGTTACTTTCTACACTCATTGCAAAATTCAGTGGAACTGAAAAGATTTGATTTAGATTTGAGCCGACGATATGGAAAGACATGGGTATTATGAGCGAAAAATGTTTAAAAGCATGAAATACGCATAATACTAAATATTTGTTTTAAGATAAAAAGAACGCCATCTAAATTCTTGATTGAATATGATTGTATGGAAAAAAAATAATTAAAACCGTTGTGCTGTTTTTTTTTAAATAATTTTGTATATATCAAATTTTTAAAATATTTGTACGGTATGCAAGTCTGAAGTATTTATTATATGTACATAAATTAAAAAAAATATCAACCCGTTTTTGAGGTATCGAAATTTCAAAACAAAATTTTAAAAAATGTTTTTTTAATTCAAAAACTTTTTTTGAAAATGTTTGCATGAACGACCTTTTTTATACATTTGATTAAATACTAGGTAATTAAATCATAGAAAGAGTAACAATGACTTTTGGATAAATTTAACTTTGGTTAATTTTAAGCAGCAAAATCCTAAAGATGTGTATGTGTAAATCATTTCCCATAAAAAAATTGACAGTTCATTAACCAAAAGATAAACTTAACCAATTTGTAAACTTATCTACGGTTTTACGAAGTTGCATGAATACCCTTAGTATCTTGTTTTTTTTTTTTGTTTAAAAAGTGCAACTGAACACAACTAAAATGATGGCAGTTCATACAAACGCACCTTTGTTGGTATTTGTAAATGTCAAAGTTACATATGAAGTAGTACAATACTAAAAAGATAAATTGAGTTGAGCTCTTGGTGACAAAGCCAAGGTTCTGAAAAAACTCTGTGGTGAAGGGATTTGATGCATTTCCGTGAAAAAAGTGATTGATTGGCATTGGTAAAAGTTTATCTCCAATCTACCAAGATATGATAATGAAAAACTTGTTATCTTCAGAGTAAAATAAGAAATGGAAATTTTTAAAGTAAAAATCAAGAAAAATCTTGGGGCACCCCGGAGTTGGAGACTGGAGAAGGCAGGTCTGAAACGAAATTGTAGGTTTCCTTTCACCTAGAAAAACGTTACTACAACATTCCATATTAAGATTATAAGTTTCAAGCCAAGAGTGGACAGTTTGAACGCATTAGTCTAACAAAATTTGTTTTAAATACATAACTTAAATCGGTTAAGATTAAGGTTTTCCATATCGGAGGGAATTTTTCTTGAAATAGGGATAAGCTGAAGATTTTTTGGAAGTTTCAAAATTCAAGCCCAGCAAACTCAGTGACGAGCACTTGAAAACTATGCTTAAATATTTATTTTTAATGTATTGTAAATGTATGTATTTCTTTTTTTTTTGTTTTACGACTGTTAACTTGGTTGAATGAACACGCAGACAGTGGGGCTAATTTGTTTAAAGAAGGTATTTTTTGTCCGTACAAGGACAGCATGTTTGTTAAAATATAATATGATATAATGTATTCGAATATTACCGATATTTATATGCTCATCCTCGGTGGAAGAATCTGACTCAAAGAATTGATCAAACTCTTTGTTCATGTCTGCCAAATCAGCATTTGAAAAACTTAGCAGGGGATTGATAGTGTCAATGAATTTTTCCGGCTCGTCTTCTTGCATATTAGATGATGACGAGATCTCAGATTTGTCACTATAGTTAACTACATGCTCAGGACTATGACAGTGTGCTGGTGGTTGACGGGTTTTGTTCTTATTTTTTCGATCAAGCGGAAATAGTCTTTCGTCCACAATTTCCCAACGCTCGGCACAGGACCAAAGCCAGTTAGCGTTTACAACTTTAATATTTTGTTTCTTTTTCGCAGCATTAACTTTGAACGTTCCCGACGTAACGGCGACTAAATGGGTGGTTGCTTCAGTTATGTTCTGGCTCACATTGGCTCCTAAACTTTTTGCTATAAAATAGGCTCGACTTTGTTCTAACTTCATGTTCGTCGGTACCAAACCAGAAAATACTAAGTTCTTATTGCGTAATACTTCGGAGCGAATTTTTGGTACAATAATTTTCAAATCAGGAATTTCTTTAGTATCGTCGTAAATTTCGTAAAATCTTCTGTGAATGTTTGTTAATATAACCTCGAGATAAAGTAAATAATCATCAGGATCTTCAATTTCAATTTCATTAGTTGTGCTATCCGTGGTTACTTTTAACCGTTGAAGAACATCAGGTGGTTTCATGTTTTCGTCACATATAATGCTTGTAACGTCAATATATTCTTTTTCTTCTTTGCTCATATTTTCATTTTGATTTACTTTTACTTCTGTTACATCTTCAATTTCAGTAACCTGTTTGAATTGTTTGACTTCAATCGGGCTTTCTTTTACTTCTTCATTAACTGGCTGAGATACTTCAGTTTTTTGATCGTCCGATTTTTCAGGATTTTTTAAACCTTAAAATGATACAATAAAATGAAAAAAAAAATAATAATATGTTTTTATACAAAGATTCATTCTGCTGTAGGATTAATTACATATAGCTCTGTAGTGTTTGGTAGAACATGCTAGTTCCATGTTATAATTTTACGCTCTTGGGCTAGAGCTCGATATAAAGTAGACATAAAGACACAAATTTGAATATGGAGTGTTTCTTCCAAGCACCACAGAAATATTATTGATAGAAATATAACACACATAATCGATATTCGGTAGTACCTCGTGGCATAATGGTTAGTGTGTTTAGTGCGTTGGATTGCCATGCCGAAGGTCTGGGTTCGATTACCAGACGCTACCACCTTAAAACAAAAACGTTTTTTCCGAGGTACTACCTCTTACGAGGAACTGGAAAATCCTCCAAGAGTATACCTGTCATGAAAAAGTGCTTCTCATCTAAGATCTCGGACTCGGCATATAATTGTAGGTCATCTCCATTCCTGCAAACAACACACACAAAGGAATGGTTGAGAGTCACTAGACCCTGGTTCTCCACGACCTGTTGTGCCACCAAATTTATTTTTATTTTAACACACATAATGGAAAAACATTTTAAAAAGGCTATCTATTCTTTTGAATGATATAAATTTTCTATTAGACATGCTGTTTGCAGCAAATAAAACAACAAATTAGAGTCACAAATATCGCGTTATCACTTGCAGAATTTTTGAATTTCTTCTTTTCGATATCATTTGTTTATTTCTTTCTTTCAAAATCTGCATTGCACTGTTCAAAATTATGATCGTGATTGAAATCATCACTTTTTGAAGAGTATTAAGAGAAACTAGAGAGACTTGCACCTCGCCTTACCTTTAAAATCAACACCTTTGCCGTCCAGTTCATGTTTTGAAAGTCCTGGTGGGGCATTTATATCTCCTGTGTGTTGAAAGAAATGGTATGGTTTCACTTGAATAAGGTTCGACGCCATATTCCATACATCTTCTCTGTCATCAATGATACACACCATTGAATCTCCACACGGAAATAAAGCTCTGCAAGTGAAAATGAAAATAAAATAAAATGTATTTGGGTTTAGTAGATAAGGTGCGGATATGTTTTAAAACTTATCTGGAAAGAAATTTCCTTAAATCAACAGAAATATATCGGTTGGTTTTATATGTTAGAAGTGTACTGCGTATTTTTTCAGTAAGGGAATTTTTGGCAGATAATGGCGTTTGGACGACTATCTTTGGTAACATTAAAAACACGGCAAAGACAACTAGAGAGTGGGACAACTACTCTGCAGAAATGACCAAATATAACAGGGAAATTAGAAATACCAAAAGAAATAGTTTTGCTTAATTCTGTGAGGGGATCACTACTACCCCTGCAGCAGCAAGATTACATAAAGCTGTTGCAAAACAAAAGACTTTAACATCATTAGCACTTCGCAACCCTGATGGTAGCTTTACTGAAAATCTTTAATCTTTAATCTTTATTGAATACATCCTATCACAGTAAGAATACACTTATAAATATGTGATAGATCAACATTATTATATGATTCATAACAATAACAATTATAATAATAATAATAATAATTCATTTATATATACAAAAATAGTTTTTAGATAATGGTATATATATAAATGAGTAGCAAAGATCGACCCTTTTGCTAAACACTCATTTTCTGGGCAGTTTACCAACTTCAACATAAGGAAACGCAATAGAGAGGATACCTCTTAGCGCAAAAGACTGGGAAATATCCAAAACTATTTGTTCAGGCAATAGGATTGAATGGGCGTTAAGTACCTTTCAACCTTTTAAGTCTCCTGGTGTAGATGGTATTTTTCCAGCCCTTTTACAAAAGGAAAAGAGGAACTAATGCCTTATCTTACAAAAATACTTCGAAGTAGCATTGCACTTGGGCATATACCAAGTATATGGAGAAGGGCCAATGTAATCTTTATCCCCAAAATTTGGAAAAAAGATACTTCACATCCAAAGTCTTTCAGGTCAATTAGTTTAACATTCTTCTTACTGAAGACTTTGGAAAATGTAATTGATAACTTCATCAGATCGGAAGATTATAATTGTTAATAAACAATAATTTAAATTATCGCCAGCATGTTCACAGAGCGGGACGATCTACAGAAACCGCCCTGTATGAACTCACAAGCACCTTACGCATAGCCTTAGACTCCAAAGAAACGGCCTTATGTGCGTTCCTGGGCGCCTTCGACTACATCTCACATGAACCCGTGAATAGGGCATTAGTAAGGAAGAGTGTTCCTGTCACTAAAGTCAGATGGATAAGTGGAATGCTGGGCACAAGAACTGCGGAAGCAGGTGCAGTCAGGACATAATATCCAGACAGTTATCACAACAAAAGGCTGTCCAGAGGGAGGGGTTCTATCACCCTTAATGTGGAGTCTTGTAGTAGATAAATTGCTGGAAAGTCTGTCTTCTCAAGGTATATGCCGCATCGGTTTCGCCGATTACATTGTTATAGCAGCTTGAAGATGTGATATTATTCAGAGAGGATTGACAATAACAAGGAAATGGTGTCTGTCAGTGGGATTGATTATTTACCCGTCAAAGATAATTAAAGTCCCATTCACTAAAAAGAGGCTTCTACCACGCATGAAACCTTACCGGTTGGCTGGTGAAGAGTTCGACATCCAGAGGGAGGTTAAATATCTAGGCATAACATTAGATAGCAAAGTCATCTGGAACAAACATGTCGAAACAATTGTCGGAAAATCCACAAAAGCGTTCATGATATGCAAGAGAGTTGCAGGTAAATCATGCTGCTGTAAACCAAACATCCTGAGATGGATGTACACCATGATGGTAAGACCCATCATTACCTATGGGGCGGTCGCATGGCACAAACGAACCGAAATTACTAGAGCTAGGAAATCACTAGAAAAGGTACAAAGGCTCGCATGTATTTGCATCCCCGGAGCAATGAAAACTTGCCGTACAGCAGCTATGGAAGTCATTCTTGACTTGACCCCCACACTACACGTGGCCCTATATAGTGCTGCTAAGGGAGCCATCATGAGATTTGCTAGGGAGGGAACTGGGTCGGGGAAAATCATTAGTCTCAGAGAAAGCGACACGATTTGCAGGTCCACAGAATCGATTCTTCTTGACATTCCAAGAGATGGCATGATCAAAAAGTATAACTTCGTTAAGAACTTTGATACGGAGCTAAGTAGCAAAAAAGAGTGGGTAGACGAAAACGTAAAGTACACTCTTTAAGCAAATGCCATCAAATGGTATACTGATGGATCGAGAACGGCTGAAGGGACTTTGGGCCTAGAACCAAACTTTCCATATCGATGGGACAGTATACCAGCATTTTCAGGCAGAAGTTAATGCCATAGGGAAATGTGCAGAAGGAAATCTCGAAGGAAAATATAAAAACCAAAATCAAATTGCTATCATGTCAGATAGGCAGGACGCACTCAAAGCATATAGCATAAGCTCTAAACTGTTATGGGAGTGTGTGGGCAGGTTAAACGAACTGGGCAAGAACAACTATTTCACACTTCATTGGGTACCTTGTCCTTAGCAAAAACACGAGCAATGACATCCATAAAAAGGCCATAGCCTTACTGCGGAATAGGAGTAAACGTGATAAAAAACAAAATCAAAACAGCAGAAGGAGAGAAAAGATCAACAATCTAGAAAGAGCTCACTAAGCTGACACAGGCCAAATTTCTACTTGGGGATGACAACCAAGCACGATTCCAATCCTGCATCAGCTTGAATAGAAATAGACTGAGAATTTATAGCAATACCTGTTTGTTTTTTTGGTATGGGGATAAACTTAGCCTTCTTCCATTCTAAAGGAAAATCGGAAGTAGTCAATACGCTTTTGAAAATGTGGGTTACATAACGCAGTATGTATGAAAGCAATAGTTTCACGAATTTAGGGTCCATTAGGTCCAGGCCAGTAGATTTTGATTTAATCGATATTATTGCCTCTACAATGTCTTTCTCTTGTATTCTTATAAAACTCAGAGAGCTGTTTAAAGCAGTTGGTTCCTCTTCAGTAAAGGAATGAACGGGTGAAGCAATGTTTAATAGAATAGACGTAAACTTTTTGTTGAGGGCATCACAATCGATGTCGCCAACTGGCTTTTTAGATTAGACTGAATAAAAACATGGTAATTCAACTATTATTGACATTCTTGGCGAGTCGAATTTAGTACGCCGTCTGCGGAAAACGAACCCTTCCGACTTGGTGCGGTGAACAAAAAACCGCTTTAAAATCGCGGAATAAGCAGGAACTTTCACCGGAAAGTTACTTGCAATACGTTACTTAACTTCGTTTAAAATAAATTGCTAGATAAGTTTCAACTTAGTTGCAATCGGGCAGATGAGGTAGTTTTAGTGTAGTAAGAATCTCACACCTATGAGCACGCTTTTTTCGGTCCCCACCAAACGTAAACTCAAACATAAAAATCCTTTAGTTAAACATAACTAAGGTGGAAGAAAAAGTACCAAATTACATTTATGTTTAACATTATTTATCGTTAAACGAGAATCGAGAAGATATGGCTACGATATAGTATAATAAAAAAATTAATAAAAATGGATTTTGAGTTGTCGGACTTTTTAAAAGTAGAAGTTCCTTGTCAAATTTTCGAGAGAAATATTATCTCTTCTTTTCTTATACAAGATTTCGCAAAGAAAACAACAGTAGTTGTTCTGAACCGAGAATGTCCTCATAAGGTATAGCCAATTTAATTGCAATTGCATCCTCAACAGTTTTTAAAAAATGTTCAAGTTTTAAGAACAATAGCTTAGTTAGGAAATTAAATATTAATTTCCAGAAACTGCAATTGGCATTTCAAAAACCAAATTTATGAATAATGGTACCCCCATGAAAGCTTCGATTTAGTGAAGAAGATCTAAAACGTGTTATTACTGATGGACCTACGAGCTGCAAAATGGGGCATATTTATAAATATTGTTTAAGCTGCTTCTAGGGAAAACTTAAGTTTATCTTACTGAATTTCTAAAAGAAAAACTCCAGTTTTGGTTAGCAACAACTTAACATCTATGAATATGCCCCAATAAAAACACCAAATCAAATTTCAAACTCCTTAATTTTATTATTTATTATTTTTTCATTATACCAAAACTTAGGTTTCTTTTTGTATTATTATCAGACGTTAAAAATATAAGACCGTAAATATTATAAGAACACGAAAACAAAACCGAAACTAACAGCATTTTGACATTTGCCCAAACCGACTTGAAGTTATGTCGTTTTCCATTGGACATGCAAAAGGCTTCCGAAGCGTCCGGAAGTCTTCTAAAACCATTCCATTGGCCAAAAAAATCCTCTACTGCTTCTTTTTGAGAAGAGTAATTCTCTTCAAATCAGAAGCCACTCAAGAAGCACTAATACATTGAAACTCAAAAGTCAAAACAAACTGGTGGAAGTTCATATTATTTTTAAAAGTCCATTTCATTAATTGTGCACTTGAAAACATAATATAATAATTTAACTAGCTGGCCCGTCCCGTCTTCGCTCGGATATAGACAAAAGTTTCTTTTAAAAAAGTACAAAATTAAATAAACAAATTGAACAGAATAAATTATCAACCTTATTTTGAGTTCCACCCGGAAAATATTTCATACGAAAAAAATTGTGTTCCCCTGTTATTTCAAAAACTGTTATGAGTTCGCCCGAAGTTCTCTTGCCTTAAAGCTAGCCTTATATGACAGAAAACATTTAGCCTTGAACCCATCCACTTAGTAAACCTTTTCAAACGAAAAAAAAAATAAAAACCGACACCATTTTCTTGTCTTTACCCCTTTTCACTCTATAAACGCAATTTTTTTTACAAAATTGTATGCCAAGACGATTCTCTTAAATAATCTTTCAAACAGCAAAAGAATTTTTGAAATCGGATATGTAGTTTCTGAGATTAGCCATCACAAACAAACAAAACAAATAAAGCAAGATAAGAGCTATATTAATATAGGCGGATATATAATGCCGTTTAATGAAGAAAGGACTTTCAAAAAAACCAAGCGCTTTTTTCACTATTCTGCGAACTTACTTCACTTTCTTTGCCGCCAGCTATATGTTCCCGAGTTTATAAACTATCGTCACTCTTCATTCACACTCCAAAGCAGAAAATAAAAAAATATCATACAGGCTTAAATTTAATGCAATTATTGTTCTATTATTTTTATGGGCATATTTACTGTTTCTCGATAAACCAATAATAATAAAAATATATAGCTGCTGATGTTTTTATTTTACCAATATCCGGTTTCTATCTTTACATATTTCCCTGCACTCCTCCAACTCTTCTTTTTGAAATAATTGCTGCGCCATTATGATGAACTGAATACTGAATTTAATAAAAAAAAAACCTAATAAATCGACCCGAATTAATGTCACAGATAACAAACTTATTCCAACTTAATTAAATCAGTTTAAATAAAATTGAGAAATTAACAAATTATAATTACAGGAAGAAAACCTGTTGGTTTAGACGTTACGGCTTTACCTAAACCTTTGTAGGCATCAATTTGACAAACAAAAAATGCACTAAAAATGCATTTATGGCAAGCTGCTTTACAAAATTTTAACCAAACTGCACAGAAACCTTAATCGACATTCTTAAAAGACCCTACGAAAAGATTTGTTAGAAGTTTGACAAAATGCACTAAGAATGCATTTTGCGTTTTCCCTTTGCCGAATTTTGACCAAACTTCACAAAAAGACCATGCTCAATATGAAAGATAATTTTATAAAAAAAAAATTGAAAAACTCGGCCCAGCCACTCTCGAGTTTATCGAGACCGAACATAAGGCAACTTCTTTTTATATAATAGAAGAAGAAGAAGATAAACAAATAAGGAAAACAAAAAGAAAACTTATTGCTTGTAAGTTGTGGATACACTATTGTTTTTAATATTATTTCTGTGTGCCAGCAAAAAGTTTATATTTAATGATTTACCAATGCAGGGACAAAACTTCAGAATTGAGTAGAAGTAACAAGCACTGTTCCATTGGATTCAGAATGAATGTCTTCTTGAGTGAAACCAATCGAAAACGACATAAGTTCGACCTTAATTTTATGATATACCTAAAATTATGTAGATGGCACGAAAGAAATTATGTCGGGATTGCAATCTCTGGGTAATCTTACACAGCTATGGACAAATAAATAGCACACTTTTAAAATGAAAAATAATTGGAAAAGAATTGCCGTTTTTTTAAATGATGATTGCAATATTTTGTAAGTATATATAGGATATAGGATGCATACAGCAACTGACATAGCATAAAAAGTCAAATACAACCTCTTATGACCCCATAGATTTTTATTTTTCGTCGTTTAAATCATTCTTAAGTCTATTAATAGTAGACAGAGAAATAGCACACTTGTGAGTTTAGTATGAAGTATTTATTTTTGAATAGAACCTTGGAAGCGAAAGTAATTTATTTTGATTGTGAATGATAATATAAGCATAATAATTCCATTCCATAATTCTTGGGCTGATGCGTTGATTGAACTCTTGAAGTACATATATCTTTGATATCCAAGAACAAGGTAATAATCCATCAAAATTTGCTAAATGAATTCAATGTTCTCGAAAAAAGGTGTACAATGCCATTAATTCAGTAAGACACGATCTTCGGCAAGCGCAGTAGACTACTTATTTCCAAGTTTATTAGACCACTAGGATCATTGAAGTAAAAATCACCAAGGTGAAGTCTTCGCCTATGAGATAGAGCAGGGCACGTGCGTAGAAGGTGAGTGATCGTTTTAATCTCTTCCTCGTCCATACGCGTTGCGTGCTTGCCTATAAGACAGTGTCCGGTTATAACACCAATCATGGAGCCAATGTGCAATCTACTTAGAGATATCAAACACTAAGACCACTTTAAATCCATTACTGGCCATGTTTGTTTTGTTGCCAAACAAGTGGTGATATTGTTCCACCTAAGGTTTGTTCTCTCTAATGCATCTTGCATCAGCATACGTTTACATGTTGCGATGGGTAGACCTATATGAGCCTTGCTAGGTGGAAAAGATAGAGTTGTTCCACTTTTAGCGAGTTCATCGGTCTTACAATTACCTGGGATGTCCCTATGCCCCGGTACCCAACACAGGTGAATGTTAAACTGCTGCGCCATCTCCAACAGAGATGAACGCCAATTTAGGACTGTTATAGTTAGTAGAAACAGATAGTGTTTAAAATAAAAAATACTAATAAATTTTGTTACATAAGTGATTAACTTACTTTAAATTATCTGTTTTACTAGTTGCATTAAAACATTCATCACGGGAAAGAATTCTATGTGAAAAGAACTTCCCATCAGGATCCAACAGCTGAGCAATCATATGAGCATAGTTCCTAGCCCCGAATGTACAAATGTGTAATTCATACGACTGCGACATACGTATCAGGAATTCTGCCGTGCCAGGGCGCAATCTTGTATGGTACCATGGCGAGTGAGGACCATATAGTTGAAAATGATATATCCCTTTAACGTTATTTGGAACATTATCGTTTGTGGTATGAATTACAGTCTGATCTAAATCCACTAGCAATACCAATTTACGGTCCTGCAGAAGGCGCTTCGTATCAGCTTGGCCAAGTTTTTGAGCCAATTTATGTGTTACTTTTAAATCCGGGACAGAATGAACCATGGGCACAGAGGCCTCAGAAGCATTACCCTACAAAGGAATTGAACACTGTTTTCAAAGTTTGATTGACCCTTATATTCATACATACGTTTTCATTTTGGCGCAAATCTGCGCCACAATCTGCACACATGTCTTTGATAACAGTCGTGTGGACACATGAAGAAAGCGATAAAAGGGCTAATCTGTAAATGGTGTTCAAGTAAGAATTATATATAATTTGTATACGAAAATTATTTTATTTAAATAAATGGTCTTATTTAACAAACCCTTTTTCGACAATAGCGCCATCTTTATAAAGACGCTTTTTGACAACACCAACTTTGGTTGCTTTCAGTTTTTTTACTTCTTTATTAACGCTATCACAGACTTCATAAACCAATATTACTTGTGAGTTACCAACAGGAAAACCTTCGCGTACTCTCCATTTAATTATTTTAATCTTACAATCATCAGGAGCACAAATTAAATTGTTATTATCGGTCATATTTTTATAGTTTCGCTTTTGCTTCTGACACAACAAAAAAGTCAAAGTACAAAGACTAGATAAAATAGAGCTAGGAGTTGTGCAGTGCCGTCATTCCGTTTGGTACCAAGCAGAGACAAGGATCCCTATAGGGCTTTTTTCTTTTTTTTCTCTATCTTATTCATTTCTAAACGTCAAACTCAAGAACTTGGCTCTGATGACATTTATGTAAAACCCTCTTCAAGCAATTTCACTGATCCACTTTGTCGGTACTTATTGTAGTTCTTGAGTCTTACACAGGAATTTTATTTTTTTCCCACAAGTTTTTTCTTTTAGTTTATTTTTGTAGGTCGTGCGGTGAAAATCATTGCGTGTTTTAGTACGAGTACGTTTTGTTGTGAAACCTAATCACATTTTCGGTTAATAATAAAAACCAAATGCAATTGTAATTTATTTAATCTTTAGTAGGGCAAATTATTGTGTTCTTGTAATTAATTGTATAAATTCCAAATAAATGTGCCTTGGAAGGAAAAAAAGTTCTTTTTGTTCTTTGTTTGTGTGTGGTTGAAAAACCCGAAAACAGAATTTCATTTTCATATCTCTTGGTTTTGGTACTTGCTAAGTATGGTGAATTTTTATCTCACAGTACATGCGCAAGGGTGATTCTAATTTCCGTAAAACGCAATTTTGAGGATCCACTTTTGGATCCGAAAACGTAGTCTTTCATACTTTGTTCACTACGTTTGCGGATCCAAACTGGACTCGTTTGCTTAAATGGTCGGTATGTATGCTGAAGTCAGTGAGTTAAAATTGCTGAATTACGAGTTAAATATTTGTACAACTGGCCCTTACAAACTTATCATAATGAGCTCTAAAATTGTTTTTCGTGATTAAATTGATATAAGATTGAAAAGGTGATTTAAAAATATTTTTAGCTATTATTGCTGTTTTTTTTCCAATAAATTAACCTCATATTTTTTGAACGTCAGAAAAACAAATCGACTTTTTGCTTGTGTGTAATCACGAAGGTACGTACCTGTAAAAAAGATGAAAAACGAAACGAGTAAAAATATGAATCGTATAATCAAGCTCATAATCTTAAAATGTACGTTCTTTCGTTTTTCCGTTCTCTTTATATTCCTACACTCCTTACTCAATGTGTCAAAAAGACGAAACGACCAATACACGAATCATGTAA
This sequence comes from Dasysyrphus albostriatus, assembly GCA_946251815.1. Classification (NCBI taxonomy): domain Eukaryota; kingdom Metazoa; phylum Arthropoda; class Insecta; order Diptera; family Syrphidae; genus Dasysyrphus; species Dasysyrphus albostriatus. The sequence continues at coordinate 67,318,093 of OX276337.1, read as the reverse complement.
TCAGGCTTCATTATTCAAGGCAATAGCAATGAGTGAGGCAATTCTCTAGCCAGTTTATATTTCTGAGATTTCAGAGTACTCAGAGGTCAGAGCGCTCAGAAATATAAACAGGATTCCCCTACAAAATTCCTCACTGAAATTATTTGGATTCGCATGCTCAATTATTTTTTGTCGTAGTAAATGTGAGGAATAATTGGCCAGTTTATATTTCTTGAGCGCTCAGCATTTTTCCTCAATTTTTTGACAGAGCAGGAGAATAAAATATAAACAACATTCCTCACATAGAAGTCAAAACAACTCCCTTTTTCTTTTCTTCTTATGTAATTTACTGCGACAAAAAATAATTGAGCAAGCGAATCCAAAAAATTTCAGTCTCAGTTTTAAGGGGAAAAGGGAGGAATTTTTGAGAGGAATCCTGTTTATATTTCTGAGCGCTCTGAGTCCTCTGAGATCTCAGAAATATAAACTGGCTAAATGTTTATATTTTATTCTCCTGCTCTGTCAAAAAATTGAGGAAAAATACTGAGCGCTCAAGAAATATAAACTGGCCACTTGTCTCATATATTAGGTGTGTTTGTTAACGTGTAATTTCTTGCAAATTTTCACAATTTGCTGTCAGAAACCATAGATAAAAACCCAAGTTTGGGAAACTTGGTGAAAATTTGACGTTACCAAACAGGCATATTGTCAGTAGAGACGCTCGCTGTGTGTGGTGAATTTTTTATATCTCACAAATCAGTACATGCGTAAGTGGGTCTGCGATGATTTAATTTTCGTACTAATCAAGGCCGCAAAACCCAGTTTTGAGGATCCACTTTTGGATCAAAAGTAGTCTCTCATACGTTGCTCCATGTGTTGCGGATCTAAAACGGTGTCATTTGATTCTGAAATTGTGAATTTAGGGGGGTTAAAACGTTTCTTTTATAAATAGTATCTTTGGCTGATCGATGTTCTTGTTTCTTGGTTAAACCAAAAAACTAAATAAATAAACCAACAAACTAACGATTATCAAGTGAAAACAGCATCTTCCCAAATTAGATATTTTTAAATAAATGCTATTATTTCTGAAATGAGCGATGAAAAACAAAATAATTCTTCAGCTGTGGAAGAACCAAATCTAAAACGTCGTGGCGACGCATCTTGTAGTGACGAAGAATGGATTGGACCCTTGCCATGCGAATCTGCTAAACCAAAGAAGAAGAAGTGTATTATTTCCTTATACCTAGTTCGTCATTTAAAAATATTGTTTACCACTACTTTATTTTTCTTTCAGTTCTCCCTTACGAGAAAATCTATTTGGAAAACCTTCCGAATGCCGAAAGCTATGAAAAAAGTTACATGCATCGAGACGTCATATCCCATCTTGTATCAACTAAAACTGATTTCATCATAACTGGAAGTGTGGATGGTCATATCAAGTTTTGGAAGAAGGTCGAAGAAGGAATCGAGTTCGTTAAACATTTTCGAAGTCACCTAAGTAATTTCTTTCCTGTTATTATAATGTTGTTTTAAAATAAATAACTATTCCTTGTAGTGCCTATTATATCATTGGCTACTAACAGCAATGGAACTCTTTTGTCCTCGGCGTCGGCCGACAAGTGTGTTAAGGTTTTTGACGTTGTCAACTTTGACATGATCAGCATAATCAAGTTAGAATTTACCCCATTGTGTACAGAATGGATTCATTCTCCAGGTGATGCAATAAACAGTCTTGCTGTGTACGTTTATTCAGTAATTTATAAAATTTATTATAATTAAAATATTTTCAGGACCGATAAAGACTCGAACAAAATTTATATTTATGACGGCCATGGGAACGGAGCAGCGTTACATGTTTTAGAAAAATTGCATTTAGCTCCTGTTGTTTCAATTTGCTACAACTCTGCTTATTCAACAGTTATTTCCATAGACAAAAATGGGATTCTTGAATATTGGATGAATTCAAAATATGATTACAAGTTTCCTTCCAAATTAGTGTCGTTTGAATCGAAATTGGATACAGGTAATGTTTTTGTAGGGTATAAATGAAAACAACAACGACATAAAAAGTCACATCATTTGTGTAACATTTTAAGTCATATCAATATGTAACAGCTTCAAGTAAAATATGATGAAACATTTTTACATCTACTTCTGTCCATACAAGAAATATAGAGCTTGCAATTTTGAGCAATAGTTGTGTGCAAATCTCTGAAGATAGTCCCTAAGGAGATATAAAGCGGCAAATTTTCCAAAATCCACTCAGGTAAACAAGTATCTTTGGAAACTTCGCTGGTCTCTTTCTTCTTAGGGACTAACTACAGAAAGTTTGACATATGACAACAATGTTCAAAATTGCAAGCTGAATATTTCTTGGATCACACTTTTTCCTTCCGATCAATAGGCATTGAAATAAATTATACGTCAAATTGTACACCTGTTCGTTCGTGTTTATGTAGGCAGACAAACTTTATTGGTTCAACACATCAAGAGCTATTATTGATATGACCTTACAACCTTACGCAAATGGCTTGACGTTTAACGTTAGCTCTCGGTCTATAGCAGGCTTGTAGTCTAAGAACCGACAGCAATTTTTGGGAGTGGATGTATGTTGTGACTACAATCCATCAATTTTGCGATTTCCTTGTAATTCTTACAAATTTTTCATCAAACTGATGCAAAATAGTAAGGGTATGAAAATAAGGTGTGAAATTTGTATTCTGACTTGCTATATTTCGACCTTTCCTAAAATTTGAGTTTTTATTAGAATTCAATAAAATGGTTAAAAATGGGAAAAATCAAACCGACTTTAAAGGAAATGTTAAATAGTCACAGCAAAAAGCCGAAACTCTGCACGAAAATTCAAACAATTCCAATATTAATTGAATTTAACTTGTTTGTTCGGAAAACCAATTTCCCTTTTGTGTGCAATATCTAAACATCAAAATCACTTTTGTTCCTCAAATTCACAAAAAGTGAAATGCAGAACGTGTGTGATTGTGAGCTTGTTGAATTTTTAAAATTAAAGCAAACAGTTATTTTTTTTTATATTTCAGGACTCTATGAATTCTCCAAAAACAAAACTCGAGTTACAGGCTTGGCAGTTTCAAAAGATGGACGTAAATTTGCCGCTATTTCAACTGATCGAAAGGTAGAAAACTGATTCAATGTAAAATTATATTAAATTAATGTTCAACCTATATTAAGGTAAGAGTGTTTAAATTCATTACGGGAAAACTCATTCGAGTTTTCGATGAAGCACTTGTTCGTTTCCAGGAGATTCAAAAAACAACAAATGCTCTTCCAAATATGGAGTTCGGACGAAGGTAAATTATTTAAATAATGTATTAAACATAAAACTTCAAAATTTTATAAATCTTTTAGAATGGCAACAGAACGAGATTTAGAGAAGTCGGATCACTTTACGAATAGTAATATTATTTTTGATTATAGTGGGAATTTTATAATGTATCCAACAATGCTCGGTATAAAATTGGTTAATATTGAAACCAATCGATGTGTCACCATTTTGGGAAAAACGGATAATATAAGACCTCTTAACATTGCATTGTTTCAGGTAATTAAATTTAACTTTTAAAAAACTCTGACGACTCTAAAACAATGTCATAAAAAAATGTAGGCCTTTTTTCATAGAAAAAAATGAGAATTTTGTTTCCTTTTTAGGTAGCTAAATATAAATTGTTTGATTTAAAATTCTCATTAATGGAATTGATGGTATTAGAATTTTTATTAAAAATATCAATTAAAAGATTTAGTGCACTATTTGGTCAAATAACTACACTACGCTTTCTTATATGCAGTGCCTTCTGTATTGCCTCTTCCTTATGTTTTTCGATTATATTTCCGGACACAATATCTACCATCAGGGAAAAAGGATGTTTTTTAGCTACTAGTTCATCCAGCTGCCTTGTATTTTCTCGGCTGAGGGAGTTTTCCCAGCTTTCAAACCAGACATTTTTTTCGAATAACAAGCTTAGCTAATAATTTCGGCAAACTGTTATTTTCATATGCACTCAGAACTCTCCCTATATAGCTCAAATGACGTTTCATAGTGTATTCCAAAATCAGTTTCATTTGACATGCAATAGTAAGCACGTTATTTGGCGTTACTTTTGGAAGACCCAGCGTTTTTTTTTTGTAGAAGTATCTCTGAGGTGGAGACCTCATCATATTTTGAATGTCCCCAGATTTAGGCTCCATAACCCAAAATAGATCTGGTTACAGCGATCGATATCGATTTTTTATGAAAATTGAATGTCTTTGTTGAGTATTAAACGGTTCCATATAAAGTTTAAGCTTTACCTAGCTTGCCTCTATCGTTCTTTGAAGTGCTCAGATCCCAGATATTTATATTTATTAACAACTTTGATGGTTTCTCCGTTGAGGTTCCAATTTTCGTGACAACTTAATCTCCCACCTCCTTTTCGAAATACCGCTACCTTGGACTCCAGATTAATGAGGAGGTTCCAACGTTGACAGTACTCAACCATTTTATTAATCATCTCCTGGAGCACTATTGGGGACTCTGCTTTCAGCACAATATCGTCGGCGTACTTGGATATCTCCGACGAAATCATGGATGCCATTAATGTAGAGCGCAAAGAACAGAGAACTGAGTAGACAGCCTTGTTTTACCCCATCTTTGTACCGAACCAGTCTGGCAAATGTTCTCCATCCCAAACTGCGGCTTCCGTGTTGCTATAAAGGTCTCTTATCACCCGGATTAGTTTTTCCGATATTCCTAGATTTTGCAATTTTAAAAGAAAAGCTCTCCGGTCTATTAAGTCAAACGCAGTCTTAAAGTCAATGAAGAAACAGTACACTTTGTTTTCGTTCATTTTAAGGTAATTTCATTTTAAGATTGAATAAATTGTCCACTGTGATGTAGCCTTCTCGAAATCCGGCTTGAAACTCATTCAAGATGTTATATTCCTTTTCCCACCGTTGAAGTCTGGCTAACACAACTCCTGCACAAATCTTTGCAACTCTATCCATGAAAGATACTTCCCTATAGTTTTTTTTTTTAATGCTAGTTCCACTTTGCCAGACTCAAGTATTCGGTTGAACATATTTGTTATTATGTGATTTATGTGTGCTGATAGTGGAGCTTTAGCAAAGAATTCATATGGGACTATCGAATGCTAGCGCTTTGTTTCTGTTTGTGTTTTTCAGGAAAGCACTTAAGCTGAGCTGAGCTTGTAATGCTCTCATTCAGAATAGCAATTGAGGGGCTCTGAGGGACGAAATCGATTTAGACAGGTGACATTTGTGGATTTAGCAATTTGTAGAAAACTCTTTAAAGTCTCCACTGCTTAAATGAATCCCTTTACGATGTTTTGACTTCCTTTGCTAGGGTCCACCATTCTTTGGAACTATTCATTTTCTTAAGTTTTGCTCCGATAGTTTCATAATACTCTTTCTTTTATTTTTGCAGAGTTGCTTATATTTTCTAGTATAGAGGTGGTAAGTTTCTTTAATGATTTCGGATGCAGTTTTCCTTAATTTTTTCACCCAGAAGAAGGATTGCTTTCGTGCCTGCTCACATGCCTGATCAGACCATTTTTCCTTTCCTAGTATTCTTTCAGCATGACACATATTCCCTACTAAGGATTTATTTACATCAATGATGTTTTACCCACTCCACTCTTCTCGATCTTGGTGTGCACCGATGAATTTACTAAGTTTTCTTCCGTAGGTATTTTCAAACTGATCTCTCCAAATTACTTAGGTAGTGGCTTCAACTCCGTAACTTGTTTGTGGTGTTTTCTAGTTCTAACGTTAACACGAGCGGCATAAGATCATCGCCGTAATCGTCCTGGGAACGTCCATTGAGGTTAACCATTCCAAAATCTTCGCAAGCGTCTAGCAGTCTTCGTCCTTTGCTGTTTGTTACCTTGTTCTTTGATCTTGTTTCTTCTGTCAGTTGGCTATTTAGTGCTGCGATTTCATTGGGAATGGATGGTTCTCTGCTGTCCTGGCGTTTAAATCTCCGATATCTACATAGTTCAAGACATTATCTTCTTCTAACCATGTACTCAATTGCTGGTACGCCTCTTCCCATTTGTTACAATTCGAATAAAGTGGTAGTAAATGAAGTTCTTACTTATCCTTGTTAATAGATATTAAGTTCATTTCCGATATTTTCACAAAATTGGCTTTCAGGTATTTTAGGTTTGCTTTGTTCCGTAAACTGCTCCTCCACTTGCTCTCCAAAATCTCGTTGATTTTACTGCTCGCAGCCATAACAATTCATATCCCTTAAAAAATCTTGAAAAACCTATCAAAATCTCCCATTTTAAAGAGTTTCGTATAAGAGAAAAATTTCAAAACTGCAAATTATGTGATAAAATTTTTATTTTATTTTTGTATTCAACTTCATTTTGCTTCGATCGCGACAGACTTCTGTTTGCTAAAATTGATGTAAGTTTAGATCTAAACTCTCAAGGTTTTTATTGTAGATTTGTTCCAGACAATTTCTCCCGTTCTCATTACCGAACTTAAGCTCCCCATCTATTAACATCCGTTCTCAGTACCGAACTTAAGCTCCCCATCTATTAACATAAACACTTTTCTTTCAATTTCGATGTGGTTTCCCCTAAATTTGACTTCATTTGCTCGGTCGATTCTTTTTAAATCACTTGGCAATCTTAAGAAAAAGTTTTGAACTTTTCGCTACGGTGCTGTCAAATCAGTTCTTCTTAGGATTTCTGCAGCAGCTACTGGACTCTGAAATTCAACTAAGTGACATGGGTTTTCTCTTTTACCAATTATTATTATTTTAACAATTAAATAATTAAAATCCCCTATAATTCTACGGAATACTCCTTATGGAAAGCAGCCAAGCGCCTAAAAAGACCACAGACACAAAACCCGCCAATAATATCTCAAGATGGTAAATGGATCGGAAACCAGAAACTAAAGGCTGATCTCTTTGCTGAACATCTCGCGAATGTTTTTAAGCCATTCCCAGCAAGCACAGCTACAGATCCATTACAGTTTGTTGATAGAAACGACGGATGTGATATTCCTTTTGTCACGCTCAAAGAAGTAAGAAGCATGTGTCAACATAAACTGTCTAACAAGAATCACCACGGTACGATCTAATAACTGCTCAGGTTTTGAAAGAAATGCTTTCAATAGCCTTCTAAAAACTCCAATTTATAATAAATGTATGTCTTAAACTAAGATAAATGTGCCACATAATAACAATAACCTAAACAAGGTTAGCCACCAACAGAAGTTACATCTTATAGACCTATATCGCCTATACCAATCATGGCAAACGTTTTCGAAAAACTGCTACTGAAAAGACTTAGCAAAGTAATAGAAGAAAGAAGACTAATTCCGAGCCATCAGTTTGGATTTAGAAATAAACATTCCACGATAGACCAAGTGCATCGGATTAAGGATGTTGTAGAAAAGGCACTTGAAGAAAAGCAAGTATGCTCGGCTATATTCTTAGATGTTGCTCAAGCCTTTGATAAGGATTGGCATTAGGACTGGAGTACAAACTGCATAGAAATCTTCCCAGGCAGTACTACGAAATACTGAAATCCTACGTTACGCACCGACTCTCTAAAGTACGGTACGACCAAAATTACTCGGAAATAAAGAAAATTGAAATCGGTGTACCACAAGGAAGTGTCCTAAGACCAAGCCTGTATCTGTTATATACAAGGGGTATTCCAGTGGACATCAACGCTATCATGGACACCTTTGCTGATGATACTGCAATATTGGTAACAGATAAATCCGTTACGAAAGCTACACAAAAACTGCAAAATGCAGTCGATAAAGTTAGTGATTGGACTTTACAAAAAAAAACAATGTTCCAATTCTTATAAACAGTACAGCAGTACCTGACTCCAATACTGCCAAATACCTTGGAATGAATTTGGATGCAAAGCTTAAATGGAAAGAGCACATCAAAACGAAAATAGAAGAACTAAACTTGAAGTACAGAAAAATGTACTGGTTACTAGGAAAGAACTCTGACCTATCTATCCAGAACAAACTAATGTTATATAAGCAAGTACTGAAACCCGTTTGGACATATGGCATCCAACTATGGAGCTGTACAAAGAAAACAAATGCTGAAACCATCCAAAAATTCCAAAGCAAGGTCCTTCGTAGAATAATAAATGCACCTTGGTATATAAGAAATAGCGATCTACATCGTGGCCTTCAAATTAAACTGGCTACAAAAGTGGTTAAAAAACACGCTGTATCACACAATCAGCGACTGCAAAGTCATACCAACTCCGAAATAGAGACCGTCTTAAATGTACGAGACAATTTTCGGGGATTAAGAAGAACCAAGCCTCACGAGCTGATGATCTAAAAGCTATGGGAAGTGTTATAACTTTAAAACTTCCCACAATGTGATTTATAGATTAAGAAAGAAAAATCATTTGTCGATCTTTCATAGATTGGTCCTGATTCACCGGTGGTTTTAGTGCGGTAAGAATCCCAAACTACTCAGTACCTATTCTTACCGAGCTTCTTTTGTAGATTTCTATTAGATAAAAAAAAAACTGCACTATTTAATAAAAAAAATAGATAATTCAGTTTAAGAAAGCTGTATTTCCGAACTCACTTATCATATACGTCAACCACGTCTCTTGTTTTCAAAGAAGATTGAGTATTGGATATCCAAAACAGGAATAAATGTTAGTAGATGTCGCTTGTCAGTAAATGGTTTGTACATTGACATTTAGTGAAGATGGTTTATAAGAGGGTTTATTATGTATATAATATGTCCCTGGGTTTATATATGTGATGCGGAAAGTAGTAGTAGTAGTAATTTTGTATAGAGATTTTCTTTTTATTACATTCTAGAATAACTTAAATACACAGATAGATTAATATTTGCCGACTTAGAGTTGGCCGCCCTACACAGATTATCTTCTTCTTATATATAAAAATAAGTTGCCTTATGTTCGGGCTCGATAAACTCGAGAATGGCCGGGCCGAATTTTTCGATTTCTTTTTATAAAGTTATCTTTCTTTCTTTTTGTGAAGTTTGGGCAAACTTTAGTAAAGGGCAAACTGCAAAATGCATTTTGAGGCGAATTTCCTTAACGACATCCCGATTTCAAAGTTGATTTTTTTTTAGGGGTAGGTAGGTATCTCAAAAGAAAATTTTCCAAATCTTAAGGTGAGGAAACCCCCCTAAATGCAATTAGAAAATGTTTAAACTTTTGAAAATCGTGTTTTTTGTTACCGAATTGCACTTTTTACACAAGGAATTTGGAAACGCAGATATCCTCATTGGATAGATTATCACTAGAAAACACTAAATATCTCAATTTTAAGGATATGCAACATTTATAAGTATTTTTAATTAATTTTAGAACTTTTTGTTTAATGAAAATACATAATACTCAATTTCAATAACAAATCAAAGAAATGTCAAATGGTCTGTTTAGTATTGCCAGACACGTATTTTGTTTCCCTTGTGTTTTTATTTTGGGAAATTTTGCGGGAAATTTAAAACTTGCTTATATAAATACAGTGCTTGCATACAGCATTACTGCGTATAAAGAGCGAGGTATGTATGGGGGGCATGCTGCCCCCTGCAACCCTCCTGCTTGGCCTCATTATAGGATTTGGGGTGGGGCAAGGTTTGGTGTATGCAAAGTTTCTTTGGCATTTAAGAAATATGGATTAAAAGAAAACATCCCAAAACCAAAGTGTTCATCTGGCAGTCTATTTAGTCTATTATTTCCATGCATTTTGTATGGAAAAAGTGAAAGTTTAAAAATTAATTAAAAATACTTATAAATGTTTCCTCACCCTAAAATTGTGATATTTGGTGTTTTTTAGTGAATATCTATCGAATGAGACCATCCGCGTATCGAAATTCGGGATGTCGTAAAGGAAAGTTTAGCCTTTTTACTATTATTGGTTTATCGAGAAACAGTGAGGTTGTCGATAAAAATAATAGAACAATGGTTGCATTAAATAATTTAAGTTTGAATGTTATTTATTTTATTTTCTGCTTTGGAGTGTGAGTAAAGAGTGATGATGGTTTATAAACTCGGTAACATATAGCAGACTGCAAATAAAGTGAAGGAAGTTCGCAGAATTAGCCATTCTTCTCCCTTGAACGGCCCTTTCAAAATCCACTATCACATTGTTCATTAGCTTCGTCGCAATTGCACAGTTTCGGGACAAGAAGATTTCGTTTGATTTAATGACAAATCCAACTTTAAAACGCAGATCATGAGGCGGCATGCCAGGCAAATCAAAGAGTTTACGAATTCAACTGGATAATTGGACGACTTCGGCTTCGCTTTCAACTCAGTAGATCGATTTGTATGAAAGCAATTATCCCAGAATTTTATTTTGAATCATCCCATTTAAGTCATTGATAAAAGAAATTACTAATTTATATCCGAAAAAATTAGTGATGAGTTCATCTTTCGTTGAGGTGAATTGGAAAAATTTTCTGCAATTTTTTTAAATTAAAAAAACTAAATTGATTTATGTATTTTTACAAATTTGTTTTTAAATCAATATTCGTAGAACAAAATTAACCCGAAGTCGATTACGTCTTTTGTTCTCAGCATATTCGAACCTAATGAAATTAAACAACGTTCTTTTAAAATTGCTATAGTGAAAAAAACCGTCTGTATTAATTTAGCTATTATCTTGCTAATCTCAGAAACTACAGATCCAATTTCAAAAATTCTTTTGCTGTTTGAAAGATTATTTTAAGAGAATCGTCTGAAGCATAAAATTTTGTAAACAAAATTGCGTTTGTAGGGTGAAAGTGGTAAAAACAAGAAAATGGTGTCCGATTTTTTTTATGTTTGAAAAGATCTACTTAGTGGATGGGTTCATATTTCGTATGAAATATTTTCTGGGCGAAACTCAAAATAAGGTTGATAATTTATGCTATTTAATCTATTTATTAAATTTTGTTATTTTTCTTAAGAAACTTTTGTCTATATCCGAGCGAAGCCGGGATGGACCAGCTAGTCTAATATATAAAAATAAGTTGCCTTATGTTGGGGCTCGATAAAATCGAGAAAGGCTGAGCCGAATTTTTCGATTTTTTTTTTTATAAAGTTATCTTCCCTATTGAGGATGGTCTTTTTGTGAAGTTTGGGGAAAATTGGTAAAACGCAAAATGCATTTCAAGTGCATTTTGTCAAATAACTAAAGCTACGAGCAGACGATTTGCGATAGTTGCAAAGCACTGACGTCACGAAAATACTCGCAAATACACCACACTTACATTTGACAGTGCTCGCAAACCTGCAAATACACGTGTTCAGACGATTTGCGAAGGTTGTCCCAAAGTTTTCAAATACATTTGCGATAAAGGTGCTCGCAAATGACATGCTCGCAAATAATATCGCAAATTTTGCAGCATATTTGCGAGGTGCTCACACGATTTGCGGCAACAGTTGTAGATATCATATTCTTGCTCATTTGCAGATTTGCGAGCCTGAGATTTCTCTATTGACAAATTTGCTTATTTGTTGAATTTTGTCATAGCTATAGTCTCAAAATATTATATAGGTAAACATATGTACATACAAACACACATGGGTATGTATTTTATATGCATTTTTTGGTGTTTTTTTTTGGGCTGTAGGTCAGCGTAATTTTTTTTAACAGCGTAAAGCTTGTTTTCATAAAAAAAAAAACGAAAAAAAAAGTTTAAATTATAAAAAAAATAGTAGTACAAATAATGAAGGTACCTACATACTAAAAACCACAGCCAATAACTTCAAGTACAACAACAAAATTCATCGCAAATGTCCGCATTTGCAGTGTTCCATTTTCGTGTTTTCGCAAATGGTTGTGACGGTCGCAAATACTCGAAAATTGTCACAAATTATTTTTGTGAGTGTTCACATGATTTGCCAAAATGTTACAAATGCATTTGCTACTTGGGCCTCGCAAATCATATGCAAATGATTTGCGAGTATTTGCAGGCTGTCCCAAAGTTGTGTTCAGACGATTTGCGATCAAAGACCGCAAATTCTGACGTAAAAATGACGTCACACTCGCAAATATTTGCGACGATATTTTGCAAATCGTCTGCTCGTAGCTTAACAAATCTTTTGGTAGGGTGTTCTAAGAATGTCTACGAAGATTTCAGTGAAGTCTGATAAAAATTCTGTAAAGGGGTTTGCCATCAATGCATTTTGAGTTTGTCTAATTTCTAACAAATATTTTGGTAGGATCTTCTGATGATGCGTACGAAGGTTTCGGTAAAGCGGTAACGTCATTCTTTTTTATCCAGCATTCATCAACCCAACAAGTTTTCTTCTTGTAATTATAATTTGTTAATATGTCAATTTAATTTAAACTGATTTAATTTAGTTGAAATACGTTCGTTATCTGTGACATTAAGAGGCCTCCACCCATAATTTCAAGAAAAACAAGAAATTGGGCAAATCGTAACATCGGTTGTGAAGTCCATACAATACGTATTGCCAAAAACTTAAGTGCTTATGAAAGAATGACATTTAAACTTTTTTTATTTTTTTCACTTTTTTTTTACTTTATTTTAATATTTTGGTAACCTCTTTCGGAAAAATACTCAAAACTGCTTAGCTTCAACAACGGTTCTGAGAAATTGAAGTGGAAAACACATATTATATTTACGTAATTTTAAAGCTAATGAACAGGGCTAGGAAATCGTCGGAGTGGATTTTTAAGTTTGGGCTCTATTTTTGAATAATGATCTCTTGAAAAACATCAAAATTGTTAATTTTCTAATGCATTTTTGAATGTGTAATTATATAAAAACAATAACAAAACTTTCCCCAAATGACAAATATGTTTTCTAAAATTGTTTCAATACAAAAGAAATGCCAAAAAGTAACCAATTATTGCAAAATAGCACAATTTATAAAAGTCTTTATTTTCAATCAAAAGTCGTTACTTTATTAAATTGGCAGTTATTAGTTAACATATTCGCCACAAGATGGCTTTTTTCGAAGATACCTTTTTTATGTTGGAAAATAAACAAAAAAAAAGTATAACCAATATGAAATGAGAGTCGGTATTTGTATGTATGGCTTAGGCAGATGGGTGTAGAAGGAGAAGAAATAAAATGAGAGTGGTTGGTGGTTTATGCTTGATGGTATTTGCACCATAAGGGCAATTGTGTCTGGTTTTGATATTGGTTTTTGGTATTTGGGTATGAATTTATTTTTTTTTTTCTGGAAATGAATTTTATGAATGGTGGTGGTTTTTTTGTCTTAATTTTTGCTCTACCGCGCGGTTGTGTAGGTACACTTGCAGGTTGTCGATCGTCTCGATCCTTGGAAAGATTTTCTTTTTTCTGTTCTTATTTCTTTTGAGAGTTTTTGTAGGTCATCAAAATACATATGTTTGTATGTACATAGGTATATGATGGTAGGTTTCAAGGAAAGTTTTTTCTTTGAAGGATTTCTCTGTTTTCACGTATGAGGATCGAGAATATATTTCTTTGTTATGATTGCAATGCTAGACTTGGTGTCGGTTGTTTCTTGTTGTCATTTTTTGCTGAGCGTGCAAAGTGCAAAGAAACATATTTTTACGTTACTAATAACCTATGTACGGATTTTAATTCTTTAATAATATTAATAATAAATAAATTTCAGAAATGTTTTTATGTACTTTGTAGGTAACTATTTGTCTAGATTTATTTATATATTTGTAGTTGGGAGAAAGCCAGATTTAATTGTTTTGTTTTTAGATAAGAATTTGCTTTTTGGAGGAAGGTTCCTATAGGTATACCTATTTTAGGACAGTAAATTAATGGTACATACCTACTCATATTTAAACTCGAAGAATTTACTTGTGCTTTTTGAGTAAAAGTTTATTGATCTGTATAGGTATAATTGTATATTTAAAGTGAAACTAGGTACGAGGGCGGGTCAATAAGTCCGTGACTTTTGGAATAAATCACAGATTTTTTGATAAAAAAATAATTTTATTTTTCCCTTGAGCTCTATACACTTTGTCCAACGCTTCTCCAATTTTTTTATCCCTTCCAAAAAAAAATGATTTGGCGAGGTCCTCAAAATAGGCCTTTGTTTGCGAGATGACTTCATCATTGGAGTCAAATCTTTTTCCACCAAGCCATTTCTTCAGGTTTGGGAACAAGAAGTAGTCGCTCGGAGCCAAATCTGGAGAATAGGGTGGATGAGGGAGCAATTCATAGCCCAATTCATGGATTTTTGTCATGGCAACTGCACATGTGTGCACCCTTGCATTGTCTTGGTGGAAAAGAACTTTTTTCTTGGCGAAATGAGGTCGGTTTTTTTTCAAATCGTCATTGAATCGGTCCAATAAGTTGGCATAATATTCCCTATTGATTGTTCTTCCCTTTTGAAGGTAGTCAATGTGGATTATCCCGCGTGCATCCCAAAAAACAATCACCATAACTTTATTGGCTGACAAACCCACCTTGGCCTTCTTTGGACCCGATTCACCCTTAGAAACCCACTGTTTTGACTGTTGTTTGGTCTCTGGTGTGTTGTGATGGATCCATGTTTCGTCCACGGTTACAAAACGGCGCAAAAACTCCTCCATATTACGATTAAGCAACGCCAAACCTTCCTGTGAAGTTGTTGTAAAGAGGTCAGAAATAGGCACAGTTTTCTTCAAATACAGAAAAAATAAACTGGGGTAAAAAAAGTGTGTCATATAAATCAATTATAAAAATACTAAAATCGCGACTAAAAAAGGATAAGTAAAGGAAGGACGACGAAAAATACCTTACGACCTATTCTCATACCTACCAAATATATAAACAAAGTTGCATAAAAATGCGTTTAGCTGTTTCGGAGGGAGTTTTTTTAGACGTGTGGTTTTCAAGAAGAAATAAAAAGCGTATAATTTAATGTTGTGGTCAAGAATTTATCTTTATTATAAAGATAAGGGTTTGCCATTATGTTTTAAAAATGACGGCATGACAGTCAAATGCAGTAACCATCATGATACGAGGTATTACTATTGAGTGATTAAGCCATTTTGCATTGGAACTGTAAAATTGTTTTTATTTTTGGATCACACCCATATATTTTTTTTTAAATAAAAATTTTTTTTAAATTTTCGTCTGTAGTACTATTGAAAGTCAAAAAACCATTATATGGCATGTACGGTTGATAAAAGTAACCATTTTTCTATCCAGAAAGTACTCCATACAAATATAATGATAGGTACACTGATTTTTTTGTCAAAATCGTTGGTGTGGGTTTTGAGAGACTTGAAATTTTCCTTATGGGATGTTTGGCAAGCAGGTAGCGTTATTTTTTTGGAGATAATAAAATTTCAATTTCCCCTCTAGGGAATAATAAAAAAAACTTTTAGTTCAAAATTTGAATAAAATCGATTGGTTTAGGCTGTAGGTCGAGGAACAGACAGACAGAATCGTGCCACCCACTTTTTTCGTGTTCTCTTTCATCGGTGTGTCATGTTTAATTATTTTTATCTCAAATTTTTGTATGCACGAGTCCAACACTGGCAATAATAACAACATATACATACATGTAGTAAAAAAATCAACATTCAGTTTTCAATAATTTTTCTTAATAAATGTGAATGTGCACAGGAAAATCTGAACAAAAAATTTGGTGGTAAATCCTACACATGTTTGTTTGTCCTTATTGCTTCTTCTTACATAAAGGGGTTATTATATCGGAAAATTGTTGAAGCAAAAGTTTGCTTTCACTAGTTTAGGTACTTGAACATTTCAATTTGTATTAATTTTTTTTAATAAAACTGAAAGTGGAAAAGGGAGGGTTCCAAAACTTGTTTTTTTTTTCATAAAAATATTTGCCAATTTTCCCGTATCAGTCCCTTCAGTGATCTTATTCGATAGGCAACCATTTTACCTTTATTTTTGAACATTAACCATAATGATGCGACCATCCGCATACATAAATTTATGTGTAGTATTTTATCCAAGTTATAAAAAGTGTGCATGGCAGCGGGTGAATTCTGATAAAAAAAATGTTTATGTATAAAATGTTGTCTTGCTGACACAAAACAACTCTGAACATTTCATCCAGATTTTCAAAGATGTTTTCAATGCATTTCTATAAAAGTGGACGTGGTTGTCGGTGGATCCCAAAAAACAACCTACGTTTTTTTCTTACGCGTACAAAATATTTTTGATACCTTTAGTAATCTCTGGTGCCATTTCTGAGAAATCAAGATTTAAAAATCTGGGTGGCAGTGCGCGGATTTCTTTTTCTTAAAAATGATAAAAGTAGTGCGATGCTGTGGGTGGATTTAAAAAGCTAACTTCATTTTTTCCTAACTCATACAAACTATTTTTGATGTCCACAATACTCTTTAGAGCCGGTTTTGAAAATTCAAGATACATAAAGTAGGCCGATGTTAATAAAAAAAATCTAAAGTTTTTTCTTGCTCACACAATAGACTCTGAAGATTTCATCAACGTCATTAGGTTATTTTCTCGATATAGAGACATGATAAAAGTGCGATGCAAGGTGTTGGGCGTATTTCAAAAAATCACCTACCTAATTAGGTATGTATACCTAGTCACGTATTTTAGGTATATGACAGCAAAATAATCAAAACATAAAAGAAACTAGGTAAGTATGTATTTAATACCTATGGTATTTTACTATACCAAATTAGTCGAATTGCGCTACGAACTGCTGCCCCATTCACCGTATTATCCAGATTTGGCCCCGTGGCCCGTACGACTTCTCACTCACAGGGCAGAGATTTCAGTCAAATGAGGAGGTCATCGCCGCCACGGAGGCCTACTTTACAAACCTCAAGAAAGCGTATTTTTCAGACGTGCTAAAGAAGTTGGAGCATCGCTGGGTCAATATTGAAAAATAAATCGCCACGACTAAGTAGGTACTTATAGGACCACCCTCATATATAAATACTAGGTACCTAGGCATATGCTTAAATATACCTATCATATTCCTACATAAAATTGCATAGCGCACCCGACCGACGACGATAGCCCCGAAGTGACTATGTACAATCTACCACAAAATTGCAGTGAATTAAATTGGATTTAAAACTAAATTAAAAAAAGTTTGTATTTTTTCCTTCCGATAAGTTTTCTTTAGTTTGTCAAAATGTCGAGTACCTAACAAAAACAAAAGTACAATATGTTGCCAACTAACTAACTTTGAAATTTCAGTAAAAACAGTAAAGCATAATGCATCTACCTGCTACAACAATAACTCTAGATAAATACGATTCAAGGTCAACATCACCAATTTTCCATTTATGGATAGAAAATATATTTTTCGTTTTTCAAATGTTCCACGATCTCGCTAGGAATGAAAAAAAGCAACCCAATATTTCATACACAAAACACAATGTAAACGGAGAACGTACACGCCAATAAGTAAACACATTTCACATACAGATACAGAAGGCAATGCAAACTAAAAAAACAAACAAGCAAAAAAAAGAAGCTTGTGTGTGTATATTACCTACTCTTATAACTCTGTGTATCATTTGCCTTTTTCCTTCTCTCATGCAGAGTGGCTTTTTTGCTTTTATTTTTATTCGAAGTTCCGATCTTCGAATCTGAGTTCGACATTTTGGGCAGAGGCCTCTTAACTCGTGTCGATTCGTTAGTCTTTTTATTATTACATTTAGTAGTTCATCAGAATGGCCCAGCAATTATTTAAAAAAAGAAGAGTTGGAGAAGTGCAGGGAAATATGTAAAGATAGAATCCTGGATATTGGTAAAATGAAAACATTATCAGCTATATATTTTTACTATTATTGGTTTATCGAGAAACAGTGAAGTTGTCGATAAAAATAATAGACAATGGTTTTATTAAATTTAAGTTTCAATTATATTTTTTTTTATTTTCTGAGTGAGGATGGTTTATAAGCGCGGGAACATATAGCTGACGGCAAATAAAGTGAAGGAAGTTCGCAGAATTAGAATTCTTTTCCCTTGAACGGCCCTTTTAGAAACCACTATCACATTGTTCATCAGCTTCATAACAATTGACGGGTTCCATTGCACAGTTTCGGGACATGAAGATTTCGTATACCATAACGATGACAAATCTAACTTTAAAACGCAAATGATGAGGCGGCTTGCCAGGCAAATCCAGAGTTTACGAATTTAACTGGATAAGTGGAAGACTTCGTCTTCGTTTTCACTCAATAGAGTACACATTACACATTTGTTAATAAGAATTACAAGTTAACAAATTTATAAGCGCTAGCACCTTGTTATCCGTCGTTTATTAATATGGGGATGGGTTTATTTATCTACAATTTGGGGTTTCGAATTAATAATAATTCTTTGCTTTGAGCATTTTTTGAGTTATCATGCGGAAGTACTCATACCACTGAATATATGGGTGCTTTGTCCCTGTTCCCCACTTATTTATTGTTTAGGTTATTAACAATACCTTTAGCGCATCCAAATTTCAATATCTTAGCTAAAAATTAAAATGTGAAGCCGTACAAAATACAATAACTATAAATTTTGAACGTATTTCTATTAACCTTTTTCAATACTTTAGGGGAAAGCTAAAAAGACTAAGGCTGCCATAACTATCGAACAAGAAGCCAGTGATAATCCAACACTTCAGTCATTAGCAAATGATCCAACTCTATTTTGTACAGCTTACAAGTTAGTCAGTGCATTATTTTATCATTTTAGTAAATACATTTTTCTTGGATTTTAGGAAACCCCGATTTTACCTCTATAGCAGGCGCCTTCCATCAGATCTCCAAGACGTAGATCGAGATATCTTCAACGAAAAACCATCAAAGGAAGATATAATTGCAGTTCCTGAGGGTCAAGGTATAGTTTTATATTCAATAAATCACAACTGATCTTTCATAAATTATATTTTCTAACTTTCACGCACCAGACGAAGGTCAAAAGATAAAATCCATTTATTTATTTGTATTATGAATTATTGGATGCTAATTTATATTTAATTTTTCTTTAGGTAGCCAAAGAGTGTATGAGAATGTCATTCTACATACTACCATGGGTGATATCCATATAAAACTTTTCCATAAAGAGTGTCCAAAATCGGTTGAAAACTTCTGTGTTCATAGCAAAAATGGGTAAACTGTTGCGTCTTGTTATATAATTAGTCAATAACTAGCCACGATTTTAGATATTACAACGGGCATATTTTTCATCGAGTTATAAAAGGTTTTATGATTCAGACTGGAGATCCCACAGGAACGGGAACTGGAGGTCAGTCGATATGGGGCCATGATTTCAAAGATGAATTCGTTCCAAGCCTTAAACATGATCGGCCTTACACCGTAAGCATGGCGAATGCTGGACCTAATTCAAACGGTAGCCAGTTCTTTATAACAGTTTTGCCAACGGTGAGAACAAGCTTCCGTATTATTTTTATTCCAATATTAATACTTGTAACTTACAGCCTTGGTTAGATAATAAGCACACAGTGTTCGGTCGTGTCTTTCGGGGGATGGAAGTGGTACAAAACATTTGCAACTCGAAGACGAATCCCAAAACAGATAAACCTTATGACGACATAAAAATTATTTCAATGTATTTGAGCAATTGATCGGAAAATATAAAAAAAAAACAATCTAACTAGTGCATTTTTCTTATAGTATTAATAAAATAAATGTTTTTGCAATTCCTTCTATGCATATATATTCTAATCAGCACTTTTGATTTTTAAGGTAAACCCACCCAAGCATGATTGCCGTTCTCTTCTAGGAAACCCCTTTTATCGACAAATTTCACTGTCGTTTTTTATTCTCATCATCTTCATTGTTCATCATTCTTTATCCCCAATATTTATGAAAACCTCATATTTGAACGAAATTTATAATAAAATGGTGGTTATTAGAAAGGTGAATGATCAAAAATGTACCTTCGAATTCATGCGTTCGTGTAATTGTAGACGAAAATACTGTGATATATGCAGGCCCGGTAGATAATATGGGTAGTGTAGGTAGCACTATCCACTCGAGATTTTATGAGTACGTAAAATACCCACTCGATGTTTGAGGGTATTTTTTAACAAATACTAAATATGTATTATGCACAAAAAGTAAAAGTAAATAACGTTCAACATAAAATCACACAATTTAATAAATTACTAGCTGGCCCGCCCCGGCTCCGCTCGGGTAAATAGAAGTTTCAAAAAACATAACAAAATAATAAAGAAATTTAACAGTACGTATTATGCATGAGTTGGGTAATATTTATGTTTTTGTGAACGAATTTGTTCGGTTAAAATGAAAGTGAACGAAAGAAATTTCATCACCAGAATTCCATTTATTTTACGGCGATAAACATGACCGCACATGACTTTATTTTGAAAACATCCAGCCTCTCAATCTTTTGAAAATGCAATCATTTATTGAAATCAATTGAAAGATTACATCAAAGGTTTGTTAATGAGTTTAAAGAATGGAAATGAATGCAAACAAATGCAAATGAATTTAAAAAATTTGAAGTCGCAGTCTCAAAGTGGGGTCAATGAATGCAATCTTTTAATAATTATATTCACAAAATATTGCATTCTTTTACAACCCTGCCCTGTTTGCCTGTTCACGATCAACTACATAATTAACCAACTAAATGTTCATATTTTTCTACCTTAAATTAATGTAAATTTTGGATGTAATCTTTGCAATGCTGGTGACTTTCTTATTATTGAGCTGTAATTTTCCCCAATATGTCGTTTTCATCTGACTGGATCTTGCAGTCTGTGCCTCTCTCTATTTGATAATTTCATCATGTGCTTCGTCTTCTTTGGTTCGGTTTAATGTTGCTATGATACAAATAATATTTAACTTAAATATTTGCATTTGCAAAAATCTCTACATTAATGTAATATTTACCTTTGTTAATTTTTTAACTCTTGACATTCTCGAACATCAATAATTAAACTAACTAACATACAAAACAGTGCCACTTTTTTTTTTTAAATAATCAATATTTTTTCATAAAAAGTACAAATTTTTCTCTTTTATGATAAAAGTGCAGTTCAACTTATCGAAAATTTCTCGAATTACTTTTTAAACCTTGCCAGTCATTTTTTGGATACAACCTATAAATTTGAGCTCAATCCATCCTCTAGTTCTTGAGTCTATAGGTGATACACAGACAAACATTAATTTTAATATATATAGATAGATAAAGATATAAAATATTTTTAGTTATTCGTACAAACGGAAACGCTGAAAAACGCGTGCTGTGTGTCGTTCTAATCCAAGGCCTTTATGGATATTTTTCTTAGTTGCAAAAAGAAAAACAAAAGTTGTCACAAAGACTACAGAAAACCATGTTGCATTGAAAGAAACTAAAACTAAAACTAGAAAAAAAAAACTAAAATGATTTTAATGCAAGAAACACCCTTTCACTATATGTAGGTATTTTTGTAGAATTTTTTTATTTTTATTACTTATGACAAATTAAATATGTGGACCAAGTTTCATCACTATGTTGGTATAATTTGGTAATATTTTACTTGTTTCACTGAAAATTCAGTCATCATTAATGAAAAAGGCTACACTTTTTTTTTTTTTTTTAAGGTGGTTGTATCGAGTTCATTTTGATTTAGGGTCCTATTATGACTTGCGATTCGCCGAATTTAACGTTCAACCCAAGTTGCAGAAATAGACAGAAATAGTTGTGCGGCCATTAAAGTAAAAAAAAAAACAACCCAAATTCATTAAAAATACTCATCAACCGAGGAAAACATTGGCGAGGACGAGCTTTACATCTTTAAATGGCTTTGGGCACTTTGAATCGAAGTTAATTGATATTTTTATAACTTCTTATTAGTAGTACCTCGTGGCATAATGGTTAGTGCGTAGGACTGTCATGCCAAAGGTCTGGGTTCGATTCCCGGCCACTGCCATGTTTTCATGTTTTTAACAAATGTTTTTTTCCGAGGTACTGCCTCTTGCGAGGGACTGACAAATCCTCCAAGAGTATACTTGTCATGAATAAGTGCTTCTCATCTAGCCGTTCGGACTCGGCAAAAAATTGTAGGTCCCCTCCATTCCTGCCAACAACACACACAGGAATGGTTGAGAGTTGTTAGTCACTTAGGCCCTGGTTCTCCATGAGCTGTTGCGCCACAAAATTTAATTTAATTTTTAACTTCTTATTAACAATTTTTTGAATAATACAAATTTGTTTAAATAATTTATTTGCTTCAAATCTATTTAAATATAGGATGTTAAACCCGCCGCAGAATACTTTCAACTCCAGAGAAATGTTATATCTTGCTAGTGTGTGTGAAATCTATCTAAAATCTTGCTGAAAATGCAAGATTTGTTTTGACAGAATAAATTCGATTTTGTTTAGAAAAAAATCGATTCTATTCAGAAAAAAAAACATTTTTTTGGTTGTATGGAGTTCGACATTAGTAAAATAGAGCTCAACCCGTCAGGTCAAAATGACAGGTTGGCCTAACTAACAGTCCCACTAAGTTGAAGAGGAAGCAAATGCTGAAAAAGTACTGTTTCAAAAAAAGCACAAGATCTTTATCAAAACCAGTCATTAAAAAAGCAAATGGTGAACAAGATTCTTTTTTCTTGTGCAAAAATTTTAAAACTACGTTTTAAAATTCACTTGCATCGGTGTATTTGTGTTGTTATATCTGCTTTGTATGTATTTTGCTTTGCCATTCTTGCGTTTAGAAATTTGGCCACATGCAATTTTCAATTTAAAACTTGAGGCACAAAGTAAATGCAACGATGCACTCCCACCTTTGAAATTCTCAAATAAGTTACTTACTTTTAAAGTTCATTACATCATTACGCATTGGTTAACCATCAGCATTCAAATGGTTTAATAAATACACCTACTTTCAGTTCTGCTTGGGTCCGCTGTAATAACTTTGTTTCAAATTTCCCTTAAAATAATATTTTTTATAAACATAAAAAATACCAACCAATTAATAATGATCATGTTTTCTTAAGTTTCGTCAAATAACACTGTTTTGTATAATTTTTTCAAATACAAATTATATTTTGACTTCCAGAAAAACTTTACTGCCTGAAAAATTGTTATCGAATGCAATTTCCTAAATTTTAAAGCAATTAGAAACGAAATTAGAGTTACTAAGTGCCAAAATTTCCGATTTTCAAATAAATGTGCATAGACAAATGGAATTCGGATAGCACAATCCGATTTTCACATTCCAGACTAAATATTTTCCGAATTCAAACGTTTTAACTTAAGAATCGAATTACAGAATAAGGCCTCAGTGCTTTTAATTTAGATAAAAATAAAAACAATATAAAATCTTTACATTTTGAATTAGTTGTTTATTTTAAATTAAATGATTCTTCTATTAAATTTAGATCCTCCGGACTTGCCTTGTTTTTAACGTAATTCAAAACGTCAGATAGAGCTGCGAATTGTATGGAACATTACTTTTTCTGCTTTTTTAATGAATAATAATGCAAAAATTTTACCTGCTTTATCCTCCGCTGAAAGCATTAATGATAAGATTTTTAATCTATTATGTTTGCAAATCTCTAAAAGTGTCTCGCACAAATCATCATTATTACGGACGTAGGATTCATTAAAAATAGTTAACAAGCTTGTGAGAGTTTCCGAATCGAAACCAGCTCCCAGGACTTTGTTGAGATGTGATATTTGGATGGACTGTAGAAAACAAAATTACTAATTTTCAATCATAAACGAGTTGAAACTTACTTTTAAATACTTGTATTTTTGTTCAGTAGATAGCTCCTTCCAATTGCAATAAAACTGAGCTGTGGTTGTTGGTGCCGGAGGAAGAGGTTTCTGGATATTTAAATTAAAAATAAGGTTATTAGTTATATAAATCATGTTTCATATAATAGCTTTGCTTTTAGTGTATTTTTACCTTCGCTTGAAGAAAACTAGCTTGTTAAATACAACAATAATACGAAGTTATACAAAACTGTTGGTTTATTTAACATGCTCCTTTTTTTAAGCGAAGATAAAATGCACTAGAAAACAGAGTTAATAATACAAATTATTACAATTTTAATCGAATGCAAACTAAAAAAAAATTTCCGAGGTCATTAACCTGTACTATACTTTTCCATACAAATTGGTATAGAATTTTTGTGTTTTTCACCTTACTGCAGCTTTAGCTTTTTGTTGATTTTTGTTAAAATAATCATCATTCCAAAAATAATCATATATTCTAGCAACTCTACATTCTGACAGATGGAATGACATGCTACACGAACTCGAAAACACTTTCAAAATCCTAGATTACCTCTTACGAATCATCAGAGACTACCTCAAAGACCGAGAGTTAATCTACGATACTACGATACGATAGATTGCCAGAAAAAGAAGATCAACTCCGGAGCAGCATCTCTGGTGGAGATGGCGCAACAGTTTAATATTCACATTTGTTGGGTGCCGGGCCATAGCGACATTCCAGGTAATTGTAAAGCTGATGAACTCGCTAGAAGTGGAACATTACTACCCATTTTACCTGAAAGGACAAAAATTGGTATACCCATCGCTACGTGTAAACTTTTTTGCGATATTCTTTCATTTACGCACAAAGCAGACCTTTGAGGATGAGACCTTTTATTTATAAAATTCCCCACTCAACAAATTATGAAAGCTAAGCCCACATAGTATTAGCGTAACTGTTTATATGCAAAATATCAAAACTCACATGCATTGTGAATTGCTTTCATTGAAGAAAGAGACAGATATGTTATAAACGATGATATTTCTTGACAGTGATGTAAATCAGAAAAAGCGTTCACAAATGCAGTGTAATGATGTTAATACAACTCCAACATTTTAAAACGCTAAAAATGGTTTTTGATCATAGTATAGGAGCCAACAGTAAATTTTGGGAGTGGATATATAACCAAAATCTGGGCATGTATCGTGATATGAATTACCAAAGCCTGGCAGTTATCTTTTTCAGACTTTGGGAGGTTAAGACCCTCTTGGTTTCATATCCATTTCTTACGGTCATTAATACTTCAATTCACTTTCAAAAAACAAAAAATTATGCTCTGTCATTTTTCTGAAGTCTACAGACTTTTATCTTGATGATACGATCAATAGGAGCCATGATTTTAGCTTTTCAAGCAAACCTTATCAAATATTTTTGAGGCTTTACTTTGTTGATTTTTTGTTTCAAATCTCCAAAAAAAGGATAACAAGGTTCTTATAAAATGGCTATATCTTCAGTTCTTTTAATCGGACCGTCAAGATTGAGATGTTTATATTTAGGAAAAATGACAGAGCGCATATACAATATTATAACCTAGATGTAAGAGTCGTTTCACAGATATTGACAGTTTAATTCTCTGGAAATTTTGAAGCTTTTGACATCTCATTCATTAAAATCGGTTTAGCCTTTGAGCTTAAAAATACTACTGAAATAATATATATGATGAGTAAATTTCCTATGAAAAAAAGTATAAGCGTACGATGAACCGTTGTCGAGACATTGGCTAAAACGTGAGAGGTTGGTCCAAATTGTTCAGAAATTTTCCCAAGCGATTGGAACTAGTTAAAGTGCTTATTTTTAAAAATATATGACAAAATATACTATATATTATTAATATATAAAAATTCGACAGATCAGGACATGAAATAATTTCCATTGAGCAATTTGAATAATTTGTAAAATATATAAGAAAAAGATTATTCTTACATCTTTTGTTACTGTTGCTCTTTCAACATCACATTTTGTTTCCTTTGTTGTATTAATGGCTTTTTTTCTTTGCAAAACCTTATTGCTGTCTTTTTCAACAATTTTAACAGGGATAATATCAGATTTTTTCACTTCCTCAAAAGAACCACATTCGCCGTTGAAAAGTTTGTCAATTACTTCATCGGATATTTGTATATTGGAATTTTCATAATTCTTTCCATCTTTAGGTCCAACGACATCAATTATTTTAATGTTTTTGAGTGGCTTCTGTAGGTAAAACCAGAATACATTGAGATATTGGAGTAAGTAAATAAACCTACATACCTTCGATCTAGAATTCGGAAGTTTGTTGACAGGGAAAATGTCCACAATGTTGCTTCGTAGAGGACTAAAGTGTGGCCCTTCCTTTAAACTACTGGATTCAGTTATTGGATATCCCTTTGGAACAGCACCTTAAAATTGCATTCGAAAACAAATTATTTAATATGTTAAACAAAAGTACCTAACCATAATTTGTAAAGAATAGAAAATCATATCAAGGATTCATGTACTCGTAAAATTAAAAACAGCACACAAATTGGCTATGGATCAAGTCACTCACACACCTATTTTCAAATAATTAACAAAAATTAAATATTTAAGTTACCAGTTTTTTTCAGTCTTTGATTTATTCTCTGCAAACTTTTTTTAGCTTCAGAATTTTTTGAATCGATCATTAATACGGTTGTACAATCCTTAAGCGCTTGCGTATTAAAGTTTAAGAATTCATTCGCTTGCATTCGGCGGTAATAAGCTTTAACGCTCAATTTATCAAGTTCGATTGCACGATTACAATCATCAATACATTCAACATATCTGAAAATGGTCAAAAATGTTGATAGTGTCTACAAAATATTTGAAATTTGAAATATATTTACCTTTCGAGTCTTAAGTAACAAAGTGCCCTGTTTGTAAAAAACTTTGGTTCTTCGCCATATATATCAATAGCTGCTGTATATTCCTTTATTGCTTTTTCATAATCCTTAAGCTTTACAAGGTTGTTTCCACGATCATTAAATAACTCTGCTTTACAACTGTTTTTTTCTTGTTCTTCCTCGGCTTCGATTTTTTGTTCTCAATATGAAAAGAAAAAATTACTCGAAATATTGAGAATACCTCCGAAACATTTTCCGACGGTCACAATTTCAATTAAAAACGAACATCAAAATTCTATATTCGCTAGGGTTTTCAAGATATTCTAGTCTAAAAGTGCAGAGTGTGAGATTATATTGTATCACTTTTGTCTACAAAACTTAATATTGTCCCGCGGTTTTAATCGCATCTTGTTTCAAATTCATTGACATGCGAGATTTTTTCTGACTTCAAATATGTTCTTAATTTATTTTGAAAATCAAATATGATCGCGATATCAAATTGAAATTAAACAGTGCGGCCTATTCTTCTATAATTTCTATGGGGGTCTTAACTCATATCATGTGATGAATTAAGGTCACGTGGTCTAATTTCATTTTTTGATCGCAGTCTTAATTACACTGGTCAACAAAATATATATTTTTTTTTTGTTACAGAAACCCAAATGTTTTTTCTATAGGATTTTTATGTGTTTAACTCGAATCTGAAGTCAGAAAAATTCTATCGGGTCACTATTTTGAGATATTTCCGTTATAATATAAAAAAGATTGTTTTGCTTTTTACAAGTTGTATTTTAACGTGAGGTAAATTGTTGCAACAAAATTTTTAATGTTTTCTAGTTCTAAAAGAACTAATTTTTTTCTTTTAAAATCTGTTTAAATCTTTCCGATATAAATTTTCTTCTCTGAGAAATACTCAGTTAATTGTGAGCCTTTACTTTATGATATAAAGAGGATAGAAATAGTAAAGGAGAATGCGTCACACATTTTTTAAAAGGTTATTGTGAGTACATCATTTCACTATACGCCCGTTTAGCTCAAAACCATATGGGATTCGCGAGATATACGAATGAAAAGTGATATCGGGGATATTGGACTCTATAAATAGCTACGTTTTGAAAAATATTTGATCTACAACCACTCTCCATGTAATTACCTCCCGGTTTCTTGGTTGACATCGATTCTGTGATAGGTTCTGTTTTATTTGTACATTTATGCTAAATGTTCCAGTTATAACGGATCTAGCGATAATTCTGCTTTAAAATCGGATTCAGCTTGAGTTTTCTCGCAGAGGGTCGCTTTTTTGTTGTGATATTTAACATTTTTCTGTACTTGCTGATAGTACTTAAGGAACATTTCAACTTTATTGAGATTTTGGGTGTGCATTATGTTTTGTATAGTTTTTATGGGTTTCCCTTCAAAATCGAGCTGATATCTTTCATTTCTAACTATTTTAATGAATTGTAATAAAATCACAAATTTTAGGCAAGGTCGAAAGAGTCACGGAAAGAAAATTTTCACACCTTGTTTGTCTACCCTTACTATTTTCTCATCTGTATTATGTAAAATTTAAAGGAACTCACAAAATTGTGTCATTTTGTCAAATATTTTTTTAATTATTGGCTCACGCGCGATCAATTCTGCGAGTCTCTGTATTGAAAAACAAAAAAAAATAAAACTAAGAATACAAAATAAAATAATAATTTCATCTCACAGTGAAAATGTCCCATTAACATTTTAGTTTTAACGGTATCCAAAGAATTAGAACGCCTTCTTCACCCTCATATTTTTCTTTTAAAAATTTTGCCCCGATAAAAAAAAATTGCAAATAAAATATTTACTATTCTATGGAGCAGTGTTCCCCAACGGGAGGCAATTTGAATTTAAAGGGGGCAATTTTACATTCTGATGCACTACGACAGTTTAAGATTTCAAAATTAAATGTGCGAAGGAGAAAAAAATCTGCATTCGCCTTCATTCTTAAGTGACAAACCGGAAATGGAAATTTAAGAACCATCGAAGATAAGGCATATTTGTTTGTTATTTGGTTGATATTTTCAAAAAACTTAAACAATAGCCAGAAAAAATATTTTGACAAAATTAAAAAGGATAGCAAATAATGGTTAACTTTTTAGTACAAGCAGTCAAGATTGTTTTTAATAATGCTTTTCGATGCCGAACCTAAATCCTTCATCAATTTTGGGCTGTAAGGATAGTTATGAGGCATGAAGAAAACGTTAACACCGGTCTCATGAGTTGTTGTTGTTTCAATTGAACGATTAGCTTTTTTTGAACGTCACACTGACACGCTTAAATTCTATAAGTCAAGCTCCTTTATTGGCACAAAATCAAAATAACTTGAATCAAATTACTTGTGTTTTTTCATATGGCGTACGGAAATTTGTATGAAGTACATGTAATAAGCTTTTCAACGAATTACGACACATGTGTGTTTAGTATATGGGCCACCTTGCCAATTGGCAGATAATGTCCAAATGCGCAGTAATATTATTATTCTTTTCGGTGCTTTTAAGCCGAATATCTTGCAAGCCCCATGGTTTATAGCTTAACGGTTTAATGAAAGATGTGCTCACAATAGCCTTTTCAACGATGTATGACACATTTGTGTTGAATATATTTGCCACCTTTCCCATTCGCCTTTGTAACCCTAATTTTTGAACTTCTATTTTTATAAGTTTTTGTTGGAAAGTTATAATTTTTTAACATTATAGATATACCTGCTATACAAAAATACCTTTCAAAGAAAAAAAAATTATTAAAATCGGAGTTTCCAAACTAGTGTTATAAGAACAAACACAGTTAATTTCGCTTTTATATATATATTTTATATATAAATATAGATTACTTGAATTATACTTACCACCGATGACATTTTCCAACGTTTTTAATCCCATCTGATCATTTTTGGGAATATGACTTCGGATCGGCTGAGATTTTATGTGCTTAAAAGATAGAGTGAAAAAATATTAGATAATTTTTTAATCAAATGTTGATTGACTAGTAGTAGCTGGCAGTTAGATAAAATGTATGTTGTTGAATTTTTGTAAAGTCAAATTTTAAATTTTGTTGATGATGCAGAAAAATTATTTATTTACACGTAGGTTGTATCATTCGTTGTACCTCGTGGCATGATGGTTAGTGCGTAGAACTGTCATGCCAAAGGTATGGGTTCGATTTCCCAGCCGCTGCCACCTAAAAACAGAAATTTTTTTTTTCGAGGTACTGCCTCCTGCGAGGAACTGACAAATCCTCCAAGAGTAAACTTGTCATGAAAAAGTGCTTTCTCATCTAGCCGTTCGGACTCGGCAAAAAATTTTAGGTCCCCTCCATTCCTGCCAAAAAATATGCACACAGGAATGGTTGAGAGTTATAAGTCACTAGGCCTTGGTTCTCCACGAACTGTTATGCCACCAAATTTATTTTTTATTTATTTAAGGTTGTATCATTCTATACATAGAGGAATCTAGATTGCAAGAATCTAGAATGTGACGGCGACGTTAAATAAAGCCCAGCAAAATGAAGCCAAAAATTAAAAAAAAACTTGAAAACAATTATAGTAAACCATTTGGCCTTATTTCCAAACGAAAATTGGCCTTATTTCGGCTTTGAAAGAAAATAAAGCCACTCTGGCCTTATTTCTATTTTCAAAGTAAAATAAGACCAAATTGAGATTTGGCCTTATTTCAATGGACCTTATTTCACGTCAATTATTGTGACGTTTGCCTTCAAAGATACTTGTTGGATGATGTTATACTAGCTATGTCCTCACTCTTCATTCACACTCCAAAGCAGAAAATTAAAAAAAAATATATATCATACAGGCTTAAATTTAATGCAATCATTTTTCTCTTATTTGTATGGACATCTTCACTGTTTCTCGATAAATCAATAATAATAAAATTATTTAGCTGATGATGTTTTTATTTTACCAATATCCAAGTTACTATCTTTACATATTTCCTTGCACTTCTCCAACTCTTCTTTTTGAAATAATTGCTGGGCTATTCTGATGAACTGAATACTGAATTTAATAATAAAAACTAATTAATCGACCCGAGTTAATGTCACAGATAACAAACTTATTCCATCTTAATTAAATCAGTTTAAATAAAATTGACAAATTAACAAATTATAATTACAGGAAGAAAACCTGTTGGTTTAGTACTGCTTGATACAAAAGAACGACGTTACCGCTTTACCGAAACCTTTGTAGGCATCATCAGAAGATCCCACCAAAATATTTGTTAGAAATTTGACAAACACAAAATGTAAAAATGCATTTATGTCAAACAGCTTTACAAAATTTTAACCAAACTGCACAGAAACCTTAATAGACATTCTTAAAAGACCCTACGAAAAGATTTGTTAGTAATTTGACAAAATGCACTAAGAATGCATTTTGCGGTTTTCCCTTTACAAAATTTTGACCAAACTTCACAAAAAGACCATCCTCAATAGGGAAGATAACTGTATAAAAAAAATCGAAAAATTGGGCCCAGCCATTCTCGAGTTTATCGAGCCCGAACATAGAGTAAGTTAGTAAGTTTACAAAAATGCACTAAAAATGCAATTAGCGGTTTGCCCTTTACGAAATTTTGACCAATTTTTACAAAAAGACCATCCTCAATATGAAAGATAATTTTATAAAAAAAAATTGAAAAATTCGGCCCAGCCATTTTCGAGTTTATCGAGCCCGAATAAGGCAATATTGGCTTAAGTTTGAGTGTTTGCATTTGATAAATCCGATTAAAAAAGTTGGATTTAAGAATCACTTTAATCCAATTTAATCTTGTTTGTCAAATTACTAACAAATATTTTGGTTGGATCTTCTGATGATGCCTACAAAGGTTTCGGTAAAGCGGTAACGTCGTTCTTTTTTATCAAGCATTGCTAAACCAACTGCTTTTCTTCCTGTAATTATAATTTGTTAGTTTATTTATTTGTCAATTTTATTCAAACTGATTTAATTAAGTTGGAATAAGTTTGTTGTTTGTGACATTAGCTCGGGTCGATTAATTAGTTTTTTATTATTAAATTCAGTATTCAGTTAATCAGAATGGCACAGCAATTATTTCAAAAAGAAGAGTTGGAGAAGTGCAGGGAAATATGTAAAGATAGTAACATGGATATTGGTAAAATAAAAACATCATCAGCTAAATATTTTTATTATTATTGGTTTATCGAGAAACAGTGAAGATGCCCATAAAAATAATAGAACAATGATTACATTAAATTTAAGCCTGTATGATATTTTTTTTATTTTCTGCTTTGGAGTGTGAATGAAGAGTGAGGAAAGTTTATAAACTCGGGAACATACACCTGACGGCAAATAAAGTGAAGGGAGTTCGCAGAATAGTGAAAAAACCGCTTTGTTTTTTTGAAAGTCCTTTCTTCATTAAACGGCATTATCTATCCGTCTATATTAATTTAGTTCTTATCTTGCTTTATTTGTTTGTTTGTTTGTGATGGCTAATCTCAGAAACTAAAAATCCGATTTCAAAAATTCTTTTGCTGTTTGAAAGATTATTTTAAGAGAATCGTCTAGGCATACAATTTTGTAAAACATTTGCGTTTGTAGAGCGAAAAGGGGTAAAAATAAGAAAATGGTGTCGGTTTTTTATTACATAAAAGTGTTTGAAAAGGTTTACTAAGAGGATGGGTTCAAGGCTAAATGTTTTCTGTCGCGTATGGCTAGCTTTAAGGGAAGAGAACTTCGGGCGAACTCATAACAGTTTTTTTTTAATAATAGGGGATCACAATTTTTTTTTCATATGAAATATTTTCCGGGTGGCTGATAATTTATTCTGTTCAATTTATTTGTTTAATTTTATTATTTTTTTAAGAAACTTTTGTCTATACCCGAGCGAAGCCGGGACGGGCCAGCTAGTTCATTACAAAAAACATTATTTGCGAATTTAACGAATAAATAATATGGAATGGGATATAGTTTTCGGATTCAAATTACTTTAAATCTGGATTTAAGTGTTAATCTGGATTAAACGAGTGAATAATATGGGCGTTAATGTTTACAAGTACATGGCTTCAGTGTTATGCGAACTTCAAAGTTTATTTCATCTAAACGCAAGACGCAGGACATTTGCCACGTCGGTAAAATGTTGGCATTTTTTGTTTTTAACCAGGCGAATCTTTTTGTTTTTTTGCTTTTTCCTCGCCTTTCAACCTTGAGTTTTTTTTTATCGGTTCAAGCGAAGATTGTTTTTTTTTTTAATGTTAATAATAATAATAAATAAACAGTTTGTTATAAGTTTTTATTTACGATTTTTGACGACCGTTCGTATTATAAGCCGACCTTCCCTATGCGTGGTTATTTCTTTTGGATAAAGTAGTTTTTAGTCTTCTGAAACCGATATAAAGCTAACATTTCACTTTTTTTTTACTTTATATCGAAAAATTAAGGAGGCCTAATACTTTTGTCCATTGCTGTATACACTTGAAACTCTAAACATAATTTACAACAGCAATAACATGAACCGAAAACTGGACACACAAAACATATCCGCTAAATATTGTTCACTTGTCTTTGACTAAACTTCAATTTGTTCTTTCCTTTTTTTAATAATAAAATAAAACTTCATTTTGAAGTGCATAAGTTTATCATTACATATTTGTTTTATAAAATTGTATTTTATCAAATGTTATACCAAATTTATACTTGTATCCATTTTTTTAAATAACGTAAGTTGTCATACAATTGTTATAATTTAATTTGTTTTTTTATTTTGAGAAAGTTCCCCCGAAAAAAACGTCGGGAAAAGTAAATGATTAATAGCTTCATTGCCAAATCCATTGTGACAAAAAAAGGAATATCCACTTTATAACTCAAAGTAAAAGGAGTAAAAGGTAATTTTATTAATAGAACAGTTAAAAAATAATTAACACCTTAAATGCTTCAAAAACAAACTTTCCTCCTGTCCCTGTAGGGAAGTCCCATAGATATTTCTGTGCTGAATTTGTCTAACCGCCAAAATGGATTTAAGTACATGTGGAGTCCTTACCGCTAATTTATCGTAACCGACAAAAGTGAATTTTACAGGAAACACATTTTTGTCTGTATTTAGTTATGTTTTTGTAAATACATTTAATTGGATGGCTTAGAGCTGTTCAAATTTTATTTTTTGTTTTCAGTTTTTTCTGAATACTTTTGAACTCAAGTTTTTCATTTTTAAATAAGAGCATAATAATGTTTTTTGCTGACTTGGTTCGGTTCAACTTTGAGCCCTCCAATTCATAACGTACGAGGCATTGCTGTTGTCATATTAACGCTATTTTTGACGATTTTGACGCTTATGATATTTTTGGTGTTCACTTCTTGCCAACTCATAATCTAATTTTGACCTTTGTGATGAAAATAAGACTTACAAAAAGTTGTATTAGAAATCACTTATTTCTTTATTTTTTAGTGGAAATAACAATTAAATATTTTAAAAATAAAAAATTTTTTTTTAAATTTCAAGTTCACATAATACAAAATAAAGAAAAGAATATCGCTAAACCTAAATTGGTTTACTTTCACATTTAAAATATCGTTGATCGTTGTAGTTAATCGCAAAGATACCCCGAAAAGTTTTTTTTTGCTCAAAGCCTTTTTCAAAGGAAATACTTTGTAAGCTGTTTTGTGCAAAGGACGCATTTTTTTTACATTCAAAGTAAAATAAGCAGGTCAGTATGATTTTTTTTTTTCAATTTAAGGACTTCAAAATTTGCACCTAGCTTAGAGGTAGATAGTATTTTGAACTTTTCGCAGATCCACCAAAGTCAAATATTTAAACGTTATGGAAGAAATTTCGTTGCATCCTCGTTGTACCTGCCCCTCCCCCCCACAAAAACAATAACCACTTCTGTGGCTTGTAACACGAAGCTACAAGTACTTGTAATACAAGTGAATCCTTACAAGTGTAACAAATTTTTGTAACACAAAGCCACTAGTCGGCTGGCTCTTATAAAGGGTTGTTAAATTTTAAGGCCCGATGTTGAATGTGAACACACTCCACACCTAAACATCAAGTTTTTTTTTCTAAATTTCATTTGACATTTCTCAATTTCAGACTAACTCAATTTGAACCATGGAAAGCCTCTTGACCATTTCTAGCGTTGCGTCGTCAATGGTCAGAATGGTGGCAAGAAATGGCAACGGTGGATGATCAATTTTCGAAGAAAATCATCTTCAGTGATGAGGCACATTTTCACCTCAGCGGATTCGTCAATAAGCAGAATTGCCGCATTTGGGCGAATGATAATCCAAGAGTGATTGTCGATAAACCAATACACACACAAAGAGTACGGTTTATGGGCTGGCGGCATCATTATGCGGGATTTTTCCCAAAATGATGCCGGTCATCGTAAGATAATAACGAACTTTTTATGGCCCGAAATGGATGTGGACGATATGTGGTTTCAACAGGACGGTGCAAATTGGCACACAGCTAATGAAACAATGGTTTTGCGCGACAAATTCAATGGCCGTGTTATCTCACGTGGTGGCGATGTCAATTGGCCGCCAAGATCATGTGATTTGACACCGTGTAATTTTTTTTCTTACATATTTGAATCATACCAATATTATCATAATAAAAGGGAATGACAGTAATTTGCTAAATAATTTGTGTTTTATTCAAAATCAACATCGGCCCTTAAAATGTAACCACCCTTTACAAGTGTAATGAACCAAGTGGAAGATTGTGTAATTTCCCTCTTTCTGTAACACAAAGTAACAAGAATGAAGAATAAAAACGTAAATAATAGAAAATTTATTATTTTAGTTTTTAGTGGACTTTTGAATATAAATTCAATTTAAAGTTTTGCGACCTTTAATACATGTCGGTAACCATCGACTAAAATTATGCGTCTTAGAAGGGTACAACAACATCTAACTGATGAGCCCAATTGTTGTACCTGGGCGAAACGCATTTGGACTAAAGGTCGCAAAACTTTGAACAAAGTAACAAGTGTAGAAAAAACTAAATCTTACTTGTAGAATAATCAATGAAATCTTACCGGCGATTTAAGACTTGTAAGATGCAGAAAATGTATTTAAATAATACAGAAATAAAATTTTTTTAAATCAATCAAAATTTTCATAATTTATTGACGATTGATATTTGTTGACAGTTGCGCAAATTCAAAAAATTAAAACAATTGCAAATGCCAAAAAATCACAGGCAGCCAAGTTGTAATGAAAGAAACAATGAAAATAAACACAAATGTAGTTTTTTCGCACACAATAAATGGTCTGGGTAATTAATTGTGTACGAAAAAAGAGTGTAGACTTCTCTAAATAATATGCTACAATAATAAATTTCGCCCATCGAAACGCGTAGTGCAGAACGAAAAGTAGACCTAAATTTTTTGTTTATGATTTCGTCGTGACATTTTTTTAAGGGATTTTCGTTTCACATTAGCAGCGTCTTTACCGTCAAAGATCCGAGTAATTTTTAAGCTACTAAAATCGACGTTTGTCCACAATTTTTTATATTAAAATCAGATTTAAAGTTGAAAATGTATTGAAACGTCCATATGGTATCTCCCGTTGCATTAAGCCTTAGTAGATTACTTAAAAATTTGTAGAAGAGGGTTCGGAAAAATACTTTTTGAAATACAACTTCTCAAAATTTTGAAATTTTTCATTCAAATTAGCATTTTGAAAAATGAAAATCAAATTGATGAGAATTCAATCTGCCATCTAGTATGAAATTTTGTATACCTCTTCAAAAAGTTGTATACAAAATATAGGCTCATATTACCCTTTATTTAACTTTGAAGATCGGCCGATGAACATCTTTTCCATTCCTTGTCACAAGGACAATAAACAATAAACTACAACTGTAAGTTTATTGTTTGTGTTACAAAAATAATCTACACTTGTGTTATTGGCCCCTGGTATCATTTTCGTAGGCACTTTCACTGCGATTATTTTTTTGAATAGAAGAGTTTAACACTTTTGCCATGAGGCGTACCTAACTCTTTTTGCAAATCAAAACTTGCCCAGAGAAATGATGGATCTAATTTACTAAACATGTTAAATGATAGCTACATGTGTATAACTCACTGTACTATTTGGGCGAACGGAAAAATCTCCATTAAAACTAAACCACTTAATCAATTTTGATCAGACATAATAAAAAACAAAAGATAAGCCAATACAATTTATTTCCGCCCACTGCCACGCCTCCTTTTAGAAAAATTAATATATTCGTCATACAAATTCGAAAGTTGCTTCAGTAAATCTAATAGAAATATTTTCGTTTGGAATATAAGCTGTACGAAGTTCCTACCACGCTCATTTTGTGAGCGTTTTTGACTTATATTTAGTCAGTTTTGTAATGAAATTTTCACACATGATAACGAACAGTATAAGGAATAATAACATACAATTTCCGCCCATTGACACGTCCTTAAGAATTCATCTTATCACTCTTCTTCATTAACTCCTAAGAACCGAAGGATACAAAATTAATTTGGATGCTTTTTGAAGTTTACCGATTGCTATTTACTAAAGAAAAATTGTTATTTTTGATTTTAAATGCAAAAATGAACAACAATTACATTGTAACTGCACAAAATTTGTATACACAAGTTAAAGTTAGTGATAATAATAGTGAAAGATATAATAGAAATTTGAAATTTAGCACACCATTTGCACACCACACACCATAAAAAGCTATTTTGAATCAATAATTCTACAAGTCCAATCCTTAATGCGAAGTCTTCTACTTGGTTGATTTATTTCAGTAGTAAATAAAATTTGTATTACAAAAAAAAAGAAAAATCCTAAATAATATATAATATATAATAATTTCCCATATAAAATTCGACAGTTCATTAACCACAAGATAAACTTAAACAATTTGTAAACTTTTCTACGGTTTTACGAGGTTGCATGAATAACGTTAATATTGTTGAAAAACATTCTTTATCCACATACTTTGTTTATATATTAGATGATTTTTTGTATAAGCCTTGATTTAAATATAAGTTTGTAATTTTTATTCTTACTAAATTTGTTCTACAATAAAGACTTATTTTATTATTGTTTCTTTATTAAATTAAAGACTTTTCAATTAAGGAATTTAAATAGGTTATGGGCCCAGACACCCAAACTATTTGTTAATTAAAGAAAGAAAAGATTTATAAAGAAATGGCAGGTACGAAATTCTCGATTTCGAAGCTAAATAATTCCAATTATTTTATATGGAAATATATAATGGAAATGCTTCTTATGAGGGAAGGCGTATGGGGAACAATATCAGAACAAAAACCGAAGGATGCAGGAGATGTTTGGTCAGCAAAAGATGATATGGCAAGAGCAACTATTTGCCTTTCTTTGGAAGATGACCAATTACATCATGTCCGAAGATGTTCTTCAGCGAAAGAAGTGTGGTCTACTTTACAATCGTATCACGAGCGGAGCACGTTGAGCAATAAAGTGGGAAGAAGATGGAAATGTGGAGAGCCATATCGGCACAATGCGCAACCTATTCACTAAATTACAAGGGACGGGAGAAAAATCTTTCACCGAAAGTTGGAACGTTGCGATGCTTCTGAGCAGTTTACCTCGCAGTTTTGATACTATAATAACTGCATTGGAATCAAGATCGGAATCGGAGCTGACGATAAGTTTTGTGGAGTCAAAACTAATTGAAGAATACAGACGGCGTCATCCAACTGAGCAAAAGGAATCTCAAAATGCTTTGCTTTCGATGAAGAAACCAAGACCTTTTAAGAAACTAAATTCGGAAGCAGAGTGTTATTTTTGTCATTCTAAAGGTCACCTGAAACGAGAATGCTTGCGGTACATTGAATGGAAGAAAAAGCAGCCAAAACAAAAGGTTAATGTAGCAGTAGAAAAGGTGAGTGATGAATTTTGCTTGGTTATTTGTGATTCTGATAGCCCTTGTGGAAAATGGATTGTGGATTCTGGAGCTTCATGTCATATCTGCAAAGATAAGGAATTATTTTGTAAATTTGATTCAACTTAAGGAACACCGTTATTCTTGCAAACGGATCACAAATCAAATCACAGGGACAAGGCGAAGTTCGTCTTAAACTTTTAAACGAATTTCAAAAAGAAACAATTGTTAAGTTTCAAGAAGTTCTGTACGTTCCATCAATGGAGATGAATCTACTATCGGTAAAGAAACTAACATCTAAGGGTTGTGAAGTCAATTTTAAAGATGATACGTGCTATATTAATAAAAATGGACTTTCGATTGCTATAGCAAAAATAAAAGAAAATTTATATTCACTGTCCCAACATGAAAAAGTTTTTCTTTTGGATGCGGAATGTACGGGAAAGTGTATTCATTATTGGCACAAGCTTCTTGGTCACCGTTCGATTGATGCGATTTTACAAATGAAATCAAAGGGGCTTGCTAATGGAATGACTTTAGATAGTTGCAAAGGCCGAAGTTCTTGTTCTGTATGTCCAGTCGGTAAATCTACTCGTATTCCATTTCCAAAGAAGATCGAATTAAGTTCAAGGGGGGTACTTGACATAATCCACACGGATGTATGTGGTCCTATGGATGTGCCAACTCCGTCCGGCAAAAGATATATGCTAACTTTCATTGATGACTTCAGCAGGTATTGCCATATATACTTACTCAAGCATAAATCTGAAGTATTTGAAAAACTAAAGGAATTCATTGCTTTGGTTAGAAATACAATGAATAAGAAACCAAAATTGATACGATCAGATCGAGGTGGCGAGTACACAGGAAAAAACATAGTTGAATATCTCAAGCAAGAAGGAACATTGATGCAATATACGACAGCTTACTCACCGGAACAAAATGGAGTAGCTGAGCGAAAAAATCGTTCACTTGTCGAGATGTCAAAATGCATGCTTACTGATGCAGAACTTCCAAAGACGCTATGGGGTGAAGCAATTTCAACAGCGAACTATTTACAAAACCGTCTGGTCACTCGTTCTACAGAAAAAACACCATATGAGCGTTGGTTTGACAAAGTGCCTGACTTAAAGCATCTTAGGCTTTTTGGAGAGAAAGGTTTCGTGCATATTCCGAAGATAAAAAGAAAAAAGTTTGACGATAAGTCTATAAAGATGATATTTGTGGGATATGATTCAAACTCAAAAGCCTATCGCATGCTACAAAAAGACAATCGTATCCAGATATCAAGGGACGTAACTTTTAATAAAGAAGAACCTAATAACATAACTCGGAAAAGACATTCAGAAGGGGTTCAAAAAGATAAGAAATCGGAAGAAAAAATGGTCGAATTTTCGTTTCCTCCAAGAAAACTGTTAGAAGATAAAGAAACAGATGTAAAAGATGACGATATGAATACATCTTTCGACTCATTTTACGGTTTTAGTGATGAACTAATGATGAACCAAGTCCAGAAAAAGTCGAACCTAGGCGGTCAGAAAGATTTTAAAAAAAATCACAAGTCAGATATATTAATCAAGTTCAAGAAGTAGATCCAGTAACATATGAGGAAGCTATTTGGTTGAAAGCTATGGAAACCGAAATGCAATCATTGGAGAAAAACAAAACTTGGAGTTTGGTAGATATCCCTCAAGATCGGAAGCCTGTAGGATGCAAGTGGGTTTTCAAGCGGAAACATGAAGTTGATGGAACTCGATTTAAGGCACGATTAGTGGCACAAGGATTCACTCAACGTTACGGCATCGATTACGATGAAGTATTTTCACCAGTTGTTTCTCATACAACTTTAAGAACATTATTTGCAATAGCAGGAAAACGAAAACTTCTAGTTCATCACATTGATTGCAAAACAGCATTTCTCAATAGTGATTTGAACGAAACAGTATATATGAAACAGCCCATTGGTTTTAAGGTAACAAATCAAGAAAACAAAGTTTGCTTACTCAACAAGGCGATTTATGGATTGAAGCAATCAGCTCGTTCATGGAACAAAAACATTCATAATGCACTTATAAAATTTGGTTTTAAGCAGAGCCAAGCGGACTCATGTTTTTACAATGATATTAAAGAAACCAAAGCAAAATTTATACTAATTTATGTTGACGACGTCCTTATAGCTGCAGATAAGGAAGAAGACATAAATTCCTTTAAGAAAAATATTACAACATATTTTGAAATAAGAGATCTGGGACCAGTAAAAAATTATCTAGGACTACAAGTTGAAAGAGAAGGAAGAGGTATGTTTTCAACTTCGCAGTCATCCTATATTAACAAAATCGTGACGGAAACCGGACTTTCAGAAGCAAAACATTCAATCATTCCCATTGAACCATCTTATGGAAAAGTGAATAATCCAAAGAAAAATCTCAATAATAACAAAGCATATCAAAAATTAATTGGCAGTTTACTTTATGTTGCTTTAAACACCAGACCTGATATATCAGCGGCAGTTTGTATCCTAAGCCAAAAGACAAGTCAACCTACGGAGGAAGATTGGGTAGAACTTAAAAGAGTAGTTCGTTATCTAAAAGGAACACAAAATTTAAAATTATCATACAACGAAATAAACAGTCAACCCCTTGTCGGTTACTCAGATGCCAATTGGGGCAAAGATAAAATGAACCGAAAATCTAACAGTGGCTACATATTTAAAGTATTTGGTGGACTTATTTCTTGGAGTTTCAGAAAACAAACGTGTGTTGCTTTATCATCTACTGAAGCGGAGTTTATTGCACTAGCTGAGGCAGAAAAAGAGGCTTTATGGTTGAAATCTTTACTGTCAGATTTTCAGGAGTCGTGTGATCAACCAATTCTTATTTATGAAGATAACCAAAGCTGTATAAAAATGATTGAAGGCTATAAATTCAACAACAGGTCGAAACATATTGATATCAAATTCCATTTCGTTGAGAAGAAAATTATCAGATGCGAATACTGTCCAACCGATGATATGCTAGCTGACTTATTAACAAAACCCTTACCAGCAAATAAATTAATAAATCTTCGAACGCGTATTGGACTCCTAGACAATATAGAATGAGAAGGGGTGTTGAAAAACATTCTATATCTACATACTTTGTTTATATATTAGATGATTTTTTGTATAAGCCTTGATTTAAATATAAGTTTGTAATTTTTATTCTTACTAAATTTGTTCTACAATAAAGACTTATTAAGGAATTTCAATAAATATTTTATAATTTATATTTTTATTATGGACAATATCAAAAAAAAAAATTGGAAATATTTTAACTCATTTTTCTATTCTGGAAAAAGTGTGAACTTAAGATTAATAGCCAAATGCGTTTCCAATAAGAAGAATCGAAGGCTCATTTTCTGGGTAATTTATAATTAATTAGTAAATTTATTATTATGTATAATAAAGTATTACTCAAAAAATCAATGGTAAACGCGAGCTATCTCAAAAAAAAGTCATACCACTTCAATAAAAGACGCATAAGCAAATATTGATCTGCTTTATAAAATAAAACTTTTCTCTTTTCAAGGTACAATGTAGTCTGATGTAGGACTTTTTAAATTTTTTTGTATCATTTTTACATTACCCTTATTACATATACATATGGATGTACATATTTATATTTCCTTATTTTTTTAAATTGATGTCAATCACGCCAAGGTTGATGAAACTAATGTGTATTTTTCTGAGCTTACAATAATAAGCTCAATGGCTCATTAAGTGAGTTTTCAGGGGGTGCGCTTAGACAGGCTAAAGCCCGACGGTACAGATCAGATTATGGGGAATCCGAAAAAAACCAAATCGTAAATTCCTGACTACTGTCCAGCTCCATTTAGGTTCATCTTCCTATCTGGTATACCTACACCATCTTCCCTTGCCTCGTTTCATAGGAATTATTTGAAAGTTTCACTCATTTCTTTAAACATCTACAAACAAAAAAATTTAATTTTACTGAAGCGTTTTACTGATAGCTTTAACAGGATATTCAAGCCAATAGAAACCGAAATATAGAAATTTACCAAAATTAAATAATCTAAAACCACAAGCGTTGTGACGTTTTATGAAATTTTGTGTCGTGCATTATAGTTGACTTGTTTGTCTTGTTCAAAACATTTTAATTAAGTCTGTTACGATCTTTACAATTTGTATAACCTAAATTGTTTCAGAAAACATGATCAGGTAGTAGGTATAGTAGGTATAGTTTATAAAAGTTAAAGCTCTGTATAACTACAAATTTGAATTCTCCAGGGCAAATATTGTTAGAAAGCGTTTTACTTATTTAAAACCGTTGGTGTCCGCTTTCAGTAATGAATGCAAATTTATCAAATGTGTGCCGTGAGTTTTCTTGCATTTTACATCCATCTCTAACTTGTATCATTCAGCATGAAATGCAGAATGACCTGAATGTAAGGAATGTTTATTTATAGAAACATACAGGAAATGCATAATGAATTTCATAAATGGTTTTTTAATAATTTGGATTATTTTAACTTAGGATTTTTACATACCTCAGTATTTTTTTCCACGCTTAATTTTTGCTCTTTGTCTTTGACTTCTTTTACCCAAGTGTTCAAGTCATTGCGAGTGTTTTTAACTTCCTCAGCAGCATTTACTATTTTTTTTATTTGAACTAAAGAGTTATTTTGAACGGTATCCATCATTCAAAATTCTTATTTTTAATATGCAATTTTATAATTAAATGAAAGGCTTATTTTATTACCAAAACAAAAGGGATGTAGAGTTCTCGATGTGTGATGAAAATATTTCTAGCTGTTTCAAACAAAAAAAACAGATGTGAAGTGACATCTCTTATTTAATGCGATTACAGCGACATCTACCTGCTAGACCTACATCCTCAAAAAAAATAAGAATAAGGGGGTTTATATGGAACAACATCTTCTCAAACATTGTTTAACAACCATCAATGTTTGAACATGTAACATGCCGGCTCCACTTGACATGAGCCATGCTCGGACCATAGAGTACCTATATTATCTAGAGTCGCAACTCAGGGGGTTGGTTCTCTTTCACCCTACAAGCTGAGTTGTGAGCAC
This sequence comes from Dasysyrphus albostriatus, assembly GCA_946251815.1. Taxonomy (NCBI): domain Eukaryota; kingdom Metazoa; phylum Arthropoda; class Insecta; order Diptera; family Syrphidae; genus Dasysyrphus; species Dasysyrphus albostriatus. Next base: position 67,274,587 of record OX276337.1, on the reverse strand, counting down.
TTTGTCCAAATTTCCTAGCTTGTATTGGTTGTTCCGTGCATTTTAAATGGGGACTGCACCAACACAATGAAAGAAATGTTGCTACAGTGCTCAGTGCGCAAATTTTGTGGACTACCGCGCTCAGATATTTAAAATATTAATCCGTTGAATTCAAAAATTGAAAATATTTTTTGTTTTTTCAATACAATTAGATTTTTAACTCTTTAGGAACAAAAGGTATACAAAATATAGCTTTTTGTTGCTTCTGGCATACAAATAAAATAATATTTCTGTATATTTTTATTAAAATTAAAGAAAATTCATTCAAAAAGTAGGAGTGTACCCTTGAAACTCAGTGCGTACGTGCCCTACTTCTACCATATCAAATGTGGACAAGTAGCTCAATATTTTGACAGATGAAAAAAGGGTAAAAAAAAGTTTTATAATTGTGGTAATTCGATCGTTTAAAAACATATTCTAATTGAAACTTATTCTTTTCAGAAATTACATCTTCTCAGAGCAGAGGCGCAACACAACAAAACCAACAGTTTAGTCCCCAGCAATCGCAGCAAATGCAACCTCAACAGGAAGCGCAGCAACAAGCTCAACAGGAAACCCGACAACAACGAAAAAGAGACGAAAAGGATGTAAATATACCCCGGAAGGACAGAAGCCCACAATAGAAACTCAGGGGCCACCTCATCTCACATTAGTCCGAGTCCTTTTGGTTTCGATGCCAGTCACCCTATGTATCGAAACGTGTTGATGTCTACGTCCTACATTACATTACTATATCACCTGCCAATGGCACGTTATCATGCTCCCGAAGATATCTCCCGGAATCTTTATTATATACATACCAGCAAATGCAGGCTGAGCAGCAGGCACAGCAACAAGCTCAACAACAAGCTCAGCAACAAGCATAACAACAAGCTCAACAGCAAGCCCAACAACAGACCCAACAACAAGCTGAGCAACAATAGCAACAGCAGCAGCATGCATCAACAACAGCAATAGCAGCACCAACAAAAGCAGCAGTATGACTGGTATACCTGCCACAGTGGCAGTGGTAATCCAAACGATAGTCGAAGTCCACCACCCCAAAGACATGTGCATACGCGCCATCATACGCACGTTGGACCTGGCTATGTTATGTATCCGCCACCCTATGGAATAAAGTGAAGATAAGTTAGTAGAATAAAACTAACCCAAATCCAATATCATTGATTGTTTTCAGAAGAGAAGAAAAAAGTTTTTTAACAAATGTTCGGTAAAGTTTCTTGTAGTTTTTTCACTTTGAAAAATAATATTTGCTAAATTATTTTACAAAACCAATCAAACATTTTTATCGTAGCCAACATATTCTAATTGAAACTAACTCTTTTCAGATATTACATCTTCCCGGAGCAGAGACGCAACAGTCTGGGTCACATCAACAGCCTCCCGGCTCACAAATGAAGCTTGAAGATCAACCAATGTCGGCACAACATCAACAGTAGTTCAGTCACCAGCAATAGCAGCAAATGCGGTCTCAGCAGCAGGTACAGCAACAAGCTCAACAACAAGCCCAACAACAGGCCCAACAGCAAGCTCAGCAACAACAATAGTACAGCAGCAGCAGTAGCAGCAACAACAACAACAACAACAACAACAACAACAACAACAACAACATCATCATCAACATCAACAACAGCAGCAGCAGTGTGGCTGGTATACCTGCCACATTGGCAGTGGTAATCCGGCCGATAGTCGAAGTCCGCCACACCAAAGACATGTGCACATACACACCATCATACGCACGTTGGACTTGGCTATCCTTTGTATCGGGCGTCCTATGAAGGTGAGCTTTAGCTTTAAATTAATTCAGTTTAAACAAAAACTTGCCCCACCAAACGAAAAATTAAAAAAAGAGGCTATGTAAGACCCACACTGATAACTTGCCATTGGTGAACTCAGCAGCTAGAAGCCCAAAGTTATTTTATTTTAAAAAATCTACAATTCAAGATCTCCGTTAACGTTTTAAGATGTTTAATATGCAATCAAGTGAAGATAAGATCAGTTTCAATTTCAATGTTGCTTTATAACATTTCAATTTACGATTGGCTAAAAAATAAATTTATAACTATAAGATAAATACATTGATAAATTAATTTATCATTGATAAATGAATTTATCTTATGGTTTTACAAAACCAATCAAATATCAATAATGAACTTGTGTATAGAATTTAATTAACCCGAAGCCAATACCAATTTGTGTGATCTCAGGGTATTTGGGAGAAAAAAAAATGTCAACGATTTTTGCTAAAGTTTCTTGTATTTAGTTTTTTTCGTTTAAAAGAACTACATGTTGATTTTTTTTACAAATCCTATAAATTATTTATTATTATGAACTAGTAGTAATATTGGAAAGAAATGGTATTTGATTTCAATTTCAGTCAGCGGTTCAAAATTTGGTTTTTGGTAAGAGTGTACCTATATATTTACATATATGTTTGAATTTGAAAGAACTGGTATTTGTTTTTGGGTGTAACTTCCAAAGTTATTATTCTAGGATAATGGTTGATACATCCCTAAGCTCTAATTTGAATCCTCTTCAAATTGGCGTTTACCAATTTCAATTCCAGTCACCGGTTCAAAATTTGACTTTTGGTAAGAGTGTACCTATGTGCATTTATATTGCAATTTGAAAAAAATTATATTTGATTTGGGTGTAACTTCCAAAGTTATTATCCTAGAATAATGGTTGATACATCCCTAAGCTCTAATTTGAATCCTCTTCAAATTGGCGTTTACCAATTTCAATTCCAGTCACCGGTTCAAAATTTGACTTTTGGTAAGAGTGTACCTATGTACATTTATATTGCAATTTGAAAAAAATGATATTTGATTTGGGTGTAACTTCCAAAGTTATTATCCTAGAATAATGGTTGATACATCCCCAATCTCTAATTTGAATCCTCTTCAAATTGGCGTTTACCAATTTCAATTCCAGTCACCGGTTCAAAATTTGACTTTTGGTAAGAGTGTACCTATGTGCATTTATATTGCAATTTGAAAAAAATGATATTTGATTTGGGTGTAACTTCCAAAGTTATTATCCTAGAATAATGGTTGATACATCCCCAATCTCTAATTTGAATCCTCTTCAAATTGGCGTTTACCAATTTCAATTCCAGTCACCGGTTCAAAATTTGACTTTTGGTAAGAGTGTACCTATGTGCATTTATATTGCAATTTGAAAAAAATGATATTTGATTTGGGTGTAACTTCCAAAGTTATTATCCTAGAATAATGGTTGATACATCCCTAAGCTCTAATTTGAATCCTCTTCAAATTGGCGTTTACCAATTTCAATTCCAGTCACCGGTTCAAAATTTGACTTTTGGTAAGAGTGTACCTATGTACATTTATATTGCAATTTGAAAAAAATGATATTTGATTTGGGTGTAACTTCCAAAGTTATTATCCTAGAATAATGGTTGATACATCCCCAATCTCTAATTTGAATCCTCTTCAAATTGGCGTTTACCAATTTCAATTCCAGTCACCGGTTCAAAATTTGACTTTTGGTAAGAGTGTACCTATGTGCATTTATATTGCAATTTGAAAAAAATGATATTTGATTTGGGTGTAACTTCCAAAGTTATTATCCTAGAATAATGGTTGATACATCCCTAAGCTCTAATTTGAATCCTCTTCAAATTGGCGTTTACCAATTTCAATTCCAGTCACCGGTTCAAAATTTGACTTTTGGTAAGAGTGTACCTATGTACATTTATATTGCAATTTGAAAAAAATGATATTTGATTTGGGTGTAACTTCCAAAGTTATTATCCTAGAATAATGGTTGATACATCCCCAATCTCTAATTTGAATCCTCTTCAAATTGGCGTTTACCAATTTCAATTCCAGTCAGCTTTCTTCTAATTTCCCAAAAATTTCATTTTAGGACTTATCCTTCTTCAAAATGCCGATTGAATTTTACTTCGTTGCATAAATAAATATAGAAAAAAAAAATTGAAACATTTTTTTTTAAATATTTGTTTGTTTACAGCATTGCAGAGAAGATGGAAACTGACGAAGATATGATTTGTAAGTTATTTACATACATCATAAACCAAATTAAAGGAAACAAATTGTATTATTTCCAAACATTGCGTTGTCATCATCGTGTTTGTTGCGATGAATTATGACAAATGCCAAATGACCCTCAATTATTTTTTTTAAACAGCTGAGGTTTTTGTCTGCTTACGCGTCCATATAATTTTGCAAAGTTGATTCTTACAGTTCTGCTGGAGACACTAACACCAAATTCCTCTTTGTAGGCATAACAACAACAATAGTTTAGTCACCAGCAATCGCAGCAAATGCAGGCTGAGCAACAAGCTCAACAATAAGCTCAGCAACAAGCATAACAACAAGCTCAACAGCAAGCCCAACAACAGACCCAACAACAAGCTCAGGAACAATAGCAACAGCAGCAGCATCAACAACAGCAATAGCAGTTACAACAAAAGCAGAAGTGTGGCTGATATACCTGCCAGTGGTAATCCAGACGATAGTCGAAGTCCACCACCTCAAAAACATGTGCATACACACCATCATACACACGTTGGACTTGGTTATGTTGTGTATCCGGCGCCCTATGGAATCAACTGAAGATAAGTTAGTAGAATAAAACTAACCCAAATCCAATATCATTGATTGTTTTCAGAAGAGAAGAAAAAAGTTGTTTGACAAATATTCGGTAAAGTTTCTTGTAGTTTTTTCACTTTGAAAAATAATATTTGTTAAATTATTTTACAAAACCAATCAAACATTTTTATCGTAGCCAACATATTCTAATTGAAACTAACTCCTTTCAGATACTACATTTTCTCGGAGCAGAGACGCAACAGTTTTCTGCAGCAAGTATAGTCTGGGCCACATCAACAGCCTCCCGACTCACGATAATTTCAACGTAATTAAAGTATCGGAGAAGGAATTGCTTCGTGGTTACATTGCCGGTGATTTGAAGTGCAACCTTCCCAGGGGAGCTGCTGACTTCACCACTCAGATCATCGTATTGAACCACTCACCAGTGGTCGAACGGTTACACCCCAGTGTTGAATTGCTACACTGCTCACATTGCTTGCAATCAAGCAAAAATCAAAGGCAGATCTTCGTTCAAGAAAAAACCAAATGACATATTTATATCTGTGTTAAAATGACAAATTTATTAATCTTCTTTAAGTAGTATTAGTAATTATATATTATTGTTTATTTAAACTGATCAATACAGAATGTTATCGAACCATTGTGAACAGCATTTAAAATAATTAAAGACATTTTTTTTACCGGCTTGAACAGTTGCTTAAAAAAACGAGTTTTTTTTTATGAAGTTGGGAAATTTAAGTTTAATTTTAAAGCGAAAAAAATATGTAGAGTAGTTGCCTATTTTTTTTATCTACCTAGGAGTAAATTGAATAAGGTCAATTTCCTTGTAACGCTTTCCTTCCAGTTAAAAGATAAAATTAGTTAAAAATTTTAAAATTACCTATGAGAACTTATGTACGAGTAGTATTTGATTTTTATAGTCTTAAGGGCTAGAAGGCTGAAATTTAGATAGATTATAGAAATTATTTCATATATATTTTAATTCCAATCAGTTCATGCGAGGATCGAAAATCTAAAAGTTTAATAGTAGGAATCATTAATAACAGTTTAAAGAATAATTTACCTATTTTTTTTTTAATCGAAGTCCTTAGAGCCGTTTTTGAAATAAATAAACTTCTTAAATGGTTGTATGGCAAAAGTACCGTTATTTGTAAGCTTAAAATTTTTACAATTTACTATTGATTTCCACTCCCAAAATTTGAAGAAAATCGCTTTCGTGGTTTAAGCTACTCATTAAAGTACAGATAGACAGACCGAACACCAACAGACAGAGTGGATTGTGCTACCCACTTTTTTGGTGTTCTCTATCATCGTAATGACATGTTTGATTATTACCTCAAATTGTTTTTCAACAATCCAAAACTTGCTATTTATTACCTATGTATATATATCTCAAGTAAAAAGATTTTTTATTTATCAGCAAAAAATTTTTGAATTTTATTAAAACTTCTTAAGCAAACATACATATAAAAGCATCTAATAAATAAATTGTAAATTTGGATATAAAATTAAATACAATAAATAAATTGTAAATTTGGATATTAAATTAAATACAATCAAAAAATATGACAACAATAATACAATAATTCAGCAGCAACATATTCACATAATTTGTTGATGGCAAGTTTAAGTTTTTCATCGTATTCCTATAAAACTTTTTCAAGGTATGTTTTTAATTTCTATATCGAAAAAAGACAATAAAAACATGGAAAATAATAAATAAGGATTGTTCTGTTTTGAAAGTTTTATTTTCTTATACGGAATATTAAAACGCCTCTTGTTTTGATAAAATTTACTTTAAATTAAGTCATAAAAGCCAAAAGCAACAAATTGAATTGTAGGTCATATTGAGAAGAAAATGCTATGCGAAAATGTATATGCAAAAAATAGGACTTATGATTAAGAAGCAATTTTTTTTTTTAATTTTATAAATTGATTCGAAAATTAAAACAATACAAAAGGCGTTCACTAGTGTCTTTCTTTGTCAAAATAGAAGACTAACATAAAGAAAAAACTAAAAAATACACATATTATCGTTTTCAATATAATGAAAGCCACAAACGCTTTCGAGTCCTTAAACCTTACATTTTTTTTAAAGCTTATACAACTCATAGGGAATTCTTACCGAATGTTGGTTTATGTTGTTCACTTATGTGCAATTTGGTTGTATTGCACATTGGTCTTTGATGTTGAAGAATTTTCCTAACAACTTCTTGGTCATCGGAGCCAGTTGCAATAACATTTTCAGGTGTTGAATCAGCGTACTCAATATCAGAAAACTACGGAGATGTAATGGAGATGTTGCTTCCGACGGAGCTTACGGATGCTTTACGGTTAAAGTCTGAAAAAAAGGAGAATTTATAAGATTTATTTATAAGCAAAGATCACTTTTGGGTCACTTCCTACACTTTGTTTTGAATGCCAGTTGTATTCTCATAGGCAGGACTGCCAGTAATTGGTTATTATTTGGCATTTCTGATTTAACTGGTGTATTTTTTGACTCCATGTTGGCAACTAAACTATGATAAGTTCCATCAGCTGTGTCAATGTTAAGCTTTGGTAGAATTTTACAACCTAATTGAGGACCGCACTCTGGATTGGTGGATTGGAAGTTTTTAGATTTTGTGTTAAATATTAAATGACTTTACCTGTACTGCATTGCTGCTTTCGGGTTAGCAACTGGAATATTACGAGGTGGTTTACGAGGTGGAGTAGATAGGTTTCTTGGCTTATACTCTACACGAGTACCACTTAAACGTTTTTGTAACAAATGTCCAACATTTTTGTCACTGCTCCTGGAATTTGTGTTCAATAAAGATTGTTAAAATTCTTCGGTTAGACTATCAATTTCGCTGACACTATCCATGAAGACGAGGGAATGTGATTGTTTGGGAATGTTTTCGGTACCACCGTCAATAATCGTTTGTTCTGCTGTCATTTGCTTCTTAGATGGAGGACTTTTACGATGAATTTTATGTTTGTTCACACGCACCTCCGATACTACACAATTATTGTGTAATTCTTGGATTATGTGAATGAGTGGTGCTTTTGAATTGCGGCTTGAATGTTTTAATGTACTTATCGCTGTAAGTGTTCGAGAAGGATCACTTTTCGATTGGACATCATGCTTTTTTTTTGCATTCAGTGGAAAAGTCTCTCTGTTCCTCATCTTGCTGTTATTGTTTGACACATCTGAAATCTAAAATAAAAAAAATATTGTTTTAGTATCTATGCCACAGATGATTTTTTTAAAATGTTCAAATCCTACGAACCAGTTTCTGAAAATCTTAAAAATTTAAGTTCAACATATTAAGAATGTATTGGGCAGATTACGTGGAGGAAAAAATAATTATTGTATTTTATTACTAACCACAGAGCTTGTACTTAAAATATAAATTGAAATATCATATTATATTATTCATATATTATATTTTTTCAAAAGCTTATATAACTCATAGGGAATTCTTACCATATGTTGGTGTATATTCTTTAGTATGTGCAATTTGGTTGTAATGCGCATTAGTCTTTGATGTTGAAGAATTTTCTTAACAACTTCTTGGCAAGTTCTTCGTCATCGGAGCAAGTTGCAATAACATTATCAGGTGTTGAATCAGAGTACTCAATATCAGAAGGATGTAATGGAGATGTTGCTTCCAACGGTGCTCACGGATGCTTTAGTCTGAAAAAAGGAAAATTTATAAGATTTAAAGATGATATAGTAATTAAAACTCTGCCTAAATCGCCATTCTTTCGGAGTTACATATACATATACTTTCAGACAAAGAGCAATAACCAAAGTTTAACATTAAGTAAAATCATCGATGCAGATTGTAAGGAGAAATCCTATATGGTGTACATAGTTATATGCATTTTAGTTTTAATTTTTATCATAATAATAACAGCAGCTATAATTGTTATGCGAATTGCAAAGAAACGAAGGAAACGTATTATGGATGTTGTGCTACCAGAAACACGAACTTATAGGGAAACAGAAATTATTTATCAAATTGAAAATTCTGGCTTATTGAAGACTGATTTGTAAAAAAAAAAAAAAATCCAATGCTGATATATTAATTATGTTGTAATTATATTGTTTGTGCACAAAACTTACCCAATAGGCAGATAAGATTCCAAGGCTTGATTAACAGTCAATATTGATTCGGAGAGTGCGAATCCCTTTGACAGCAAAGCATGATGATTTGTGAGCGTGTCTTCGATTGTCGATAGGTCTTCGACTTCTTTGTCATCTAGATGGATATATAAAATTTACTAAATTTAGTGAATAAACGAAAAGAACATTATTTACTAAGATGCTATTTATACAAATTAAATTAAAATGTTGTAATTTATATATTATGTAAATTTTTTTGTTTTTAATTTTTGACCATTTTTATTCCTGGGATCTCAATGTTCAACTTATTCTCTGTATTTTAAAATATTTCTTCATAGATTTTCTCATTAAATTTCCATTAATTATTTTTTCAAATTCAAGTTCTGAATCACAGAGATCTTGTTTTTAAAATTCAAAGCATAATTTCAGCAACAATTTATGCTCTTATTTGAGCAGACATCAGCTTTACTATTTAGTTAAAAAGCCAAATAAAAATTAATAGAAAATCAGAACAACAATACCTGGCAAATTTAAATCCTTTTTCATCAAATTAGCACTGCACACTCCTCCTAAATAAGCCAGTTCATGTTCCAAACGTATAAGGCAAGAATTCTTTGCATTCATCTGTTTTGAAAAATTAATAAAAAAAAAACTATGTAGCTATGAAACATTAACATTTTTTGTAAACTCTTACCGCTGTTGGATTATCATAACAAACAACAAGACACTTGAATCCAAAACGGTTACTATGCGGATCCTGAGCGTAAAGAGAAGCTGTCTCCAAAGAAAATTCCACCTGATTTCCAGGCAAAATCATAATATTTTGTGGCCAATTGCTGACACTGTAAATATAATTATCACAAAACTAAAACCGACAGAAAAGACCTCTGTGGCTTATGTATTAAACTTCTTTATGACAACCCAATCGTTGTCATTTGTATTAGCATTTGCACCATGACCTCTAGTATAGTTTGTCACAATGGCATTTTTGCAACTGGAACGTTGCATAGACATGTTATTGTCCAGTATATCCAGGTAATCATTATCAACTTGACAAGCTTCAACTAAACATGGCTTTGTTGGAATAGATATCAATAAGTAGTCTTCAAGTTGAGCAGTTCCACACTGTGAATCGAATTCTATGGCAAACCATTGTACACAATGAGGAAACTCCACCCTTTAATAATATTGAAAATCAAGTTAGTTTTTACATACAATCATTTGCATATATAGATTCTTACCTCTGACATGTTATGGATCCACTTCGATATGGATGCTCGCTCTCTACGATGCAATAATGATTGCTTGTAGTACATATTAGATATCATCCATTCTCTTTTTGTTAATATCCAAAGCTGAGAAGTCTACCTTTTTATCCTTTGATTTGAGTGTAAGATATTCTTTGCTCGAATAAAGTTGATTTAACGCAGCTACATGTGGCAAAATCTCCTTAATCAGTCCAAGTATTTGGACAGAACTCTTTAAATATAAAAAGTTGATAAATATAGCACAATTAAATTAAAAAAAAAAACTCACCTTTGGGTCATTACACGCCAAGGTTCCAATCTGTGCATAAATCAGGGGCAGCAAAGTATGAAACACATTTGCTGATGATGTATTGAATACCTCCAACAACTGCACTACTGTCATCTGACTTCCCAAGACTCCATCATCAGAATCGCTTCTCTTATCTATCACATCTAATTCATTGTCAGTTCGGTCGTTACCGTTGAGTTTTGTATCAACATGTCCTTTGCGATAGTGCAATTCTTGAATTGCCCCGCTCTCTTCAATTAAATCTCTTGGGTGAATCTCAGTTGCACCAATTTCAATCTCAATATCAAATGGGTTTGTGGAGCGTTTATCAAATTTAAAAGTTTCTATCAAACCCTTGGAGAAGGACTCGATTCTCTTTGTGATATCTCTGGCTGTTGTAAGGCTTGGATCTGCAGAAAGAGCTGAAGTCCTCGAATTGTTTGCCCAATTTATATCCATATGTTCCTCAATTGGTGTTATATTGTGCTCCGAATCAATTGTCTGAGTATGATTCGAAGAATTATCACTTGGCGATAGAGATGCAGCCAGAGCATTCCTTGCCAAAATCAATAGTTCCGTGCATTTCTTGGTGATATCAGTTGCAACCTGAAGAGCTGTATCTCGACAAAATTTCCAGTGTTCCATGTTCGGCTCACATCACATCGGGAGAATCTGTTGCCAGTTGAGTGTAAACTACGAGGTGGCAAGAAAGCATTTTCAAACCTAAAACCAAGAAAATATTAAATCAGATTTAAATTATTATAAAAAAGTATAATTATTCCCACCTCATTTAGAGATGTTTGGTAAACGATCTCAGCCAGAACCCTTGCCAAAAGATGACAACAGTTGTTGATCAGACCTTGATTGATATCCTTGTAAATTCGGTCTTTTCCTGTTGTGTTCGATAGATCATCTGTTCTACCAGGATGGGATATTGATGATTCTCTGAACTCGATAACATTGGAAGACCAAAATTATCACTTGGACTAACGATAGACTGTCGTTCATTACCGGATGTCAAAAGGGAAAATGTTGTTCTCAATTTTATGGAAGGACTGCAGAGTCCAGCGAGAGTGCAATTCACCCTTTAGAAGAAATAACTTACAATAATGATTTCATTGGATTGCAAAAAAACATACCAAAAACATGCAAAATAAACAATATTAATTTGGGAAAACCGAAGTAAACAAAAAAAATCAAGTCGAGTAACACATCGAGTTTCACTTGATCACTCGACTTTTGGCACTTGAAATTTAAGTTATTTATTATTGTTATCCACTTTTACTTAAAAATTACTAATATTTTACCTATAAAAAGTATAATTTTCTTTTAAAACCGAGTTTTTGTTGGAAGAATTAAATATAATCAATTCCACCCAACACAAATTAGAATCGAGATCTGTCATTTTGACATTTCATAATTTAACAAAAAAAACAAACGTCACTTTGAGCTACTAACCCCATTTTGTATTTTTATCCACAATTCACACGTATTCACCGACACGGAATTTGAGAGAGTTTTCTCTTGGTGTGCTCAAATAAAATTTGCGGGTGTTTTAGGCAAGAGGGGTACGAGTCGCGACTCTAGATAATATAGGTACTCTATGGCTCGGACTATGAGCTTGTCGAGAAAAAGCCAATGGAGGCAGCAAAATCCATGTCTTGATTTTAATTTAATTTTCGAAGTTGATTTTTTTAGGGGTAGCTAGGTATCTCAATAGAAAATTTTCCAAATCTTAAGGTGAGGAAACCCCCCTAAATGCAATTAAAAAATGTTTAAACTTGTGAAAATCGGGTTTTTTGTTACCGAATTGCACTTTTTACACAAGGAATTTGGAAACGCGGATATCCTCATTGGATAGATTATTACTAGAAAACACTAAATATCTCAATTTTAAGGATAGCCAACATTTATACGTATTTTTAATTAATTTTAGAACTTTTTGTTTAATGAAAATACGTAATACTCCATTTTAATAACAAATCAAAGAAATGTCAAATGGTCTGTTTAGTATTGCCAGACACGTATTGTGTTTCCCTTGTGTTTTTATTTTGGGAAATTTTGCGGGAAATTTAAAACCTGCTTATATAAATACAGTGCTTGCATACAGCATTACTGCGTATAAACAGTGGGGTGGGGCAAGATTTGGTGAATGCAAAGTTTCTTTTGCATTTAAAAAACATGGATTAAAAGAAAACATCCCAAAACCAAAGTGTACACCTGGCAGTACTTAGCATGCAATGACATTTGAGTCTTTATTTATTTTCCATGGATTTTGTATGGAAAAAGTGAAAGTTTAAAAATTAATTAAAAATACTTATAAATGTTTCCTCACCCTAAAATTCTAATATTTGATATTTTTTAGTGAATATCTATCGAATAAGAGCATCCGCCTATCAAAATTCAGGATGTCGTAAGGGAAAGTTGAGCCCGAGTTTCAAACAGTTTGAAACCGCCAGATCTACGCCCATATTATTCACTCGTTTAATCCAGATTAAAACTTAAATCCAGATTAAAAGCTAAATTGCAACATTCCAAACATTAAATCCAATTCCTTAGGCCTGGCGCCCACTTGGCAACTTTAAGTTGCTTGCCCCAGCAACTTTTTGTTGCTCCCGATTAATTGATTACATTGGGTTATATGGGAGACCAGCCACTAGGCAACTAGGTTGCCTTTAAGTTGCTCGGCTCCACTCACTGCGTAACTTTAGTTGCCAGCAATTTTATCTGTCGAAGATGGCCGAGTTCAACAAAAAAACATTATATATTAATTTTCAGTATAGCCTAGTACGCAGATCGAACAAAGACAAATTTTACCTCTACTTTTTTTTCTCAAGAAAAATATTGAAGGTGTAGAGATAAAGCAAAACTCAAATGAGAACAGTAGCGTAGCTGGAAATTAAAAAAAATTATAAGATTTCCTTCAATTCATAAATTTAAAAATTGCATATACAGAAATCAGATTTTTTCAAAGTATTTGCAGAGCAAAAATTTGAGCGCCTGTGCTTTTTGGGAAACAATATAGTGTGGAAAAACCTGAAATTTTCATTTTTTTTGTTTCTCTAAAGAAGGCGATTTTAGGGCAGTTGGTCGACTTTCGGACCAAAAAAGACTTTTTTCGTAAAAATATCGTTTGTTCTACATCCTTCATGCTATCAACTGTCAGATTAAATTGACAGATGGCTACGATGTCGATGTTTTAGGTAACCTCTTAAACCTTCTCCACAAAAAACTTATTTCACAGCAATTAGTTGAAACTTGGATTAAAATTAACTTTTTTCGTCAAAACATAGTTTTGTCCCCCATCTGTCAAGCTATTAACTGTCAAATTCCATATAAAAATGGCTTCGATGTCGTGGGTTTAAAACTCTAAAAATTTAGAAATTGTTAACGTTTTTTTACTTCTTCGGAAAAAAATGATTTAAGGGCAATTCGTAGACATTTGGATCGAAATAAACTTTTTCCGTCAAATGGTTTTTTTCCTATCCGTGAAGCTATCAATCATTGACATACTATATATGGACTGCTAGTCAAGTTTCATTTCCATACAAAAGCTGTATTAAAAGGTGATCAAATCATAACTGCTTATTGGAGGAAAGTGGCAAAAAGAGTTATTATTATAAATGTCATCTCGCGACACTCTTAGCCTAAACAAGCTTTGTTGACATAGAAACTAAGGCTATCTATTATTATCTTCAACTTTATTCTTTGACACCTGACGTTTATAAGTTTTTCTTTATCTAATTACAATTATTTCGTTAGTGTGTTATAAATTTTATATATATTTTAGCTTATTAAATTAAATTAAATTATTAATTAAATTAATAAGGTGGTTGGATGTTGTAGGAACTGGGGGCCTCGGGCTGTATCTTTTCCTACACATCAAGTGCTTACATTACCTCTAAGTTGGTAACCGCTGGATACTGGCCTTGGCTTTATATCATGACTTGCTAAACTTGTAAGTGCGAGTGTTGATCAAGGAAAGAATTGCAACACTAAACCCATGGCTCTACAGATTGGAGGTTAGTGCGTTGGGCTAACGACCCGGCCACAGTAAAAAAAACCAATTGAAGCCTGGGATAAAAACCCCCCTCAAATGGCAACCCGACCCGGAATGAAAATGGACTACGACCTGCGAGTATGCACCTGGAATGTAAGGACACTCTATAAGCCAGGTGCTACTCAAAAACTTGAATCTGTCCTCACGTGGTACAAGGCAGATATTACCGCGATCCAGGAGATACGATGAATAGGATCAGGGATTATGAAAAGAAAAGATTGCGACATTTATTACAGCTATCATCAAAGATTGCACATGTTAGGATGCGGATTCGTCGTGGGAAATCGACTTAGATCGAGAGTCATCGATTTTAAGCCGATCAGCGATCGCCTGGCTGTGATCCGCATCAAAGCTACCTTCCAAAACATCAGCCTAATATGTGCACAGGCCCCTACCGATGAAGCGGAGGAGTCTAACAAGGAGGATTTTTACGACCTCCTGGACGGAGCCTACGGAGCCTGTCCGGAGTACGATGTCAAAGTCGTGCTCGGAGACTTCAATGCTAAAATCGGGAAGGAAAACATCTTTGGCGGATTAGTTGGAAAGCACAGCCTCCACGAAACGACAACAGACAACGGCTTTCGAAGGAAGGCGAAGGATACACACAGCAACGTGGTGATCCCCCAGATGGTCGAACCGCCAACCAAATCGACCATGTGCTAATTGGCGCAAGGCACGCATCGAATATCTTGGACGTGTGAACCTTCCGAGGTGCAAATGTGGACTCTGACCACTTTCTTGTTGTGACAAAGTTCAGAGCCCGATACTGTCCAATGATAAGAAAGCGAAGACCGCCCAAAGGAAAAAATTCAACATTGCATGCCTTAGCACATCTGAGAAAGCCAGAGACTACAGTGAGCAATTAACCGGGAAACTCTCTGTCGTACCACCACCCACAAGTGTCAACAACCAGTGGAACTTGTATCGCGACGTCATTAAGGAGACAGCCGAGACCACCATAGGCTATCAACCACCTAGAAAAAGAACCCGTGGTATGGTGAAGAATGTGCGGTATTGAAGCAGGGGACGGAAAATGCACGAATGCAAATGCTGCAACGGAAAACAAGAGCAGCAAGAGAGGAGTACCGTGAATAGAGAAGGAAAGAGAAGAAAACCCTGCGTAGAAAGAAAAGAGCATCCGCAGCCTCTCAGCTCAGGAATCTCGAGGAGTCTAGCACTGCCACCAACACCTGCCGGTTCTACAAAACAGCCAAGCAACTGGCATGTGTTTATAAAACCGGCACGCAAGCTCTTCGAAACAGCCAAGGGAACCTAGTCACCGAAGCACAGGGAATTGTTGACGTGTTTAAGCAGCATTTCCAGCAGCTGCTCAATGGGCATTCTGTAGAGGAAGCGACAGGAGAACAAAGAAGCATGAGACCAGTCAATGAAGATCCAGTCCCAGCGCCCAGTACTGAAGAGATTAAGAAAGCCATCCACAAGCTTAAGAACAACAAATCCGCCGGATCGGATGGCCTACCTGTGGAACTCTTCAAGTATGGAGGAGATGTCCTGGTAAGGTAATATCCTATCCAACGTACTATGTGAGCGTCTTAAACCTTTCTGCAACACTATGATCGGCACGTACCAGTGTGGCTTCAGGCCAGGCAGATCAACGATAGACCAAATCTTCACATTGAGGCAAATCCTGGAAAAGACCAACGAATTTCAAGTCGAGAACCACCATCTTTTCATCGACTTCAAAGCCGCATATGATAGCATTAGTCGCCAAGGGCTTCTATTGGTGATGTCGGAACTCGGGATCCCGAAAAAACTGATCCAGCTATGCCGCATGACGTTACAAAATACGCGGTGCAACGTGCAAATGGGTAACAGCTCATCCGAGCTATTCCAGACATATACAGGGTTCAGACAAGGAGATGCTCTATCATGTGACTTCTTCAACCTAGTCCTGGAGCAGATAGTTCGCAAGAGTGGTGTTAACCTGGAAGGCACTATCTTCAACAGGTCTTCGCAACTGCTTGGCTATGCGGTCGACATCGACATCATCGGCCGCTCCAAGCGAGCTGTATTAGAAGCATTCACAGCTATTGATGAACAGGCGAAACGCATTGGTCTTGAAGTGAATGAGGACAAAACCAAGTATATGCTATCAACAAACAAAGCTTCATCTGTCCATCGCCTAGGACAAAATGTCACTGTTGGTAGCAGTAATTTCGAGGTAGTCAAGGAGTTCATCTACCTCGGAACAAACACCAACCCCACGAATGACACCTTAGTGGAAATCCGACGAAGAATTACCCTAGCGAACCGCTGCCATTTCGGTTTGGCCAAACAAATGGGTTCAAAGCTCCTCTCCCGGAAGACAAAGTGCACGCTATACAAAACGCTAATTTTACCAGTTCTACTATACAGCGCCGAGTGCTGGACGCTACGCCACATCGAGCGAATGGACAACAATGCTCAAGCCAAAAAAATCTTCGAATCCCAGCCCCCAGGTTCGAGACGACCAGGAAGACCGAACCTCCGCTACAGGGATCAGGCGTTTTCCGACGCAAGAACGCTTGGTCTCGATGACTGGAGGGAGCGTGCGAGGGACCGCAACCGATTGAAGACCGCAATATCTCAGGCAGAGACCCTCCATGGATCGGGAGCTGGATAAGTAAGTAAGTAAATTAAATTAAATTTATTTATATATACAAATTTTTTTAGTTTTTTCTTTCAGTGCAAACTTTTATCCAATGTAAGGTTTGGCACCCACTAGGCAACTTTTAGGTGCTCGCCCCAGCAATTTTTTGTTGCCCCCGATTCAAGTACATTGGGTTATATGGGAGAGGGCCCACAAGGCAACTAAGTTACCGGCAACTTTAAGTTGCTCGAGAACTTTTTCCCGGCAACTTCAAATTGCTCGGCCGCACCCACTAAGCAACTTTTGTTGCCAGAAACTTTATCTGTCAAGGATGGCCATGTTCAACGATAAAATCTGACGTATAGATTTTCAAATTCCTGAATTTTCTAATCCTCTGATTCTGATTTATCAAAAATGAGATATAAACTTCAATGTTTTTATTTGGTATTTACATTTTTATTAACGATGTAATGGTGTCCGTGTCAAAAGTCAACACAACGAATACACAAAAACATGACGTCAAATTCCAAAAAGTTGCTCGGAAGTTGCCTAGTGGGCGATGGCGAGCAACTTAAGTTGCCAGCAACTTCAAGCAACTAAAAGTTGCCAGTGGGCGCCAGGCACTGATCTCTATAATACTCTGGATAGCGTATCGACACAAGAAAATTGCTTCCATTTGAAGAATTGTTATATTATGAAGCTGACCACTTTTTTGTATAACAATATAACTGTACAATAAGATATACGAAATAATCCACTATGAAGACGTCAAATCTCCGCTCATTGCTCCCATTGACTTATTATATAGTATGTCAATGATTGCTCCCCCCAAATCTGTTCGCTAACATTGTTGTGTTTGTAATTTTATTTCATTCACAAATGGTTAAATGAAATGGAATTACAAACCACTGATCTCTATATACACTGACTATTGTATTTCTTATAATGTATAACAGTTTTTTTGCTTCCATTTGAAGATGACAATTAGGTGGTCGGCTTCATAATTTGACGTCTACATTAATACAAAAAAACCTTTTTCCAAAATTTCAATCTGATGAAAGAGAAACAGACCAATGATATGAAAGGGAAAAACTTTGTGGGAGTTTATTTTATATTTTTTTTTCATTAAGTTATTCATTGTGCACATTTTGTTTGTGCTATTATTTTCCAATAGCACTAGAATTATATCAATAGAAAGGTGCAAACAAGTTGAACAAAACAGCTGATAAGTGTGATGAGGAGAATGCGATTATATAGTCTGTATTTTTTTACGATTTTGCCTGCTTGTCACACTCTTTACATTTGTAATTCCGTTTCATTTAACCATTTGTGAATGAAATAAAATTACAAACACAACAATAGGTGTTTTTTATTATCATCGGGATCCGGATCTGGATTAACTTTTAACACGTACTACAAAAACAATTTTGAAAATTTCCCACTATTTTGTTTTTGTATTACGTTTAAAAGTTAATCCAGATCCGGATCCCGATAGAAGATAATAAAACACGGCCAATGTTAGCGAACAGATTTGGGGGGAGCAATGAGCGCAGATTTGATGTCTTCATAGTGGATTATTTTGTATAAATTGTTATACAGTCATATTTTTATACAAAAAAGTGGTCAGCTTCATAATATAACAATTCTTCAAATGGAAGCAACTTTCTTATGTCGATACGCTATCCAGTCACTGATCTCTATAATATACTGGATAGCGTATCGACACAAGAAAAGTGCTTCCATTTGAAGAATTGTTATATTATGAAGCTGACCACTTTTTTGTATTACAATATAACTGTACAATAAGTTATACGAAATAATCCACTATGAAGACGTCAAATCTCCGTTCGTTGCTCCCCCCCAAATCTGTTCGCTAACATTGTTGTGTTTGTAATTTTATTTCACTCACAAATGGTTTAATGAAATGGAATTACAAACGTAGAGTGTGAGAAGGAGGTAAAATCATAAGAAATCACAAACTATGTAATTGCATTCTATTCATCACACCTTTGTTTTGTGCAACTTGTTTGCAATCTGAAATGATGAACGAAGTCAATGGTTCCCATCTACATATTTACTTTTACCTTTATAAACACCTTTCTAATGATATAATTCTAGGAAAATAATAGCACAAAAAAATGCACACAGTGAATAACTTAATGATAAAAAATATTAAAACAAACTTCTACAAAGTTTTTCCCTTTCATATCATTGGTCTGTTTCTCTTTCTTCAGATTTACATCTTTGAAACACGTTTTTTTGTGTAGATGTAGACGTCAAATTATGAAGCCGACCACCTAATTGTCATCTTCAAATGGAAGCAAAAACACTGTTATACATTATAAGGAATACACTATCCAGTGTATTATAGAGATCAGTGGCTTGAAGGGGTAGTCCAGAGAATATCAATTACCAAGAAGACAATCTTTCGTACGTTCCACCCTCCAAAACCCATTTGTTTACATTGTTGTATTTGTAATTTCACTTCGTGTCGATGAATAGATGTGAATTGCAACAACAATGTAACGCGGTGAGATTTATTTGTTTTGACAGCTCAGTTTTTTTTTCTTTGAAAATTGTAAAAAAAATTTGAGAATTTTACTTCGGCTGATAGCAAAAACATCGATGTGAAATTGTTTAATTAATTTAAAGTACACAAGCAATTGTAATTGTCAGTTAATATTCATCCACGATTATAATAAAATACAAAAAATTGATCCATAAAATGTCTTCTTCAATCACACAGATTTTCAAATATCTTCAATGAATCTTGCATATTATACAGGGTGGCCCTTTCTTCATCCAGAATAATTTTAAAATTATTGTTGGATATATTCTAAGGAAAAAAATAGTTAAGAAAAATAAGAAATAAAAGAATAGTTTTTCTGCAACCTGACACCAGAACTTTAATTTTTTTGTTTAAACTCCACTAAACTGTCAATTTCCAATTTATAAGTATTAAAGTTGATATCAGGTGGGTTTTATTATCTTCTGTCGGGATTCGGGTTTTGATCTGGATTTAACTTTAGTACAAAAAAGAAATAATTAAGAGTTTTCAAAATCGTTTTCGTAGTACGTGTTAAAAGTAAATCCAGCCCTCTTTTGCAGATAATAAAACAGCAATAACTATTTTTAATTTATTTTTTTTAAACTTCATGACATCTAAGCATTTGATTTTGAGTGTTTAACAGGAGTATTGAATACTTATTACTGAAATTTTACTTCATACTATAAAAGAAATGAAATAGTTTTAACAAATACACTAACTTTTTTTAAGTTTTAAGTTGTATAATTATTTTTTTTTTTTTAATGATTACGAAACAACTTAATTAGAAAAATTGATTCGAGAATGGTTTTAAGAAATTTTAGCATGACCTTCTAGCTGTTGTCTTATTTTTTAGTTATTTTTATTTTAAATAAATTTGGTCGTAGAATTCAAAAAAGTTAATTAAACAAAAATAAAGAGCATAACATTGCAAGTTGCAAGTTAGTAGTGCCGTTGATTTTCAATTTTTTTTTTTAAGAAAGTTACTACTATTATCTAAAAGCGGATAAATAATCCCCCCTTCCCATACGATTTTTTTTTTAATATCATTTCATAAATTATCCTGCATGAAATAGGGAACACCATGTATTTTGTTTTGTTTTGACATCTAATTGACAGACCGAGGTGAATAATTTTGACCACGGGACGTGTTCAACAAATATAAACCCAACTGGGGCCGGGTTCACATTAGTTGTGTTTTTTCCTTGTCTGAATGGGTTTGGACGAAAAAAACGACGTCGGGGCTATAAACAATGCTCCGTGGTTCAAAATTTTTAATCCATCAATTTCTGTAGATTAACTGGGTTTTAATGATGATTTAGGTTTCATGTAAGTTATAAAGTCAATTACATGCTTGAACCACCCTCAGTTAAACCACAAAATCAGTGAGCTAAAAGTGCGGAGCTATGGATCAAAACAATAACCCTGTTCAATTAATACGAACACATATCGTTAAATAAATACATAGATAGATATAATAGATTAATTAATAAACACAAACCTAAAGCATTTTGGCTTACAGTAATGAGAAATAATAGAAATATGCTCGGGTGACAAACTGAATTAAAATTATAAAATGGCTAGTAGCTCCTAGCGTGACCATGTTTACTAGTACAATCAAAATAGAAATGAAGTAAAACAAACTAAAGACCAAATGAGGAAATTTCGTTAAAAATTTTCAAATTTGATACGAAATCATCTCATTTTCCACACAAATTCAAATTTCGAAATGAGATAATTTCAACCAAACTTGCACACAATTTTCTAGGAAAATAAGTCAAAACCTAACGAACACACCGAATTAGGCACATTTTGAATAGCTCTGAAAAGATTTTGAACGAAAATGTTAAAGCTGAATTAAAAATTAACAACAAAAAGTGATTTACAGGCAGGGTTGAAACTCAAAAAATGAAATGAGCTGTCAAAAGAAATACCAAATTACAGATGAAAACACTTTTTCTGTAATTTGCAAAATTACCTCATTTGGGCTCTTATGAAAACGGTTAAATATGCATTATATTAATATTATTATTATTAATAACCAATTGATCAAAAACTATAGGGCTCATTGTAGAGTTATTTAATCCAATATTCAGTAATTTTAACTAATTAATTAAAACTGGTTAGCTGATGCTCGACGATTATTAAAGCAAAACTATATTTGCCCACAAACAAGCAAATATACAGACCATAATGCAATATCTGTAAGACCATCTCTTTAATCCCGGTTTTTCGTCACAAATTTCGACTCGACTCCGCTCCTCGAACGAGATCTAGTCAAATCAAGCTCATTTCGACTCAACCCAGGCTTACAAAAAATGACGCGAGCTTCAAGCAGGTTTAACAACACGTGCAAGCGTAGTATATATGCCAAAATTCTAGTTTGTGAATATCTTTTTTCATTTCGCATAATTATTTAAAAATTTTTTCTTACTCACCGTCAGTTATTTTCCGTCAAGAAAAGAGTACATTTTCTACATTTCTTTATATATTTTGGGAGTTGAAAAGAAAAAATAAACAGAAAAAACAAATTGTTTATCGAAAAGAAAGTAATTAAAGATATTTATTTTCCAGACAGGCGGGAATTAGTAAAAAGCGACTACAATTTACATTTTAAAAAAAACCACAACTTATTCTCATAAGGTCCGGTGAGCACTTGATATATAATTTCTCCCTTTTTTATACTTTTTGAACAAGCCCATTGCAGCCCAAGTGAATTTGAAAATAACTGAAGATTTTCAAAAATAACCGACATATACGTGGTGGGTTGATCCCAACTGTCTTTGTGTGCGAATAAATCAGTGGTGGGTTGATCCCAACTGTCAATGTGTGCAAGAACCTAGTGGTGGACTTAGCCCAACTGTCTATGTGTGCGTGTTTCAGTTTGTAGGCAAAGCCGGATGACGGCCAAGGATTGGCTTCTTGGTGATTGATATCATAAATAAACAATGTAAAGATGGGAAACTTTCGTACGTTTCACCCTCCAAAACCCATTTGTTTACATTGTTGTTTTTGTAATCCGACTCCGTGTCGATGAATAGATGTGAATTGCAACAACAACTTAACGCGGTGAATTTAATTTGTTTTGACAGACCAATTTTTTTCCAAACTTGATATCATGTTTTTTTTATTTTAGTGCGTCTGCCATTCTGCATCGTTATTTTATTTATCTTTTTATATTTGTTATTAATTTTTTCGTTTTTTGTTAAATAATAACAACAAATATTAAGTTGTGCCAGAAATTTTAGGTAATATTTTTAATTTTATCAAAAATTTCCGGCAACCAACTTTCCATTGAATTTTAAGAATTCATAAACTTAGTGACATTTCTGAATTCACCTCAGGGGATGTGTTCTAAAAATTCTTGTTTTGAGGGTGCAAACACACTTATTTTAATGGAATATTATTGAAAGGTACGACTGCACCATCCATATGTTTACCTAAATATAATTTTTTTAAACGAATTGCAGCCAAATGGTTTGCCGTTCCAATAAAATTGAGTTGTTGATTATAGAAATCGCTAATTGGCCAATATTGGTAGGTTAGATGCATTTAACCAGATTCTGTGACTTACTTACTTCAAATTTAATCTAATGTGAACAAACTGGCCCTGATTCTCCACTATCACTTACTTGGCCTTAACCATCATTTAACCTAAGTTAATCCAATTTTAATTCACCGATTTGGTGAATTACATTTAATGAACCATTGATTAAAATTTGAACATACATATTTTGATAAAATGTGCAATTCTTTTTACCTGGTTACATAATTAAGGCTCTCCCAAACCAACGCGAATGGGGAGCAACGACGAATTTTTGTTGTTGTTTAGCGTTATGTATTTGTCATATGTTTTGCTGTTGTGAATGATTCGCTGCGAATCACTCCGCATTCGCGTTGGTTTGGGAGAACCTTTAAGCAAAAAGAAAATTCAATACATATTATAGTATTAGTTGTGTTTTTTGTAACTCAAAATAATTCTGTCTAAAAAAACGACAACAAAACAAAGCAATTTACTAGTCAAATACAACAACAACAATATTAATTCAGAATTAAGCCTCTCCCAAACCAACGTGAATGCGGAGCGATTCGCAGCAAATCATTCACAATAGTAAAAAATATGACAAATACACAACGATAAACAACAACAAAAATTCGCCGTCGCTGCGAATTCGCGTTGGTTTGGGAGAGCCTTTAAGGTAGAACTAGAATAGCCAACGTAGTGGTCGTAGGAAACCGGGCGAAAAAAAGTAATCCATATGACGCACACATAATTGCGAAGTGGTACTCTTCGTTTAGTTTTCGTTAACTTCTCCCGTCAGACGGGAGAGTCCTCACCTTGGTGGAAGCGAACTAAAAGAATTTGGTGCTTGGTGCATAGTTTTCCAGTCTTTTTTTTTTGTTCAATGTATGAGTGAAACAAAATCTTAAATCACTGTGCTGTAAATAAGTAAAAACAAATTACATTAAACAAATAATAATTAAATGTTAAATGTTTGCTGGTTATATAAAATGGCAAACCAAGGCAAATGTTAAAATGTCCCGATGTCGTTTTTTTTCCCAAAGTCCATGGACATGCATAAAACGTAGCTATTATTATCCAGACTAATTTTGATAGTTCGTTTCTGTGGAGATCATAAATCTGTGGAAGTATTCCAGTAAGAAATACAAATTTAAGGAATAATAGGATTTTCACAACAAACCCCAAGACCAGACTTCGGCAAAAACTTTTAAAAAACCATTCACACCAAACATTACACTATACGTTTTCGTTTGACATTAAAGTTTTTCTTTCACCAACCACTTACAATTATCTTTTCATTTTGTTGTTTTCTTCACTTTTATGGATGTAAAATGGTGATTATTTATATAAATATGATCCATATAAAAGCATCCAATCAGTTTCTTTTTTGACATTTTACTAGGCACTGAACTTTTTAAAAGGTACGTTTGTTTTGTTCATCTCTGAATTCCAACAAGTTTTCGACTGGTTTTATATTAAACTTGTGTTTTACGAAAACCTGAAGCTCAAAAAAATGTATGTGAAGCCTTGTGTTTTCGATAAGGTTTTTCTCCAAAGCCAATATTTTAGCGAAAACCTCGTTTTGAGTTCGGTGTAAAAAGGCTAACATATTTACTATGAAATTTCATATTTCACAAACAAATTTCCTCCCACTATGGTTCAATTAACATACATTTATTTATTCAATTATTTATTACTACCAATATGTCTTTTATTATCTTAGAACGCTTTGAATTTAGGTAGACAATGCAATTTTAAAATAAAATTATATAAAGGGAAGTGAGCACTTAAAAATTCACTTCACCTGCTTTTATACTTTATGAACATGTCCATTGGGTTTTTAAAATAACTGACAAATTTAAAAAAAAAACGACGATTTGTGGTGAAAATCATTAAGTTGCATTAGTGTTAGTGTGGTAAAGGTTACTAGTGCAACTTTATGACATTCACCACGGTCTGAGTTTGTAGGCAAATCAGTTTGACAGCCGAGGATTCCCATCTTTATATTATTTATATATGATTGATATTCTCTGGGGTAGGCTTTATTTCTTGTGTCTAGTCTAGTCTAGTCTATGGTCAATGTGTTGGCCTGTCAGAAAACTTTGTTTTTCTCCCGCTGATTTTTAGTTTTTGGTTAGATGTATTTTAAAATTTGTAATTAAAAGTACATAGTTATTATTTGAAAAAAATGTCTCGCGTTACATCAATTTTACTAGGACAATGTGTTCCATGTATAAAGAAAACTGCTTCAAAAGTTCGTGTTCGTAGAATGGAATTGGATACAAATCTTAACATGGTAAAATCTGTAATGAGAATTGTATTCAAAACAAATTAATGATTATCCTCAATTACTACAGTATTTCAAAAAAGACGAATTTTTCTTTGCGCACGACCCACAAAAATTATGTAAAACCGGAGACATTGTCCTTATACAAAAGTTACCTCAGAAGCTAACTCGTTTGATAACACACAAAGTAGAGGAGGTCGTTTATCCTATGGGTGACATAACAGATCCCCTAACTGGTAAAAAAGTTGTTGTGGGCAAATATCGTGAACAGATCGAGGAGTCTAATAAATTGTTTGGAAAATCCCAGGAAGCTTTTGACTATACTAAAGCTCCACCTAGAGGAAGATTAGAGGGTACAAAAGATTTCACAGATCGTGAAACGTATATTAAATATCATGATGACGGCAAAGATCAACCGTATGCTGTTTAAATTTAGCTTGAAATATTTTCACTTCCAATTAAAAAAAAAATAACAAGTGTGGTGCATTAAAATGTATACATTTTTTTTTTTAAGTTTAATGGTAGTAATGTAATGAATACTCGTAAGAGCTCGTCCATGTTTACGCAGGATACTTTTTATCGACTGCTTAGTGTTCCCTGCTAAAAGTTTTACTGAATCTTCACCTATTAGACAGAAAAATCCAAGAAGAATCTTCGATTCTCTGACGTTTGGTTCGGTGTTATCTTGTACAGGATCGACAAAGATGAATAAGATAGGCCAAGCACAGTTGTATCGCTTGTGGTATTGAATATTATTTTCTTTTTCTTAAATTTAATTTTTTAATTCCCAAAATTATTATAGATCCGGTACTGGTATAGCAAAACGCATTTAAATTAAGCATTATTGGTGACTTTAAAATCCCGAAAGAGCTTCTGCTTTTGGATTCTTGTATTTGAATTTATTTCAGAATTTGAAAGATGGGAGTGCTTCGTTGCATTTATTTGTGCCTCAGTTTTCGTTCGATTGAAAATAATTGTTCATTGGTCCTGAATCTTATAAGAGAGGATTGATTTGATTTAATGACCAAATTCCTAAATCATAATTTTTTTTAAGTATTCAGCATTATTCTTCCTCTTCAAATAATAATAATAATGTTATTAAAAATCCATATCCATATTGTACAGATGAATTTACCAAAACAAAAATAACTTCGAATCACAAATGAAACTTGAGTTGGCGTTGAATTTTAATGCTATTTTTGGCATAACAGGTTTCGACAAATTTATTTAAATGTTGCAAGGACTTCTTTTTAAGGGGCCTAATCGTTGTCGTTGTTTTTCTATACTTTAAGCCAATAGACTTCTCGTCTAAATGCGGCGGAATAGAAATCCTCTCTCAAACCCTCTTTTTTTCTTATCTAAGTCTGACTTCACAGCTTCCGCAAAACATCCGGTAGTATATTCAGCATTCCAAACATCAGTTTAGTGAGATTGCGGGTCTTAATACGAGTGTCGTTTTTTCTCGATAAACGGCTTTCGTCGAAAGTCGATCACCGATTAAATTAATTTTGGTGGGAAAATTTTAATACTTATGTTTATTAGATTTAAAGGAAAAATTTGGTCAAAAAATATTCAATACCAAAATTAATTTTTGTATAATCGACTTTCGGACAAGTCGTTTATTGAAAAAAATGCGACTCGAAATAAGGTTGAGCAAGGTAAACGTATAACGACACACACTACACATGTTTTTCATTAGATGCCTCAAACTTATCTTACATACCAAACAAGATTAGTTCAGAAATATTATAATGAAAATAAGCTTTTTTTTACCGTCCATTTTCTGTATATTTATTTGTACTTAAATACAAAATTCAGTCTATTATGTTATAGTTTTATAAATTAAATTATATAGTAAAAAATTAAGTCTGATGTATGTACATACATAAATTCAAAGTGAATTTGTCAGCTAAAATTTAATAATAAACTCAATAAAAAAACATTTAAAATCATGATAAATTTAATTCAGGATGGTTTAACATTTTGTTCACGTTATTTATAACTAATCCGACTAGTGAAAGAATTATTCAAAATTCTTTTTTAATCTTGGACGGTCCAGGCTCATCTTCTTCATCTGCATTGTCTACCTCGTCAAAGTCTTCTAGGTGCTCAACAATAAAACATTCATGGTCATCCATTTTTTCGTTGTAAGATACGAGCCGGTATGCATTAAACTCGTCAACTTTTTTACCGTTCACATAGTGGAATGAAATAAAACACACCGAACAAAGATAAGCTGGATCATGCAATTGTCTTTTACTATTCTTTACAACATATACGTACTCCCGTTTCCCGCACATGTGACAAAACTTTGCATTGTACGCATTCACAGACTTGAGCAATGGATATAACTCTCTCACAAGACAGTTATGTTTCGAAAGTAATTCCACATAAGAAAATGTAAATAGATGCTCGCAGTTTCCGTGATGCTGATACAATTGAGGAAAACCAAGGCTTACTTCTAAATCAATTAAACGGGTCTCTTCCATGTGGCGTGTTTGAAAACGTATTTTCTCGTAACCTTTAGCGTTTTTTGTCGACCATTCTCGAATAACTTCAGAATAGTCGGCATTAGCTGGATTCCGCATATCATTGTAAAAAGTATTTTCAATGAAGAAAAAACCTGGGTCACTCACTTTTTCCGCATTCTCAATTTTTGGATTTTCACTCAGTTCAAAAAAACGTTTCTTATTACTGACACAAGAAATCTTGTCACGTAATTCCGAAAGAAAATTGGAACCCAGGCATTTAAACTCTTCACTGAAAATTGGGTAAGACCGACGCTTAAGAGGTGTATCAGTTTTGGGCCTATAAAAACGAATTGAAATAACTACATCGCTGAACGGCTTCAAATTATGTTTATCCGGGTTTGTAGATGTATGAACTTGTTTAAAAGAATCTTGTGTTTTAATAAATGGACTGTTATAACTGGCTTCTTTCTCTTTTATCAACTTTTGCACCGAGTTGAGCCTTGCGTCATTTGTAAAGTTTTGTTTGATAGCTTTACGTTTAAATTCACTTACACCCGGCACATACGGCGCAATACGTACATCGTCTGGTGAGTCTAACATTTCTAAAGATGTAGAAGATTTAACTTTTTCATACTCAGTATTATTTCTTTCCAATCCCATCAGTCGCTGTACATCTTCATCGGTTTTAGGAAACTCAGTTTTTTTAAGTTCATTGGCAAGTTCATCGAAAATTTTACGAAAACCTACTGGTTCCGATTTAGGTATGTTGTAGATTTTATCCATTTAAAATTGAATGTTAATTTTGTTCGTATTTCAGTTTTTTAAGTGCTTCTTCATATGTCATATCAACGATTAGAGGATTTTTGTCAATTTGTTTATTTGTTGAACTGATATCTGGTGTTGTTTCCGTCGTGGTGTTATTTTCAGATTCGACAAAAATTCGTGAAAAATTGATTACTTTGTTGGTTTTGTTTAGATATCTAAATGTTTTTTTCGAGTATTTTTCGTATATGGGGTCTATATGCTGCGGATTTTGATCCTCTTCAAAAATAACATGTGTTCCCATTGAAAAATCATATTTCCCTGCAAAAAACAGAAAAACGAGTTAATAAAAATATTTAAACACAAAAATCAGGAAAAAATAAAGAATTTTGAAATAATCTTCATGGGGAATAAAGATTTCACATCGTTAAACGGTCACCCTAAAGGAAATTCCATCTTGGTTGCTCCTTCCGACAGTCAATTCTTACACATTTCAGTAATACTCGTAGCTCCAATTCTAAAAATTTAAAACATTCATCCATGATACGGTTTTTTAATTTTAAGCTTCAATTAATATTTTTATTACATAATGTTTAGAACTTTTATTTAATTCTTTTGAAACTTCCTGATTGTTGCATAATTAATTAATAATTAATAATCAAGCATTTAAATTTAGTTTTATTTAACAATCTCTATGATTGATAATCGCTCGTCTAAGAATAAAAGATATACATTTGTTGAGACTGATGGATCTTCTGTGATTTGCGAAATTACCTCATTTCGGCAAGCAAGGGAACAAGACATAATTACACTTTTAATCCTGTGCGGCACCAGTGAAACCGGTTTTAATATTGTTTTCTTATAGAAATGAAGCCGGAGCTTACGTTACAGCAATTTACTAAAGTTACCGGACAATGATCAGTGACTTTTTTGTATCGATCCTCAATAATAATTAATCAACACTTCATCGATACATTTATTATTAATACGACCAAAAATCATAGCCGGTACAAAGCTTAAACAAAAATCTTCGTGGCGTGAGACATAGTTAATTGACTAACCGAGCAATCGATTAAACAACAACATTAAGTCATTAAGTGGTAATTAAACTGGTCGAGTCCATTCTGAAAATTGTGATCTGATCACAATAGAGAAAGTTAAAACCATTGTTTTCAGCCAAAAGGCAACACTCCTGGCGTTATTATCCCAACAGAAATGATTTTTCATTGGCAAAAATTTCCCTATCGATTTAAATACAATTCAAATTTTATTTCATTAAAAAACGCAAATTCTAAAGTGGTTTTTGAGGCACGAAGCTTCCACACTCATGCATGACAGAGGCTTTTCATAAAGCTAGTGTCATAGCCTTTTCTGAATCAACAAATATTTAAGTATTTTAACTGTCCTGGGAATTCTCCGGATATGAATCCCATTAATAACGCTTAGGAGCTTCTTAAGCAAAAAGGTGAACTGGTGGGCAAGCATAATACTGAACGACAGTGTAATAACACTAAAAAATTCCATTAAATCATGTATTAACTGCATGCCCCGAAGAATAAACGTGCTTATTGCAGGAAAATAGTAACAAACAAAATATTAAAAAAAGGTGGTTGTGCATATCCTATCCACAGTACATACAAAATTGACCGAGGGTATTGATTTTCACTTTACTTTTCTAAATATTGTTATTATTACTAAACCAAGTGAGATGCAAAGAATTGCTTTCTTAAATCCGTGTTTTCTTATGTAAAACATTCTTATAAGACAGAAAAGTTCTTTTATGAGAAGATCATTATAAGAAACAAAATTTCCTTTAAATATCTCCATCATTTGAAACAACAAGTTTCCAAAGCAATTACTGAAAAATTGTATGTATCTTGTATTTGCATTAATTTATAAATATCGCTCATAACGTACCAAAAACAAACATTAAACTATGCATTTCTTTCAAAACCATATTATCACAGGGTGGTTTCAGTCAGTTTTTTTCTTATAAACGGTTTTCTTATATAAGATTTATTTATTTATTTTATTATGTGCATGGTGTTTTAGAATAAGAATTTACGAAGAGTAATGATTAATTATTTTTAATAGAATTACTAAACAAACTAGAATTGAATGAAAAGCTTCCTGAAAAGTCACTCATGTTGTTTTAAACAGCTTGAAAACACTAAATTTTTTGATTTCATGTAATACTTACTTCCATTATAAAAGGTTCTACTGCCCCGGTGTGTATGATGTGCTCGATTGTCCAATGCAACTTTGACGTATTCTTGCTCTCTACAAAGATATTACCTTAAATACATTAAAACATTAAAAAGCTGTCAACTTTAATATTTAAGTTTTGTATTTGGTTTATTTTTCAACAACACTGCGTAAGCAAAGTTTATAAAAGAACTTCTTTCGATAGTACTCATCTTTGCAGATTTATTAAAAAGATACCATGATAAATATGGTTCAATTAGTATAATTAAACTTAGCAGGAACAAAAATTGGATCAAACGTTTATCTGCAACGTACTTGTTATGACTTTAACAACAAATGGATGGCAGCACTTTAAATAATAATTATACAAATCTACTCCTCTTCAATTAAAATGTTTTCTCTTTCTTACAATGTATACATGAGGGGTGTCGGAATTTTTTTTATTTTTTAAATTCAAAATGGGTATCGTGGATTTTGAAAAGGAATTAGAAAGAAGTAATTTTTGTTCTTGAACATTTTCCATAATTGAATTTTGAGACCCCGCGCCCGATTTTAGGTAAAAAATTACAATTCGAAAAACTTGTCAGGAAAACCATTCAAATATCTGTGGTGTTTGGGAGAAACATGATAACTGCATTTCAAAATTTGCTTCTTTACGCCCACTTTAAATCGAGCTAGAGCCTAAACGAGTTTACCAATTTTCTTTAAATTTGAAACACTTATGAACAAAAGTCTTTAAAAAATTGTGTTCTAAATTAAAAAACAATACAGATATGCATCGATCGTGTGGTCACAGTTACTTAAAGTGATTGTTTTTTGTCTTTGTAACATGCTGCTAAAAAAATAGACTAAAAATCTGCTCCTTAAAATGTCATAAAAACTTTTTACCTTAAATCTTAAGGAAAGCTCCTAAAATACCAATCGATTTTCTAGCCGTTTTTGATTATTTTTTTTTAATGGAATGCTCGAATTGGCCCCACAACTTTATACAGCGTACTTAAATTAATAATCGGTCAGTACAATTGAGTAAAGAAATCCAAAATAAAACCTAATAAGCAATTCTGACCACATACCGACTCAAATTTAAATGATTTTTCGGACCACTTTTTCAATTTATAGTTTTTTTTTACCTTAAAGCGGCCGCGGGGTCTCAAAATTCAATTTTGGAAAATGTCCCAGAACAAAAATTACTTCTTTCTAAATCCTTAACAAGATCCACGATACCCATTTTGAATATTATATTTTACGTTAGGGTGGTCCCTTAAATTGGACGTAGTCTTGGATAGCCCTCATCCGATTCAAAACATTGAAAAACAAATTCCCATTTTTTTTTTTACCAGATTTTTATTTCACCCCTCTGGTCTCCCTATTTTCACTTTAAGGAACTAATTATGGCTAAAGAATGTATAAAAAAAGTCGCAAAAACTTTAAATTGAATTTATATTCAAAAGTCCACTAAAAACTAAAGTAATAAATTTTTTATTATTTACGTTTTTATTCTTCATTCTTCAACCTGCCAGACCACGGGCTTTACCATCATCAATTTCTAGTCGTCTGAATTTAACCAAAATTCCACTAAATAATATAATTTACAGTGCATTTGTGCTGTTTATTTAATACATGTCGGTAACCATCGACTAAAATTATGCGTCTTAGAAGGGTACAACAACATCTAACTGATGAGCCCAATTGTTGTACCTGGGCGAAACGCATTTGGACTAAAGGTCGCAAAAACTTTAAATTGAATTTATATTCAAAAGTCCACTAAAAACTAAAATAATAAATTTTCTATTATTTACGTTTTTATTCTTCATTCTCTAAAGAATGAATAGATTAGATTCAGACTAGAAAAAGTTGTATTGGAGGGGGGTCTATTTCTCCCCGTTCAGATGGGAGGTGTAATTTTCTAGAAATTTGGTCAAGAACACAAAAAAATATTTAAAAAAAAACGGGAACACTTACAATGCCACGCCTTAGCTTTTCTTAAAGCCACGATAACATTCTATAACATGCTTCTTAAAAAAAAATAATTTTAAATAGTTTTTGACAACATAATTTTAATCTTAAAAAGCATATTATAGAATGGAATCGTGGCTTTAAAAAAAGCTAAGGCGTGGCATTGAAAGTGTTCCCGTTTTCTTAAATGATTTTTTTTTCTGTTTCGATCTTAATTTAGAGAAAATTACCCCTCCCGCTTAAAGGGGGAAAATACACATCCCCCTTCTATTTTGTTCACGTCTAAATCTAATCTATACCCTCAGAATGTTTATTTTCGCGTTTTATAAGGATCACTCTTAACCCATAGTTAGTACCTCAAAGTGAAAATAGGGAGACCAGGGGGTGAAATAAAAATCTGAAAAAATTAGGATAATTTTTTTTTCTATGTAGAACCATTTGATGCCTATCCGTCTCAGAATTAAAAAAAAAAACAATATAAGGACCACCCTAATATACATAGATTTTCATATATGTATACCTAGATGTTCAAAATAGGATCTTTTGTACAGAGAAAAAGTGAAGTTAAAAGCAAAAAATATAAACAATAGAATTAAACGCTTCAGTATTTTCTCTAAATAACTTGTTATATCTTGGAATTTTAAGAAGGTAAGAAAATGATTTTGGTATCAATTTCACGCCTTGAGAGAATTTTTTTCTTACTCTTGTTTTTGTACACTGATATATTTTAAAATGGTGTGATAACGTGTACATTTTTTTATATCAAAAGAAAGCTTAAATTGTTAGCTTTAAGTGCATACATAATTTATTGTCGTTTCTCAAATTAATATGGCAAAAATACCATTTTTTCTTTTTTATGTTTTAGCAATAAAACTAGGTCTTTTAATATTTTTGCAATCAAGCACACCTTAAAATTTCTTTTAACAAATAAAAAAACGAATTTAACAAAAAAAAAAAATACTTTTTTTTAGAAAGAATCACCTCCGCAAAAAAGTTACAGCACACAGAACACTATAGAATTGTTGTTGTATTTGCCTCCACCAAAATGACGACCGAGCTTCACTTTTAAAGGTGATGTTAGTTATCTATGTATATTAAAATTTATTGATATATTTAAATGTATGTGTGTATGTATGTATGTATATGTGAAACGTGGTTGCTTCATCTTTTTACTCCACAAGTTTTATCAACATGCCACAACAGTACTGGACCTAAAAATTTATTGTTTCTGATTCTAATAGTCAAATTGTTATACCTATATGTATATTATCTTAACTGCTTCACCTCCTAACCTACTAAGTCAGAATGCATAACAATTAACTATTATGCATAATGACAGTTTTGTTTGGTTCACACTTTTTGTGAAGCAATGGCTCAGTAGAACAAGCCAGAATGCAACTCAGTAGGTCAAGGTTGAGTAATGCATTCTGGAAGTTAAACCAAGAAGTTCCAGGTAGGTCGCCAGAACCAAGGCGAGTCTGATTTCGACTGTGAACGTGGTTGTTTCAATTTTATCTTTTCCAAAAAAAATGTGTAAAACCTATCAAATTTTGAAAAGAGGGGGAAAGTCTATCAGAGATGGGGAAATTTGAAAAAAAAGTTGACGAAAAACTGAACCTAAGTGAAAACTGCTTCTGAAATAACTCAGCGATAACTTACTTTTATAAGAATAGCTTAATTTGATTGAGTTAGATATTTCACTAAAAAGTTGGCATTTAGTTTTTTAGCTTTGTTTAAAGAATACTGAATTATTTGAAAAGTAAAAATGTCGAAGTTCATATTTTTCTATCAGTTTTTAGTTTATGTTGTCATTTTTATTTTATTATATGGTTCTTGCTTTTTGAGAATTTCGTTTTGTTTGTTTTTTTGTAATATTTTTTAAATTTTATTTGAGATATTACCTACTTAATCCATGTTTTTAAATTTTTCACTTCTTGTCCCGGGTTTTGCTCCCAGAAATAAGATCACCGTACATATATCGCAAGTAAAAACAGTTTAAACGTCAGATTGATCAGTAATTTGATTAACTTTATAAAATAAATTAATTTTAATTGGAACTTCCAACCTCTATATATATAAGTGATCCCCGATGGTCTTTCGATCTAACGATTACATAATACTTGCGATATTTGCTTGGTTTCATTTGGCACAATGTAGTCATTAAAAAAAATTGATAAATATATTACATTACAATACAGTTAATCATCATGATTCAGTTTTTATAGGTGAGTTTAACTTCCAATTTTTGAAACAAAATAAGCGTATTAAATCTATTATCTTTTATAAAGCCTATTATTCTTTTTTAAATACGAGTAAATATACATTTGAAACGTTCTTTATTCGATTAAAGAGATTATACATTGCAGGGCCCTTATAAATCGTTCTATATTGACCTCCTACTGTGTGACAAAAGATTTGTCGAAAATTATTTAGCCTTCGCAAACTGCATGAGTTTGTTCTGTCTGCCCTGGTTTTTTGTTCATCTCCTTTGATAGCAATGGCAAATTATTTAAAGGCATTTTTGTTGCTTATGAACCAGACGGTTATAAAATTTTTAGTCCTAAAACTAATAAATTTAATATTTGACGAATATAATTTTAATGCATTGAAGAATAATAACAGGGAACCTGTCGATAACAATAAAGCGGGTAAATGAGGTGTTAGAGATACATATATCTGTAAAAGAAACGGATAATGAACATTATCAAACTTAAAACATACAAACAGCAGAGGGAAACTGAAGGAAAAGTGAGAAAACAGTGAACTTTACTGACTATATTTTTTAGTTCGGCTTGTGGAAAACGTCAGATTATACTATTCCCGTTATCTTAGAAGCATTTCTTTAAAAATAAAAAAACTGAACTCACTTGAGATTGTCGATTTTGTTTGCCTGCCTAACCTCAGACTAAAATCGTCACTTTTCAGCATAGGTATGATAAAATAAAAATAAAAAAATTACCATAATCTGAAGCGCTCGAATATTTCGAACTATCGACTTTTGTTAACTATTCTAATCCGCTGCCCTAGACGCACGGCCCAACAAAAAGGACTTATTTAAGGTGGCGGTACTCAACAAGGTGTAAGGTTTCCTCCTTATATTACTCCGAATTTAAATCCAAGTTGGCAGGACAGGGGTGCGAGCGTCAGCATTTAGTGTTGGTCAACCGAAAATTTACCTTTCTTTAAATTACTTTAAATTTAATTGTTAACACTTTCCACAAAAACATCTCGATTAAACAAAATAAGTAAATAAAAGGATAGAATATTAGCTTCAAAAACAGTTTAACTATTTGTCGTACGGTGCACGTTTCGCGGTCACATTTGATAAAACGTGTGTTTTCCAAAATGGCGACTAATGCTCGCGTCCTGTAACAACCACCAACTTGGATTTATATTCCGCGGACTACCCTTAACTTATTCCATAAAGAAAATTAGTTCAGTTATAATTTGCATAAATTAAATACCACAAAAAGCACCTAATTAGCCATAGCAAGTTTTTACGCCGTCGCGCGGCACACCGGTATAAAACAAAATGAGCATGGGTACCAAAAATGAGCCCACCACCGGCTTTCGATTACTTAGTAGCACAGTACACAAATAGTAATTAATATGTGTACCATCAACAATATAATTGATATTCTCTGATGTGTACTGACTTAGTGGTACTTTCATCATGCGAGAAAGCGTGAACAGTACTCTTAAATCACAGAACACATATTATATTATCATGTGTACTAAGCTCTAAAACGGCTTTTCTCACTTCCCCAAAATAATAAGCTACTATTACCCACTAATTTACTGTACAATGTAAATGAAACTTACCTTTAAATATGTTACCATTCACTTCGGCGATAGGATTATTAGAGTCTATACCAATAATTTTGACCAAGGGATTTGTGGCCTCAAGTTCATTTAAAATATTATTCTTAAAATCAGCGAAAACTATAATTTCTTCTTCGTCATAGTCAGAATCACAAGTACTTTCATTTGTATTCATAATAAGTTTTACTAAAAGCGGTAAGGAAAACGAAATAAATTAAAAAGGTTGCCTTTGCGTCCCGGCGACAAAGACAAGACAAGATATCAAATAAAATCCGGCGAAACCCAAAAATTAATTAATCCAAAATTTAAAATTCAGAACACCAAATGCGTCAAAGATATTTAAGATGAGATGTTTATGTGATGCCATTTTTTAGCTTTTGTGTGTCTTCAACAGAGTCCGTCTACATTGTCTTCTTACTGAAAGTCGTTTTGATGAACAGCGTGTCTACATTATGCAATAAAATCCTGTCAGTTCAATATACCCATCCTTATTTCTCGCAATTAACCATCTCTCACTCCCACAAAAAAGAATCGTTCATGTCGAAGCCACGAATTATTATTAAAAGTGGCGCATCGGTGGATTTTGACTGAAAACTCTTTTCTCTTTCTTTCACACAAAATCTACCTATCTTACTGTATCCACCTTTCAGTAAGAAGACAATGTAGACACGCACTCAGAAATCATGGTATAAAAATCCATGTGTTCAATGATCCAGAAATCTGAATTTTTTAGGCTTCTGATTGGTCAGCTGTCATAAAAATTCTGAAAATTTAGATGACTTTTCGTTACGTTTTTCAAATAAAAATTTTCATCTGAAAATTCAGAAAATTCGGCCACAGCTAGAAACAAGAAAAAAAAAGAATCTGCACATAGAAGTTGAACTCAAAGTGAATGCAGCTATTTTTGAATTCTGTTGTCGGCTTTGGTCGCGTGCTGGTTTTTTTAATTTTTGTTTTTTTTGTAAGTGAATAAAATAAAAATATAGTTAAAAAGTATTTTTTTCCATTGCACTTCCAATTTAGTTTTTCTCTAAAAAAATAACAAAAAGTTAATGCTTTTCCCATTTTTATTTCTAATAATTATATTTGGTGGAAAAAATCGATGAAGAGGTGCATTTGGAAGAAATAGCGGTTAATATTTTTTGGTTTTAAGTGGAAAGTGCTAAGGGCTTCAACTATTTTCGAAACAAGGAAAAAGCATTTTTCAGTTATTTTGCATAGAACTCCATCCTCAGAGACACAAATTTTATTTTGATTAAAATTGAAAATTGATTAAAATTTAATTTTAATTTCCGACAACAAAGTTCTTCTTTATTATCACTTTTAGTAAAACCAGAAAGTAAAGACAAGATTTTGGCAAAAAAATATTTATGACATTTTGAAAATTGCACAAAATAATACTATTTTTGCCGAGAAATTGTAAAAATTGAAATTTGCAATTGCATTCTTGCAATCAATATGTAAGAAACAGGCAAAACTACGCGCATTGGAAGAGTACAAAATATATAAATGCATATACTAGACTGAACTGACAAAATAAAAGACCACAAACTAACTAATAGAACATGTCGTACTGTTCAACACAGCAACACATCAAGAACAGGCATCAAATAGTCATACATCTATCTACTATGAGAAATCCCAAGAAACAATAGGTGTGTTTTTTTCCTTGCCCGAATGGGCTTAGATGAAAAAAACGACATCGGGGATAAGCAATATACATGTTAAATGCAACAACAACTAAGCCCCTTCGGGCTTAGCTACCCATACTAACAATTTCGCTTCTATATTGCCCTATGGGGCTTTTCGTTTTCATTCAACCTATGCATATAAGCATTGCATAAAACGCCATAGAGTGAAAAAGGCGTCCTTTTTTCACTCCTATTGTACCTTTATGGAGTTAATTATAACAGTCTTAAGGAAGTTCACATTAAATTAAATAAAAAAAACTTGTTGCTAGAACCAAGAATCGAACCTGTGTCCCTCTGAACCAATTGTCTTACTCGCTAACCGCTGCACCAATCTCTGATATACAGTTCAATGCATTAAATTGGAAGCACTTTTATCTAAAATTGCCTCGTATGAGACAAATAGCATTAATAAGAAAAAACTTTCTTCAAGGAAAATATAAAATAATAGACTATATGGCTATAAAAACACATATTATTAATTAAATAAATAGAGATATAATAGATTAATTAATTAATTAATACCAACCTTAAACATTGTCAACAATAAGAAATATATGTTCTCAGGTGCTAAATTGAATATAAATTATAAAATGGCCGATTTCAGCTTGGCGTCACCATATTCACTAATACAAGCAATATAGAAATAAAGACTAACATAAAGATTATATAATAATTTTACGGGACAACTATTGAAGCGAAAGTCATTTCATAAAAGCAATATAGAGAGATTAAAGAAACATTGTTACATCGCTTCTATCAAGCTGATATAATTTGCATCAGAAAATATTTAAGGATTCAGCAATGCTCCAATGAAGCGCTATAGAAACAAATAACACTTTAATGTCTGAAATGCGAAGCAATTTTGTTAGTTGGGTAAGCCCAGAGAAAAAGTAACTAGCACAGTTACATATAATTCCCTTGACAAACAACAACAAACCCAAAATGTCAATAAATAAGTCAGTAAAAAAGTGGATACCAAAGTAAAAGCACTAGCTATAAATACCAATAAAACGCACCTATAATTCAAGGCAGCAATAGCAATGAGTGAGGCATATATATCTATACCAATTAGTGACTTTTTTAATTAATTACCTCGTCGAATGAACTATATTACACATTCCTGAACTTTCCTACCATCATCCGAGCTATAGTGTCGCTTCTGTCATTTATTGACATTTCCCAAATCTCAGAGGGTGTTTGGACAGGCCTCACTCCAAAATAAGTCACCTCACGTGAAGCCTGTCTAAACACCATCTTAAAACTGTCAACAATTTCAGTCGTATTTATTAGATTTTCTTAGAACACGTTTAGGCAGTTGCCGCAGATAGTCAATGCCTAAATAATTTAGCCTTCTTGGTATTTCTTAACGCATATCAACAGTTTTTGTCCAAATACGACCAAATTTAACCAGTGACATACCTGTTTTCATTAATTTTCAATTAATTAGGCCTGGCACCCACTGGGCAACTTAGTTGCCGGCAACTTTTAGTTGCTCAGAGTAGCCAGCAACTCCGAGCAACTAGAGTTGCTGGCAATCGCCCAAAAGTCAACTTCCGAGCAACTTTTTAGAATTCGACATTTCTGGTTTTGTGTTTTTTTGTTGAATTTTGCCACTGTTTTGTTTTGTGTCTAATACCCAATTTGACGTTAGTAAGATATGAATGCAAGGTAAAACTTGGCGCGTCTTACCAACTTGAATCTCATTGAACAAATGTCAAGTTGACGGAAGCGGAATGCTTTGGTGCGACAAGATTCTCCGTTGAATTGTAAAAAACCATAAGTTAAAATTCTTGTACTGAAATCCTGGAAACAAAATTTCAGAGCTCAGAGATTTTATTTGGTGAGAAGCGCACCTTTAAGTTACTGACAAAGAGTTCCACGAGCAACCTAAAGTTGCCGGCAACTTAGTTGTCTAGTGGGTGGTCTCCCATATAACCCAATGTTATTGAATCGGGAGCAATAAAAAGCGTCAGCCCTAAATGAATTTCAGTAGGCTTTTGGGCATCCAATTAGCTTTTCATCCATTTCAAAACTGGAAAATTAGAACAGTAGAAATATTGTCCTTTCTAGTTTGTTGAACGAGTCTTCTTTAAAAAAGATTTGGATACCAAATTTCAGTGAATAAGTTAGCCACGAGGTGCAAAATGTTTATAAATAACATTTTCGAGTTGGACAAGAGTGTCTAAAGTTAGAAATTGCTTAAAATGGGCTTATAAATACCACTGTTTATTTCTTTAAAAAGAATTCTAAATACTTTATTTTAACTATACTTTACTTTAACATTCGGAATTATAAGTTTTAGCTGACAGTTTTTGTAATTCATGATGGTTTTCTGGGAAAATTAATTGGTGCGGATATAAAATGGAAGTTTGTATGGAGAGTGAATGTTTTGCGGTTTCACTAATATCAAATTAGTTTAACAAAATGTTGCTGGTGCAGGTAATGTTACTGACATTCATTCAATTTTCTATCGCGAATTCACTAAGGGCGTAAAGGCTCTTCCAAACCATTGCGAATGCGAAGCGATTCGCAGCGAATCATTCACGATAGTACTAAATTATGATAAATACACAATGCTAAACAATAACAAAAATTCTTCGTCGCTCTGCATTCGCGTTGGTTTGGGAGAACCTTAAATCTCGAAATGAGTTAATTGGTGGCTAAGCTCATTCGCCGAATTCACTAATAGAGGTGATTATTATATGCAGCCTCTGGGTAAACGTGAATTTCTTACAAATTTTGCTAATTTGATTGAATCTTTTCCAAAATCAATGGGTGTGAAGGTCAAGGTTTTTAATCATTTTAATCCTTTAATCCTTCGCACATGAAAATTCGAAAAGAGTCAGATGCAAAGAATCATCGTGCAATAGGGGTCTTAAGCCGCGCCCAGATTTGCGAATATTTGTGAAGATTCAAAAAATACGTCAGTGTCGAAGTACGTCCAGGCGCACATAAATGTTTGTGTCACATTCAACGCACGCTATCTGATTCCCATGAATTTTCAGGACGAAATGTTTTA
The DNA here is from genome assembly GCA_946251815.1 of Dasysyrphus albostriatus. Classification (NCBI taxonomy): domain Eukaryota; kingdom Metazoa; phylum Arthropoda; class Insecta; order Diptera; family Syrphidae; genus Dasysyrphus; species Dasysyrphus albostriatus. Next base: position 67,233,372 of record OX276337.1, on the reverse strand, counting down.
ATAAAATCTGAGCACCCACGCACGGTAAAGTACGCAAAAATTAGTTTTGAAATAAATTTGGATTTTTGGCGAAAATATTTATGACGAATACATTATTCAGGGCGCATGGTGCACAACGAAAATTTGTAGGCCTGGCACCCACTTGGCAGCTTTAAGTTGCCGGCAACTCTGAGCATATAAAACATGCTGGCCATCGCCAGCTTTGTATTTTTGTGTTTTTTTTGTTGACTTTTGCCACTATTTTGATTTGTGTCTGATCCATAATTTGATGTTAATAAAAGTTGCGAAAAAAAACAAATCAGGACATCTAAACATTTGCCTTGGTCTGCCATTTGTATTGAATAATTTTACCAACAAGAATTTGACATTTCTATACAAGTTTATCGATAACACAATGACAATAGTAGTCTGGCGATACCGTTTTTATCGGGACAAAAGTAAAATCCACTTATATCGAATTCCTTTCAACCTTTGGAGATCGATTTCTATTTTCGGTTTCAAGGAATCTGTTAAAAAATTGATTATTTTATGTGCTCGTGTGTGTGTCATTTGACAGGAATATTAAAACAAAAAGTAAACAAATTGTTGCACGCACAAATTCATAACAAATATTGATAAGTGCATTCAATTTCTTACGTCTTTTTATACGATTAAAAACGAATATATTTCCAACAAAAATTGCAAAAATAAACAAAATAAGTTAAAAGTATACAGTCCAAAATCGACCAAGAAACACATCAAACGAGGAACAAATCGGCTAGTGCGCGCTTCATTATGTTCAATCGACTTTGGGCACTTGGAGTCGAAGTTGATTGATATTTTTATCACTTTCTAATTAATTGTTCAGTGCTTATTGATGAATTAAAAAACTTTCTAAAAATATTTGTTAAGAGTCACGAAAAAAAACTTTCAACTGCAGAGAAATGTCAAATCTTCTTAGTGTGTTTGCAAGTCGGTGTAAATCTTGCTAAAAATGAAAGATTTGATTCATCATCATCGGCTCGACAACCGGGGTCTGGTCCTGGCCTCTTTCAACAAGTCTCTCCACCTATCCCGGTCTCGAGCCGACGCCATCCAGTTGCGCACCCCAAGGCTTCGGGCGTCCTGGTCTACGCCATCTCTCCAGCGCAAACATGGTCTACCACGCTGCCGTCTACCATAGAATGTACCACAAAAGATTTTCCGAGCAGGTTCCTCTTCGCTCATTCGAGCTAGGTGCCCTGCCCACCGGAGTCTACCGAGCTTAATTTTTGTCACTATGTCTGCTTCAAGGTAGATTGCGTACAACTCATGGTTGTACCGTCTCCGGAATCGTCCTTCCTCACATATGGGGCCAACAATTCTCCGTAAGACTTTTCTCTCGAACGCGGCTAAGAGGTCACAGTGCCTTTTGCTAAGCACCCAAGTCTCGGATCCATACATGAGTACTGGCAGGACCATGGTCCTGTACAGCAGCAGTTTTGAAGTTATGGTTAGATTTCTAGATTTGAATAGCTTTGACAGACTATAGTAGGCTCTGTTGGATTTGAGAAGCCGCCCGCGTATTTCTTCTTCTATATTGTTATCGGCTGCTACTGTTGACCCAAGGTATTTAAAGGATTGCACCACTTCAAATTCGTGCTCCGCTACCTTGATTGTTTGACCAACTGTTCTTCTCGCATTCGACGCCACCATGTACTTTGTTTTACCTTCACTAATGTGCAGCCCCAGATTTTGTGCCGCCTGCTCGATCTGGATGAAGGAATCGTGTACAGCTTGTTCGGTTCTTCCGATGATGTCGATGTCGTCTGCGTAAGCCAGTATCTGGCTGGACCTGTTGACGATGGTCCCTCTTGTTGCCGTGCCAGAGTCACGGATTGCTTTCTCCAACGCCAGGTTGAAGAGGAGGCAGGCCAAACCATCCCCTTGTCGGAGTCCATTAAAGATGTTGATTGGTCTGGATAGCAATCCGGCTATTTTTACTTGGCTTATTACGTTGGGCATGGTCAACCTACATAGTCGTGTCAATTTATTTGGGATGCCGAATTCTCTCATGGCTTTGTAAAGTTCTACCCTGGCTATGCTATCATAGGCGGCCTTAAAGTCTATAAACAGATGGTATGTTGGAATGTTGAATTCAAGACATTTTTCCATCGCCTGCCTAAGGGTAAAGATCTGATCAGTTGTTGATTTGCCTGGAATGAAACCACACTGATATTGGCCGATGATTGTTTTAGCGTATGGGGTTATCCGGTCTTGTAGGATAGAGGAGAGTATCTTATAGGCGGTACTCAACAACGTGATACCTCTATAATTGCTGCACTTTGTGACATCTCCCTTCTTATGTATGGGGCATATGATACCTTTTCGCCAGTCTTCTGGCATTTCTTCATGCTCCCATACGTGCACTATGATATCATGAATTGCTTGACGTAAGGTTGGCCCGCCGTGGTGGAATAATTCGGCTGGTATGCCATCGGCTCCCGGGGTCTAGAAAAATTGATCATTTCTTCTAAAAAAATCCATTTTTTTCTAAATACAATCGATTTTTTTGTTGTAAGGTATTCAACATTAATTATCTGGACATAGCTTAATCTATATGGACATAGTTGTTGTTGTATTTGACATGTAAATTTTTTTGTTTTGCTGTCTTGTTTTTCAGACAGAATTTACTGGAGTTGCAAAAAAACACAGCTAAAATATAAAAAGTAAAATAAATTGAAATGTATATTCTGTAAATTTGAGATATACTGAAAATTAATATATATAATATTTTACTGTGGAACACGGCCATCTTTGACAGATAAAGTTGCTGGCAACTTAAGTTGCCCAGTGGGCTCGACCGAGCAGTTAAAATTGCTGGCAAAAAGTTCCGCGAGCAACTTAAAGTTGCTGGCAGCTTAGTTCCCTAGTGGGTGGTCTCCCATATAACCCAATGTAATTTAGTCCGGAGCAGCAAAAAGTTGCCAAGTGGGCACCATGCCTTACTGATGCGGACGTGGCTTTAGAAACCATAGTCCCCTTTCGCACGAGGAAACTGAGTTGCTAGCAACCTTCATTTCATCGGTGGGAAGGGCAGGAGGAAAGAGGAGTAAACAAAATCTCCCTGGTCGAGGATTTGAAGAGATTTTTTCACATCTAAGGTTATTGTGCGTTCAAATAATAGAATTTCAGGAAATCTCAATATTGCCTACATTTTGTTTCCACAAATTCAAAAAAATCTCTAGCAACTTGTTTGTTCGTGTGAAAGAGGACATAAGAAAAAATTCAAATTTGGGAAGCATGATGAAAATTTCACGTTACCAAACAGGCATTATATGAAGGATCAAAAATCTCACAAATATAAACTCGTCTAACATCAGCTCTTAGCCGAACCGTCAGCCATATTTGTTTGTTTTTTACTCTGCTTTGAATCAACTTTCTACCGGGAAAAAAAGATTTGCTTTTGCCTTCGTTTACTATACTTTTTACAAGGCAATTTAAAAAAAAAGAATCTTAAAGCATCTGTATTTTTGAAGCGTTGTACTTCTATATTCGCAATTTCCCTAGTAGTAAAGATAAAATATTAGTTATTTTTCATTCAATTTTGTGTTTATCATAAGTTGTTCAGCTAGAAACGAAATCTTTAAACTTTACATATAAAAGTTTAGTTGCTGGCCACCATTTTGAGTGAATCGATATTTTTCAGCTTGTGCTCTTCTTTGGTGTGTTTCGCACATTTTATTTAAACGAAGGCAAATTTAACGCGACGTCGCGAAGTAGATAACTAGTGGTATACTGCTACATAAAAAGCCTATATCTGTGAAAAACAAAAGCGACAAGAAATGGCAGACGAAGACCTATCACTGAACGAAGATCAACTTCTGGATAACTTGGATGATGCTAACGGAGAGTCGGAAATTTTGAACGAGGTGAGTCGTACTTCTGGATGTAAGATTTATAAAAAAAAAATTAAATACTAAAATTTTTGTCTTGTTGGCTGTTTTATTAAGGAGGAATCCAATATGCAAATTGACCCAGAATTAGAAGCAATTAAGGCTCGAGTAAAAGAAATGGAAGAAGAAGCTGAAAAAATTAAACAAATGCAATCTGAAGTAGATAAGCAAATGGCCGGCTCCACTACTGGCATCGCTACAGTACCTCTTTCTATAGAAGAGAAACAAGAAATCGATACAAGGTCGGTGTACGTAGGCAACGTTGATTATGGAGCTTCGGCTGAAGAATTGGAGTCCCATTTTCATGGGTGTGGAACTATTAATCGCGTAACAATATTATGTAATAAGGCCGACGGTCATCCAAAAGGATTTGCTTACATTGAATTTGGCTCAAAGGAATTTGTTGAGACTGCTTTAGCAATGAATGAAACCTTGTTTCGGGGCCGACAAATAAAGGTAATTAAATGATTTTTAATTATAAAATTTGAAACGAATAATTGAATGGTAAGTGGAATGCCCTAATTTTTTTTCTATCGAAAGCAAAAAAGGAAATAAGATGCTTATTTTCTCTCTTTGATTTTGTATTGAAGCCGGTGTTCAATTTAAGATATGCATATACACATATTTTAAAAAGAAAGAGAGGCATGGTTTTGAAATTTGTAGAACTTTATTAAATGAATAATTTGTAAAGCTCTTCGGATAAAAGTGTTTACAAATTAATGCTATAAGTGATTATTTTAGTTTTTTCTAGAAAACTGATTTGATGTTACTAATATGAAAATTCAAACAAATATACCATTAATAATTAGTTCACCCTAATGAGGTTTTAAAAATAATTTATTTAGTAATTATGTAGTATGCGACAGTACACATTTTGAAATTTTCAGATTTAAATGTGATATCAAGAGCAAATTACTGTATTTTAATTTTTTTCATATGGAGTGAAATTAGTGAAAAGTGTTGTTTGTGTGAATTTGTATAATTGTTTTTTGGAACTACCTATCTTTTTTTTTTTTTTTTTTTTTTACAAATTTTCCATATTTAAACATTATAATAATAATAATAATATTTCTTTATTAGTTCAATGAACTTTTCCAAAATCATTTACAATTACATTTTATGTCTTGACAATTTCTAGACTTTTGTTTTTTTTCTTTTAAATTTAAATTTCGGATATTAAGTTAAGTTAAAGTGAAGAGCAAAATAAATCAAATTTGAAAAAGTTTAAACATAAATATAAATTTTAAGTTGCAATTTCTTGCTTAATTTACAGTACTCTTTATAAAAATTTAAAGTTTACGCTTGAATGATATTAAGCTCGTTTCTGATTTCAAGTCATTTGGCAAACTGTTGAAAAAATTAACTCCCGTATACATCAACGAATTCATAGTGCTACTTCTGTTGCTTCGCATCGGTCGGAAGTCTTGATTATTTCTTAAATTATAAGGCTGGATTTCTGCTACTGTTGTTATGTTGTCTTCGAAGTATGGTGGAAGCAGTCCGTTTTTCATTTTAAATATAAACACCATTGCATTGAATGTTATTTTTTGCTCGATGTTCATCCATTTTAATGCATCTAACATTTGTCTTATCGGTGTGTATCTATTGCACTATCTATTCGCATTGCCTTGTTTTGAAGTAACTGCATACGATGTCTTATGTAATTATGACAACCGAACAAAATCGTAGAACAGTACAAGAAATGTGGTAAAATTATTGCGTTATGTAACATGATCGCATTTCCCATCGACAAAACTGGTCTTATACGTCTTAGGAACCCAACTTTTTTTTGCAATTTTTGCGCATTTATGTATGTTTGGCATGTTCTTTAAAATTTAACTCACTATCTAATATAACACCCAGGTATTTAATGTTCTCAACGCACTCTATTTGACAACCGTCTATGCATACTGACACCGGATCACGAATTCTTAACTTCATACATTTGGTTTTATTTACATTGAGACAAAGTTTGTTTTGTATGTGGCTTAAAACATATTTATATTTTCTAAATACGAGTTCAATTTAAAGCACATGTCCTTTAGGTCTTTTCCCGAAATGTATATTAACGTGTCATCCGCGAACAAAACTATTTTGCAATGTTTAAGAACACTTTTAGCATCATTTATATATAGCAGGAATAGAGAAACACCCAAAAGAGAACCTTGCGGAACTCCTAACTTTACCTCTATTGAATCGGATATTTCATCACCGAATTTTGTTCGTTGGTATCTGCCATTTAGGTATGAAAAAAAACAGTCATATTCTTTATCACAAATTCCAAAAAGTTTAAGTTTATCTAACAATATTTGCCGATCTATTGTTTCAAATGCTCGTTTAAAGTCCAGAAAAACTGCTATCACTCCATTACCACGATCCATGTCTTTTCTCCATTCGTTTGTGATGTAGTTCAACGCTGTTTCACAAGAGTGACCACTTCGAAAACCAGATTGTTCTATAGCTAAAATTTTGTCGTTTTCAATATATGCTGTAAGTTGCTCACTCACGACACGCTCCAGAATTTTTTCGAACATCGGCAACATGTTTATTGGACGAAATTTTTCACTATTACTTCTTCCTTTTACTTTTTCAACCGGCACAATCATCGACTCCTTCCAACGGGTTGGAAAAATCCCATGGTTCAGTGATTTATTTACCAATTTCATTAGAACGGGGCCTAATATTTCTAGTGAATTATATACTATGTCTCTTTTTATACCGTAAATGTCTTTTTTATTATTGCACTTATTAATTATATCACATATGGTTCTTTGATCACAGAATTTGAACTTAAATCTAGTAGCTATGCTAATCACAGAAGTTTCATATTGCACGTAAGGAATCGATCTAGTTATATCACAGATGCTTTCTACAAAGTAGGTGTTAAACTTATTGGCAATTGTCTTTGCGCCTTTTACTTTTTCTTGTCCAAATTCTACACTATTCAGACACTTTTTGTGGATATCATCCTTCAAAATAAAGGTTTTAAGCATTTTCCAAACTCCTTTTTGGTCTCCAGATCTCATTTCTATTTGTTCGTAAATATACTTATTTTTAGCTTCTTTGATGCTTTCCTTATATTTTCTACAAATATCTCTGTATTTTGACCAGTTCTCTATTGTGCTGGTATATGATGCTGTCCTATATGCTACTATTTTATCGGGTTTTAAACGTTGAAGCAGTGGGGTAAACCATTTATGATTATCATATTGTTTAACATCTTTTTCAATCGTCAGTGCTTCAACACATGCATTCATTTTAGTATGAATAAATCAAAAAGATCTTCACTATTTTCAATGTTAAATAATTCAGAGAATCCGACCTGCTCCAACATATCATCAAATGATTCTTTTGAATAATCAAAAAACGAAAGTGCCGTTTCTGTATTTGTTTGCCTTCACTATTTAATATTTCTATTTTTATTGTTTCATGGTCTGTTATTTTATTATCACAGTCTATTTTAACATTCACTTTATTGCACAATTCTGTTTTCGTTATGACATAATCAATTAAAGTTTTTGAGTTTTCGGTAATTCTTGTAGGATCTTTAACTAACTGAGAGAGACCTGAATCCAGAATCGAGTCCTCCATTTTTGACTTGTTGTTATCATCCGATAGCAAGTCAATATTGAAATCACCCGCAATAATAACATTTTTATCATTTTCGAAACATTGTATGCACCAGTTTGAATATATTTCTACTAACTCGTTGATGCTAGAGCTTGGTGACCTGTAGACTATTCCAAATGACCAGTTTTCATTTTTAAGCCAAATTTTAACCTTAAGAAACCATGCAATAGAATCAAATTTACTTACATTTTTTACGGAGTAGTCTATACCATTTCTTACATACATACTAACTCCACCTGTGTGCCTTGATATTGAAGTGCAAGTAACATGAGAATAATTGATAATTTTTGTTTCACATTCTTCAATTTTTGTTGTAACACGAGTTTCAGAGAGGACAATTATATCAGGGGAGCACTTACGGATTAATATTTCTAATTCACTTTTATTTGCCAATAGGCTCTGTATATTTAGGTAATATATTAAAGTTTTTCCTCTACACTTTGAAATTCGTTGCTACCACTGTTTCTTTCTCTCATGCTGAGCTTGCGCTTATAAACATTACAATCGTTATCAAATGCATGATGGTTAACATCAAAATTAAATTTTAATTCACTATTTACTTTAACACAGTTGACACATTTCAATACATCTGACTGACTCCACATTTAAAACAAATTTTTTCCAAGCTTGTGCACTTTTCACTCGTATGGTTAAAACCTAGGCACTTGTAGCATCTTCTTATATGTAGCCCATCTTTGACTTCACATTGATCCCACCCAACACTTAGCTTTCCAACTTGCAATGCTTAATTATAACATTCAGCGTCTAATTCAATAACTACGTTGAAAGAATCATGCCTTCTAAACTTGCTTTTCCATTGAGCTTTTACTTGCCTATCAGAGCATTTCAAAAAATCATTTTGTTCTTTTAAACACTGTATAACGTCACTGTTTTCCATTTTCTCTGACATGTTAACTATTTTGATTCTTGGCTTTTTATTCACTACCACATTCACAATATAGTTCTCTCCTAACTTAACTTCTATGTCATCTTTGAGTTTTTCCACTGATTTTTCATTAGAACATGCAACAATTACCGCACCACTGTTTAATTTTTTGATACCAGAAACTTGAGCACCACTATTTGAGGGATTAATATTAGATTTAATTGCACTGTTTGTTATATCTGCACTTTGAGTGATTTTTGGTAATACCATTACTGATGCACTTTTCTTTATAACATTAGCAAAAGAATTCTTTTCACTCAAACTACTACCAATAGCTTTTTTTATCTCTGTGATCACTGATTTATCATTTCCAACTGCACATGCACTTTTTTCAACGAATTTATTTATTGTTTTATTCAAGTCACTTAAATTTTCTTTAATATTTTTCATCTCATTGCTCATTGATGTCTGCACTTCAAACAATCATAACAATATAATTTGACTTTGTTATCGATGCGGCATCATATCCAGCGAGACCTATACATTTAAGGTGAAATGCATTTCTACAACCACCTTCACACAACACCATCTCTGTCTGTCGGGTTGCTTTTACACAAACAAGGCATTCCATGGTTACTAACACAATCTCCGACTATCAACGGCAAAACAAACCGTTTTACCAGAAACCAATATTTAATTTTTCACTTTTATTTATAAATTAAAATATGAATTTAACCAATATCCATCAAAAAAGAGTATATTTTTCAATTTAATGAAATCTAACTGTCACCGATGAATAAAGTTTTAACATTCGGTATTATCACTCAGATCACTTTATAATTAAAAGTTACAAGAGCAGTCTAGAAACACGTCTTACTCCATCGAAAGTCACTCGACATCAATATCGTACGGATTTAATTCGATATTATTTATTTAATTTTTGTAGGTATTTTATTTTTTTTAGTTATGAAACATTATTTTTGTTATAATTACATTTATTAGGGTTATAATAAAAGCATTTATCAATAAAAAGATTATAAAATATATTAAAATCCAGGCAGTTATAGACCATTAGACCATTAGAGTTTTATTTCTTGAAAAAGTTGCTTATGCTTTTGCCAACTCTGTACGTTTACAATTGGATAATTCTGAAGACCTTATTCGAGAATAGGAGGGATAAATAATCAAAATAGCACAAGAGGTGAAAAGGTAAAAAATCTGGAATTAACTCCCCTGAGGCAGGCCAAACTTCTACTTGGGAATTATAACCAAGAATAATTCCAATCCAGCATCAGCTTGAATATAAACAAACTAAGTATAATATCGTGACTTCTCATAGGCCTTTGCAAGCTTAGAGACACTTTCACAATATTGGTCTAGAAAAAATTGTCATGTGCAGATTCTGCAATCCTTGCGAAGAGATTCTGGACCATATACTAGGTAGATGCACTTGTGCATCAAGGGTGAAAATTTGAGTTCTGCACAGTTATGTTAAAAATCCAAGTAAATAATTTTGAATAAGAAGTCTTTCTTGAGAACAAACAAATAAGTTTTTACTGACAAACAATAAGGGTATTCATGCAACTTCGTAAAACCCTAGATAAGTTTACAAATTGGATAAGTTTATCATTGGTGAAACTTACAATAGGCGAAAAGTGAAATGTCAATTTTTCCGCGTGGAATATTGTTCACGTGAAACTCACAATAAGGCTGATTATGTCCTATGTGAAAAGTCACCATCATACAGTTGTCCACTTGTATGCGCCACAAACTGTGTATTGCCATTTTTGGATGCGTACGCATAATTACCATCAAAAACAATTTTGTAACCTCTCTTTGCTAGTTTTTGGATCGACAGAAGATTGCATATTAAATCAGGAACGTACCTACAATGCATTTTGTATTTTCTTTACAGAAGAATTACCCTTATAAAAAGTCTTGATTTAAATATCACCTTGTTGAGTTGCTGTGATTTTCTCATTCTTCTTCGCGACAGAAATATTCATTTGTTCTATGTCTCAACCAAATGATCGAAATACAGTTTATCATTGCATAAATCGTCCGTTGCTCCAGAGTTTAATGTGAACGTGATTTCCATTGAGTCATTGCGTTTCGCCGGCAACTCTTCTTTTTGATAAATTGCGTTTGACTCATAATCATCCCTCATACAGCAATCTTTTGCTCTTGTGTCTGTTCTTAAAGCATCTTTTTGGACATCTTGTATCGCAGTTAAAATTGAATGCTCCTTTGAATCATTTTGCGTTGCAAACTTAGCACAAGACTCATTCTTCAATGAATTTCCCTTCAAAGTTTTGCCTTTGGCTCTACATCTGGGTTTAATATGACCCTTTTTAGCGCATTTAAAACAAACTATATTAAGATTTTTCGCCTGCATTGCACATGCTTCTATCGTTTTAATTTGCCTTGTATTGCTATTTTGCTTAGCAAACACATTCAGTAACCGACTCTTTGCATAGTCCAATGTGAATTTAGATTAATCCATTCCTTTGAGTGATTCAATGAGAGCATCATATCTCTCATTTAACGTTAGAAATAAACTAACAATAAGATCCTGTTCTTCTGGTTTGGCCTCCGCCAAACGTAAATCACGAACAATATTGTCAGATCTTGAAACATGTTTTTGCATATCATTACCATCAAATTTCATGGACATTAATTGTTTTCGTAACACCAATTGACTTGTGATACTTCCTCGCTGAAACATACTCAATAGTCCAATATATATTTCTTTTGCATTAGGTAAGTGAGCTGTTCATCATTGATCGTTTGCGCAAATGAGTTTAAATCATCATCGGCAAACCTTTTCACAGATTTTCCTTCCAATAACAAATCAAGTAAAAATTTCCATTGACTAAAATTTGTTCCGTCGAACTTCGGAATAACAATCTTTTCACCGTCAGCCATTTTTATTTAAAAAAAAAGAATATTCTCGAGACTTCTTATTTTAGAATGATCTCTAGACTTATTATTTTAGAATGTTCTCCAGCCTTGTTATTCACTAACAACCCAATTTACTGAATTTTTATATTTTCATTCTGGGCCCATGACCTGAGAATTTGAGATCTGCACAGTGATGATAAAAATCCAAGTAAATAGTTTGGAATAAGAAGTCTTTCTTGAGAACAAACAAATAAGTTTTTATTGACAAAAAATAATAAAAGTAAGATGTTTATCCAACGGCAACATAATATGAACAAAATAATATATAATATAAAATAATATTTAATATAAATCAATCAAACAAACAAGACAAAGGTTGTTTCGATATTCGAATTGAATTACTCTTACTAACAAAAGGCATTTGGGAAATTCCCAAATATTGGAGAGCGAACTACCCTCTCTTAAAATACTTCAAATACTCAAGTTTCTTAAAGTAACTAAAATTTGCTATAACGAGCACCCAAAAGCCAGTTGATGATAATAATAACAAGATATTTATTAAAAGTGTGTTTCGTTATTCATTCTGAACCTTCAGAATATTTGGAATGACCATTTTGCGTTTCTTTATTGAACGGAATATTCTGGATAAAACATTTTGTTGTTTCTTTATTCATTCCGGAATATTTGGAATGCGTTCTTTTTATTCCATTTGAAAGATGGAATAAAAGAAATAAGGCGCGTTCAATGCACTTATTCTTGTTTGTATTCTCATTTATGTCAGATTCTCACTGGTGTTATTCACTTAAAAACTACAAATAACGTCTCAAACCACATTGCTATGCATTAAATGTAATCTTGTATTCATTTTGCATTTAACCAATAAATAATTACATTAAAAAAAATAAATATATGTGTACTCAATTGTTTTGACATATCAACGAAAAAACAAATTGCTATTCTTTTTATTCTCAATTTCGTTTCTTTATTCATTCCATTCTAGTTATTCTCGTTAGATATTTCATCTATTCTATCTTTCCTATTCCTATTCCGGAATTAATAAAGAAACACTAAATGTCACAAGCAGTTTTTAGAATGAAGATCAGGGGTTAACAATAAACAATATTAATATAAGAGAGTTGATTTCGAAATCAAAACCAATAACAGCATCTACAAGGTGAAGCTTAAAAGCTCTTACAGTCTTATTGTACCACAGTATTAGAACACATAACAATATTATTAACTCGACCTCGCCAGCTTTCTGAAATAGGCTAGTGCTCTAAGTAAAAGTTTTCATTCCGTTTTCGTTCTGTGGAAGTGTTCCTCACAATAACTTTTACGAGCTGTGGTTTCGTCATCAATGCTAGGTTTCCACTTGTCATTCACCAATTGACAAAAGACACATTTCTCGCTATCGATAATATCGTGATAAGGGTAATTCGCTAAATTATTTTCTTGTAAGCGAATGTTCGATTTGGCATTCTTATGAGGGCCTTAATTCTTTTTCAATAAAAGACACTAATTTGACAGCTATTCCAATAAAAATTGAATTTAACTTTGAAAGTTCGTCCGATTTTGTTCAAAAAAGTGAAAAATGTGTTTAAAGTGAGTGACGACAACACATAAGCTATCTTCCATCCATTTCAGAGGATGATAATATTCCTGAAAACAAGAAAAATAAAAAGATTCAGAAAATCAACTCTGAAATGAACAATGAAATGATACAAAAGGTTCAGAAATTTTATAAAAAAAAAAAAACAAAAATTATAATTCATGGCACTACAACACAAATTTAATTAAAGATGACATGACATCTGTAAAAATTTGATGATGAGCGTCAGTTCATAAAAGACAAAATAAATGGAAATAATTGTCAATGAACTGACAAAGGAGTTGGTTCTTTATCATTGAAAAGACTAACGAAATGAACTGCCAGTTTTGTCGTTTAAAGACCGAATCATGATCTTTCAAAGTGTGCCAATTCAAAGACAAGTGGAAACCTAGCATAAGCTAAGCGTGTTATGATATTTTGGTTAAGCCATTTATAGTTTTTCTATTATTCTTAACAGAATAAGTAGAACTTTTCCTAACATTTATTTTTTGCCATTAGCATTGAAAAGTTAGAAGCTAAAGCCAATTTAAAACACAACTATTGTTTATTAAGTGCAAAAAGATCACAGACTTCAATGGCATTGAGCAATGAGCAATAGGCTATTGAATAATCCGGAAGGGTGCAAGGGTTTTTATTATTGAATATATTTGTTTGGCCCAAAATCATGTTTAAAAGCGAAAATGCTACTAAATTCGCCCATGCGTTTTTGAGAGAATGGTCACACTGGCAATTTTTTAATATTTTTGGTATAACTCCCAAACTAAGCCAAGTTTTTTAAAACTTCCAAAATTAAAATCAATTTCTATCGAAATGGATCGTTTAAAAAAATTTAAACAGGAAAAATTATCAAAAAACACCATAAAAAATCGTAAACCGAAAACACTATTTTTATGCTGACCATGTTGATTATTTAGTTTATTTCTATAATTTTTAACCAATATTTATAATTTGCATACATTTTACTAATATGTTTATTTTATTTAAAATTTGCAGGTTATGTCGAAGAGAACAAACCGTCCAGGACTGTCAACGACTAACCGTTTTTCTCGTGGAAGTTTCAGAGGCAGAGGTGCTAGAGTTTCCCGTGCTTGCTGTCACAGTACCTTTCGGGGCGCAAGACGGCCAATGTAATTTAGGATGTATGAAATAAATTTGTCCTTAAAACTAATTCCATTTTTCCATTTTTCTTTAAATTTCGTTTTAGAAGGGGTTACCGTGGCAGGGCAAACTATTACGCACCTTACTGATTATTGCTTTTTCCTTCTTATTTTTAAGGTAAGTGCTGGCTTTTCTTTTCATATATTTTTTTATTTTTATATGTATGTAAGCAAAAGAAGCGTTGTAACATCGGGTGGGAAATCAAGCTTAACTCTTACCTAACATTAATAAAAAAAATACTTAGTTCATACTCATATAATGTTTATTTTGGATATACATACATACTTAGATTGCATGCGCATACTTAATATGAGATCATTCATCTAAATTTGGATTCAGTTTTTCCATGTATAAGGGTATGGTTATTTAGTGTTTGCTTTTTATGTGACAACAAACTGACCAGTTTCTTTTTTTTTTATGGGAAATGAAATTGTATGTTTCTTTCAGAAGATAGAAAGAAAATTAGAAGTTTAAAAATTTACTGAACGTATAATTTATCTCTTCTTATTATGTATTAAAACTGTATGTGTAAAGAGTCACTAATCGCCACTTCACTGTCTAAGGAGCTTAATGATTTATGACAGAAATCGACTAGATAACAAATGTAAATTGAAACTTTGATTTTGTTTTAAAATACCTTAGTCGTATCGTTGATTGAACAAAAAAAAAAGTTCCAAATATTTTCTTTTTTTTTTGCTTCGAGTTTGATTTAAATTTAAAAACTAACATTTTTCTTAATAAGTTAATAAAATTGTGATCACAACATGCTTGACGAAAAATTCATTTGTATACCATAGAAAACGTAGTGTCTACAGGCGAGAAAATGCTTTAAAAGTTTATTTATTAATTGAAATTAGTTTCCTGTCTGTTCGTCGTCCAGTTGCCGTTTTGTCTATTTTTATTTTCGATTCTAGAATGTTTATATTCAATTTTTATAAAATTGACAGTCGTAATCTGATAATTCTTTAAACCGGAACAGTAAATTAACCAGGATTTCTCTCAATAATTTATTTCATTGTTATGACAATGCTATATCTGTAATAGAACTAAATCATTGCTTTGTTTGAAAATCAAAAGATTTTTTTTTACAACATTCCTTCCAATTTTAATATACGGAAATCACATTTGTGTTTTAACTTTAATCAATCAGAATTAATTCCATTATTCGTAAAATATGAACAAAAAAACGAACAAATAAATTGCTCATCGGTCTCATCCAACGCTATTAATTGAGTCTGGAATCTATTTTGTATTAACTTTAGAGATGTAATTCTTTAGTTTAGATCAATAACATAAATTGTATTAAGAAATACTTTTATATACACAATCCGTTGAACCCTATGGAATACAGACTGTTTTCTGTCTTAGGCACCTGCCCCTACAAATACTTATAATATATACACAGTGCTCCATAGAGAAACGAACAAACAACGAACATTTGATCAACATATTAATTAGCAAAGTAAATAAAATCGCTTATCAAGTTAATATAATTTCCATAAATGCTTAAATAACATACTCTGGGTGGTCTTAACTTTTTTCTGATCATGCTTTCTTTTAATTAAACTTTTTCCCCTTAATGAGTTAGTTGGCGTCCATCACGTTTGCCCTGCACGGTATGTTGCGTTGAAATTGTTTTATAATTATCTCTTTGATTCTGATCAATAATATGGTTTATTTTTATGCCATGAAATTTAGATTTTATTCTAAAGTTTTTTTCGACTTTCTGACATCCAACAAAAATAAAAAACTAAATTTTAGCGTCGTAAAATTTTTGTTGGTTGTTGTCGAGCTTGAAAACAAAAAAATATAAGCTTCAATGTGTATTATATGTTTACAATTCTGGCAAATTTTGATATATCTCTCAATAATAACGCAATGGCGTTCAAGATTAAAGATAAAGTTCACATTCAAATTTATTGACACAACTGATGAACGCAAATTGAAATTGCTGCCAGTAATGTGGTAGTTATTGAAATATAACCAGAACCAAAAGGGCTTAATTTTGGTCGCTCAACATTTATGATTCCAATAGTTTTTATCTATTTGAAATATTGATCCATATTTGCAATTACGTTGTTTGAGGGCCGTTCACTATTTTTATTTTCTAAACTCAAGTTTTGGTGTAATAAATACAAACTGAGTTTGTGCGCAGTTTAAGTAAAGGACTGCAACACAAAATTATCAAACTCATAATTTGAGGTAAGTAATAAGAATATCTTCCGTCATACAAGATTTCATTGAATTAGAAAGCTATGCTCAATCCCAATTTTGTCTCACACGTAAAAGTAAAGCAATTCAAGTCTTAATATAGTTCTGTTTTTTAACTTTTATCAAGTTTTGTTGTTTCTAGTTTCTAGACATAAAATTTCCAGTTAAGGGTTGTACTAATTCCCTGAAAATCCCCGCGATATGGGAATTTAATTCACATTTAAATAAACCTAGCACATTCCATACTAAAAACAATTTTCAATTCGATATCACTCTCAGTAATATTTTCTTTCCGCACCAAGTAAATACCTATTTGCTTACTCATTGTTCGTACCGAGACTCGGTTTACCGTCATTTTACCATCTTACTTACGCAAATACCGACCGAATGAAGAGGGACACATAAATTCATGTATACGTTGGGCACCACGTGTGTACCGACCATATCGAACGAAACAATGCCTTACCGACAAGGTAGAAAGTAACATTTATACAAAAATTGATAAAAATATTTCTATTGCAGTGAGCTAAACTTATAAGGGTTTTCCATTGGTAAATTCACATATCAATTCAAAAATTGAGTTTTTTTCGTTGAATGGAATGCGATTTGAAATTGATTTGTTTTTGCCAATCTATTTGTGTAATTTCACTTGTATCACATTATTCGTAACAATTTTCGTCCCTTGGTCCACTTTTCGTACAGTAATATTAGCTTCATGATTTTACCGATTCACTTAAAATAGCTTCCTTTTTCTATTACAAATTATTTTCTTCATGCTTTGAGAACAATTTTCTCAATTGAAATACAATAAACAAATTTAAAACCTAGTTCGAGTTCGTTAAAATTTTAGGCAGTGGTTAATTTTTGACATTTCTATGCTAATGAAAGAGTAAGGGAGATGAATGTAGATAAATATTTTATTTTGGTGTCGTCAAGTCACTAGTCCTATCGGGAAATATTAAAAACAAATCAAATGAAAAGAAAAACTCATAAAAACATAGAAATATATTTAACAATTTTTATTTTTATAGGGTGTCTTTTACTTTCTTTTTACTTTTACTTTAAAAGTATCAATTAATATTCGCGCACTTCTACTAATCTCCTTATAAAATTTAAAATTTCTCTCCGCCGTTTCTTGGTCTACCTTTGATAAATATTTGACAATACAAAACAATCAATAAAATTTATTGAAAATTGTTTTTCAGATGGCCATTCATTTTACAAACTGAATTGTGTGTTTGGCGTACTGTCATTACTGAACAAATGCAATAGCAAAACTAATGGGAAATATATGTTAAAAAAAAAATCCCATTTAATTCAATTGGCACAGCAATAACCTTAAATTGTACTCACCCCTATAAAAAGGAATACAATTTAACTGGGATCAAATTTAACCAACATTTTGATGCAATTGAAAAATTTGAAGTCTTAAATTCGAGCTAGATTTTAAGTAATGCTTTTGACGTAAGGTTCATACATGAGGTACTACCTTTATAGACTAAACTAAAAAAGTTTAAATCTAGCATCTGAATATGAAGGACAGCATTCCTACATTATTTACAAAAAGTAAATATTCGGTCTCTTGATAAATATTTTGTCTTGATTGTCCTATTTTCATCCAAGACTATGCAATAAATACAGTTTTCAATAAATTTACTGTATTTTAAATCAAAAACCATTTTGGAGTTTTTTTTAATTTGTCTATTAGACTAGAAAAAGATGCATACAATCGGATATACGATATGACCAAAATTGCTTAAAAGGATCAGATTTGCCGCCATTTTTTTTTTTTTGCAAATCGATACTTCAAGCTTTGTTTGACCTTTTTGTATACATATCTACAATTAGCAAATAATTTCGAAATATACTAAACAAAATGCAATCCGAATGAAAAATATCCGAATAAATAGTCAGTTTGAATGGGCATAAAAGTGGGAATATGATGACCAAAAAACACTACATATGCAAAAATCCGCAGTCGATTTTTTTTGATAACGAAGCTCGATGGTTTGCCTAATCAAGCCATTTACAAATAAGACCCCAATTTGACTTTCAACTATAAAAAAGTAACTTCCCAATTTAAAATAACCAACGAATGTACCCATTTTTTTTTTTTGAATTTTTATAACAAAAATTCGAAAAAAAAATAAATATTAAAATATCTGTCGTAAAAAACGCTCAATATAATAGTACACATCTGCAGCTTATTTTTACCTACCAGACATCAGACAAAAAATGTTTAACAAATAATTCAATCAAATGGAACAATTTTTTTGTATGTTGATTACAAAAAGAAGTGACAAATTCTTAATCGATGACTTTGGACTAATATCGTAGCCAAAATTTGTTGATCAATAAAAAAAAAAAAAATACTGTAGCCGAATATTCCAATAGGTTTTAGCTATTGTCTGAAAAAAGTCCCCTTTTCAATTTTGACATTTGAAAAATCGACTTTTTGCCGAGTTTTGTAGGCAAATACTCCTATGTGTAATTTATTTCAAGTTTGGTGGATAATACTGAAAGATAGATTGTTTTAAGGTACATATTTCAAAGTTATAAATTTAATTACTGAAGCCGGAATGCGACTGAAGTCAGACTAACTTTTACAATACGAATACCAATCCTGTTAATCAAAGTAATCAAACCATCCGCGCTGCATATAAAAAGTTTACCAAAAGCACCAAAAATCTTGTGGGTCGAAAACAGTTCATTAGTTTGGCACACAAAGTTAAATTCGAAAAGTTTCCGACTGCCCCTAATCTACGATGCGTGTACTATACGAATAAAACAAAGACAAATTAAGTTATTTAATTTCTTGACCTTAAAAACATATTGATTTTTTGTTCGCAAATAAATCTTTTGTATTGAGACAGAACTTAATTTGCTTTCTTGCTTTCATTTAAAATAATTAATTTTGATTATCATTTAGTAAGACAATGTCTGAATTCCATTACCAAGAATTAAAAAAAAACACAAACAAAGTTCAGTCTTTTTAATAAAAGTGAAGCGGAGCAGAAATGACGAAAAGGACATTTACACTGAGTTACAGGAAAATGCAAACATTGACATTTTCATGCACTGTAATGAATGGCATATTTTTTTTTATTTTAAAAGGCAACACTGTAAAAAAGAGATAGTAAATGGAAAAGAGTGGCATCTTTATTGAAACTCAAATTAAACTTTTTAGATCTTTTTTCTATAGACTGAACCACTGTTCATTGCTTACTATCTGTTAACATTTGCAGCATTTGTTTCGCTGTCGCAATTTTCACCGCCATACCCTCGGCTTAATCAAAACATTTTACATTTTTCTGTTAAACAAATTTAACAGGAAGTCTTACGATCAGACCGATATGCCGATAGACAAAGGGAATTATACTCAGGATTACTGTTTTTAATAGTTTCTTGAAAATGATTTTTGTATACCCTGAAGACAAATTGAATTTTTTTTAGCTCATAATGAATAGGTATCTATCACATTATATGATGGACAAAATAAATTAAATGATGCGGCTGTGCGAGGGAAGTAGTTTGATGAAGAGTTTGGTAAATGAGATGTGATTCTTGATTGAGCCTTTCTAATTATTATCGAACATCGCTAATTGATGGAATGAGGGTCTGTTTTCAATTTGGAAGAAGGACGATCTGAAATTGAGTTTACTAAAAATTATTTTCATTAGTGTACCTGGAAAATTAAAATTGGTTAGCTTATGGATTAGCCCCTCTTTTTCAATTTGGATCCTGTTTGTAGTAACTCCAGTCCATACACTTGGTGGTAACACTCTCATTCGTTCTGCCGTTGAAAGCAGTAAATTATTGAAACATCTCACACACTATATTAATAAAATATTTGAGACTATGCGAACAAAAACTCGTCATATCCGTCCCAGCCAGATGTAATTGTTTAATATTTTGTAAACGAAACTAAATACAATTTTCTTTTTAACCATAGCAAATAGATTTCAAAATCTATGATCAGATATATATTTTCTAAGTACTCTCATTTCAAAGTTATTAAACAATTAAATTTGATTATGGAGAGTTTTTCTGACATGAGTATGGCGTGTTTTGGTTCTCATAACCTCATTTTTATTACCTACTATACTTGTAAAAATGTCTTTTACGATTTTTTTGCTTTTTCTGCAGCGAATTAAATATAGTGGCGAAATCTGCCCGACGGTTATGTAATACTAATGTTTATGAACACCGAGCACTGCAGTGGACTGTTGGCCAAAACAGATTTGCAGCTTCTTCGACGCAACGAAATTGGATTACGCAAGCCAAAAATTATGAAAATTCACAGTTCACAGTTCAGTTTGTGAAAATTTTTTTTCAGGTTGAAGATCGAATGTAAATTCTTCTACAAATTGTAAACAGTAACATTCTAAAATTCTTAATTGTCTCTTGACAAATTTGTCATCACACTCAGGGTGCAACAATCATTTTTATTCGTGATTTGTGGATCACAATTTTATGCAATTTTATGATTGTAAATAAATTGTAAACTGGTGCAAGACCACGGGAAGTAGTACCATTGATATTTTCTGATGAAGAAAACAAGTTTTTTATTTGATAAAACCAACTTTGCATATAAGAACGTATTCCAGCGTGACAAAAAGTTGATTTATTTAATTTTATCTAGATTCGTTAACAGATAGCTCTTTCGCTTTGACAGAACTTCGCATCATAAATGTCAAAGTATACACATCTGTTTTGAGTGCAGAGCTGTTTGCCGACATGCTGCCCATATTGTTTAACCATTGGATTGATAGCAGATGTGCTTTGTGAACGTACATGGTGCAGTTCTTTCTCAGTTTGACGTTTTCTAACTCACCCCGCTTTAAGTGATGCTGACCAATTAGTTTAATTTTTGCTAAAAGTTTCATTCCAAAATTTCGCAACATTTATTTAGTATTATTCTGAATTCTCTATTAATTAAATGTGGACTTAGCTTTAATAGACTTAAATATGTAGATACCATATTTATATTTTACACCATCTTATAGCTAAAATTAATGGGGTATCGTTATTTTATTTAATTTTTCAGAAGATCACATTCTCTGATTAAAATTAATATGAAGGAAACATACTAGGTGAAATAAAAAAATTATATTTTTTCTACAAATTGAAAGAGCACCACAACACGCCTTGCGCTTTCATGTTAAAAAAAGCATTGATTTCACTATGTAACTTTTGTTCTATGTTGTTTTTAATATAAATTATTAGTTTTTATTTCAAAATGTGTCATGCTAGTTTTTGTTTAATCACATACAATTTCATGACCATATAATTTCTGTCATAAGTTAATTTTTGTTTTGCTTCTTAATAATTAAAAAAAAAAACACATTTATGAAAGTTAACACGATCACATCTGTATAGAATCAGCTTGCATGTTAGTTATTAAGATATTTACACTTTTAATTTTAACAAAATCAATTTATTTCAGATTTTTATTGAAAAGAAAAAAAAAATATAGTTCAAAAAACATTATATGTCTTCTTAGTTAGTAAAAAAAGGAAAAATATTTAAAAAAACACAACAAAAGAAGGCAATTAAGAAGAATAAAATAAAAAAATGAAAGATTTCATAAAAGAAGAAAAAAAAAAAATAAAAAATACTAACTACAAACTAAAAAATAAATTATACATAAAATAAACATATTATGTTTAACGAGCGCTTATTATTTCAACTATAATGTTTTTTGAATGGGTCGAAAATATATTAAAATAAAAAAAATATTTTAAGAAATAAGAAGAAAAAAGAAGAAATCTAAGATATACAAAAAAGAAAAAAATAGAGGAAAGAATGAATGAAAGAAAAAGTAAAAAGAGGAAACAAAAAAAAGGAGACGAAAAAAATAAAAACAAAAAAAAGAACAAAAAGAAGTTAAAAAATCATCAACAAACGCAAAACAAGGAAATGAGAAAATCCCAAATAACCTATATAAATAATTATATAAAATAAAATAATTGATATGAAGATATAATAAAAAAATATTTCAAACAACAGCTTGTGTTTTTATTTTTAAGGCATTATTGAATAAAAATTCATACATGAACATTTCTTTTCTTTTTATTAATTTTGTTTCCAGAGAAATAAGCGGTTCTTCTTCTGTTAGAGAGAGAATTTGTTCTTTTCCATCGTAATAGGAAACTTGACGAACCCTGAAAAAAGATGCCAACGAATCCGTTCGTAATGGAAATTCTGGACTAAAAAGAAAAAGAAAAGAATGAGTTACGCATGAGAAGGAGAAAATCACAAACAATAAGAGAATTATCGTTTTTGTTTTTGTGGACTTTGAATTAAATTCAGTTTTAGATATTTGTATGACCTTAAGGTGCCAGTTAAAGCTATCATTTAAACTCATCATTGAACATTTTAATGATTGATTTTGAGACATTTAGAAAGCAAAATCATTTATTATTTTCAAGAACAAATACCTAAAAGGAAAGCAAGTCTACAGCCCTTTAAAACACACGAATAATGAATTTATTTTATGTTTCGATTAAATCATTAAAATCTGTATTTTTGTGTGCTGCTTTTGAATTGAAAGTATAGCCAGGTGAGTCAACTTATTTTGGCTCATTGTTGATCTTACGTAGACAAGCCTTAGTAAATGTTAATTTTGAAAAGCTTCGTTCATATGATGCCACTGAGACTATTGTTAAATAAATTCTCATCGCCAATAACAGACTAGCTGCATCTAACTAATTAATTTTCTTTCAAAAAACCCGACACTGCAAAACTCAACATGAACAACTCAATCTTGTCAAATATCAGCTGTTTTGAAATTTCTCTTTGGATTGCTGAGTATCTTAGAATTTTTGGGATAACTTCGGATTTGTTTGTTGGTCACAGATGATTTGTCATCAGCTGTTTTTTAACAAGGCATTACAACAACACAAAGCTATCCGGATAACTGAGAATTAACATCCAAACGCGGCCATTGTAACGAGTCTGAAAAGTCCTACTTAATAATCCTTCTCAATAATGAAGGAGCCTGATCGCATGATTCGTTTTTTTCGGTCTTCGTTTTTCGTCTTTTTGACACATTGGGTGAGGGGTGTAGAAATGTAAAGGGAACGAAAAAACAAAAGCACGTATGAAAATTGTAATATTTTTTCTGATTGAACTTTGACGTTTATGATTTTACAAACGAGTAGAGCCAGGGAATGCTTATAAACTTTAAATAATGAGCTTTAAAATTATTTTTCGTGATTAAAATAGATATAAATTTGAACAAGAAGTGATTTAAAAATATTTTAAATTATTACTGTTTGTTTTCTATAATAAATTAACCTCATATTTTTTGAACGTCAGAAAAACGAATGAACTCTTTTGGTTGTGTGTAATCGTACGAAGGTACATACGTACCTGTCAAAAAGACAAAAACGAAACGAACGAAAACACGAATCGTGTAATCAAGCTCAAGCTTAAAAATTCAAAGTCCTAAATGTCTGCATCTTTTTAATTTATTTTTTTCAGCTACCATACTAGATACTGTTTTCTGTTAGTTCTGTTAGTGTCAAGGTAAGAATTGGACCAACATCACGCAGTTCTTTACGATGTTCATGAAGAAAACGCGAGTGTCTCAAGTTATACACTTTTTTCTAGAGTGAGCCCGAAATGTGGCAGGAATTTGTGTGCTGCATCAACTCCATCTAAAATATCGTTATCGTTAAATATAGTTATGTTATGCAATAAAATGCACGTACCTTTATTTGAAAACGAAATGAAGAAACAAAATAACATTAAAGAAAAAGAACAGATATGCACATTAATGTATGTATATAGGTAGATATTTGGGAGACAAATTTAGGGTGTATTCATAAACGCAGAAAATCTGCGCTAGTACAATCGCATTTCTTTTCTGATGCATTTGTGAACGCACTCCCAATGCAGAATGTCTGCAGTAAACAAAAAGGTCTGACTAAGTCCGATTTGTATGTAAACAGAGTTCATAAACGTCAGAGAAAAATGGCTGCCAAACAAATTTTTTGAATTTGATTTTTGATTTGCTTACTCAAAAAGAAAAGAAAATTATAAAATAAAATATAAAATATTTGTAATTACTTACATTCTTTACGAGTCAGTGCCGCTTTGCCCTTGTTGTCTTAAAAATTATTTTAATAATTCCCGCTCTTTCTGCAGCCAAACAAATTCAGCTGCACAATCTGCCCGACGCTGACGACAGTCTATGAACGTTTATGAACGGTACGTACTGCAGTTCGACTAGGTTAGTTCGATCGAAAATCTGACTTTATGAATGCAAATAACGCAGTTCTTAGTTAGGCTGACGTTTATGAATACACCCTTACTGTTTTATTTTTATTTTTATTTTGTGTAATGTTCAAAATTGTTATTTTGCTGGGGCCTTATTACGTTAAACGATTATCGTTTAAATTCAATCGTTATCGTTTGAATGCGATTTTGTAAAACGAGAATCGTTTTTAGTTTACGATACTCGTTTTTCCTTACGATTGACATTTGGCAGTCGTACAGCTTGGTGACTTGGTTTTTGGCCCATAACTTTCAAACGGTAAATGCTATCGAAAAATAATACCATTAAGTTTTGTAGATCATGTAATTTGCTACAAAATGTATTGACAGGTTTTTATTTCGTAATACCTTTGGTTTAGGAAATATAGGTATTTCAAAAAATGTAAATTGACGAAAATATCTTTTTTAGGAATAACTTCTTAACGGTAAGCTTAACGTTAAACGTTAAAAGGTTTCAAGTAGGGATTGTAGTTATTTTCTTCTTTTATACAAAAAATATTAAAATTTTTGTTCTGAAATTTACCTTTAGAAAAGATAAACTATCTTAGGAATTTGATCAAAAGCCAAAAGTAATAGTTTTATGGTTTTTGACCAATTTGTTCAAAAAAATTGTATGTTCAGCTTAAGAAGTTTCGACAGTTTTTCCCGTAAAAGCGGCGAGTTACAAGATATTGAAGATATTTAAAGATTAACGTTATCGAAAAGTATTTTATCCAAATCTTGTAGATTATGTGATGTTCTAAAAAAAAATCGGTGCATGAGGAAAAAAAGGAACCGACTGAACAGCAGCAAACTTGTGTGTGTTAGTAAAAATGCTAGTCGCTGTTGCAATTCCCAGCGGGAAATATGGTCCTCAATGATTCTTATAGCTGAAATCATCAATTTATTCACTTCCCAAATCATACAAGGAGCGACATGCAATGATTAATTAAGTGAAGAGTAATGCAAAGATTCCTCAGTTCATAGATTTTACTCCACTTTCTGCTTTGAGCTTAAGAAACAACCCTTTCTTTCGCTGAATTACAAATTGCTATTGTAATAGGGAAAGTTATGCGATGAAAAAACTGTTGAAAAGGAATGTACAAGTTCATCAGTTCATATTTTGTGATTTGTTTGTGAATTTATCTCATCTTGTTGAATATAGTTCACAGTGGCTTTCTGTAAGAAAATCAATGAAACATAAACCAAATATAACTTAAATTGCGTTTGTCAAAACGCCTACTACTAGACTACTTAACAAATTGTACTTGAAAAATACTTGTAATTGAAATGTAATTGTACTTGAAAAGAACTTCTTGTTGAAATGGACGTTGACCTAAAAAGTACTTGAAAATGTACTGGGCAGTATTACAGTACCAAGTACTGTAAGTACATGAATTTGAAACACAGTACTTGAAGATTGAAGAAGTACTTGTACTTGTTATTTTTGAAGTACCAAGTACATTGAACTCGTTTTTTTTTTCAAGTAAAAGTAGAAGGTACTGGGTATTTGATTGGTTCTTGGACTTGAAAGCTTACAGGTTTGATATGTAAGTACCAAAACATTAAAATTTGCTTTATTCAAAGTTTTAAAATACCAAACTGCTTTTTTAATTTCTAATGTACCTCAACTAGTTGGAATGGTAAATCGAGTAAACTTTTATCTCCAAATTAATAAACGGCGGATGACAATGTGCTGCTGGCGTTTATACATTTAATAACTTGAAATTCTTATTAACAAATGTGTGATCACGTCATAGAAAAAGGAGTAAAGGAAGTGGTGTATGTCACATATACAGTGTACGTGAGTATACTTTTGCAGAACCAAAGCGAAGTTTATGGAGATTGCAAATAGTTAAACAAGTAAACAAAATCTATTAAACTTAATAACAAAGCAAAGTTATATAAAGGTTAGTAAAGTGAATACTTTCAATAATTTATTAAACAAAATATGAAACAACATGCGGTGCTGGGTTAAATCCTGTAAAAACGCCTATATTAAAAAGTGTACAAATATTTCAACTCACAAGCAAGTTTTATCTGATATTTCCACATAAAGAAAGGAAAAGTGATGTTATTTTGGTAAATAAATTATCGTAGAATACTTAAACATTGACATTTTAAGGTAATTTGTTTTAAAAAAGCAAATTATTGAAAATAAAAATATACTTCGCTTCAGTGATTTTGTTGAGACTCATCTGTCAAATGAGAAACTCTTTTACAGGGTCTAACAAATTTTAGTTGGTGACAGCGAGGCGCTTAAATCCGTTGAGTGGCCATAGTGCAGAGTTATTTTTTAACATTTTAAATACATTATTGTTAGAGGGCTTTCTGCTGTTGCCCTTACCTATCATGTTAGTTTTGTATCTTCGCTAGGAAGTGTTTGTCAGTTTAAAAGTACGCTACGATAAAAACAAACGTCACTTTACATTATTTTGTGTAGAAGAATATGAGACAAAACTAAGTAGTGAAATAAAAAAATTATACACAGTATTTCAGGCGTTTTTACAAGATTTTATGCAGCGCCACAAGTTCTTTTGTATATTTTTTTAAAATAAAGTATTGCAAAGCATTCACTATGTTGATATTTATTTCACTTTTTTATTTAGTTTAACAAGCTTTTCCACTATTTCAATGATTTAAAACCTATAGCTCGGGAAAATGACCGAAGCACTTCATTGATCATTTTTCTTTTCTAAATTTTGCTTTCTTTGAGCGCCCCGTATTTGGACTGCGACCCTGTATCAACGCATTTGTGTTTGTGTAACTCATACTATTTTAAAAAATGCTTCACTTTTTCCATGATATACCAGTTCCTTTACTTCTTCTTCCTTGGGATAACGTACAGATAACTTTAGCTTGCCAAATTCCGCGCATAAAACGGATAACTTCTTTACACAAAAGAGCACACGTGATTGGACCGTTTACTACTACTAGTATACACTTCGTAAATCAGTGCATGCATGTGCCACATGTATAGGAAAATCACAATTATTTGATGAAGTTGTGAATTTGGCGAAGTGATAAATACTTGAAAGATATCATAAATCGTCGTCGTTCTATGAAAATTCCCTAAGTGATTTTTTTTTAATTCTCTCAATCCTAATTGAGGTAATGATTAGTCGAGTGGTTAGAGTCAACAAAATTTTACATAATGCAAAAATATACAAGATTAATGTTAAAATCTATGACTGCAAATGGAGAAGCTGTAATTGGTATTCTAAAGGGTTTTTCAACAGGACGCTACAAAAGTAGAGCGACAGGGACAGCAAACGACGCCATATTTCTTGGCGCTCTTTTGACATTTCTCTTCTGTAAGATTTGCCATTTCATGATGGAAAGATATACGAGCCAACAACGAGTCGAAATTATCAAAATTTACTACCGAAATTCGGAGTGAGTGGCTGCAACGTTAAGAGCGCTACGTCCAATTTATGGTCTTCATAATCGTCCTAGCAGATCAACAATTGAGCGTCTAGTGGAAAAATTTGAATCCACAGACACAGTACAAAATGTTCCCGTGCCAGTGAGACAAAGAAGTGCCCGTAGTGTCGAGAATATTGCTGCCGCTGAGGCTTCAGTTGCAGAAAGCCCAAATGTATCTCTCACACGTCGTTCTCAAGCGTTGGGCATCTCTGTGACGTCGTTTTGGCGAATTTTGCGAAAAGATCTTGGCCTACATCCTTACAAGATTAAATTGACACAAGAACTGAAGCCGCTTGACCAGAATATATTCGACCAGAAGCGTCGTATGTTCGTGAATTGGGCTGAGCAACAACTTGAAAATGATTCGGATTTTCATCGAAAAATCATCTTCAGCGATGAGGCTCATTTCTGGCTGAATGGCTTCGTCAATAAACAAAATATGCGGTATTGGTCAGGCAGCAATCCACATGTACTTCATGAGTCATCATTGCATCCCGAAAAAATTACGGTTTGGTGTGGTTTATGCGCCGGCGGTGCCATTGGGGCGTACTTCTTCCGTGATGATCAAGACCGGCACGTTACTTTGAATGGGGATCGCTACCGTTCAATAACCTAATATTTTTGGCCCCAATTGGATGATATGGACTTGGAGGACATGTGGTTACAACAGGACGGCGCGTGCCACAAGCCACACAGCGAATGTCACAATCATGTTATTGGAAACCAAGTTTGGAGAACGTGTTATCTCACGAAATGGTCCAGTCGCTTGGCCGCCTCCGTCGTGTGATTTGACGCCGTTAGACTATTTCCTGTGGGGTTACGTCAAGTCTATGGTCTATGCCAACAAGACAGCGACGATTGATGAACTTCGTACGAATATCGGCCGATTTATGCTTGAAAACCGTCGAAAATTGGGTTCAGCGTCTGAACTTCTGCAAGCGTGCCCGTAGTGGCCATGCAAAAGAAATCGAGTTCCATCATTGTATATATAGAATCCATAGTATTATTATGATGGCAATCGATAGCGGCGACATCTGTTACACATTAAGACAACTAAAAAATTAGATTAGAAATATGAGTGAAGTCGCCGCAGCGCCACAGCAGATATCAAGACTACTACGAAAAGTCTTTTCATAATAGTACTATAGATTTTATATACAAAGGTTCCATACATAATGGCATCGAACGTACTTTCACAAAAATAGAGAATTTCATTGATATCCAAAACCGTTTTTGTTTTATTTAAAAAAAACTTTTGTAGCGCTCTTATTGAAAAACCCGATATTTTTGAAATTTGGTCGTTCCTAAATGAAAAGTTACTCAAAGTAACTTTTTTAACTATGACGTTGCAACTCTTCTTTTTGACACATTAACCATAGTTAACTAAAGTAACATAAAAGAACGTACCACCGATGTCGTTCCAAACTTCATATGTATTTTCGTACCGTGCAACGTTGACAGTGCTACGTGCTACAGCACTGAATCTGAATCGTTCGTTGAATGACCCTTTATCAGAAAATGGCTGCATAGGTATTCAAATCTCATTAAAACAGTAAAAGTAAACAATAAAACTTTAGTGTGGCTTATGGCAACTTTTATTTAAGTGGTTCTCTTTCACGTTAAATACTTACATTTTAAATTATAACATTTGTTTACATTAATACAACGACAAATAGCTCCAAAGATGTAATTTATTTTAAATGTGATCAAGTCACTTCCAAACTCCAATCTTAAACGAAGGAAGTTGTAAACTCACATTGAAAATTAAATAAACAATTAACATATAGGAAAAGAAAATACATAGCTATGTACATATTATGTATGTATGTACATTTACATGTATATGTTTTTTTTGTTTGTTTGTTTAGGTACTGAAATAAAAGTCACTGCATTTGGACTCTGACCCAAAATATTGTTTCCAAATACTAGCAAAATTTATTTCCTTACAAGAAATATATTTTTTTTCTTACTGTAAATTCTATCATTAAAACAATAAAATATGTAAATATTTAGAAAACTTTTAGTTTTTACTGAATAACAAATGTCATCATTGATATGTTAAAGTTGATATGTATGAGTATTTGCTTAAATCTATAGTTTTTATGGGGAGAGTATGATAACTTAGGCGATACAAAATAAAAACTGTTTCTTGAAGGAGGAAACAACACATGCATTTTTATTAAGGTTGTCTTCAATATAACAAAAAAAGATCGATTAACAATTAAAACTAAAACTATTTAAAAGCAACGGCAACACTTAAAATAAAGCATCTACTATGCACATAGGTACACTGTGAAATCTTTTGTTTTATTTTTTACATCAATTGATTTTCATATGTAAATAGTTTTTGAAAAAAATACTCTCGAGCTCAGAATTTGTGGAGAAAAATTTATTTTTTTTCTCAGACGAGTAAAAATGATTTTTTTTTTTAATTATTGATAGAAATAATTCGATTAATAAAAACAAGTGTAGAACTTAATGTTGTTCAAGTGTTGCTGTTGTTTTTATTATTTTTTAATTTCAAGTCATTTTTTAAAGATCCCGACTTCCATACATAAAAATGCTTGTATTTTGCCTTTCTACAAGAATCCGTCATTATTTATGGGTCGCTAAGTTGTCTTACTCATGCCCTTATTATTATTTGTATTATTAATTATAACAATTAAATACAAATTATTTATAAAGAACACATCTCGTCCTAGATTATGTTTTTAAAGTGATATGTTTTTCGATAAACAATTTCTTATTTTTTCTATAAATATCTTTTCTGTTATATTTTATTATTATGTATATATTTAGGGCAAACTACTTATTGTATAGTCAGTTCTTGCAATTTATGTACATTTCCCGTGTTGATTGATATGTATCTTTTTGTATAGCAAATGACAATATTCTTAAAAAATTGTTAAACTCCACGTGTTTTTTGAATGTTCGATAAAGTTATGATTGTATTTCACACCAATACGAGTAAAAAACATTTTAGGTAAAAAATGTAAATTTAAAAATATTCTAACATTTATGTAAGTAAGAATATAAAATATTTCTTGAGCTAAAAGCAAAAAGCAACAAATTTAATAAGCCATTAATACTTGATTAAAAAAAATACTTAGATTAATACGCCTTTTTTTTCTTAGACATTTTAGTAACGACTTTTACTTTGTTGTATTAGGTACTGTCATGTCTTGAATTAAACATTTGTAGGTAGTGTAGTGATTACAAAAAAAAATTCTTTAACATTTTTGTATGTTTTACAGTATTTACGTTGGTTTATAATAAATGTTTTTTTATGTTATTTTCTTTTTCAATTTTTCCGCAGGGCATACAAGATTGTATTTAAAAAAAAAATCATCAACATTTTTGTAGTTTTGTTCAAATTTGTTTACTTAAAGCAGTAGCTGATTCTTTAGACGAATCTAAAAGGCCAAAGTTTGAAAAGACATATATTAGCAATGATGTTGGTGCTCAAGACATTGCTAACACCCATTGATGTGGATGAACTGACCTTTTGCCCAGCACAGTGCATTTTTTCCAGCGGCATGGCTTGAACAAAATACTCGCGGTTCTCTATTAACATATGACATAATGGTTTCTTCTTCTGAGCCATTTCATCATCGCGGCTTTTTAGATCTTGCAATAGGTTTGGGAACCAGATCAAATCACAGGAACATATAAGTGGGTTATCTAAAAAAACATATTGGTATAACATTAGGTATATTTAAAAAGTTTTTTAACATAATTTATAATTCTAATCTAAACTCATACAAATATCAGTTTTTGTTACTGTACAAATAAAAAAATCTTTTATTAAGAATGTTAAATCAGGTCCTCCGTCCCCCTGCAGTGCGGTATACTTTAAACAAAAATAATGTACTTCATTGGAATAAAAAACTTTAAAAAAATGGTGATTTACTCAAACATTTCTTATCATCTAAGCAACACCCGAATTTTTATATTTTTTTCCAAAAATATTACTTTTTCAAACAAAAGTGGGCATGCTGTGGGAAATTTTTTGTATTGGTTTTAAATCTCACCAATTATCATATCTGAAAATTTTATCAAAATCAGTTCAGTTTTTTAGTTTTTACTGAGTTTATGGCTCTTTTAAGTAAAGTGCATCACTACTCTGTGTGTCCGACATATTGGAAAATGGCGTCTAAAACATCTAGTCCGAAATATGGTGTTTTTCTCACTCTAATATTTGTATTTAAACCAATTCTGGTGATAAGCCAAAAAGGAACTAAAATTTCGAAACGGGACTCGAGTACATTGACTGAACTAAGACAGTCAGGAAATAAAATAAAAAAACGTTTAAATAAAATCACTTCCTTAATCCTCATCAAAAAGTAGTGCATGAAATTTGCAATCAAAGGGCACGGTAGTGCACAACCAAGTTCGCGGCACTTCACCCTTTTTACAGGAACAAATTCAGGTGAAATTCTAACCCACTTAAAGCAGGTACGGCTACAGGGGGATACAATTACCCCCTTCTGGATAAAAATGAACGAAGCATAAAATATTAATTTAATCCATGATTTTCATTTCCATTTTCCTGATTTCCCATTTTATGAAATTATTTAATACTTTTCGATGAAACAACCGATGCACCTTCATTTATCTCAGCTGAGCTTTACCTTAAGATGGAAATCGTAAAAAAATCGTGTTGCCGAACAAAATATTGAAAAGTCTAAGGGCGTGAACGACTGAATTTACCAAAAGCAATTTTCTGCAGGCAGGGCAATTTCATACTTGACGAAACCAAAATCGACGTCAAAATATCAGACACGATGGTGACACGATTTGTGATTAGATTTTTTCTTATTAACTTTGTATAAAATTTTTTGTAGCAAGAAAAGCGGCATCTCTGAACTTGCCTCAGGTGCTCTTAGGTCTAGGAACGGCCCTGGCTTAGAGTATAAACCTGTTAAATCCACTTTTGTCTTTGGGATACGTCTACAGTTTGGAAGGTCGAACGAAGACGCATCGTCTGACATAATAGTCTAAGAGCCCACAACAAATTTTTGGATGTGAAAATTAACCAAAAATTAAGCACATGAGACGAAAGCTGTATAGAGGCTAATGAAAGAAATGAAAGTCTTGCAGTCCATGGTTGCGGCTTTAGTGAGTAATACTAGTACTTCAAAAATGCAAACAAAAATCAACTTTAGGGATAATTGTTTGAACCCAAATTTTTGTTCACACATCCCTAGACAATGCTCCCCTGATAACAAAAATGTGTGTCCAAGACCATTTGGTGGGGGCCTTAACTCTGCCATTCCGTTTAAAAAACATAAGAAGTCATCTCAAGGGATAGTGGTATGAACCTAATTTTTTTGTACATCCCTAGACTATTAATTAGATTAACGAATTTGAGAAAAAAGTAAAATATAATTTTAAGGTGCCGTCACACAGTGCAAGTAAAGTACTTGCAGCAAGTAACGGGTGATTTTTTAGCTGGTTTGGTTTTGGCAACACTGGTTTAGACAGCTGACGTGTGTTTAGTACCTTGTGTCACTGTCAAACAGCTTCAGTTTGGTTTGCAATTTAACCATGGATCGTCTTACAAATGAACAACGCTTGCAAATTATTGAATTTTACTATCAAAATTCGTGCTCGAAAAATTATCGTTATTATCGAAAAATTGTGTTCAGCGATGAGGCTCATTTTTGGTTGAATGGGTACGTAAATAAGCATAATTGCCGCATTTGGAGTGAAGATCAGCCAGAAGCATTGCAACAGCTACCAATGCATCCCAAAAAAGCCACTGTTTGGTGCGGTTTATGGGCCGGCGGCATTATTGGGCCATATTTCTTCAAAGATGATGCGAATCGCAGCGTTACTGTCAATGGTGAACGCTACCGAGCGATGATAACAAACTTTTTTTTGCCCGAAATGGAAGTTCTTGACTTGCATGATATGTGGTTTCAACAAGACGGTGCCACATGCCACACAGCACGCGAAACAATGGCGCAATTGCGAGGCGAGTTTGGTGAACAGTTAATTTCACATTTCGGGCCGGTCAATTGGCCGCCTAGATCGTGCGATTTGACACCATTAGATTATTTTTTGTGGGGGTATGTCAAGGCTTATGTCTATAGGGACAAGCCCGCTTCGATTGACGCACTGGAAGCCAACATCCATGCATTCATTCGTGAGATACCGGCCGATATGTGTGAAAGAGTATGCCAAAATTGGAATCAGCGGATGGGCTACCTGAGACGCAGCTGCGGTCAACATTTGCATGAAATTATCTTTAAACATTAAATTGCAAGGTTCAAACTATCGATTCAAATAAATATTTCATTCATTTTTTCGAATTTTTTGTGTTTTTTTTTTTAAAGTTCTAAGCCTCTTAAAAAATCACCCGTTAAAATGATTGCTGCAAGTAAAACTTTCCAGGTGTGACGACCCAAAAAAGTACTTGCAAGCAATTATTTGCTGCAAGCGATTTGCTTGCTTGCAAGTACTTGCACAATAAACACTTGCTTGGTGTGACTAGGACCTGCAACTACTTGCACGCAAGTAAATCACTTGAAATCACTTGCCGCAAGTATTTGCCACTTGCGCGATTTGCGCAAGCAAGTTTTTTACTTGCTTACAAGCGAACGTATGTTTTCGATCAAAATAACCGAAAAAATCGTCTCCATCTGCCTGGAAGGCTCTCATCAGTGTTGTAAAGCTAGTACAAGAACGGATTTTCAGCACCACGTTCCCAAAATGGTCTGGTCATACCCAAATAATTTATCATCTGGACCAGCCATATTTTTTTGTTTCAAATGTTGCAATATAGAACAGAAACGAACGACTGGATCGCACGTAATTGTCCTAATAGTTCCACTTGCTTGGCACTTCAGATCTTTTAAAAATAAAAAAGTAAATTTTCTTCCCGTTCAAAACCAATTTCTTCATACATAACTTCTTCTTCTAAATCTTGATTGTTCATTTCAGATCTGTCGCTTATGAAACAGTGAACGAAACGAATATTTCAAAATAAAATTTTTGAGGCAATTGCTGCAAGTACTTTACTTGCACGGTGTGACGGCAGCTTTAGAGTTTTGAAAAATTTTTATGCTTATTTTTCGAAAAATTTTAGTTTAAAATAAGTTTTCTTCGAAGATTATCAATAGATTTCACTTGATTTAGAAAATTGCTAAACTAGCTAATAGAACACAGTATTGGCTTTAAAAAAAAGTATAATAAGGGTATTCATGCAACGTCGTAAGTTTACAAATTGTGTAAAATGATAAGTTTACGCCAGAGTTGGGAAGTAATGATAAAAAAAGTTAAATTTCAATTACTTGTAATTGAAATCTCCGACCACTTTTTTCAATTACTCTTAAATGTAATTGAAGAAATTCAATTACTAATAACATGTAATTGAAAAGTATCAATTAATTGTAATTCAATTACATTAATGTAATTGAAAACAAAATTAATTGTCAAAATGATTACTTTTTTCAGTAATCATTACACAAAATGTAATTAATTAACTGTTTTTGTCAATTAAATTTTTTTTGGAATTGCACATAGTACGAGAGCTAGCAACACAAAAAAGTAGTCATTTTAGTATGGCTGGCTTGTATATCTATTTGCTCTAACTCCTCAGATTAGAATGTTTAAATTAATTTTGTTTGCATTCTAAAGTCTTCAAAATGAATATATTGTATTAGTTTGGTAGTAAGAATACCTTTTATTAACTATTATTATTATTAATATTATGTTTAATTGATAAAAACATGTAATGAAATATAGTGCTATTTATTACATCTCCCTAGAAAGATATCTAGCTCAACAGCAATATCTTAACATGTAGGTCAAAAAAGTTCTAAAAAAAACGCTTTATTCTATTAAATTAAATGCCACTTTAGTTAAGGTTTGTACGACTGATTCCGGTATTTTAGTAGATGGGATTTTAAAACTTTTATTTCGGGATTTTTGAAAAACGGAATTTTAAAAAGCGGGATGCCGATACATTCATATTTAATTGTAAGTATACTACCGTTTTTTTTTTAATACAGAAATTCCTTAGAGTTAGACATACTCAAATGGAAACACATTGCTACTGTTGAACGAGCCCTTAAACATAAAGCAATAAATGTACAAGCAGAATACATAAGTATCTGCAAATCCCCCGGAAAAGATCAAAACCTTATGACGTTTCGTACTTGAAAGACAATTTTTTTTTAAATTCAACGAAGTTCAATTTTTTAAAAGCCTAACTTCTGTCCAAGGTATAGGTTATGCTAGGGTTACTGATATAAGAGAATTGCACTTACTCTATACTCCCAGATGATTAGAAAAAATTATTAATTAAAGGCAAATTATAAAATAATAAAATGTTAAGTCTAGAAGTTTTAACCACTTTTTGAAAAAAAAAAACATAGAAAACATAGAACGAGAAATTTTAAAGAAAATTCATTAATGACTTAACAACTAAAAATTATTAAGCCATAAATCATTCGGTTTTAACTGTTTTTACCACTTTTTGAGGTACTGATATGCTTACTTGATGTGAAGTTAAAAAATAATGCAGAAAAACACAGAAAACATTGCCCGACAAATTGTCACAATAATTCAAGACTTGTTAAAAACAAATTATTAAGCCATAAACCATTTGATATTAGCAGTTTTTTTTTCTAGGTGATACTTTGCTTACTTGATATTAAGCTAGCAAAGGACGCAAATAAAAGGATCAGATTACATTTTTCACAACTAATTTAAGGCTAATTAACGGCAAATTATTTAGCCATAAAACATTAAATATAAGAAGTTTTTACCGCTTTTCGAGATTTGTCATGTTAGCAAAGCACCCAAAAAAAAACATGGAAATCATTGCACGATCAAATTGAATTTATCACAACTAATTAACGACTAGCTAAAGGCAAATTATTAATGCATTAACGATGGTTAAAGAAGTTTTTATTGATTTTCGACAGGGTACTTTGCTAACTTGATATCAAGTTAGCAAAAAAAAACATAGAAAACATTGAACGATAAATTTGAAATTGTGATACTTTGCTTACTTGATTTCAAGCTAGCAAAGGACGCAAATAAAAGGATCAGATTACATTTTTCACAACTAATTTAAGGCTAATTAACGGCAAATCATTTAGCCATAAAACATTAAATATAAGAAGTTTTTACCGCTTTTCGAGATTTGTCATGTTAGCAAAGCACCCAAAAAAAATATGGAAATCATTGCACGATCAAATTGAATTTATCACAACTAATTAACGACTAGCTAAAGGCAAATTATTAATGCATTAACGATGGTTAAAGAAGTTTTTATTGATTTTCGACAGGGTACTTTGCTAACTTGATATCAAGTAAGCAAAAAAAAACATAGAAAACATTGAACGATAAATTTGAAATTGTCACAACTAATTAACGACCAATTAACGGCAAATTATCCTCCTTTTCATTTTTTGATTCGTCAAAGTTGCTTTACTAACTTGACACTGATAAGAAAACCTTCTAACCCACAAACATGCAAGTAAGTAAGAAACTAAGATCCAGTTTGAGTTGCCTTATGTTTAGAAAGGAAGAGTAGAGATTTTTCTTTCTCCTGTTAAACTTCCATCTATGGAGTTAGTAGGTTTACACTCCAAAGGTCGACGATATTATAAACTTCACGAACTTATAACTTGGCGTATATTTTAGATCTTATTACCTACTTTTTATGGCTGACATTTTACGCACAGGTTTTTAACATTTATGTTTTTGTTGTGATTAAATTATCTACTTGAGATTATATGGAATTTCGCCCTAAAGTCGATTGCCAAGGATTAATTTCGCCGTTAAAAGAGGAGAAACATTTAAGCCTTTTTTTCGGAGTCTCGTAGCTTCGCTGTTTATATTGGTATTTTGTTGCAAGATAGATTTGTTTTGTTTAATAACACACTAGAATAAAGTTTTATTAAAGGTGGTTTTCCCCGGAGCCCGATCTTTTTTAGGGTAAAACCTCTTTATTTATTGGACTATCAAGTGAAAATAAATAGTACATGATAGCGTGCGAACAGATTTTGAAAAAGATCAGTTTCTGTTTTGGCGTATTAAGATGGACATACCATTAAGTATAAAATGTAATATCTATAAATGTACATACCTGTTATGTCAATCACACGCAAGGTATCCATTATTGGTTCCATAATATCTTCTGGGATGCGTGGTAATTTATTGTTTTGTATGTTAAGAGTTTCCAATGAATTCAAATTCTCAAAGATCATAGCTGGTAAGACTTTTATACTTTTTTGAATACAACAAAAAAAATGTTAAGATTAATATTTAAGAAAATAATATTTTAACAAATTAAAAGCTTACTCATTTTTCTGAAGGTTGAGAAATGTCAAAGAATCCCCATATCCGGTAAAAGAATCTTCATTTACAAAACTTATATTGTTGTTTCTTAAATCTAGATGGCGCAAACGATGAAGGGGACGTAACGCATCGCTTGGAATAGTATGCACGTTGTTATCGCCCAATCGTAAATATTGAAGGTTTTCTAATTTTTGTATATTAATATATAAAGATAAATTTTAAAAGTAATGGTATATTTCTGTTAGTTTTTTTATGGTGATTTCATCTTCATTTATTAAGCATGTATTAATTTTATATCAAACTCTATTTCAGCGTTGCCGACGGAAACAAATTTAACATGCAAACATTTTCTAAAACACCCTCAGCCGCATAAAAATACACTTTTTTTAACGACATTTGGAGCAATTTTCACCTTGAGTTGCCAGAGCTTACAGTGAGTATCTGAACGAAAAGCACTCCGCTGTGCATTTACATGTCACAAAGGAAAAACAACCAGTGGTCCTATATCGCAATATTATCAAAGAGGCCGCCGAAATCACATATGGCTTCCAACTACCCTAGGAAAAGAACGTATGATATAACAATGAAAAAGGTGACAGAAGATGATGCGAATATACTGCAGCGGAAAACAACAGCCGCGAGAGAAGAGTAGGTATTGAGCGAGAAAAAGAGATGAGAAGAAAACCCTGATAAGAAAGAGAATGGCATAGCAGTCTTTCAGCTCAAAGAGAGAGGAGTCTAGCGATCGAAACAATACCTGCAAGTTTAATAAGAAGACAAGCAACTGGGTGCTGGCTTTAAAACCGGAACGCAGGCTCTTCATTACAGTGAAGGTAACCTAGTCACCGAACCACAGGGAATAGTAGATATATTCCATTTCCAGCTACAGTCAATGGAAACCCAGTACCAGTACAATCATGTAATCCTAATTAATTATAAGTGCTACCATTGAGTAGAGGAACCACTTCGATTAAACGAAAATACTGCGTCAACCGAGCTCAGGGTGTCGCTTTGTGTTTCCCAAGACTACAACCATTTACTCATAAAAAAATACTTATCCGTGGATGTCACCTTATTTTTCCCTACACTAGAACCATTTACTGAAAAAAAGATAAAGGGGATTAAATTTCTCGAAAACCATCACTTTTCTTGAAAAAATGTGAACGCAAAAATTGTAGCTTATGTTATATAATGAATAGATTCAGAGAGAATCATTCAAGAGCTTCATGGTGGAGCAAATTTTGTTAAAAAAATTTATTAAAATTTAATTCATCGATGGGCAAAATTTTGTACACGGTTTGTGTTTGACTACATTTCCTCATTATGAAACCAAGGAACGATTGAATTTCCTTTTACAATAAAATCATGTGAAAATTGCATTTAGACAGTAAAATTATCTAAACAATGAGCTATCAACGACCTCTGTAGGTTTTTTTTATTTTGAAGTTATAGCTTTTCAAAGTAACACTTTTAATTTTGTACTATAAAAGAGATAAATAACAGATTTTTGAAAATATCTCAGCAAATATAAACAGCAATATCTTAACATGTAGGTCAAAAAAGTTCTAAAAAAAACGCTTTATTCTATTAAATTAAATGCCACTTTAGTTAAGGTTTGTACGACTGATTCCGGTGTTTTAGTAGATGGGATTTTAAAACTTTTATTTCGGGATTTTTGAAAAACGGAACTTTAAAAAGCGGGATGCCGATACACTCATATTTAATTGTAAGTATACTACCGTTTTTTTTTAATACAGAAACTCCTTAGAGTTAGACATACTCAAATGGAAACACATTGCTACTGTTGAACGAGCCCTTAAACATAAAGCAATAAATGTACAAGCAGAATACATAAGTATCTGCAAATCCCCCGGAAAAGATCAAAACCTTATGACGTTTCGTACTTGAAAGACAATTTTTTTTTAATTTCAACGAAGTTCAATTTTTTAAAAGCCTAACTTCTGTCCAAGGTATAGGTTATGCTATACCTTGGACAAATATAAACTTTTTCCAAAAATGGAAACGTAGCCCGACACAAATTAACGGAACTTTTAAGGAAGTGCTTAAGACGTCAAAACAAAGACCTCCACCAAAATTCAGATTTGTCGGAATTTTTTTGAAGTGAAAGTTTAATTTACCTGGATTAAAAAGGTTCGATCGGGCAACGCTGGTCTATCTACACTCACACCTTGTCAAGTCTTTTTTAAATTGAAAAAAAGAAGCATCGCGACGAGGAGAAATGCTTTATTATGCATTATTTTCTAATTTTAAATTAGTTTTTAAGAGAGAAAAACTACGAAGAGATTTCATCAAGTCTCGTTTCCTCGTCACATTGTGAATCAGGCTTGACACGTGAAAGAAAATATAAAAGCATTTTCTGCGATAGTCGGGTTACTTGTGGAGGGGAGAGGGAGATGAATTTTTATTAAATATTTGAAAATATTCTGTGAAGAAAATTGACGTTCTCTTTTGTGTTCCTTCTCCCATCCAATTCAACCAATCGAATCCTTCCTTTATATTTTGAATTTACACCAAAAACACAAAGTGAAACAAAATCTGCAGAGCAATTTTCAATGTGCTGTGCAACTGCAAGCACAATATTCTGAAGCTTGGGGTGGAATCGGCTAAAGTGATTGGTGATTGTCACATTTATGAT
Source organism: Dasysyrphus albostriatus (assembly GCA_946251815.1). Taxonomy (NCBI): domain Eukaryota; kingdom Metazoa; phylum Arthropoda; class Insecta; order Diptera; family Syrphidae; genus Dasysyrphus; species Dasysyrphus albostriatus. The sequence goes on along the minus strand of OX276337.1, from coordinate 67,192,408 downwards.
AGTGAAATGTGATCACATTTCATTTTTCGTCTTTGTAAGGTGATCACCAAAAATTATTAAGAAATTGTCATCACTTTGAGAGACAAGTACTGAGAGCTGTCAACAATTTATTTATTTGACTTTGTTACTTGAAGAAGTTGTCACACATAATTCGGCCCATTTTAATAGACTATTTAACTACTGAACTGGATACCCGATGCGGGTGCCACTAAGTTAAAAAAGAAATTAACTTTTACAGCCGAATTTATTAGATTTTCTTAAAATGCCTCTTAGAGGTCATTTAGCTAAGTTTGCTTAAATATTTAAATTGTCTTTAAATCACTTTACTTAAATCCTCATCTATAATCAAATTTCCATTGCTATTAACTAAACGATTGAAATGTAACGTAACGTGAGAAAACTCACTAATACACATTCATTTCAGCTGTTTTTTGACAGATTGTAAGAGCATATGTATTTATAAGAGAGAAAGAGAAGCAATAATAAATGCAAACGAAAAGATGATTCCATTTTGGTTTGTGATGCTTTTATGTTTCTGCTCGGAAACTTTATTATTTAATTTTTAAATTCACACCTTAACCTTTTTATAAAAAAAATATGTTAATAAATCGATACAATTTATTTTAAATTTCAATTTATTACAGCAAACCACAAATCTTAAAACTTTCATTAGGTATCTGCAGCAAAAATATTAAAACTACCCACATACATACCTAGGTATAGGTACCTATATTTCTGTAATAGAAACAAAAAACAATTAGCCTCGAATGTCCAAAATATGTTTAAAATGGCTTTAAATAACCTTTAAGCGCGGTGAATGGCGTTTAAGTTAAGATGCATTTAAGTAACGTTGCTTAAAAGTGAAAATTGATTATAGATACCGATTTCGCACTTAAGAGCAATTTAGAGGCCTTTTAAAGTTACGAAGCCTTTGAATGTTCTTTATAAATACGGCTGTTAGTTTATTTTTTGGGAAAAAGTAGTTTTTTTTTGTATATACTCGTATGTTAAGAGTCGATTTCATCAAACCGAACGCACCTAATCCTTTGTTTTAGTTCGCATTATTGCTTTCGAATGAAACAGAAGGTTACATTTGTGAACTTCAATTATTTATAAATAATTAAGAATTTATAAATATGTAAAGTGTGTGGACAGAATTGTGTCCACGGGTTTGTTTTTGGGGTTTTTCAAGAGTTGCACATTTTTATTGCTTCTAAATGTTTTTCACTGTCCAAATTTTGGTGTGATAAAAACTGTTTCCACAGGTATTGATAGATTAGTTTTTTTTCTATTTTAGATTTTAGAAAATCAAAATACAATTTGTATTTTATATGAAAATGACAACAAAATAGCTGTCATAAGAAAAAGTCACAAAAGCATGATTGTCACATGTGACAATAACCTTACGTAGACCGAATTTGATTTTTGTGACTATCAACTATCACAAATCACCAAATAAAGCTGAAGGCTATTAATATTTTTAGTAAAAATTAAGTTTCAAATAGGCCCAACTTTCGACATGAAATGACTTTAAAGATTCCAATGATCATTGGTGAATGAAAAAAGAAAAGTCTTTTTATGTGGAAAGTTGGGCCTATTTTAATTTTTTTTTTTTTGGCTAGAAATATTAATAAAGTCTTCAGCTTTATTTGTTCACCAAAAAAATAAATGGTTTTACTTCTTAAACGTCTCAAAATCCATCATTAAAATTTTCAATGATGAGTTTCAACGATAGCTACTCGTATAACTGGCACCTGATACTGTGTGTATCCGAACGGGATCGAAGAGATAATGTAAAGCAGGAGAACCAGTTCTGGTGGTTAAAAAATGAACATGAAGTTCATTCAGACATTTTGAAGTTGACCTTGCTTTTTCTGTATGGCCGACTAACATAGGTTTAGGTATTTAGTTTTAAGCAGGGACAGTCAGGGTGGCACCTAAAAAAAAGCTTACAAAATCACAAAAAAAAACTATTAAACATACAAAAACACAAAACAATTATAAAACGAACAAAAAAAAATGCTTGCTGTGGCTGTTCTAGTTTTTAAGTAGTCTGTAAGTAGTAATAGTTTTAATAGGCTTTAATTTAGTTGTATGTAGTTTTTAAGTTTTATATAAAACCAAAGCATTATGCTTTTATATATAGTTTAACTTAGAGCGCCCGATTGAAGCCAGTAAGTTTGTTAGAAGATATTGATAAGTAAGCTAGTTTTTATGAATCTTTGTTTAGCTTTAAGATAGTTTTAAGAAAATGGAAAAATAAAAATGAGTTTAAAAAAGTACTTTTTCCATAATGGTTTCGTTTCGGACCAAGGGCGGATCCAGACCTTGCCCCCAGGGGGGGGTCACGTTTCTTAAAATTTCAATAAAGTATTGCACTCCAAAATAATTTTTACCTACGATATAAGGCAAGTTTTATATTCGAGCAAAGTGGGTGGCACAATTCTGTCTGGTTGTTTGTCTGTCTATTCTTTGACAGCCTACAGCTACAGCCTAAACCACTGAAGCGATTTTCTTCAAATTTTTAAATAATTTTTGTTTTAATTCTTTGGAGGGGATATTTTTTACCCTTTAAAATTACGGTACTTGCTATACAACCATTAAGAAAAAGCTTATTTATCTGGAAAACGGCTTCAACGAATTTGATAAAAAACAGTAGATTACTGTAGGTATGGTGAACATTCTGGAAAAAAAATCCAAAAAACTGTTTATAACGATACCTGCCATTTAATGGTTTTTGAACTTCGATTTGTTTAAAGAATTCCAATCAAAAATTGCATGCAAAAGCTCCATAAAAATCTCAATAATATTGCATGTCAAAATAAAAAAATAAATGTTGGCCTTTTAAGAAGATATTAATATTTGTTTTTAAAATTCAATATTCCAAGAACGCGTTGATGAATTGTTTTGAAACTAGTTTATAAATGTATTTTAAAATTAATTATTATTTAATTTAATATAAAAAATAGCTTTTTGAGAAAATCGCTACAACGATTTTAATTTTTTTTGTGCTTATTTTCATATTTCCTCAAGTTATCAAATTGGTTTTAAGCTTCAAGCTATTTGAAGTCGTACATTTTATTTCCATTGAAAATATTTTTTTTTAAATAAATTAATTAATTAAGGAATTAAAGCCAGAACCATCATGCCACTAGATACTAAAAATGTGGGTTAGGAAAAGTTTATTTTTGCCCTTAAAATCTTAATTCATTTGCAATAAGATCGTATTTATTCTACAAGATCTATTTTGATCTTTTGCCTGGCAACTAGAAGCTACTTTTGTTATACTTACCACTTTCCTTAATGACATCACCGAACAAAACAAATTCATGAAACGTCAAAATTGCAAAACAAAAAACTTTGTATTCCCAAAATGGTGCTCCCAAGTTAGTGGGCAAGCGTAAGCAATTACAGTCTTGGGAAAACGAAGTAAAATGAGGTATTGCTAAATGAGGCTTGCTACCACTCATGTCTTCGAGTTGCTCTATGCTTTAAGTTACTTCATAGTGCTAGAAACTAAAAGTTGATCGCAATTAACAACTTAGTTGCCTAATGGTTGCTTGACCTTGATTTTGAGATTAAGCAAGCGATATGTCATTTAGGATATTTGCAATAATGTATGCGATCAGTAAAAAGTCCAAAAAGTTTAATTTCATAAATTTGTTGAGTTGAAAATTTTTAATCAACTGTAAAAGTTTTTCCAAGGACCGCCCAATTTTTCGCACTTCACTGTGAGAAATTTGCAAGATACCAAAATCTAAAATATCGAAACTGCATTATTTATAGATCTTGAAAAATGATATCTCACACTAAGTAAAAATAAAACATGGCATTCTCACCTTACAATCTTGCAAATGTCAACCAAAATCTCGAAAATTAAAATCTCGAATACCCACTCAAAATTGAGTGGTCACATAATTAGCGAGATTTTTATTTGCAAGATCTCGAATGCGAGTTTTTCATTTGCATGGTTTTGTAATTTGTGCCCAATTCAAAAGGCCGTTGATAAGGTCAACTA